>CM077216.1:25531755-26784255 GCA_039654625.1 Rhinogobio ventralis
TTTTAAGTTTTTTTTTTTTTACATTGTATGGCTGCACAGCAGTCCATATTTGACCTACTGAACATATTTTTGGCCCAAGAGTCCTTAAACACTAACTTACTATACATACTCATTGACTTCCCTTCTGGTTCCCAATACCAGGCAAAAGATCCAGAAAAGGTTTTTTTAAGGTTTTTTTAAGGTTTTTTTTTTTTACATTGTATGGTTGCACAGAAGTCCATATTTGACCTACTGAACATATTTTTGGCCCAAGAGTCCTTAAACAATAACTTACTATACATACTCATTGACTTCCCTTCTGATTCCCATAGCCAAAAGTTCCACAAAAGGCTTTTTTTTTCTTTCCTTTTTTTTTTTTTTAAATGTTGTGGCTGTACAGAAGTCCATATTTGACGAACAGAACATATTTTTGGCCAAAGAGTCCTTAAACACTAACTTACTATACATACTCATTGACTTCCCTTCTGATTCCCATAGCCAAAAGTTCCACAAAAGCCTTTTTTTTCTTTCCTTTTTTTCTTTCTTTTTTTTTTTTTTTTTCATATTATGGCTGTACAGAAGTCCATATTTGACCTACTGAACATATTTTTGGCCCAAGAGTCCTTAAACACTAACTTACTATACATACTCATTGACTTCCCATCTGATTCCCATACTAGCCAAAAGTTCCACAAAAGGTTTTTTTTCTTTCTTTTTTTTTTTCTTTTTTTTTTTTTTTTTACATGTTATGGCTGTACAGAAGTCCATATTTGACCTACTGAACATATTTTTGGCCCAAGAGTCTTTAAACACTAATTTACTATACATACTCATTGACTTCCCTTCTGATTCCCATAGCCAAAAGTTCCACAAAAGGTTTTTTTTCTTTCTTTTTTCTTTTTTTTTCTTTTTTTTTTTTTTACATGTTATGGCTGTAGAGAAGTCCATATTTGACCTACTGAACATATTTTTGGCCCAAGAGTCCTTAAACACTAACTTACTATACATACTCATTGACTTCCCTTCTGATTCCCATAGCCAAAAGTTCCACAAAAGGCTTTTTTTTCTTTCTTTTTTTTTTTTTGAATGTTATGGCTGTACAGAAGTCCATATTTGACGAACAGAACATATTTTTGGCCCAAGAGTCCTTAAACACTAACTTACTATACATACTCATTGACTTCCCTTCTGATTCCCATACTAGACAAAAGTTCCACAAAAGGCTTTTTTTTTTCTTTCTTTTTTTTCTTTTTTTTTTCTTTTTTTTTTAATATGTTATGGCTGTACAGAAGTCCATATTTGACGAATAGAACATATTGTTGGCCCAAGAGTCCTTAAATTAACTTACTATACATACTCATTGACTTCCCTTCTGATTCCCATAGCCAAAAGTTCCACAAAAGGTTTTTTTTCTTTCTTTTTTTTTTTTTTTTCTTTTTTTTTTATACATGTTATGGCTGTACAGAAGTCCATATTTGACCTACTGAACATATTTTTGGCCCAAGAGTCCTTAAACACTAACTTACTATACATACTCATTGACTTCCCTTCTGATTCCCATACTAGACAAAAGTTCCACAAAAGGTTTTTTTTCTTTCTTTTTTTTTTTTTTTTCTTTTTTTTTTATACATGTTATGGCTGTACAGAAGTCCATATTTGACCTACTGAACATATTTTTGGCCCAAGAGTCCTTAAACACTAACTTACTATACATACTCATTGACTTCCCTTATGGTTCCCAATACCAGGCAAAAGATCCAGAAAAGGTTTTTTTAAGGTTTTTTTAAGTTTTTTTTTTTTTACATTGTATGGTTGCACAGAAGTCCATATTTGACCTACTGAACATATTTTTGGCCCAAGAGTCCTTAAACAATAACTTACTATACATACTCATTGACTTCCCTTCTGATTCCCATAGCCAAAAGTTCCACAAAAGGCTTTTTTTTCTTTCCTTTTTTTCTTTTTCTTTTTTTTTTTTTTTTTTTTTTACATATTATGGCTGTACAGAAGTCCATATTTGACCTACTGAACATATTTTTGGCCCAAGAGTCCTTAAACACTAACTTACTATACATACTCATTGACTTCCCATCTGATTCCCATACTAGCCAAAAGTTCCACAAAAGGTTTTTTTTCTTTCTTTTTTTTTTTTTTTTTTACATGTTATGGCTGTACAGAAGTCCATATTTGACCTACTGAACATATTTTTGGCCCAAGAGTCTTTAAACACTAACTTACTATACATACTGATTGACTTTCCTTCTGATTCCCATAGCCAAAAATTCCACAAAAGTCATTTTTTTCTTTCTTTTTTTTTTGTTTAAATGTTATGGCTGTACAGAAGTCCATATTTGACGAACAGAACATATTTTTGGCCAAAGAGTCCTTAAACACTAACTTACTATACATACTTATTGACTTCCCTTCTGATTCCCATAGCCAAAAGTTCCACAAAAGCCTTTTTTTTCTTTCCTTTTTTTTTCTTTTTCTTTTCTTTTTTTTACATATTATGGCTGTACAGAAGTCCATATTTGACCTACTGAACATATTTTTGGCCCAAGAGTCCTTAAACACTAACTTACTATACATACTCATTGACTTCCCTTCTGATTCCCATACTAGCCAAAAGTTCCACAAAAGGCTTTTTTTTCTTTCTTTTTTTTTTTTTGCATGTTATGGCTGTACAGAAGTCCATATTTGACCTACTGAACATATTTTTGGCCCAAGAGTCCTTAAACACTAACTTACTATACATACTCATTGACTTCCCTTCTGATTCCCATACTAGACAAAAGTTCCACAAAAGGATTTTTTTTTTTTTTCTTTTTTTTCTTTTTTTTTCTTTCTTTTTTTTATATGTTATGGCTGTACAGAAGTCCATATTTGACAAATAGAACATATTGTTGGCCCAAGAGTCCTTAAATTAACTTACTATACATAATCATTGACTTCCCTTCTGATTCCCATAGCCAAACGTTCCACAAAAGGCTTTTTTTTTCTTTCCTTTGTTTTTTGTTTAAATGTTATGGCTGTACAGAAGTCCATATTTGACCTACTGAGCATATTTTTTGTCCAAGAGTCCTTAAACACTAACTTACTATACATACTCATTGACTTCCCTTCTGGTTCCCAATACCAGGCAAAAGATCCAGAAAAGTTTTTTTAAGGTTTTTTTAAGTTTTTTTTTTTTTACATTGTATGGCTGCACAGCAGTCCATATTTGACCTACTGAACATATTTTTGGCCCAAGAGTCCTTAAACACTAACTTACTATACATACTCATTGACTTCCCTTCTGGTTCCCAATACCAGGCAAAAGATCCAGAAAAGGTTTTTTTAAGGTTTTTTTAAGGTTTTTTTTTTTTACATTGTATGGTTGCACAGAAGTCCATATTTGACCTACTGAACATATTTTTGGCCCAAGAGTCCTTAAACAATAACTTACTATACATACTCATTGACTTCCCTTCTGATTCCCATAGCCAAAAGTTCCACAAAAGGCTTTTTTTTTCTTTCCTTTTTTTTTTTTTTAAATGTTGTGGCTGTACAGAAGTCCATATTTGACGAACAGAACATATTTTTGGCCAAAGAGTCCTTAAACACTAACTTACTATACATACTCATTGACTTCCCTTCTGATTCCCATAGCCAAAAGTTCCACAAAAGCCTTTTTTTTCTTTCCTTTTTTTCTTTCTTTTTTTTTTTTTTTCATATTATGGCTGTACAGAAGTCCATATTTGACCTACTGAACATATTTTTGGCCCAAGAGTCCTTAAACACTAACTTACTATACATACTCATTGACTTCCCATCTGATTCCCATACTAGCCAAAAGTTCCACAAAAGGTTTTTTTTCTTTCTTTTTTTTTTTCTTTTTTTTTTTTTTTTTTACATGTTATGGCTGTACAGAAGTCCATATTTGACCTACTGAACATATTTTTGGCCCAAGAGTCTTTAAACACTAATTTACTATACATACTCATTGACTTCCCTTCTGATTCCCATAGCCAAAAGTTCCACAAAAGGTTTTTTTTCTTTCTTTTTTCTTTTTTTTTTTTTTTTTTTTTTTTACATGTTATGGCTGTAGAGAAGTCCATATTTGACCTACTGAACATATTTTTGGCCCAAGAGTCCTTAAACACTAACTTACTATACATACTCATTGACTTCCCTTCTGATTCCCATAGCCAAAAGTTCCACAAAAGGCTTTTTTTTCTTTCTTTTTTTTTTTTTGAATGTTATGGCTGTACAGAAGTCCATATTTGACGAACAGAACATATTTTTGGCCCAAGAGTCCTTAAACACTAACTTACTATACATACTCATTGACTTCCCTTCTGATTCCCATACTAGACAAAAGTTCCACAAAAGGCTTTTTTTTTTCTTTCTTTTTTTTCTTTTTTTTTTCTTTTTTTTTTAATATGTTATGGCTGTACAGAAGTCCATATTTGACGAATAGAACATATTGTTGGCCCAAGAGTCCTTAAATTAACTTACTATACATACTCATTGACTTCCCTTCTGATTCCCATAGCCAAAAGTTCCACAAAAGGTTTTTTTTCCTTCTTTTTTTTTTTTTTTTCTTTTTTTTTTATACATGTTATGGCTGTACAGAAGTCCATATTTGACCTACTGAACATATTTTTGGCCCAAGAGTCCTTAAACACTAACTTACTATACATACTCATTGACTTCCCTTATGGATCCCAATACCAGGCAAAAGATCCAGAAAAGGTTTTTTTAAGGTTTTTTTAAGGTTTTTTTTTTTTACATTGTATGGTTGCACAGAAGTCCATATTTGACCTACTGAACATATTTTTGGCCCAAGAGTCCTTAAACAATAACTTACTATACATACTCATTGACTTCCCTTCTGATTCCCATAGCCAAAAGTTCCACAAAAGGCTTTTTTTTCTTTTTCTTTTTTTTTTTTTTTTTTTTTACATATTATGGCTGTACAGAAGTCCATATTTGACCTACTGAACATATTTTTGGCCCAAGAGTCCTTAAACACTAACTTACTATACATACTCATTGACTTCCCATCTGATTCCCATACTAGCCAAAAGTTCCACAAAAGGTTTTTTTTCTTTCTTTTTTTTTTTTTTTTTACATGTTATGGCTGTACAGAAGTCCATATTTGACCTACTGAACATATTTTTGGCCCAAGAGTCTTTAAACACTAATTTACTATACATACTCATTGACTTCCCTTCTGATTCCCATAGCCAAAAGTTCCACAAAAGGTTTTTTTTCTTTCTTTTTTCTTTTTTTGAATGTTATGGCTGTACAGAAGTCCATATTTGACGAACAGAACATATTTTTGGCCCAAGAGTCCTTAAACACTAACTTACTATACATACTCATTGACTTCCCTTCTGATTCCCATACTAGACAAAAGTTCCACAAAAGGCTTTTTTTTTTCTTTCTTTTTTTTATTTTTTTTGTATTTTTTTTTTAATATGTTATGGCTGTACAGAAGTCCATATTTGACGAATAGAACATATTGTTGGCCCAAGAGTCCTTAAATTAACTTACTATACATACTCATTGACTTCCCTTCTGATTCCCATACTAGGCAGAAGTTCCACAAAAGGTTTTTTTTCTTTCTTTTTTTTTTTTTTTTCTTTTTTTTTTATACATGTTATGGCTGTACAGAAGTCCATATTTGACCTACTGAACATATTTTTGGCCCAAGAGTCCTTAAACACTAACTTACTATACATACTCATTGACTTCCCTTATGGATCCCAATACCAGGCAAAAGATCCAGAAAAGGTTTTTTTAAGGTTTTTTTAAGGTTTTTTTTTTTTACATTGTATGGTTGCACAGAAGTCCATATTTGACCTACTGAACATATTTTTGGCCCAAGAGTCCTTAAACAATAACTTACTATACATACTCATTGACTTCCCTTCTGATTCCCATAGCCAAAAGTTCCACAAAAGGCTTTTTTTTCTTTCCTTTTTTTCTTTTTCTTTTTTTTTTTTTTTTTTTTTACATATTATGGCTGTACAGAAGTCCATATTTGACCTACTGAACATATTTTTGGCCCAAGAGTCCTTAAACACTAACTTACTATACATACTCATTGACTTCCCATCTGATTCCCATACTAGCCAAAAGTTCCACAAAAGGTTTTTTTTCTTTCTTTTTTTTTTTTTTTTACATGTTATGGCTGTACAGAAGTCCATATTTGACCTACTGAACATATTTTTGGCCCAAGAGTCTTTAAACACTAATTTACTATACATACTCATTGACTTCCCTTCTGATTCCCATAGCCAAAAGTTCCACAAAAGGTTTTTTTTCTTTCTTTTTTCTTTTTTTTTCTTTTTTTTTTTTTTTTACATGTTATGGCTGTAGAGAAGTCCATATTTGACCTACTGAACATATTTTTGGCCCAAGAGTCTTTAAACACTAACTTACTATACATACTGATTGACTTTCCTTCTGATTCCCATAGCCAAAAATTCCACAAAAGTCATTTTTTTCTTTCTTTTTTTTTTGTTTAAATGTTATGGCTGTACAGAAGTCCATATTTGACGAACAGAACATATTTTTGGCCAAAGAGTCCTTAAACACTAACTTACTATACATACTTATTGACTTCCCTTCTGATTCCCATAGCCAAAAGTTCCACAAAAGCCTTTTTTTTCTTTCCTTTTTTTTTCTTTTTTTTTTTTTTTTTTTACATATTATGGCTGTACAGAAGTCCATATTTGACCTACTGAACATATTTTTGGCCCAAGAGTCCTTAAACACTAACTTACTATACATACTCATTGACTTCCCATCTGATTCCCATACTAGCCAAAAGTTCCACAAAAGGTTTTTTTTCTTTCTTTTTTTTTTTCTTTTTTTTTTTTTTTTTACATGTTATGGCTGTACAGAAGTCCATATTTGACCTACTGAACATATTTTTGGCCCAAGAGTCTTTAAACACTAATTTACTATACATACTCATTGACTTCCCTTCTGATTCCCATATCCAAAAGTTCCACAAAAGGTTTTTTTTCTTTCTTTTTTCTTTTTTTTTCTTTTTTTTTTTTTTACATGTTATGGCTGTAGAGAAGTCCATATTTGACCTACTGAACATATTTTTGGCCCAAGAGTCCTTAAACACTAACTTACTATACATACTCATTGACTTCCCTTCTGATTCCCATAGCCAAAAGTTCCACAAAAGGCTTTTTTTTCTTTCTTTTTTTTTTTTTGAATGTTATGGCTGTACAGAAGTCCATATTTGACGAACAGAACATATTTTTGGCCCAAGAGTCCTTAAACACTAACTTACTATACATACTCATTGACTTCCCTTCTGATTCCCATACTAGACAAAAGTTCCACAAAAGGCTTTTTTTTTTCTTTCTTTTTTTTCTTTTTTTTTTCTTTTTTTTTTAATATGTTATGGCTGTACAGAAGTCCATATTTGACGAATAGAACATATTGTTGGCCCAAGAGTCCTTAAATTAACTTACTATACATACTCATTGACTTCCCTTCTGATTCCCATACTAGGCAGAAGTTCCACAAAAGGTTTTTTTTCTTTCTTTTTTTTTTTTTTTTCTTTTTTTTTTATACATGTTATGGCTGTACAGAAGTCCATATTTGACCTACTGAACATATTTTTGGCCCAAGAGTCCTTAAACACTAACTTACTATACATACTCATTGACTTCCCTTATGGATCCCAATACCAGGCAAAAGATCCAGAAAAGGTTTTTTTAAGGTTTTTTTAAGGTTTTTTTTTTTTACATTGTATGGTTGCACAGAAGTCCATATTTGACCTACTGAACATATTTTTGGCCCAAGAGTCCTTAAACAATAACTTACTATACATACTCATTGACTTCCCTTCTGATTCCCATAGCCAAAAGTTCCACAAAAGGCTTTTTTTTCTTTCCTTTTTTTCTTTTTCTTTTTTTTTTTTTTTTTTTTTACATATTATGGCTGTACAGAAGTCCATATTTGACCTACTGAACATATTTTTGGCCCAAGAGTCCTTAAACACTAACTTACTATACATACTCATTGACTTCCCATCTGATTCCCATACTAGCCAAAAGTTCCACAAAAGGTTTTTTTTCTTTCTTTTTTTTTTTTTTTTTTACATGTTATGGCTGTACAGAAGTCCATATTTGACCTACTGAACATATTTTTGGCCCAAGAGTCTTTAAACACTAATTTACTATACATACTCATTGACTTCCCTTCTGATTCCCATAGCCAAAAGTTCCACAAAAGGTTTTTTTTCTTTCTTTTTTCTTTTTTTTTCTTTTTTTTTTTTTTTTACATGTTATGGCTGTAGAGAAGTCCATATTTGACCTACTGAACATATTTTTGGCCCAAGAGTCTTTAAACACTAACTTACTATACATACTGATTGACTTTCCTTCTGATTCCCATAGCCAAAAATTCCACAAAAGTCATTTTTTTCTTTCTTTTTTTTTTGTTTAAATGTTATGGCTGTACAGAAGTCCATATTTGACGAACAGAACATATTTTTGGCCAAAGAGTCCTTAAACACTAACTTACTATACATACTTATTGACTTCCCTTCTGATTCCCATAGCCAAAAGTTCCACAAAAGCCTTTTTTTTCTTTCCTTTTTTTTTCTTTTTTTTTTTTTTTTTTTTTACATATTATGGCTGTACAGAAGTCCATATTTGACCTACTGAACATATTTTTGGCCCAAGAGTCCTTAAACACTAACTTACTATACATACTCATTGACTTCCCTTCTGATTCCCATAGCCAAAAGTTCCACAAAAGGCTTTTTTTTCTTTCTTTTTTTTTTTTTGCATGTTATGGCTGTACAGAAGTCCATATTTGACCTACTGAACATATTTTTGGCCCAAGAGTCCTTAAACACTAACTTACTATACATACTCATTGACTTCCCTTCTGATTCCCATACTAGACAAAAGTTCCA
The DNA here is from genome assembly GCA_039654625.1 of Rhinogobio ventralis. Classification (NCBI taxonomy): domain Eukaryota; kingdom Metazoa; phylum Chordata; class Actinopteri; order Cypriniformes; family Gobionidae; genus Rhinogobio; species Rhinogobio ventralis. Next base: position 25,540,670 of record CM077216.1, read on the forward strand.
CAAAAGGATTTTTTTTTTCTTTCTTTTTTTTCTTTTTTTTTCTTTCTTTTTTTTATATGTTATGGCTGTACAGAAGTCCATATTTGACAAATAGAACATATTGTTGGCCCAAGAGTCCTTAAATTAACTTACTATACATAATCATTGACTTCCCTTCTGATTCCCATAGCCAAACGTTCCACAAAAGGCTTTTTTTTTCTTTCCTTTGTTTTTTGTTTAAATGTTATGGCTGTACAGAAGTCCATATTTGACCTACTGAGCATATTTTTTGTCCAAGAGTCCTTAAACACTAACTTACTATACATACTCATTGACTTCCCTTCTGGTTCCCAATACCAGGCAAAAGATCCAGAAAAGTTTTTTTTAAGGTTTTTTTAAGTTTTTTTTTTTTTACATTGTATGGCTGCACAGCAGTCCATATTTGACCTACTGAACATATTTTTGGCCCAAGAGTCCTTAAACAATAACTTACTATACATACTCATTGACTTCCCTTCTGGTTCCCAATACCAGGCAAAAGATCCAGAAAAGGTTTTTTTAAGGTTTTTTTAAGGTTTTTTTTTTTTACATTGTATGGTTGCACAGAAGTCCATATTTGACCTACTGAACATATTTTTGGCCCAAGAGTCCTTAAACAATAACTTACTATACATACTAATTGACTTCCCTTCTGATTCCCATAGCCAAAAGTTCCACAAAAGGCTTTTTTTTTCTTTCCTTTTTTTTTTTTTTAAATGTTGTGGCTGTACAGAAGTCCATATTTGACGAACAGAACATATTTTTGGCCAAAGAGTCCTTAAACACTAACTTACTATACATACTCATTGACTTCCCTTCTGATTCCCATAGCCAAAAGTTCCACAAAAGCCTTTTTTTTCTTTCCTTTTTTTCTTTCTTTTTTTTTTTTTTTCATATTATGGCTGTACAGAAGTCCATATTTGACCTACTGAACATATTTTTGGCCCAAGAGTCCTTAAACACTAACTTACTATACATACTCATTGACTTCCCTTCTGATTCCCATAGCCAAAAGTTCCACAAAAGGTTTTTTTTCTTTCTTTTTTCTTTTTTTTTCATTTTTTTTTTTTTCATGTTATGGCTGTAGAGAAGTCCATATTTGACCTACTGAACATATTTTTGGCCCAAGAGTCCTTAAACACTAACTTACTATACATACTCATTGACTTCCCTTCTGATTCCCATAGCCAAAAGTTCCACAAAAGGCTTTTTTTTCTTTCTTTTTTTTTTTTTGAATGTTATGGCTGTACAGAAGTCCATATTTGACGAACAGAACATATTTTTGGCCCAAGAGTCCTTAAACACTAACTTACTATACATACTCATTGACTTCCCTTCTGATTCCCATACTAGACAAAAGTTCCACAAAAGGCTTTTTTTTTTCTTTCTTTTTTTTCTTTTTTTTTAATTTTTTTTTTAATATGTTATGGCTGTACAGAAGTCCATATTTGACGAATAGAACATATTGTTGGCCCAAGAGTCCTTAAATTAACTTACTATACATACTCATTGACTTCCCTTCTGATTCCCATACTAGGCAGAAGTTCCACAAAAGGTTTTTTTTCTTTCTTTTTTTTTTTTTTTTCTTTTTTTTTTATACATGTTATGGCTGTACAGAAGTCCATATTTGACCTACTGAACATATTTTTGGCCCAAGAGTCCTTAAACACTAACTTACTATACATACTCATTGACTTCCCATCTGATTCCCATACTAGCCAAAAGTTCCACAAAAGGTTTTTTTTCTTTTTTTTTTTTTTACATGTTATGGCTGTACAGAAGTCCATATTTGACCTACTGAACATATTTTTGGCCCAAGAGTCTTTAAACACTAATTTACTATACATACTCATTGACTTCCCTTCTGATTCCCATAGCCAAAAGTTCCACAAAAGGTTTTTTTTCTTTCTTTTTTCTTTTTTTTTCTTTTTTTTTTTTTTTTTACATGTTATGGCTGTAGAGAAGTCCATATTTGACCTACTGAACATATTTTTGGCCCAAGAGTCTTTAAACACTAACTTACTATACATACTGATTGACTTTCCTTCTGATTCCCATAGCCAAAAATTCCACAAAAGTCATTTTTTTCTTTCTTTTTTTTTTGTTTAAATGTTATGGCTGTACAGAAGTCCATATTTGACGAACAGAACATATTTTTGGCCAAAGAGTACTTAAACACTAACTTACTATACATACTTATTGACTTCCCTTCTGATTCCCATAGCCAAAAGTTCCACAAAAGCCTTTTTTTTCTTTCCTTTTTTTTTCTTTTTTTTTTTTTTTTTTTTTTACATATTATGGCTGTACAGAAGTCCATATTTGACCTACTGAACATATTTTTGGCCCAAGAGTCCTTAAACACTAACTTACTATACATACTCATTGACTTCCCTTCTGATTCCCATAGCCAAAAGTTCCACAAAAGGCTTTTTTTTCTTTCTTTTTTTTTTTTTGCATGTTATGGCTGTACAGAAGTCCATATTTGACCTACTGAACATATTTTTGGCCCAAGAGTCCTTAAACACTAACTTACTATACATACTCATTGACTTCCCTTCTGATTCCCATACTAGACAAAAGTTCCACAAAAGGATTTTTTTTTTCTTTCTTTTTTTTCTTTTTTTTTCTTTCTTTTTTTTATATGTTATGGCTGTACAGAAGTCCATATTTGACAAATAGAACATATTGTTGGCCCAAGAGTCCTTAAATTAACTTACTATACATAATCATTGACTTCCCTTCTGATTCCCATAGCCAAACGTTCCACAAAAGGCTTTTTTTTTCTTTCCTTTGTTTTTTGTTTAAATGTTATGGCTGTACAGAAGTCCATATTTGACCTACTGAGCATATTTTTTGTCCAAGAGTCCTTAAACACTAACTTACTATACATACTCATTGACTTCCCTTCTGGTTCCCAATACCAGGCAAAAGATCCAGAAAAGTTTTTTTTAAGGTTTTTTTAAGTTTTTTTTTTTTTACATTGTATGGCTGCACAGCAGTCCATATTTGACCTACTGAACATATTTTTGGCCCAAGAGTCCTTAAACAATAACTTACTATACATACTCATTGACTTCCCTTCTGGTTCCCAATACCAGGCAAAAGATCCAGAAAAGGTTTTTTTAAGGTTTTTTTAAGGTTTTTTTTTTTACATTGTATGGTTGCACAGAAGTCCATATTTGACCTACTGAACATATTTTTGGCCCAAGAGTCCTTAAACAATAACTTACTATACATACTAATTGACTTCCCTTCTGATTCCCATAGCCAAAAGTTCCACAAAAGGCTTTTTTTTTCTTTCCTTTTTTTTTTTTTTAAATGTTGTGGCTGTACAGAAGTCCATATTTGACGAACAGAACATATTTTTGGCCAAAGAGTCCTTAAACACTAACTTACTATACATACTCATTGACTTCCCTTCTGATTCCCATAGCCAAAAGTTCCACAAAAGCCTTTTTTTTCTTTCCTTTTTTTCTTTCTTTTTTTTTTTTTTTCATATTATTGCTGTACAGAAGTCCATATTTGACCTACTGAACATATTTTTGGCCCAAGAGTCCTTAAACACTAACTTACTATACATACTCATTGACTTCCCATCTGATTCCCATACTAGCCAAAAGTTCCACAAAAGGTTTTTTTTCTTTCTTTTTTTTTTTCTTTTTTTTTTTTTTTTTACATGTTATGGCTGTACAGAAGTCCATATTTGACCTACTGAACATATTTTTGGCCCAAGAGTCTTTAAACACTAATTTACTATACATACTCATTGACTTCCCTTCTGATTCCCATAGCCAAAAGTTCCACAAAAGGTTTTTTTTCTTTCTTTTTTCTTTTTTTTTCATTTTTTTTTTTTCATGTTATGGCTGTAGAGAAGTCCATATTTGACCTACTGAACATATTTTTGGCCCAAGAGTCCTTAAACACTAACTTACTATACATACTCATTGACTTCCCTTCTGATTCCCATAGCCAAAAGTTCCACAAAAGGCTTTTTTTTCTTTCTTTTTTTTTTTTTGAATGTTATGGCTGTACAGAAGTCCATATTTGACGAACAGAACATATTTTTGGCCCAAGAGTCCTTAAACACTAACTTACTATACATACTCATTGACTTCCCTTCTGATTCCCATACTAGACAAAAGTTCCACAAAAGGCTTTTTTTTTTCTTTCTTTTTTTTCTTTTTTTTTTCTTTTTTTTTTAATATGTTATGGCTGTACAGAAGTCCATATTTGACGAATAGAACATATTGTTGGCCCAAGAGTCCTTAAATTAACTTACTATACATACTCATTGACTTCCCTTCTGATTCCCATACTAGGCAGAAGTTCCACAAAAGGTTTTTTTTCTTTCTTTTTTTTCTTTTTTTCTTTTTTTTTTATACATGTTATGGCTGTACAGAAGTCCATATTTGACCTACTGAACATATTTTTGGCCCAAGAGTCCTTAAACACTAACTTACTATACATACTCATTGACGTCCCTTATGGTTCCCAATACCAGGCAAAAGATCCAGAAAAGGTTTTTTTAAGGTTTTTTTAAGGTTTTTTTTTTTTAAATTGTATGATTGCACAGAAGTCCATATTTGACCTACTGAACATATTTTTGGCCCAAGAGTCCTTAAACAATAACTTACTATACATACTCATTGACTTCCCTTCTGATTCCCATAGCCAAAAGTTCCACAAAAGGCTTTTTTTTCTTTCCTTTTTTTCTTTTTCTTTTTTTTTTTTTTTTTTTTTTACATATTATGGCTGTACAGAAGTCCATATTTGACCTACTGAACATATTTTTGGCCCAAGAGTCCTTAAACACTAACTTACTATACATACTCATTGACTTCCCATCTGATTCCCATACTAGCCAAAAGTTCCACAAAAGGTTTTTTTTCTTTCTTTTTTTTTTTTTTTTTTACATGTTATGGCTGTACAGAAGTCCATATTTGACCTACTGAACATATTTTTGGCCCAAGAGTCTTTAAACACTAATTTACTATACATACTCATTGACTTCCCTTCTGATTCCCATAGCCAAAAGTTCCACAAAAGGTTTTTTTTCTTTCTTTTTTCTTTTTTTTTCTTTTTTTTTTTTTTACATGTTATGGCTGTAGAGAAGTCCATATTTGACCTACTGAACATATTTTTGGCCCAAGAGTCTTTAAACACTAACTTACTATACATACTGATTGACTTTCCTTCTGATTCCCATAGCCAAAAATTCCACAAAAGTCATTTTTTTCTTTCTTTTTTTTTTGTTTAAATGTTATGGCTGTACAGAAGTCCATATTTGACGAACAGAACATATTTTTGGCCAAAGAGTCCTTAAACACTAACTTACTATACATACTTATTGACTTCCCTTCTGATTCCCATAGCCAAAAGTTCCACAAAAGCCTTTTTTTTCTTTCCTTTTTTTTTCTTTTTTTTTTTTTTTTTTTTACATATTATGGCTGTACAGAAGTCCATATTTGACCTACTGAACATATTTTTGGCCCAAGAGTCCTTAAACACTAACTTACTATACATACTCATTGACTTCCCTTCTGATTCCCATAGCCAAAAGTTCCACAAAAGCCTTTTTTTTCTTTTTTTTTTTCTTTCTTTTTTTTTTTTTTTTTTTTCATATTATGGCTGTACAGAAGTCCATATTTGACCTACTGAACATATTTTTGGCCCAAGAGTCCTTAAACACTAACTTACTATACATACTCATTGACTTCCCATCTGATTCCCATACTAGCCAAAAGTTCCACAAAAGGTTTTTTTTCTTTCTTTTTTTTTTTCTTTTTTTTTTTTTTTTACATGTTATGGCTGTACAGAAGTCCATATTTGACCTACTGAACATATTTTTGGCCAAAGAGTCTTTAAACACTAATTTACTATACATACTCATTGACTTCCCTTCTGATTCCCATAGCCAAAAGTTCCACAAAAGGTTTTTTTTCTTTCTTTTTTCTTTTTTTTTCTTTTTTTTTTTTTTTTACATGTTATGGCTGTAGAGAAGTCCATATTTGACCTACTGAACATATTTTTGGCCCAAGAGTCTTTAAACACTAACTTACTATACATACTGATTGACTTCCCTTCTGATTCCCATAGCCAAAAATTCCACAAAAGGCATTTTTTTCTTTCTTTTTTTTTGTTTAAATGTTATGGCTGTACAGAAGTCCATATTTGACGAATAGAACATATTGTTGGCCCAAGAGTCCTTAAACTAACTTACTATACATACTCATTGACTTCCCTTCTGTTTCCCATACTAGCCAAAAGTTCCACAAAAGTGTTTTTTTTCTTTCTTTTTTTTTGTTTAAATGTTATGGCTGGACAGAAGTCCATATTTGACGAACAGAACACATTTTTGGCCCAAGAGTCCTTAAACAATAACTTACTATACATACTCATTGACTTCCCTTCTGATTCCCATACTAGCCAAAATTTCCACAAAAGGCATTTTTTTCTTTCTTTTTTGTTTTGTTTAAATGTTATGGCTGTACAGAAGTCCATATTTGACGAACAGAACATATTTTTGGCCGAAGAGTCCTTAAACACTAACTTACTATACATACTCATTGACTTCCCTTCTGATTCCCATAGCCAAAAGTTCCACAAAAGCCTTTTTCTTCTTTCCTTTTTTTCTTTTTCTTTTTTTTTTCTTTCTTTTTTTACATATTATGGCTGTACAGAAGTCCATATTTGATCTACTGAACATATTTTTGGCCCAAGAGTCCTTAAACACTAACTTACTATACATACTCATTGACTTCCCTTCTGATTCCCATAGCCAAAAGTTCCACAAAAGGCTTTTTTTTCTTTCTTTTTTTTTTTTTTTTGCATGTTATGGCTGTACAGAAGTCCATATTTGACGAACAGAACATATTTTTGGCCCAAGAGTCCTTAAACACTAACTTACTATACATACTCATTGACTTCCCATCTGATTCCCATACTAGCCAAAATTTCCACAAAAGGTTTTTTTTCTTTCTTTTTTTTTGTTTAAATGTTATGGCTGTACAGAAGTCCATATTTGACGAACAGAACATATTTTTGGCCCAAGAGTCCTTAAACACTGTCTTACTATACATACTCATTGACTTCCCTTCTGATTCCCATAGCCAAAAGTTCCACAAAAGCCTTTTTTTTCTTTCCTTTTTTTCCTTTTCTTTTTCTTTTTCTTTTTTTTCTTTTTTTTTTTTTTACATGTTATGGCTGTACAGAAGTCCATATTTGACCTACTGAACATATTTTTGGCCCAAGAGTCCTTAAACAATAACTTACTATACATACTGATTGACTTCCCTTCTGATTTCCATACTAGACAGAAGTTCCACAAAAGGCTTTTTTTTCACTTTTTTTTTTCATTTTCTTTTTTTTTTTTTTTGTTACATGTTATGGCTGTACAGAAGTCCATATTTGACCTACTGAACATATTTTTGGCCCAAGAGTCCTTAAACAATAACTTACTATACATACTCATTGACTTTCATTCTGATTCCCATAGCCAAAAGTTCCACAAAAGGCTTTTTTCTCTTTCCTTATTTTTTTTATTTTTTATTTTTTATTTTTTTTTACATGTTATGGCTGTACAGAAGTCCATATTTGACGAACAGAACATATTTTTGGCCCAAGGGTCCTTAAACACTAACTTACTATACATACTCATTGACTTCCCTTCTGATTCCCATACTAGACAAAAGTTCCACAAAAGGCTTTTTTTTTCTTTCTTTTTTTCTTTTTTTTTTTTTTTACATGTTATGGCTGTACAGAAGTCCATATTTGACGAATAGAACATATTTTTGGCCCAAGAGTCCTTAAACTAACTTACTATACATACTCATTGACTTCCCTTCTGATTCCCATAGCCAAAAGTTCCACAAAAGGCTTTTTTTTTCTTTCCTTTTTTTTTTTGTTTAAATGTTATGGCTGTACAGAAGTCCATATTTGACCTACTGAACATATTTTTTGTCCAAGAGTCCTTAAACACTAACTTACTATACATACTCATTGACTTCCCTTCTGGTTCCCAATACCAGGCAAAAGATCCACAAAAGGCTTTTTTTTCTTTCTTTTTTTTTTGTTTAAATGTTATGGCTGTACAGAAGTCCATATTTGACGAACAGAACATATTTTTGGCCCAAGAGTCCTAAAACACTAACTTACTATACATACTCATTGACTTCCCTTCTGATTTCCATACTAGACAGAAGTTCCACAAAAGGCTTTTTTTTCTTTCTTTTTTTTGTTGTTTAAATGTTATGGCTGTACAGAAGTCCATATTTGACGAACAGAACATATTTTTGGCCCAAGAGTCCTTAAACACTAACTTACTATACATACTCATCGACTTCCCTTCTGATTCCCATAGCCAAAAGTTCCACAAAAGGCTTATTTTTCTTTCCTTTTTTTCATTTTCTTTTTTTTTTTTTTTTTTTTTACATGTTATGGCTGTACAGAAGTCCATATTTGACGAACAGAACATATTTTTGGCCCAAGGGTCCTAAAACACTAACTTACTATACATACTCATTGACTTCCCTTCTGATTTCCATACTAGACAGAAGTTCCACAAAAGGCTTTTTTTTCTTTCTTTTTTTTGTTGTTTAAATGTTATGGCTGTACAGAAGTCCATATTTGACGAACAGAACATATTTTTGGCCCAAGAGTCCTTAAACACTAACTTACTATACATACTCATCGACTTCCCTTCTGATTCCCATAGCCAAAAGTTCCACAAAAGGCTTATTTTTCTTTCCTTTTTTTCATTTTCTTTTTTTTTTTTTTTTTTTTTACATGTTATGGCTGTACAGAAGTCCATATTTGACGAACAGAACATATTTTTGGCCCAAGGGTCCTTAAACACTAACTTACTATACATACTCATTGACTTCCCTTCTGATTCCCATACTAGACAAAAGTTCCACAAAAGGCTTTTTTTTTCTTTCTTTTTTTCTTTTTTTTTTTTTTTACATGTTATGGCTGTACAGAAGTCCATATTTGACGAATAGAACATATTTTTGGCCCAAGAGTCCTTAAACTAACTTACTATACATACTCATTGACTTCCCTTCTGATTCCCATAGCCAAAAGTTCCACAAAAGGCTTTTTTTTTCTTTCCTTTTTTTTTTTGTTTAAATGTTATGGCTGTACAGAAGTCCATATTTGACCTACTGAACATATTTTTTGTCCAAGAGTCCTTAAACACTAACTTACTATACATACTCATTGACTTCCCTTCTGGTTCCCAATACCAGGCAAAAGATCCACAAAAGGCTTTTTTTTCTTTCTTTTTTTTTTGTTTAAATGTTATGGCTGTACAGAAGTCCATATTTGACGAACAGAACATATTTTTGGCCCAAGAGTCCTTAAACACTAACTTACTATACATACTCATTGACTTCCCTTCTGATTCCCATAGCCAAAAGTTCCACAAAAGGCTTTTTTTTCTTTCCTTTTTTTCTTTTTCTTTTTTTTTGTTTTTTTTGTTTAAATGTTATGGCTGGACAGAAGTCCATATTTGACCTACTGAACATATTTTTGGCCCAAGAGTCCTTAAACACTAACTTACTATACATACTCATTGACTTCCCTTCTGATTCCCATACTAGCCAAAATTTCCACAAAAGGTTTTTTTTCTTTCTTTTTTCTTTTTTTTTTTTTTTTTACATGTTATGGCTGGACAGAAGTCCATATTTGACCTACAGAACATATTTTTGGCCCAAGAGTCCTTAAACACTAACTTACTATACATACTCATTGACTTCCCTTCTGATTCCCATACCAGCCAAAATTTCCACAAAAGGTTTTTTTTCTTTCTTTTTTCTTTTTTCTTTTTTTTTTTTTTTTACATGTTATGGCTGTACAGAAGTCCATATTTGACCTACTGAACATATTTTTGGCCCAAGAGTCTTTAAACACTAACTTACTATACATACTCATTGACTTCCCTTCTGATTTCCATACTAGACAGAAGTTCCACAAAAGGTTTTTTTTTCTTCTTTTTTTTTATACATGTTATGGCTGTACAGAAGTCCATATTTGACCTACTGAACATATTTTTGGCCCAAGAGTCCTTAAACAATAACTTACTATACATACTCATTGACTTCCCTTCTGATTCCCATAGCCAAAAGTTCCACAAAAGGCTTTTTTTTTCTTTCCTTTTTTTTTTTTGTTTAAATGTTATGGCTGCACAGAAGTCCATATTTGACCTACTGAACATATTTTTGGCCCAAGAGTGCTTAAACACTAACTTACTATACATACTCATTGACTTCCCTTCTGATTCCCAATACTAGCCAAAAGTTCCACAAAAGGTTTTCTTAAGTTTTTTTTTTTTTTTTATATTGTATGGCTGTAAAGAAGTCTATATTTGATGAACAGAACATATTTTTGGCCCAAGAGTCCTTAAACAATAACTTACTATACATACTCATTGACTTCCCTTCTGGTTCCCATACTAGCCAAAATTTCCACAAAAGGTTTTTTTTCTTTCTTTTTTCTTTTTTTTTCTTTTTTTTTTTTTTTACATGTTATGGCTGTAGAGAAGTCCATATTTGACCTACTGAACATATTTTTGGCCCAAGAGTCTTTAAACACTAACTTACTATACATACTCATTGACTTCCCTTCTGATTTCCATACTAGACAGAAGTTCCACAAAAGGATTTTTTCATTTTTTTTTTCATTTTCTTTTTTTTGTTTTTTTGTTACATGTTATGGCTGTACAGAAGTCCATATTTGACCTACTGAACATATTTTTGGCCCAAGAGTCCTTAAACAATAACTTACTATACATACTCATTGACTTCCCTTCTGGTTCCCAATACCAGGCAAAAGATCAAGAAAAGGTTTTTTTAAGGTTTTTTTTTTTACATTGTATGGTTGCACAGAAGTCCATATTTGACGAACAGAACATATTTTTGGCCCAAGAGTCCTTAAACACTAACTTACTATACATACTCATTGACTTCCCTTCTGATTCCCATACTAGACAAAAGTTCCACAAAAGGCTTTTTTTTTTCTTTCTTTTTTTTCTTTTTCTTTTTTTTTTTTTTTTTACATGTTATGGCTGTACAGAAGTCCATATTTGACGAATAGAACATATTGTTGGCCCAAGAGTCCTTAAACTAACTTACTATACATACTCATTGACTTCCCTTCTGATTCCCATAGCCAAAAGTTCCACAAAAGGCTTTTTTTTTCTTTCCTTTTTTTTTTGTTTAAATGTTATGGCTGTACAGAAGTCCATATTTGACCTACTGAACATATTTTTTGTCCAAGAGTCCTTAAACACTAACTTACTATACATACTCATTGACTTCCCTTCTGGTTCCCAATACCAGGCAAAAGATCCAGAAAAGTTTTTCTTAAGGCTTTTTTAAGTTTTTTTTTTTTTACATTGTATGGCTGCACAGAAGTCCATATTTGACCTACTGAACATATTTTTGGCCCAAGAGTGCTTAAACACTAACTTACTATACATACTCATTGACTTCCCTTCTGATTCCCAATACTAGCCAAAAGTTCCACAAAAGGTTTTCTTAAGTTTTTTTTTTTTTTTTTTTTTTTTTTTTACATTGTATGGCTGTAAAGAAGTCTATATTTGATGAACAGAACATATTTTTGGCCCAAGAGTCCTTAAACAATAAATTACTATACATACTCATTGACTTCCCTTCTGATTCCCATACTAGCCAAAATTTCCACAAAAGGTTTTTTTTCTTTCTTTTTTCTTTTTTTTTCTTTTTTTTTTTTTTTTACATGTTATGGCTGTAGAGAAGTCCATATTTGACCTACTGAACATATTTTTGGCCCAAGAGTCTTTAAACACTAACTTACTATACATACTCATTGACTTCCCTTCTGATTTCCATACTAGACAGAAGTTCCACAAAAGGATTTTTTCATTTTTTTTTTCATTTTCTTTTTTTGTTTTTTTGTTACATGTTATGGCTGTACAGAAGTCCATATTTGTCCTACTGAACATATTTTTGGCCCAAGAGTCCTTAAACAATAACTTACTATACATACTCATTGACTTCCCTTCTGATTCCCATAGCCAAAAGTTCCACAAAAGGCTTTTTTTTCTTTCCTTTTTTTTTTGTTTAAATGTTATGGCTGTACAGAAGTCCATATTTGACCTACTGAACATATTTTTTGTCCAAGAGTCCTTAAACACTAACTCACTATACATACTCATTGACTTCCCTTCTGGTTCCCAATACCAGGCAAAAGATCCAGAAAAGGTTTTCTTAAGATTTTTTTTTTTTTTTTTTTTTTTTTACATTGTATGGCTGTAAAGAAGTCTATATTTGATGAACAGAACATATTTTTGGCCCAAGAGTCCTTAAACAATAACTTACTATACATACTCATTGACTTCCCTTCTGATTCCCATACTAGCCAAAATTTCCACAAAAGGTTTTTTTTCTTTCTTTTTTCTTTTTTTTTTTTTTACATGTTATGGCTGTACAGAAGTCCATATTTGACCTACTTAACATATTTTTGGCCCAAGAGTCCTTAAACAATAACTTACTATACATACTGATTGACTTCCCTTCTGATTTCCATACTAGACAGAAGTTCCACAAAAGGCTTTTTTTTCATTTTTTTTTTCATTTTCTTTTTTTTTTTTTGTTTGTTACATGTTATGGCTGTACAGAAGTCCATATTTGACCTACTGAACATATTTTTGGCCCAAGAGTCCTTAAACAATAACTTACTATACATACTCATTGACTTCCTTTCTGATTCCCATACTAGCCAGAAGTTCCACAAAAGGCTTTTTTTTTTTTTTTTTTTTTTTTTTTTTACATATTATGGCTGTACAGAAGTCCATATTTGACCTACTGAACATATTTTTGGCCCAAGAGTCCTTAAACACTAACTTACTATACATACTCATTGACTTCCCTTCTGATTCCCATACTAGACAAAAGTTCCACAAAAAGCTTTTTTTTTTTTTTCTTTTTTTTTCTTTTTCTTTTTTTTTTTTTTTTTTTACATGTTATGGCTGTACAGAAGTCCATATTTGACGAATAGAACATATTGTTGGCCCAAGAGTCCTTAAACCAACTTACTATACATACTCATTGACTTCCCTTCTGATTCCCATAGCCAAAAGTTCCACAAAAGGCTTTTTTTTTCTTTCCTTTTTTTTTTGTTTAAATGTTATGGCTGTACAGAAGTCCATATTTGACCTACTGAACATATTTTTTGTCCAAGAGTCCTTAAACACTAACTTACTATACATACTCATTGACTTCCCTTCTGATTTCCATACTAGACAGAAGTTCCACAAAAGGCTTTTTTCATTTTTTTTTTCATTTTCTTTTTTTTTTTTTTTTTTGTTACATGTTATGGCTGTACAGAAGTCCATATTTGACCTACTGAACATATTTTTGGCCCAAGAGTCCTTAAACAATAACTTACTATACATACTCATTGACTTCCCTTCTGATTCCCATAGCCAAAAGTTCCACAAAAGGCTTTTTTTTTCTTTCCTTTTTTTTTTTGTTTAAATGTTATGGCTGTACAGAAGTCCATATTTGACCTACTGAACATATTTTTTGTCCAAGAGTCCTTAAACACTAACTCACTATACATACTCATTGACTTCCCTTCTGATTCCCAATACTAGCCAAAAGTTCCACAAAAGGTTTTCTTAAGATTTTTTTTATTTTTTATTTTTATTTTTTTTTACATTGTATGGCTGTAAAGAAGTCTATATTTGATGAACAGAACATATTTTTGGCCCAAGAGTCCTTAAACAATAACTTACTATACATACTCATTGACTTCCCTCCTGATTCCCATACTAGCCAAAATTTCCACAAAAGGTTTTTTTTCTTTCTTTTTTTTTTCTTTTTTTTTTTTTTTTCTACATGTTATGGCTGTACAGAAGTCCATATTTGACCTACTGAACATATTTTTGGCCCAAGAGTCCTTAAACAATAACTTACTATACATACTGATTGACTTCCCTTCTGATTTCCATACTAGACAGAAGTTCCACAAAAGGCTTTTTTTTCATTTTTTTTTTTCATTTTTTTTTTTTTTTTTTTTTGTTACATGTTATGGCTGTACATAAGTCCATATTTGACCTACTGAACATATTTTTGGCCCAAGAGTCCTTAAACAATAACTTACTATACATACTGATTGACTTCCCTTCTGATTCCCATAGCCAAAAATTCCACAAAAGCCTTTTTTTTCTTTCTTTTTTTTTGTTTAAATGTTATGGCTGTACAGAAGTCCATATTTGACCTACTGAACATATTTGTGGCCCAAGAGTCCTTAAACACTAACTTACTATACATACTCATTGACTTCCCTTCTGATTCCCATAGCCAAAAGTTCCACAAAAGCCTTTTTTTTCTTTCCTTTTTTTCTTTTTTTTTTTTTTTTTTTTTTTTACATGTTATGGCTGTAGAGAAGTCCATATTTGACCTACTGAACATATTTTTGGCCCAAGAGTCTTTAAACACTAACTTACTATACATACTCATTGACTTCCCTTCTGATTTCCATACTAGACAGAAGTTCCACAAAAGGCTTTTTTCATTTTTTTTTTCATTTTCTTTTTTTTTTTTTTTTGTTACATGTTATGGCTGTACAGAAGTCCATATTTGACCTACTGAACATATTTTTGGCCCAAGAGTCCTTAAACAATAACTTACTATACATACTCATTGACTTCCCTTCTGATTCCCATAGCCAAAAGTTCCACAAAAGGCTTTTTTTTTCTTTCCTTTTTTTTTTTGTTTAAATGTTATGGCTGTACAGAAGTCCATAGTTGACCTACTGAACATATTTTTTGTCCAAGAGTCCTTAAACACTAACTCACTATACATACTCATTGACTTCCCTTCTGGTTCCCAATACCAGGCAAAAGATCCAGAAAAGTTTTTCTTAAGGCTTTTTTAAGATTTTTTTTTTTACATTGTATGGCTGCACAGAAGTCCATATTTGACCTACTGAACATATTTTTGGCCCAAGAGTCCTTAAACACTAACTTACTATACATACTCATTGACTTCCCATCTGATTCCCATACTAGCCAAAAGTTCCACAAAAGGTTTTTTTTCTTTCTTTTTTTTTTTTCTTTTTGTTTTTTTTTACATGTTATGGCTGTACAGAAGTCCATATTTGACCTACTGAACATATTTTTGGCCCAAGAGTCTTTAAACACTAATTTACTATACATACTCATTGACTTCCCTTCTGATTCCCAATACTAGCCAAAAGTTCCACAAAAGTCTTTTTTTTCTTTCTTTTTTTTTGTTTAAATGTTATGGCTGGACAGAAGTCCATATTTGACGAACAGAACACATTTTTGGCCCAAGAGTTCTTAAACACTAACTTACTATACATACTCATTGACTTCCCTTCTGATTCCCATACTAGCAAAAATTTCCACAAAAGGCTTTTTTTTCTTTCTTTTTTTTTTTTTTTTTTTACATGTTATGGCTGTACAGAAGTCCATATTTGACCTACTGAACATATTTTTGGCCCAAGAGTCCTTAAACAATAACTTACTATACATACTCATTGACTTCCCTTCTGATTTCCATACTAGACAGAGGTTCCACAAAAGGCTTTTTTTTTCATTTTTTTTTTCATTTTCTTTTTTTATTTTGTTTGTTACATGTTATGGCTGTACAGAAGTCCATATTTGACCTACTGAACATATTTTTGGCCCAAGAGTCCTTAAACAATAACTTACTATACATACTGATTGACTTCCCTTCTGATTACCATAGCCAAAAGTTCCACAAAAGTCTTTTTTCTCTTTCCTTTTTTTCTTTTTCTTTTTTTGTTTTTTTTTGTTTAAATGTTATGGCTGGACAGAAGTCCATATTTGACCTACTGAACATATTTTTGGCCCAAGAGTCCTTAAACACTAACTTACTATACATACTCATTGACTTCCCTTCTGATTCCCACACTAGCCAAAATTTCCACAAAAGGTTTTTTTTTCATTTTTTTTTTCATTTTCTTTTTTTTTTGTGTTTGTTACATGTTATGGCTGTACAGAAGTCCATATTTGACCTACTGAACATATTTTTGGCCCAAGAGTCTTTAAACACTAACTTACTATACATACTCATTGACTTCCCTTCTGATTTCCATACTAGACAGAAGTTCCACAAAAGGCTTTTTTTTCCTTTTTTTTTTCCTTTACTTTTTTTTTGTGTTTGTTACATGTTATGGCTGTACAGAAGTCCATATTTGACCTACTGAACATATTTTTGGCCCAAGAGTCCTTAAACTAACTTACTATACATACTCATTGACTTCCCTTCTGATTCCCATAGCCAAAAGTTCCACAAAAGGCTTTTTTTTCATTTTTTTTTTCATTTTCTTTTTTTTTTGTGTTTGTTACATGTTATGGCTGTACCTTAAACAATAACTTACTATACATACTCATTGACTTCCCTTCTGATTCCCATAGCCAAAAGTTCCACAAAAGGCTTTTTTTTTCCTTCCTTTTTTTTTTTGTTTAAATGTTATGGCTGTACAGAAGTCCATATTTGACCTACTGAACATATTTTTTGTCCAAGAGTCCTTAAACACTAACTTACTATACATACTCATTGACTTCCCTTCTGATTCCCAATACCAGGCAAAAGATCCACAAAAGTTTTTTTTAAGGTTTTTTTAAGTTTTTTTTTTTACATGTTATGGCTGCACAGAAGTCCATATTTGACCTACTGAACATATTTTTGGCCCAAGAGTCCTTAAACACTAACTTACTATACATACTCATTGACTTCCCTTCTGATTCCCATAGCCAAAAATTCCACAAAAGGCATTTTTTTCTTTCTTTTTTTTTGTTTAAATGTTATGGCTGTACAGAAGTCCATATTTGACGAACAGAACATATTTTTGGCCCAAGAGTCCTTAAACACTAACTTACTATACATACTCATTGACTTCCCTTCTGATTCCCACACTAGCCAAAATTTCCACAAAAGGTTTTTTTTTCATTTTTTTTTTTCATTTTCTTTTTTTTTTGTGTTTGTTACATGTTATGGCTGTACAGAAGTCCATATTTGACCTACTGAACATATTTTTGGCCCAAGAGTCTTTAAACACTAACTTACTATACATACTCATTGACTTCCCTTCTGATTTCCATTCTAGACAGAAGTTCCACAAAAGGCTTTTTTTTCATTTTTTTTTTCATTTTCTTTTTTTTTTTGTGTTTGTTACATGTTATGGCTGTACAGAAGTCCATATTTGACCTACTGAACATATTTTTGGCCCAAGAGACCTTAAACAATAACTTACTATACATACTGATTGACTTCCCTTCTGATTCCCATAGCCATAAGTTCCACAAAAGGCATTTTTTTCTTCCTTTTATTTTTGTTTGAATGTTATGGCTGTACAGAAGTCCATATTTGACGAACAGAACATATTTTTGGCCCAAGAGTCCTTAAACAGTAACTTACTATACATACTCATTGAATTCCTTTCTGATTCCCATACTAGCCAGAAGTTCCACAAAAGGCTTTTTTTTTTTTTTTTTTTACATGTTATGGCTGTACAGAAGTCCATATTTGACGGATAGAACATATTTTTGGCCCAAGAGTCCTTAAACTAACTTACTATACATACTCATTGCCTTCCCTTCTGATTCTCATAGCCAAAAGTTCCACAAAAGGCTTTTTTTTTCTTTCCTTTTTTTTTTGTTTAAATGTTATGGCTGTACAGAAGTCCATATTTGACCTACTGAACATATTTTTTGTCCAAGAGTCCTTAAACACTAACTTACTATACATACTCATTGACTTCCCTTCTGATTTCCATACTAGACAGAAGTTCCACAAAAGGCTTTTTTTTCATTTTTTTTTTCATTTTCTTTTTTTTTTGTGTTTGTTACATGTTATGGCTGTACCTTAAACAATAACTTACTATACATACTCATTGACTTTCCTTCTGATTCCCATAGCCAAAAGTTCCACAAAAGGCTTTTTTTTTCCTTCCTTTTTTTTTTGTGCAAATGTTATGGCTGTACAGAAGTCCATATTTGACCTACTGAACATATTTTTTGTCCAAGAGTCCTTAAACACTAACTTACTATACATACTCATTGACTTCCCTTCTGATTCCCAATACCAGGCAAAAGATCCACAAAAGTTTTTTTAAAGTTTATTTTTTTACATGTTATGGCTGCACAGATGTCCATATTTGACCTACTGAACATATTTTTGGCCCAAGAGTCCTTAAACACTAACTTACTATACATACTCATTGACTTCCCTTCTGATTCCCATAGCCAAAAATTCCACAAAAGGCATTTTTTTCTTTCTTTTTTTTTGTTTAAATGTTATGGCTGTACAGAAGTCCATATTTGACGAACAGAACATATTTTTGGCCCAAGAGTCCTTAAACACTAACTTACTATACATACTCATTGACTTCCCTTCTGATTCCCACACTAGCCAAAATTTCCACAAAAGGCTTTTTCTTTTCTTTCTTTTTTTTCTTTTTCTTTTCTTTTTTTTTTCATGTTAAGGCTGTACAGAAGTCCATATTTGACGAATAGAACATATTTTTGGCCCAAGAGTCCTTAAACTAACTTACTATACATACTCATTGACTTCCCTTCTGGTTCCCATACTAGCCAGAAGTTCCACAAAAGGTTTTTTTCTTTCTTTTTTTTTTTTAAATTTTTTTTTTTACACATGTTATGGCTGTACAGAAGTCCATATTTGACGAGCAGAACATATTTTTGGCCCAAGGGTCCTTAAACACTAACTTACTATACATACTCATTGACTTCCTTTCTGATTCCCATACTAGCCAGAAGTTCCACAAAAGGCTTTTTTTTCTTTTTTTTTTTTTTTTTTTTTTTACATGTTATGGCTGTACAGAAGTCCATATTTGACCTACTGAACATATTTTTGGCCCAAGAGTCCTTAAACACTAACTTACTATACATACTCATTGACTTCCCTTCTGATTCCCATACTAGCCAAAAGTTCCACAAAAGGCTTTTTTTTCATTTTTTTTTTCATTTTCTTTTTTTTTGTTTTTTGTTACATGTTATGGCTGTACAGAAGTTCATATTTGACCTACTGAATATATTTTTGGCCCAAGAGTCCTTAAACACTAATTTACTATACACACTCATTGACTTCCCTTCTGATTCCCATAGCCAAAAGTTCCACAAAAGTCTTTTTTTTCTTTCTTTTTTTTTGTTTAAATGTTATGGCTGGACAGAAGTCCATATTTGACGAACAGAACACATTTTTGGCCCAAGAGTCCTTAAACTAACTTACTTTACATACTCATTGACTTCCCTTCTGGTTCCCATACTAGCCAGAAGTTCCACAAAAGGTTTTTTTTCTTTCTTTTTTCTTTTTTTTTCTTTTTTTTTTTTACATGTTATGGCTGTAGAGAAGTCCATATTTGACCTACTGAACATATTTTTGGCCCAAGAGTCCTTAAACACTAACTTACTATACATACTCATTGACTTCCCTTCTGATTTCCATACTAGACAGAAGTTCCACAAAAGGCTTTATTTTCTTTCTTTTTTTTCATTTTCTTTTTTTTTTGTGTTTGTTACATGTTATGGCTGTACAGAAGTCCATATTTGACCTACTGATCATATTTTTGGCCCAAGAGACCTTAAACAATAACTTACTATACATACTGATTGACTTCCCTTCTGATTCCCATAGCCATAAGTTCCACAAAAGGCATTTTTTTCTTCCTTTTATTTTTGTTTGAATGTTATGGCTGTACAGAAGTCCATATTTGACGAACATAACATATTTTTGGCCCAAGAGTCCTTAAACAGTAACTTACTATACATACTCATTGTCTTCCTTTCTGATTCCCATACTAGCCAGAAGTTCAACAAAAGGCTTTTTTTTCTTTTTTTTTTTTTTTTTTTACATGTTATGGCTGTACAGAAGTCCATATTTGACGAACAGAACATATTTTTGGCCCAAGAGTCCTTAAACTAACTTACTATACATACTCATTGACTTCCCTTCTGATTCCCATTGCCAAAAGTTCCACAAAATGTTTTTTTTTTTTGTTTTTCTTTGTTTTTCTTTTTTTTTTTTTTTTACATGTTATGGCTGTACAGAAGTCCATATTTGACCTACTGAACATATTTTTGGCCCAAGAGTCCTTAAACACTAACTTACTATACATACTCATTGACTTCCCTTCTGATTCCCATAGCCAAAAGTTCCACAAAAGGCTTTTTTTTTCTTTCCTTTTTTTTTTTGTTTAAATGTTATGGCTGGACAGAAGTCCATATTTGACGAACAGAACACATTTTTGGCCCAAGAGTCCTTAAACACTAACTTACTATACATACTCATTGACATCCCTTCTGATTCCCATAGCCAAAAGTTCCACAAAAGGCTTTTTTTTCTTTCTTTTTTTTTTTTTTTTGTTTAAATGTTATGGCTGTACAGAAGTCCATATTTGACCTACTGAACATTTTTTTTTTCAAGAGTCCTTAAACACTAACTTACTATACATACTCATTGACTTCCCTTCTGATTCCCATACTTGCCAAAAGTTCCACAAAAGGTTTTTTTTCTTTCTTTTTTTTTTTTAAATTTTTTTTTTTTATACATGTTATGGCTGTACAGAAGTCCATATTTGACCTACTGAACATATTTTTGGCCCAAGAGTCCTTAAACAATAACTTACTATACATACTCATTGACTTTCATTCTGATTCCCATAGCCAAAAGTTCCACAAAAGGCTTTTTTCTCTTTTCTTCTTTTCTTTTTTTTTTTTTTTTTTACATGTTATAGCTGTACAGAAGTCCATATTTGACGAACAGAACATATTTTTGGCCCAAGAGTCCTTAAACAGTAAATTACTATACATACTCATTGTCTTCCTTTCTGATTCCCATACTAGCCAGAAGTTCCACAAAAGGCTTTTTTTTCTTTTTTTTTTCTTTTTTTTTACATGTTATGGCTGTACAGAAGTCCATATTTGACCTACTGAACATATTTTTGGCCCAAGAGTCCTTAAACAATAACTTACTATACATACTCATTGACTTCCCTTCTGATTCCCATACTAGCCAAAAGTTCCACAAAAGGCTTTTTTTTCATTTTTTTTTTCATTTTCTTTTTTTTTGTTTTTTGTTACATGTTATGGCTGTACAGAAGTTCATATTTGACCTACTGAATATATTTTTGGCCCAAGAGTCCTTAAACACTAATTTACTATACACACTCATTGACTTCCCTTCTGATTCCCATAGCCAAAAGTTCCACAAAAGTCTTTTTTTTCTTTCTTTTTTTTTGTTTAAATGTTATGGCTGGACAGAAGTCCATATTTGACGAACAGAACACATTTTTGGCCCAAGAGTCCTTAAACTAACTTACTTTACATACTCATTGACTTCCCTTCTGGTTCCCATACTAGCCAGAAGTTCCACAAAAGGTTTTTTTTCTTTCTTTTTTCTTTTTTTTTCTTTTTTTTTTTTTACATGTTATGGCTGTAGAGAAGTCCATATTTGACCTACTGAACATATTTTTGGCCCAAGAGTCCTTAAACACTAACTTACTATACATACTCATTGACTTCCCTTCTGATTTCCATACTAGACAGAAGTTTCACAAAAGGCTTTATTTTCATTTTTTTTTTCATTTTCTTTTTTTTTTGTGTTTGTTACATGTTATGGCTGTACAGAAGTCCATATTTGACCTACTGATCATATTTTTGGCCCAAGAGACCTTAAACAATAACTTACTATACATACTGATTGACTTCCCTTCTGATTCCCATAGCCATAAATTCCACAAAAGGCATTTTTTTCTTCCTTTTATTTTTGTTTGAATGTTATGGCTGTACAGAAGTCCATATTTGACGAACAGAACACATTTTTGGCCCAAGAGTCCTTAAACACTAACTTACTATACATACTCATTGACATCCCTTCTGATTCCCATAGCCAAAAGTTCCACAAAAGGCTTTTTTTTCTTTCCTTTTTTTGTTTTTGTTTAAATGTTATGGCTGTACAGAAGTCCATATTTGACCTACTGAAAATTTTTTTTTTCAAGAGTCCTTAAACACTAACTTACTATACATACTCATTGACTTCCCTTCTGATTCCCATACTAGCCAAAAGTTCCACAAAAGGTTTTTTTTCTTTCTTTTTTTTTTTTTAAATTTTTTTTTTTTATACATGTTATGGCTGTACAGAAGTTCATATTTGACCTACTGAATATATTTTTGGCCCAAGAGTCCTTAAACACTAACTTACTATACATACTCATTGACTTCCCTTCTGATTCCCATACTAGACAAAAGTTCCACAAAAGGCTTTTTCTTTTCTTTCTTTTTTTTCTTTTTCTTTTCTTTTTTTTTCATGTTAAGGCTGTACAGAAGACCATATTTGACGAATAGAACATATTTTTGGCCCAAGAGTCCTTAAACTAACTTACTATACATACTCATTGACTTCCCTTCTGGTTCCCATACTAGCCAGAAGTTCCACAAAAGGTTTTTTTTCTTTCTTTTTTCTTTTTTTTTCTTTTTTTTTTTTTTTACATGTTATGGCTGTACAGAAGTCCATATTTGACCTACTGAACATATTTTTGGCCCAAGAGTCCTTAAACAATAACTTACTATACATACTCATTGACTTTCATTCTGATTCCCATAGCCAAAAGTTCCACAAAAGGCTTTTTTCTCTTTTCTTCTTTTCTTTTTTTTTTTTTTTTACATGTTATAGCTGTACAGAAGTCCATATTTGACGAACAGAACATATTTTTGGCCCAAGAGACCTTAAACAATAACTTACTATACATACTGATTGACTTCCCTTCTGATTCCCATAGCCATAAGTTCCACAAAAGGCATTTTTTTCTTCCTTTTATTTTTGTTTGAATGTTATGGCTGTACAGAAGTCCATATTTGACGAACAGAACATATTTTTGGCCCAAGAGTCCTTAAACAGTAAATTACTATACATACTCATTGTCTTCCTTTCTGATTCCCATACTAGACAGAAGTTCCACAAAAGGCTTTTTTTTCTTTTTTTTTCTTTTTTTTTACATGTTATGGCTGTACAGAAGTCCATATTTGACCTACTGAACATATTTTTGGCCCAAGAGTCCTTAAACAATAACTTACTATACATACTCATTGACTTTCATTCTGATTCCCATAGCCAAAAGTTCCACAAAAGGCTTTTTTCTCTTTCCTTTTTTTCTTTTTTTTTTTTTTTTTTTTTACATGTTATAGCTGTACAGAAGTCCATATTTGACGAACAGAACATATTTTTGGCCCAAGAGTCCTTAAACTAACTTACTATACATACTCATTGACTTCCCTTCTGATTCCCATTGCCAAAAGTTCCACAAAATGTTTTTTTTCTTTCTTTTTCTTTTTTTTTCTTTTTTTTTTTTTACATGTTATGGCTGTACAGAAGTCCATATTTGACCTACTGAACATATTTTTGGCCCAAGAGTCCTTAAACAATAACTTACCATACATACTGATTGACTTCCCTTCTGATTCCCATAGCCAAAAATTCCACAAAAGGCATTTTTTTCTTTCTTTTTTTTTGTTTAAATGTTATGGCTGGACAGAAGTCCATATTTGACCTACTGAACATATTTTTGGCCCAAGAGTCCTTAAACTAACTTACTATACATACTCATTGACTTCCCTTCAGATTCCCATACTAGACAAAAGTTCCACAAAAGGCTTTTTTTTTTCTTTCTTTCTTTTTTTTTTTTTTTTTTTTTTTTTTTTTACATGTTATGGCTGTACAGAAGTCCATATTTGATGAATAGAACATATTTTTGGCCCAAGAGTCCTTAAACTAACTTACTATACATACTCATTGACTTCCCTTCTGATTTCCATACTAGCCAGAAGTTCCACAAAAGGCTTTCTTTTTAAGTTTTTTTTTTTTTTTTTTTTACATGTTATGGCTGTACAGAAGTCCATATTTGACCTACTGAACATATTTTTGGCCCAAGAGTCTTTAAACACTAACTTACTATACATACTCATTGACTTCCCTTCTGATTTCCATACTAGACAGAAGTTCCACAAAAGGCTTTTTTTTCTTTCTTTTTTTTTTGTTTAACATATTTTTGGCCCAAGAGTCCTTAAACAGTAACTTACTATACATACTCATTGTCTTCCTTTCTGATTCCCATACTAGCCAGAAGTTCCACAAAAGGCTTTTTTTTCTTTTTTTTTTTTTTTTTTTTACATGTTATGGCTGTACAGAAGTCCATATTTGACCTACTGAACATATTTTTGGCCCAAGAGTCCTTAAACAATAACTTACTATACATACTCAATGACTTTCATTCTGATTCCCATAGCCAAAAGTTCCACAAAAGGCTTTTTTCTCTTTTCTTCTTTTCTTTTTTTTTTTTTTTTTTTTTTTACATGTTATAGCTGTACAGAAGTCCATATCTGACGAACAGAACATATTTTTGGCCGAAGAGTCCTTAAACACTAACTTACTATACATACTCATTGACTTCCCTTCTGATTCCCATACTAGACAAAAGTTCCACAAAAGGCTTTTTTTTTTCTTTCTTTCTTTTTTTTTTTTTTTTTATTTTTTTTTTACATGTTATGGCTGTACAGAAGTCCATATTTGACGAACAGAACATATTTTTGGCCCAAGAGTCCTTAAACACTAACTTACTATACATACTCATTGACTTCCCATCTGATTCCCATACTAGCCAAAAGTTCCACAAAAGGTTTTTTTTCTTTCTTTTTTTTTTTTTCTTTTAGTTTTTTTTTACATCTTATGGCTGTACAGAAGTCCATATTTGACCTACTGAACATATTTTTGGCCCAAGAGTCTTTAAACACTAACTTACTATACATACTCATTGACTTCCCTTCTGATTTCCATACTAGACAGAAGTTCCACAAAAGGCTTTATTTTCATTTTTTTTTCATTTTCTTTTTTTTTGTGTTTGTTACATGTTATGGCTGTACAGAAGTCCATATTTGACCTACTGATCATATTTTTGGCCCAAGAGACCTTAAACAATAACTTACTATACATACTGATTGACTTCCCTTCTGATTCCCATAGCCATAAGTTCCACAAAAGGCATTTTTTTCTTCCTTTTATTTTAGTTTGAATGTTATGGCTGTACAGAAGTCCATATTTGACGAACAGAACATATTTTTGGCCCAAGAGTCCTTAAACAATAACTTACTATACATACTCATTGACTTTCATTCTGATTCCCATAGCCAAAAGTTCCACAAAAGGCTTTTTTCTCTTTCCTTCTTTTCTTTTTTTTCTTTTTTTTTTTTTTACATGTTATAGCTGTACAGAAGTCCATATTTGACGAACAGAACATATTTTTGGCCCAAGAGTCCTTAAACTAACTTACTATACATACTCATTGACTTCCCTTCTGATTCCCATTGCCAAAAGTTCCACAAAATGTTTTTTTTCTTTCTTTTTCTTTTTTTTTCTTTTTTTTTTTTTACATGTTATGGCTGTACAGAAGTCCATATTTGACCTACTGAACATATTTTTGGCCCAAGAGTCCTTAAACAATAACTTACCATACATACTGATTGACTTCCCTTCTGATTCCCATAGCCAAAAATTCCACAAAAGGCATTTTTTTCTTTCTTTTTTTTTTGTTTAAATGTTATGGCTGGACAGAAGTCCATATTTGACCTACTGAACATATTTTTGGCCCAAGAGTCCTTAAACACTAACTTACTATACATACTGATTGACTTCCCTTCTGATTCCCATAGCCAAAAGTTCCACAAAAGGCTTTTTTTTCTTTCTTTTTTTTTTTTTTTTTTGCATGTTATGGCTGTACAGAAGTCCATATTTGACGAATAGAACATATTTTTGGCCCAAGAGTCCTTAAACTAACTTACTATACATACTCATTGACTTCCCTTCAGATTCCCATACTAGACAAAAGTTCCACAAAAGGCTTTTTTTTTTCTTTCTTTTTTTTTTTTTTTTTTTTCTTTTTTTTTTACATGTTATGGCTGTACAGAAGTCCATATTTGATGAATAGAACATATTTTTGGCCCAAGAGTCCTTAAACTAACTTACTATACATACTCATTGACTTCCCTTCTGATTTCCATACTAGCCAGAAGTTCCACAAAAGGCTTTCTTTTTAATTTTTTTTTCTTTCTTTTTTTTACATGTTATGGCTGTACAGAAGTCCATATTTGACCTACTGAACATATTTTTGGCCCAAGAGTCTTTAAACACTAACTTACTATACATACTCATTGACTTCCCTTCTGATTTCCATACTAGACAGAAGTTCCACAAAAGGCTTTTTTTTCTTTCTTTTTTTTTTGTTTAACATATTTTTGGCCCAAGAGTCCTTAAACAGTAACTTACTATACATACTCATTGTCTTCCTTTCTGATTCCCATACTAGCCAGAAGTTCCACAAAAGGCTTTTTTTTTTTTTTTTTTTTTTTTTTTTTTACATGTTATGGCTGTACAGAAGTCCATATTTGACCTACTGAACATATTTTTGGCCCAAGAGTCCTTAAACAATAACTTACTATACATACTCATTGACTTTCATTCTGATTCCCATAGCCAAAAGTTCCACAAAAGGCTTTTTTCTCTTTTCTTCTTTTCTTTTTTTTTTTTTTTTTTTTTTTTACATGTTATAGCTGTACAGAAGTCCATATCTGACGAACAGAACATATTTTTGGCCGAAGAGTCCTTAAACACTAACTTACTATACATACTCATTGACTTCCCTTCTGATTCCCATACTAGACAAAAGTTCCACAAAAGGCTTTTTTTTTTCTTTCTTTCTTTTTTTTTTTTTTTTTTTTTTTTTTTACATGTTATGGCTGTACAGAAGTCCATATTTGACGAACAGAACATATTTTTGGCCCAAGAGTCCTTAAACACTAACTTACTATACATACTCATTGACTTCCCATCTGATTCCCATACTAGCCAAAAGTTCCACAAAAGGTTTTTTTTCTTTCTTTTTTTTTTTTTCTTTTTGTTTTTTTTTACATCTTATGGCTGTACAGAAGTCCATATTTGACCTACTGAACATATTTTTGGCCCAAGAGTCTTTAAACACTAACTTACTATACATACTCATTGACTTCCCTTCTGATTTCCATACTAGACAGAAGTTCCACAAAAGGCTTTATTTTCATTTTTTTTTTCATTTTCTTTTTTTTTTGTGTTTGTTACATGTTATGGCTGTACAGAAGTCCATATTTGACCTACTGATCATATTTTTGGCCCAAGAGACCTTAAACAATAACTTACTATACATACTGATTGACTTCCCTTCTGATTCCCATAGCCATAAGTTCCACAAAAGGCATTTTTTTCTTCCTTTTATTTTAGTTTGAATGTTATGGCTGTACAGAAGTCCATATTTGACGAACAGAACATATTTTTGGCCCAAGAGTCCTTAAACTAACTTACTATACATACTCATTGACTTCCCTTCTGATTCCCATTGCCAAAAGTTCCACAAAATGTTTTTTTTCTTTCTTTTTCTTTTTTTTTCTTTTTTTTTTTTTTTACATGTTATGGCTGTACAGAAGTCCGTATTTGACCTACTTTACATATTTTTGGCCCAAGAGTCCTTAAACACTAACTTACTATACATACTCATTGACTTCCCTTCTGATTCCCATAGCCAAAAGTTCCACAAAAGCCTTTTTTTTCTTTCCTTTTCTTCTTTTTCTTTTTTTTTTTTTTTTTTTTTTACATATTATGGCTGTACAGAAGTCCATATTTGACCTACTGAACATATTTTTGGCCCAAGAGTCCTTAAACACTAACTTACTATACATACTCATTGACTTCCCTTTTGATTCCCATACTAGCCAAAATTTCCACAAAAGGTTTTTTTTCTTTCTTTTTTCTTTTTTTTTTATTTTTTTTTTTACATGTTATGGCTGTACAGAAGTCCATATTTGACCTACTGAACATATTTTTGGCCCAAGAGTCCTTAAACAATAACTTACTATACATACTGATTGACTTCCGGTACTTCCGGGCCCTTAAAACAGCAGCCAGAAAAATGGAGCGCAGCTGGAAGAAAACAAAACTGGAAGTTTTTCGCATTTCGTGGAAAGAGAGCATGATTTCATACAGAAAGGCCGTAAAAACTGCTAGATCTGCGTATTTCTCGACTCTCTTAGAAGAAAACAAACACAACCCTAGGTATTTATTCGATACAGTGGCTAAATTAACCAAAAATAAAGCTTCAACTTCTGATGTCTGCCAACAGCACAGCAGTAATGACCTTATGAACTTCTTTACTTGTAAGATTGATAATATTAGGAAAAAAATTATAACCATGCAGCCGTCTACTACTGTATCACATCAGACAGAGCATTGTAGTGTCACTGAGGAAAAATTACATTCATTCACTGCTATAGGAGAAGAAGAATTGGCTAAACTCGTTAAATCATCTAAATCAACAACATGTATGCTCGACCCTATACCGACTAAACTACTAAAAGAGATGCTTCCAGAGGTCATAGATCCTCTTCTTAATATCATTAATTCATCCTTGACTTTAGGATATGTACCGAAAACTTTTAAGTTGGCTATTATTAAACCACTTATTAAAAAACCGCAACTTGACCCTACAGAATTAGTCAATTACAGGCCAATCTCAAATCTACCCTTTCTGTCAAAAATACTAGAAAAGGCAGTGTCCTCACAATTATGCTCCTTTTTAGAAAAAAATGGTATCTGTGAGGTTTTCCAGTCAGGATTTAGACCACATCATAGTACTGAGACTGCTCTCATGAGAGTTACAAATGATTTACTCTTATCATCCGATCGTGGTTGTATCTCTCTGTTAGTGTTACTCGATCTTAGCGCTGCATTCGATACCATCGACCACAACATTCTTTTGAATAGACTCGAAAATTATGTTGGCATTAGTGGAATTGCATTGGCATGGTTTAAATCATACTTATCTGACCGTTTTCAGTTTGTAGCAGTAAATGAAGAGATCTCACACCGATCACAAGTTCAGTATGGAGTACCGCAGGGCTCAGTGCTAGGACCGTTGCTTTTCACCCTTTACATGCTACCACTGGGAGATATCATTAGGAAGCATGGCGTTAGTTTTCATTGTAATGCTGACGATACTCAGCTCTATATTTCTTCACGCCCTGACGAAACTTACCAATTCACAAGATTAACGGAATGCATAGCTGATATAAAAAATTGGATGACTAGTAATTTCCTGCAACTTAATTCAGAAAAAACTGAATTTTTAATGATTGGACAAAAAAACTCCACATGTAGTAACCTAGAATACTGTCTAACACTTGATGGCTGCTCTGTCAAGTCCTCGTCGTCAGTTAGGAACCTGGGTGTGCTCTTTGATACCAATCTCTCATTTGAAAGCCACGTTTCTAGCATCTGTAAAACTGCATTCTACCATCTTAAAAATATATCTAAATTACGGCATATGCTTTCAATGCAAAATGCTGAACAGTTAGTTCATGCATTCATGACCTCAAGGCTAGATTATTGTAATGCTCTACTGGGTGGTTGCCCTGCTCGCTTAATAAATAAACTGCAGCTGGTCCAAAACGCAGCAGCTCGAGTTCTTACTAGAACCAGGAAGTATGACCATATTAGCCCGGTTCTGTCAACACTGCACTGGCTCCCTATTAAACATCGCATACATTTTAAAATCTTGCTAATTACTTACAAATCACTAAATGGTTTAGCTCCCCAGTACTTGAGCGAGCTCTTAACGCATTATACTCCATCACGTCTATTGCGGTCTCAAAACTCTGGCCAGTTGATAATACCTAGAATATCAAAATCAACTGCAGGCGGTCGATCCTTTTCCTATTTAGCACCCAAAATCTGGAACAGCCTTCCTAGCATTGTTCGGGAAGCAGACACACTCTGTCAGTTTAAATCTAGACTAAAAACGCATCTCTTTACTATGGCATACACACAAAACATTTTAATTAATATTTTATTCAAATTGTTAGGCTGCATTAACTAGGTCAGCCGGAACCGGGAACACTTCCCATAACACCTGATGTACTCGTTACATCATAAGAGGAATGGCATCTACGCTAATGTTAGTCTCTCTGTTTATCCCGAGGTTTACTGCAGTCAGCCGGATCCGGGCCGTATCCAGATCAGATGGTGGACCAGCGCCCAGACATTACCAACGCATCCCTGAAGTGTCTGCAGAGACCGTGTCAATTAGTCTACCCTCTGAAATTGCTCATCGACATGGCATCCTCAATGGATCCATCTCCGGCGTGATGACTCCGATATTTCGAATATTCCTATTTAA
This sequence comes from Rhinogobio ventralis, assembly GCA_039654625.1. Lineage (NCBI taxonomy): Eukaryota > Metazoa > Chordata > Actinopteri > Cypriniformes > Gobionidae > Rhinogobio > Rhinogobio ventralis. Next base: position 25,570,988 of record CM077216.1, read on the forward strand.
TAATTGTTTAATTGACACGCCATCCTCAATAAACCCGGTGTGATGCCTCCGATCTTTCGAATAATCAGATCTAATATTACTTCTGACCTATAAGGCTGCCAAAATAATAAACATACACTGTTTGTTAATTGGCCAGAGGAGAACTGGCACCCCGACTGAGCCTGGTTTCTCCCAAGGTTTATTTTTCTCCATTAGGACACCTGATGGAGTTTTGGTTCCTTGCCACTGTCGCCTCTGGCTTGCTCAGTTGGGGACACAAAATTTTCAAATAAATATCCAAATAAATTTAATTACTAAACTAAATTATATCAACTACATTACTTGAATATATATGATAATTGAAATGAGCTGATGACATCACCGTTTTCTCCAGAGCGGCTGTACAGCAGAATCAAATTCTGTTCATTATTTTCCTGTTTAACACTGTGAAGCTGCTTTGAAACAATCTGCATTGTAAAAAGCGCTATATAAATAAAGTTGACTTGACTTGACTTGACTTCCCTTCTGATTTCCATACTAGACAGAAGTTCCACAAAAGGCTTTTTTTTCATTTTTTTTTTCATTTTCTTTTTTTTTTTTTTTGTTACATGTTATGGCTGTACAGAAGTCCATATTTGACGAACAGAACATATTTTTGGCCCAAGAGTCCTTAAACACTAACTTACTATACATACTCATTGACTTCCCTTCTGATTCCCCTAGCCATAAGTTCCACAAAAGGCATTTTTTTCTTCCTTTTATTTTTGTTGAAATGTTATGGCTGTACAGAAGTCCATATTTGACGAACAGAACATATTTTTGGCCCAAGGGTCCTTAAACACTAACTTACTATACATACTCATTGACTTCCTTTCTGATTCCCATACTAGCCAGAAGTTCCACAAAAGGCTTTTTTTTCTTTTTCTTTTTTTTTTTTTTACATGTTATGGCTGTACAGAAGTCCATATTTGACGAACAGAACATATTTTTGGCCCAAGAGTCCTTAAACTAACTTACTATACATACTCATTGACTTCCCTTCTGATTCCCATAGCCAAAAGTTCCACAAAATGTTTTTTTTCTTTCTTTTTAATTTTTTTTTCTTTTTTTTTTTTTACATGTTATGGCTGTACAGAAGTCCATATTTGACCTACTGAACATATTTTTGGCCCAAGAGTCTTTAAACACTAACTTACTATACATACTCATTGACTTCCCTTCTGATTTCCATACTAGACAGAAGTTCCACAAAAGGCTGTTTTTCATTTTTTTTTTCATTTTCTTTTTTTTTTTTTGTTTGTTACATGTTATGGCTGTACAGAAGTCCATATCTGACCTACTGAACATATTTTTGGCCCAAGAGTCCTTAAACACTAACTTACTATACATACTCATTGACTTCCCATCTGATTCCCATACTAGCCAAAAGTTCCACAAAAGGTTTTTTTTCATTTTTTTTTTCATTTTCATTTTTTTTTTTTTTGTTACATGTTATGGCTGTAAAGAAGTCTATATTTGACGAACAGAACATATTTTTGGCCCAAGAGTCCTTAAACTAACTTACTATACATACTCATTGATTTCCCTTCTGATTCCCATAGCCAAAAGTTCCACAAAAGGCTTTTTTTTCTTTCCTTTTTTTCTTTTTGTTTTTTTTGTTTTTTTTTGTTTAAATGTTATGGCTGGACAGAAGTCCATATTTGACCTACTGAACATATTTTTGGCCCAAGAGTCCTTAAACACTAACTTATTATACATACTCATTGACTTCCCTTCTGATTCCCATAGCCAAAAGTTCCACAAAAGGCTTTTTTTTAATTATTATTTTTTTTTATTATTATTTTTTTTACATTGTATGGCTGTAAATAAGTCTATATTTGACGAACAGAACATATTTTTGGCCCAAGAGTCCTTAAACAATAACTTACTATACATACTCATTGAATTCCCTTCTGATTCCCATACTAGCCAAAATTTCCACAAAAGTTTTTTTTTTTTTTTTTTTTTTACATGTTATGGCTGTACAGAAGTCCATATTTGACCTACTGAACATATTTTTGGCCCAAGAGACCTTAAACAATAACTTACTATACATACTGATTGACTTCCCTTCTGATTCCCATAGCCATAAGTTCCACAAAAGGCATTTTTTTCTTCCTTTTATTTTTGTTTAAATGTTATGGCTGTACAGAAGTCCATATTTGATGAACAGAACATATACATACTCATTGACTTTCATTCGGATTCCCATAGCCAAAAGTTCCACAAAAGGCTTTTTTCTCTTTCCTTCTTTTCTTTTTTTTTTTTTTTTACATGTTATAGCTGTACAGAAGTCCATATTTGACGAACAGAACATATTTTTGGCCCAAGAGTCCTTAAACTAACTTACTATACATACTCATTGACTTCCTTTCTGATTCCCATACTAGCCAGAAGTTCCACAAAAGGCTTTTTTTTCTTTCTTTTTTTTTTTTTTACATGTTATGGCTGTACAGAAGTCCATATTTGACGAACAGAACATATTTTTGGCCGAAGAGTCCTTAAACACTAACTTACTATACATACTCATTGACTTCCCCTCTGATTCCCATACTAGCCAAAAGTTCCACAAAGGGTTTTTTTTCTTTCTTTTTTTTTCTTTTTTTTCTTTTTTTTTTTTTTTACATGTTATGGCTGTACAGAAGTCCATATTTGACCTACTGAACATATTTTTGGCCCAAGAGTCTTTAAACACTAACTTACTATACATACTCATTGACTTCCCTTCTGATTTCCATACTAGACAGAAGTTCCACAAAAGGCTTTTTTTCATTTTCTTTTTCATTTTCTTTTTTTTTTTTTTTTTTGTTACATTTTATGGCTGTACAGAAGTCCATATTTGACGTACTGAACATATTTTTGGCCCAAGAGTCCTTAAACAATAACTTACTATACATACTGATTGACTTCCCTTCTGATTCCCATAGCCAAAAATTCCACAAAAGGCATTTTTTTCTTTCTTTTTTTTTTGTTTAAATGTTATGGCTGTACAGAAGTCCATATTTGACCTACTGAACATATTTTTGGCCCAAGAGTCTTTAAACACTAACTTACTATACATACTCATTGACTTCCCTTCTGATTTCCATACTAGACAGAAGTTCCACAAAAGGCTTTTTTTTCATTTTTTTTTTTCATTTTCCTTTTTTTTTGTGTTTGTTACATGTTATGGCTGTACAGAAGTCCATATTTGACCTACTGAACATATTTTTGGCCCAAGAGACCTTAAACAATAACTTACTATACATACTGATTGACTTCCCTTCTGATTTCCATAGCCATAAGTTCCACAAAAGGCATTTTTTTCTTCCTTTTATTTTTGTTTGAATGTTATGGCTGTACAGAAGTCCATATTTGACGAACAGAACATATTTTTGGCCCAAGAGTCCTTAAACACTAACTTACTATACATACTCATTGACTTCCCTTCTGATTCCCATAGCCAAAAGTTCCACAAAAGGCTTTTTTTTCTTTCTTTTTTTTTTTTTTTTTTGCATGTTATGGCTGTACAGAAGTCCATATTTGACGAACAGAACATATTTTTGGCCCAAGAGTCCTTAAACACTAACTTACTATACATACTCATTGACTTCCCTTCTGATTCCCATAGCCAAAAGTTCCACAAAAGGCTTTTTTTTCTTTCCTTTTTTTCTTTTTTCTTTTTTTTCTTTTTTTTGTTTAAATGTTATGGCAGGACAGAAGTCCATATTTGACCTACTGAACATATTTTTGGCCCAAGAGTCCTTAAACACTAACTTACTATACATACTCATTGACTTCCTTTCTGATTCCCATACTAGCCAGAAGTTCCACAAAAGGCTTTTTTTTCTTTCTTTTTTTTTTTTTTACATGTTATGGCTGTACAGAAGTCCATATTTGACGAACAGAACATATTTTTGGCCGAAGAGTCCTTAAACACTAACTTACTATACATACTCATTGACTTCCCCTCTGATTCCCATACTAGCCAAAAGTTCCACAAAGGGTTTTTTTTCTTTCTTTTTTTTTCTTTTTTTTCTTTTTTTTTTTTTTTACATGTTATGGCTGTACAGAAGTCCATATTTGACCTACTGAACATATTTTTGGCCCAAGAGTCTTTAAACACTAACTTACTATACATACTCATTGACTTCCCTTCTGATTTCCATACTAGACAGAAGTTCCACAAAAGGCTTTTTTTCATTTTCTTTTTCATTTTCTTTTTTTTTTTTTTTTTTGTTACATTTTATGGCTGTACAGAAGTCCATATTTGACGTACTGAACATATTTTTGGCCCAAGAGTCCTTAAACAATAACTTACTATACATACTGATTGACTTCCCTTCTGATTCCCATAGCCAAAAATTCCACAAAAGGCATTTTTTTCTTTCTTTTTTTTTTGTTTAAATGTTATGGCTGTACAGAAGTCCATATTTGACCTACTGAACATATTTTTGGCCCAAGAGTCTTTAAACACTAACTTACTATACATACTCATTGACTTCCCTTCTGATTTCCATACTAGACAGAAGTTCCACAAAAGGCTTTTTTTTCATTTTTTTTTTTCATTTTCCTTTTTTTTTGTGTTTGTTACATGTTATGGCTGTACAGAAGTCCATATTTGACCTACTGAACATATTTTTGGCCCAAGAGACCTTAAACAATAACTTACTATACATACTGATTGACTTCCCTTCTGATTTCCATAGCCATAAGTTCCACAAAAGGCATTTTTTTCTTCCTTTTATTTTTGTTTGAATGTTATGGCTGTACAGAAGTCCATATTTGACGAACAGAACATATTTTTGGCCCAAGAGTCCTTAAACACTAACTTACTATACATACTCATTGACTTCCCTTCTGATTCCCATAGCCAAAAGTTCCACAAAAGGCTTTTTTTTCTTTCTTTTTTTTTTTTTTTTTTGCATGTTATGGCTGTACAGAAGTCCATATTTGACGAACAGAACATATTTTTGGCCCAAGAGTCCTTAAACACTAACTTACTATACATACTCATTGACTTCCCTTCTGATTCCCATAGCCAAAAGTTCCACAAAAGGCTTTTTTTTCTTTCCTTTTTTTCTTTTTTCTTTTTTTTCTTTTTTTTGTTTAAATGTTATGGCAGGACAGAAGTCCATATTTGACCTACTGAACATATTTTTGGCCCAAGAGTCCTTAAACACTAACTTACTATACATACTCATTGACTTCCCTTCTGATTCCCATACTAGCCAAAATTTCCACAAAAGGTTTTTTTTCTTTCTTTTTTTTTTTTTTTTTTTTTTTTTTTTTTTTACATGTTATGGCTGTACAGAAGTCCATATTTGACCTACTGAACATATTTTTGGCCCAAGAGTCTTTAAACACTAACTTACTATACATACTCATTGACTTCCCTTCTGATTTCCATACTAGACAGAAGTTCCACTAAAGGCTTTTTTTTCATTTTCTTTTTCATTTTCCTTTTTTTTGTGTGTTTGTTACATGTTATGGCTGTACAGAACTCCATATTTGACCTACTGAACATATTTTTGGCCCAAGAGACCTTAAACAATAACTTACTATACATACTGATTGACTTCCCTTCTGATTTCCATAGCCATAAGTTCCACAAAAGGCATTTTTTTCTTCCTTTTATTTTTGTTTGAATGTTATGGCTGTACAGAAGTCCATATTTGACAAACAGAACATATTTTTGGCCCAAGAGTCCTTAAACAGTAACTTACTATACATACTCATTGACTTTCATTCTGATTCCCATAGCCAAAAGTTCCACAAAAGGCTTTTTTCTCTTTCCTTCTTTTCTTTTTTTTCTTTTTTTTTTTTTTACATGTTATAGCTGTACAGAAGTCCATATTTGACGAACAGAACATATTTTTGGCCCAAGGGTCCTTAAACACTAACTTACTATACATACTCATTGACTTCCTTTCTGATTCCCATACTAGCCAGAAGTTCCACAAAAGGCTTTTTTTTCTTTTTCTTTTTTTTTTTTTTACATGTTATGGCTGTACAGAAGTCCATATTTGACCTACTGAACATATTTTTGGCCCAAGAGTCCTTAAACTAACTTACTATACATACTCATTGACTTCCCTTCTGATTCCCATACTAGACAAAAGTTCCACAAAAGGCTTTTTTTTTTCTTTCTTTCTTTTTTCTTTTTTTTCTTTTTTTTTTTTTTTTTTTTTTACATGTTATGGCTGTACAGAAGTCCATATTTGACCTACTGAACATATTTTTGGCCCAAGAGTCCTTAAACAATAACTTACTATACATACTGATTGACTTCCCTTCTGATTCCCATAGCCAAAAATTCCACAAAAGGCATTTTTTTCTTTCTTTTTTTTTTGTTTAAATGTTATGGCTGTACAGAAGTCCATATTTGACGAACAGAACATATTTTTGGCCCAAGAGTCATTAAACACTAACTTACTATACATACTCATTGACTTCCCTTCTGATTTCCATACTAGACAGAAGTTCCACAAAAGGCTTTTTTTCATTTTTTTTTTCATTTTCTTTTTTTTTTTTTTTGTTACATGTTATGGCTGTACAGAGGTCCATATTTGACCTACTGAACATATTTTTGGCCCAAGAGTCTTTAAACACTAACTTACTATACATACTCATTGACTTCCCTTCTGATTTCCATACTAGACAGAAGTTCCACAAAAGGCTTTTTTTTCATTTTTTTTTTCATTTTCCTTTTTTTTTGTGTTTGTTACATGTTATGGCTGTACAGAAGTCCATATCTGACCTACTGAACATATTTTTGGCCCAAGAGTCCTTAAACACTAACTTACTATACATACTCATTGACTTCCCTTCTGATTCCCATAGCCAAATGTTCCACAAAAGGCTTTTTTTTTCTTTCTTTCTTTTTTTTTTTTTTGCATGTTATGGCTGTACAGAAGTCCATATTTGACGAACAGAACATATTTTTGGCCCAAGAGTCCTTAAACACTAACTTACTATACATACTCATTGACTTCCCATCTGATTCCCATACTAGCCAAAAGTTCCACAAAAGGTTTTTTTTCATTTTTTTTTTCATTTTCATTTTTTTTTTTTTTTTTACATGTTATGGCTGTAAAGAAGTCTATATTTGACGAACAGAACATATTTTTGGCCCAAGAGTCCTTAAACTAACTTACTATACATACTCATTGATTTCCCTTCTGATTCCCATAGCCAAAAGTTCCACAAAAGGCTTTTTTTTCTTTCCTTTTTTTCTTTTTCTTTTTTTTGTTTTTTTTTGTTTAAATGTTATGGCTGGACAGAAGTCCATATTTGACCTACTGAACATATTTTTGGCCCAAGAGTCCTTAAACACTAATTTATTATACATACTCATTGACTTCCCTTCTGATTCCCATAGCCAAAAGTTCCACAAAAGGCTTTTTTTTAATTATTATTTTTTTTTATTATTTTTTTTTTTACATTGTATGGCTGTAAATAAGTCTATATTTGACGAACAGAACATATTTTTGGCCCAAGAGTCCTTAAACAATAACTTACTATACATACTCATTGAATTCCCTTCTGATTCCCATACTAGCCAAAATTTCCACAAAAGTTTTTTTTTATTTTTTTTTTTACATGTTATGGCTGTACAGAAGTCCATATTTGACCTACTGAACATATTTTTGGCCCAAGAGACCTTAAACAATAACTTACTATACATACTGATTGACTTCCCTTCTGATTCCCATAGCCATAAGTTCCACAAAAGGCATTTTTTTCTTCCTTTTATTTTTGTTTAAATGTTATGGCTGTACAGAAGTCCATATTTGATGAACAGAACATATACATACTCATTGACTTTCATTCGGATTCCCATAGCCAAAAGTTCCACAAAAGGCTTTTTTCTCTTTCCTTCTTTTCTTTTCTTTTTTTTTTTACATGTTATAGCTGTACAGAAGTCCATATTTGACGAACAGAACATATTTTTGGCCCAAGAGTCCTTAAACTAACTTACTATACATACTCATTGACTTCCTTTCTGATTCCCATACTAGCCAGAAGTTCCACAAAAGGCTTTTCTTTCTTTCTTTCTTTTTTTTTTACATGTTATGGCTGTACAGAAGTCCATATTTGACCTACTGAACATATTTTTGGCCCAAGAGTCCTTAAACTAACTTACTATACATACTCATTGACTTCCCTTCTGATTCCCATAGCCAAAAGTTCCACAAAAGGCTTTTTTTTCTTTCTTTCTTTCTTTTTTTTTTTACATGTTATGGCTGTACAGAAGTCCATATTTGACGAACAGAACATATTTTTGGCCGAAGAGTCCTTTAACTTACTATACATACTCATTGACTTCCCCTCTGATTCCCATACTAGCCAAAAGTTCCACAAAGGGTTTTTTTTCTTTCTTTTTTTTTTTTTCTTTTTTTTTTTTTTTTACATGTTATGGCTGTACAGAAGTCCATATTTGACCTACTGAACATATTTTTGGCCCAAGAGTCTTTAAACACTAACTTACTATACATACTCATTGACTTCCCTTCTGATTTCCATACTAGACAGAAGTTCCACAAAAGGCTTTTTTTCATTTTCTTTTTCATTTTCTTTTTTTTTTTTTTTTTGTTACATTTTATGGCTGTACAGAAGTCCATATTTGACGTACTGAACATATTTTTGGCCCAAGAGTCCTTAAACAATAACTTACTATACATACTGATTGACTTCCCTTCTGATTCCCATAGCCAAAAATTCCACAAAAGGCATTTTTTTCTTTCTTTTTTTTTTGTTTAAATGTTATGGCTGTACAGAAGTCCATATTTGACCTACTGAACATATTTTTGGCCCAAGAGTCTTTAAACACTAACTTACTATACATACTCATTGACTTCCCTTCTGATTTCCATACTAGACAGAAGTTCCACAAAAGGCTTTTTTTTCATTTTTTTTTTTCATTTTCCTTTTTTTTTGTGTTTGTTACATGTTATGGCTGTACAGAAGTCCATATTTGACCTACTGAACATATTTTTGGCCCAAGAGAACTTAAACAATAACTTACTATACATACTGATTGACTTCCCTTCTGATTTCCATAGCCATAAGTTCCACAAAAGGCATTTTTTTCTTCCTTTTATTTTTGTTTGAATGTTATGGCTGTACAGAAGTCCATATTTGACGAACAGAACATATTTTTGGCCCAAGAGTCCTTAAACACTAACTTACTATACATACTCATTGACTTCCCTTCTGATTCCCATAGCCAAAAGTTCCACAAAAGGCTTTTTTTTCTTTCTTTTTTTTTTTTTTTTTTGCATGTTATGGCTGTACAGAAGTCCATATTTGACGAACAGAACATATTTTTGGCCCAAGAGTCCTTAAACACTAACTTACTATACATACTCATTGACTTCCCTTCTGATTCCCATAGCCAAAAGTTCCACAAAAGGCTTTTTTTTCTTTCCTTTTTTTCTTTTTTCTTTTTTTTCTTTTTTTTGTTTAAATGTTATGGCAGGACAGAAGTCCATATTTGACGAACAGAACATATTTTTGGCCCAAGGGTCCTTAAACACTAACTTACTATACATACTCATTGACTTCCTTTCTGATTCCCATACTAGCCAGAAGTTCCACAAAATGTTTTTTTTCTTTCTTTTTAATTTTTTTTTCTTTTTTTTTTTTGTTACATGTTATGGCTGTACAGAAGTCCATATTTGACCTACTGAACATATTTTTGGCCCAAGAGTCCTTAAACAATAACTTACTATACATACTGATTGACTTCCCTTCTGATTCCCATAGCCAAAAATTCCACAAAAGGCATTTTTTTCTTTCTTTTTTTTTTGTTTAAATGTTATGGCTGTACAGAAGTCCATATTTGACGAACAGAACATATTTTTGGCCCAAGAGTCCTTAAACACTAACTTACTATACATACTCATTGACTTCCCTTCTGATTCCCATAGCCAAAAGTTCCACAAAAGGCTTTTTTCTCTTTCCTTTTTTTCTTTCTTTTTTTGTTTGTTTTTTTTTTGTTTAAATGTTATGGCTGTACAGAAGTCCATATTTGACGAACAGAACATATTTTTGGCCCAAGAGTCCTTAAACTAACTTACTATACATACTCATTGACTTCCCTTCTGATTCCCATAGCCAAAAGTTCCACAAAATGTTTTTTTTCTTTCTTTTAAATTTTTTTTTCTTTTTTTTTTTTTTTACATGTTATGGCTGTACAGAAGTCCATATTTGACCTACTGAACATATTTTTGGCCCAAGCGTCTTTAAACACTAACTTACTATACATACTCATTGACTTCCCTTCTGATTTCCATACTAGACAGAAGTTCCACAAAAGGCTTTTTTTCATTTTTTTTTTCATTTTCTTTTTTTTTTTTTTTGTTACATGTTATGGCTGTACAGAGGTCCATATTTGACCTACTGAACATATTTTTGGCCCAAGAGTCTTTAAACACTAACTTACTATACATACTCATTGACTTCCCTTCTGATTTCCATACTAGACAGAAGTTCCACAAAAGGCTTTTTTTTCATTTTCTTTTTCATTTTCATTTTTTTTTGTGTTTGTTACATGTTATGGCTGTACAGAAGTCCATATTTGACCTACTGAACATATTTTTGGCCCAAGAGACCTTAAACAATAACTTACTATACATACTGATTGACTTCCCTTCTGATTTCCATAGCCATAAGTTCCACAAAAGGCATTTTTTTCTTCCTTTTATTTTTGTTTGAATGTTATGGCTGTACAGAAGTCCATATTTGACAAACAGAACATATTTTTGGCCCAAGAGTCCTTAAACAGTAACTTACTATACATACTCATTGACTTTCATTCTGATTCCCATAGCCAAAAGTTCCACAAAAGGCTTTTTTCTCTTTCCTTCTTTTCTTTTTTTTCTTTTTTTTTTTTTTACATGTTATAGCTGTACAGAAGTCCATATTTGACGAACAGAACATATTTTTGGCCCAAGGGTCCTTAAACACTAACTTACTATACATACTCATTGACTTCCTTTCTGATTCCCATACTAGCCAGAAGTTCCACAAAAGGCTTTTTTTTCTTTTTCTTTTTTTTTTTTTTACATGTTATGGCTGTACAGAAGTCCATATTTGACCTACTGAACATATTTTTGGCCCAAGAGTCCTTAAACTAACTTACTATACATACTCATTGACTTCCCTTCTGATTCCCATACTAGACAAAAGTTCCACAAAAGGCTTTTTTTTTTCTTTCTTTCTTTTTTCTTTTTTTTTTTTTTTTTTTTTTTTTTTTTTACATGTTATGGCTGTACAGAAGTCCATATTTGACCTACTGAACATATTTTTGGCCCAAGAGTCCTTAAACAATAACTTACTATACATACTGATTGACTTCCCTTCTGATTCCCATAGCCAAAAATTCCACAAAAGGCATTTTTTTCTTTCTTTTTTTTTTGTTTAAATGTTATGGCTGTACAGAAGTCCATATTTGACGAACAGAACATATTTTTGGCCCAAGAGTCCTTAAACACTAACTTACTATACATACTCATTGACTTCCCTTCTGATTTCCATACTAGACAGAAGTTCCACAAAAGGCTTTTTTTCATTTTTTTTTTCATTTTCTTTTTTTTTTTTTTTGTTACATGTTATGGCTGTACAGAGGTCCATATTTGACCTACTGAACATATTTTTGGCCCAAGAGTCTTTAAACACTAACTTACTATACATACTCATTGACTTCCCTTCTGATTTCCATACTAGACAGAAGTTCCACAAAAGGCTTTTTTTTCATTTTTTTTTTCATTTTCCTTTTTTTTTGTGTTTGTTACATGTTATGGCTGTACAGAAGTCCATATCTGACCTACTGAACATATTTTTGGCCCAAGAGTCCTTAAACACTAACTTACTATACATACTCATTGACTTCCCTTCTGATTCCCATAGCCAAATGTTCCACAAAAGGCTTTTTTTTTCTTTCTTTCTTTTTTTTTTTTTTGCATGTTATGGCTGTACAGAAGTCCATATTTGACGAACAGAACATATTTTTGGCCCAAGAGTCCTTAAACACTAACTTACTATACATACTCATTGACTTCCCATCTGATTCCCATACTAGCCAAAAGTTCCACAAAAGGTTTTTTTTCATTTTTTTTTTCATTTTCATTTTTTTTTTTTTTTTTACATGTTATGGCTGTAAAGAAGTCTATATTTGACGAACAGAACATATTTTTGGCCCAAGAGTCCTTAAACTAACTTACTATACATACTCATTGATTTCCCTTCTGATTCCCATAGCCAAAAGTTCCACAAAAGGCTTTTTTTTCTTTCCTTTTTTTCTTTTTCTTTTTTTTGTTTTTTTTTGTTTAAATGTTATGGCTGGACAGAAGTCCATATTTGACCTACTGAACATATTTTTGGCCCAAGAGTCCTTAAACACTAACTTATTATACATACTCATTGACTTCCCTTCTGATTCCCATAGCCAAAAGTTCCACAAAAGGCTTTTTTTTAATTATTATTTTTTTTTATTATTTTTTTTTTTACATTGTATGGCTGTAAATAAGTCTATATTTGACGAACAGAACATATTTTTGGCCCAAGAGTCCTTAAACAATAACTTACTATACATACTCATTGAATTCCCTTCTGATTCCCATACTAGCCAAAATTTCCACAAAAGTTTTTTTTTTTTTTTTTTTTACATGTTATGGCTGTACAGAGGTCCATATTTGACCTACTGAACATATTTTTGGCCCCAGAGACGTTAAACAATAACTTACTATACATACTGATTGACTTCCCTTCTGATTCCCATAGCCATAAGTTCCACAAAAGGCATTTTTTTCTTCCTTTTATTTTTGTTTAAATGTTATGGCTGTACAGAAGTCCATATTTGATGAACAGAACATATACATACTCATTGACTTTCATTCGGATTCCCATAGCCAAAAGTTCCACAAAAGGCTTTTTTCTCTTTCCTTCTTTTATTTTATTTTTTTTTTTACATGTTATAGCTGTACAGAAGTCCATATTTGACGAACAGAACATATTTTTGGCCCAAGAGTCCTTAAACTAACTTACTATACATACTCATTGACTTCCCTTCTGATTCCCATAGCCAAAAGTTCCACAAAAGGCTTTTTTTTCTTTCTTTCTTTCTTTTTTTTTTTACATGTTATGGCTGTACAGAAGTCCATATTTGACGAACAGAACATATTTTTGGCCGAAGAGTCCTTTAACTTACTATACATACTCATTGACTTCCCCTCTGATTCCCATACTAGCCAAAAGTTCCACAAAGGGTTTTTTTTCTTTCTTTTTTTTTTTTTCTTTTTTTTTTTTTTTACATGTTATGGCTGTACAGAAGTCCATATTTGACCTACTGAACATATTTTTGGCCCAAGAGTCTTTAAACACTAACTTACTATACATACTCATTGACTTCCCTTCTGATTTCCATACTAGACAGAAGTTCCACAAAAGGCTTTTTTTCATTTTCTTTTTCATTTTCTTTTTTTTTTTTTTTTGTTACATTTTATGGCTGTACAGAAGTCCATATTTGACGTACTGAACATATTTTTGGCCCAAGAGTCCTTAAACAATAACTTACTATACATACTGATTGACTTCCCTTCTGATTCCCATAGCCAAAAATTCCACAAAAGGCATTTTTTTCTTTCTTTTTTTTTTGTTTAAATGTTATGGCTGTACAGAAGTCCATATTTGACCTACTGAACATATTTTTGGCCCAAGAGTCTTTAAACACTAACTTACTATACATACTCATTGACTTCCCTTCTGATTTCCATACTAGACAGAAGTTCCACAAAAGGCTTTTTTTTCATTTTTTTTTTTCATTTTCCTTTTTTTTTGTGTTTGTTACATGTTATGGCTGTACAGAAGTCCATATTTGACCTACTAAACATATTTTTGGCCCAAGAGACCTTAAACAATAACTTACTATACATACTGATTGACTTCCCTTCTGATTTCCATAGCCATAAGTTCCACAAAAGGCATTTTTTTCTTCCTTTTATTTTTGTTTCAATGTTATGGCTGTACAGAAGTCCATATTTGACGAACAGAACATATTTTTGGCCCAAGAGTCCTTAAACACTAACTTACTATACATACTCATTGACTTCCCTTCTGATTCCCATAGCCAAAAGTTCCACAAAAGGCTTTTTTTTCTTTCTTTTTTTTTTTTTTTTTTGCATGTTATGGCTGTACAGAAGTCCATATTTGACGAACAGAACATATTTTTGGCCCAAGAGTCCTTAAACACTAACTTACTATACATACTCATTGACTTCCCTTCTGATTCCCATAGCCAAAAGTTCCACAAAAGGCTTTTTTTTCTTTCCTTTTTTTCTTTTTTCTTTTTTTTCTTTTTTTTGTTTAAATGTTATGGCAGGACAGAAGTCCATATTTGACGAACAGAACATATTTTTGGCCCAAGGGTCCTTAAACACTAACTTACTATACATACTCATTGACTTCCTTTCTGATTCCCATACTAGCCAGAAGTTCCACAAAATGTTTTTTTTCTTTCTTTTTAATTTTTTTTTCTTTTTTTTTTTTGTTACATGTTATGGCTGTACAGAAGTCCATATTTGACCTACTGAACATATTTTTGGCCCAAGAGTCCTTAAACAATAACTTACTATACATACTGATTGACTTCCCTTCTGATTCCCATAGCCAAAAATTCCACAAAAGGCATTTTTTTCTTTCTTTTTTTTTTGTTTAAATGTTATGGCTGTACAGAAGTCCATATTTGACGAACAGAACATATTTTTGGCCCAAGAGTCCTTAAACACTAACTTACTATACATACTCATTGACTTCCCTTCTGATTCCCATAGCCAAAAGTTCCACAAAAGGCTTTTTTCTCTTTCCTTTTTTTCTTTCTTTTTTTTTTTGTTTTTTTTTTGTTTAAATGTTATGGCTGTACAGAAGTCCATATTTGACGAACAGAACATATTTTTGGCCCAAGAGTCCTTAAACTAACTTACTATACATACTCATTGACTTCCCTTCTGATTCCCATAGCCAAAAGTTCCACAAAATGTTTTTTTTCTTTCTTTTAAATTTTTTTTTCTTTTTTTTTTTTTTTACATGTTATGGCTGTACAGAAGTCCATATTTGACCTACTGAACATATTTTTGGCCCAAGCGTCTTTAAACACTAACTTACTATACATACTCATTGACTTCCCTTCTGATTTCCATACTAGACAGAAGTTCCACAAAAGGCTTTTTTTCATTTTTTTTTTCATTTTCTTTTTTTTTTTTTTTGTTACATGTTATGGCTGTACAGAGGTCCATATTTGACCTACTGAACATATTTTTGGCCCAAGAGTCTTTAAACACTAACTTACTATACATACTCATTGACTTCCCTTCTGATTTCCATACTAGACAGAAGTTCCACAAAAGGCTTTTTTTTCATTTTCTTTTTCATTTTCATTTTTTTTTGTGTTTGTTACATGTTATGGCTGTACAGAAGTCCATATTTGACGAACAGAACATATTTTTGGCCCAAGAGTCCTTAAACAGTAACTTACTATACATACTCATTGACTTTCATTCTTATTCCCATAGCCAAAAGTTCCACAAAAGGCTTTTTTCTCTTTCCTTCTTTTCTTTTTTTTCTTTTTTTTTTTTTACATGTTATAGCTGTACAGAAGTCCATATTTGACGAACAGAACATATTTTTGGCCCAAGGGTCCTTAAACACTAACTTACTATACATACTCATTGACTTCCTTTCTGATTCCCATACTAGCCAGAAGTTCCACAAAAGGCTTTTTTTTCTTTTTCTTTTTTTTTTTTTTACATGTTATGGCTGTACAGAAGTCCATATTTGACCTACTGAACATATTTTTGGCCCAAGAGTCCTTAAACTAACTTACTATACATACTCATTGACTTCCCTTCTGATTCCCATACTAGACAAAAGTTCCACAAAAGGCTTTTTTTTTCTTTCTTTCTTTTTTCTTTTTTTTTTTTTTTTTTTTTTTTTTTTTTACATGTTATGGCTGTACAGAAGTCCATATTTGACCTACTAAACATATTTTTGGCCCAAGAGTCCTTAAACAATAACTTACTATACATACTGATTGACTTCCCTTCTGATTCCCATAGCCAAAAATTCCACAAAAGGCATTTTTTTCTTTCTTTTTTTTTTGTTTAAATGTTATGGCTGTACAGAAGTCCATATTTGACGAACAGAACATATTTTTGGCCCAAGAGTCCTTAAACACTAACTTACTATACATACTCATTGACTTCCCTTCTGATTCCCATAGCCAAAAGTTCCACAAAAGGCTTTTTTCTCTTTCCTTTTTTTCTTTTTTTTTTGTTTTTTTTGTTTTGTTTAAATCTTATGGCTGTACAGAAGTCCATATTTGACGAACAGAACATATTTTTGGCCCAAGAGTCCTTAAACACTAACTTACTATACATACTCATTGACTTCCCATCTGATTCCCATACTAGCCAAAAGTTCCACAAAAGGTTTTTTTTCTTTCTTTTTTTTTCTTTCTTTTTTTTTTGTTTAAATGTTATGGCTGTACAGAAGTCCATATTTGACGAACAGAACATATTTTTGGCCCAAGAGTCCTTAAACACTAACTTACTATACATACTCATTGACTTCCCTTCTGATTCCCATAGTCAATAGTTCCACAAAAGTCTTTTTTTTTCTTTCTTTTTTTTTTGTTTAAATGTTATGGCTGGACAGAAGTCCATATTTGACGAACAGAACACATTTTTGGCCCAAGAGTCCTTAAACACTAACTTACTATACATACTCATTGACTTCCCTTCTGATTCCCATACTAGACAAAAGTTCCACAAAAGGCTTTTTTTTTTCTGTCTTTTTTTTCTTTTTTTTTTTTTTTTACATGTTATGGCTGTACAGAAGTCCATATTTGACGAATAGAACATATTGTTGGCCCAAGAGTCCTTAAAGTAACTTACTATACATACTCATTGACTTCCCTTCTGATTCCCATAGCCAAAAGTTCCACAAAAGGTTTTTTTTTTCTTTCCCTTTTTTTTGTTTAAATGTTATGGCTGTACAGAAGTCCATATTTGACCTACTGAACATATTTTTTGTCCAAGAGTCCTTAAGCACTAACTTACTGTACATACTCATTGACTTCCCTTCTGGTTCCCAATACCAGGCAAAAGATCCAGAAAAGATTTTTTTAAGGTTTTTTTAAGTTTTTTTTTTTTACATTGTATGGCTGCACAGAAGTCCATATTTGACCTACTGAACATATTTTTGGCCCAAGAGTCTTTAAACACTAACTTACTATACATACTCATTGACTTCCCTTCTGATTTCCATACTAGACAGAAGTTCCACAAAAGGCTTTTTTTCATTTTCTTTTTCTTTTTCATTTTCTTTTTTTTTTTTTTTGTTACATTTTATGGCTGTACAGAAGTCCATATTTGACGTACTGAACATATTTTTGGCCCAAGAGTCCTTAAGCAATAACTTACTATACATACTGATTGACTTCCCTTCTGATTCCCATAGCCAAAAATTCCACAAAAGGCATTTTTTTCTTTCTTTTTTTTTTGTTTAAATGTTATGGCTGTACAGAAGTCCATATTTGACGAACAGAACATATTTTTGGCCCAAGAGTCCTTAAACACTAACTTACTATACATACTCATTGACTTCCCTTCTGATTCCCATAGCCAAAAGTTCCACAAAAGGCTTTTTTTTCTTTCCTTTTTTTCTTTGTCTTTTTTTATTTTTTTTTATTTTAGATATTATGGCTGTACAGAAGTCCATATTTGACCTACTGAACATATTTTTGGCCCAAGAGTCCTTAAACACTAACTTACTATACATACTCATTGACTTCCCTTCTGATTCCCAATACTAGCCAAAAGTTCCACAAAAGGTTTTCTTAAGATTTTTTTTTTTTATTATTATTTTTTTTTACATTGTATGGCTGTAAAGAAGTCTATATTTGACGAACAGAACATATTTTTGGCCCAAGAGTCCTTAAACAATAACTTACTATACATACTCATTGACTTTCCTTCTGATTCCCATAGCCAAAAGTTCCACAAAAGGCTTTTTTCTCTTTCCTTTTTTTTTTACATGTTATGGCTGTACAGAAGTCCATATTTGACGAACAAAACATATTTTTGGCCCAAGAGTCCTTAAACACTAACTTACTATACATACTCATTGACTTCCCATCTGATTCCCATACTAGCCAAAAGTTCCACAAAAGGTTTTTTTTCTTTCTTTTTTTTTTTTTTTTTACATGTTATGACTGTACAGAAGTCCATATTTGACCTACTGAACATATTTTTGGCCCAAGAGTCTTTAAATACTAACTTACTATACATACTCATTGACTTCCCTTCTGATTTCCATACTAGCCAGAAGTTCCACAAAAGGCTTTTTTTTCATTTTTTTTTTCATTTTTTTTTTTTTTTTGTCACATGTTATGGCTGTACAGAAGTTCATATTTGACCTACTGAATATATTTTTGGCCCAAGAGTCCTTAAACACTAATTTACTATACATACTCATTGACTTCCCTTCTGATTCCCATACTAGACAAAAGTTCCACAAAAGGTTTTCTTAAGATTTTTTTTTTTTTTTTTTTTTTTTTTTTTACATTGTATGGCTGTAAAGAAGTCTATATTTGACGAACAGAACATATTTTTGGCCCAAGAGTCCTTAAACAATAACTTACTATACATACTCATTGACTTTCCTTCTGATTCCCATAGCCAAAAGTTCCACAAAAGGCTTTTTTCTCTTTCCTTTTTTTTTTTTACATGTTATGGCTGTACAGAAGTCCATATTTGACGAACAGAACAAATTTTTGGCCCAAGGGTCCTTAAACACTAACTTACTATACATACTCATTGACTTCCCTTCTGATTCCCATACTAGACAAAAGTTCCACAAAAGACTTTTTTTTTCTTTCCTTTTTTTGTTTTGTTTAAATGTTATGGCTGTACAGAAGTCCATATTTGACCTACTGAACATATTTTTGGCCCAAGAGTCCTTAAACACTAACTTACTATACATACTCATTGACTTCCCTTCTGATTTCCATACTAGCCAAAAGTTCCACAAAAGGTTTTCTTAAGATTTTTTTTTTTTTTTTTTTTTTTTTTTTACATTGTATGGCTGTAAAGAAGTCTATATTTGACGAACAGAACATATTTTTGGCCCAAGAGTCCTTAAACAATAACTTACTATACATACTCATTGACTTTCCTTCTGATTCCCATAGCCAAAAGTTCCACAAAAGGCTTTTTTTTCTTTCTTTTTTTTTTTTTTTTTTGCATGTTATGGCTGTACAGAAGTCCATATTTGACGAACAGAACATATTTTTGGCCCAAGAGTCCTTAAACAATAACTTACTATACATACTCATTGACTTTCCTTCTGATTCCCATAGCCAAAAGTTCCACAAAAGGCTTTTTTTTCTTTCTTTTTTTTTTTTTTTTTTGCATGTTATGACTGTACAGAAGTCCATATTTGACCTACTGAACATATTTTTGGCCCAATAGTCTTTAAATACTAATTTACTATACATACTCATTGACTTCCCTTCTGATTCCCATAGCCAAAAGTTCCACAAAAGTCTTTTTTTTCTTTCTTTTTTTTTGTTTAAATGTTATGGAAGGACAGAAGTCCATATTTGACGAACAGAACACATTTTTGGCCCAAGAGTCCTTAAACACTAACTTACTATACATACTCATTGACTTCCCTTCTGATTCCCAATACTAGCCAAAAGTTCCACAAAAGGTTTTCTTAAGATTTTTTTTTTATTTATTTTTTTACATTGTATGGCTGTAAAGAAGTCCATATTTGACGAACAGAACATATTTTTGGCCCAAGGGTCCTTAAACACTAACTTACTATACATACTCATTGACTTCCCTTCTGATTCCCATAGCCAAAAGTTCCACAAAAGGCTTTTTTTTTCTTTCCTTTTTTTTTGTTTAAATGTTATGGCTGTACAGAAGTCCATATTTGACCTAGTGAACATATTATTTGTCCAAGAGTCCTTAAACACTAACTTACTATACATACTCATTGACTTCCCTTCTGGTTCCCAATACCAGGCAAAAGATCCAGAAAAGTTTTTTTTAAGGTTTTTTTAAGGTTTTTTTTTTTACATTGTATGGCTGCACAGAAGTCCATATTTGACCTACTGAACATATTTTTGGCCCAAGAGTCCTTAAACAATAACTTACTATACATACTCATTGACTTCACTTCTGTTTCCCATACTAGCCAAAAGTTCCACAAAAGGTTTTCTTAAGATTTTTTTTTTTTTTTTTTTTTTTTTTTTACATATTATGGCTGTACAGAAGTCCATATTTGACGAACAGAACATATTTTTGGCCCAAGAGTCCTTAAACAATAACTTACTATACATACTCATTGACTTTCCTTCTGATTCCCATAGCCAAAAGTTCCACAAAAGGCTTTTTTCTCTTTCCTTTTTTTTTTTTTACATGTTATGGATGTACAGAAGTCCATATTTGACGAACAGAACATATTTTTGGCCCAAGGGTCCTTAAACACTAACTTACTATACATACTCATTGACTTCCCTTCTGATTCCCATACTAGCCAAAAGTTCCACAAAAGGTTTTTTTTCTTTCTTTTTTTTTTTTTTTTTTTTTTTTTTTTTTTACATGTTATGGCTGTACAGAAGTCAATATTTGACCTACTGAACATATTTTTGGCCCAAGAGTCTTTAAACACTAATTTACTATACATACTCATTGACTTCCCTTCTGGTTCCCATAGCCAAAAGTTCCACAAAAGGCTTTTTTCTCTTTCCTTTTTTTTTTTTACATGTTATGGCTGTACAGAAGTCCATATTTGACGAACAGAACATATTTTTGGCCCAAGGGTCCTTAAACACTAACTTATTATACATACTCATTGACTTCCCTTCTCATTCCCATAGCCAAAAGTTCCACAAAAGGCTTTTTTTTTCTTTCCTTTTTTTTTGTTTAAATGTTATGGCTGTACAGAAGTCCATATTTGACCTAGTGAACATATTATTTGTCCAAGAGTCCTTAAACACTAACTTACTATACATACTCATTGACTTCCCTTCTGGTTCCCAATACCAGGCAAAAGATCCAGAAAAGTTTTTTTTAAGGTTTTTTTTTTTACATTGTATGGCTGCACAGAAGTCCATATTTGACCTACTGAACATATTTTTGGCCCAAGAGTCCTTAAACAATAACTTACTATACATACTGATTGACTTCCCTTCTGATTCCCATAGTCAATAGTTCCACAAAAGTCTTTTTTTTTCTTTCTTTTTTTTTTGTTTAAATGTTATGGCTGGACAGAAGTCCATATTTGACGAACAGAACACATTTTTGGCCCAAGAGTCCTTAAACACTAACTTACTATACATACTCATTGACTTCCCTTCTGGTTCCCAATACCAGGCAAAAGATCCAGAAACGTTTTTTTTAAGTTTTTTTTAAGTTTTTTTTTTTTACATTGTATGGCTGCACAGAAGTCCATATTTGACCTACTGAACATATTTTTGGCCCAAGAGTCTTTAAACACTAACTAACTATACATACTCATTGACTTCCCTTCTGATTTCCATACTAGACAGAAGTTCCACAAAAGGCTTTTTTTCATTTTCTTTTTCATTTTCTTTTTTTTTTTTTTTTGTTACATTTTATGGCTGTAGAGAAGTCCATATTTGACGTACTGAACATATTTTTGGCCCAAGAGTCCTTAAACAATAACTTACTATACATACTGATTGACTTCCCTTCTGATTCCCATAGCCAAAAATTCCACAAAAGGCATTTTTTTCTTTCTTTTTTTTTTGTTTAAATGTTATGGCTGTACAGAAGTCTATATTTGACGAACAGAACATATTTTTGGCCCAAGAGTCTTTAAACACTAACTTACTATACATACTCATTGACTTCCCTTCTGATTCCCATAGCCAAAAGTTCCACAAAAGGCTTTTTTTTCTTTCCTTTTTTTCTTTGTCTTTTTTTTTTTTTTTTTTTTTTTTACATATTATGGCTGTACAGAAGTCCATATTTGACCTACTGAACATATTTTTGGCCCAAGAGTCCTTAAATACTAACTTACTATACATACTCATTGACTTCCCTTCTGATTTCCATACTAGACAAAAGTTCCACAAAAGGCTTTTTTTTCTTTCCTTTTTTTCTGTCTTTTTTTTTTTTTTTTTTTTTTGTTACATGTTATGGCTGTACAGAAGCCCATATTTGACCTACTGAACATATTTTTGGCCCAAGAGTCCTTAAACAATAACTTACTATACATACTGATTGACTTCCCTTCTGATTCCCATAGCCATAAGTTCCACAAAAGGCATTTTTTTCTTACTTTTATTTTTGTTTAAATGTTATGGCTGTACAGAAGTCCATATTTGACGAACAGAACATATTTTTGGCCCAAGAGTCCTTAAACACTAACTTACTATACATACTCATTGACTTCCCTTCTGATTCCCATACTAGACAAAAGTTCCACAAAAGGCTTTTTTTTTTCTGTCTTTTTTTTCTTTTTCTTTTTTTTTTTTTTTTACATGTTATGGCTGTACAGAAGTCCATATTTGACGAATAGAACATATTGTTGGCCCAAGAGTCCTTAAAGTAACTTACTATACATACTCATTGACTTCCCTTCTGATTCCCATAGCCAAAAGTTCCACAAAAGGTTTTTTTTTTCTTTCCCTTTTTTTTGTTTAAATGTTATGGCTGTACAGAAGTCCATATTTGACCTACTGAACATATTTTTTGTCCAAGAGTCCTTAAACACTAACTTACTGTACATACTCATTGACTTCCCTTCTGGTTCCCAATACCAGGCAAAAGATCCAGAAAAGATTTTTTTAAGGTTTTTTTAAGTTTTTTTTTTTTACATTGTATGGCTGCACAGAAGTCCATATTTGACCTACTGAACATATTTTTGGCCCAAGAGTCTTTAAACACTAACTTACTATACATACTCATTGACTTCCCTTCTGATTTCCATACTAGACAGAAGTTCCACAAAAGGCTTTTTTTCATTTTCTTTTTCTTTTTCATTTTCTTTTTTTTTTTTTTTGTTACATTTTATGGCTGTACAGAAGTCCATATTTGACGTACTGAACATATTTTTGGCCCAAGAGTCCTTAAGCAATAACTTACTATACATACTGATTGACTTCCCTTCTGATTCCCATAGCCAAAAATTCCACAAAAGGCATTTTTTTCATTCTTTTTTTTTTGTTTAAATGTTATGGCTGTACAGAAGTCCATATTTGACGAACAGAACATATTTTTGGCCCAAGAGTCCTTAAACACTAACTTACTATACATACTCATTGACTTCCCTTCTGATTCCCATAGCCAAAAGTTCCACAAAAGGCTTTTTTTTCTTTCCTTTTTTTCTTTGTCTTTTTTTATTTTTTTTTATTTTAGATATTATGGCTGTACAGAAGTCCATATTTGACCTACTGAACATATTTTTGGCCCAAGAGTCCTTAAACACTAACTTACTATACATACTCATTGACTTCCCTTCTGATTCCCAATACTAGCCAAAAGTTCCACAAAAGGTTTTCTTAAGATTTTTTTTTTTTATTATTATTTTTTTTTACATTGTATGGCTGTAAAGAAGTCTATATTTGACGAACAGAACATATTTTTGGCCCAAGAGTCCTTAAACAATAACTTACTATACATACTCATTGACTTTCCTTCTGATTCCCATAGCCAAAAGTTCCACAAAAGGCTTTTTTCTCTTTCCTTTTTTTTTTTACATGTTATGGCTGTACAGAAGTCCATATTTGACGAACAGAACAAATTTTTGGCCCAAGGGTCCTTAAACACTAACTTACTATACATACTCATTGACTTCCCTTCTGATTCCCATACTAGACAAAAGTTCCACAAAAGACTTTTTTTTTCTTTCCTTTTTTTGTTTTGTTTAAATGTTATGGCTGTACAGAAGTCCATATTTGACCTACTGAACATATTTTTGGCCCAAGAGTCCTTAAACACTAACTTACTATACATACTCATTGACTTCCCTTCTGATTTCCATACTAGCCAAAAGTTCCACAAAAGGTTTTCTTAAGATTTTTTTTTTTTTTTTTTTTTTTTTTTACATTGTATGGCTGTAAAGAAGTCTATATTTGACGAACAGAACATATTTTTGGCCCAAGAGTCCTTAAACAATAACTTACTATACATACTCATTGACTTTCCTTCTGATTCCCATAGCCAAAAGTTCCACAAAAGGCTTTTTTTTCTTTCTTTTTTTTTTTTTTTTTTGCATGTTATGGCTGTACAGAAGTCCATATTTGACGAACAGAACATATTTTTGGCCCAAGAGTCCTTAAACAATAACTTACTATACATACTCATTGACTTTCCTTCTGATTCCCATAGCCAAAAGTTCCACAAAAGGCTTTTTTTTCTTTCTTTTTTTTTTTTTTTTTTGCATGTTATGACTGTACAGAAGTCCATATTTGACCTACTGAACATATTTTTGGCCCAATAGTCTTTAAATACTAATTTACTATACATACTCATTGACTTCCCTTCTGATTCCCATAGCCAAAAGTTCCACAAAAGTCTTTTTTTTCTTTCTTTTTTTTTGTTTAAATGTTATGGAAGGACAGAAGTCCATATTTGACGAACAGAACACATTTTTGGCCCAAGAGTCCTTAAACACTAACTTACTATACATACTCATTGACTTCCCTTCTGATTCCCAATACTAGCCAAAAGTTCCACAAAAGGTTTTCTTAAGATTTTTTTTTTATTTATTTTTTTACATTGTATGGCTGTAAAGAAGTCCATATTTGACGAACAGAACATATTTTTGGCCCAAGGGTCCTTAAACACTAACTTACTATACATACTCATTGACTTCCCTTCTGATTCCCATAGCCAAAAGTTCCACAAAAGGCTTTTTTTTTCTTTCCTTTTTTTTTGTTTAAATGTTATGGCTGTACAGAAGTCCATATTTGACCTAGTGAACATATTATTTGTCCAAGAGTCCTTAAACACTAACTTACTATACATACTCATTGACTTCCCTTCTGGTTCCCAATACCAGGCAAAAGATCCAGAAAAGTTTTTTTTAAGGTTTTTTTAAGGTTTTTTTTTTTACATTGTATGGCTGCACAGAAGTCCATATTTGACCTACTGAACATATTTTTGGCCCAAGAGTCCTTAAACAATAACTTACTATACATACTCATTGACTTCACTTCTGTTTCCCATACTAGCCAAAAGTTCCACAAAAGGTTTTCTTAAGATTTTTTTTTTTTTTTTTTTTTTTTTTTACATATTATGGCTGTACAGAAGTCCATATTTGACGAACAGAACATATTTTTGGCCCAAGAGTCCTTAAACAATAACTTACTATACATACTCATTGACTTTCCTTCTGATTCCCATAGCCAAAAGTTCCACAAAAGGCTTTTTTCTCTTTCCTTTTTTTTTTTTTACATGTTATGGATGTACAGAAGTCCATATTTGACGAACAGAACATATTTTTGGCCCAAGGGTCCTTAAACACTAACTTACTATACATACTCATTGACTTCCCTTCTGATTCCCATACTAGCCAAAAGTTCCACAAAAGGTTTTTTTTCTTTCTTTTTTTTTTTTTTTTTTTTTTTTTTTTTTTTTTTTTTACATGTTATGGCTGTAGAGAAGTCCATATTTGACGTACTGAACATATTTTTGGCCCAAGAGTCCTTAAACAATAACTTACTATACATACTGATTGACTTCCCTTCTGATTCCCATAGCCAAAAATTCCACAAAAGGCATTTTTTTCTTTCTTTTTTTTTTGTTTAAATGTTATGGCTGTACAGAAGTCTATATTTGACGAACAGAACATATTTTTGGCCCAAGAGTCTTTAAACACTAACTTACTATACATACTCATTGACTTCCCTTCTGATTCCCATAGCCAAAAGTTCCACAAAAGGCTTTTTTTTCTTTCCTTTTTTTCTTTGTCTTTTTTTTTTTTTTTTTTTTTTTTTTTTACATATTATGGCTGTACAGAAGTCCATATTTGACCTACTGAACATATTTTTGGCCCAAGAGTCCTTAAATACTAACTTACTATACATACTCATTGACTTCCCTTCTGATTTCCATACTAGACAAAAGTTCCACAAAAGGCTTTTTTTTCTTTCCTTTTTTTCTGTCTTTTTTTTTTTTTTTTTTTTTTGTTACATGTTATGGCTGTACAGAAGCCCATATTTGACCTACTGAACATATTTTTGGCCCAAGAGTCCTTAAACAATAACTTACTATACATACTGATTGACTTCCCTTCTGATTCCCATAGCCATAAGTTCCACAAAAGGCATTTTTTTCTTACTTTTATTTTTGTTTAAATGTTATGGCTGTACAGAAGTCCATATTTGACGAACAGAACATATTTTTGGCCCAAGAGTCCTTAAACACTAACTTACTATACATACTCATTGACTTCCCTTCTGATTCCCATACTAGACAAAAGTTCCACAAAAGGCTTTTTTTTTTCTGTCTTTTTTTTCTTTTTCTTTTTTTTTTTTTTTTACATGTTATGGCTGTACAGAAGTCCATATTTGACGAATAGAACATATTGTTGGCCCAAGAGTCCTTAAAGTAACTTACTATACATACTCATTGACTTCCCTTCTGATTCCCATAGCCAAAAGTTCCACAAAAGGTTTTTTTTTTCTTTTCCTTTTTTTTGTTTAAATGTTATGGCTGTACAGAAGTCCATATTTGACCTACTGAACATATTTTTTGTCCAAGAGTCCTTAAACACTAACTTACTGTACATACTCATTGACTTCCCTTCTGGTTCCCAATACCAGGCAAAAGATCCAGAAAAGATTTTTTTAAGGTTTTTTTAAGTTTTTTTTTTTTACATTGTATGGCTGCACAGAAGTCCATATTTGACCTACTGAACATATTTTTGGCCCAAGAGTCTTTAAACACTAACTTACTATACATACTCATTGACTTCCCTTCTGATTCCCATAGCCAAAAATTCCACAAAAGGCATTTTTTTCTTTCTTTTTTTTTTGTTTAAATGTTATGGCTGTACAGAAGTCCATATTTGACGAACAGAACATATTTTTGGCCCAAGAGTCCTTAAACACTAACTTACTATACATACTCATTGACTTCCCTTCTGATTCCCATAGCCAAAAGTTCCACAAAAGGCTTTTTTTTCTTTCCTTTTTTTCTTTGTCTTTTTTTTTTATTTTTTATTTTAGATATTATGGCTGTACAGAAGTCCATATTTGACCTACTGAACATATTTTTGGCCCAAGAGTCCTTAAACACTAACTTACTATACATACTCATTGACTTCCCTTCTGATTCCCAATACTAGCCAAAAGTTCCACAAAAGGTTTTCTTAAGATTTTTTTTTTTTATTATTATTTTTTTTTACATTGTATGGCTGTAAAGAAGTCTATATTTGACGAACAGAACATATTTTTGGCCCAAGAGTCCTTAAACAATAACTTACTATACATACTCATTGACTTTCCTTCTGATTCCCATAGCCAAAAGTTCCACAAAAGGCTTTTTTCTCTTTCCTTTTTTTTTTACATGTTATGGCTGTACAGAAGTCCATATTTGACGAACAAAACATATTTTTGGCCCAAGAGTCCTTAAACACTAACTTACTATACATACTCATTGACTTCCCATCTGATTCCCATACTAGCCAAAAGTTCCACAAAAGGTTTTTTTTCTTTCTTTTTTTTTTTTTTTTACATGTTATGACTGTACAGAAGTCCATATTTGACCTACTGAACATATTTTTGGCCCAAGAGTCTTTAAATACTAACTTACTATACATACTCATTGACTTCCCTTCTGATTTCCATACTAGCCAGAAGTTCCACAAAAGGCTTTTTTTTCATTTTTTTTTTCATTTTTTTTTTTTTTTTGTCACATGTTATGGCTGTACAGAAGTTCATATTTGACCTACTGAATATATTTTTGGCCCAAGAGTCCTTAAACACTAATTTACTATACATACTCATTGACTTCCCTTCTGATTCCCATACTAGACAAAAGTTCCACAAAAGGTTTTCTTAAGATTTTTTTTTTTTTTTTTTTTTTTTTTTTTTACATTGTATGGCTGTAAAGAAGTCTATATTTGACGAACAGAACATATTTTTGGCCCAAGAGTCCTTAAACAATAACTTACTATACATACTCATTGACTTTCCTTCTGATTCCCATAGCCAAAAGTTCCACAAAAGGCTTTTTTCTCTTTCCTTTTTTTTTTTACATGTTATGGCTGTACAGAAGTCCATATTTGACGAACAGAACAAATTTTTGGCCCAAGGGTCCTTAAACACTAACTTACTATACATACTCATTGACTTCCCTTCTGATTCCCATACTAGACAAAAGTTCCACAAAAGACTTTTTTTTTCTTTCCTTTTTTTGTTTTGTTTAAATGTTATGGCTGTACAGAAGTCCATATTTGACCTACTGAACATATTTTTGGCCCAAGAGTCCTTAAACACTAACTTACTATACATACTCATTGACTTCCCTTCTGATTTCCATACTAGCCAAAAGTTCCACAAAAGGTTTTCTTAAGATTTTTTTTTTTTTTTTTTTTTTTTTTTTTACATTGTATGGCTGTAAAGAAGTCTATATTTGACGAACAGAACATATTTTTGGCCCAAGAGTCCTTAAACAATAACTTACTATACATACTCATTGACTTTCCTTCTGATTCCCATAGCCAAAAGTTCCACAAAAGGCTTTTTTTTCTTTCTTTTTTTTTTTTTTTTTTGCATGTTATGGCTGTACAGAAGTCCATATTTGACGAACAGAACATATTTTTGGCCCAAGAGTCCTTAAACAATAACTTACTATACATACTCATTGACTTTCCTTCTGATTCCCATAGCCAAAAGTTCCACAAAAGGCTTTTTTTTCTTTCTTTTTTTTTTTTTTTTTTGCATGTTATGACTGTACAGAAGTCCATATTTGACCTACTGAACATATTTTTGGCCCAATAGTCTTTAAATACTAATTTACTATACATACTCATTGACTTCCCTTCTGATTCCCATAGCCAAAAGTTCCACAAAAGTCTTTTTTTTCTTTCTTTTTTTTTGTTTAAATGTTATGGAAGGACAGAAGTCCATATTTGACGAACAGAACACATTTTTGGCCCAAGAGTCCTTAAACACTAACTTACTATACATACTCATTGACTTCCCTTCTGATTCCCAATACTAGCCAAAAGTTCCACAAAAGGTTTTCTTAAGATTTTTTTTTTATTTTTTTTTTTACATTGTATGGCTGTAAAGAAGTCCATATTTGACGAACAGAACATATTTTTGGCCCAAGGGTCCTTAAACACTAACTTACTATACATACTCATTGACTTCCCTTCTGATTCCCATAGCCAAAAGTTCCACAAAAGGCTTTTTTTTTCTTTCCTTTTTTTTTGTTTAAATGTTATGGCTGTACAGAAGTCCATATTTGACCTAGTGAACATATTATTTGTCCAAGAGTCCTTAAACACTAACTTACTATACATACTCATTGACTTCCCTTCTGGTTCCCAATACCAGGCAAAAGATCCAGAAAAGTTTTTTTTAAGGTTTTTTTAAGGTTTTTTTTTTTACATTGTATGGCTGCACAGAAGTCCATATTTGACCTACTGAACATATTTTTGGCCCAAGAGTCCTTAAACAATAACTTACTATACATACTCATTGACTTCACTTCTGTTTCCCATACTAGCCAAAAGTTCCACAAAAGGTTTTCTTAAGATTTTTTTTTTTTTTTTTTTTTTTTTTTTACATATTATGGCTGTACAGAAGTCCATATTTGACGAACAGAACATATTTTTGGCCCAAGAGTCCTTAAACAATAACTTACTATACATACTCATTGACTTTCCTTCTGATTCTCATAGCCAAAAGTTCCACAAAAGGCTTTTTTCTCTTTCCTTTTTTTTTTTTTACATGTTATGGATGTACAGAAGTCCATATTTGACGAACAGAACATATTTTTGGCCCAAGGGTCCTTAAACACTAACTTACTATACATACTCATTGACTTCCCTTCTGATTCCCATACTAGCCAAAAGTTCCACAAAAGGTTTTTTTTCTTTCTTTTTTTTTTTTTTTTTTTTTTTTTTACATGTTATGGCTGTACAGAAGTCCATATTTGACCTACTGAACATATTTTTGGCCCAAGAGTCTTTAAACACTAATTTACTATACATACTCATTGACTTCCCTTCTGGTTCCCATAGCCAAAAGTTCCACAAAAGGCTTTTTTCTCTTTCCTTTTTTTTTTTACATGTTATGGCTGTACAGAAGTCCATATTTGACGAACAGAACATATTTTTGGCCCAAGGGTCCTTAAACACTAACTTATTATACATACTCATTGACTTCCCTTCTCATTCCCATAGCCAAAAGTTCCACAAAAGGCTTTTTTTTTCTTTCCTTTTTTTTTGTTTAAATGTTATGGCTGTACAGAAGTCCATATTTGACCTAGTGAACATATTATTTGTCCAAGAGTCCTTAAACACTAACTTACTATACATACTCATTGACTTCCCTTCTGGTTCCCAATACCAGGCAAAAGATCCAGAAAAGTTTTTTTTAAGGTTTTTTTTTTTACATTGTATGGCTGCACAGAAGTCCATATTTGACCTACTGAACATATTTTTGGCCCAAGAGTCCTTAAACAATAACTTACTATACATACTGATTGACTTCCCTTCAGATTCCCATAGCCAAAAGTTCCACAAAAGGCTTTTTTCTCTTAACTTTTTTTTTTTTACATGTTATGGCTGTACAGAAGTCCATATTTGACGAACAGAACATATTTTTGGCCCAAGGGTCCTTAAACACTAACTTACTATACATACTCATTGACTTCCCTTCTGATTCCCATACTAGACAAAAGTTCCACAAAATACTTTTTTTTTCTTTCCTTTTTTTGTTTTGTTTAAATGTTATGGCTGTACAGAAGTCCATATTTGACCTACTGAACATATTTTTTGTCCAAGAGTCCTTAAACACTAACTTACTATACATACTCATTGACTTCCCTTCTGATTCCCATAGCCAAAAGTTCCACAAAAGGCTTTTTTTTCTTTCTTTTTTTTTGTTTAAATGTTATGGCTGGACAGAAGTCCATATTTGACGAACAGAACACATTTTTGGCCCAAGAGTCCTTAAACACTAACTTACTATACATACTCATTGACTTCCCTTCTGATTCCCAATACTAGCCAAAAGTTCCACAAAAGGTTTTCTTAAGATTTTTTTTAATTTTATTTTATTTTTTTTACATTGTATGGCTGTAAAGAAGTCTATATTTGACGAACAGAACATATTTTTGGCCCAAGAGTCCTTAAACACTAACTTACTATACATACTCATTGACTTCCCATCTGATTCCCATACTAGCCAAAAGTTCCACAAAAGGTTTTTTTTCTTTCTTTTTTTTTTTTTCTTTTTGTTTTTTTTACATGTTATGGCTGTACAGAAGTCCATATTTGACCTACTGAACATATTTTTGGCCCAAGAGTCTTTAAACACTAATTTACTATACATACTCATTGACTTCCCTTCTGATTCCCAATACTAGCCAAAAGTTCCACAAAAGGTTTTCTTAAGATTTTTTTTTTTTTTTTTTTTTACATTGTATGGCTGTAAAGAAGTCTATATTTGACGAACAGAACATATTTTTGGCCCAAGGGTCCTTAAACACTAACTTATTATACATACTCATTGACTTCCCTTCTCATTCCTATAGCCAAAAGTTCCACAAAAGGCTTTTTTTTTCTTTCCTTTTTTTTTGTTTAAATGTTATGGCTGTACAGAAGTCCATATTTGACCTAGTGAACATATTATTTGTCCAAGAGTCCTTAAACACTAACTTACTATACATACTCATTGACTTCCCTTCTGGTTCCCAATACCAGGCAAAAGATCCAGCAAAGTTTTTTTTAAGGTTTTTTTTTTTACATTGTATGGCTGCACAGAAGTCCATATTTGACCTACTGAACATATTTTTGGCCCAAGAGTCCTTAAACAATAACTTACTATACATACTGATTGACTTCCCTTCAGATTCCCATAGCCAAAAGTTCCACAAAAGGCTTTTTTTTCTTTCTTTTTTTTGTTTAAATGTTATGGCTGGACAGAAGTCCATATTTGACCTACTGAACATATTTTTGGCCCAAGAGTCCTTAAACACTAACTTACTATACATACTCATTGACTTCCCTTCTGATTCCCATAGCCAAAAGTTCCACAAAAGGCTTTTTTTTCTTTCTTTTTTTTTTTTTTTTTTGCATGTTATGGCTGTACAGAAGTCCATATTTGACGAACAGAACATATTTTTGGCCCAAGAGTCCTTAAACACTAACTTACTATACATACTCATTGACTTCCCATCTGATTCCCATACTAGCCAAAAGTTCCACAAAAGGTTTTTTTTCTTTCTTTTTTTTTTTTTTCTTTTTTTTTTTTTTACATGTTATGGCTGTACAGAAGTCCATATTTGACATACTGAACATATTTTTGGCCCAAGAGTCTTTAAATACTAACTTACTATACATACTCATTGACTTCCCTTCTGATTCCCAATACTAGCCAAAAGTTCCTCAAAAGGTTTTCTTAAGATTTTTTTTTTTTTTTTTTTTTTTTTTTTACATTGTATGGCTGTAAAGAAGTCCATATTTGACGAACAGAAAATATTTTTGGCCCAAGAGTCCTTAAACAATAACTTACTATACATACTCATTGACTTTCCTTCTGATTCCCATAGCCAAAAGTTCCACAAAAGGCTTTTTTCTCTTTCCTTTTTTTTTTTACATGTTATGGCTGTACAGAAGTCCATATTTGACGAACAGAACATATTTTTGGCCCAAGGGTCCTTAAACACTAACTTACTATACATACTCATTGACTTCTCTTCTGATTCCTATACTAGACAAAAGTTCCACAAAAGGCTTTTTTTTCTTTATTTTTCTTTTTTTTTTCTTTTTTTTTTTTTTACATGTTATGGCTGTACAGAAGTCCATATTTGACGAATAGAACATATTTTTGGCCCAAGAGTCCTTAAACTAACTTACTATACATACTCATTGACTTCCCTTCTGATTCCCATAGCCAAAAGTTCCACAAAAGGCTTTTTTTTTTCTTTCCTTTTTTTTTTCTTGTTTAAATGTTATGGCTGTACAGAAGTCCATATTTGACCTACTGAACATACTTTTTGTCCAAGAGTCCTTAAACACTAACTTACTATACATGCTCAATGACTTCCCTTCTGATTCCCATAGCCAAAAGTTCCACAAAAGCCTTTTTCTTCTTTCCTTTTTTTCTTTTTCTTTTTTTTTTTTTTTTGCATGTTATGGCTGTACAGAAGTCCATATTTGACGAACAGAACATATTTTTGGCCCAAGAGTCCTTAAACACTAACTTACTATACATACTCATTGACTTCCCATCTGATTCCCATACTAGCCAAAAGTTCCACAAAAGGTTTTTTTTCTTTCTTTTCATTTTTTTTTTTTTTTTTTTTTACATGTTATGGCTGTACAGAAGTTCATATTTGACCTACTTAACATATTTTTGGCCCAAGAGCCCTTAAACACTAACTTACTATACATACTCATTGACTTCCCTTCTGATTTCCATACTAGCCAGAAGTTCCACAAAAGGCTTTTTTTTTTCTTTTTTGTTTAAATGTTATGGCTGTACAGAAGTCCATATTTGACCTACTGAACATATTTTTGGCCCAAGAGTCCTTAAACACTAACTTACTATACATACTCATTGACTTAGCCAAAAGTTCCACAAAAGGTTTTTTTTCTTTCTTTTCTTTTTTTTCTTTTTTTTTTTTTTACATGTTATCGCTGTACAGAAGTCCATTTTTGACGAACAGAACATATTTTTGGCCCAAGAGTCTTTAAACACTAACTGAGTATACATACTGATTGACTTCCCTTCTGATTCCCATACTAGCCAAAAGTTCCACAAAAGGCATTTGTTTCTTTTTTTTTTTTTTTTTTTTTTTTTTTTTTACATGTTATGGCTGTACAGAAGTCCATTTTGGATCCACTGAACATATTTTTGGCCCAAGAGTCCTTAAACACTAACTTACTATACATTCTGATTGACTTCCCTTCTGATTCCCATACTAGCCAAAAGTTCCACAAAAGGTTTTTTTTCTTTCTTTTTTTCATTTTTCTTTTCTTTTTCTTTTTTTTACATGTTATGGCTGTACAGAAGTCCATATTTGACCTACTGAACATATTTTTGGCCCAAGAGTCCTTAAACACTAACTTACTATACATACTCATTGACTTCCTTCTGATTCCCATACTAGCCAAAAGTTCCACAAAAGGCATTTTTTTCTTTCTTTTTTTTGTTTGTTTAAATGTTATGGCTGTACAGAAGTCCATATTTGACGAACAGAACATATTTTTGGCCCAAGAGTCCTTAAACACTAACTTACTATACATACTCATTGACTTCCTTCTGATTCCCTTACTAGCCAAAAGTTCCACAAGATGTTTTTTCTCTCTCTCTCTCTCTCTTTTTTTTTTTTTTTTTTTTTCTCTTCTTTTTTTACATGTTATGGCTGTACAGAAGTCCATATTTGACCTACTGAATATATTTTTGGCCCAAGAGTCTTTAAACACTAACTTACTATACATACTCAGTGACTTCCCTTCTGATTCCCATACTAGCCAAAAGTTCCACAAAAGGCATTTTTTTCTTTCTTTTTTTGTTTGTTTAAATGTTATGGCTGTACAGAAGTCCATATTTGACCTACTGAACATATTTTTGGCCCAAGAGTCCTTAAACACTAACTTACTATACATATTCATTGACTTCCCTTCTGATTCCCGTTCTAGCCAAAAGTTTCACACAAGGCTTTTTTTTTTTTTTTCTTTCTTTCTTTCTTTCTTTTTTTACATTGTATGGCTGTGCAGAAGTCCATATTTGACCTACTGAACATATTTTTGGCCCAAGAGTCCTTAAACACTAACGTACTATACATACTCATTGACTTCTCTTCTGATTCCCATTCTAGCCAAAAGATTCACAAAAAGTTTTTTTTAAGGTTTTTTTTATTTTTTATATATATATATATACACTCACCTAAAGGATTATTAGGAACACCATACTAATACTGTGTTTGACCCCCTTTCGCCTTCAGAACTGCCTTAATTCTACGTGGCATTGATTCAACAAGGTGCTGAAAGCATTCTTTAGAAATGTTGGCCCATATTGATAGGATAGCATCTTGCAGTTGATGGAGATTTGTGGGATGCACATCCAGGGCACGAAGCTCCCGTTCCACCACATCCCAAAGATGCTCTATTGGGTTGAGATCTGATGACTGTGGGGGCCATTTTAGTACAGTGAACTCATTGTCATGTTCAAGAAACCAATTTGAAATGATTCGAGCTTTGTGACATGGTGCATTATCCTGCTGGAAGTAGCCATCAGAGGATGGGTACATGGTGGTCATAAAGGGATGGACATGATCAGAAACAATGCTCAGGTAGGCCGTGGCATTTAAACGATGCCCAATTGGCACTAAGGGGCCTAAAGTGTGCTAAGAAAACATCCCCCACACCATTACACCACCACCACCAGCCTGCACAGTGGTAACAAGGCATGATGGATCCATGTTCTCATTCTGTTTACGCCAAATTCTGACTCCACCATCTGAGTGTCTCAACAGAAATCGAGACTCATCAGACCAGGCAACATTTTTCCAGTCTTCAACTGTCCAATTTTGGTGAGCTCGTGCAAATTGTAGCCTCTTTTTCCTATTTGTAGTGGAGATGAGTGGTACCCATTGGGGGGCCTTCTGCTGTTGTAGGCCATCCGCCTCAAGGTTGTGTGTGTTGTGGCTTCACAAATGCTTTGCTGACAAATGCTTTGCTGACCTACTGAACATATTTTTGGCCAAAGAGTCCTTAAACAATAACTTACTATACATAATCACTGACTTCCCTTCTGATTCCCATTCTAGCCAAAAGATCTAGAAAATGTTTTTTTAAGGTTTTTTTTTCTTTTTATATATATATATATTATTATTATTATTTTTTACATGTTATGGCTGTACAGAATTCCATATTTGACCTACTGAACATATTTTTGGCCCAAGAGTACTTAAACACTAACTTACTATACATACTCAATGACTTCCCTTCTGATTCCCATTCTAGCCAAAAGATCCACAAAAGGTTTTTTTAAGTTTTTTTTTTTTTTTTTTTTTTTTTTTTTTTTACATGTTATGGCTGTACAGAATTCCATATTTGACCTACTGAACATATTTTTGGCCCAATATTCCTTAAACACTAACTTACTATACATACTCATTGATTTCTCTTCTGATTCCCATTATTAGCAAATTGATCCACAAAAGGTTTTTAAAAGGCTTTTTTTTGTTTTAAATTATATATATATATTTTTTTTACATGTTATGGCTGTACAGAAGTCCATATTTGTCCTACTGAACATATTTTTGGCCTAAGAGTCCTTAAAAACTAACTTACTATAACTACTCATTGACTTCCCTTCTGATACCCATTCTAGTCAAAAGATCCAGAAAAGGTTTTTTTTTTTTTTAAATTAAATTTTTTTTTTACATGTCATGGCTGTACATAAATCCATATTTGACCTACTGAACATGTTTTTGGCCCAAGAGTCCTTAAACAATAACTTACTATACATACTCATTGACTTCCCTTCTGATTCCCATTCTAGCCAAAAGATCCAGAAAAAGGTTTTTTAAGGTTTTTTAAGTTTTTTTTTTTTTTTTTTTTTTTTACATTGTATGGCTGTACAGAAGTCCATATTTGACCTACTGAACATATTTTTGGCCCAAGAGTCTTTAAACACTAATTTACTATACATACTCATTGACTTCCCTTCTGATTCCCATTACTAGCTAAAAGTTCCACAAAAGGCTTTTTCTTTCTTTCTTTTCTTCTTCTTTTTTTTTATATTGTATGGCTGTACAGAAGTCCACATTTGATCTAGTGAACATATTTTTGGCCCAATAGTCCTTAAAAACGAATTTACTATACATACTCATTGACTTCCCTTCTGATTCCCATAGCCAAAAGTTCCACAAAAGTCTTTTTTTTCTTTCTTTTTTTTTTTTTAAATGTTATGGCTTTACAGAAGTCCATATTTGACGAACAGAACATATTTTTGACCCAAGAGTCTTTAAACACTAACTTACTATACATACTCATTGACTTCCCTTCCGATTCCCATAGCCAAAAGTTCCACAAAAGGCTTTTTTTTCTTTCTTTTTTTCATTTTTATTTTATTTTTATTTTTTTTACATGTTATGGCTGTACAGAAGTCCATATTTGACCTACTGAACATATTTTTGGCCCAAGAGTCTTTTAACACTAACTTACTATACATACTGATTGACTTCCCTTTCTTTTTTATTCATTTTCTTTTTTTTTCTTTCTTTTTTTACATGTTATGGCTGTACAGAAGTCCATATTTGACCTACTGAACATATTTTTGGCCCAAGAGTCTTTTAACACTAACTTACTATACATACTCATTGACTTCCCTTCTGATTTCCATACTAGCCAGAAGTTCCAGAAAAGGCTTTTTTTTCTTTATTTTTTTCATTTTTATTTATTTTTTATTTTTTTTTACATGTTATGGCTGTACAGAAGTCCATATTTGACCTACTGAACATATTTTTAGCCCAAGAGTCCTTAAACACTAACTTACTATACATACTGATTGACTTCCCTTCCGATTCCCATAGCCAAAAGTTCCACAAAAGTCTTTTTTTTCTTTCTTTTTTTTTTTTTTAAATGTTATGGCTTTACAGAAGTCCATATTTGACGAACAGAACATATTTTTGACCCAAGAGTCTTTAAACACTAACTTACTATACATACTCATTGACTTCCCTTCCGATTCCCATAGCCAAAATTTCCACAAAAGGCATTTGTTTCTTTCTTTTTTTTTCTTTTTAAATGTTATGGCTGTACAGAAGTCCATATTTGACCTACTGAACATATTTTTGGCCCAAGAGTCCTTAAACACTAACTTACTATACATACTCATTGACTTCCCTTCTGATTCCCATACTAGCCAAAAGTTCCACAAAAGGTTTTTTTTCTTTCATTTTTTTTTTTTTTTTTTTTTTTTTTTTTTACATGTTGTGGCTGTACAGAAGTCCATATTTGACCTACTGAACATATTTTTGGCCCAAGAGTCCTTAAACACTAACTTACCATACATACTGATTGACTTCCCTTTCTTTTTTTTTTTTCTTTTTTTTTTTTTTACATGTTATCGCTGTACAGAAGTCCATATTTGACGAACAGAACATATTTTTGGCCCAAGAGTCTTTTAACACTAACTTACTATACATACTCATTGACTTCCCTTCTGATTTCCAAACTAGCCAGAAGTTCCACAAAATGCTTTTCTTTCTTTCTTTTCTTCTTCTTTTTTTTTTATATTGTATGGCTGTACAGAAGTCCACATTTGATCTAGTGAACATATTTTTGGCCCAATAGTCCTTAAAAACTAACTTACTATACATACTCATTGACTTCCCTTCTGATTCCCATACTAGACAAAAGCTCCACAGAAGGCTTTTTTTCTTTCTTTTTTTTCTTTTTCTTTTTCACTTTTTTTTTTTTACATGTTGTGGCTGTGCAGAAGTCCATATTTGACCTACTGAACATATTTTTGGCCCAAGAGTCTTTAAACACTAACTTACTATACATACTCATTGACTTCTCTTCTGATTCCCATTTCTAGCAAATTGATCCACAAAATGTTTTTAAAAGGCTTTTTTTTATTTTATTATATATATATTTTTTACATCTTATGGCTGTACAGAAGTCCATATTTGACCTACTGAACATATTTTTGGCCCAAGAGTCCTTAAACACTCACTTACTATACATACTCATTGACTTCCCTTCTGATTCCCATTACTAGCTAAAAGTTCCACAAAAGGCCTTTTCTTTCTTTCTTTTCTTCTTCTTTTTTTTTATATTGTATGGCTGTACAGAAGTCCACATTTGGTCTAGTGAACATATTTTTGGCGTAAGAGTCCTTAAACACTAACTTACTATACATATTCATTGACTTCCCTTCTGATTCCCGTTCTAGCCAAAAGTTTCACAAAAGGCTTTTTTTTTTTTTTTCTTTCTTTCTTTCTTTTTTTACATAGTATGGCTGTGCAGAAGTCCATATTTGTCCTACTGAACATATCTTTGGCCCAATAGTCCTTAAAAACTAACTTACTATACATACTCATTGACTTCCCTTCTCATTCCCATTCTAGCCAAAAGATCCACAAATATTTTTTTGAAGTTTTTTTTTTTTAATATATATATATATATATATATATATATATATATATATATATATATATATATATATATATTTTTTTTTTTTTTTTTTTTTTACATGTTATGGCTGTACAATAGTCGATATTTGACCTACTGAACATATTTTTGGCCTAAGAGTCCTTAAATACTAACTTACTATACATATTCATTGACTTCCCTTCTGATTCCCGTTCTAGCCAAAAGTTCCAGAAAAAGGTTTTTTAAGGTTTTTTAAGTTTTTTTTTTTTGTTTTTTTTTTTACATTGTATGGCCGTACAGAAGTCCAAATTGGACGAACAGAACATATTTTTGGCCCAAGAGTTCTTAAACAATAACTTACTATACATACTCATTGACTTCCCTTCTGATTCCCATACTAGACAAAAGCTCCACAAAAGGCTTTTTTTTTTCTTTTTTTTCTTTTTCTTTTTCACTTTTTTTTTTTTTTTTTACATGTTGTGGCTGTTCATAATTCCATATTTGACCTACTGAACATATTTTTGGCCCAATAGTCCTTAAACACTAACTTACTATACATATTCATTGACTTCCCTTCTGATACCCATTCTAGTCAAAAGATCCAGAAAAGTTTTTTGTTTTTTTTTACATCTCATGGCTGTACATAAATCCATATTTGACCTACTGAACATGTTTTTGGTCCAAGAGTCCTTAAACAATAACTTACTATACATACTCATTGACTTCCCTTCTGATTCCCATTCTAGCCAAAAGATCCAGAAAAAGGTTTTTTAAGTTTTTTTTTTTTTTTTTTTTTTTTTTTTTACATTGTATGGCTGTACAGAAGTCCATATTTGATGAACAGAACATATTTTTGGCCCAAGAGTCCTTAAACAATAACTTACTATACATACTCATTGACTTCCCTTCTGATTCCCATACTAGACAAAAGCTCCACAGAAGGCTTTTTTTCTTTCTTTTTTTTCTTTTTCTTTTTCACTTTTTTTTTTTTTTTTTACATGTTGTGGCTGTGCAGAAGTCCATATTTGACCTACTGAACATATTTTTGGCGTAAGAGTCCTTAAACACTAACTTACTATACATATTCATTGACTTCCCTTCTGATTCCCGTTCTAGCCAAAAGTTTCACAAAAGGCTTTTTTTTTTTTTTTCTTTCTTTCTTTCTTTTTTTACATTGTATGGCTGTGCAGAAGTCCATATTTGTCCTACTGAACATATCTTTGGCCCAATAGTCCTTAAAAACTAACTTACTATACATACTCATTGACTTCCCTTCTGATTCCCATACTAGCCAAAAGTTCCACAAAAGGTTTTTTTTCTTTCATTTTTTTTTTTTTTTTTTTTTTTTTTTTTACATGTTATGGCTGTACAGAAGTCCATATTTGACCTACTGAACATATTTTTGGCCCAAGAGTCCTTAAACACTAACTTACCATACATACTGATTGACTTCCCTTTCTTTTTTTTTTTTTCTTTTTTTTTTTTTTACATGTTATCGCTGTACAGAAGTCCATATTTGACGAACAGAACATATTTTTGGCCCAAGAGTCTTTAAACACTAACTTACTATACATACTCATTGACTTCCCTTCTGATTTCCATACTAGCCAGAAGTTCCACAAAATGCTTTTCTTTCTTTCTTTTCTTCTTCTTTTTTTTTTATATTGTATGGCTGTACAGAAGTCCACATTTGATCTAGTGAACATATTTTTGGCCCAATAGTCCTTAAAAACTAACTTACTATACATACTCATTGACTTCCCTTCTCATTCCCATTCTAGCCAAAAGTTCCACAAAAGGCTTTTTTTTTTTCTTTCTTTCTTTTCTTTTTTTTTTTACATTGTATGGCTGTACAGAAGTCCATATTTGACGTACTGAACATATTTTTGGCGTAAGAGTCCTTAAACAATAACTTACTATACATATTCATTGACTTCCCTTCTGATTCCCGTTCTAGCCAAAAGTTTCACACAAGGCTTTTTTTTTTTTTTTTTTCTTTCTTTCTTTCTTTTTTTACATTGTATGGCTGTGCAGAAGTCCATATTTGTCCTCCTGAACATATCTTTGGCCCAATAGTCCTTAAAAACTAACTTACTATACATACTCATTGACTTCCCTTCTCATTCCCATTCTAGCCAAAAGATCCACAAATGTTTTTTTTAAGTTTTTTTTTTTAATATATATATATATATATATATATATATATATATATATATTTTTTTTTTTATTATTTATTTTTTTTTTTTTTTACATGTTATGGCTGTACAATAGTCGATATTTGACCTACTGAACATATTTTTGGCCTAAGAGTCCTTAAATACTAACTTACTATACATATTCATTGACTTCCCTTCTGATACCCATTCTAGTCAAAAGATCCAGAAAAGTTTATTTTTTTTTTGTAATAAAATTTTTTTTTTACATGTCATGGCTGTACATAAATCCATATTTGACCTACTGAACATGTTTTTGGTCCAAGAGTCCTTAAACAATAACTTACTATACATACTCATTGACTTCCCTTCTGATTCCCATTCTAGCCAAAAGATCCAGAAAAAGGTTTTTTAAGGTTTTTTAAGTTTTTTTTTTTTTTTTTTTTTTTTTTTACATTGTATGGCTTTACAGAAGTCCATATTTGATGACCAGAACATATTTTTGGCCCAAGAGTCCTTAAACAATAACTTACTATACATACTCATTGACTTCCCTTCTGATTCCCATACTAGACAAAAGCTCCACAGAAGGTTTTTTTCTTTCTTTTTTTTCTTTTTCTTTTTCACTTTTTTTTTTTTACATGTTGTGGCTGTGCAGAAGTCCATATTTGACCTACTGAACATATTTTTGGCCCAAGAGTCCTTAAACACTCACTTACTATACATACTCATTGACTTCCCTTCTGATTCCCATTACTAGCTAAAAGTTCCACAAAAGGCCTTTTCTTTCTTTCTTTTCTTCTTCTTTTTTTTTATATTGTATGGCTGTACAGAAGTCCACATTTGGTCTAGTGAACATATTTTTGGCGTAAGAGTCCTTAAACACTAACTTACTATACATATTCATTGACTTCCCTTCTGATTCCCGTTCTAGCCAAAAGTTTCACAAAAGGCTTTTTTTTTTTTTTTCTTTCTTTCTTTCTTTTTTTACATAGTATGGCTGTGCAGAAGTCCATATTTGTCCTACTGAACATATCTTTGGCCCAATAGTCCTTAAAAACTAACTTACTATACATACTCATTGACTTCCCTTCTCATTCCCATTCTAGCCAAAAGATCCACAAATGTTTTTTTGAAGTTTTTTTTTTTTAATATATATATATATATATATATATATATATATATATATATATATATATATATATATATATATATATATATATATATATTTTTTTTTTTTTTTTTACATGTTATGGCTGTACAATAGTCGATATTTGACCTACTGAACATATTTTTGGCCCAATAGTCCTTAAACACTAACTTACTATACATATTCATTGACTTCCCTTCTGATACCCATTCTAGTCAAAAGATCCAGAAAAGTTTTTTTTTTTTTTTAATAAAATTTTTTTTTTACATCTCATGGCTGTACATAAATCCATATTTGACCTACTGAACATGTTTTTGGTCCAAGAGTCCTTAAACAATAACTTACTATACATACTCATTGACTTCCCTTCTGATTCCCATTCTAGCCAAAAGATCCAGAAAAAGGTTTTTTAAGGTTTTTTAAGTGTTTTTTTTTTTTTTTTTTTTTTTTTTTTACATTGTATGGCTGTACAAAAGTCCATATTTGATGAACAGAACATATTTTTGGCCCAAGAGTCCTTAAACAATAACTTACTATACATACTCATTGACTTCCCTTCTGATTCCCATACTAGACAAAAGCTCCACAGAAGGCTTTTTTTCTTTCTTTTTTTTCTTTTTCTTTTTCACTTTTTTTTTTTTTTTTTACATGTTGTGGCTGTGCAGAAGTCCATATTTGACCTACTGAACA
Source organism: Rhinogobio ventralis (assembly GCA_039654625.1). Classification (NCBI taxonomy): domain Eukaryota; kingdom Metazoa; phylum Chordata; class Actinopteri; order Cypriniformes; family Gobionidae; genus Rhinogobio; species Rhinogobio ventralis. The sequence goes on from CM077216.1 coordinate 25,614,368, forward strand.
TATTTTTGGCCCAAGAGTCTTTAAACACTAACTTACTATACATACTCATTGACTTCTCTTCTGATTCCCATTTCTAGCAAATTGATCCACAAAATGTTTTTAAAAGGCTTTTTTTTATTTTATTATATATATATTTTTTACATTTTATGGCTGTACAGAAGTCCATATTTGACCTACTGAACATATTTTTGGCCCAAGAGTCCTTAAACACTCACTTACTATACATACTCATTGACTTCCCTTCTGATTCCCATTACTAGCTAAAAGTTCCACAAAAGGCCTTTTCTTTCTTTCTTTTCTTCTTCTTTTTTTTTTATATTGTATGGCTGTACAGAAGTCCACATTTGGTCTAGTGAACATATTTTTGGCGTAAGAGTCCTTAAACACTAACTTACTATACATATTCATTGACTTCCCTTCTGATTCCCGTTCTAGCCAAAAGTTTCACAAAAGGCTTTTTTTTTTTTTTTCTTTCTTTCTTTCTTTTTTTACATTGTATGGCTGTGCAGAAGTCCATATTTGTCCTACTGAACATATCTTTGGCCCAATAGTCCTTAAAAACTAACTTACTATACATACTCATTGACTTCCCTTCTCATTCCCATTCTAGCCAAAAGATCCACAAATGTTTTTTTGAAGTTTTTTTTTTTTAATATATATATATATATATATATATTTTTTTTTTTACATGTTATGGCTGTACAATAGTCGATATTTGACCTACTGAACATATTTTTGGCCTAAGAGTCCTTAAATACTAACTTACTATACATATTCATTGACTTCCCTTCTGATTCCCGTTCTAGCCAAAAGTTCCAGAAAAAGGTTTTTTAAGGTTTTTTAAGTTTTTTTTATTTTTTTTATTTTTTACATTGTATGGCCGTACAGAAGTCCAAATTGGACGAACAGAACATATTTTTGGCCCAAGAGTCCTTAAACAATTACTTACTATACATACTCATTGACTTCCCTTCTGATTCCCATACTAGACAAAAGCTCCACAAAAGGCTTTTTTTCTTTCTTTTTTTTCTTTTTCTTTTTCACTTTTTTTTTTTTTTTTTTTACATGTTGTGGCTGTGCAGAAGTCCATATTTGACCTACTGAACATATTTTTGGCCCAAGAGTCCTTAAACACTAACGTACTATACATACTCATTGACTTCTCTTCTGATTCCCATTCTAGCCAAAAGATTCACAAAAAGTTTTTTTTAAGGTTTTTTTTATTTTTTATATATATATATATACACTCACCTAAAGGATTATTAGGAACACCATACTAATACTGTGTTTGACCCCCTTTCGCCTTCAGAACTGCCTTAATTCTACGTGGCATTGATTCAACAAGGTGCTGAAAGCATTCTTTAGAAATGTTGGCCCATATTGATAGGATAGCATCTTGCAGTTGATGGAGATTTGTGGGATGCACATCCAGGGCACGAAGCTCCCGTTCCACCACATCCCAAAGATGCTCTATTGGGTTGAGATCTGATGACTGTGGGGGCCATTTTAGTACAGTGAACTCATTGTCATGTTCAAGAAACCAATTTGAAATGATTCGAGCTTTGTGACATGGTGCATTATCCTGCTGGAAGTAGCCATCAGAGGATGGGTACATGGTGGTCATAAAGGGATGGACATGATCAGAAACAATGCTCAGGTAGACCGTGGCATTTAAACGATGCCCAATTGGCACTAAGGGGCCTAAAGTGTCTTAAGAAAACATCCCCCACACCATTACACCACCACCACCAGCCTGCACAGTGGTAACAAGGCATGATGGATCCATGTTCTCATTCTGTTTACGCCAAATTCTGACTCTACCATCTGAGTGTCTCAACAGAAATCGAGACTCATCAGACCAGGCAACATTTTTCCAGTCTTCAACTGTCCAATTTTGGTGAGCTCGTGCAAATTGTAGCCTCTTTTTCCTATTTGTAGTGGAGATGAGTGGTACCCGTTGGGGGGCCTTCTGCTGTTGTAGCCCATCCGCCTCAAGGTTGTGTGTGTTGTGGCTTCACAAATGCTTTGCTGACAAATGCTTTGCTGACCTACTGAACATATTTTTGGCCCAAGAGTCCTTAAACAATAACTTACTATACATAATCACTGACTTCCCTTCTGATTCCCATTCTAGCCAAAAGATCTAGAAAATGTTTTTTTAAGGTTTTTTTTTTTTTTTATATATATATATATAAATATTATTATTATTATTTTTTTTACATGTTATGGCTGTACAGAATTCCATATTTGACCTACTGAACATATTTTTGGCCCAATAGTCCTTAAACACTAACTTACTATACATACTCATTGATTTCTCTTCTGATTCCCATTACTAGCAAATTGATCCACAAAAGGTTTTTAAAAGGCTTTTTTTTTATTATATATATATTTTTTTACATGTTATGGCTGTACAGAAGTCCATATTTGTCCTACTGAACATATTTTTGGCCCAAGAGTCTTTAAACACTAACTTACTATACATACTTATTGTCTTCTCTTCTGATTCCCATTTCTAGCAAATTGATCCACAAAATGTTTTTAAAAGGCTTTTTTTTCATTTTATTATATATATATTTTTTACATTTTATGGCTGTACAGAAGTCCATATTTGACCTACTGAACATATTTTTGGCCCAAGAGTCCTTAAACACTAATTTACTATACATACTCATTGACTTCCCTTCTGATTCCCATTACTAGCTAAAAGTTCCACAAAAGGCTTTTTCTTTCTTTCTTTTCTTCTTCTTTTTTTTATATTGTATGGCTGTACAGAAGTCCACATTTGATCTAGTAAACATATTTTTGGCGTAAGAGTCCTTAAACACTAACTTACTATACATATTCATTGACTTCCCTTCTGATTCCCGTTCTAGCCAAAAGTTCCACAAAAGGCTTTTTTTTTTTTCTTTCTTTCTTTCTTTTTTTACATTGTATGGCTGTACAGAAGTCCATATTTGTCCTACTGAACATATCTTTGGCCCAATAGTCCTTAAAAACTAACTTACTATACATACTCATTGACTTCCCTTCTCATTCCCATTCTAGCCAAAAGATCCACAAATGGTTTTTTTAAGTTTTTTTTTTTTTAATATATATATATATATATATATATATATATATATATATATATATATATATATATTTATATATATATATCAGAAGGGAATCAGAAGGGAAGTCAATGAATATGTATAGTAAGTTAGTGTTTAAGGACTCTTAGGCCAAAAATATGTTCAGTACGTCAAATATCGACTATTGTACAGCCATAACATGTAAAAAAAAAAAAAAAAAAAAAAAAATATATATATATATATTTTTTTTTTTTTTTTTTTTTTTTTTTTTTTTTTACATGTTATGGCTGTACAATAGTCGATATTTGACCTAATGAACTTATTTTTGGCCCAAGAGTCCTTAAACACTAACTTACTCATTGACTTCCCTTCTGATTCCCATACTAGCCAAAAGTTCCACAAAAGGTTTTTTTTTTTTTCGTTTTTTACTTTTTTTTTTTTTTTTACATTGTATGGTTGTACAGAAGTCCATATTTGACGTACTGAACATATTTTTGGCCTAAGAGTCCTTAAACACTAACTTACTATACATATTCATTGACTTCCCTTCTGATTCCCATTCTAGCCAAAAGATCCATAAAAGTTTTTTTTTTTTATTTACATGTTATGGCTGTACAGAAGTCCATATTTGACCAACTGAACATATTTTTGGTTCAAGAGTCCTTAAACACTAACTTACATACTCATTGACTTCCCTTCCGATTCCCAACACTAGCCAAAAGTTCCACAAAATGTTTTTTTTAAGTTTTTAAAAAAAATTTATTTACGTTATGGCTGTACAGAAGTCCATATTTCACCTACTGAACATATTTTTGGCCCAATAGTCCTTAAACACTAACTTACTATACATACTCATTGACTTCCCTTCTGATTCCCATACTCTACAGGGTGGTTGCACTGCTCGCTTAATAAATAAACTGCAGCTGGTACAAAACGCAGCAGCTCGAGTTCTTACTAGAACCAGGAAGTATGACCATATTAACCCGGTTCTGTCAACACTGCACTGGCTCCCTATTAAACACTGCATACATTTTAAAATCTTGCTAATTACTTACAAAGCACTAAATGGTTTACCTCCCCAGTACTTGAGCGAGCTCTTAACCTATTATACTCCATCACGTCTATTGCGGTCTCAAAACTCTGGCCCGTTGATAATACCTAGAATATCAAAATCAACTGCAGGCGGTCAATCCTTTTCCTATTTAGCACCTAAACTCTGGAACAGCCTTCCTAGCATTGTTCGAGAAGCAGACACACTCTGTCAGTTTAAATCAAGACTAAAAACACATCTCTTTACTATGGCGTACACTTAAAACATTTTTAATTTATATTTTATTCAAATCAGTTAAATGATTGTTAGGCTGCATTAACTAGGTCAGTCGGAACCGGGAACACTTCCCATAACACCTGATGTACTCGTTACATCATAAGAAGAATGGCATCTACGCTAATGTTATTCTCTTGTTATTTATCCAGAGGTTTACTGCAGTCAGCCGGATCCGGCCGTATCCAGATCAGATGGTGGACCTGCACCCAGACATTACCAACACATCCCTGAAATGTCTGCAGAGACCGTGTCTATTAGTCTACCCTCTGAAATTGCTCATCGACATGGCATCCTCAATGGATCCATCTCCGGCGTGATGACTCTGATATTTTGAATATTCCTATTAAATAATTGTTTAATCAACACGCCATCCTCAATAAACCCGTCTCCGTCGTGATGCCTCCGATCTTTCGAATATTCCGATCTAATATTACTTCTGGCCTGTAAGGCTGCCAAAATAATAATCATACACTGTTTGTTAAATGGCCAGAGGAGAACTAGCACCCCGACTGAGCCTGGTTTCTCCCAAGATTTATTTTTCTCCATTATGCCACCTGATGGAGTTTTGGTTCCTTGCCACTCTTGCCTTTGGCTTGGCTTGCTCAGTTGGGGACACTAAATTTTCAAATAAATATCCAAATAAATTGAATTACTAAACTAAATTAACTATATCAACTACATTACTTGAATATATATGATAATTGAAATGAGCTAGATGACATCACCGTTTTCTCCAGAGCGGCTGTACAGCCGAATCAAATTTGGTTGCATTATTTTCCTGTTTAACACTGTGAAGCTGCTTTGAAACAATCTGCATTGTAAAAAGTGTTATATAAATAAAGTTGACTTGATTTGATTAGCCAAAAGATCCACAAAAGTTTTTTTCAAATTTATTTTTTTACATGTTATGGCTGTACAGAAGTCCATATTTGACCTACTGAACATATTTTTGGCCCAAGAGTCTTTAAACACTAACTTACTATGCATACTCATTGACTTCCCTTCTGATTCCCATACTAGCCAAAAGATCCGCAAAAGGTTTTTTTTACATGTTATGGCTATAAAGAAGTCCATATTTGACCTACTGAACATATTATTGGCCCAAGAGTCCTTGAACACTAACTTACTATACATACTCATTGACATCCCTTCTGATTCCCATACTAGCCAAAAGATCCACAAAAGGTTTTTTAAAGTTATTTTTATTTTTATTTTATTTTATTTTTTTACATGTTATCACTGTACAGAAGTCCATATTTGACCTACTGAACGTCTCGGTACGTATGCTTTACATACTCATTGACTTCCCTTCTGATTCCCAATACTAGGCAAACATTCCACAAAAAGGTTTTTTATTTTATTTTGTTTTACATGTTATGACTGTACAGAAGTCCATATTTGACCTACTGCGTGTTGGTAGGGATCCCCAATTCGTCGGTCAGTTCCGACGTACGTCGAACGTGACCGACTGAATGGGAACGTCTCAGAGACGTACGTCCCGTCCCCAGGTGCTGTGCTTCCGCTGAAGTGAAGTCCCTTTTTCGGCTCCTCAGTTGGAAAAGCGAGGATGCGGTATTCCACTTCTGTATTTATACCCGCGCTGCGGGGCGGTACGTGGACCGCGTGCCAACGTTATTGGCTCGTTTTTATACACTTGAAGTAGATTGGTCTCTGAAAATGATCCCCAATTCGTCGGTCAGTTCCGACGTACTTCTCCGTTCCCTCCTTTAGGGAACGAGGGTTACATACATAACTGAGAAGTTCAGTAGGTCAAATATGGACTTGATCGCTGTACAGCGATAACATGTAAAAAAAATAAATAAATAAAAACATTTAAAAAATCTTAAAAAAACCTTTTGTGGATCTTTTGGCTAGTATCCTCCCACTCAGCGTGACTATTGGATAGCGCTGGGAAAGCGTGCCCGTCTCGTGAGATGGTACGCTGCGGAGCCACGTCCTTCAATGGAAGGAGAGGTGGCGGAATACACATAAGGACTAACCTATCAGGGTAGTGCTACATATGGCAGTCTCTGAGGTGGATCCAACCTGATCCCAGGGGGGAAAGAACACCACCAGAGACGACAGAGCGGGCTCTGTCAAGGGAAAGACACGGGGCTAGCCAAGCAGGGTAGCTGGTACCGTGGAGTATACACATATGGGTGTTGCCGTTAGGGAACCGCTACATATGGAACCCAGCCTACACACACGTTCCACAAGCATACGGGTGCAGGCCTAGCGTCAGATGGCCGCAACGTCTGACACCAAAGGGGTGACGGAGGCACTCACAGGGTTAGCCATTTCTGGGGAACACAACTGGAGACAATAGACGCACGTATCCGGCCCAGCGGGCAGGAGTGGCGTTGCAAGCCAACACAAGAACGGCACTTCGCGCCTACCGGCCACTGGGTGCGAGTACACGGGAAGAAACCGGCTCTATACGGAGGCTATAAAACCTGGTCCAGAAAGGGAGTGGGCCGGCCCGAACTCTAGGCACGATTCGTTGACCGAAAGTGCATGCAGGTCCCCTACCCTCTTGATAGAGGCCAATGCAGTCAGGAGTACTGTCTTTATGGACAGAATTTTTAACTCTACAGACTGCAAAGGCTCAAAGGGAGGGCTCTGAAGTGCCCTGAGCACCAGAGCTGAGTCCCAAGAGGGTACCGAGTTTGGACGAGGAGGATTTAGTCTCCTCGCACCTCTGAGGAACCTGACGATTAGGTCATGCTTCCCTAAAGACTTTCCTTCGACTCCGTCGTGATACGCCGTTATTGCTGCGATGTACACCTTGAGGGTGGAGGGAGACAGACTTTGCTCCAGCCCATCTTGCAGGAAAGAAAGCACGACACTAACCGAACACTTTCGGGGGTCTTCCCGGCGGGAAGAACACCACTCAACGAATAGGTTCCACTTCAGCGCATAGAGGCGCCTCGCCTCGCAGGGACCGGACATGGGTGCTATAGAGTGCCCCGTCCCTGAGAAAGAAGGTCTTTCCTCAGGGGAATCGGCCAGGGAGGGGCTGTTGAGAGGAGTGTGAGTTTGGAGAACCAGGTCCGGTTGGGCCAGTAGGGCACAACTAGCAAGACCTGCTCCTCGTCCTCCCTGACCTTGCACAGAGTTTGTGCGAGAAGGCTCACTGGGGGAAACGCATATTTGCGTATGGTCCCGGGGCCAGCTGTGCGCCAGTGCATCCGTGCCGAGGGTGCCCCTGGTCAGGGAATAGTACAATTGGCAATGGGTCGAGTCCGGAGAGGCGAACAGGTCTACCTGCGCGGCTCCGAAAAGGTCCCATATCAGCTGGACGGTCCGGGGGTGGAGTCGCCACTCTCCCGGAGGTCTGGTTCAGCGCACCAGGGATGTGAATGGCCTGAAGCGACCTCAGATGCTTCTGACTCCACAGGAGGAAATGGGGGGCGAGTTACATCATGCGACAGGAGCGTAGACCACCCTGACGGTTGATGTACGCAATGGCCACAGTGCTGTCCGTACGGACCAGTACGTGCTTGCTCTGAAGCGGCTTTTTGAGGCGGCTTAGGGCAAGACGTACTGCTAGCTATTTGAGGCAATTGATATGCCAATGCAGCTGGGGCCCCGTCCACAGACCCAAGACTGCATGCCTGTTGTACGTGGCCCCCCAGTCGGTGGATGAGGCATCCGTAAAGACCACAGCATGCCTGGACACTTGCTCTTAGGGCACTCCCGCTCGTAGAAACGAAGGGTCTGACCACGGGCTGAAGGTTTTGCGACAGTACGGAGTAACTGGGACCCGGTACTTGCTGCTCTGCCACGCCCATCTCGGGACTCGGCCATGAAGCCAGTGCTGAAGCGGTCTCATATGAAGCAATCCGAGCGGCGTTACCGAGGCTGCAGATGCCATATGCCCCAGGAGCCTCTGAAAATATTTCAATGGGACCGCTGTCCTGCCTTTGAACGTATTCAAACAGTTCAACACTGACCGGACTCGCTCCTCTGTGAGGCGCGCAGTCTGGTTGACCGAGTCCAGCTCCATGCCGAGATGGTGCGGAAACCATCTCCCTCCAAGCAGAACCACCCGTCCCTGGGCTGCCCATCTCAGGGCCGCTTACCCTTCCGCAAAGCTCTCGATGGTGTCGCCGAAGAGGTCGGCCTGACAGACAGGGGCGTCGAAGAACCCAACTTTGTCGAACTCACGCATGTCTGCCAGGTTCAGCCACAGGTGGCCACGACTTTGTGAGCTCCTGATGCACTTCCGGAAAGAATGGAACCGGGGCGGGACGCTTAGAACCAGCGCGGGCCGTCACGAGAAACCAATCATCCAGCCGCGAAGGTTCGGGACATGGTGGAGGGTTCCACTCGAGCCTGACACTTGCGGTGGCCCGGGAAAGCATAGCAGTAAGCTCTGGATCAGACTCGGGCAACGCTACCACACCCGAAGGGGGCAACGCAGCCAAATCCTCATCTCCAGAGCCCATTAGCTCGTCCTCCGATGCAGCTATCGAAATCATATCCTCAGCTGGAGCCCCGAAAGAGACGGCCTGCCCCCCATGACAAGGGCCAGGCCGCTCTTCCGGAAGCTCCACCGGCGCAGCGGAGGGGGGAGGGGCCCAAGGGGCTTGTTGGCCCGTCGGGGAAGCCCTCACAGTCACCCTCAGGTCTCCACTAAAGGCATCAGCCAAAGTAGCAGCCCTCTGCTTAACAGCGGGAGGACCACTAGTTTGGGGGATGCGCAATGGGACTCCACCCCTTTTGAGGTACTCGAGCCTAGACCGTAGAACTGGGATGGTAATGTTCCAGCAGTAGGAACATGAGTCATTCACGAACGCTGTCTCAGCGTGCTGAATGCCCAAACACATGAGACAGCGATCATGACCGTCAACTGGGGACAGAAAACGACGGCATCCAGAAACACATGGTTTGAATGACATCTTGAAAAAGACGCAGGGTCAAACCGTGTTGCTCTTTTAGGAATAAAAATGCTCTTTTAGCAGTGCTGAAGCACTCAGGGAGATGGCCGAGGCTCACAGCGGTCCGATAGTGCAAGCCCGCGTGTGAGCACTCAACAAACAGAAACGCCCAGCCCACCAACACAGGAACAGTGCACGTTGCAGAAGCCACTCGCTGAATCGCGCCATCCCACCAGCACCAGGTAAGAGAGCGATCTTCCTCCAAGACTCGTGAAAACACTCTTTGTAGAAACAGCTTGAACTACAAACCGTTCAGCTCCGAAGTTGAAAGCGAGGATGCGATATTCCACTTCCATATTTATACCCGAGCTGCGGGGCGGTGCGTGGACCGCATGCCAACGTTATTGGCTCGTGTTTATACACTCGAAGTAGATTGGTCTCTGAAAATGATCCAGATATGACCATCTGAATATATGTCTGGCCAAGGGGTCCACAAAAGTTTTTATTATATTCTCAGTCTCCTTCTGATGTTAAATCAGCTGTAGTCCATATTTGACCAACAGAACATATTTTTGGCCCAAGAGTCCTTAAACACTAACTTACTATACATACTCATTGACTTCCCTTCTGATTCCCATTACTAGCAAAAAGTACCACAAAAGGTTTTTAAAATGCTTTTTTTTTTTTTTTTTTTTTACATGTTATGGCTGTACAGAACTCCATATTTGACCTACTGAACATATGTCTGGCCAAGGGGTCCACAAAAGTTTTTACTATATATTCTCAAAGTCTCCTTCTGATGTTAAATCAGCTATACAATAGTCCATATTTGACCAACGGAACATATTTTTGACGAAAGTGTCTTTGAACATTGACTTTCTATCCAAACATATTGACTCCTTTTTATGTTATGTCAGACATACATTAGTCTTTATTTGACGTTCTGACAATACTTTTGGCCAAAGGGTCCTCGATGATGAACATTCTATACAGTCCCTTTTACTTCTCCTCATATTAAATCAGCCACAACGTAGTATATTATGAACTATTAAACATCTTTCTGGCCGAAAGATATTAAGTTACTATACATACTCATTGACTCCTTATGTTACATCAAGCCATACAGAAGACCATAATTGACCTACTGAACATATTGTTGGCCCAAGAGTCCTTAAACACTAACTTACTATAAATACTCATTGACTTCCCTTCTGATTCCCATTACTAGCCAAAAGTTCCACAAAAGTTTTTTAAATGTTATTTTTTATTTATTTTTAACATGTTATAGCAGTACACGAAGAATATATTACTGACTAAATGTCAAAATAAGATTTATGACCCATGATTTATTGCTTTATTGCTTTATTACCGTCACCTTTTTATGACCTTCCCAGGCTGTTTGTGTTCACGCAGGGTAGGGGATATCAGGAAGTGATTGGTTCACGCCCCCACAAACCCTACCTGCTGAAAATGCTATTTAAATAAAAAGGGTTAGAATGAAACAATACAAATAAGTTTTAAATGATATAAAGAGAATGAAATAGTATTTTGGATTTTAAGCTTTAAGAGCTCTCGCGAGCTGAAGTGTGTCACACGGAGTTCATTTTGTCAGTGTGTGAGTGTGAAAGGAAGTTTTCCAGCTTTGCCGGGACAATTCCCCTCTGTCTGTGTGGGAGTGTATTTGGTTGAAAATGTGTATCTGATAAGGAATGCCAACAGCAAATGGTCAAGCCTCCTTGTTTGCTGATCAAAGAGAAATTTTCTTCCCGACTCCAAACCGTCTCTGTCGGGGATCCAAAATGTGGATGATTTGACACGTTAAGCACAGAAGATCAATGGGTTTAGGAAGACTGTGAGGTGTTAAAGTCTCTGGATAGGTTTTGTTCTTTGAATACAAAGTTAAATCTTCCTTCCTCCCAGACAAAATGTCTCTATCTGTTTTTTGCTGTGTGAAATGTGTGAAAGATGTAGCGACTCGGCTACATATAATAATAATAAATTAAATTAGTTCAATAGGGAATGATGGTTATTAATATTTAATTATTTATAACTAATCACAACGGGTTATGATTCAATTATAAATCTCCAAATCACCCAAAAAGGGAAATACCTAACCTAGGTATTTATGCAATATATATATATGGTTAACAACCATGGGTTGCAATTAACTGCGAATATGTATTAAATCATTACAGAATAACCTTTGAATTAGAATTAATTCAAAATTCATCTGATCCGTTCATTTAACGAACGAACAGTACAATCGTTTATCAGCTCTCACAAAGTTTTATTCTTTCTTATCAAATCTTCGGGAAGGTTATCCTTCTGGTCACGAAGAATAAATGGCAATTTCACAAACATAACCACAGAGAGCCAGCAACGAATAATATCACCTTAAACAGGGGTACACATCTTAAAATTTAAATTTCGATGGAATTTATATTTGCATGGGTTGCTTTGTGCTGAGTATAAAGAATGCGCATGAGTCTTCTCAGAGCGTTCTTTGAGCTGGAGCGTGTTCTCTTTTGGTCCTTCCGGAGCATTCTCTCAGAAGTTTAAAGGTGGTTGGAGCGAATGCCGAAAAGGGGAGGAAAAGAAGATTGTCTCGTCAGAGTTTTTGGAAGATGACTGAGCAAACATATGCTGGTGTAAAGAAACATTAACATCCGCCCATCTTTTCTGAAATGACCAATCCAATGTGGGAGTTTTAGGTGGGAGAACACTTTCTTTGTCTCCGTTTATGACTTAATTTGCCTAATTTATGATGGTGTCATACTTGGTACATTTCTACTCCAAAGGGGGCGGTAAACATAATGTGATACCTTTCATAATCATCCGTGTTAAAAATCGTCGGACGACAGTCATGATGGTCGGATGGAAGGTGGATCATGATGGTCGGGTGGCAGGTGGTTTCTAATTGTTCTCAACCTTTGGTTCCTCAGGCTGAGAGTCCATTTCAATGAGGTTTGGCATGGTATTTTCCGTGGGTTTCGTTTGAAACCTAGGGGGAGAGCGACCGTGTTCTTGGTCATGGACTCTCGCATCTCGTGGACCCTCTTGAACAGGATGAAGGCCAGGCCCAGTGTCAGGGTGTAGCCTAATGCCATAGAGAGGCAAAGAGCTGTGTCGGCGGCGGTCCAAACTTGGACCATAGGGGAGTTGGTCAGGATGGGCAGCCGGGACAGTGTTTGGAGGGCCGTGTTGATGGGAGTAATGTCAATTAGCTGGGACCCCCTTTCCTTAATCTTCAGTTCCAGTTCCAGATCTAGAGTGAAGTTGTGATTCTTGAAGAAGGATGGGATTTCCAGCTCTGACCAGTACTCTTCACTTGGGAGATGGTACAACGCCAGACCATCGAGGTGGAGGATGGCACCCTTTGGTACTTGAATCCACATACTCTGGTTGGGCAGGCGGGTGGCCGTGTCATGCTGATCGTAAGTCAGGGTGGCCGTACGAGTGGGAGTGTTGATGAGCCACCGATCACCCACAATCTCAGCTCGAGTTTCAGTGACTTGGGTGCGAGACGTGGCCTCAGCAGGGCAACGGGTGTCACTTCTCATGGGCTGCAACCTGCAGATTCCTTCAGTGTTGTCTCTGAGGAATGGCTTGCTAGGGCAGAGGTAGTGAATGTCCTTTGTCAAAGTACACATACGCAGGTTGGAGGCCAGGTACAGCTGTGTGTTACTGTCATGGTAGGCCACCACATCGGGGGTGTGTATCCTAATATGAGTGTTGCCTTGCCAAAACCCGACATTGACCATGTCCTTGAGTCTGTAGATGTTGTTTGATTCGATGATGGGTAGATTCAGGAGAAAGGCCACCTCCCTTTGCTCAGGGTCGACGTGCAAGGGGATGGCACTACCCAAAGAGTAGGCAAGGTGTGCTTGAAGAGGATCTGCTGGGCTAGTAGTGGCGGAGGCCAGCACTGTTTGCACAAGGCACCAGATACGGAGGAATCCTGCCCATGGCTAAGCTGTCAATTGAGGAGCTCACTTCCCGCAGCATGTCTGTCATCAGGGCTGTGACCAGCTGAGTTTGGGCAAAATCATTTTGGAAAACTGAAAACAGTTGTCTCATTGAGTTCACAGTTTGGTTCAGCAGGACACTGTAAGTATTGAGAACCACCACAGTGGCTTTCAATGATTTGCAGATGGTCTGCAGGGTTGCACTCTGTGTTGCGAGCTGTTCTCTCAGCTGTGGGATTTCAGTCTGGATTTCAGTCTGGTGAACTGGAGGCATAGGACAGTGAGCCACAGCAGCATCCTGGTACAGGTACAGGCTATGCTGCCCATAGCCACATTTCTTTTGATTTGATTGCGGTGGACCCATTTGAAAACTGGCTCTTTCTGCCCCCGGCACAGTTTGATTCGATACGCGACCGGGGAGAGTTTGTCCACAATCTCATAAGGGCCTGTCCAGTGAGGCAGGAATTTCTTTGACAACCGATGGGAGGCTGTCCGGGGCGGCTGGACAAAGCTATAATACCAGACCCCTACGTCCAGTTCCTGGTGTGACGCTTTCTGGTCATAATATGCTTTCTGGCCATCAGCACTCTTTTGAAGTCATTGCTGGGTGAAAGCAAAGGTTGCTCTCAGGTGCCGGTGTAGTTCATCAAGATACTGGTGAGTGGTGTAGGCTGTGACAAGGCTAGAGTCTCCCGTTTGAAACAGCAGGTGCAGCGGCAGTGTCATTTGCCGCCCAGTCATTAGTTCAAAAGGGGACACATGAGTTGATTCGTGCGGGGTGGCTCTGATGGCCATGAGCACCAATGGAAGTTTCACATCCCAGTCTTTCTGGTTGGCAGACACATACTTTCTCAGCATGCTGACCACAGTTCGATTGGATCGTTCCACTTGGCCGGACGAGATGGGATGGTAACCGATATGCAGTTGAGCTTGTACTCCCTAGGAGTTTCCAAACCTGCTGCATGATCTCAGCTGTAAAGTGAGTGCCTCTGTCCGAGTTCACTTTAAGTGGCAGTCCGAACCTGGAGAAGATGTGGTTCATCAGGAGGTATGCCGTGGTCTGGGCAGTGTCGTTCGGTGCTGAAAGACACTCTACCCACTTGGTGAACTGGCACACAACCGTGAGGAAGTATTTGTTGCCCCTCGTCAATCTGGGCAGGGGTCCTACCCAGTCTATTTGGAGGTCTGACCATGGGAATGTGACTCCTCTGCGTTGCAGTGGGGCTCTTTGGTTTGGGTTTGCTGGTTGGAATTGGCAGCAAACCAGGCACTCTCTGACATATTCTGCCACCTCTTGCTGCATGCCCGGCCAGTATGCCACTTGTTTCAGTGTCTCGTAAGTGGATCTGGTACCATGATGTCTGGCACATTGTGCTTCGTGGGCATACATTAGCATGACCCCCCTTTGGCAATGTGGCACCACAAGCCTTTGCGCTGTGAGATCATCAGGGGCATACCACAGAATGTTGTCTTTCACACGCAGCATGTGTTTGACGTCATGCAGTCGTCTGAGGCCTGAGGCAGCAGTGAATTCAGACGTAGTAATAGGGTGGTTGGAGGGGTCTGAGAGGTGGTTTAGCATAGTTTGTATGGCAGAATCAGAGGCTTGCATGTCAGCTATGCCGTTGTTGGAAATTTGTGGAGCCAGCGCAAGCAGCTGTGATGTTGGAACCGTCGCAGGAATAGGGCGCTTGCTGCGGGTTATCGCTGCAACATTAAGGGTGGGTGGGTGGGTTGGAGGTGACCATGAATTGCCGTGAAGTGCGCCAGTTTTGGCCAGGGCATCAGTTTGGTCATTCAAGTCTTTGTCAAAGCCTGGTTGTTTTGAGTGACCTTTCGCCTTTTTCCAATAGACGATCATGTCGTGTACGCTTGTGATGTCGTCGCATGCTTGGAACAGGTGTTGGTGTTTGACTGACTTGTTGTTTGCCGTTTTGAACCCATTTTGTTTCCAACCTGGAAGATTGCATGTGAAACTGAGTCTGGCATAGTTGGAGTCTGTGCAAATAAGGAGTTCTCTGATGTTATGGGTCGATGCAATTTGGAGGGTTATTAGGATGGCTGCTACCTCAGCATATTGCGATGACTGAGGCCCCAAATTGAAGTGCTGTGGAGGGCAAGGCTGGTCATTCAGCCATAGTACGCCCGCACCTGCTTTTAGGATGCCCTCTTGGTTGTAAGAGCATCCATCGACGTAGGCGGTGGGCATTCCCTGACACATATTCTCTTCAAAGTACCTGTGACAGGTCTGTTGTTGTTGTTGGGGTTCTTCTGTGTCCAGCATCGCCGCTGGTGTGTCATCAGAACAGTTTTGGCAGGCAGCCAAGCCATTGCCAAGCGCAGACTTGTGATTCTGAGCATATCGTGCCTCAACGTTGCGCCCCTGGAGGGCCATCAACCATGTGGCAATGTGTGAGTTGGTGACAACGCCATCTCGGATGCGTTGGCTGTTGAGGAACATTACAGGCTGGTGGCATGTCTCTATAATAACCTTCTGTGCTCCGATGTAGTTGGAGAATCGCTGGATGGCCCATACAGTGCAGAGTAGAGCCTTTTCACAGTCAGAATATTTGCTCTCTGGTGGAAGAAGTGTCTTGCTGGCATATGCGACCACTCTTTTGTCTTGGTCATGCCTTTGGTATAGACCAGCACTAAGGCAGTGTTTGGAGAATCCAGCTTCCAATTGGAACTCCTTTTGTGGGTCAGGGTAAGCAAGACATGGAGCTATGCACAGATGTTGTTTCAGTTCATTCATGGCATTTGCTTGAGCTTCTGTCCAGACGAATGGGCAATCATTCTTCAGAAGAGCAGTTAGTGGTCATGCAATGTCCGCGTAGTTCTCAATAAACTGCCGTGTGTAGTTGCACACCCCAAGAAAGCTTCTCAACTCTGAGACATTAGTGGGTGGCTTGATGTTCTGAATGGCTTGGATACGGCTGGATTGCGGTTAAATGCCCCGTGATCCAATGAGTAGGCCCACGTAATTGACCTTGGTTCGACACCACTGTCCTTTGTGGAGGGCAATTTTGGCGCAGGCAGTGGTTAATTGGTTCAGAACATGGTCAATTTCTTTCAGGTGATCAGCCACTGTTGTGCTCTTCATGAGAACATCATCTACGTAGATGAGGTTGCCTCTCATTCTTGCGTCTGGGCATGCTTTGTTCAGGAAGATGTTGAACTCGGCTGGTGAGTTGGCATAGCCGAACGAGCACCTTGTGAAGGTATACTGTCGGTTGCCGAAGGTGAACGCAAGCTTGTGTTGATCTTCTGGATGCACTGGAATGGTCCAGAATCCTGAGGCCACATCGAGTGTAGAGAAGATTGTGGCTCCTTTGATTCTGGGTATTTCCTGCTCCAGCTGGGTCATGGGCCATCGTGACAGTGGCACCTGTTGGTTCAGTTTCCTGTAGTCAATGGTGGGTCGCCACTTGCCGTTTGGTTTGAGGACAGGCCAGATAGGAGCAGAGTAGGTGCTGTTGCATGGACGGATGACACCTTTCTCAAGCGTAGAGTCAACGATCTCCTGCACCGGTTTGTGTGAGGCGATGGGAATCTTGTACTGCTTGACGAAAGTGGGAGGAGCATTAGGGTGCGTTGGGATGCGCACTGTGTGGAGGTTAGTGAGACCACAGTCTAAAGAGTCTTTGGCAAATGACGCTTTGTATTTGTAAAGGACTTGTCTGAGTTCTTCGCGTTCTGCATCGTCCTTTATGGCGTCCGCTTCTTTCAGGATTTGCTAGACTTGTGTCTCAAATCCTGGATACGGCTCCTCTGTTGTTGTGTCGCCTGTCGTGTTGGCAGTCAGAGGTGCAGCACTGTCATTAGTCTCGCAGGCAAGCTGGCTAGTGATTGTGTATACTGCAAGATGTTGGTCCTCTGTCAGCTCTGTTCTGCACACTTGATCTTTGGCCATCGGCATGACAGAAGCAATAGAGATGATTTTGAAGGGTGCTGTGAACACTGTGTTGTATGTGCTCCCTTCTGGATCATCGAAGATTGGAATGGTCTGGCCTGACAGGAGGTTTTCAGGGTTGACAGGAACCACAGGGGGCTGTGATGTCGGTGGGGCCCACACCACCTCATTGATAAAATCCACATGAGCCTTGAGGCGAATCAAGATGTCTGCTCCTATGTAGACATTATGCGGCGGGTCTGGAAGGACCAGGAAGTAGTGAGTGAGGCACCGGTCATTCCTGTAGCGTCTGGAGTCTCTCTGGACAGGATCAAAGATGAGTCGATTCTACTATAAACGTCAGAAAGCCTTTTAGCCGTATATAAATTAGGTTCCGGTACCGAGGAGTCTGAGGAAGATGGCATCGTGGACAGTTTTGTGGCTTGGCTGAGGTAGAACAGACAGCACCGTTAGAATCCTGTGAGAACTTCAATCAGGACGCAATCTCTCCCCCTATCCCCCCCCTCACTCAAAAAGATAAGGGGGGCCTAGACACACAGGCTCCTTCCAATACACAGACACAAACATTTTCTTTATGTAACTTTAATTAAACTATCCCAGAATGTATATGATGATTCCTGTGTGTACGCATGCTCCCTATGTCATTGCCAACATAGTCATGATGTTCGAACAATGTAAAGTCATTTAAGATGCTTGTATTCATGTGTAAGAATGTATCTCTGCTCTAATATCTCCCAGTCATACTGTGTTTGATATCTAAATATTCCCTTTTGAGTAGAAATGTACCAAGTATGACACCATCATAAATTAGGCAAATGAGGTCATAAACGGAGACAAAGAAAGTGTTCTCCCGCCTAAAACTCCCACATCTGATTGGTCATTTCAGAAAAGATGGGCGGATGTTCATGTTTCTTTAAAGGACAGTAACACCAGCATATCTTTGCTCAGTTGGTGCAGTCGATAAACAACCCTCTTATCATCTCGGCTCGTCCCCTGGCCAGGCGGCTTCGGCCCTGGCTTGGCGGCTCAGTCACGTGGGTTGGTTCCTTTGAAGTCGGCGCGCTCCGCAGCCAGGCGGACAGGCAACGCGCGCCATCCCAGCTCAGTCGTCTTCTAAAACTCCGATGAGACAATCTTCTTTTCCTCCCCTTTTCGGCATTCGCTTCAACATCCTTCAAACTTCCCGCGGATCGAGAACGCTCCGGAAGGACCAAAGGAGAACAAGCTCCAGCTCAAAGAACTCTCTGAGAAGACTCACACGCATTCTTTATACTCAGCACAAACAACCCATGCAAGTATAAATTCCATCGAAATTTAGATGCGTTTTAAGATGTGTACCCCTGTTTAAGGTGATATTATTCGTTGCTGGCTCTCGTGGTTATGTTTGTGAAATTGCCATTCCTGAACCTTTCCTTCCTCTCTTTCATTCTCTTCTTTTCATTCTCTTTCGTTACTATTCGTTGTTCTGTATATACATGTATTCTTTGTTTTAGTCGTATGTGTTCGTAGTATCAATTATTAAAACCATTGTATCCACGTTCGATTGTCATTGTTGCCGCTCACAGGGCATGGTCACTTTAATGTTCCGATCTAGCTACGAGCTCTCAAGTATCTTTGAATACTTTAATTAATATCCTAATAGTTCGGAAAGTTTATTCTTCGTGACCAGAAGGATAATCTTTCCGAAGATTTGATAAGAAAGAATAAAACTTTGTGAGAATTGATAAAAGATTGTAGTACTGTTCGTTCGTTAAATGAACGGATCAGATGAATTTTGAATTAATTCTAATTCAAAGGTTATTCTGTAATGATTTAATATATATTCGTAGTTAATTGCAACCCATTGTCGTTAACTATATATATATTGCATAAATACCTAGGTTAGGTATTTCCCTTTTTGGGTGATTTGGAGATTTATAATTTAATCATAACCCATTGCGATTAGTTATAAATAATTAAACATTAATAATCATAATTCCCTATTGAGCTAATTTAATTTATTATTATTATATGCAGCCGAGTCGCTACATTCCATTTCAAGTTCAAAGCACAGATGCCCTTGGCAGTTACCATGGTTGATAGGCAGGAGTCCAAAAGGAAGCGGGTGCGCTTGCTGGCAGACGGAAGGTCTGGTGTGTCTTCCATGAGGGCTTTGAACAGTGCTAGACTGATGGCTGAGTTGTCTGCCCATAGTGCGAGCATGATGTCTGTAGTTGTTACATCATTCAGCTGGAGGTCAGTCATGATCTTGGGGCAGTGACAGTCAGAGTCTATGGTAAGTTAAAAAGTGCAGAGTAGCGACCTTGAACTTTGCTCTGGTGCTGAGACAGTGTTCTCGTGGCTGGCTGCGAGATTTCTCGTGACCTCTGTGGCCTGACAGTCTGGCTCAGGTGATCTGGGCGGCTGGAGAGGCAGAGGTTCTCGCACTTGAGCCCAAATTTTCAGCTGTCTGAAGTCCAATAGGGGCTTGAAGCGGTCTAGCAGATCTTTGCCGACGAGAAGGGGGTATGTGTCCATTGGTGAGATGTACACAGGGTGTACCAGACTCATTGGACCAATCGTTAGATGGATGGGAGCGATCCGTTCAAGTTGGATCTCATTTTGGCTGTATGACTGCACATTTAGCTCACATTTTTGGGATTTCAAAGTTCGATTTTGTCTCTTAGCTTCAATTCGGAGTCTGTCAAAGAGTTGAGATGACATTAAAGTGAGATCAGCTCCTGTGTCGACCAGGGCTTCAAGTCTCACCTCATTCTCCAATGTGATGGCTAGATATAGTTTTCTGGCCACTCCCTTTTCGATCAGGTTTCCCAGGAGTCTTGGTTCTGGGGTTTGTGTGGTGATCGGTAAGCAGTTAGGGATGGTATCATGTGGCTCGTTAGGGAGGCAGACAACCAAAACAGCACTCTCTGGTACCTTGGGATTTTGGTTGTTGGCGTGATGACTTGCGTTGTGTTGATCAGGAAGTGCAGCTGTCAGCTGAGGTGATTGGGCGACGCTGTCACTTGGTGATGAGGTGTCTGGTTCTGTGGACTGTGACTGGTGCGCAGTGCTTTGGGTGCTTGGTTTAGTCGGAGGGCAGTCAGGAAGGATGTTGGGTGCAGGCCTTACACTTAGTCATAAGGAGTCTGGCTTGTCCTTCTTGTCTCCCTCGCGAGGTTTCTTCTGAATGAGTTCTTTCAGAATCCTCAGGATCTCTGCTGACTCAGCTGAAGATGCACTGTTTTGCTCTGGTGGGTGCTCAGACTTGAGTTTGCTCGGGGCGTGTCGCAAGCCGTTCTGCTGCTGGCCGTCTGGGCTGGATGCTTTGGCTGATGAAGGTCATCTATTTCTGGGCCGTCGGCTGGCATCCCACGTGGCTCCACCCTTTGGGTGGTTAGACGGACGTGGCTTGTCCCAGAATCTTTCAGAGCGCCCGGTCTGGTGCTTAGGACGGGCACCATCCCGGTTGTGCTGCTCTCTGCTGGCTTGGAACGGTCTTGACTCTCTGTTAAAAAGTCTGTCACTGTGGTGTTGCTGGGCGCCCTCTAGAGCCAGCTCTGAACGGTGGTCAGAGACGGGGCAAATTGTTGGATTTCTCACAGTCTTTTCAGAAGCAGTCTTTTGCTTGGCATAAGCTTTATGGGCTTTATCGGGTGGACATGCTACGTGGGCAGGCCAGGACTCCTAAGTGATGGCTTACTGTTGGATGCAGATTTCGAAGGAATAGAGTTCTGAAGTTGAAGTCTTCCTCCATCCCTGGCTCGTTTTGTGCTCCAAAGTAGGCCTGTTGGAGTCTGTTGTAGTAGGCCTGTGGGGTTTCCAGTCGGTCCTGTCTCAAGTCCATGGCGCTGATGATCCCTTGGTCTGAATCAGGGTCTGAAAACTCTCTAATCAGGGCCTGACGCAGCTGCTAGTAGTCTGATTTGACAATCTCGGGTTGCAGATCGAGGAAACTCCGCACCTCACAGCTGGACGTTCCTCGGAAGAGATAAAGTCTGTCCCATGTGGTCACGTTAGCCATAGTTTGCAGGTGAAAGTCTATGTCCTGCAGGTAGGCGTGCACGTCATGGCCTCCTGTAGGGTTTGGGGTGAAAGTTGGGATGTTTCTCGCCAGCTTGTAGAGTCCTTGGGGAGCCATGGCATGACTGGGGGCACGGATTTTCTGCACAGGCTCCCACCCCTTTGCTGCTGATGGGGGCTCTTGGAAACTGGCTGGTGACATCTTGAGCAGTGGGCTTTCACCCCCCTTTTGAGCTCGGAACTCTTGACAGGGAGGCATAGGCCCACTTGTCAGGGGAAACTCTGTGGTGTGTGTTTCCCCTTGCTGGTCACTCTGCAGTCTGTAAGCGTACTTAAGTTCTCTGTGAACAGCTTCAAGTTCTTCTTTTAAATAGTCTTTTTGTTGAACCAAATCATGGATCTGGGCACGGGCCGCTTGCAAGTGGTTTTCACAGGCTTTGGCCTTGCCGTCCCTTTCTTTCAGTTCAATTTCTGCTCTTGCTAGGAGAGCTTCACCTTGTTGGAGTTTTTCCCTTAGTTCCTCTTTGGATTCTCTCTCCAACTGCTCTCTGTGCTCTGTCTCTACACGAAGGTCTGCCAGGGCATTTTGAAGTCTCTCCACTTCCTCCTGAAGCTGTGGGTCCATTTCATCCTCACTCTCGTGCAAGTCCTGGGCCTCGAGGAGTAGTTGATCTAGACGACTCTGCGTGTGGGCCTGGTTCCTCCGGGCCTCCTCAGCCTGGAGCTTCAGTGCTGCTGCTTCTTGCTCCAGGTGGATGTTGCTCTTTTCGCTGAGTCGTGCCTGAACGATGAGGTTGTGAGCGAGGCCCCCGACGATCTTGGCCCATTCCTTGTGGCTGTGGCTCTGGGTTGGATTGTGGGCCATCAGCCGGTTCAAGTCGTCGTCCAGTTGCTCTTGGCTCAGGTGCTGCAGGTCACCGGCGGCTTTAGGCAGGAACGCAGTCATTATGGCGGTCAACCAGGTCTCGATGTGATCCCAGTGGTCAGTGGGGCTGGATGAACGGGACACACTGGGGTGTAGGCAAGAGAAAGACAACACAAAGAGCAATGCAAGTCCGTATAGGGTTTTAGCGAGCTATAGCAATATGTGACTATTTAATTTGTGCGTGTAATTTTGACTAACTGGTGCAGCCGGGCACCTATTGTCTTGGCCGTGGGTGGCCAGGTGGGGCCGATTTATGTGGGTATGTGTCGGATCTAAATAACAATTTTGACAGTGCGGTAGCCTACTGGGTCATTTACTGACACTGGCTGCTGGGTCGTCAATCTATTATTCAGATTTCCTTAATGGCTCTCACAGGTTCTGTCTTTAGGTGAACTGGAAGAAAACAAAATTACAGAAAAGCAAATAGAACAAAACAAAATAACCGAAAAAACTAAAAGAAAACGCATGAAATAAAAATGAAACAAAAATGAGAACATAAGAAGAGATAGAGAGGAAAAAGGTCTCAGCTTAATACCAATGCTAGGGTTTATGACAGGGCCAAGCGAGTGGGAGGCGCTGTTGAGCTATAAAACCTAGGGGGATGGTATGGCTTAAGACAGGAAGGTTGGGCCAAACACTTAAATGACCAGGGAATATGTATATTCTATGGCTTGCAATAAGTGAATGGGCTTTATCTGATTTACTATGCCTGGGGTGAATTGGGGTCACTCAGGGGAAAATCGGCGGTGAAGTCAATCTCATGTGTTGTGTTGATAGGGGGAGAGATTGTGTCCTGATTGAAGTTCTCACAGGATTCTAACGGTGTTGTCTGTTCTACCTCGGCCAAGCCACAAAACTGTCCACGATGCCATCTTCCTCAGACTCCTCGGTACCAGAACCTAATTTATATACGGCTAAAAGCTTTCTGACGTTTATAGTGGAATCGACTCATCTTTGTCCAGAGAGACTCCAGATGCTACAAAGAAATGGTCCCTCAAAATGAGACCTACTGAAGATCAGAGCTTAACTTAGGGAATGAGAAAATTGTGCAAAAACAATAAAGTTTTTAAATTATTTAAACTGTTTTAAATGATCTTATATTTAATAGTAATGAGGTATAGTGATGAGTAAATGATTCAATATTGTTTTGATTTATATTCAAACGGATTACATAGAAAATAGTAAAACTATATGCTTTTCACTTTATGAACACCTAAAATTACATTTGATGGTTTAACCATTTTTTATTTATTTATTTATGTTGCTATTTTGCGAGTCAGTCAAAGTTGTAGCCGATAAGTTTTGCTGTAAATTTGTATTTTTCCCACAAGTTAAAAAAGTTAATCAGACTTTATTAAACAAAAGCTGTGCAATTTTAAATTTAAAACTATGTTTTAAATAAAACATTATTTTATTTACTATCCTGTCTTACAGTTATTTTGATAAAGTTTTGGAATAGTTGGGGCACACCCCCTTCGATCTGGCTACACCTTTTCGATCAGAAAATCTCCGCCTCCGCAGTTCAAAGGCTTGGACGTATCCGCTACATTGTCGCATTCTGCTCTGCAAAACATTTCTCTGCAAGACCTTTTGAATACTTAGATTTAACGATGGCATCGAATACCACCGGTAAAAAAGAATTTATATTTATATATATAACATCAATCTGCAAGGTAAAGCCGTATTATGCATTATAAAATACTATGTTATCTAAATCTGTTTGAAAACTAACATTTTCTTTTCTTTCATTCCTTCTTATCATAGATCTTTTAGCCGATGATGTGGCAGTCTTAGCAACACAGCAGAATTTCGGGGACAAGACTACTTCAACTGATTCTTCAAAATTATTTGCTAATCGTTTAAGAAGAAAAAGAGCTGGTACAAAAACTATTTTATCTGCTAAGCGTAATTGTGTCAATGACATATCAATAGAGCCTTCGGTCTTAGAGGAGAATTGTTCAAATAGACCTACTACATCTGTGGAACCATGTGTCTCGTCAACATCTATTCAGTGTGTACCCATTGTCGAAGTTGGTGAGTGTGGACCCAAATTTAAAAATTACACATTTGTGGCACACAACAGCGCTGGGTTTGATAATTTCTTAATCCTAGAATACTTTTGCAACGCGGGGTCAAACTTAAAATAGTCATGCAGGGTTGCAGGTTAACATTCATGTATGACGAAACTTCCAGACAACGTTACATTGACTCATTTTCGTTTCTACCTATGGCACTATCAAAGACACCTGCTGCTTTTAATCTGACGACCACAGACAAGGGTTACTTCCCGCATCTCTTTAATAGGATTGAGAATCAGTACTATGTCGGTCCCTACCCGTCTAAACATCACTATGGGTATTCGACGATGACAGACAGTGCTAGAGTAAAATTCGATCAGTGGTATGCAACCCTGGAAGGCAAGATCTTTGACTTTAGGAAAGAGATTGGCTTGTACTGTATGAGCAATGTTGTTTTACTGCGTGAAGCATACATTAAGTACAGAGATGAGTTCATACAATGTACGCAAATAGACCCATTCAGTTTTACAACGTTGGCCTCGGTTTGTATGGGAGTGTTCAAATCCCATTTCGTCACACCTAACACAATAGCCCTCACACACAATAACGCATACATTCGCCAGCACAAGACATTTATGAATGTTTTGATCGAGTGGCTTGAATATGTGAAAAAGACTGTTAACCCACAGTCCAAAATTCCATTTGGAACCCTATTGAAAATGTTTAATGACAGGGTTGATGTTTTGCGTAATGCCTACAGCCTTAAAGTGGAAGTTATGTGGGAGTGTCACTGGCGGAGTCTTAAGCAGACCGATCCAGACGTAATCGATTTTATGTCCACTTATACAGCCCCCGAAAGAATGAAACCACGTGATGCTCTCTTTGGAGGCCGCACAAATGCTTACAAGTTGTACCATAAAGTTGCAGAAGGTGAGAAGATACGGTATGTGGACTTCACAAGCCTATATCCGTTCGTACAGGCACAGAAATCCTACCCAACACGTCATCCTGAAATAATCTTCAAGGATTTTCAAAATCTTGAAAATTATTATGGTTTCGTAAAGGCATCTGTGGTCCCACCCCGAAAATTGCTTCACCCAGTTCTCCCTTACGGATGTGCTGGGAAACTCATGTTTCCTCTCTGTCGCACTTGTGCAGAGATGCAAAGCAAAGTCATGCCATGTATGCACACAGACGAGGAAAGAACAATTTCCGGGACGTGGGTCAGCCTTGAATTGTTAAAGGCTATTGAGAAAAAATATGTGGTAGTGAAGATCAATGAGATCTGGCATTTTCCACAGAGATCTGATACCCTGTTTTGTGACTATGTGAAAAAGTTTTTGCAGTTTAAACAACAAGCATCTGGCTACCCATCACACGCAGTCACTGAGGATGACAAACAAGCCTATATCGATGCCTACTATCAAAAAGAGGGGATTAAACTAGATCCTTCATAAAGATCAAAAAGATCTGTCATAACCCCGCCCAAAGGTCAATTTCAAAATGACTTCTGAACTCTCTCTGGGGTAGATTCTCCCTTAGGGAGAATATGGCTATTTGTAAACTTTTGAAAAACCCTGAAGATTTTTCACATTTAATCTTTATTTGTCAGTATGAGGTCAAGTATTTAACATTTGTGTCTGACAAAGTTGCGTTGGTACAGTATTGCCATGCAGAAGGATCCTTTTATGAGACTCTGGATGTTAATGTGTTTTTTGGTGCCTTTACAACAGCCCATGCACGGCTCAAGCTGTACAATCTCATGGATAGATTGGGTGATAGACTGATATACACTCACCTAAAGGATTATTAGGAACACCTGTTCAATTTCTCATTAATGCAATTATCTAATCAACCAATCACATGGCAGTTGCTTCAATGCATTTAGGGGTTTTCCTGGTCAAGACAATCTCCTGAACTACAAACTGAATGTCAGAATGGGAAAGAAAGGTGATTTAAGCAATTTTGAGCGTGGCATGGTTGTTGGCATGGTTGAGTATTTCACAATCTGCTCAGTTACTGGGATTTTCACGCACAACCATTTCTAGAGTTTACAAAGAATGGTGTGAAAAGGGAAAAACATCCAGTATGCGGCAGTCCTGTGGGCGAAAATGCCTTGTTGATGCTAGAGGTCAGAGGAGAATGGGCCGACTGATTCAAGCTGATAGAAGAGCAACTTTGACTGAAATAACCACTCGTTACAACCGAGGTATGCAGCAAAGCATTTGTGAAGCCACAACACGCACAACCTTGAGGCGGATGGGCTACAACAGCAGAAGACCCCACCGGGTACCACTCATCTCCACTACAAATAGGAAAAAGAGGCTACAATTTGCACGAGCTCACCAAAATTGGACAGTTGAAGACGGGAAAAATGTTGCCTGGTCTGATGAGTCTCGATTTCTGTTGAGACATTCAGATGGTAGAGTCAGAATTTGGCATAAACAGAATGAGAACATGGATCCATCATTCCTTGTTACCACTGTGCAGGCTGGTGGTGGTGGTGTAATGGTGTGGGGGATGTTTTCTTGGCACACTTTAGGCCCCTTAGAGCCAATTGGGCATCGTTTAAATGCCACGGCCTACCTGAGCATTGTTTCTGACCATGTCCATCCCTTTATGACCACCATGTACCCATCCTCTGATGGCTACTTCCAGCAGGATAATGCACCATGTCACAAAGCTCGAATCATTTCAAATTGTTTCTTGAGCATGACAATGAGTTCACTGTACTAAAATGGCCCCCACAGTCACCAGATCTCAACCCAATAGAGCATCTTTGGGATGTGGTGGAACGGGAGCTTCGTGCCCTGGATGTGCATCCCACAAATCTCCATCAACTGCAAGATGCTATCCTATCAATATGGGCCAACATTTCTAAAGAATGCTTTCAGCACCTTGTTGAATCAATGCCACGTAGAATTAAGGCAGTTCTGAAGGCGAAAGGGGGTCAAACACAGTATTAGTATGGTATTCCTAATAATCCTAAGTGTATAGTGACACAGATAGTGTCATCTATTTGTCTAGAGATGGTGATTGGGAACCCCCTCTCGGCCCATATTTAGGTGACCTCACTGATGAGCTTGGTAATGATGATTACATTACAGAATTTTGTTCTGGAGGTCCAAAGACTTATGGCTATCATACTGCAAAGGGTAAAGTTGCTATGAAAGCTAAAGGCATAACCCTTAATGCAGAAAATTCCAAGGTTATCAGATTAGACTCTTTGATCGGTCTTGTTGACAGCTTTGTAGCATCATCTGATAGTACTCAACACATCCTGGCTCACACAGACAGTATTGTGAGGAATAAAAAGAAGTTCACACTGCAAAACAAATCAGTTATAAAAAAGTTTAAGGTTGTTTATAACAAGCGACAGCTTCTCCCTGATTACACAACTATTCCTTATGGCTACTGACAATGTTTATGGTTATCGGGGTGTGCACAGCACAGAAGACTTTGATTTCAGATTTCAACATCCTTTTTCAGCTGGTCCTTCCAACTCAGGAAATTTTTTTTTCGTAAAAATGTTATTACAAAATGCAAAAAGACTGATTTCTAAAAATGTTGAAAATGTTGTGTACATTTATGATTGTTGGCAACCCTTGTAAGGAATTCCACAGAGTGTAAATGATGACAATTTATTCCCTCCTACTAAAAATAATTTTTTAATCACTGATGATCTGATTGATCATGCATCGTCTAATGTGGAAGTTCAGCGTGCGTTTACCCAGTACACACATCACAAATCGATAAGTTTGTTATACATTGTTCAAAACTTGTTTTTTCAAGGTAAATCCAGTAGGACCATCAGCCTCAATACAAATTATCTAATTATTTTTAAAAAACCCAAGAGACAATACACAAATTAATGTGTTAGCCAGACAGATGTACCCCCGAAACACACATTTTTTTATGGAACGTTTTCAAGATGCCACTAGCATTCCTTTCGGACATCTTTTGATAGACTTTAAAGCGAAAACACCAAATCAGTATCATCTCAGAACAGATCTGCTCTCACAATACCCTGTTGTATACCTTCAGAAAAGAAAACATTGACATCATTGGAGATTTGAAAATGTCTGCAAGACTTTTAAGAAACCTCTCGCTTTTAAAACTACTACTAAAAGCAACACCAAGACAGAGACGTGTTATTTTAGAGAGTGCTACAGATGAGTTCATTGTAACATTGTGTGAAGTGTCTCTTAATGTATTACATGGTAATATTCCAGTCACAGCTCAACAATGTCAGAAATTGAAGAGAAGAAGAAAGGAAATTAAAATTGTTGCAGATAAAAAGGTTGGTGTTAATAGAAAAAGACGATTAATCAACAAACAAGGTGTTTTTAGAAAAAGGGTAAATCACCCATTCTTGACCGAAGTCAGTGGCTAAGTTTTTAAATCCTGAGTGTATGTTTTTGTATGTTCTGTGTTCTTTTTCTGATCTTGTTATCATCTGTATTGTTAATGTTTTGTATATAAAATAAAGAGTCAAAAGAAGAATTTTTGTTCTTTAGTTGTTTTTATTGAAAATATTAGACATAAACATTTCACCCGTCTGCACACACTGAACACATTTGAAAACATTTTCATTACATCGAGATTGTTTCAGTTTTTTCACAAAACCTGACACCTTTTTATCATTTTTAATACAATCATCGCTATACAATTTCAGCACATAATCATAATCAAGCCCTTTTGCCATATGGTAGAGGAAGAACACACAATGTTGCCCACGTGTCCGATGAAAAATCTTGGACTTGCGCTGTTGAATGCAGTACCTCCTTACAATTGTGTTTTAAAAATGTTTTGATAATCGCTGGGAATCCATGGTAATCTGGTTTAAAAAAAACAACCTGTGCTATCCTCATTTATGTAGATGGCTAGCCAGTGACGACCTGGGAGTCCTGAATGATCCGTATTCAAAATAACCATTGATGGTAATTTTCTTAAGGGTTCTTTTGGTAGATAGTCACATGGTAGTACGCCAAGAAAATTAATATTGCAGGAAACCTTGTCCATGATAGACATAAGTTGTACAGTGTTCATTTTTTCATATTAATAGAAATCAATCAGGATTTGCTGTCGATTTGAAACCTCCAGGAGACTATCAAAAGTAGCATAAATAATCAAGTTTACTGTTCGGGGTAGCGGTTGTCTAAAACGAACTTCTAGTCTAATATTTCCACTTTTGATAAGTGATATGTGTTGACCACACTTCTCATCTGGCGTGAGATTGAATGCATAGAGTGTATATCCATGCATGAATTCTTCTCTATCAATAGAGAGAGCCTGATTTTTTAGGTGTCTTCCAGAAGATAGTGCTAACTGATAAAATTCCCGCACTGCAGAACCGTTTTCATATTCTGGCTGAAGCGGCTTCGTTGGGTATTGTAATCCATTAACATAGAGAGCCATAAATTCTAAATCAAGACTTTTAAACGTAAATGGATTTTTATCGTATGCACCTACAAATGAATCATTATCCACCATCCCTAGGACTAAAGATTTTGGTAGAGTACCTAAGAATAAGTTTTCTTGATTGCAGACCCGTGAACCTGCAGGAATTGAGAAGTTTTTCAGACACACTCTGTCGATGGGGTATTTGGTAGTGGTTGAGAGCAATGCTTGTGCATGTCCCAGTCTTACAGCTGGTGACACAGCCACTTTTTTCACAAATAACGATGCTGCCAGAATTTTTATAGGCTGTAGCGTTGCTCCTCATCAGGCAAAATTCATCTTTACCTCTAATCATCCGAATTTTAATGTCGACTCCATTAAGCATAGCTTTTCTTGAAAGAAAATATCACTATGAATTGGTGAGAGCAGTTCGACCACATTACTGGCATTGGTAAACGCTGCTCTCTTTGTCAGACCATGATTCCCCCCCCCGCAGGATCTGTCACATCCATGTGTCCAGCTGTGTCTTTGTAAAAGAGCCCCGCAGAGAAAAGTGTTTCGAGAGCATCTTTGCCATAATTGGTAAGACATTCTATTATGCAACGATAAGGATATGTGCTAGAACTCTGTGATATCAGACGGTCCCCCAGTGTCACATTGACTTGTGAAAATATCGTCGCTCCTGGGTAGTTAATAAGATTCTCCGTCTGCAATGTCTGTACCGTCTGCATTAGTGATTTTGAGACGTAAAAACAACAATGTATTGTTCAGATCCACATAATCCTCTCCAGTCCCAGCAATAAAATATTCCAAAGGTGTTGAGTCCGATATTGCTGATAATGTAGGTATTTTTTTCAATAGCTGTTTGAGTCAATGGCACTGTAAACAGGTCAAGCTTAGCCTGCTATGGTAAATCCTCTTTTTAGTAATGGTATGGCCATTCTAAAGACTCTGCGAAAAATTCCACCCAACCCTGATCCATACATAACTCCGCCCCCTGCATACCCAGGGATTCCATTGCCTGCCTGATTTTGGTAATAAGTTACGTAACGCACGGGGTCCGCATTGTGATTGTTGAAATACACCATTTTCAGTTTGGTTTATTAAAAAGTACACAGTTTTACAGGTCTAAAGTGTAGTTTAGCACACACTTTGCCGTAACTAAAACGTACGTCTTGATTTTGATCGTCTTTCACTTGTATGCTTATTTCGGTGATGCTAGATTTATTATCGTATCTAACACTGACAATCTTATTGTTCTCACCATCTATATGGACACATCTTAGTAGTGGCACATGATTGTCGCCAACTGATTGATATTCTATTATATCTGTGTATATATACATAGTGTAGAAACCACCATTTATATCTGCTTGATAGGGTGCATACGTCATAGGTTTATGCCCAATACCATGTCCTTCTTTAGTTTGGTCACTAGTTTCTATAGCAACCCCTGGTTTTAATCCTAAAATAATAGCCAAATTCCCATAAAATGTCAGGGACGTTTTTGGAGGTCCTTTCAGAAATACCATGTTTTTAACATGATCAAATCCAAAACTTACACCCAATGGTAGGTTTGCATTGATCTCCCTGATCAAAAAAAAACAATGTCATCATAATATCCTGACTTTATTCTGTAAAGCACATTTGATATTTTTGGATCATTGTTGATGAATATCTCTATCTCTTTGCCTTCAGCAGGGTGTTCAGTGATGGGGTTCTCAGTGTCTCTATCTGTTGTGGTTGTTTCACCATAGTTGAGAATGAAATGCTGCATCTTCCTCATAAAATGTGTACCATGATATTGGATATTCAAATTCGATCAATCCAACTTCCCATTCTCCTTTTAGGTTTATAGTTCTCGATAATCTGGTTGTATAACTAGATATATGATTTTCAGGGTAAACAGATAACGATGCGTTGCAGGGGAGCGTGATATAAAATCCACCTTCTGCCATGTTGGTTTTTACACAAATGTTCACAATCTATAGAGCTTATTTGTTTTATGGTGTCTACACATCGACCAATTCTTTTTGATCGACCCATGACGCAAATTTTGCAGGCCATCCGAGCCACTGTACAAGTAGAAATGTTTTGCAACCTTTCTTCTTCTTATCTAAATTTTTTTCAACTTTAAACGTCTTGTTTTTACTGACAAGTATTTTTTGTAGTTCTTCCTCATAAAAGACACCATTGATGACATCGCCATCATAATCACTCAACCTGTAAACAGGTGGATCTCTTGGGATACATGCTGATACAGTGAAAAACTCTTGTGTGTAGTTTTCCTCGTACCCTTTTGCAAAAGGACCTCTTACTTTAGATATTCGGACAACATCGCCAACTTTGTATCTAAACACAGGGTTGCTGCTGCAAGATCTGCTATCCCCATATAGGTTATGATAGATTCATTTTCTTTGTTCACATCAATTGGTCTCATCTTAATGCTCCTGTGATAGCTAACATTGTATCCTCGGGTTATATCTTGAAGTATATCGATGTAGCGTTTGGAGTTTGTGGCTGTTAAATACCTCCACATTCTACCTTTTAAGGTTCTATTAAACCGCTCAACAACAGATGCCTTTAATTCTGTGGCTGTTGCAAAATGTATGATATTGTATTTTTTTGTCAGTTTTTGAAAATGTTTGTTGAAGAACTCCATTCCTTTATCCGTCTGTATTTTCTCAGGCAGACGTCCCTCTTCTAGAATAGACTCAAACGCTTTAGCAACCTCTAATCCACTCGTTTTTTAACACACGTGTCCACACGTATTTACTAAACAGATCTATACATGTCAACAGAAAATGGTTGTTGTCATTTTCCTTGACATATGCTGACATATCAACTAGATCGGCCTGGAACTGCATATCAATTCCATAGACAAAAACCCTATTCCTTTTGTATTTTAGAGGAGCAGTTCTGTGTAATGTATAAGTATCCTCACCAACGAGCCAGTCTGAGACATGTTTATCTGTTAAACGAATACCTGTTTCTTTTAAAAAAGCATCTTTTAAACGTTTTTGTCACCTAATGAACCGGGGTTTGAAGGTGTGTAATAGATCTTTTTCAGTTCTTCTTCTGACATATTGTTGCATCAGTATCCACAAAAGAATGACCAAGATGTTTTAAGTGATGGTTTTTTTTTATTTCTCAATCATTAAAAGAAAAAACATCATACATCATCAAGGTAGTGTAGAAAATGTATACACATCACTATGTTTTTCTCAAGAAGGTAGTCAACCAGTGTTTCAATACTTTCACAAACATCTGTCTGATCATTTCTTGACATTGTTATTACACATAAATCAGTTACATATGTACAAATACACAATATATCTGCAATTCTAATACAGACACCACATTCAGTCATCAGGTCTAAACATTTTCTGATAGTTACAGAAATTGGTTCATCCGCATTAATGCACAATCGCGTCATATTAGCCCAGTCATTTAATAAATTTCTTACATCAGACATTTGTTTCTTGAGATTTGTAAAACGTTTAGCATTAACACCACAACGGTTTACAGTAACAGAAACATTGGCACTGTCATTAACAATCTTATACAACAAGTTGGTCATCTAACATCTAATACGTCGTTTAAGTAGACATTTTGCCAATCCAGTTGCAAAGCAGGAGTTCCCCATGTTGGTGTCACACTCAGTCAACTCGGACAAAACCTTTCCAGCTGTCCACAGCGTCATAGACAATCTGCTGGCTGTTGGCATCCAGAACTTTTTCTCGGATCTCACAAAGCTTTTCCACAATGTAGACCTCGTCACGCAGTTCGTGCAAAATAGTGTCAACTGACCCCTGAATCCTCTGGGGGTGAATTCTTAAACCACACCGGTTCAATGCTTGAGCCAATATGTGTTTAAGTTCTGGTTTAACCAGATTACGTGACAGTTCCTCAAAGTATAACTCAAAGAAATAGGCACCAGGTTCAAACAGACAGCTGTGTCTAATCTGACTAGGGTGCTCAACTTCGCAACCCAGACAGAGTTCTTTCAGCTTTTTGCTGATGAGATGTTCCAGAAGGACCTCGATGGTTGCTTTTATAATCTTGAAACCGTCAGAGCGGATACATCCATGTGGATTGTCAATACCTGCAAAGGCCGCCGCTCCAGCTATTGCTCCGGCGCTGCCATATGGGGTTGTGAGAAATGTCAGGTTGTGATATCCTAGATCCATGCAAAATTTATCCAGCCAACTGTTGTCACAAGTCTGTGGGGATGAGGCATCGCGGGGGCAGTCTCGGGTGTGTTACTGTAGCTATGTACCGACATAGTTTCTTGAGACATGTTGAGCGAATGTAGTGAGTGTTCCATTCTGGAAAACCTTTTAATGGTTGTAATACGTGGGTGGGGTTAAGAGGTGGGGTTCAGAGCTAGTAACGCCCCTTTCTGGGTGGAACAACCTCACCTTAACGGAAGTGTAGCGATCATAGAGGTCACACCATCTAAACATTTTTTCAATGCATGAAAAAACGTCGAGTATGCGAATATCTTTCCATTGAAACAAAAATCTCATGTCATAGTGCATGTGATGCTCAGACTCTGAAATAGGCCAAACACGTTCACAAAGCTTTGTCTTGTTGTTGCAGCAAAAAATATATCTGGTAAAAATGCATCTGGTAGCTTTTTACTATGATCTCCAACCACACAAAACCTTGTTTCAGGAATCACACTGTTCCACTCTGCGATATACAAGGGGTCTCCACCACAGTCGTTCAAATCTCTCCAGACATAGTTAAAAAATATAAACCAGTCTTTGGCAGGGAAAATCAGACAGGGGTCCTGTGATGTAAAATCATCTCCAAGATCCACAGCATAGAGTTTGACTGTGCGCGACGCCTTGTCAAACACATATCTCCCCAAACGCTTATCAGACATTGAGAAATCCCGTTTCACAAAAGCTACATTTTCATGGAGAAACTTTGTCAGACTAACATTTTGTTTTTTCCTAGGTGCAAAAGTCAACTTTTCATCCATTTCGACAGGTCCTCTTGTTGGCGAAATACACATCACCTTTCTACCAGCAGTCTTTGGAACAGCCATTGTAATCTCCTGAGTTACAGAATGCCTTCTTGTTTTAATCATCACATTTTACCCCTTTTTATTTAAACAGTGAACTAATCACTTCCTGATATCCCCTACCCCGCGTGAACACAAACAGCCCGGAAACAGGTCATAAAAAGGTGATGGTAATAAAGCAATGAAGCAATAAATCATGGGTCATAAATCTTATTTTGACATTTAGTCCGTAATATATTCTTCTAGTACAGAACTCCAGATTTGACCATCTGAAAATATGTCTAGCCAAGTTGTCCACACAAGTTTTTACTATATATTCTCAAGTCTCCTTCTGATGTTAAATCAGCAGTAGTCCATATTTGACCTACGGAACATAATTTTGACAAAAGAGTCTTTGAACATTGACTTTCTAGCCATACATATTGACTCCTTCTTATGTTATGTCAGCCATATATTAGTCTTTATTTTGATGTTCATATACACTCACCTAAAGGATTATTAGGAACACCATACTAATACTGTGTTTGACCCCCTTTCGCCTTCAGAACTGCCTTAATTCTACGTGGCATTGATTCAACAAGGTGCTGAAAGCATTCTTTAGAAATGTTGGCCCATATTGATAGGATAGCATCTTGCAGTTGATGGAGATTTGTGGGATGCACATCCAGGGCACGAAGCTCCCGTTCCACCACATCCCAAAGATGCTCTATTGGGTTGAGATCTGGTGACTGTGGGGGCCATTTTAGTACAGTGAACTCATTGTCATGTTCAAGAAACCAATTTGAAATGATTCGAGCTTTGTGACATGGTGCATTATCCTGCTGGAAGTAGCCATCAGAGGATGGGTACATGGTGGTCATAAAGGGATGGACATGGTCAGAAACAATGCTCAGGTAATTGAGCATTTAGCACTAAGGGGCCTAAAGTGTGCCAAGAAAACATCCCCCACCATTACACCACCACCACCAGCCTGCACAGTGGTAACAAGGCATGATGGATCCATGTTCTCATTCTGTTTACGCCAGATTCTGACTCTACCATCTGAATGTCTCAACAGAAATCGAGACTCATCAGACCAGGCAACATTTTTCCAGTCTTCAACTGTCCAATTTTGGTGAGCTCGTGCAAATTGTAGCCTCTTTTTTCTATTTGTAGTGGAGATGAGTGGTACCCGGTGGGGTCTTCTGCTGTTGTAGCCCATCCGCCTCAAGGTTGTGCGTGTTGTGGCTTCACAAATGCTTTGCTGCATACCTAGGTTGTAACGAGTGGTTATTTCAATCAAAGTTACTCTTCTATCAGCTTGAATCAGTCGGCCCATTCTCCTCTGACCTCTAGCATCAACAAGGCATTTTCGCCCACAGGACTGCCGCATACTGGATGTTTTTCCCTTTTAACACCATTCTTTGTAAACTCTAGAAATGGTTGTGCGTGAAAATCCCAGTAACTGAGCAGATTGTGAAATACTCAGACTGGCCTGTCTGGCACCAACAACCATGCCACGCTCAAAATTGCTTAAATCACCTTTCTTTCCCATTCTGACATTCAGTTTGTAGTTCAGGAGATTGTCTTGACCAGGACCACACCCCTAAATGCATTGAAGCAACTGCCATGTGATTGGTTGATTAGATAATTGCATTAATGAGAAATTGAACAGGTGTTCCTAATAATCCTTTAGGTGAGTGTACATACTCATTGACTCCTTCTTATGTTACATCAAGCCATACAGAAGACCATATTTGACCTACTCAACATATTTTTGGCCCAAGAGTCCTTAAACACTTACTATACATACTCATTGACTTCCTTTCTAATTTCCATACTAGCCTTTTTTTTAAGGTTTTTGTTTAATTTTTTTTTTACATGTTATGACTGTACAGAAGTCCATATCTGACCTACTGAACATATTTCTGGCCCAAGAGCCCTCGATCATGCACTTATTGACTTCCCTTCTGATTCCCATTTTTGTCCGAAGGATCGACAAACGTTTTTTTTCTTTTTCTTTTTACATGCTGTGGCTGTACAGAAGACTATAATTGACCTATTGAACATATTTTTGACTCCCATTTGTAGCCAAAAGTTCCACAAAAGGTTTTTAAATGTTTTTTTTTTTTAAACACTAACTTACTATACATACTCATTGACTTCCCTTCTGGTTCCCATTACTAGCCAAAAGTTCCACAAAAGATTTTTGTAATTTAAAAAAATATATATTTTTATACATGTTATGGCTGTATAGAAGTCCATATTTGACCTACTGAACATATTTCTGGCCCAAGAGTCCTCGATCATGAACTTTCTATACATTCCCTTTTACTCCTCCTCATATTAAATCAGCCACAACGTAATATATTATGAACTATTGAAAACTACTGAACTATAAAAATATGTTCAGTGGGACAAATATGGACTACTGTCAGGGCTGATTTAAAAGACTGTCAGAAGGTATATTTGAGAATATATACTTGATAAGCTTTTGTGGACCCCTTAGCTAGAAACATGTTTAGTAGGTGAAATATGGACTTCTGTATAGCCGTAACATTAAGTTTCTATACACAATTATAGACTCCTTCTGATATTAAATCAGGCATACAGTAGTCCATATATGACCAATGAACATATTTCTGGCCCAAGAGACCTCGATCATGAAATTACTATACATACTCATTGACTTCCCTTTGGACTCCCATTTCTGGCCCAAGGGCCTGAAGGTTTTTTTTTTTTTTTTTTTTACATGTTATGGCTGTACAGAAGACCACAATTAACCTACTGAACAAATTTTTGACCGATTAGTCTTTGAAAACTTACTATACATATAAATTGACTTTTTTTCTGATTCCCATCTCTTGCCAAAGCGTCCACAGTAGTTATTTTTTTCAAAGTAATTTTCAAGTTTGTTTTTTTACATGATATGGCTATACAGAAGTCCATATTTGACTATGAGCATATATGGGAATTAGAAGCGAAGTTCATGAGTATGTATAATAAGTTCATGATCGAGGACTCTTTGGCCAGAGATATATTCAGTAGGTCAATTATGGTCTTCCGTATGGCTTGATACAAAATGAGTATGTATAGTAGTTTAATATTTCAGGACTCTTCAGTGAAAAAAATGTCCAATAGGTCATTAATGGACTACGGCCTGGCTGATTTAACATGAGAAGGACTCAATGGGAATGTATAGAAAGTTCACGTTTGAGGACTCTTGAGCCAGAAATATGTTAAGTGGGTCAAATATGGACTACTGGCTGGCTGATTTAACATTAGGAGTCTAAGAGAATATATAGCAGAATACTTTCGCAGACCCTTTGGCCAGAAATATGTTCAGTAGGTGAAATATAGACTAATGTATGGTTGACATAACATAAGAAGGAGTCAATGAGTATGGATAGAAAGTCATTGTTTAAGGACTCTGATTTGTGTGAAGAAAAGACCCAAAAGCAATCAGCGTCTCCATCCGCGCCGCATCGCGCCCCGGCGTCACAATGAAGACGCCAAAGGTACCCCTCGTGTCACTCTATGGACGAACTGGGAACTCCATTGCTTTCAATGGGAAACCTTTGGCGTCAACAAAAGACGCAAATTTTATCGATATGAAATCATGCTGAAGAAGTCTCATTCAGAAGCATGCATCAGTTCACATGTGCCACATGTTGGTGAGTAGTCATAAATATTATGTCCTGATGTCATCTCCACTGAGGCTTTGAATTTCTTTGCTTTCTAAATCAACACTGTCACGTGACGTGCTATAGACCTTTAAACAGTTATTTATATTTAATAATAATTACCAGTGTAGTTCCAACATGGCATTTGTAGTAGAAGCACAATTAAAACAACATTTCCCATGCTTTTACCACAGTATTGGTAGTTTTAATGTGATGTTTGTTGTAAATAGACAGTAACCACAACACTTACCATGCTTTAAATGCCTTTTAATGTAAAATCCAAATATTGTAATGTAAATAGTACTTTTTCCTGTATATAATGCTATATATTATAACTTTTTTTTTCTCTTTCTTTTTTTACCTGAAAAGACCAAAAGGGCCCTTCGGACTCAGCCAGCCCATTCTTGTTCGTGGAGAAGTAACAGAGAAGACTGAAAGCAGCAACAGCAAATATTTGCAATGGTATGTGTTGGTTTGAACCCTTTATCAAACATTTTATCAAGCATTTGTTGTTACTTAAACTTATTCTTACAAACCCCATAGCTCAATCAGTAAGAACATATTCTCAAAGTCTTAATAATTCACAATATTTAACAAGATGTCAAATTCGTATGATACTCGTATATATTTCTATATATACTCGTAAATAATCCTGCAGCTTTTACTCCGACTCCTGCCATTGGCTACTGCCTTAATTCCTGTACATATTTATCGTGATATTTGTAAATCAGTTGTGCTCCTTCTTGGAAAGTAGTTGGATGTCCCACACACTGTCAGAAAGTTTATATTAAGTCCATTATATTCTTTAAAATTATTACAAATTGGGCCCTGTCTGTTCATGTAATGTTATGTCTCTTCACACCTCATAACCTACCTCTGTTTGCAAGAGTGGAAATGCTCGCATGACATCATATATTCGATTATTTTGTCATAATCAGATCAGTTACACTGTTGATAATGTCCCGTTTGCATGTAAATCATGTTATTTTTAAACAAATTCATATTAAAGATATACTTTTAATAATGGAAATGCACACATATCAGTGAACTTATTACATAAATGCATTTAACATTTAATTATGCAACACTTTTTACAAAAAAAAACAGTTATGTATGAACACACAACTTGCATGCAATGTAATAAAATGTCCTTTCTTTCTGTCTTGCAGGATTAGTTGCAGATTACAGATTATTTTTTTTATTATTATTTTTAAGATCTCTACAATATCAAACTCAACAGCTCTTTTAAGAGCCAACCCTCACAAGAGCTACTAGTGAGTCGCAGCGAAATCTTGCCGTAATCAGCCCTTCACAGGTAAAGTTTCTAGAATATTTTTAGTATATTAGTATTTACTCATCAAATGCTCTCCTGAATTGTATAGTAAATGAACTTTATTGTAACTGTCTTAATTTATATGTTTCAAAAACAATAGTAATTGCACAGAGTAAGTGAGACTTTCTTGTTTTACAGCAGAGAAGAAAGACCAGACCATATATCGAAGCAAGCTAATCGAATAAGTCCTTTGTTTAGGGTGAGGAAGGAACATGGCCATCTTGTGCCCGAAGAAGACAGAAAAGTGCGCAAGTCCATTGGTATGCCTTGTATTGAAGCAATTCTGTAATATGTAGTACAGAACTTGATGTTGATCTCTCAAAGGACTATTCATTTCAGCAGTGATCATTCTTTCTACTCTGATAAAATACGCACCATTATTCATGTCTAAATCTTTTTATAACTCCTAAAATGAGCAAATGAGGTTCTGTATCTTGGATCTTTCTAAAATGGTAAATATTTTTTTCCTTTTTTGATACAATTATTATTACAATTATTGCCTTTTAGCATAAAGGCTGAAACACTTTTGGCCTTAAGTTCTTAAAAACGGCACCGTCTATTTGTCTTAGAGCAGACAAGTGTAATAAAAAGCATTTAGTTGGTATAAACTCCAGGTATTTCGCCATTGTTTTGTAGACCATGGATGGTTCTGAGTAGCTTTGGAAGATATGTGTGGCATATATTAGGAATCAAATTGTAAATGTTCTTTGAATTATGTGAAATATCTGGTTAGTTCTTTGGCTTGAAACAAGGCCTTATACTCCACAGACTAAAACACATTGCATTTGTGTCACAAGTGATGCTCTTGAAACAAGTGACAGAAGAGTATGTTGTCTTAAAAGAAATCTAGCATTACTATTATTATATACATAATACTTCAATGTGTATATTATATAATGTACTGACTACTGCTTTGCAAATTTAAATCAGGAATGGGCAACTCTGGCCCTTTTGAGGTGGAGAGTTTACCTCCAAGCCTAATCGAGCACACCTGAAATTTTTAACCAAAGTCTTCAGGTTTACTTATAGACAATTATAGGCAGGTGGGTTTGATGTTGGAGGAGAGTGGATGCTGAGGGCCAGAGTAGCCCACAAGCATGATGTTAGAACAGAAAAGAGAAAATACTCTGATATTTAAATGTGACTCAAAGTTTGTTGACCATGATGAGGAGAACAGATATGTGTAGATTTTACTGCCCTTCCACCCCCAGGGACCCAGTAGTGGCCCCTGGAAGAGCAAAAAAAGCACATTTCAAATGGCTGTAACTCAAAGTCTGGTTAGCGTATCACAGAGGAAATCGGCAGGACAACTGCTTATGCTATGTTTACTAAATAATGTTGGGCACAGTTTTCAGACATATATGGAAAGCTGGCATAAAGGTTTTCTAAAAGTGCTCACAGTAAAATATCAAATTTCAGCACTTACTTGTCCATTTATGGTAAATGATGACAGATCTCATCCGATTCCAACTGAAGGGATAGATTCCTTAATATTTAACATTTAGGCTGCTAAATATTTATTTATTCTAATTAAATAATAAAACTCACATTTTAAAACGACAGTCTCCTTTGTGTGGTTAAACTGATGCATAAATATATTTGAAAGAGAACGCTTTTTTTCTATGCAATGGCCAACAGCACGTGTAGTTTGTAGTTTTTGTAACTAAAGACAATTGCATCTACTAAAATGCTTCGAACATTTACAGTGTGTATATGTGTATATATATATGTAAATATAGGTATACATTTAATCACTTCTTTATGCCATCCTTCACCATCTGAACTCTTGGAATTAAAATAAATGTAAGAAAAACATAATGAATGCACACAATTTTGTAAGCATATTCTAATATTTAATGTCCAACAGTTTAAAGACAAATGTAGTGCCTAATCTACTGAACAACAGTATAAAGGTAAGTTAATTATATAAAAAAAAATGCACACAGATGCAATACAGTGAAACATAACTTTTTTTTAAAATAACCATGATGAAGTACAAACCAAGTGATGAGGTGTAACTTTGTTATCTAAAAATATATTAGTTTCTTCCCTTTAAAAAATAAATAGGCAAAATTAACATTTTACATTCTCAACTTTAATACTATATCCTTGTGATTACTGTTCACTTTTATTGTAACTAAATGAAAGGCCAATTAAAATAGTTAATTATTATAAATGTTAACCATTTTCAGCAAGGAAATGCTTCTATAAAATACATTCATGTTACATTTACATTAACCAGGTAGTGATATAATGATACCATAGATGTAGTTATGGTGGACATTTACTATAAAATTTGACGTGTGTGTGTGTGTGTGTGTGTATATATATATATATATATATATATATATATGTAAAAACAGTAAGTTAGTAGAACAGAGACCATTATAACAAGTCTGACTACGGGT
The DNA here is from genome assembly GCA_039654625.1 of Rhinogobio ventralis. Lineage (NCBI taxonomy): Eukaryota > Metazoa > Chordata > Actinopteri > Cypriniformes > Gobionidae > Rhinogobio > Rhinogobio ventralis. Next base: position 25,656,307 of record CM077216.1, read on the forward strand.
TCTCCGGTTTTCCCCGACCTCCAGAATGAATGAGGCAGAGCAGATTGGGATATCTTCAGTGATTCCTCGTGCGCCTGTATAAAGGACAAACAACCTCGCCATCCGGTTTACAATTTGTCTTCCGTATTCTTTAAAGGCCCCCTGAAATCAAAATCAGAAGTTTTTTAGCTTTTAGTATGACTATGTTAGCCTTAAGGTTATGAATAAGCTGGTGTGTTCCAAAACTATGACAAAATGCGCATTTAGGAGATATAAGCATTCAAAACTTACAGTCTCTCACTTCTGTTAAAATGAATCACAGATTTTGATGACATTATGCAGACTTCATTTTCTCATCACATCTTCTGTCCAATCAAATGCTCTCTAGAATCTGAAGCGCCCCGCCCCCTACACTATAAATAGAGGCTGAAGCTGCGCTGAAATCGGTCAGCTGTTCACACATTTACTATTTCCTACATGGTGAATGGCGCACAGCGCACTATACATGATAGGAAACGATTCAGACAGTGTAAATATGCTTTCAGTTTTCGGTGAATGAAGTCTGGTTTCACGTTAGTTTCGCGCACACGACCGCAGCACACACGTTGACTAGAGACACGAGAGCGCAGTGCGGATCATATGCGCGAGTCGGTGCATACAACAAAACATATCGGACCCATTTAAATTCTGCACAGAATGCTGTATTTTTTAAAGCGATATGGAAGAGATTATGATGATAAACGGTTAGAGATTAGGAGGAAACTGTGGTTTAACAAACAGAAAGGCTCTAGTCAAACTGTGGTATTAAAGAAACGCTATTGGCTGTTTCAAAAAAGGGGAGGAGCTGCTAAGAGCAGGAGCCATTTTAGGGGAAATTACTTCAACACACTTCAGTGGGCCTTTAAAGGTGAACTATAGCTGCGTCTCATTTCGAAGGCTACATCCTCCGGAGGTCGCATTTGAAGGCTGCATACGTCATCAAGGATGTCTTATTAAAGATAAGTAACCGTAATAAAACTGACTGTTATTCCTTGTGAGGTGTAAAATACTGTAATTTATTTCTTATTTTGCAATCTAACTTTTAATTTTCTTAAATGAGACCACCTCGATGACGTATGCAGCCTTCAAATGCGACCTCCAGAGGATGTAGCCTTCGAAATGAGCCGCAGCTTATGTAACTTTTCCGTCCACTAGAGGTTGCCTATTCAAAACAAAGGCGTAGTTTGATGACGCCAAGTTTGAGCGCAGAATCTTGGGACATGTGGTCTTTATTTCACAGATGGTGGAAGAAAATCGGGATAGAACTCGGGCAGAAATCATATTCATGGATGCGCTTTTTAACGTCACTGTAGTATGAGCAGACCCGAGTGAGAACACTCCAAACAGGAGGCTGTCCAATCATTTAGAATTAATGTAAAGTGGGGAGAGTTGGTCAGCTGATTTATCTGAAAGATTGGTGAGATTTCTGACTTGTAGAGCCTCTTCTGTATTATCGGAACAAGGAAAACACAATTGTAATAAAATAAATGTTATTAACAAAAGATGAACAAGAATAACTAACACAACTACTAAATGAATACAATGAAAAAAGGAATAAAGTGCACAAGATGCATAAAATACATGCGATTAAGTTGAGTGTGGCTATGGAAGAGTTGCGTTATCTTATGGAAAGATAAACTGTTGTTTCTCTGAAACTAAGGTGAAGAACCTTATTATGCATCAAACAAATAAACGAAAAATTATTTGTTATTAACTAGCATCAGTTATATTACCTCTAATGTAAATTAGAAAATCATATACTGATAATATACAACAATGCCAAGGTCTCTGGAAAGAGGTTTGGATTGATATTTACGCTCCACGTGGTTGAGTAAGCAGTCCGATGGCGGTGACTTCTTCCACTGGTTGTGCTGGGTGACAATGCAGTGGGGGAGAGCTGGAATCCGTTTCAACAGCCTCGAACACGGAGATCTATGGGATGCTGATCTCCTGGAGCACCAAAGGGTCCTAAAATCTGGAACCCCCAGATGAGGCCCTGAAGTAGGTGCAGAAGGTCCTTAATCTGGAACACGCAGACGAATTAACCTTGAAGTGAAGGTTTGCTCTCCTGAGCTTAACCTCATTGCAAATGTCTCTGTGTGTCTTCTGCCTCTCAACTCAAGTCAACTTTATTTATACAGCGATTTTTACAATGCAGATTGTTTCAAAGCAGCTTCACAGTGTTAAACAGGAAAATAATGCTTTGTAATTAGTGATTTGTAAATAATTAGCAAGATTTTAAAATGTATGCGATGTTTAATAGGGAGCCAGTGCAGTGTTGACAGAACCGGGCTAATATAGTCATACTTCCTGGTTCTAGTAAGAACTCGAGCTGCTGCGTTTTGGACCAGCTGCAGTTTATTTATTAAGCGAGCAGGGCAACCACCCAGTAGGGCATTACAATAATCTAGCCTTGAGGTCATGAACGCATGAACTAACTGTTCAGCATTTTGCATTGAAAGCATGTGCTATAATTTAGATATATTTAAGATGGTAGAATGCAGTTTTACAGATGCTAGAAACGTGGCTTTCAAATGAGAGGTTGGTATCAAAGAGCACACCCAGGTTCCTAACTGACGACGAGGACTTGACAGAGCAGCCATCAAGTGTTAGTATTCTAGGTTACTACATGTGGAGTTTTTTTGTCCAATAATTAAAAATTCAGTTTTTTCTGAATTAAGTTGCAGGAAATTACTAGTCATCCAATTTTTTATATCAGCTATGCATTCCGTTAATCTTGTGAATTGGTAAGTTTCGTCAGGGCATGAAGAAATATAGAGCTGAGTATCGTCAGCATAACAATGAAAACTAACGGCATGCTTCCTAATGATATCTCCCAGTGGTAGCATGTACAGGGTGAAAAGCAACGGTCCTAGCACATAGCCCTGCGGTACTCCATATTGAACTTGTGATCGGTGTGACATCTCTTCATTTACTGCTACAAACTGATAACGGTCAGATAAGTATGATTTAAACCATGCCAATGCAATTCCACTAATGCCAACATAATTTTCGAGTCTATTTAAAAGATTGTTGTGGTAGATGGTATTGAATGCAGCGCTAAGATCGAGTAACACTAACAGATATACAACCACGATCGGATGATAAGAGTAAATCATTTGTAACTCTAATGAGAGCAGTCTCGGTACTATGATACGGTCTAAATCCTGACCGGAAATCCTCACAGATACCATTTCTTTCTAAAAAAGGAGCATAATTGTGAGGACACTGCCTTTTCTAGTATTTTTGACAGAAAGGGTAGATTTGAGATTGGCCTGTAATTGACTAATTCTGTAGGATCAAGTTGCATTTTTTTAATAAGTGGTTTAATAATAGCCAACTTAAAAGTTTTCGGTACATATCCTAATGACAAGGATGAATTAATGATATTAAGAAGAGGATCTATGACCTCTGGAAGCATCTCTTTTAGTAATTTAGTCGGTATAGGGTCGAGCATACATGTTGTTGATTTTGATGATTTAACGAGTTTAGCCAATTCTTCTTCTCCTATAGCAGTGAATGAATGTAATTTTTCCTCAGTGACACTACAATGCACTGTCTGATGTGATACAGTAGTAGACGGCTGCATGGTTATAATTTTTTCCTAATATTATCAATCTTACAAGTAAAGAAGTTCATAAAGTCATTACTGCTGTGCTGTTGGCAGACATCAGAAGTTGAAGCTTTATTTTTGGTTAATTTAGCCACTGTATCGAAAAAATACCTAGGGTTGTGTTTGTTTTCTTCTAAGAGTGTCGAGAAATAAGCAGATCTAGCAGTTTTTAAGGCCTTTCTGTATGAAATCATGCTCTCTTTCCACGAAATGCGAAAAACTTCCAGTTTTGTTTTCTTCCAGCTGCGCTCCATTTTTCTGGCTGCTGTTTTAAAGGCCTGGGTGTGCTCGTTGTACCACGCCGTTGGACTATTTTCTTTAATCTTCTTTAAGCGCAGAGGAGCAACTGTGTCTAAAGTGCTGGAAAAGAGAGAGTCAATAGTTTCTGTTGCAACATCGAGTTCTTCTAGGCTATCTGGGATGCTGAGGAGATGAAACTGATGAGGAAGATTATTTACAAAGAAATCTTTAGTCGCAGCAGTGATAAGTCCTGCCAAATTTTAAGCGAGGGGACGGCTTTGCAGCCTTTGCTAAATTAAGTATACATGATACTAGGTAATGATCTGAGATGTCATCGCTCTGCTGCAGAATTTCAACGGTATCAACATTTATTCCATGTGACAATATTAGGTCTAAAGTATGATTACGGCGATGAGTGGGTCCTAAAACGTGTTGCCTAACTCCAATAGAGTTTAGAATGTCTCTAAATGCCAATCCCAATGCGTCTTTTTCATTGTCTACATGGATATTAAAATCACCAACAATTAGGACTTTATCTGTAGCCAGTACTAACTCTGATAGAAGATCAGCAAATTCTCTGGTAAAGTGTGTATTGTGCCCTGGTGGCCTGTATACAGTAGCCAACACAAATGTTAAACGGGATTTATCAATTTCACTACATAACGTTACGTAAAGCACCAAAACTTCAAAAGAATTTAATAATAATCTTAGAGAATTTACGATTAGCATTAGCCAGCACTTTTAAATTTGCTTTGATGTCAGGAGCTCTGGCTCCCGGTAAACATGTGACTATGGTGGCTGGTGTCTCTATTTTCACGTTCCGTGTAATAGAATTGCCAATAACTAGGGCACTTTCAACAGGATTCTCAGTGGGTGCGTCACTGAGTGGGGAGAACCTGTTTGATGTTCTAATCGGAGCGGAAGAGTGGTTTTTTGATCCGCGACTATGCCATCTCACCGTCAGCCAGTTGCCCTGCTGCACGGGCTCTACAGCCGGAACCGAACAATGTACAGATTTCACTAAGCTAGTCGCATTCAAAGCAGTGTCTAAAGCTGTTACATTCTCACTACTCTCAAATAAAGTCTGGATGCGTGTCTCTAATTCTGAAATCTTCTCCGTCAGCCTGACTATCTCCTTACATTTATCACATGTGAAGCCCTGTTCACCAACGGAGACAGATATACTAAACATGAAACATGTAGTGCAGGTGACAATAAAAGGAAAAGGAGCCTCTCTGGGTCAATCCGCTTTTGTCTCTCTGGCATGGAGACTCAGGATGTGCTGTAGTCGTCTCGCTGGACTAAAACTCTGAACGTAGTGTTTGTTAATGTCTCTTTCCTCACAGGCTGAAGGCTCAGAACATGGTCGTATCTGTTGCTGCCTCACAAGCTGTAGACTCAGATCCTCTGATCTTTTGTTGTCTCTCTGGATAAACCAGAGGCTCAGAACTTGGTTTCTGTCACAGTCTCATCCTCGCAGGACATACTCAGAACTTGGTTGCTCTGTCACAGTCTCCTCCTCATAGGACAGACTCAGAACAAGAAGTGTCTGTTGAAAGGGTACCTTTATCCCTTACTGACGAGGAGGAGATTGCAATTTGGCGCTTCTCCATTCCAGTGCTGCTGGCTGCTGGCATCAGAGGGGCGCACCATGTGGCTCACCCTTCTTTCCCCTGTGGAACTCATTTGCATACTGTACACAGTTAGAAGTCTTTAAATTGTCTTTAAAGTTTACCAATGCATTTCTCACTTTCCAAACCACCACCAGAATACCCTTGGCAATATTCTAAACAAATAGACACCAAACATGATGGAAAAAGATTGAACTGAAGATTGAAGATGTTGCATTACAAATAGCTGTCACTGAAAATACTTATTTCTCTGAATAAGTATGAAATGGATGTGTAGTTTACTCAGTCTTAAGGTTTCAAAACATAGTTATGAATGGATTTGGATGGATCGTTGTCGTCTTTGTTTCACCCATAACTGCTGAGGTCCTGAGGAATTTTTATGGCAGTCACACGTGGCAGACCAGGACATTAGGGATAAGTTTCTAGATGGATGAAGGGCAGAAACTGCATGTGGACCAATGAGAAGTCCTGTCCTTCCTGGGCTTGGTACCAGAGGTCTTCTTGACCTCTAAGAGATGTCTGGCTGTTGTCCTAGCATCTTTATCTGATGGCGTTGGACAGTTTGTTTGTGTTAGTCCACCAAGATCCAATCAAAATGTAGCAAACCTTTGTCCACTGTTATGGGCAGAGAGGGGCCCGGCCATAAACTGGGCCCTGGAATGTGCTGTCCACTACAAGTTCTTGTATGCAATGCAAAAGCACTGACCTCTTCAATGCACGAGTTCCTGTATCCAATGCAATGCAGAAGCACTTATCTCTTCAATGCACAACAAACTTTGTATGCAATGGAAAAGCACGTATCTCTTCAATGCACATAGAGTTCTTGTATGCATTGCAATGCAAAAGCAATAATCTCTTCAATGCACAACGAGTTCTTGTATGCAATGCACTGCAAAAGCACTTGTCTCTTTAATGCACATTGACTTCTTGTATGCATTGCAATGCAAAAGCACTCATCTCTTAGTAGTTCTTACCCTATGGCACCTGTCAAAATTTTGCTGGATGGTGACCGTTGACCATTTTCTTTGATGTTGGTGACCTCTGACCCAGGGCCCCTTCCCCTAGGCATTCACCTTTGACCTTGAGGTATGGTTATAAATGGGTTATTGTTATGAAATGGGTTTGACCCTTGTCCTATGGACATCTGGGAGCGATTAGGCCTTTGGCAGTACATATTTGAAATACCGAGGTTGACCTTTGGTTGACCAAATTGGATATGGATGATTTTGTACTTGGGTCAGGGTAATTTGAAGGTTGAGGGTCACACATCTGCACAGCACGTGTGTTGGCTTCCACATTCTATCAGAGGGGTCATTTTATGAGAGGCCCCACCCCATACTAATAGTAAGTGACAAAGACAAGAAGAATCGTCTTGGTTACATATGTAACCCTCGTTCCCTGAAGGAAGGGAAAGGAGATGTTATGTCAGTTACTGACGGAATGGGGGTTTTCGCTTAGAAGCCAATCGCCTTTGAGATCTACAAAATGAGCCAATGGCATGAAAATGCCATGGGTCTGCGGAATTTGCATAACGCAACCCCACCCCACTGCGTGGGTATAAAGGGCGTTGCGTGGTAATCTCGCATTAAGTTACCTGCTGAAGAGCTGAGGCTTTAGCGCCCGGCCGTTCCAGCGGTACAGCGGAAGTGGCAGGGGGACGTACGTAACATTACATACGTAACCAAGACGTTCCCTTTCAGTCAGTACACTACGAGTTACGTCAGTTACTGACGGAATGGGGGTCCCAATTTAATCTCGCCACGGCGGCTGTCTTCCAGCATCCTGCGCTGACCAGAGCTCCCTGCCGTGAGTCTTAGCACAACGCAAATACCAAGGTACACTGGGAAGCATATCCCACGTGGAGAAATGCAACACAATGCCTGCCCGAAGGGAGGACTTAAGAACACACATATGACCCCCGTGGGGACTGCATATGGAGCATCCAGCCGCAGGTGGAAATTTTCCAACCCCAGGTGTGGCAAGGTGTCTTGCCAAGGGAAGACACGTGCTCATAGAGACTTACCGTGGAAAAACACATGTGGGGGTTGCCCAACGGGAGAACCATGCACACGGAGGCACCTAGCCGAACACGAGGGGCTGACCAAGCGGGTGTCGACATCAACAGTGCTGGAGGAACTCAGGGCTTACTGGAAGCACACTTGAGAGAAATGCGCACGCATCCAGTCCGTGGAGTGGAATGGCGCAGCAAGCGAAGACACCTGAGCCTGTCCAATTACTGGCCATCTTGGGCGAGTATATGGAGAATACTGGCTCAACTCGGAGATACTCAGAATCTAACGAATGTGTAGGGTGTCACCCAGCCTACAGTCCTAAGTCTGTTAGCGAGGCGCCATTTCAAAGCCCAAAGGGGGCCACACTCCAGTGGAGTGTGCCTTAGCCCTTTGGGGGCATGGCATGCCCTGAACCTGATATGTCAGGACAATGGTGTCCACTGTTCAGTGAGACAACCTCTGCTTGGAAAGAGCCTTCCCATCTGCTGCTCTCTGTAACGGACAAGAACTGGTCTGAGGTACTGAACGCTGCGTCTGGTCTCCGTAAGTGCGAAGGGCACGTACTGACCAGGGCAGTGCCAAGGCTGGGTCTGCCTCCTCCAAGGCAGTGCCTGCAGGTTCACCACCTGGTCCCAGAAGGGAGTGGTGGGAACCTTGGGCACATATCCAGGCCGGGGTCTCAGGATCACGTGAGAATTGGCCGGCCTGAATTCCAGGCACACTTCGTCAACCGAAAATGCCTACAGGTCCCCTACCCTCTTGACGGAGGCCAAAGCGACCAGAAGCGCTGTCTTCATAGACAGTTGAACTTACTCAACTGATCGCAAAGACTCAAAGGGAGCTCTCTGCAGGGCAGATAAGACCACTGCGAGGTCCCAAGAGGGTACGAGGGGAGAGCGAGGAGGATTCAGTCTCCTAGCCCCCTCAGGAACCTGATGACCAGGTCGTGCCGACTTACCTGTTTTGTCTCCACAAGGTCATGGTAGGCTGAGATAGCGGCCACATAGACCTTCAGGGTGGAAGGAGACAGCCTTCGAACCAACCCTTCTTGGAGAAATGAGAGCACGGCCCCGATCTGGCATTTCACTGGGAACGCATACTTGCGTGGGCCCCGCAGCCAGCTGAGTGCTAGTAGGCAAATGGGAAGAGTCTTGGGAGGCAAACAGAACTACCTGTGCGTCGCCAGCCTGTTCCCAAATCAGCTGGTTGTCAGGGGATGGAGTCTCCATTCCCCCGGCAGTGGCAGAACCGTGAGAGCTCGTGGCTGCACGACTCAGGTCTCCCGGGGCGAACGTCCACGAAGCGACCGCAGATGCTTCATACTCCAAGAGGAGATGGCAATTGACAGCCATAGACGCTGGGGTCCTTTCCAGGAGCCCATGATAGCACGTCAATTGCGCATGGCACCCTAGCCCGTGGCAGAGGCATCTGTTGATACAACAATATGCCCGGAAACTCGTTCTAAGGGCACTCTGGCCCATAGAACAGTGAAAATCATCAAAATCAACAACATGTATGCTCGACCCTATACTGACTAAACTACTAAAAGAGATGCTTCAGAGGTCATAGATCCTCTTCTTAATATTATTAATTCATCCTTGACTTTAGGATATGTACCGAAAACTTTTAAGTTGGCTATTATTAAACCACTTATTAAAAAAACGCAACTTGATCCTACAGAATTTCAATTACAGGCCAATCTCAAATCTACCCTTTCTGTCAAAAATACTAGAAAAGGCAGTGTCCTCACAATAATGCTGCTTTTTAGAAAGAAATGGTATCTGTGAGGATTTCCAGTCAGGATTTAGACCGTATCATAGTACTGAGACTGCTCTCATTAGAGTTACAAATGATTTACTCTTATCATCCGATCGTGGTTGTATATCTCTGTTAGTGTTACTCGATCTTAGCGCTGCATTCGATACTATCGACCACAACATTCTTTTGAATAGACTCGAAAATTATGTTGGCATTAGTGGAATTGCATTGGCATGGTTTAAATCATACTTATCTGACCGTTATCAGTTTGTAGCAGTAAATGAAGAGATGTCACACCGATCACAAGTATGAAGTACCGCAGGGCTGAGTGCTAGGACCGTTGCTCTTCACCCTGTACATGCTATCACTGGGAGATATCATTAGGAAGCATGGCGTTAGTTTTCATTGTTATGCTGACGATACTCAGCTCTATATTTCTTCACACCCTGACGAAACTTACCAATTCACAAGATTAACGGAATGCATAGCTGATATAAAAAATTGGATGACTAGTAATTTCCTGCAACTTAATTCAGAAAAAAACAGAAATTTTAATTATTGGACAAAAAAACTCCACATGTAGTAACCTAGAATACTGTCTAACACTTGATGGCTACTCTGTCAAGTCCTCGTCGTCAGTTAGGAACCTGGGTGTGCTCTTTGATACCAATCTCTCATTTGAAAGCCACGTTTCTAGCATCTGTAAAACTGCATTCTACCATCTTAAAAATATATCTAAATTACGGCATATGCTTTCAATGCAAAATGCTGAACAGTTAGTTAATGCGTTTATGACCTCAAGGCTAGATTATTGTAATGCTCTACTGGGTGGTTGCACTGCTCGCTTAATAAATAAACTGCAGCTGGTCCAAAACGCAGCAGCTCGAGTTCTTACTAGAACCAGGAAGTATGACCATATTAGCCCGGTTCTGTCAACACTGCACTGGCTCCCTATTAAACATCGCATACATTTTAAAATCTTGCTAATTACTTACAAAGCACTAAATGGTTTAGCTCCCCAGTACTTGAGCGAGCTCTTAATGCATTATACTCCATCACGTCTATTGCGGTCTCAAAACTCTGGCCAGTTGATAATACCTAGAATATCAAAATCAACTGCAGGCAGTCGATCCTTTTCCTATTTAGCACCTAAACTCTGGAACAGCCTTCCTAGCATTGTTCGGGAAGCAGACACACTCTGTCAGTTTAAATCTAGACTAAAAACACATCTCTTTACTATGGCATACACATAAAACATTTTTAATTTATATTTTATTCAAATCAATTAAATGATTGTTAGGCTGCATTAACTAGGTCAGCCGGAACCTGGAACACTTCCCATAACACCTGATGTACTCGTTACCTCATAAGAAGAATGGCATCTACACTAATGTTATTCTCTCTGTTTATCCCGAGGTTTACCACAGTCAGCCGGATCCGGGCCGTATCCAGATCAGATGGTGGACCTGCGCCTGGACATGACCAACTCCTCCCTGAAGTGTCTGCAGAGACCGTGTCAATTAGTCTACCCTCTGAAATTGCTCATCGACATGGCATCCTCAATGGATCCATCTCCGGCGTGATGCCTCCGATCTTTCGAATATTCGATCTAATATTACTTCTGACCTGTAAGGCTGCCAAAATAATAATTATACACAGATTGTTAATTGGCCAGAGATGAACTGGCACTCCGACTGAGCCTGATTTCTCCCAAGGTTTATTTTTCTCCATTATGTCACCTGATGGAGTTTTGGTTCCTTGCCACTGTCGCCTTTGGCTTGGCTTGCTCAGTTGGGGATACTAAATTTTCAAATAAATATCCAAATAAATGTAATTACTAAACTAAATTAACTATGTCAACTACATTACTTGAATATATATGATAATTGAAATGAGCTAGATGACATCATCGTTTTCTCCAGAGAGGCTGTACAGCCGAATCAAATTTGGTTGCATTGTTTTCCTGTTTAACACTGTGAAGCTGCTTTGAAACAATCTGCATTGTAAAAAGCGCTATATAAATAAAGTTGACTTGATTTGACTTAAAGTGCTGGAAAAGAGAGAGTCAATAGTTTCTGTTGCAACATCGAGTTCCTCTAGGCTATCTGGGATGCTGAGGAGATGGAACGGATGAGGAAGATTATTTACAAAGCAGTCTTTAGTGGCAGTGGTGATAGTCCTGCCATATTTGAAGCGAGGGGACAGCTTTGCAGCCTTTGCTAAATGAAGTATACACGATACTAGGTAATGATCTGAGATGTCGTCGCTCTGCTGCAGAATTTCAACAGTATCAACATTTATTCCATGTGACAATATTAGGTCTAAAGCATGAATACGATAGTGAGAGGTCCTGACACGTGTTGCCTAACTCCAATAGAGTTTAGAATGTCTCTGAACGCCAATCCCAATGAGTCTTTTCCATTGTCTACATGGATATTAAAATCACCAACAATTAGGACTTTATCTGCAGCCAGTACTAACTCTGATAGAAAATCAGCAAATTCTTAATCTACAGATGCTTAAGAGGCAAAAGATAAGAACAATTGGAAGAACTCTCTGAATAAGCTCCTATTTGCGTACAACTGTACACATACTGAAGTGACACGGTTTTCCCCATTCTATCTTTTGTATGGCCGCTCTCTGAGATTACCTGTCGATATGCTGTTCAATCTTCTGGCTGATGCAGAGGGAGGCAGTCACCAGAATTATGTGGAACAGTGGAGAATTCATGGAATACAAGAAGCAAAGGAGCACAGTACAGGAATTTGACCCCACGAGGAGAACCTGGAAAATTGAGAAATCATTGGGAGGAATCAATTCATGTTGTTGTTAAACAAGTGGGAAACAATGTTCCTATCTATGAACTGAGACCTGAACATGGAAAAGGGAGATCGAGAGTCATGCAAATCTCTTATTACCATGTGATCACTTAACGTTGGACACTGAAGGGTTCCCACCTGTAAAACCAAAAAGAAAAGATGTTAGACCAGCTAAAGTCAGGAGAGAGTTGGATGGAGAGGTAGAGGACAATGATGAGGATGACTATTATTTAATGGACATCCAGCTACCACAGGAAGTGGCTGAACATAAAGAAACACCTCAATACGAAAGGCATGCATTAGAAACAAGAGCTCCAGAGTAATGATGATTGTCTCAGTCAGGATACACCAGCCAGTAACATACCTGGGATAGGGGACGACTTAGTTGAAGCTGACACGGTTGAGGAAGTACTACAGTAGTTTAACAGGACTCTTCCTCAGGGACTCAAATTTAGTTTGAGTACATGAACATTTCATACGGACCTCACAGTCTGGGACTCAAAACAATAGTGGTGTTGCTGACATCCAATGTACCGTCTAGTCTGAGAATAAATTAAGCCATTACTGGATGAGCCAGGCAAACTAAGGCTCATAAACTGATGTTGGGACAAGGAAACAAAACAGAATGTATCAAAAGAGTTCCAGTCTGTAACCAAATATGTATTATATGTGAAATTGCACTGAGACAAAGTTGAATGTATCAGAGTTCCAGTCTGTGACCACTGTACTGAGTATGCTTGAGAAAATCATACTCTTTACTGAGATATTGATGTTGAGGAGGGGGGGGGGTGGATGTAAATGTAATGGGTATAACTAATAAGAAAGAATTGTATTGTTATTTCATTTGTTCCTGTAGTCTGTTATGATGCAGTACCAAAATAAACCAGCAGGGGTTGGGGCAAGCATGAAGCATGGAGAGTTAATAACAGGCACATGGTTTCCCTTCCCACACCCATAATACAGAGATCAAGGGAAATGCAACAAGTGTTCGTGTTGTCTGTTCGTTAAAATATCTATGTTCCCCTTTTCAGGGAGACTACAACCACCAGCAACCACCCTCAAACGAATCTCTCAGAGCGAGTCAACAGAACCATTAAGACCATGATTACATCCTTTGTAGGTGAAAGCCATCATGACTAGGACAGTTGGCTGGCTGAATTTCGTTTTGCTATTAACACTGCTCGCAATGAGACCACAGGACACTCACCTATATTTTTAATACAGTGTTGTTTGGGGTCTTTGAAGGGTTTGAAATCAATGCTTTTTTGTGTATTACATTTTGACAAACAAGTAAAAGGAAACAATAGTCAAACTCCCCTTGTGATAATGATCAACCCATTTTGTTATGATTTGTTTTGAGTTGTAGTTATTATAAAGTGTCTATGGGTGGATAAATGTGCTTTTTCAGATCTTTCGAACTAATAGACAAAATAAGCTCAAGAAATTGACATATGAATGTGACTGGAGATAATGGTAAAACATACGGAGAGCAGCTGCTTTTGTTTCTGCTCTGGCAAACGAATGGTGATAAAAATGTTTTGGTATGCACCTCGTTTTGCAGTCACTGTTCAGTAGGTTTTCAGTACAGCAGGGAAAAAAACAAACCATTTCATTATTATTAACCAGTGGTGTACTGATCAAACTATTCATGTCTTTAAATAAAAAATAAAAAAATAGTGTCAATATTGCTGAAACCAGCAATTTATGGTACTGTTGGAATTGGGGGAGGAGATTTGAAGGGCTTACACTTTTGGATAAAATATTTTAGAATAAGGTTAGAATTATTGCGCTCATTTGGTTTTGATTGCTCCTGATTGATTGCACCTGTCTGCCTGCTGCTGTGTTTTGCTTCCGCTTTGCATCTCTATTTGATATCATTCCCTGTTGTTTAAACTGCTAAATATAACTTACTCATCACCATATATTGTCTAATATTGCCTATCACATTACATCTGACATCGCTAGCTTTTAATCTAAATCACTATCACGTGTTAGCATTTCGCTAGCCTGTTAGCCTGGCGTCTGTGCATCCTGGTCTCCTGTCTCCTGAATCCATCAAACAACTGTGGTGAGTTGGATTAGTCAACAGAGTCTATCAAACAATTGTGGTGAGTTGGATTAGTCAACAAACACGGTAAGCCATGTCATCTTCTCCTGTTGTTGTCACTTGCACTACCTGTTACATATTCAGTATTACCTTCTCTGTGGGCGAACAGGGCTTCACATGTGATGAATGCAGGGAGATAGTCAGGCTGACGGAGAAGATTTCAGAATTAGAGACACGCATCCAGACTTTATTTAAGAGTAGTGAGAATGTAAAAGCTTTAGACACTGCTTTGGATGCGACTAGCTTAGTGAACTCTGTACATTGTTCGGTTCTGGCTGTAGAGCCCGTGCAGCAGGGCAACTGGGTGACTGCGAGACGGCATAGTCGTGGATCAAAAAAACGCTCTTCCGTTCCGATTAGAACATCAAACAGGTTCTCCCCACTCAGTGATGCACCCACTCAGAATCCTGTTGATCCTAGTTATTGGCGATTCTATTACACGGAACGCGAAAATAGAGACAACAGCCACCATAGTCACATGTTTACCGGGAGCCAGAGCGCCTGACATCCAAGCAAATTTAAAAGTGCTGGCTAATGCTAATCGTAAACTCTCCAAAGATTATTATTCACGTCGGCACTAATGATGTTCGACTTCGCCAGTCAGAGATCAAAATTAACATTAAAGAGGTGTGTGAACTCGCAAGTACGATGTCACAATTTTTTTTTTGCTCTAGTCCCCTCCCCGTTAGAAGGAGTGATGAGATATTTAGCAGACTATCACAACTCAATGGCTGGTTGTCTAAATGGTGTCCGCAAAATAACATAGGGTTCATAGACAATTGGAAAAGCTTTTGGGGCAGACCTGACCTTTTAAAAAAAGATGGCATCCATCCTTCCTGGGATGGTGCCGCTCTTCTCTCTAGTAATTTAGCACATAGTCTTAGAGTTGAACCTTGACTAACTGGGGCCTAGGTCAGGAAGCGACCTTCTGCTAGCTGTCTCACGTCACAGAAGTCAGATAAATCCCAGCACATAGAGACTCTTTCACCTAGATATTATCACATAGAGACTGTGTCTGTTCCACGAATTAGTAAATACAAAAAACCATCAAAACCATTCAATGGTAAAAATTTAATTGATGTCCAACAAATTAAAAACAGCTATAATACAGATGAACAAATGATAAAGCTTGGGCTGCTGAATATTCAATCCCTTCCCCCAAAAGCGCTTATTGTTAATGATATAATTACAGAAACCTGGCTAAAACCTGACGATTACATTACTTTAAATGAGTCCACCCCTCAAGATTATTGTTATAAACACGAGCTGCATCTGAAAGGCAAAGGGGGAGGGGTTGCTATAATTTATAATAATATCTTCAGTATTACTCAGAAGTCTAGTTTCAAATATAATTATTTTGAAGTTTTGGTGCTTTACGTAACGTTATGTAATGTAAACGATAAATCCCGTTTGACATTTGTGCTGGCTACTGTATACAGGCCCCCAGGGCACCATACACACTTTACCAAAGAATTTGCTGATTTTCTATCAGAGTTAGTACTGACTGCAGATAAAGTCCTAATTGTTGGTGATTTTAATATCCATGTAGACAATAAAAAAGACGCATTGGGATTGGCATTTAGAGACATTCTAAACTCTATTGGAGTTAGGCAACACGTGTCAGGTCCCACTCATCGCCGTAATCATACTGTCCCATGGAATAAATGTTGATACCATTGAAATTCTGCAGCAGAGCGATGACATCTCAGATCATTACCTAGTATCGTGTATACTTAATTTAGCAAAGGCTGCAAAGCCGTCCCCTCGTTTCAAACATGGCAGGACTATCACCGCTGCCACTAAAGATTGCTTTGTAAATAATCTTCTTCATCAGTTTCATCTCCTCAGCATCCCAGATAGCCTAGAGGAACTCAATGTTGCAACATAAACTATTGACTCTTTCATTTCCAGCACTTTAGACACAGTTGCTCCTCTGCACTTAAAGAAGATGAAAGAAAATAGTCCAACGCCGTGGTACAACGAGCACACCCGGGCCCTTAAAACAGCAGCCAGAAAAATGGAGCACAGCTGGAAGAAAACAAACTGGAGGTTTTTCGCATTTTGTGGAAAGAGAGCATGATTGCATACAGAAAGGCCGTAAAAACTGCTAGATCTGCTTATTTTTCGACTCAACAACACAACACAACCCTAGGTATTTATTTGATACAGTGGCTAAATTAACAAGAAACTTCTGATGTTTGTAAACAGCACAGCTGTAATGACTTTATGAACTTCTTTACGCGCAAGATTGATAATATTAGGAAAAAAATTAACCATGCACCAGACAGTACATTGTAGTGTCACTGAGGAAAAATTACACTCATTCACTGCTATAGGAGAGGAAGAATTTGCTAAACTCGTTAAATCATCTAAATCAACAACATGTATGCTCGACCCTATACCGAATAAGCTACTAAAAGAGATGCTTCCAGAGGTCATAGATCCTCTTCTTAATATCATTCATTCATCCTTGTCATTAGGATATGTACCAAAAACTTTTAAGTTGGCTATTATTAAACCACTTATTAAAAAAACGCAACTTGATCCTATAGAATTAGCCAATTACAGGCCAATCTCAAATCTACCCTTTCTGTCAAAAATACTAGAAAAGGCAGTGTCCTCACAACTATGCTCCTTTTTTAGAAAGAAATGGTATCTGTGAGGATTTCCAGTCAGGATTTAGACCGTATCATAGTACTGAGACTGCTCTCATTGGAGTTACAAATGATTTACTCTTATCATCCGATCGTGGTTATATCTCTCTATTAGTGTTACTCGATCTTAGCGCTGCATTCGATTCTATCGACCACAACATTCTTTTGAATAGACTCGGAAATTATGTTGGCATTAGTGGAATTGCATTGGCATGGTTTAAATCATACTTATCTGACCGTTATCATTTTGTAGCAGTAAATGAAGAGATGTCACACCGATCACAAGTTCAGTATGGAGTACTGCAAGGCTCAGTTCTAGGACCGTTGCTTTTCACCCTGTACATGCTACCACTGGGAGCTATCATTAGGAAGCATGGCGTTAGTTTTCGTTGTTATGCTGACGATACTCAGTTCTATATTTCTTCACGCCCTGACGAAACCTACCAATTCACAAGATTAAAGGAATGCATAGCTGATATAAAAAATTGGATGACTATTAATTTCCTGCAACTTAATTCAGAAAAAAAATTAATTTTTAATTATTGGACAAAAAAACTCTCCACAAGTAGTAACCTAGAATACTGTCTAACACTTGATGACTGTTCTGTCAAGTCCTCGTCGTCAGTTAGAAACCTGGGTGTGCTCTTTGATACCAATCTTTCATTTGAAAGCCACATTTCTAGTATCTGTAAAACTGCATTCTACCATCTTAAATATATATATAAATTACGGCACATGCTTTCAATGCAAAATGCTGAACAGTTAGTTCATGCATTCATGACCTCAAGGCTAGATTATTGTAGTGCTCTACTGGGTGGTTGCCCTGCTCGCTTAATAAATAAATTGCAGCTGGTCCAAAACGCAGCAGCTCGAGTTCTTACTAGAACCAGGAAGTATGACTATATTAGCCGGGTTTCTATCAACACTGCACTGGCTCCATGTTAAACATCATATACATTTTAAAATCTCGCTAATTACTTACGAAGCACTAAATGGTTTAGCGCCCCAGTACTTGAACAAGCTCTTAACGCATTATACTCCATCACGTCTATTGCGGTCTCAAAATTCTGGCCAGTTGATAATACCTAGAATATCAAAATCAACTGCAGGCAGTCAATCCTATTTTTTCCTATTTAGCACCTAAACTCTGGAACAGTCTTCCTAGCTTCCCAGTTCTTCCTAGCATTGTTCGGGAAGCAGACACTCTGTCAGTTTAAATCTAGACTAAAAACACATCTCTTTACTATGGCATACACATAGAACATTATCAATTTATATTATTCAAATCAGTTAAATGATTGTTTTAGGCTGCATTAACTAGGTCAGCCGGAACCGAGAACACATCTCATTACACCTGATGTACTTGTTGCATCATAAGAAGAATGGCACCTACGCTAATGTTAGTCTCTCTGTTTATCCCAAGGTTTACTGCAGTCAGCCGGATCCGGGCAGTATCCAGATCAGATGGTGGACCTGCGCCTAGACATGACCAACGCATCCCTGAAATGTCTGCAGAGACCGTGTCAAATAAACTTCCCCCTGTAAATGCTGCATCGACACGACACCCTCATTAAACCTGTCTCCGGCATGGCGACTCCGATCTTTCGAATAATCTTACGAATATCTTTCAATCTAATATGACTTCTTACCTGTAATGTTGCCAGAATCATAATCATAGCAAAGTCAAGTCACCTTTATTTATACAGCGCTTTTTACAATGCCGATTGTTTCAAAGCAGCTTCACAGTGTTAAACAGGGAAATGATGCAACAGAATTTGATTCGGCTGTACAGCCGCTCTGGAGAAAACAGTGATGTCATCAACTCATTTCAATTATCATATAGTGTCAATGCGGGCAGATCAGCAATATAAATTGAAATTTTTGTGTCCCCAACTGAGCAAGCTAAAAGACAAAGGCAACGGTGGCTAGAAACCAAAACTCCTTCAGTGGCCAGAATGGAGAAAAAAAACCTTGGGAGAAATCAGGCTCAGTCGGGGTTCCAGTTCTCTTCTGGCCAATGAACAAATAGTGTATGATTATGATTCTGGCATCATTACAGGTCATACACTGTTTGTTCGTCGGCCAGAGGAGAACTGGCACCCCGACTGATCTGCCCGCATTGACACTATATAATAATTGAAATTAGCTGAATGACATCACTGTTTTCTCCAGAGCAACTGTATAGCCGAATCAAATTCTGTTGCATTATTTTCCTGCTTAACACTGTGAAGCTGCTTTGAAACAATCTGCATTGTAAAAAGCGCTACATAAATAAAGTTGACTTGACTCATTTTAATTCGCCCTGTCTATATTGAAGTCTGCGAAGAATTGCTCTGTCAGGATAATCTTTTATGCAAAATGGAAATACTTGTGTGAATTTTTAACATTTACAGTTACGTTTTGTACATTTAAACCCAGGGCCATGCACAGGGGGGTGGCCCGGTGGCTAGAGCCACCACCCCTCTGCCCTCATCGCCTAAGGTGCCCCTCTTGCTCTCCTTCCCTTCCTCACCCCCAGATTCCCATAAAGATTCCGCTAAAAATCCACCAATTCTGCTCCGTGTTTTCCCGCTCGCTCCACAGCATCGCTCAGTCTGTGGCAGTGCCCGCTCTCTCTGGAGAAGACAGTTCCAGAATGTCGTCCCATTAACAGGTAGATTACAAACTACAATCTACATTACAGTGGTTTATCCGCAGAATTAGTAATTTGGTAGTTTGTTTTTGTATTTCTGTCTGTAATGTTTTGTTCCTGGTCTTCTAATAGTGCTAACAACTTGTGCAAAATATCCACGCTCTTGGAACATAATTAATTGTCTAATCAAATTATTGTACCTGATCTGATCTAATATAAATAACACCAAATTGGCTGTTGTCGGCACACTTTGTAGACAAAAAAAACAATGACTTCATAAAAAAGAATGAGAAGTGAGAGAGTAAAGGGAGGCTAAAGCCCGTTCAACATTGCAAATATGGATTGAAAGCTCCAGCAAGGCAGCGGGTGAATCGTCATATAGAATATTTAGCAGACAGTTTGTCACACTTTAACTCCTGTAAAGTATATTTCCCATTATAATCAATTGTCTGAGTTAATACTAGTATTTAGGCCTAACATACATCATATTTATGATATTTTATTAAGACCATATTAATTGTAGGCTAGTACACAATTAAAAAAAAGTTAATATAGCCTATAATTCTAAATGAGTTGTATCATAGGGTAGCCTACAATGGGGCTAAAGGCACACACTAAGAAAATGTGCTTTTTAATCATGTCTAAGTTAATACTTGTTCAAAAAAGTCTCTTTACCAAAGTTTGTACTATTTTCTGTTTATTTTAATAAAATAATTAATTATTGTTCAATGATACAAATATAGACAATAAAATATACAAATATATTTTAAAAGTACAGAAACTATTTTTTTTTAAAGTAAAGATTCTGAAAGCATTGAATGAGGTCCCATAATAATTTAATAAAGCTTTACAATATATATATAACAAATAAATATATTTTGATTATATATGATTATCTTTTTTTTTTTTTTTTTTTTTTTTTTTATAAATCTGATGGTTTCATTATAAATATGATTATATCTAAGGTAGACAACCAACTTAATATATGATATTTACCATCTGAATCTAAAAATGTCATGTCAACAAATGGAAAAGTCAACTGGCTGTTTATTATTGTTAATTATTGTGCCCTTTACCCCAAATAACATACGTTTACATATTCTTCTGTTAATGGAAAACTGTTACTTTATTTACTTTGAACAAAACTGAAAATCATTAAGACCACCTTTGTCTCAAAATATATTCAATAATTTTAGCGATTCTCATTTGCTACATGCATCTACAACATTTAAAAAAACCCATTAAATATGAGATCAAATTAGCGCAGAATCAACTTTTTGGAAGCATAATTACAACAACATAAATTTGAATTAGCACTTAAGCCTAACAATTGTATTTACAATATGATTGTAAAAGGTTTGTTATTCAATCTCTACATTAAGATGATACTCAACCCCCTTATAGTGCCCCTTTTTTTAGTTTGGGCCACTGCCCCTCAAAATGTCTGTGCACAGCCCTGTTTAAACCCATACATTTTATATATTTATATTTGGTGAGTGGTATTTGCATCTTGATTTCAAAATCAGCTCCTTTTGGACTGAAAAGAAAGTTAAGTCTGAAACATGTCAAGACATTACAAATCTTAATTAAACAATTTTTTTTATTGGATTTCTAATTTAAATCACACCCATTAAGTCAAGAGTACAACATACAAAGTTTAAGATTTTTTTAACAGTGTCTTTATAAAAATACACATTTTTTCTTTTCGTATTGACACACATTATCAAATCATTGATGGAGTTAATGTTTTCCATACACTTTTAGCATGGGACTTCAAACAACTCAACAACTACATGCCACAACTTAATTTTCATCTACATTACTCATACCAAGTACACATCCAAAATGGAATTCTGAGCAGCGGTTAACGGGCCATAAGTCTATGTCTGCTGCTTTGATCCACCAGTCTGTGATATTCTGCTAGTTTATCTTTCAGAATCTTGTACATCTGTAGACAGAGAAGCCAGAGAACATCAAGAAGCCATACATGCAAAATGTCATCACACTTTGTGATTTCAAGTTAATTACATACAGTACTCAGATTTGTATCAAATTGCTTAGACTCATCTTCTGTTGAATTTCCATTATCATTTTATGTAGTTATATTTTGTTTTGTACTGACAAATCTAATTTGCAACCAATAAGCCAGAGTTGCTGGAATATTTTTATTGTATAGGATCCCAAAGAAAGTGTTTATTGTAAAGAGATGATTTTATGAGAAATCTGTTGGCCTAGACTCATTGTATACTTAAAACACTCCAAATGTCAGACCACAAGTGGGTGGCACTAGGAGTGGCTTCTGAGGTTTAAGACCTGAATTTTTTTAGTAAAGTTTTTTTTTTAAGCATCTTACCCAAAAAGTTAAGCCTGGTCCTTTTTTCCACAATGAAATCATTAAGAGCTGCAATTTAATCATTACTCTTAACAGCTGAACAAGCACCGCCCTTCTCACAGCATGCACTCTACATCTGTGGAGAACCTAGTGCTAATTTACTTTAGCATGATTTCTGTTGTGAATCCTGATTTTTGTTGTGAATCTGAAATGGTGCAACTGACCTAAATGTCAACAAATAGGTTACTCTGTCTGCTGTAATTTGAATGAACTTAAATTATGTTGCAGAATATCTGCTACACTAAGCCTAATTTGAAAACTTATCAGGATGAAAAATGAATGCGTAATAGGATTTTAAAAAAATGTCTAATAATGTGCATTGCATATATTATTTTATTTACACCTTTGATGTTTTTAAAACTTAAGTCATCTTCATCTTTGATTATGAAGCATGTAATAAAACTCCTGATGGGGACAACTTATTCAACAATATTATTTATCTGACTGAACTGAGCTGGACTATGTATTCATAGTCCAGCTCAGTTCAGTCAGATAAATAATATCGGATTTACATTCACAAGCTTTCGATTCGATTTGATTACGATTCGATTCAATATCGATTATTGTGGATATATATCAGATACAGTACATGGCAAATTTTGAGGAAAAAAAATCTTAACTAATGCTGTAAACTATACATGGTAGTCAGTTGGTGCATTACTAATATTGAAGGTTAACTAACTGATTTAAATACAAACAAATTACACTCAATGTTTTTTAAAATTATAAAGTTATAATACTAACTTTACAATTACATAATCATATTTCTTCTCTAATTAGTTTTTTTTAAATATAAACATTTAAATGGTGGCAATCATAAAAACTTGACGGATTAATTCAAACATGCATTAATATTGAAGAACATTAAACATTAAATAAACAGCCTATGTAATATGGTGCATATATTTATCAAAATCCTCATCTCTAGAGTTCATTTTTTCTAGCTGACTAATGAGTTTATGGACACTGAATATGGTTTTTCTGAGGTAAATGTGACATTACGTGACATCGTCCAATCAGTGTTTCAACCGCGGAAACAGCTTGTGAACAATTACATGTGACGTGATAAAGATTTCAGTGCGTTGTACTAATCTTTCAACATACCTTGACGTTCATTCATGTTTATTTCGTGCTGTAACTTGTATTAAAGAGGAGGAGATGATCAGTTCACGTGCGCTCCGCGCTGCCGCTTCTTTTGAGCTGAGCTGCGCTACTGTGATCTGTCACACCACATTAAACAGTGCCAAAACGGTATTTTTTAATTTCGTAATAAAACAGACATAATTTGAAATCTGAGACTTTGTATCTTATCAAAAGTAACAAAGCACAAAGATTATTGCGATTTATTGGATGGGAGGGGCTCTACAAAGTTAGGTTCATTCATCAACTGAAAACAGGATGACTAATCGATTCTTGGGATTTAAGATTCGGTATCGGTTCATAAAAATGAGAATCGATTACATTTTTTTTTACCCAGCCCTAATACATTTATTTATTTATATTTATATATATATATATAAAATAAACGCAATACTTTTGTTTTTGCCCCCATTTTTTTAATGAGCTTAACTCAAAGATCTAAGACTTTTTCTATGTACACAGAAGGCCTATTTCTCTCAAATATTGCTCACAAATCTGTCTAAATCTGTGTTAGTGAGCACTTCTCCTGCCTTAGGCTGGCCACAATAAAAGGCCACTATAAAATGTGCAGTTTTACTGTATTGGGGGGTCCGGGGGGGGGGGGGGGGGGGTCCGAAAACCAGTCAGTATCTGGTGTGACCACCATTTGCCTCACGCAGTGCAACACATCTCTTTCGCATAGAGTTGATCAGGTTGTTGATTGTGGCCTGTGGAATGTTGGTCCACTCCTCTTCAATGGCTGTGCAAAGTTGCTGGATATTGGCAGGAATATCCTGCTGTCGCATACGCCGATCCAGAGCATCCCAAACATGCTCAATGGGTGACATGTCCGGTGAGTATACTGGCCATGCAAGAACTGGGATATTTTCAGCTTCCAGGAATTGTGTACAGATCCTTGCAACATGGGGCAGTGCATTATCATGCTGCAACATGAGGTGATGGTCGTGGATGAATGGCACAACAATGGGCCTCAGGATCTCGTCACGGTACCTCTGTGCATTCAAAATGCCATCAATAAAATGCACCTGTGTTCATTGTCCATAACATAGGGCTGCCCATACTATAACCCCACCGCCACCATGGGCCACTCGATCCACAACGTTGACATCAGCAAACCGCTCACCCACACAACGCCATACACGCTGTCTGCCATCTGCCCTGTACAGTGAAAACCGGGATTCATCCATGAAGAGAACACCTCTCCAAAGTGCCAGATGCCATCGAATGTGAGCATTTGCCCACTCAAGTCGGTTACGACAACGAACTGCAGTCAGGTCGAGACCTCAATGAGGACGACAAGCATGCAGATGAGCTTCCCTGAGACGGTTTCTGACAGTTTGTGCAGAAATTCTTTGGTTATGCAAACCGATTGTTGCAGCAGCTGTCCGGGTGGCTGGTCTCAGACAATCTTGGAGGTGAAGATGCTGGATGTGGAGGTCCTGGGCTGGTGTGGTTACACGTGGTCTGCGGTTGTGAGGCCGGTTGGATGTACTGCCAAATTCTCTGAAACCCTTTTGGAGACGGCTTATGGTAGAGAAATGAACATTTAATTCATGGGCAACAGCTCTGGTGGACATTGCTGCAGTCAGCATGCCAAATGCACGCTCCCTCAAAACTTGCGACATCTGTGGCATTGTGCTGTGTGATAAAACTGCACATTTTAGAGTGGCCTTTTATTGTGGCCAGCCTAAGGCACACCTGTGCAATAATCATGCTGTCTAATCAGCATCTTGATATGCCACACCTGTGAGGTGGATGGATCATCTTGGCAAAGGAGAAGTGCTCAATAACACAGATTTAGACAGATTTGTGAACAATATTTAAGAGAAAAAGGCATTTTGTGTACATAGAAAAAGTCTTAGATCTTTGAGTTCAGCTCATGAAAAATGGGGGCAAAAACAAAAGTGTTGCATTTATAATTTTGTTATATAATTTTGTGTGTGTATGTATATATATATATATAATAGTGTTGCGTTTATAATTTTGTGTGTGTATATATATATATATATATATATAATTTTTTTTGCAGAACTGCTTTATAGATGAAATTAAGTACTTTAATAAAATGTATAATTTTCCTGTTATCACTATAAAGCTGTTTTGAAACTATCTGTATTGTATACAGCGCTATATAAATAAGGTTGACTTGACTTGATGTAGTTAACATTTTTTAATGCAGGTATGGGTTAGATCACAGTCTTTATGTTAAACGGGTCAAACACAGAATTAAATTAGTGCTGCTGGTCAGGTGTTCTGCATGTGCGGGTTTACCCAACAAAAACCGCGCAGGACTTTGCCCTACACCCTCTGAAACTTATATAGATTTGTATATATTAAAATTGTGATAAATATAGTTTCTATACCTATAAATCAACATCATAAAAAAAAAAATCAATAGTTTTACATTTCTTCCTTTTTTAATCACTTACTAACCCATCTCAATAGATGAAAACAGCAGTTTTTTAAATTTATTCTAAACTTAGGCATTATGAAAAATGTAAGTGAACAATGTTTCACCTTTTCATTGATCTGGCTTTCACTGAGGTTTCTTAAGAGCTGATCGATAGATGTATAAGGCAGCCACACCAGAGATGCTGTAGCTGAGAGCGGCCGCTGTGAGGAAATCAAAAGACAATAATATATATAAACATATATAAACAGTACTGTGCTAAAGTTTGAATCACATTATGTTTGACAAATTTGGAAAATTCCTTTGGCAAAGAATGCAATAATCCAGTGAGATTTGTATATATTATGTATATACACCAATCAGACTTAACATTATGACCACCTTCCTAATATTGTGTTGGTCCCCCTTTTGCTGCCAAAACAGCCCTGACCCGTCGAGGCATGGACTCCACTAGACCCCTGAAGGTGTGCTGTGGTATCTGGCACCAAGATGTTAGCAGCAGATCCTTTAAGTCCTGTAAATTGCGAGGTGGGGCCTCCATGGATCGGACTTGTTTGTTCAGCACATCCCACAGATGCTCGATTGGATTGAGATCACCACCTTTAACTCAATGTTGTGCTCCTCAAACCATTCCTAAACCATTTTTGCTTTGTGGCAGGGCGCATTATCCTGCTGAAAGAGGCCATAACCACCAGGGAATACCGTTTCCATGAAAGGGTGTACTTGGTCTGCAACAATGCTTAGGTAGGTGGTACGTGTCAAAGTAACACCCATATGGATGGCAGGACCCAAGGTTTCCCAGCAGAACATTGCCCAAAGCATCACACTGCCTCCGCCGGCTTGCCTTCTTCCCATAGTGCATCCTGGTGCATTGTAGTGTTAATTTTGTTAGCTATTTTTTTATTTGGTCTCAGTCTTAGTCCTGTGTCAAATGTGCTTTTTGGTTATCATATTTAGTCAAGTTTTAGTCAACGAAATGCCTTGCATTTTAGTCTAGTTTTATTATATTAAAATAATATAATTATTAAAATAATTTAACGCAAATAAATTACAGAAGTACATGAAGCTGCATCATTAACACAATTTTCATTAAAGATGATCTTAGAAGTCGGGAGTTTATCACAATCACACTGAACATCTACAAGCACATTTAACCCTGGTAGGAGGAAATTTCCATACCCAATTCTGCTACTCTGTTTGTGACCAGGCCATTTTAAGCCTTTAAACTCTGGGAAAGTTTTCAGTGATCCAGTAATCGAATTCATTCAAACAGTCCAAAACAGCGCTAATGTAAAAAAGGCCAGGCTGATTACATCAGACATATCAGAGAGAATAGAGACTCACATTGCGTTTTTAGTGAATTATTAATTCCAGTGTGCTTTGATTTAAAACACAAGCTCTGTCGTATTCTGCGATTGTTTCTGAAGAGCGCAATTTTGGTGACAAATTTTTTTTTTCTTCAGTTTCTTCATGTAATCACAGACTCGATGGTGGTGAGATCAGGCTGTCGTCAGACTCCTTGTGAATACAAAAATCTCACTGGATTGGCCAATTAATGTATTGGCCAATTAATCTGACAATTATTGAAAAGTGAAAATTGCAGGCGTTTAGAAAGTGAGCAGCATGCTTAACATTAGGACCAAATAACCTTTTTAAATATGTCCAACCTACTTGCACAAACTGCTATTTGCTAAATTGTATTATTCTTAGTAAAAACATACAAAGTGCAAATGTACTTTGTAAGATTTCAAAAGCAAATTTACATCCGTTATTTGCAATCTTGCAAATAAGAACCTTATTGTCTACTACAGACTATAATGTTTTTGGCTAATAATTTCACCTGTCTAAAATGAATTAATTCTCTATTGTTGTGAATTGTAGTAACAGTATGCAGGACTCCATACCTCTATACCAAAATACTGATGTCCCTTTCCAAGCAGAGCATCCACATACTCGAGCACAAGCTCAGCTGCACACTCCAGGTGATCATAGTTTAGATAGAGACGCAACAGCGCTGCAGCATCAACTTCCTGAAAGAGAACCACAAACATCCTTTACATGTTATACTAAGAGAGAAGAGTGGAAATCACATCTGTAAAGTAAGTTAAATAAAGCAATCTAGATCTTGATCTAGATTGATGGAAGTAAAGTGTGTGGAATGGTACTCTTGGATTTCCAAAAAGCTTGTGAATCAGTGAATCGCTCAATACGGTTAGATAAATTAAGCGTCATGGGCTGGTTGAACTCTTATTTAACTAGGAAAGTTTAAGGGGTAGAAATTGATGGGATTCTCTCTGGAGGAAACAATAATTAATATAAATTGTTTTTACAGTATATGCTGAAGACTGCTTTACTTGTTTCAGACAAGGATGTCAGCAAAATACAAATGATATTAGGTGAGGAGCTATGTAAGATAAGAGACTGGCTGTCTGAAAATAAACATTGCATTTAGGTAAAACGGAATCCATATTATTTAGGTCTAAAAGTAAACTGACAAAGATTCCTAACGTATCTATCAAGGTAGGGAATTTTGTGTAATATCTAACAGAACTACTGTTACACTGCAAAAAAATGCTTTTCTTATTTAGTATTTTTGTCTTGTTTCCAGTCTATATAACTAAAAATTCTTAAATCAAGATGCATACACTAGATAAGTAAAATTACATAAGATATTTTTTCTTGTTTTCTGGAAAATAAAATCAAAATAAAGTGAGCTTTTGCTTAAAACAAGCAAAATTATCTGCCAATGGGGTAAGAAAAATAATCTCGTTTTTTTTTTTTTTTCAAACAGAAACACAATTATTTTTCTTACCCCATTGGCAGATAATTTTGCTTGTTTTAAGCAAAAACTCACTTTTTAAACATCAAAAGCTGTCAATTTAGAAAGAAAAACTAACAGTGCGAACATGTAAAGAACACATTTGATTATAATGGGGATTTTGCTGAGTTACCAATCTTGCCCTGTGAATGACAGCTTTAGCGATTATAAAGAGAGAGCTCTTTGCTTGCTTTCTATATATAAATTCAGTCACAATTTGAATAACAAATGTTTTCCATGCTACTAAGAGGAACAACATGAAGTTCACCATTTAATCGCAGACTTGAATTACTGACACATAAACAGCAATAAACAAAGACAAAGAATGTTTAACAAAAATTATGCTCTACTGAGACATTCGCATACTTGTAAATAAACCACCACTTTCCTAAGATTAGGATCCTTTGGAAGGTAATGTTATTTTTAGTCCAGCGATCTTAATATATTTTCCATATATCACCATTAACTAATGCGCCAGTGAATAGGTCAAAAAGGCGATGAAGAAGTAGGCTTTGATCTATGTCTGTGCAGGCAGTCTTGGCCTTATGCATTCATCTCTATAGGCCAGGGGTGTCCAATCCTGCTCCTGGAGGGCCACTGTCCTGCAGAGTTTAGCTCCAACCCCAATGAAACACAGCTGAAACAGCTAATTAAGGTCTTACAAGGCATACTAGAAATAGACATGTGCCGGTATAAGGTAATACGATATCACAATAATGAACATGCACGATATTGTTATCGTGGTCACTTCAAAATACTGTGAATAATTATTTATTACGAATTATTCCGATTTTTAGAATGCATTTTAAGAATACTTTACCCATCTACCGTTTAAAACGAACAACACCGCTGTATGCAGCATCAAAGAGGCACGCGCACTGATGTAAACAAACCCAACGTGCATTAGCAGCGCATGGCGGAACGAGTGAAGGTGAATGAAAATGCACATTCACACTCTCCGACAGCAGATGGCACCGATGGAACAGCAGAAATGCAGTCGTTTCACCGAAAACCTCGTAAAACAAAGCAGACTCACGCTACTAAACAGTATTTAAATGTTTCAAACAGCCATTCTGTTTTCTTATTAAAGACTTAAGGCTATTTATTTTCAAACTTAAACATTTTATATTTTAATCTGGACTACATGCATTAGATATTGTTTGAATATGTTCTGATTCTTTATTGTTCAGTCACACACTTGTGAGTTTATTCATTAGTTAAACTGACAATGAAAATATTTCGAAAGCATTTATTAATCTTAGTTAAATGTACATTTCAATATTTAATAACACATTATTAAAATCAAAAGTTGTATTACTGTATTATTTAATGGACCTGAGCTAACATTAACAGTTGTATTTTTTAATTGACTTATCAAAGAATGTAGCTATTTGCTCTTTGTTAATGTTAAAGCATTAACTAACGTTAACTAATGAGACCTTATTGTAAAGTGATACCTATTGTTCTTTATAATTCTTTTGCACTTTAATCTGTTTGAAACATTTGTTTACTTTATACATTTTTGTGTATTGCTTTATTGTATTTAAATGTTTGGTTCTTTTTGTCATAAGAAAATTAAACCTGTTGTAGTATGACAACACTTTTTTTGCAACTTATTTCAATATCGTGATAATACTGTATACCGTGATAAAAGCTTTAGCAATTAATCGTGCCTAACTAGAAAATTCCAGCAGTTGTGTTGAGGCAAGCTGGAGCTAAACTCTGCAGGACAGTGGCCCTCCAGGACCGAGTTTGGACACCCCTGCTATAGGCCTTTATCACACTTCCGTGTTTGAAAAGCGGAAGATTCAAATAGCAGGGCAGCCTGCATCAATGGCTGTGGGCACGGGATTGTTGTGTAAATAAAGGTGACTTTTTTGATTTACTGATGTAAAATTCAGCACAGATACTTCTAAAAGACACCAACCTCAGTTTACAATCATTAACTGCTATTGTGAAACAAAGAAAAAAGGTGTCAATATTCTGACGCATATTTCGTGGTTTAATAAATGGGAAAGCGCAAGCCATACTGTATGTGTATGCGCAATACTTCAGTCTGATAACCTTATTTAATTGTAGAACTGCAAGAATACAATACAAAAAAAAGAGCATTAGAATTAGACAAATCTGAAAATATTAAAGTCAACATGAAATCAAAATTGACACTATTTACTTTGTTAGCACACACTTCTAGTCTTGTAGTGAACAATTAATCCGTGCTTAATACACAGGTAATTTTTAAGTTAATAAACAGGTAATTTTTAATCAAAATCTGAAAATTTGCTTCCGCACTGGAATGCCGTTCATTCTCTGATGATGCAAGTTTGACGGCTTGAATTGAATATCCTTAACCACTCCCCTCCAACCATCAGTCTGCTATGAGCCAGGGATGGAGAGGAGGTGCGCTAAAATAAAACCCTGCCCTCTATTCAATATTCCGTTTCATTTGGAAATATGTAACAACACTGAAGTAAAGTCGTTTGCAACTTCCAGTTCACGGGGATCTTAATTACGACTGAAGTCTATTTTGGGGAGATTCAATTAAAGGCTTGGGGGGGAAATTATATTAAATAATGTTCACATTTTTTCATGCACTTACTTTATGATGCAGTCATCAATAATTAGATCAAATTGAAGTTGTTTAAATAAAAGAATATGTCCAGCCCATTGACGATTATTCAATAATAACTGGTTTGATCATCTTAAAAGAGTCATATCCTCTGTGTTTAAGTGCAATGACTGGATAGCATTATACTGTTGTAGATAATAACGGGTAGTAATATAATGAAAAAATAAGCAAAAATAAACAAAAAAAAATTAAATAAGTCCGATGATTCCTCTGGCAGTAACTTGAGCTGTGTGCTGCTCGCTAATCTTATGACTGGCAACACCTGCAGTGCTGACTATCACATCTCTTAGATAATGTTACACAAAATAAAAGATGACATACATAGCAGGGTATCATGCAAGTCTAAAAAAACGGTTTTAAATATTGATTTTTATTGTTAATTTAAACTAATATAGGTAAACTTTTTTTTCTCAAAACTGGTGTCCGTCCATTGAGTCCACATGCAGGTGGAAATTCCTTTACATTACTAATCGGAGCAGGATGTGACGACATGCAGACTGTTATAAAGGCCTATTACATAATAGAAACCAAGAAGTCTAAAACAAGTCATTTTGGCAGCTTAGTTTCAATAAAAGCTTGTTTTTAGACCAACAAGTAAGTTTTGAGTACTAAAACATATAGAATATTTTTTATAGTACAATGAACTCATGTCAAAAGATGAGAGAAAAATAGATTTCTTGATTCATAACCCCTTTAAAAGAACAGACAAAGTCAGTGACAATCAACGGTAATGACTTTTCTCTGTCTGTCTGTTGGATATAATACTAAAAAAAACAACCACCACCACCTTGTAGGCATTGATCAGCCAATCAGGCACTGGCACCCCATGTGACAGCAGCTTGTTGATGACACAGCGATGATATTGAGCATTCTGTGAGGGATATTTCTCCAAATAATAAGCTAAAAGCCTCCAAGCTTCATCTGTTGCACTGTGTGGAGAGAAATTTAGTTTAGGAAGACATGCAGAAGAAGTTAATTGTAATGATCAAGGTTAGAGAGAATTTTGACAAACCTGGACTCTTTAGTAGTAATGACAGTTGGCAGCTGATTGGCTGCGAGCCAGTTCCACACCTCTGTCTGGTCCTGATCACCTTTATATTGCAGTTTGATACACCTACACACAGAGAAAAATGTGCACTTCAGAAATCTGGAAAAAAAGCAATTTTATTTTAAATGGCCAGACACAGGAGATCATAACTTACTTGAATGTCAGTCCCTCAAAAACAGGTGTAAGGGATAAGTTAAAGGTCTGACATAGTGTCAGGGATGTGTCAAAAAGTCCTGTTTGGACAAGCAGAGTAACCATCTCTTGTGAAGATGCACCTCCTGTAAGATACATAACACCAGGATTAAATTAAACATTTAAAATACAGTAGTTTACACTCTTGAGGAAAAATGTTCAGTTTGTGTGTACAAGACAAAAAAGTAAGCAAGAAAAAAAGCAAGCATAGCTACTATAGTGTAACAACCTGATGGCACAATTGAAAAAACTTCACTTTAATAAAATTAATGAATGAGGGCATGTTCATAATGGATCTCCATTTGAACAGTATTTAACAGTATTGTCTGCTTTGGAAGAAATAACCTCTTGTAGGCAATTGTTACAACAGTACTCTTAAAATGAATTGGGAGAATTGGCCACCCCTTCCTCCATGTAGGATTCCTTGAACTGTGTTAAATTAACAGACGGGTAGATGTGTAGATGTGCAAGCGAGAGAGAGAGAAAGGATCAGAACAAGTGCAAAACATTTTTTCTTTTAAAGATGATGTTCAATTTGCTGCAATATAAAATGCACAAATAGGCATTCAAATTTAGCTTATCAATTTGGACGAGTCAAAATATTTTAATTGATTTGACAGGGTGCCAATAAATAAATACAGAAATAAATAAATAAAACAGCAGAAGCTCATGCAGTGTAGCTGACGGCCAAACACACAAAACAAATTTACAGACGTGGACAAAATTGTTGGTACCCTTGGTAAATATGAACAAAAAAATCCTGTGAAAATAAATTGCACCGTAAAAAAAAAAAATCTAACATTTCATTGAAGTAAAAAAAAAAAAAGAAAGTACGGGAAATCACATCATGAAAAAAATATTTTTCTCTAATACACTATGGCCACAATTGATGTTACCCCTAGAAATTCTTATGAATAAATTATCTCTGAAGTATAGTCCCATGCATGTTTACATTTTTAGCACACCAGGGTGACTAGGAGCATGAAATTATCCAGCCATGACTTCCTGTTTCATAGGAGTGTGAATATGAGGAAACACGGCCAAGGTCGCTTAATCATTCATCGCAATGAGTAAAACCGAAGAATATAGTTCTGATGATGTGCAGCAAAATATTGTTGAGCTTCACAAAATAGAAAGTGGCCGTGCAAAAGCATTGAAAATCCCAATTTCCACCATCAGGGAAATAATTAAGAAGTTCCAATCAACTAAATACGTTACAAATCTGCCTGGAAAAGGATATATCGTCTATATCATCCTAATGCACGGTGAGGAGGAAAGTATGGATGGCCAAAGACTCTCCAAGGATCTCAGATGGAGAATTGCAGAGATTAGTTGAGTCTTGGGGTCAGAAAGCCTTTTAAAGAAAATAAATAAATAAACAAAAATCAAACAACCCCTACAAAATCACCACATGTTGTTTGGGAGGGTTTCAAGAAAAATCCTCCTCGCTCATCCAAAAACAAACTCCAGCATATTCAGTTGTCAGACACAACAAACTTTAAAAGGAACCGGATTCTAAAGGTCAGATGAAAGTTAAATTTTTAAAAAAAATAAAAAAATAAAATGTATATAGGCTAGCCAGGCTTATCTATCATGGATTCTAGCAAATACCAACAGATAAAAAAAATCAAAACCTGACGGCCTCTGCTAGAAATCTTATAATGGGCCATGGTTGTATCTTCAATCAGGACAACGATCCAAAACAAACATCAAAAGCAACACACAAATGTGTCACCGAGTACACAAAATTAAGCTTCTGCCATGACCATCCCAGTCCCCTGACCTGAACCCTATAGAAAATGAGTGGGGTGAACTGAAGAGAAGCAGCACCAACATGGAGCTGGGAGCTGGGACTGATCAGGCATTATAAGAGAAAACTCAGAGCTGTTATCTTGGGGGAGGTTGCAAAAGTATATAATAAAAGGGTACCATTAATTGTGTCCAACGTGTATTAGAGAAAAACATTTATTTCATTATGAGACTTTTCAGTTATGCGGTCATATAGTGTGCAGTAAACGTAAATAATTGTAATATTTACATGTTAACAGGCAGTTTATTTGTAGTCCTGACAAATTATGAACAAGACACTGTAACTGCTTTTTTCATAATCAGTGGTCAAATATTAAAGCTAAAGTCCTAAAACCCTCTAATGATATACAATTTGTCAGGATTAAATAAGAATGTCATATAGCGTGCAGTAAACGTAAATAATTGTAATATTTACATGTTAACAGGCAGTTTACTATACTACAACAGAGCTAACAGAGGGAAACAAATCAATTATAATATACACTCACCTAAAGGATTATTAGGAACACCTGTTCAATTTCTCATTAATGCAATTATCTAATCAACCAATCACATGGCAGTTGCTTCAATGCATTTAGGGGTGTGGTCCTGGTCAAGACAATCTCCTGAACTCCAAACTGAATGTCAGAATGGGAAAGAAAAGTGATTTAAGCAATTTTGAGCGTGGCATGGTTGTTGGTGCCAGACGGGCCGGTCTGAGTATTTCACAATCTGCTCAGTTACTGGGATTTTCACGCACAACCATTTCTAGAGTTTACAAAGAATGGTGTGAAAAGGGAAAAACATCCAGTATGCGGCAGTCCTGTGGGCGAAAATGCCTTGTTGATGCTAGAGGTCAGAGGAGAATGGGCCGACTGATTCAAGCTGATAGAAGAGCAACTTTGACTGAAATAACCACTCGTTACAACCGAGGTATGCAGCAAAGCATTTGTGAAGCCACAACACGCACAACCTTGAGGCGGATGGGCTACAACAGCAAAAGACCCCACCGGGTACCACTCATCTCCACTACAAATAGGAAAAAGAGGCTACAATTTGCACGAGCTCACCAAAATTGGACAGTTGAAGACTGGAAAAATGTTGCCTGGTCTGATGAGTCTCGATTTCTGTTGAGACAGTCAGATGGTGGAGTCAGAATTTGGCATAAACAGAATGAGAACATGGATCCATCATTCCTTGTTACCACTGTGCAGGCTGGTGGTGGTGGTGTAATGGTGTGGGGGATGTTTTCTTGGCACACTTTAGGCCCCTTAGTGCCAATTGGGCATCGTTTAAATGCCACGGCCTACCTGAGCATTGTTTCTGACCATGTCCATCCCTTTATGACCACCATGTACCCATCCTCTGATGGCTACTTCCAGCAGGATAATGCACCATGTCACAAAGCTCGAATCATTTCAAATTGGTTTCTTGAACATGACAATGAGTTCACTTGACTAAAATCGCCCCCACAGTCACCAGATCTCAACCCAATAGAGCATCTTTGGGATGTGGTGGAACGGGAGCTTCGTGCCCTGGATGTGCATCCCACAAATCTCCATCAACTGCAAGATGCTATCCTATCAATATGGGCCAACATTTCTAAAGAATGCTTTCAGCACCTTGTTGAATCAATGCCACGTAGAATTAAGGCAGTTCTGAAGGCGAAAGGGGGTCAAACACAGTATTAGTATGGTGTTCCTAATAATCCTTTAGGTGAGTGTATAATATAACAATTTATAATATGATTTTTCTTTCTTTTTCTTTTTTAAAGAGCCCCAGTTTCTATGCTTGTGTGTAGGGCTTATTTTGTCATATTGTTTTTTTTAAACAGTTTAAGAAAATCTTTCTCCACTTCAGTTGTCTCAGGCCACATTCTATGGTGACGCATTGCTGCCACATACATATTTTTTCCACTCAATTATGTCGTAATAACGAGATATGTCGTTTTAACATCTTTTCTCGTAATAACGAGATATGTCGTTAAAACGACAATTTTCTCGTAAATAACAAGATGTTGTCATTTTAACGACATCTTTTCTCGTAATACCGAGATGTTATGTCGGTAAAATGACATTTTTCTCGTTAAAGCGACATTTTCTAAAAAGGACACGTGTTGTATAGTGATGTGTACAAAAAATGCCTTTATCCACATTAGAGAATTTATATAGGTTAGCCTATGTGCCCTAGTCACACTTCCATGTTTGAAAAGCAGAAGCAAGCTCAGCGTAAAATAGGCTATCTTTCGCTGCTGTATGAATGACAGTGCCCATAGCACTTTTATTGATGTAGCCAATTTTTGGTACCATTGACCGCTCAATGATTAGCCTCAGTGGCGTAACTTTAATCAAGTGATGATGGACCCATGTGCAGCCACGAATATCATAACTATCTATAGGCCTACTGTAACTAAGACATATATTCAAGAAATTTATTAAAAACAGAAAGACGCTATAGTTTCAATCTTACTCAAAGGCCGCGGAAACAGGCCAGTGGGTACGTTACGCACGTCAATCCATTCCCGACGATCTTGGTTTGCTTCTTATTTATTAAATATACAGCCAATTAGTTCATGAAACATTGATCAAAATTAAAATCCAATTTATACTAAATGAAATTCACTTTAAAGAAAGGCTTTCTACAAAACAAACAAAACTCAATGAAGTGGTCAAAATGACCCACTCCATGTCTCCCGACATATTGTGCATCTTACTCGTGCTGTTCACTTTTCATAATCAACATAGATGAAATAAAAAAAATAATATTATAGGCTAATATTTAAAAATAGCCTAACTATGAAACTAGGCCGACATAAGTGCTGGTGCGTTACTATACTCCGTCATTTGTAGCCATACAGGTAAGTGCAAGACATAATTATAAACTATAAATTGTAACTATAAATGTATTAAAAAACAAAACAAATAAAAACAGGTTGCACTTTCAGCTGTCTCTGCGAGAGTCTCAAAGATTAACTGAAACTCGGCAAATACTTATCACACAAACATTAAAACATACGTCTAAAGAAAGCTTGAAATAAAAAGTTCTACTTTTAAATAAAACAGTTCACATTTTATAGTGAATTGTGGTGCACTGGCTTACAGTGGAATATTGAGCAGAGCCCTGCACTGTAGTTATGCCCCTGAGCCTATAACAGTGTTTAAAGTTACTGTGTGGGTGGGAGTAAAGAACCCATTATAATGGTTTTATTGTGCATCCCCATTTATGCACTTTTTAAATAAAGCTCAATTGTATCATTTAGCCAATTGTATAATTGTATAATCTTAATAAAGTCGCACCTGAGTATGCACTAGGTAAGACTCAAGTTGAGAAAGAGAAAAAGAGAGAAATTTAAAAAACCCTAGATAAATCGCACTGTGTCAGTCGCATTTTATTACATTAAAAAATAATGTAAAATACTGGTAAAAATGTTTACAAACATTATCAACATGTATTTTAGGCTTTCCACTACAACCACCATGCATCTCGTTATTACGAGAAAAGATGTCGTTAAAACGACATAATACCTCATTACAACAATTGAGTGGAAAAATAAGTATGTGGCAGCAATGCGTCACCGTAACATTCATACTCGTTCATTATGACAATAATAATAATAATAATAATAATAAAATAATTTTAAAACAATAAAATTACAATACTAATATTTATGGCTGAATCTGAATTTCTTTGCTTTCAACAAACTCAGCGCTTGTGGACAGAGATGGAGATTGTGAGGAGCAGCATTTACTACAAATCGAGATCACAAGCTGCTTGCATGCAAATGGACAGTCATGCTTCATTCTGAAAAAGCAATTGCGACTGAATGGTCACATAAGCCCTATTCGGACAGTAATTGTTTCTCATGTGGACGTCTGTAAAAATACATTTGCATGCCACATCAGTGATAAACTTGTGCATTCGGTAGCGATTTATTCACGGTGGAGGAGCGAGTTTTGTCATCCTACGAACCTGGAAACGCGCTGCTCATGTGGTCAGTCGCATGTTTGTCTGCTGTAGCCTAAATAAAATGTCATATGCTTGGAATAAGAATAAATTCATATTTTATTTAAAGGGGACATATTATGAACATTTTCACAATATGTAAAATAAGTATATGATGTCCCCAGAATGTGTCTGTGAAGTTTTAGCTCAAAATACCCCATAAATAATGTTTTATAGCCTGTTAAAATTGCCACTTTTTGGGGTGAGCAAAAACACACCGTTTTCGTGCATGTCCCTTTAAATGCAAATTAATTGCTGCTCCCTGCCTGTTCTTTCGAGAAGAGGCAGAGCTTCAACAGCTCGTGCAACAACAGCAACAGAACATTAGAGGTCGAGCGATAGTGGATTTTACCGATACCGATAACTAGGTTGGACCACACTTGCCGATAACCGATTAATCGACCGATAGTTTTTAAAATGGATACTGGATTTTAAAAAAATAAATGTAATGTTACAAATGGAATATAATTGTAAAGTGTTACCATTTCATATAAATCCAAATAGTCTGCTTTTTTAGAACACTTGACGATTATCTATTCAAAATAACAAAATATGTATTGAAATCTAAAGCGTTTCTGATTTATGTCAGCTGCATGACAATACAGTTTGCTTTCTCAAGTCACTAGTTGTTACATTGTTTTAACTGCTTGAGGTACTGCTAATGTTAGCGTCCTCAGCCTCGACTACAAAGTGCATACACACTGCTGTTCTTTCCCTGCTAATGCAGCATCTAGTCAACAAATTAATTACTTTATAATGAATTGGCAACATGTACTGAAGTGTTCTATATGCATACCGTTTTGCTGTCTGTGTTTTAAACGCTCATCTGATGTGTCAGCACTCTCCGTGTAGTGCGCAGCCTCACGTGTCAATATAAAACAATGTCAGTGAGTTTTTATTTTGCCTCTAGAAGCCGCTCTCGTGCTATATAATGCCAGCAGGTCCTTTTCAGAGCTCTCGTACGGTGTAATGACAGCGCACCCGTCTCAGCCTCTTCAGCAATGGACGCAACCCGGAAAAACTATCAGTATTTTGCCGATAACCGATTGTTCCACCAATCAGCTATCTGTGCCGATTAATCGCCAACATCAATGAATTGGTCGACCCCTACGGACCATGTCAGAAACTAAAGGTATTCAGTTCGAACCGGACTTGGACAACAATGCCTACAGAGCCAGAGAATAAATGCTGCATGGAGATGCTAATACGGAACAGTCTGTCAGCGCCGTGGGTGGAAACGTGCAGATTAAGGGGCGGTAATACTATAATAGATCCCCTTCCTACGTCAGAAGGGGAGAGAAATCTGAGCGGCTCGTTTTTCCACAATGCTTGCAGAAAAAGTCTTACCAAAACAAAGTTACTGGGTTGTCCTTTTTTCACGTTTTCTGGGTTGGTAGATTCACCAGAGACACGATTATAGCACATAAACATGGAAAAAGTCAGATTTTCATGATATGTCCACTATAATAGATAATAGAAAAATAGAAAAATAATAGAAAAATAATATCGTAATTATTTTTTAATTATTCAAATCTCCTGTTTTTTTTTTTGTGTCTTGTATTTTATCTCAAAATGATGGACGTCATTTTAAAAATGTTGATATGAGCGGAAATAAGATAATACATTTACAAGAAATACTGTTCTGGTAAATACTTTCCAGCATTTCAGTAATAAAAGTGTAGGCTAGATCTTTAAAATGCATTCCAATTACCGCGAAGCGCAACTGTACAGTACTCCGGAGTGGTCAAAAGTAGGGCTGAACGATTAATTGCATTTGCGATAATATCGCAATATCATAAAACACAATTTTCTAACCGCAAAGGCTACGATTACACTCTGGTCACATGACAAAAAAAAAAGCAGTCTGCAGAAGAGGCATCAACTTGGCACGTTACACCTACAGGCCTGGCCTAAAGGAAAGAACATTTTGTGTTTAAGCGATTTAATATTGTGTTGGTCATACTATACAATAGGGGAGGGAGAAAATATTCTCTCTCCAATGATTCTGGACCAATTCTGAGCTTAGATTTTAACTGCAGGTTTAAAAACACCTGTATTCTGATTGCTTCCATTTCCTCTCTCACACACACACACACCACTCGAACCATAAAATATGTCATAACGTTCGGAAAGGTGGAAGCAAATTACAATGACATTTGCGGGCTTCATTCCACAGTATATGCGCTGTAAGAAACTTTGCTTGATGTTAAGCTTACACACTGTATTAGTATGTTCTGTTAGTGTGTTCTCGCCCGCTGGTATTTTCCTTACAAATGCTCTACGAAGGCTTCATTTATGTCGTTTGGAATGCAGTGTGCTTATATATTAAAAATAGTAAACTCACTGACAGAAGGCTTTCCGTTTCAAATGCTCGCGCTAAAGATTCCCACCATTACTATACAATTTATTGCTCGTCTTTGTTGAATAATACAGAAGATAAAGAGCTTTAAAAATAATCGCATATTAAATCACAATCGCAATATTGGTTAAAAAAAAAAAAAAAAAAAATTCCCAATTAGATTATTTTCCAAAATCGTTCAGCCCTAGTCAAAAGGGATATAAACAGTGAATTTTGAAGTGGTCTCTTCCTGTAAACGGACGGCAATTAAATTACCACACAACCTTAATGTTTGTCAAAAAACAGTAGGTAATTCAGCCGGGGATTTTTACGCGGATGGAGGGAGTAAAACACTGACATTCTGGATTCGGACGGCAATAAAATCACTGACTAGTCCCTTTAAATTATGAAAATACCTTATGACCCCATGAGAAACAATTACCATCCAAATAGGGCTATAGTTAGTTAATAGTTAATTTTTTCATAAAATGTGCCAGAAAAACTAAACCGCACAAATGACAGAATGTATGTTTGACATCTATTAAATTATATTGCCTTTAATAAATATTTCTGAAATAACAATCTATATGTAGTAATATGTTGAAAAAGACTTCCATGGGATGTACTTTCTGACAACACTAAAACAAACACTAGACAAAAGTTATCCTTTTTCATGTGTAAAATGAAGATGGCATACATATTAGATAAAAGTGCGATTACCTGCAATAGCTGCTGAGGGTGGGTCCTGTTGAGCCAACGTTAGACGACTCCGGGCAAGAACGTATTCTTTCTCCAAGTCTTTCAGCTCAAGAATGTCAATCTGTTGACTTACTGTGACCACATGAAAAACAACTATAAAACGTGTTTAAAAAAAAAAAAACAGCTTTCCATTTGGGCAGGACATGAAAGAAAGTTATAATAACTTGATAGTCTTTTGGACTGATTCATTAAAAGAAATGATACAAGATACACACATAAGTGTGTACACAATTTGATCATATTTAGGTTTTAGAGGGGGAAAACAAGAGCAGAGTGCACACAATTTTAGAGGGTGTTTTTGGGAGGAATTACCTGGACTTGCAGCAAATTCACCATCATAGTTCCTTTTTGGTGATGCGCCTGGTCGTTCATACTAGTCAAGTCATAACATAGTAAATTACATTTACATTTTTTTAAATGTTATATTTATATTATAGATTATACATACAGTACTGTGCAAAAGTCTAGTCTAAATTATTCACAAAACATTTTTTTCACATTTTTAAGGTGATTATTTATATATTTTACTTTATAGTGCCAGTAGAATTTGTACATTTAGATTTCCAGACATTCCTTTTGTAAATACTGTAATCATGTATTGAGGCGTTTCTATGGATAAATCCTACAATAGATGTATGACTATACAGAGATTTGACTGCACCAAAATTTTTTAAAAAGTAATTGAGACAGCCTAAAATTGAGACAGTACCAACTTCTCCTAAATGCTTGGAACATCTTAAAAACTAAACAAATGTATCTAGGTGCTGTTTTAAAGAGACAGGGTGGTTTTACACATTATTAGATTTAGATGGCATTCATGGCATTTTTTAAAACATCCTTAATTCACAATTTTTTTAACACATGCCTAAAATATTTGCTCTGTGTTTTTACAAGTTTTGGACACTTGGAACTACAATGGTGGTTATTCTGACAGGACCACTTGCTTTGATATTTTGTATCCAATGCAATGAAAATCTGACATTTTTATGTGAACTCAAGTGTCCAAAAACTGCATGGTGTACACACGCTATTTATTTTCATTTAAAACGAATAGAAAATCTTACTGAGCTATTCTAAGCACTGAGTCCAAAGAAAAAATAATGTTTCAGATGCTTACTGCTGCTCCAGATGAGGGCTGCACAATCCATGCATAGTCTGGATGAACGAGACGTAGGCAGTTGAGGGCAGCTAGGTAACAGTTCACCTGTTTCTGGAGACCACGTAGAGTTCGTACCTCACGGCCCAGGCGCATGCCATACTCAAACATCACTGTCCCGGCTTAAACACAAACATTTTATTGTTAGCTGAATTACCAATTTCTGTCTGAATCCTTGAAATATCCCTGTACCTTCAGTTTTACCTTTCCTATAGTTGTGACGATTGATATGAAAAGCATATAGAAGCTCATAGTAGTTGTGAGTCATGAGGTCCACAGCTCTTGCGCGGGACTCAATAATGCTGACCACCTGAAGAACACAAAGCACAAAAAAAATACAATGGCTTGCTAAAAATACAAGTAATAATTAAACGATTAATCGCACAATTATCATGAACTTAAGCATACGCCATTTGTCTTGTTTAACACGTTCATTTTGTCATCGTATCCAGCAAAGTACACCATGAGATTGAAAGGTGATTCTCACAAAACTGTATTTACTCTAATTTATTTACGTTAAATTTAGGTGCCTTTTCAAAAAACTGTACTAGCGAGAAGCTGCTTTGTTTTATCCAGCCGAGAAACGTAGTTTGCGTATCGTATCCATACAGTGGTGAGATGTTGATGTGTGAGGGCTTGAGCTCTTCAGAAACAACCACAGAATATGAGAGAGCTCGTGTTTTAAAACAATGAAAAAAAAAAAAAAAAAAAAAAAAAAAAAACTGGAACGAATAATTCACTGAAAACGCAACGCAAGTCTCTATTCTCTCTGTCATCTCTGATGTAATCAGCTAGGTGGACTGATTGTTTGAATGAATTCACTTACTGGATCATTGGACTGAAAAATTTCCTGGAGTTTAGCGGCTTAAAATGATCTGATCATAAACAGAGAAGCTAAATCGGGTTAAATGGTTAAAATAGAAATGCCCATCTACCACGGTTACAGGACAAACTACAGTGATAAACTCCAAAGATCATCTAATGGCTTGACGTTACATTAAATGACGCAATTTTATGTGCTTCAGTAATTTATTTGTGTTTAATTATTTTAACATGTTAAGGATTTTGAATTCATTTTTAGTGAATTTTATTTCAATGTCTGTTTCAACAACTTGTCTGACAGGGCCAATGCAGTAATAAATAACTAGAAGGCACATGTATGAGTAAGTATTC
This sequence comes from Rhinogobio ventralis, assembly GCA_039654625.1. Lineage (NCBI taxonomy): Eukaryota > Metazoa > Chordata > Actinopteri > Cypriniformes > Gobionidae > Rhinogobio > Rhinogobio ventralis. The sequence goes on from CM077216.1 coordinate 25,699,636, forward strand.
TGACCTACCTCATCATGTAAATTAACAAATGAGAACTGGATAAGATCCCTGAGTTGAGCACGCTCACACAGAACCACCACCAGCTGTCGGAGACAGTCCAGCTGCCTGCAGACACACACACACACACACACAACACAGAGAGCTTAAGTATTTTACATTGAACTGTGGATAATAAAATGAGGTCATTGCATAGTACCTGCTAGAATCAGGGTTTTGCGTCAGGGCCTCATACGCCTGACTGTTGTGTCCAAGATCCAGATGATGCTTGAATATACGAGTCCACAGAGCAGCCTACAATACATGCCAAAATGGAGATAGAAACATTCAAACATTCTCAAAATGTTTGAGACATACCACAATGTATGGGAAGCTGACATGTTCATTATATATTTTTTATGATTAAACCTTTTAACAGATTTTAGGTTAAAATTGACAAATCTAAAAGGAAAATGTGTATTGGTAAAGGTACTGTGACTGGTAGTGCTTCCACTAGTTTATTTTCAAAGGCTCTTTACATATACATTATAGAGGGAAAAGGTAGCTATGCATTTTAGGTTTAATCCAAACAATCCATCAGACAAAAAACAACAAATTAACAACAAAACAGTAACAACAGCAATGTTACATTACTTGAATGAATCGCTCTCAAAACACAAAGATGCTACCTGGCTTCTCTCATCATTGGCAGCTTCAGATATGGCCAGCATTGCCAAATTAATCACAAGCTCAGGCAAACCAATATCCTCCAATAGCCGTAAAACCTAAACAATTAAGCAATTACAATTATTACATCCCCATTCAGATGCTGCATAATTATTTTAACCTGGTCTGTGCATCTAGCAAACACTTTCCTTGTTGTAATAAAGTAATCGTGGGGCAGTTGTGGCCGTCTCCTCATCTGAACCTGTGAGTTTCATTAAAAACTCTTCTTTATCCACCTCAGTGGCTGCTTCCTGGAAACACTGTAATGCCTAAAACCACAAAACACACATCCACACATGACAAACATCTGCAAATAGGCATCATTTCACAACCATTTTTTTGGGATCTAGAACAATTTTGTAAGGAGGAACTTCCATTACTACAGCTTCCATGTTTTGAGCATTGGAATGCCTCTATAAAAAAGGCCACTGGCTCTTTAAGGTGTTATTTTTTCCTCCCATTCATGTATTTATGTGTGGAGTGGACGGTTTAACTAATGACATTTAGTTTTAATTAATGACATCGTTGTTGTCTGCTTTCATTACAGAATCAAAATGTTACTGAAACTAAATTTCAACAAAATGTTTTGGTTGACAGCAGCTGGAAAATATCTTCCCTGGAGATTCAAGAACATGGTCACTAAATTAAATGACTTGAATTTACATGTATAGCAGACGATTTGATCCAAAGTGATTTAAATTCAAGCTACACATTTATTCAGTTCATACATTCCCTGGGAATCGAATCCATGTTGTCAAATCCTGTTTGGTACTGAAAGTCCCTAGTGACTAGTTTAGTTTTACTATTATTTAATCCAAATATACAGATTTCCTTACAGAGGGAGCACAGAGGCTACGGTACAAACAAAACATACCATTGGTCATTCAGGGATCTTCTTACCTTTTGCCCCTCACCACTGGCCAGATAGCAATGACCCAAAACAAAACGATAGGACCCCACATTCACCTGGCACCAGGACCCAACTAACCGAACATATTCCTGTAGAGAGGCAGGACACACACAGTGTAAGTGTTACAATTGAAAAAATTAAATAAAATAAGATACTTATTTTTTTGTAGAGCAACTGCATAACATTCTGGATGTAGGCTACACATCCACATCAAGCTATGTTCATCTATTTATTATCAGTGAATCAAGACTAAACAGCCCCATCTGTACAGTCACATTTGTTAAATTTAGTGGTCCACTAAAATGTTAGTACAGTAAAAAAAAAAAACTTTGCTGTCAGTATCATAATTAATGCACCCTTGAAGCAATGCCAACAGGAACTGAATAATAGTGCCCTAACTGAGGTTTGAATACAAAGTTTGAATAATTTTACTTTACCAGTCAAACATGTTCTGGTTTGGTAAATTGGTAGTGTGATGGATAGAGTATAAAATACAGACAGAGACAATTTTAGGAAAAAAACTGTTTGTGCATAGTTTGGTGGTAAGTACAGGGCTCAACGCTAAAGATTTTTTCTACTGGCCAGTGGTTTAGATTTTTACTTGCCCTGTCAAAATTTTCACTGGACCATTTCACAAAAAAGGATATTGTTTTCGTTGTGTTGAGCCATTTATTGAACAACATCCATAAACAAGTGTGTACCATAAATAGGTGAGGAAGTCTAATGACCTAAATTATTAGGAAGTCTAGACCGTTGGAAGTGGAGTTAGAAACATGGCCTAATCATTTGTGTATCTGACTCGGAGTATTCCATTTATTATGTCTGTTGTGATGTTAAATAATTGAAAAGTTAAAAACTGAAGAGTATTTCAACATGTCAGCGGGAAATTTACAGACACATTATCCCTGTCACGAGAGGATTCTCGTACAGATGCAGCATTTTGACTGTACTTTTTATAATTTCTTGGGTCAAGAAAGAGTGAGAGTTTGCGATATACTTCCTCCTCACCATCTACTTGCTCTGTCTGACAAAGCAAGTAGACAGCTTTCCTGTCATAAAGCCTGTCACATAAGCCTATGAGCACTTCATAAACATACATTAAATAAGACCACTAACAGGTTAAATAAAAATATAACAAATATGCAATACAGTGCATATTCTGAGCAAAATGCTCATTTCTAGTTATTTTTTCTAGCTAACTAATGAGTTTATGGACATTTAATAGCTTATAAATGTAACGTAAAGTGACAATCTTTTATTATTAGTATAGCCTACAATCTTTTTTCTTTCCCTGGTTGAAACACTGAGCAAAAAAAATGAGAGGATTCATTTCGGTAAGTTGTAATATATCTTTTAACATACCTTCTGATGTTTATTAATGTTTATTTCAATATGTAGTAAAGAGGAGATGAGATGATCGGTTCATGTGTGCTACAGCGATCTGTCACGCCATATTAAAGAGCGCCAAAACATTTATTGTTTGAATATAATAAAAATTGAAAGAATTTTAAAGTTGACACTTTGCTTCATATTAAAAGTAACAAAGCCTTTTGCGATTATTGGATGGCAAGCGTGCTACATTTAGTTAAGTTTTGTTCACGCTGTGCATCAACAGAAAAATTAAAAGAATTTTTCAAAGATTCAAAGAAAAAAAAAAAAAACATATTACCGAAAAATCGAGAAATTAATAGTGTCAATCTAGTGCTAGTGTCCACACAGCGGACATGTTTAACTGTTGTAGCTTATCCACATTGTGTGCATGAAATAGACACTGACCACTCAAAACATGCAATCGGAGAAGCACCAATTAAACGTCTGTTTCGGTCACTGATTTCGACCCTCCAAAACCAATTCGGCTTGAAACTGAAAATAGCTTTTCGGGTGAAAACTTTCGATAGCCAAAATTTCTGTTGCATCCCTAATTTATACTCCATTACAACAGTTCCTTTACTGTTGTATTTTTATGAAGACCATATACAATCTAGGAAATCAGATATGTATCAATTCATACTGGTTTCTCACCTGCAGTTGTGCATATTGGCAGTTTCCCATCAGGCATTCAGGAAAGAGGAAACTGGGATTGCTTGGCCATCTAGTGCAATGATGCAAGGCAAATACTGAACTCATAAATCTCCCAGATACTTTACAAACAAGAACTGGCTAAAGATATCAAGTGTCCAGTAGTGACATCAAAAGTACTTGGGTACTATCAAGTCAATAATAAAATGAGAATCAATATTTGATACTTGCATCTCGCTGACTGACAGGCGAACGTGTGTGTTCTGAAGGGAACTAGGGGCATGTGGCTGTGGTAGACTCAGTGATGTAAAATGTATTTAAACAGTCAGTTATGTCATAAGGGAATGTAAACTGTCAGGACAAAACAAAACAAAAAAATCACTCACTGCTCATGTTAATGCCTTATTTTTTTTCTTTGCTCTTCTGTATTACTGACATTTTAATTGAATGTTCTGAATTATGTTTTGAAGTTAAATATAAAGTTAGTTGAAAATTACTTGACATTTACAACAAAACTGTTTAAAATTAAATTATAAAGTAAAACATTTAAAATTAAGAGTTAAGTAAAAAAATTAATATTCTAAGTAGATGAAAAGTTGTGTACCTTTAGTACCGAAATTAGTATAGAGAATCGTTAAATTTCACTCTTATTGGCACAGACTGCTGAAATGTTGGCATCAACACTAGTGTCCAGCATACTACACATCAAGAGGATACAGAAACTGGCAGAGTAGTGTCAGGACACTGGAGATCATCTGTGGCCAGTGCAACATGGTCTGGTTGCCCTCCACATCCTGCTGGGAGAAGATCTGAGACATGATGGCTTTACGGGCCACATTCTGGTAGAACAACTCCACAACAGTTTGAGGATTCAACACTAAAGAGAGAAACAACAGCAGGGAAGAGTCAGTATTCTCCTCATCTGTCATGACCTGTGTTTCTGTATTGTGGCGATTCATTTTACCTGATCTGTTGGAAGTAGAAGTCGTTGAGTCTGACAGCTCCAGAACAGACAGATGCTGAAGATCAGCATTTCTGAAGAAAAACAGATAATGCATGAACTAATGCCCTTAAATAAATCCAGTAAAAATTTTATAACAATCAAAGATGAACTAAAAGAAATTACCAGCATATGTAGTGACTATAAAAAAAAGTATACAATATTATTATAAAACAAAGGCAGAAGGTCAAGATAGTATTAAATTCCTTGATTCACTGAACCTATTATTCATCAGGAAAACAAGCAACTGTGTGAAAGCATAGATATACCTATAGGAAACCCATGTGGCTACACTATGGTCGAAATAAAAACAAAATACAAATACTGTTTATACAGCTTTACAGAAAAAAAAAAAAGTGGAGGAAAGGAATATTTGCTAGGGAAAATTGATAAATCCGGGCCCAAACTAATTTTAAGAATCAGAGCGATGGGGAGGGTAGTATTTAACGTCTTAGTTTTCACTGCAAAAAATTATAAATGTTTCAGCTATTGTGTGTAATTAGACAGCCATATGCATACATTTGCATAATCATAGCTTAAATATTTAACAGTTTAAAATAGTTAAATATTTGGATCTTGTTTTTCTTGATTAGGCCATGAGGCGTGTGGACTCACAGTATGTCCAGTGGGACGGATGAGGATAGCGTCAGGCTCATCTGTTTGAGCAGGTGATACGTGCAAAGCAGATTAGAGCATCGAGGAATCAAGTCTTGCTGCAGCTGCAGTAACTGATTACCACCCGCAAGAAACACCTGCACACACAAACAATCAGCAAGAGTACAGAGACTAGGGTTGTCAAAAGGGCTGGAAAACAAAATTAGAAACAGATTTTTTTTTCTTTTAGGGTCAATGAACACCAGATTTTTAAGTTAACAAATCAACAAGGGAAGAAATGCATATAAACAGCACTGTTACATTTAAGCCAGTTGCATTGTTATACAGTTTTTTTTTTTTGTTTAAAGCCGCGCTCAGACTACAGTGATCTTTTATTTGGTGATCTCAAATCTTGCCCGATTGTGAAATCTGGTTGCACCCATAAGGAGAATCTTCACAGATTTTTTTTTTCTGTCAAATCTTAAACATGCACACACTTCAAGATTTGAAAATTATAGCACTTCTCACACTATTATTAAGATTATCATGCCAGGAGGAGCACCTCACGTGATCTCATGGGGAAGCGGATGTAAACATGTACGTAGCAGATCTTCATTGATGTCTCAACAGGTAATGTTTACATTTGCTAGCAACTGTCTACATTCACCTGGTATGTTCAAAACCAAGGCAATTTCTCCCCAGCTCTTCTCTTTGTCCCTACGGTTGTGTCATGTTATCGAAGACGCATTATACAAGCAGTGGTGTTGTTGCAAAACTTCCACCAGCTGTTCTGCCATCGGACCCGCACAGTAGCTTGTTATTTTTCTCACACAAATGCAACGCTTCGCTTCAGAAGGCCTTTATTAACCCCCCGGAGCCGTATGGATTACTTTTATAATGGATGCACTTTTATGGACTTAAAAACAGAACTTCCCATTCACTGCCATTATAAAGCTTTGAAGAGCCAGGGCATTTTTAATATAACTCCGATTGTATTCGTCTGAAAGAAGAATGTCATATACACCTAGGAGGGTGAGTAAATTATGAGATAATTGTAATTTTTTGGGTGAACTAACCCAAGGCTAACGATTAATCTAAACTAAAAAAAAATTATAGTCGACTAGTAGTCATTCATTTAAATGATGAGTCAACTAATCGCAAGTTTATATTAATAAGACATAAATCATAATGATGAGCCTTTAATTGCCTATATATAATTTATAACCTAATCAGCACTCAGGGCCAGTGGGCAGTTCTTATTGTCGAACCCTGAATTACCTCACACAGGCCGGTCAAGGATAGCCAGAAGGCCGTACAATGCCCAGGTCTGCTATAGACACTGATTTCATGTGGATAAGCATTTACTGTGTGTGCATGCATTAATTAAAGTGCATATATAGGCCAGTGTTTCCCAACCCTGTTCCTGGAAGCACACCAACAGTGCACATTTTGGATGTTTCCCTCATCTAACCCCTTTATCTCCCCGTCTTGAAGTCTACTAACGAGCTGATGAGTTAATTCAGGTGTGTTTGTTCAGGAAGAGTTGGAAAATGTGTAATGTTGGTGTGCCTCCAGGAACAGGGTTGGGAAACACTGATATAGGCTATTAAACCTAGAGCGCATGCGTTTCATTTAAATCGCAGTCTTTGTGAATTCACAATAGCTCTATGCTATGTTATAATTTTAAATGGCTTTAATACATTTAAAATTATAAATGTTTAAATCATGCAGGCTTAGAAAACAGTCTAATAATGCAGTTCAAGGATTCTCGTCCGTGGAATGCGCCACTTCCGGTGTTTTTCAGGTTACTCAACACCAGCAAATTGCAAATCAATTTCTTTTTTTTTTTAAATCGAGTACTTGAATTTAAAAATCAAGGAATCGTGACAGCCCTAGCCATGGTTATTAATTTAGTTTTGCCTGTATGTTTTTTGAACTCTTAAAGTGATGGTAACAATTTACTTTTTTCATTATATTAATCACCACGGACCAAGGTTAAAAATCTTATTTACTGTTCTACTGAAGAAAAAAAAGTCACCTACATCTTGGATGAGTAAATTAACAGAACATTTTGGGGTGAACTATTCCTTTAAATGTCAAATTCAGGCTTTAATTTTACAAACAGCCCTAACTGAGACACATGCTAAGTGTATTTGTGTACTCACGTTGTCTCCAATTCGCAGGTACAGTTGCTGCAAGATGAGCAGGTCTCTGCAGAGCAGAGTTCGGGTCATGGCAGTCTGGCACACAGCTTGACAGATCAGACTAGCAGCCACACTGCTGCCGTACAGCTGAGAGAGACTAATACGCACTCTCAGAGACTGACCTGCAACAAATATCACATCAGTGCTGATTAGAGAAATAATTCAGCCCAATTCAGTCATCCTTTAAATCACCCCTTAGTCATTCTAAATTCATACAACTGTCTTTCTTAATCCATGAAAGACAAAAGAACACTTAAATACACAAAATAATATTTCTTCAGCTGTTTGCCACACAACAAAAGCAGATTGTGACCAGGCTCCAGAAAATGACTGCAAACACTCTAGATATATGCTAGAACTTGGAGCTGCACGATTATGACAAAAGTCATAATTGCCAACTACTTCCCTTGATACTGTAATTGTGATGATACATATTTATTGATAATTAATACATTACAACCATATATTTAATTTTTATTAATAGAATAAAAATAATACTTTTGTACAGCATTTATTTAAAAATTTTATTCGTATTTGTTCAGATTGTTTTTCAAAAAGTTTCTCTTTAGTTGAGAGAGTATTTTCTTTAGTTCTATATACCATTTCCATACAAACTTGTTTTCATAAAAAAATGTTTTATATGTAGCATTCATTAAAACAAATGTATTAATTATTTTCCAATATTTTCCAATATATCCAGGGGCATTTTAACCTTTGTAAGGACAACTTAAGGCATAGCAATTATATTTATTTACACAGACTGTTTAATGCTGCTCAAAGATAGCAAAGACATATTTATACAATAATTGCATAATGTAAATAGTCTACACAGACTATTTATAAATGACAAAATTAAAAATAGGAACTCATTACAGGTTAGGACTGTAATATGAAAAAGTCATTTTGATTATTGCTCTTGATATTGTAATTATTATTAAAGCTGATTAATAGAATGCATAAAAACTGTGTTTTGAAAAACAGCACATCATATGGCTACAAAGACAAAAGCTAAGAACAATTTATGAATTGGTTAACTGATTTTATAGGTATTATAAAATCAAGACTTTGCTTTGCTTATTTTTGTGCCATGAAGAACAGTTACATTTTCCAAAAAAAAATTTTTTTTAACAAAAATCTCTTATAGTATTATCATTTTAAATTCTTCCTTCACTAATACTTTACTTTGATGTTTCACACATTACTTTTGACTACGAATTTAAAGGAATAGTTCACCCAAAACAAACGTTCTATCTTCATTTACTCACCCTCATGTTGATCTAAAACTATGACTTTCTTTCATCGGTGGAACACAAAATATATACATTTTCCCATAACACCTTTTCTGTTCCACAGAAGAAATTCATACAGTTTTTTGAAAGACATGAGAGTGGGTAAATGACAGAATTTTCCATTTTTGTGTGAACAATCCCTTTAAGTCTTTGTAGTGATGGCATGATAATGGTTTTTCTGAAGTTGATAAACACCTCCTCTTAGATAACTGCTACAATTAAATGCCACAGTTCAAATTCGTAATAATGAGGAATTCTGTACTATTGGTGGTGCAGCCAAAAGACACACATTAACAGCATAAATAGTAACAACCACTGAATAAAGGGGCTTCAGGGGACACTGGGAAAAAAAATGTGTCATTGGTTGATAGGCAAGTCACTGTTCCTTGCCCATAAATCACCAGTAAATTAACAAATTAAAACAGTTAATCAGGCTTCTGTCCTTTTGCCTCTTGTGAATTAATTAATGCCACCAAGGTTTGCGCCAAACGCTTTCTGTAATTGATCTGGGATTTCTCTCAATTCCAGTACACCAAGGTAACCAGTACTGGTTTGCAAGGTTTTTATGGACTACCTTTGTGTAGCTTGGATATTATGCTATCACTTTTTGTGGCCCATTCAAGAAAGCAAGTCATACATGTTTGCAATGACACAAAGTCCAGTAAATGGCAGAATTAGAAATGATAGTCCTTCAATGACAATGTTTTTTTGGGCAAAGTATTCCTTTAAACATCAACAATAAGACATGATCATTTACCACAGAACCCTCAAAAAGGTGTATTTAATGGTACCAGTGGGTCTGCTGTCCGTCTCTGCATCAGCCTCCAGGTCCAGTTCTCTGAGTAGCATGTTCATGGCTACAATGGGGTTAAAGATGTCTTGCAGTTTGTTTGCAATATCCTGAATCACATTCCCCCTGAAGAGAACATTTCACTTTAGACATCAAACTGATCTATTACTAATGTGATTGCATTAAATCAGTGATTCAAGTGATACTGACTCGTTGGCCAAAAGACCCTCCAGTATTTTCTCTGACACTTTCTCTGGAGACAGTAGGTCATCAAGGGCTTTCTCCATCTCATAGGCCATGTCCTCCGGAAGAGACTCGTTCACCAGGCGCAGACACTGAACGAGCTGCAGGACATCACGGCTTACATCTAAATCTAATAAAAAGACCACCCAGGCATGTGATTAGGTAAAGACAAAAAAGAGGGAAAACCTGACAACCAAACCGCCTCCACTCCCACAATAATTTCAAAAAAATGTTTTATTAAATGAATAACTATCAATAAAATCACAACCGTTGCAATTTGATGATCACACTAAGCCATCTCACATTTACACATGCAAAAAGAACAGATGCACACACTGAAAACATTAACAAGTTTTATATTTGAAAATCAACAAACAACAAATAAAACAAGCAGCTCTATGCACTTTAAGCAAGATTCTATTCTGTGGGATTTCCTTCCTTATAATGGCCATCGTCAATAGCAACGCATTATAACACAGCATTATAACTCCACGCAAGTTATCACAACGGACCGCTCTGTCATTTCATTCAAATGCAACTTGCGTCTCCGTTTTTGATTGTATTGAAAATGAAATCAAAGGACTTTACCATTAATACTACTATAATTATTACTATAACTTCTTGTGATCATCTTGTCTGGACGATTCTTTTGTACACTGTACCAAATGGATTTCTAAACAGGTAAGATTTAAAACATTAATCTCAATTCAATATGTGCCCGTAATTATTTATGTGGTAAAGAAAATCTGTGTAATAAGTGTACAATGAATATCCATTATTATGTCCCCATGTCTTGTCTGAACTTTTTCGTTCGTCTTTGGCTCAAAGCCACTTTCTGCAAACTTTTCTTCCCAGAAGCTTCACGTTAATTTCAAGTGAGTGAGATAAAATATTTCAACTCAAAACTTTGTGTCCAATTATTTCCCAGACGTAGTTTTGATATTGAGGTCAAATTCCACTTGCCTTGCGTTCGCTATACAACAGTGAGTGGTCACAAAAACGATGATCACACTAAGCCATCTCACAATTACACATGCTAAGGCTGTCCTGCAGATGGTGCTGCGAGCTTGTGAAGCACTGTTAGAAGCAATCCGTGCATGAAATACTGTACATGTATTAGAAAACATAACAATTTACAGTTTATTTAGCAATTGTATAAGGCCATTTCACGATTTTAATCATACAGTAACAATGACTTTTTACGAAACAATAGTTTTTCAAACACTGCATTCTTACCCTCAGCAATTGGAGTCTCCTCTTCAGAAAACAGGTATTCATCTGAAGAAAGGTAAAGATGGTCCACAGCAAAGCAGGGTAACAGGAAAGACACAAAGCCCTGGAAAAGAAGGGTGAAAAGATTAGCGATCTATATATAAATCGCCAATGCCAATATCTGACATTTTATAATTATCAAAATTAGCCTGTAGGTTTGTGGTCTGTTTGACCTGTAAAGGCCTCGATATCCTCACGGCGAAGTTCTTTTTCGTTCTTCGCTTAGGGGTAAAACAAAGTTCGAAATATGTGACCAGCTATATGCTGTTAGCGAAGGCATCCGAAGCCACTGCTGAGAGCGGTGTTTAGATGATTATGTAAATATGTGCTGAGCGCTTTCCTTTCAGTAACAAAATACACACACAAAACAAAATTGAGAAAACAGCAAGCATTTTTTAAATAAAGCATCTGATCATAGCAACGTGGATATGTTTGCACGAGCTCTGCAATTCAGCACTATAGTAAAGTCACATCACATTTATTTATATAGCACTTTATACAATAGATTGCTCAAAACCAAGCAGCTTTATCATACTGAACATGAAAAACAGTGTCAAATGACGTCACATCAGTTCGTTCTTCGAATTCATTTTGAAGTATATCGGGGCCTTAAGTGTTAGAAACTGGACTTTTATTTTGATGTCACTGAGAACCACAGTGCAGCACAAATGCACACAAGCTCATGATGTTTAATTTTGAGCTCCCTTTTTTTTTTTTACTGTCCAGTCTAATAAGTCACAGCAAAAATGGATTTATTGCATTTAAACAAGACTTTAAATATCTAAAAGATGTAATTCCACACTACAGCTATTAGAGCTTCTGAATTGTACATTGTATCAGGCCGCATAAAAACGTGTTTATTCTGCATGTCTCTGGACTTACGACTGTTGTGCTCATTCAGGAGATTTCTGATGCCACTTGAGGCATGTGAGAACAACTTTCTAGAACCTTGATGTACTATAAACGATTAGTAACTATGTCAAATTAATGTCATTCAATGCATACTCTCACTGGTCTTTTAGAAAATGTGATTCCCATGCACAGAAGTACCAGACTAATAAATGCACTGCAGGTTGCATTACTTAAGTTTCAATATATTCTAAGATTAGTGGGATTATTAGAAAGTATAGGGGTCAATGGAACAGTTCTCAAAAACCAAAAACAAAAGTAGTATTCTGTCCATTTTATCATGAAATCCAAAAGATAAATGCCATTTAATCTGACGTGACTGATCACTGTATAGGCGCGTCAGTTTAATCTGCAGTGCAGCGCGCGAGTGAACGCAATCCTCTCTTTCTTCAGAATAAATGAATTAACATCTAAAAGGTATGTTGAGGATACATTACAACTTACTGAAACGTATCATATGTCTTGTAATCACTCAATCAGTGTTTCAACAATGGAAAGACGTCAATAAAACAGCTTGTAAGCAATGTCATGTATAGGGATGAAACGGTATGAAAATTTCATATCACGATTATAGCGACCCAAATTATCACGATTATCAATATTATCACGGTTTTGTTCAAATGAGATGAGTGTTCAAAAAGAACAGATGCACACACTGAAAACATTAACAAGTTTTATATTTGAAAATCAACAAACAACAAATAAAACAAGCAGCTCTATGCACTTTAAGCAAGATTCTATTCTGTGGGATTTCCTTCCTTATAATGGCCATCGTCAATAGCAACGCATTATAACACAGCATTATAACTCAACGTAAGTTATCACAACGGACCGCTCTCTCATTTCATTCAAATGCAACTTGCGTCTCCATTTTTGATTTTATTGAAAATTAAATCAAAGGACCTTACCATTAATACTACTATAATTATTACTATAACTTCTTGTGATCATCTTGTCTGGACGATTCTTTTGTACACTGTACCAAATGGATTTCTAAACAGGTAAGATTTAAAACAATCTCAATTCAATATGTGCCCGTAATTATTTATGTGGTAAAGAAAATCTGTGTAATAAGTGTACAATGAATATCCATTATTATGTCCCCATGTCTTGTCTGAACTTGTTCGTTCGTCTTTGGCTCAAAGCCACTTTCTGCAAACTTTTCTTTCCAGAAGCTTCACGTTAATTTCAAGTGAGTGAGATAAAATATTTCAACTCAAAACTTTGTTTCCAATTATTTCCCAGACATAGTTTTGGTATTGAGGTCAAATTCCACTTGCCATGTGTGCGCTATACAACAGTGAGTGGTCACAAAAACGACTGCAGATTTGAAGTGCTTGCCCCTATAGCAGCGACTATTTTTGGTCCTTTTAGAAGGCTGAAAAATCTCCTGGGGCTTTCACTGCCTTCTGCCATTTCTTCTCATTCAAAAAACAACGTTGCGCACTGCGCCATAATGATGCTGGCTGGACAGGATTTACCGCAAGTTTTCAAAATCACGATAATCAAACACGGTTTTAATGATAATTAAATTTTAAACGATATTACTAATCGTCAGTACATTTTATCATGGTTTATCGTGAAACCGGAAATCGTTCCATCCCTAATCATGTAGCATTACATTTACCTCAGGCAAGTCATTCAGTGTTCACAGCTGGTTAGTTCACTAGAGAAATTAATAATTTCGCTAAATATATGCACTGTATTAGCCTATATATTCATTATATTCCAGTTAACCTGTTAGTGATGTCTCGATTATTTAATGTTTGTTTAAATAAATCTGTCACGGAAATGACAGCCACTGTGTATAAATGATTATATTTCAACAACGAATTGGAGTAAAAACAATTTTATAATTAGATTTAGAAGTTAATGCAAAAATAAATAGCAACTGAATTTAGGCTAATAGTTTGGGCTCTGTTGTTAACCTTTAATATTATAATAATGTGCAAGTAAGGGCTCCCTATATAGTTTAGAGCAGTGTTTCCCAACCACATACCTGGAGGCCCCCAACACTGCACATTTTGCAAAATGTGCAGTGTTGGGGGGCCTCCAGGATTGTGGTTGGGAAACACTGGTTTAGAGCATTAGCAGAGTTTTTTTTTTTTATCTTTAAGAAACTTTTAGTTATAATTGAATTAATTTAAGGACAAACACAATTTGTTCTGTAAACAACGGTTTAATAAAGGAAAAAAAGCTATTTTATATTTAGTTTTCTCTCCCCTGCTGTACCGAACCGTGACTTCAAAACCAAGGTACGTACCGAACCATCAGTTTTGTGTACCGTTACACCCCTAGAGTAAAGGAATTGAAAGCATGACCTTAAGCAGGCTTCAGAAAAAAAAGCAGCTGTTGGTTTATCCAATGTTTCTATATCAGGCTGATCAGACAATCAAACAGTTATCTATTATTTCAGCATTCAAATTAAGAAAAGCAATGTGTACTAAAGAAGCAAATAGGGACAGTTTTGATTTAATTTGACCTACACACACTTCAACAAAATTAAGTGAGGCTGAGATCTGGTACCTTCTTGAGGACGCAGACCATGGCTGTGGAAGAGCTCACATGCAGGGCGAGTGGCGTGGACAGAACGTCCTGGTACTGTAGGCAACATGCGTAAAACTTTGACCAGAACTCCACCTGAAGCAGGCGATAGTCTTCCTGACAGAACTCGTACTCCGTCACACTAGACTGAAGCTGAACACAGTGTTTGATGAAATGTTTAGTGGTAACACAAGAAATGAACACAAAGGAGAAAACAGCACCACTTTACCTCATTTTCCACTGCGACAGTAACCTCTTTCTTCAGCTCCTCCCATGATAAGTTGGAATATCTCTCTGTACCTCGTTTGTAAATCTGGCCGAAAAGAATCAACTCTTCTTAATAAATGCAAGTGTAAACATAGCAGTTTTTCTGTTCACATGGTGGAATGGAGGTTTGGTTCAGCATGTAAGTAGTGTTGTTGTGGAGGGGATCAGATGAAAATGAGGCTCAGACACCAACATTTCATTGTGCTGTGCTCTCTGATGTGTTGTTTGAGGTTAAAAACTGTACAATATACAATACATTTTCCTGTAATGCAAATTGCTTACTTAAATCAACAGTATTTGGGGACCTTGATTTTTATGATATTTGCTATTTAAAAGGAAATGGCCTCTGGAAATTTTAATTGAATACCCCTGCTCTACGACCCATTAAGAGTGTATTAAAGTAAATTGAGATTTGTACCTGTAAAGCTTTAATGATGGCTGAGGCTGTGAAGCGCAGTGGTGAAAAAAGTACATCAAGATAGATTTCCTGTTAAAAACAACATTGTTTTAGGGAGCTCAAAAATGGCACAATGTATGACACCAGTTTCAGTGTTCACATCAGAACCAGATACACTTACCCGTGGGTCTTGGTCTTCACCAATGTGAACTTCCTCCTCTGGTGACGGCTGGACAAAAACCTGGTTCCACATGCCTGTTGTGTTACTACATTTGAAAACATAAGTGGCAAAGTCAGACAAAACCAGCAAATATTTATTTATATATATTGTGGGGGACTTTTTTTTTTTTCTCTAAAAAGACTTAAACTACTCTTATCTCTATGAAACCACTTTAATGAAACATTGTATGAAATGTATAAAGCTTTGCACAGATAAGCTTTCGGATTTATGAAAGCATACTGTAGATATACCATAGGCTGCACAAAAATCCCTATATAAACCACTGAGTGGAAAACTGTCCATACATTCATCACCACTCAGTCTACTCCCTGAAATAACCATATATGGAGCTTACAATGCCTAGTTCCACTATGCATAGAATCCCCATATAATGCCATCCATGTTAAACAATCACATTAAGTGGTATACGATAATACAGATATAAATGCCACCTGTGCCAACATTACATTATTAAAATAATTTTCCTATTCAGGATCCAGTCTTTATTGTTAAGCATCAGCATATTTATAAAACTAAATACATTTGCCTGAGAAGCAAAATTGTATAAGATACTACATTTTCAGAAGTGTATTTTTCTTATTCAATTTCAAAGGCAAAATATTGTTTTAAAGGGGACCTATTATGCAAAATTCACTTTTACATGTTGTTTGAACAAATGCGTGTCTGCAGTGTGTAAACAACCACCCTATAAATGGTAAAAATGTACCCATTTTTTTATAATCCCCATAAATCAGAAAGTGTCTCAAAACAAGCTGTTCCAGTTTTCTTCCTACAGTGACGTCACAGTAGGGCAAGCCACGCCCATGACTGGTGACGATCTCTGCCCTATTAGCATAGATCCCGTCCTGAGTGAGCCGCACACAGTCCACAATGATTATATGTGGTAATAAACACAAGACTCTCCATAAAACTCCCGGCCTCTGAGAACGCAGTGGATTAATTTAATTTATGAAGGGGAATGTGCCCAAGAAATTAGCTAAATTCGTATATGTTTGTGCAAATCCTTTTACACCAGACTGCTTTGCAAACGAGAGTCAGTTCAATGCTGGATTTGCACAAAAGTTGCTTCTCAATGATAGGTCAATACCAACTGTTTGTGATCACAACTTTATATCCAGAACATGCAAGTATAGCACTTTATATTTTGTGAATATTTGCAAATTGCCTTTCTGGATGTGCTTGTTAGCATGTTGTACGGTTGTGTTGTAAAGTTACCATTGTCTCTGACTACATTCATGGACCAGAGCAATGCAGTTCTTTTTAACCTGAAAATGCTCACAGTCTCTGTATAATTCATAAATGCACATTTATTATGCACAATACAGTCAGGTGATTTAAACGGTTTACGTTTTATTTGCAATAGCCAGCACATTGACATATCAGTAATACAAAGTATGTTGGTTGCCAACATCTGTACAATTTTTAGATCATGACGCAACATGCTATTTCATAAATTAAATAAAGATAACTATAACAATTACATCAATTCATAACCAGTCAGAAACATCTTGTTGCATTCTAAAAGTTACTACTAGTCTCTCCATCAGTGTCTGACTCCAGTTTGAACAAATAAGACATATTTCCAATTTCCGACATATTTGCTGCGTGAGGTTCTCCAGTTGTTGTTGCCAGAATATCTGAACAAAGCATGAGCTCTAAATAGCAGCTAATTTGCATTTAAAGATACACGCACGAAAACAGCTTGCTTTTGCACCCACCTAAATAGTGGCATGCTATAATAAATGATCTATGGTAGGGCTGCACGATTAATCGCAATTAAACTGCACACGATTTGGCAAAGGCTGTGATTATTTTATGCACAGCTTCTCGGTGAAGCACAGCTGTGATCAGTGGTAAATGCTGCTCCATCTGCAAGCCAGAGGGTGCTTTTGTGCAGGGTACTCCAAATATGCGCCGCAGAAGTACAATAGCACACGTCATTCCAGGAAATCCCTATGAACATTATACTATCGATGAGCTGAATAAACAGAAGATTGAAATGCTTTGATTAAACATGACTAAATGCTTTTCATGTTTGGAAAGATGTTTGACACGTGTTGCTTTTTCAAATGCACGTTATAAGTGACTGCTTATGAGCCATCCTGCACTGACAAACTGCGTATTAAAAATAAAATCACAGCCTTTGCGATTTCATAATCGCGATAAGCCAAATCGGTTTAAGCACTATTTCATGTTCATTGCGATTAATCGTGCAGCCCTAATCTGTGGGGTATTTTGAACTGGAATTTTACAGACACATTCTGGGGACACCTGAGACTTGTATTATATTACTGTATCTTGTAAAAAGTTTGGCAAAAGTGTGCATTGAGGGGACATATCGGCTGAAAAGGAATACTAAAATAATAAAATGGGACCCCCTACGGTCTTGTAGACTTAACCGCGCACCCGGCGGCCATTGTTAATTCCACAAGACAAGTGCATATGAAGTGTGCCGTTTGCGATGGATTCTGTCTGCACAGGACACCAGTGGGTGGCAAAAGTACTGTGTCATTGGAACTATTCAAACCAGCCAATGGACCATTCGATCACCAAACAAGTCTGGCAGTTTCATCAATATGCCTTCTGTAAAAGAGTGCATAAGCACAGTGCATGCATTTATGCCAATTAAAATTTTTTTTTTTTTTATAAATCCCGATTTGTGCATATGGAATGTTAGTGTATGGAACATTTATTCATCAGGCACCAGGTGACTTACCCCTTGCCATTGATTTCAAGGCCTCTTCTGATTCTAAGAAAGGGAAAGGCAACTCAAGATGTTTCAACTCTTTATTGTTAAGGGAGTGAAACTCAAAGTTTGACAAGAACACTGATACTATTAGGTTCGGCAGTATAAAGGTGAAAGAAAAATAATCTAATAATATCATCGGACCAGGCAATCTTCTTCCACTGCTCCAACTTCCAGTTCTGACGCTCATGTGCCCATTTGTAGCCACATTTTAGTGTTGGACAGGGTTCATCATAGGCACTCTGCTGCGTATGGGGCTGCATAGCCGCAGACCAATCAGAGTGTGATGCACTGTGTGTTGTGACACATTCCTCCCATAATAACCATCCTTAATTTTGTGTGACTTATGCCACAGTAGACCTTCTGTTGGCTTGGACCAGACGGGATAGCCTTCATTGCCCTTGTGCATTGTTGAGCATTGCCGGTTTGTCCCTCCTCGGACCACTGTTGGTAAATTCTCACCACTGCTGACCAGGAGCAACCAACAAGCCATGCCATTTCAGAGATACTCTGACCCAGTCGCCTTTCCATTTTTTGGCCCTTGTCAAAGTCACTCAAATTTTGAATCCTGCACATTTCTCCTGCATCAAACACGTTGATTACGAGAACTGACTTTGTCAATGTTTTTCGCTCAGTGTATATAACCTATGTAAGATCTGAGAGCAGATCGGACAGATACCCCTTTTCCACCAAGGCAGTGCTGGTGCTGGTTTGGAGTCAGAGCCTAGTTTCAAATCGGTTCTTTGTCTTTCCACACCCAAAGCACCAGCTCCGAACCAGGAAAAGTGGTTCTTAAGTAGCACCTAATCATTGCTGGTCTAGAAGTAAGAACTGCTTGCATCAGGGGCTGGGGGCGGGGTTACCGTGACCAACAAGACAAACACAAACTTGTGACTGCCATTTTTTAATTAGCAGCTAATCGAGCTAATAATAGCTGCTTGATTGTAATCTCCGTCTATACAAATTACGGCAAGCTGCACGAATGCGTTGGATTTGCTGTTTTGATGTCGATGTAGGATCGTAAAGCCATGTGCATCAATAGTAACGCAACTTTCGCCATTATTGATGGAAGGCTTGGTCGAGATGCATCCGTGCTGTGCAAACCGATCGCCGCATGACATCAAAGTACAGCGAGAGCATACGACTCATCAGTATTTTGAATCGCTCATGCAGTATTTTGATATATCATACATTGATCGGTCTGCGCAGCGCTGATGTATCTCGAACAAGCCTGGTGTGTTTGTTTCCCGGTGCCTCGCTAGAGTTGCTGAGAAAGATGAGACGTATATAGTGACGTAAGACCTGGCTCTGTGGTGGCTCTCTAGCCCGTGGAAAGGCAAACCGGTTCTTAGAAGGCTCGTCAGTCAAACCAACTCCGAACTGGCACTAGCACTGGCTCTGAACTAGCACCCGGTTCATTCTGGTGGAAAAGGGGTAAGAGATGATTCATTCAAACAGAATTCCATAGAATTCCGAATCAACACTCAGGACCCTAGATCAGAGGATCTGCCATTTGGGATGCCATTCAGTCTAGAAACCACCAGCTAAGTACTTTATGTCCATGCAAGCTTGTAAAAGATGATCCTAGCTAAAGGAAGAACATTGTCAACTTTAGACAGTTAACCCAAGACTAATGGTCAAAAGGACTCGCACAAGGAAAACCAGAGTTAACACCAGAATTTGTTTGATCCCCAAGACAGACATACAAAACAGACCTTCTTCTTAACCCCTAGAGGTTGAAGATCATGGCGGCGCGACCGCCTCAAATTTTTCTTATCAGTGCCAAAGACTCAAATAACTCTGTCGATTTTTATCACTTGTGCATGTAGGCCTACTTTACATCGTTTTGAGACGCGATGAGGAATAATCCTGGAATAATTTACCTCAGAAGAAAAGCTGTTTATTTCTAAGAGCAACGAATCCAGCCGATGATTGTGAGGTAAGTTTATTCTGTTAGTTTCTGTGAATATTAAACCGCAAAACAGGATCGGTTAAATATGAATCATAAGATGCACAATATGTCAGAAGACATGGAGTTTGTCAGAAATTATTTTGACCACATCAAGTTTTGTTTTGTAGAAAGCCTTTCTTTAAAGTGAATTTTTGTATTTCAGATTAATGCTGTTTTTTAACTTTCTATTCATCAAAAGAATCCTGAAAAAAAATGTATACTGTTTTCAACATGGATCTCCTATTAAAGTATCACCGTGAATATCATAATCATTTGTTTGCAATATAATCTACAAATTCATACACAAACAGATGTTCCTGTCACGTTTAAAGGCATTTTACTCACATACACCTAGTTTGCAGAACAAACTAAACCGACAAACTAAATGCTCCCGTGGTGTTTGCCGTTGCTAAGCTTTATCATCTCACTGCGGCATAAGCGTGATGCGCGTGCCTGGAAAAAAAACAAGCACGCTGCACCGCATGAGCATCACGACGGTGTTGCTCTATTTGAGCGTGTTCAACATGTTTCCATTGATTTCACACATTTTAGTCTGACAATAGTTCAACTAGTAGCCTACAATGTGAAGTTTATGCAACAATAACGCTAATATAAGTGAGAATAAATGTTATGCCTTAAAAAAAAAATCTTAAAATCGTCTTCTGAGGTAATCCAAGGTAAACTCACAGTGTGTCTTCTAATAAGTTGACCTCAGACAACAGTATAAAAAAAATTTAAAAAGCCAGTTTATGACAACTTTAACACTGCAAAACTCATTTTTACATCCAGGAGCAATGCAATAGTGGCCTCCCTTTTGTCTTCTGATGCCCTGTGGCTTTCAAGTTTCCATCTTTCACTGTCTCTCTATTTATCATGTTTGTTACATAACTTTTGATTAGATTGGAAATCCATTTACTAAATAATGTTAACTTGACTGACTGCTTCATTTCCACTTTAGTTCATAGATTATATAGTAGGCTATTTCAAAAGTATAGCTGATACAGACTGTTTTTTGACTGTGTTCTGGGGGTTTGTTAGACTAATCGTGTACAAAATATTTGAATGAAATTAGTTGCATCGCACATCCCTAGTTAAAATTCAAACTATATTACTCACTGCTCAAAGCTGATGTACTTCACCACAGTCTGGTTGTCATTATCCAGCCAAACAGCCCAAATATCAGTCGCCGTCAAGACAAAATCCACTAGTGTCTCCTGTTTCATACAAACACATACACTTTTAAGTACACATCCATCAGTAATCATATGAAGGATACAATATTTACTGTATTGAACTCTACCTGTGTAGAAAATAGTGTTGAGATGTGATCCAGACTGTAGCGATTGTTCTCATTGGCCACCAGCTGCAGCACGCAGAACTGACTGCGTTTGGGTACTGCGAGGTAGATGGCGAGACACAGACCGATGGATGAGGAGAAGAAGAGACGGAGCTTATGAGCTTGTGCTGGAGAAGACTTCACATCCCCACGACCCACAGGCATATATTCCAGCATATCAGTCACCAACAGACACATCTGATGCTGAGAGACAAAAAATTAATACATCAATGTGATTGGCATGAAACTAGCTACTGGATTCAAACGCACAGAGACACATGTTGTACCTATTTGCTGACATTTAAAGACACGGCAATTACATCTTGATATGTGAATGCAGTTGGATGTATGGATAATCCGGAGCCAAACTGACCTTAAACGACCACATCCGCAACTTATGATCTTGACACAGCGCAAATACAAAAGTGTCATCCTCTAGCTGGTGGACAGCCAGACTGATGGCTAGATCAGACGTGCTCTGATCTCCCCTGTGAATGGGATTATCTGTTTAAACAGTTTCTGCTCTGTTGTGGGTTGTGTGTGATTCAATTAACATTTTAATTTTATGCAAAAGAAATAATGTACCTGATAGCAGTGGGCATCCAGCCAGCCAACCGCTGCATCATTGAACTCTGTTTTAACTCCAAAATTGACACAGTCCCTTTTTGTAACAGAAAGTGGAATTATAAATTTGGTAAAAAAAATCATTGTCATTTTTAATAATCCTCATGATGTTAGACCCATAAGACTTCTGTTTATCTTCAGAACACAAAATAAAATATTTTTAATATTCTCTAATTATTTTTGTAAAAGTAAAAAAAAAGACACACTTAGAGCTCATCAAATACGGTAAACACGGAAGCTCAACCTACGAGAACAAATCTCATTAGTTCTAGAGAGCCAAGCAAGCAAGGTTGATGTATACCATACTTGATGATCTCTATGTATTTACATTGATCAATGTTTATATATGAATAAAAGCCTTATTTAAAGGGACAGTTCACCCAAAAACAAATTCTTTTCTCTTTTTGTATTCCACAAACTAAAGTCAAACACACAGGTTTGGAACAACACGAGAGTAAGTAAATAGCTATTTTCAATCCAATTTTTCTGCACATTTTAGGATATTGCATTAAAAAAAAGCTGGATGGAAAAGCTAAGATGCGCATAAATTGCACAGCATCTCAAATGTTGGTTTGATCATTCTGAGCCAAAGTCTGTCATCAAAATGTCCCTCCCAGAAGCACCTCACATGATTGAGTTCCCAAACACCAGCATCCGAACGCAAGATAACATGACAATGCTTACTACGTCTCGTCCGAGTGCTCTGAGACGCAAGTTATTTATGTAGGAAAAAAAATAGCTACAGTGGCTTCCCCGATTGCAGCAATTTCTTTTTTATTACAGATATTTTGCGCTAGTTTCCTTTGCAACTTTGGATGGAAACAGCTATTGATCATTTTTTGGGGTGAACTAATCCTTTAAACACGTTGAAATTGTATGAACTGTCAACTTTGACTGGCATTTTTTTAAACCTTTGGATGAAATTCAATTCAAATTCTGTAACTGTTTAAAAAGGCAAGGAAATCTTTCTTTCTTTAAAAAAATATGGTTAAAGTAAATAGATCTAAATAGTTCTAAATGCCCTCATAAAAATGCATTTAACATGCCACTTAACTTAGTAGTATGCCAAACATGAATGCCCTTTACTAAATGTACAAATATTCTACTTTTTACAAATTATGTTCAGAAGACTTATATAACAGGTGAGTCTTTGAATTAATTTCATGCTACTGTTACGTCCTTTTTGGGGTTTGAAATTTAACAAAAATAGCTTCATCACAATGTCTTGTGTGTTCCAAAGTAGAACATCATACAAGTTTGAAACATGACAAGTGTCCACGACAAGCATGCCAGGTGACGCGTCACGCTGCAATGGCTTGAGACCGTTTACACCGGACAAAGAAGTCAAAGAAATAACTTTACACCAGTTTTCTGCTCTCTAAACTCTTCCTGCAGAATTTCAGTCTGTCCTTGATGGTTTTCTTGGAGAGAAATGGCTTCATTGCTGCCTTTCTTGACACCAGGCCACCAGTCCAAAACTCTTGCCTCACTGTATGTGCAGATGCACTCGAAACCACCTGCTGCCAAAATTTTGAAAGATCTGCACTGGTGCCGACACAATTCCATAGCTACTCCTCAAGAGGAGACAGTCCTGGCAGTTACTGGACATTACGTCCTGATGCCCTCTTCACTGCAGTTGAACCGCTCTCCTTGAAATTCTTGATGATCCGATAAATGGTTCTTTCAGGTGCAATATCCTTTGCACCAAAATCCTTGCACATGAGATCTTGATGCAAATTGATGGCTGCACATCTTTCTTTGGAGGCAATTCATTTAGAAAGTTTATTTTTTGGCTAATGAAGCTTTTTGCAATTATTTAAATTGGATGTAATCACTTTTGCACAATCTATAAACACTGTGAAGCAACACCACAACAACTGAAGCAGAAAACTTTGCAAAACAAAATTTGTGTCACTGCCAATACTTTTGGCCATGGCTGTACTATGTTAGCAATAAAACGTGGCATCAATTTACATTGATTGCCAATAGCCGCGTTTCCACCACTAGGGACTTTGGGGTGGTACTCGGTGTGTTTCGACTGCAGGAATCGGGGTCAAATGAAGTTCCAGACAAAAATTTCCCCCTCAAAATGTCCCTGCTCGTGAGGTAGTACTTTTTCAAAGTTCAGGAACTTTCGGGGGTGGGACTTGGGCACTGAACATGCTGATTGGTTGAGTTCAGGCAGGATTTTATTTCAACCTAAAAGTCTGTTGCGGTGCGTGCAGTAAGAGTTGTTTGCTATTCGAATCAACAATAGAGTTTAAAAAGTACGACAGATGGAAGGAAGGATGGTGGAAACGGGGCTAATGACTCGGCTCTATGCAGCATAGAGTTGACTTGCATACGGGCGGCTGCCGGAAGTTAGTTATTTTAGTTTATAAAGTTTTAAATACAGATATTTTTCACACACAAACGCATCGCTTCACTTCAGAAGGCTTTTATTAACCCCCCGGAGCGTGTGGAACACTTTTATGATGGATGGATGCACTTTTATGGACTTCAAAACAGAAATACCCATTCACTGCCATTATAATGCTTGGAAGGGCCAGGACTCTGACTATTCGTCTGAAAGAAGAATCTCATATACACCTAGGATGGCTTGAGGGTGAGTAAATCATGGGCTAATTTTCATTTTTGGGTGAACTATCCCTTTAATAAACTAAAACTTTAACAAACATGCATATTTAAGATATGTAATACTTTTTAGAACTTTGCATTAAAAAAAAATTCAAACTTTAAGGACCCACAGACTATCAATGTATACAGAGTAAAGCTGCGTTCACACTGCCAGCGACTTTGTTAGCTGCATGCCGGTGACTGGCTTGCCGGTGGCTCGGCTCTTCATTTGCATAAAGTTAAATATCTCAAGTTTGTTGTGTTGCTGGACATGCCTACATCCTGTCGCCAGTCACTGTTGCTTGTGTCATAGGAAATTGCCAGTTGAAATTAGCTGGATCATTTTGCTTTGTCAATGAGTGTCGTTGGAAGTGTGAACGCAGCTTTAGACAGATAAAGATCACTGTACAGATACAAACCATCTTGATCATGAGGAGGTAACGTGACTATGATAATGCTGCCTGATGGTGAGGCAAGAGCAAATAGTGCTTCCCCCTGATGACTGATCCAGGCGGCTGATGTGGACGGAGCGGTCGACTGCATTCCTTGTGCAAACGGGAGCACATAACTGTGGGCTGGTTCATTTAAATTCAGCTTCCCGATGTCCGTGAAAACGGACTGCATCTGGAGTTCAGTGACCAGATCCTATAAGACAAAATATAATACAAATTATAGATCATATCCATAAGTAATATTACATTCAGTGGTTCCTTATATGCGCAAAAAAAAATTCAGGACATCAGCACTGAAAGCAGTTGGGAGATTTGTGATCCGTGTTGCGAGTGTTGTTTAACTCACTGCGGCATTCAGTGCAGAAACCGCTTTCATGTGGGTTGTTGTTAGGCTACATATTAAATATTGTTACAGTCATTTTCCATGCTTTGCTTGTCAAACTCCAGCTCTAACCACATTGCGGGGAAAATGCAACAACACCTTTGTGCTACTGTACTGATACACTTATGACACATGTCTGAATGCAAAGCTGAACAGGCAGAGGTGAACGAACAACACATCACGGTTTAAATTCTCCAATGCAATGCGATCTCATGCATAATACAGCACAGTGATTGGATTAAATGAGTTTATTCTCATGAATAATACAGAGAAACTGATGGCATAGAAACGTACTCTCTAACCACGGCTGCCATAACGCATATCACGGCTGATTTAACGCATATACCTTACTTTGTGACGTTGGTTCAACTTTGCTTTTTAAAGAGCTAAATACAAAAACAAAAATACAAAAATTTATTTTAGGGTTTCATGACCCTTTAACACGTAGAGTTGTGGTCAGAATTATTAGCACTCCAGGTAAATATGATCAAAGATGGCTGTAAAAATAAATCCTTTTGATTTTCCATTCAAAAAATTCGCAAAAATCTAACCTTTCATTTAAGTAAAAGAATTGTAATTGGGGGGAAAAAAAAATGTTTCCCCTCCAAAACACGTTGGCCACAATTATTGCCACCCTTAGCATTTTTTAATGAGTAAAATATGTCTGAAGTATATTCCCATTAGTATTTACTTTTTTTTAGCACACCAGGGTGACTAGGAACATGAAATTGTCTAGCTAAGACTTGTTTCACAGGAGTATAAATATGAGGAAACACAAAGGCCAAATTCCCTTAATCATCATCACAATGAGTAAAACTAAAGAATATAGCTCTGATGCGCAGCAAAAGATTGTTGAGCTTCACAAAATAGAAAGTGGCTGTAATAAAATAGCTAAAGCATTGATCATTGATGAAATCCCCAGTTTCACCATCAGGGCAATAATTAAAAAGTTCCAATCAACTAAAGAGGTTACGAATCTGCCTGGAAAAGGACGCGTGTCTATATCGTCCTAATGCACGGCGAGGAGGAAAGTTTGAGTGGGCAAAGGCTCTCCAAGGACCACAGATGGAGAAATGCAGAGATTAGTTGAGTCTTGGGGTCAGAAATCCTTAACCTCTTAACTTGCGCCCCTATTTTTGAGAATTTTCTGAAAACGACAGTCAAATAAAAAGGTATGCAGCTCTTAAACCTTATGGTCTATATTCATAAATCTGGTCTTATTTTAAACTAGACGCTTGAAATTTTGTTACCCAAGAGTCATAACTCAAAGTAGCATAGGAACAGAGTAAAACAAAGTAAAATATACATGTAAGTGACTCACATAAAAAAAAAAAATTGAAATTCACTTTGGGAAAAATGGATGAGACTTTAATGTTAAAGGCCTGATAATAACCTAAATATAAAACTGAATGTCTGATCATGTTTTGATTCAAATTTGAGGATACTCAAATTTAGCTTCTGTTAAGCTTTTATGTCAAGAAAAGCCTAGACGTCCTTTCGAAAAGGCCCTTAATTTCAGAACATTTGTAATTGTAGAGTAGTTTTTCATTCAAATAAACTGCTAATGATAATGGATATACAGTTACTGAAAAACTAAAGCAACTATTTACAGAATTTACAAAGTGTAAAAAACTTAGTTTATAAGAAGTGTCTGTCATAAAGTCTGCGAGCTGCGCTAAGGTGTGTGCGTAAACTGACAGACGCACGCGGGTGTGAATGGAAACGTAAGCACGAGTAGTATTCACCAATGTTCTTTACATATACTGCGCAAGAGGACGCCTTTTGATTGGTTACTACGTCCATCCATCAAAACTTTGCTAGCAAGGCATTGGCTAGGCATTGACTGGCTTTATCCAACGAAAACCATGGATGCTATGATTGACACCTCGCAAGCCTGTAGTGCGCTTTGTGGATATATATTGAGTCACCAGAACTGCCTGTGATTGCAGGAGAGAGGCAAGGGAGGACTCATTTTCAGCGGAAGTCTCTAAGCTTGCAGGGGAGATCGTCAGAATACTGATATCGATTCTAAATGATTGATTACTCTAACTCAAAACACTCATGCAAACAAAGGAGGATATTTAGTTTTTTTCCCTATTTTTTCGTTGTTTTGGATTAAAAAGTGGGATGCATTTTGAAGAGTGGACCCTTACATTGAAATGTATGGTGGTGTTTCTTGGATTCATCCGATCTGATCTGCACAATAGGAGATGAAAGATGAGTACTGCATTTATTTTGTACATGTTTACATTGCCCGTCCTTCAGCATTTCATTTAACCCTTTCCTCTCTGGTGTATTTATTGCAAAAACAAGTTCAGAACATAAAGAAACCCACCATATGGGAAGAAAGAACCCCATGTCCACGGTTAAATATACTGCTGGATCTTTAATGTTTTTTTTTCTGGAGGTCCTGGACATCATGTTCAGATTCATGGTATCATGGATTCTAGCAAATACCAACAGATAAAACAACCTCAAAACCTGACGGCCCCTGCTAGAAATCTTATAATGGGCCATGGTTGGATCTTCCATTAGGACAACGATCCAAAACAAACATCAAAATCAACACACAAATGTGTCACCGTGTACACATTGAAGCTTCTGCCATGACTATCCCAGTCCCCTGACCTGAACCCTACAGAAAATGAGTGGGGTGAACTGAAGAGAAGCAGCACCAACATGGAGCTGGGAATCTGAAGGATCTGGAGAGATTCTGTATGGAGGAATGGTCTCTCAGACTCAGAGCTGTTATCTTAGCAAAAGGAGGTTGCAAAAGTATTTAATAAAAGGGTGCCAATAATTACAGCCAACATGTTTTGGAGAAAAGCATTTATTTCTTAATGTGATTTACTCCCCACTTTCAATTTTTTTACTTCAATGAAAGGTTTCTTTTGAATGAAAGACCAAAAGGATAAACAATGCATTTGCAATGATTTATTTTTACAGAGATCTTTGATCATATTTGCCAGGGGTGCCAATAATTCTGACCACAATTGTAGCTCTGATTGACACATTTTTATCAGGGGTCCCCGATGTCTCCAACGTTTTTTCAGGGCAAGGACTTATAAAGACGATAAAGACACCGGACTTATTCTATGACTAGAAAACTGCATTGCACAATTACAGGTTGTCCAGGACTTGTTGGAAACTTGATTATTACAAATTGTATCCTCATAAACTGAGAAATGAACATCGATTAAAGCAA
Organism: Rhinogobio ventralis; assembly: GCA_039654625.1. Lineage (NCBI taxonomy): Eukaryota > Metazoa > Chordata > Actinopteri > Cypriniformes > Gobionidae > Rhinogobio > Rhinogobio ventralis. The sequence continues at coordinate 25,728,329 of CM077216.1, forward strand.
TACTGGAGAGTACAAGCTAAGCTCAATCCACCGCATTTAGTGAAAGGAGAAAGACTTTTTTTAGAGTCATCATAATTCTTTCTTCAATTATTCTTATTCAGTGGTTGTAGGGTTTATGGAGTTTGGTTGTCATGGCAACTTTATATGGCTGGGAACTGAATATCATAAAATAACAATACAATTTTGCTGCATTTGCAGGCAGCAAAAAAATAAATACATTTTGATTTAGTAGCAGTCAGGTGCTGCCTACGAAAGCAGAGAAAAAGATCCTGTCACTTACACTGCGGTACATGCGGGTGGGGTGCGGCAGCACCAGGCGATGGACTGATTGGCTGGTGACGATCAGAATAATGACGTTGTTAAGGGTCTCTTGTATATAAACTCCTCCAGGCAGCAAGAGGCAGTGTGGGATACGCAAGCGGACAGCATTATTCAGAAGATTAGTGTCCAGCGACTGCTCAACCAACTGAACAGTGTCACCTGAAGTGGACCTGGAAGACAGGAGACATCCTAATGTATATACACTGAAGGATAAACAAATGTAATTATTACAACAAAGGAATTCAATGATATCGAGACTGTATAAAATAAATGTGCTTAAATGTATAGATAATTTTATTTTCAGAAACGTGCACCAATTTATTTAACAATGTTACATTGTTAAGGTCCTTTCACACTGGACGCGATTTTGATTTTTTGATCAGCTGTTTGTGTAATGAGTGCTTCCACACCAAACGCGAATGTGCTGCGACGAAAAAACTGTTTATTTTTTCCGCTTCGATGTCGATTTTTTTTTACTCTAGCGGCGACAGAAAAGGCTTCAACCAATCACATACAAGGAAACAAAGGTGACAAAATGTCCAGTTGATGTCACTAGCTATTGACTCAACATTAACCTTTGCCAGGTATCGCATTTCTCACGAGATTACACCTGTAGTTGTAGTAACAGCTGCAGCTGTGTTTGCCCACTGTAGGCTACAGACAATGATAACATAACCTTTTGAGTTAAAACTAGTTTTTTTTCCCCCCTAAACCATGTATCCGCAACCATTGAAAGTGAATGGGTTTTGGCAGTACGACTGTGGCACTTAAATGTTTACATTGTAACTCAACTGGAAACATAGCTGCTCCGGATCGATTGGTTCCCTGAAGTATGTGGTTTGTCTCGTCAGATGCGGTGCTAACATTACTGTCTCTGGAGGAGCTCCTCAAATTGTCCCACGGACATTTGAAAGTAAGTGCGGAACTGGCCATGATAAAGTTTTAGCTCCTGTACAAGATAAGCATACTCCCCTTCAGACTCTCTCTTCTTTTAAGACTGGGTGCACCCAAAACCGTCTTTTCGGTCTTTTAAAGAAAATGAAAAGCTCGTCTTCACTGGATGATGAAGTGTCCATGTTTTCTCAGCTGTCGCCGCAAATGTTTTGGAATGTTGGAGCTCTGAAACGTCACAGACGTCGCAAATTCATGTCGCGGCTGATGTGAATGGTTTTGACACGAACTATTTGCATGCAAAATATTCCTTTTCTGTTACGCATCCGGTGTGAAAGGGCCTTTAGAATAACGTTACATCGGGGTAGAAAACATGCATATTGTATATTATCCATTACATCATTACAATGTAGGGCTGCACAATCAGTTGAAAAATATCAAGATTACAATTATGGCTGCAGTGATCAATTCAAATTCTACATTATAACATTATTTACGTCTACTCCCATTGTGTCAGTTTTCTATTTACAACTTGTTTTTGGCAACAGCCGAATATTGTAATAAAACAAACACTAGGGCTGGGTATTATTGACAGACTTCACAAATCAAATTGATTCCGATTCACAAGCTGTTGACTCGATTTGATTTGTTTATATATATAGAAGGGGTTGTTTGGTTGTTGGGGGGAGTTTCTTGTGTTGGTAAGAATCACGTTCCGGGCGCGGTCCCCCTCGGTAGAAATCCCGTTCGCGGGGGAACCGCGGCGCGATGAAAAGGGCACTTTCACTTTCAAAGGGGCAGGGGCTAAAGCATGAACATGGATTGGATCCATTTAACATTCAGCAGGTCAACGTAAATACATAAATACAACAGAACAAAGATACATATGAAATACAGTGCTTTTAAAGGTATGTTTAACAGTTTTCAGGTACAGAAATAACGTAAACAAATGTAAAATAACAGCATATTCTTTACTGTATAAATTAAATGCATATTAATCCTTATGAAAGTTATTTAGTCAAGAGTGGTGAGCGATTTTTGTCTTTTGTTGTTTGATTAACATTAAAACAAGACAGAAGCGCAGCAGAAATATTAGATTACGTAAATGTAAAATATTTTAGCTTAGTCCCCCAGCAAGAGTTTTTTTTTTTTAAGGCGATCGTTATTTTAAAACGTATCGCCTTATTACTTCCATGGCGACGAGTCATGCTTGTCACGTAACACACTGCAGCCACAATAGCTCTGTATGACAAAGAGCACATTTGAATCGGTGAGATTGTACATGTCAAAGGGTTAATCTTGGATTATGCAACAGACATTATTCAGCTGGTGTGTGGTGGGCGTTCTGGCGCAATATGGCTGCTGTCGCATCATCCGGGTGGATGCTGCACATTGGTGGTGGTTGAGGAGATTCCCCCTTCTATATGTAAAGCGCTTTGAGTTCCCAGAAAAGCGCTTTAAAAATCTAACAAATTATTATTATTATTATTTACAGCTCAGTGCCTTCATGCGGTTAATTAATAAACCATAGGTTTGTTATATCTGCCTTTTTCACGCTATAGCCGAAATGCCGATGGTTGTGAATTGATCAAAAATCGGCTGATACATCGGTGGATTTCTAATATTTATATATTTATTTAATTTAGCATGTTCATGTTTTTTTGTAATAAAGTTCAGCACTGTTTTACTTGGAGTGTTATGTTTGTTTTTTTGTATCCAGAATCCATTTAAAAAACTATCGGTTGATTAATTGGTTATCGGCAAGTACGGTCCAACCTAGTTACCCGGTACTCAGTAATTATCAATTCATCTCCTGTCACTGAAAATGTCCGCAGTTTTAAATCATCTTCCAGATGCTTATTTTAATAGGCGTTTGTTCAACTAGGTGTTAATAGCAGATTGAAAATATACATAACCGGAAGAATTGATACACTGCCTGACACAGAGATGGTCCTCACTGCAGAACACGAGATCCAGGGGGCAACTCCTCCCACTTTACATATCCCTAAACTTACTCGTCTCCGCCCCCTGGATCTCGTGTTCTGCAGTGAAGGGCTACTGTCGACATGCACTTCTGGTATTCAATTCCGCTGTGATAAAGGTCTATGACGGTAGTGTTGCACAGAAATGCACGATAGCGACCTGCTTTTTGCGTCACATAGCGGCTTTGTGGCTAGCACTTAGCATGTGGGACCAGACAGCGTTGATCCCCATCGAGGCTACGCTACTCACCTTCCAACACAGAGCAGTACGCCTCATGGTTATTCCCAGAGACGGCCCTCAGCCACGGTTCCAACTCCTTATCCTCCAACTATTTGTACGAAAACTTTTCCCCATTAGTCAACGATGTTGTTTAACAACCGGGCGTAAAGGGACCTTTACTACAGTGCAGTCAGTGAGTGAGTGAGTGTGGTTACAGATGATGTAATATAGCGGGATTCCATAAATAAACTACACAGAATCCCCCTATTCACCTACGCAATGATTAAATTCAGGCAAACTTTAGCATACAACCTCTTTGGACAAATATACATAATGAAAGGATGATACAAAATTTAACATCTTGGAAAATGGCATTTAAGACTTTTTAATACTTTAAGACCCCGCGGAAACCCTGGATTAAGTAGTTCTCCTGGCCTCCCTCTCCATGACCTTTTCCCCCCAACATTTTTGTTAGATGCTAAATTTAGGTTTAAAAGTCAACATGTAATTCAAGAATTTTGAGAGCAACTGTAAAGGGATAACAGCATGTAATTGAATATAAATGTAAGACGTTGCTTATAGCCTATTACAGGATAAAGAAGTGACAGTAACTAGAAGTCGACCGATATATCGGTCGGCCGATATTTGTCATTTTTTAATATATCGGCATCGCCCGATATCCGTGTTTAGTAGCGCCGATTTTAAGTCAGGCACGTCCGCGGGCAGCCCCGTGATATTGGTGCGGTGGAACTGTCCGGAACTGGCATAATGCTACAGCTGGTAGAAGGTTTGCTTATTGCAGTTAACTTTGACTGTAGTCAAAAACTATCAGCAGCTTGCTTGCTAACATATAAGCCCCAATGTTATAAGTTCTGTTTTATTTTTCCTGTATCGGAGTCGGAGAATTTCACTCTGTGCGTGGGGTGGAGAAGGCGGCAGCTCTCACAAACACTGCAGTGTGATTGAGGGCGAGGGCTACGTTACACCGCCCCGCTCACATACAGCACCGTGCTCGGAGACACAGAGCTGTCCTGACAGATAAATTAGAAAATGTTTAAGAGATTGATAATTTAGTTGTATACATGTTCGCCCATCCATATATTCTGTCACAAGTAATTCTGGGTTTTACACGATTCTTTCGTAGTGTGGTTTTGGTCAAATTTACTAAAGTAAACATTGTCACGTGTGTCAGTTTCTTCTCACTGCTGTTTCCTGATGGTTTATAGAACAATTACTCCAAGTCGCCCTTGAGTATAAACACCTCTCAAACGGACAAGGCGCACGTGCATTCAGCGGAGGCCCGTGCTGGGGAGGCAGACGAAAGTATAAACAAGGCTTAAGCACCCTCAAACGCAAGCAAAAGCACCTTCAGTTAATACTGTAATAATATACTGGCGAAACAGATTGGGCAGATTTGCACATTTGTGTTCACGCTCTGGAGAGCGGCAAATGTGAGAGCGCCATCTATTTACAACGTGTTTTTGCAGCAGTGAGTAATGTATCCAGATCTCTTGAACGCGATCAGAATCTCACCGCTCAAAACGGCAGAGTTTTTATTCAGAGTTAATGCAGGCTCGCGAAACTCGAGGCTATACAGTCTATAAAATCCATTGAATAAAACTATTGATTTTCATGCTTCTAAGAGGACCGACAGCCAACTGCATGCTGCAAAGTTTCGGAAGTGACATCTAAATATAAATGCTGGATTCACGCTGCACGAGACAGAAATATCCTCCTGAGACCTCCTGAGAGATATTTTTTGTGAATTTCTCTGACAACATACACAGTTTTGTCTGGATATTTTTATGAAAAGATATTCTTACTCCCATTATTACACGTCTTTTTACATTACATATTGTCCCAAAAACACATTACTATGCAAATTAGATATAGTGTATTTATGGCCATGTTTATCATTAATACTTGGTCAGTTTGTTGATTTGTTTGGTTAACTTTGGATAAATATTTTATTTTGATACCGTGCAGTGCACAAAATTAAGATTCAAGAGATGGTTCAAATCAGTGTTCAATAAATTAAGTTTAGAAATGTTGTGCATCCACTTATTATTAGGGTGACATTTTAGCATGCAAATGAAGGGGAAAACTTCAAGATATCAACCCTAAAAATCGGCAGCACATATCGGCCATCAGCTGACCCTGACCTCTAAACATCGGCATCGGTTATAGAAAAACCCATATCGGTCGATCTCTAACAGTAACAGTTACTTTGTCCATAGTGAATGTGTGTGTGTTCCTGCAGAACGTTCCTCTTATCTGGTAATGTGTTTTTGTTTTTCTTTAATATCTTTCTAATGTAGGGATTTAAACTGTCCTTTTGCATAGTAACTTTTTTTGCTCATAATGTATAGCACAGATATACCCTTAAGAAAATTAACCATGTAAAACCATGTTTTTTTGGCGTATTGATTACCATTTGTTTAACCACACAAATACCAGAGTTAAACTATGAATATGAATAGTTAATTTGTGGTTACCATGGAATAACTACAATAACCCAGTTTTATTTATTTATTCATTTTATTTGTTGTAAAACTATGATTCATTTTTGGATATATTCACCATGTATGTTTTCATAGCACTCAGCTGACATGTTTTGTTTGAAGGACAGCATTGGGCAGGATGTGGAACAGTGTGTTGTCAAAAAAAATGTAATTGGGCTTTTTATCCGCTTAATCGAAAAAATTAATCGGCAAACTAGTCGATTACCAAAATAATCGTTAGTTGCAGCCCTAGTTGTAATACGTTTATTCCACTAACCCACTAACAAAGTGCTTCAGTTTCCTGGTGTTCAGTTAGCTCTTCAGCGTGCAGCTCAAACAGCAATGCTGCGTGTTATTGTTTGTTCAAGCGTGAAAGAGAACTCAATTCTGGTGCGCTATCTGTGCGTCACAGACAGGACATTCACAGACAAGCGCATATGAGTGCGCTCATATATAAAAAGTGAGTAAACATAATAAGCGACCCACCAAATTGGCTAGTGATTTGACAGCGTTACCGGCCACAGTCGATTTCAAACCCTGTTGACCACACCTGGCACATCGGCCAGAGCTTTTTTGCACATGTTCAATGCACTTTTGTTACCTAATTTTCCTTACAAGCTCATTAAGGAAACTATTTAAGAACAATTGTTTGAAAAGTTAATGCAATTTAAAAAGTGAATGTAATTTCATTTCAATAAAAGATGTGATACTTGATTTGGTTTATATTTGCTTAATGTTTTTATAATCAGGCCCTCAAATGATAACAATTTTGATCGGCCAATATATCAGTTATTGGCTTTCAAATATAAATAATTATCGGTGCGTATTTCTAAACGTACATAATTAACTAGGGGTGAAAAAAAAAAAAAAAAAAGGAAAAAAAAGAAAGAAAATAACACGATAAATCATAGTATCGCAATAATTTGTATAGGGATATTGTATCGATACAAAATTTTTACTGTAAGCTCCGCGCTTATAACGCAGGAAATAATAATATGAAATATTTCTTTCAGACTATAATATCACAAACAGCGCATCACTCTTGCTCACACACACGTGCACAGTTAGCGCATTCTCAAATATTTCTGAATGTGGACCACTCTGTCCATGTTTATGTGTTGATTTGACACGCAAGTGCATACCAGCTGCGCACTGCAATAGAACGTCGCTCGCAATTACAATCAAAGAAGCGGTCTATATTATGCCATATCTACACTGTCAGCGCACTCGTTCATTATACAACACAATAGGTTTGCTGCAATAGTCAGTGTTGCTGATGTTACCGGTGTTCAGCCGCAACACTGGTAACATCATTTGCCCATCAGGGCACCACCCCCACCGTCATTTAGTCAAGTCAAGTCAACTTTATTTATATAGCGCTTTTTACAATGCAGATCGTTTCAAAGCAGCTTCACAGTGTTAAACAGGAAAATAATTACCAGAATTTGATTCGGCTGTACAGCCGCTCTGGAGAAAACGGTGATGTCATCAGCTCATTTCAATTATCATATATATTCAAGTAATGTAGTTGATATAATAATTTAGATTTTTTTAATAGTAGTAAAAATAATTTAGTTCAGTTAGAGAACAGACAATACAAATAAAAACTAAACGTGCAAGCGTGAGCCGAACTAGAGTTACAGCACAGATCAGCAACAGGAGTCAGATTTAATTTATCACAAGAGTGAGGAGCTGAATGACAAGACGACGGTTGAAGATTTGGTTTCGACGTGAAATGTAAAAGCGCCTATTTAAGGGAGTTTGTCATTGTACTGTTTTGTAGTTGTGTTTTTCATTAAGAATAACAACAAACCCACCATTCAAGCAACTGCCGCCACCCAAATTGGCGCTAATTCTAAAGTGAAAGTAAAATGTGCACGTCACAATTTGATTGCAATACTCAGCATGTGGCAATGTTTTTTAAAAATCGGAATAATATTGTATTGTGGCTTAAGTATTGCGATAAAATCGTACAGTGGGGCCTCTGGCGATTCCCACCCCTAGTAAATACAAGGGGTGTAACGGTTCTCAGTAAAAAAAAAAATCTAACCGTACCATTCTCTACCCACGGTTCGGCACGCACTTGCACCACGGTTCATCTCTAATCTGACGACGCATTCATTATGGTTTGTTGAAAATAACGCGTAAAACAGGCAGTTCCGCTAACGTATGTTTCTGTCGATGGATACACATGCTGGCTCACCAATAATACATTACAACAGCGATAATAAAAAAAAAAACATGGACAAAACAGTCAATTTGTAGACTTTGTTCAATGCGAGTGCTGCCGTATGCTTGAATATGACCAGTCATTTAGAAGACGCAAATGAGAACCCGCGCATCTCAGACAGCGCACAAAAATTGTCTTTTTGAAGTCTTGTGCTCAAGACAAACTCACAAAAAAATTGTCAACATGCCCGTCTTGAGTATCCTAGCAGACATAGTCTGTTATGACTTAAATGAACTTATACAGTTGAGAAAGACAATGATTGTGTACAGCATCAGTATTTTGGATCCGTGCATTATGTCTTAAAGTGACAGCAGCCTTTACTGCTGTTTGTGCTTTCACGTTCAAAACGGCAAAAGACAAGGAAATCCCTCACTGCTCTTGATTGAACAGCTTGATTGAATAATAAGGATTAATTTTTATCTTATACAGTCAAATATGCAATGTTAATAGCTGTACCTGAAAACTAATGTTAGACCTACCTGAAAAAACTGAAAAGCAATTTATTTTATTAGGATCTTTGCTCTATTGTATTTATTTGCGCTGCTGCTTATATTTAGATTATTTGTTCTTATTTTCTTGATTTGTATTGTCTTTTTCGATGTGTATGTGGACAATATCCGGATACAGGTCGCATGTTAATGCCAAGTGTAAACGCAGCCAATGACTCGCTCATTAAGACAGTCACCTGCCGCCACCTACTGGCGGTTTAGTTTTGTGTTTAAAAGTATTATTCTTTTCAACATTTCTTATTTGTAAATTCAAAAAATATTTAAAACAATCTCATAATGCAGTTGTAATTTTTCAGTGTAAATAATTTAATTGGTAACAATTATTCATTATTTATTTCATATTATTTCATTTTTCATTCTAAATTCTAAAATTTGATCAATATATTTAAAATGATTAGGGGAAAAACGCTCTTTATAAAGATTAAAATATCATAAGTCAAGTCAAGTCAACTTTATTTATATAGCGCTTTTTACAATGCAGATTGTTTCAAAGCAGCTTCACAGTGTTAAACAGGAAAATAATGCAACCGAATTTGATTCGGCTGTACAGCCGCTCTGGAGTAAACGGTGATGTCATCAGCTCATTTCAATTATCATATATATTTAAGTAATGTAGTTGATATAGTTAATTTAGTTTAGTAATTCAATTTATTTGGATATTTATTTGAAAATGTAGTGTCCCCAACTGAGCAAGCCAGAGGCGACAGTGGCAAGGAACCAAAACTCCATCATAAATATGTCAAAGCTGACTAAACACACAAAAAAAAATTTTTTTTTTCTGGACAAGCAAATGTTTTACTCTGACAAGTTAATAACCGATTTACTTGTCCGAAGGAAAAGCACACGAAAGAGTGCTAATCTCTCACCAGTGGATGAATCTGTTGCTGGTGACTGAGAGGAGTTTACCACTGTCCTCGTAAGAGAATCCACCAGCACTGTCTGCATACTTCACACCGCCAGAGTTACTCCCAACACCTGCTGGACACAACAAAACATACTTCAATGAGTGACACTTGACTGAATTTATAATTCTCATAAGTCATGACCTTAAAAAGACTTATGCATATAAATTGTGCCGTTAATATAAATTAATTGTAAATATAAATTGAGTGTTCAGTGTATAAATGCCAACAAAAGTGACATAAATCCTCTTCAAAATGTTTATATATACACACAAACACACACACAATAGCATGTGTTCGTGTGTATTTCCTGATATCTAAGTTACATTATTACATTGTAATCTAGTGCGGGTTTGGTCCTTCTGTAGAAATAATCTGCTACCAACACGTTGTGACTTTTGCCCGTAACTAAACAAAAACTCTTTTTTGAAAAAAAAAAATAATAATTTCGGGCACTGACAGCAAATATCCCAGCGTCAGATAAAAACATATTTAATATATCTAGGGGATTTATATGATCGTTGCACAGTGTGACCCAGAGTCTGCCATCGCGTCACACGCGAGCTGCTAACACTAAAGTCATCATTTAACCGCTCAGCCTATTCTAACGCACATCTGACTGAAAATGGCGTGTCCAAAACAGTTTCATATTAAAAGGAGTTACCCAGATTCAGTGTTATCTGTCTGAATCGTGAGACAGTCTCTCTTTCAAATCCGCAGATCTCAATGTAACTCCTTTCCAGAACACCCGCCATCTTCACGCGCCGCACATTGGGACTCACTCCGCGCTTCCGCCTTTCAAAACCTTAAAGGGCCAGTACACTACAGTCACTCTGACTGCAGAGCCGCGAATCCATACAGCGCCACGCCACAGTCTCATGCTGGAAGTGGGCGAAGCACATTTACCTTCAAAGTTTAAAACCATGTTAATGTCAAGTATTTTATTAAAACGATCTAATTTAAATTATATATATATATATATATATATATTAGAAATGTTAAAAGTTGCTTTACTTAAATGATTACCAGAATATAAATTGAACACAAAGATTGAAAACTAAGATTGAGCATTTGACCATTTATTTATTTGACATAAAAATGATTTTTTTACTCAAGCATTTCAGAATGAACACTTTTTTTCTCAGGACATAATACACATTCCACAGTTATTCACTGGATTGCATGAATGAAATCAAGCAAATTCAGATTCATCAAACTCAAAATTTACTTTTCCCCTTAAGTAGCAAAGGCATCATATACATCATATACTAGCTGTGCTACCAAAGTCAAACCAAAGAGAATAAATTGAACATAAAATATTGCACAGCAGGTACATGATGACAAATTAAATCTAAAATAAATCAAATCTCCATAAACATGCAATTAATTCCGAGACGGCTTTTGTCCAGAAAAATGTCCATTTCCATGCAGTGCAGCAGCGCAATGATATTACACAGTGCCAGAAAATAGTCCCCAGAACGCTCTCTGTGCAAGCAGGTTGTCATGTTGGTTATGTTGACGGAAGTTAGCCTATTTTCAGGCGCTGCGTAATATTATTGCGCCGCTGCACCCATGGTATGGCAGCAAAGTTCCTGGATTATTACACAGGAATGAGAGTATAGTACCTAGCCATATCGGTCTAGAAAATGGCAACGTTTCATTTTCCGTCGGTCTTAGTACACGATGTAACTATACACATCACAACATGTAAATAGGAAAATGTTGGCGTTATTTTGTCACTTATTGAGCAGTAGGCTAGCTGGAGCCGTTTACCTCCAGTCTTTGTGCTAAGCTAGGCTAGCGGTGGGTGCGTCAGACAGAGTTATGGCACGCACGGAGATAAAAATGGTATGTATAAACTTATCTAACTATGGGGGATACGGTGAATAAGCTAAAGTCCCAAAAAGTCGCCGTGTTCCTTTAAGCATGGGGAAAATGGTCAGCGCGCCAGACGCATGGTCTAAAAGGGTTGTACCTATTCTCTTAATGAGTAATGGGTGTGTTTTGGACGTAACGTGCAATAAACCAATCAGAGTCTCATCTCCCATTCCCTTAAAAGCCAGTTGCGCTCGCGCCATGGCGGAGCGGAAAAACTGAATGCTTCTCTAGCGAGGATCTGCTCCTGCGCGAGGTTAAAGTGCGAGAGCAGACTATCTACGGGACAAGCCGGATTCCACCAAAGCTCCCTGAGCATATGAAATGTAGACATTTTTATATTTATATACACAATAATAATCTTTTACATTTTAATCCTTTAATTTTTCATATTTAAAAATGTTTGTGTGCTGCTGTGCGTCCCTGTGTGTAATAAGCAGAGTGTACGCACGTTGTGCACCTGCCTATATAGGCACATATTACTAACGCCCTTTAAATAACACAAAAAAATACTGCACTATTAACTTTAGACCAGGTTTCAGTTGGTCAAAGACGCAGTCTAATTCAGTTGCCTCATAATAGCAACGCGCCAACAATGCGAACACACCTCGTTTTCAGACCAGCATGCCCATGGGTGCACAAATGGGCGCCAATGCATTTGCTATTTAAACAACGTGGCGCAGGACGTGAAAATGATAACTGCCAGGCTGAAACTTGCATCACGCCTGGCATCACATTGTGCCGGATGTATGATAGGGCCCATAGAATGCCATTTTAGAATTGCCTTAATGTATTTATTGCGTCCTAATGTTGTTTTAGAATGTTGCAATTTAGGAATTCCAGTGAGGAAAATAAAGTTTGAGAATTCATGTCTCAACACAGTGCATTGTATATAAATAGTAAATTCATAGCAAATAGCAAATCTGCGAACATAATATCTATATTTGGCAATACATATCACTGTTTGGTTGTGTGTTTGATTGAATGTTTATTGGGATGCATTCAAACACATGAAATATTATAATTGTTTGTATTTTGTTAGCTTAAGCACATTGTGTTTGTCTTTTGACTTTGATAAAGATGAGATGACATTTTATGACCAAATAATGCAGAAAACTAACTAATTCTAAAGGGATTGCTATTAAATACTATTCTTTGCCACTGTGTTTAAAGAAATAACTCAAAACCTTCATACCTCCATGGACAACTGCCTTTTTGAAGTGAATTTGAAGGTGTGCATTCAACTTGTGCCATCTGGTTAAAACACTGGGCTGTGGAAATTGTTGCAGCATGTTTTGCATAGCTGCAAATTAAGTAAAGCTGAGTCTCTCCGAATCATTATATGCCTCTAAGTGAAAAACAGCACAAAGTAAAAATCACAAAACCATGACAATATCAACAGACGTGATAAAGAGACTTCATCTTAAAGCCCATTTACAAAAAGATTAGAGCCATGTTCTGTATAAATTAAGTGTTAATCCGAAAACGATGGATTAAATTTCTCATAATCTATTAATGTTAAGTGTGATAACATGCTCTTGATTTGTATTAGAATTATTTTAAATATCTTAAGTTATTTAAAATATTTTATTTTGTCATTCTTTATATTTTTATTATCTTAAGAAAAAATGAATCATAAAATGTATATTTAATTGTATTGTATTTATGATATTTAATTTTGTCATTATTTATTTTATAGTTTTTGCATTATCTTAAGTTGTCTAAGTTAAAAAAATAATTTTTCGTAATAAAAGCATTATATTTTATTTGTTTGGATGCTCGCTTTAAATACGGTTTTGTTACTTGCTCTCACTAGAGCAAAAAGAGTGAGGGAAGGTTTACTCCTCTTGATGTTCTCACTGGGTGGTCAAAAAGTAACTTTTAGAACTAACCCGGCATTTGTGCCTGAAGTGTTTGATCACGCTGGTGCAGTTCAATCAGTGGACTTGCTAGCTTTTCATCCACCACCCTTTTCATCTCCAGAGGAGGAGAGGTTACATTGTAGGGATGAAACGGTATGAAAATTTCATATCACGATTATAGTGACCCAAATTATCACGATTATCAATATTATCACGGTTTTGTTCAAATGAGATGAAAGTGTTCTAAAATAACAGATACACACACTGAAAACATTTCAACAAGCTTTACATTTGATTAACAAATAAAGCAAGCAGCTCTATGCATTTTAAGGAAGATTCTATTCTGTGGCATTTACTTCCTTATAATGACCGTCGTCAATAGCAACGCATTATAACAGCGCACATCCACTCATCACAACGGGCGCGCGCTCTCTCGTTTCATTCAAATGCTACATGCATCTTGCGTCTCTGTTTTTGATTGTATTGAAAATGAAATCAGAGGACTTTACTATTAATACTACTATAATTAATACTATAACTATAACGATCATCTTGTCTGGACGATTATTATGTACACTGTACAAAATGGATTTATAAACAGGTAAGATTTAAAAGATTAATCTCAGTTCAATGTGTCCCCGTAATTATTTATGTGGTAAAGAAAATCTGTATAATAAGAGTACAATGAATATACATTATTATCCCTTAAATGTCACCCTAGTCTTGTCTGAACTTGTTCAGCGACTTTCTTTTTGCATGTTCTGCAGACAGGGTGACCATCTTCGATTAAGTTCCCCTCAGGACTTTTGTAAAAGCCAAAATATGACCACACCTCAGATTTGGTCATTTTAGAAGGCGGAGAAATCTACCGGCGCTGTCACTGCCTTCTGCCTTTTCTCCTCATTCAGAAAACAGCCTTGCGCGCTTGACTGGATAGGATTTAGCGCGAGTTTTCAAAATCGTGATAATCAAACGCGGTTTTAATGATAATTAAATCTGAAACGATACTACTAACCGTCAGTACATTTTACCGTGGTTTATCGTGAAACCGGTAATCGTTCCATCCCTATTACATTGTTTATGTCCGGTTCGTACTCTGCATACATACGTATATACTCTTTTTGTTACCATGAGGGGGCGCCGTTCTGTGTTTTGCTGCTGTGGTCGCAAAAGACTGTTTCAGTTTCACAAAACCAGGCTTAGACTGTGGGGCCACGTTTCCTGGCTGTTGTGGTGGAGTGGGACAGGAAGGCTGATAGTCCGTATGTCCTCCTCTCCCTGAGGGTCTGAAATTCAGTCGGCTCGGGTGATAATGCCGAGATGCTGGCTTACTCTTGGTGGTGAGAAAACGAAAGCTTTGCTGACATATCGGTCTACCCCTCTGGAGAATGGGTACTCTCCAGCACAGCTCTTAATGGGGAGACAACTGTGTACTACCATACCACAGCTTCCAACTTTTTCTAACCCCTCATTGGCCAAACATTAAGAGATTCAGGGAATCAGACAACTGGGCAAAAGAGAGACAGCGACACAGGTACAACATGCAAAGGCACGTCACTTATAAACACTGCAGACTGGACAAAGAGTGTGGCTGCAGAGAGAGAGAAATCACAAGGGACTGTCATTCATCAAGCAGAAACACCTAGGTCTTACTTCATACACTCTGATACAGGTCTGATCAGGAGAAACTGCACTCACATGCGGCAGTTCATGGGACGTTACCTCAAAATTCCATGGAAACCACTGACACATTCCTGAAACAGAGTGACACTGACACTCATATGCATGCTACTAGGGATGTGAAGAGACACTGACATGAGTAGAGAGTAGTTCTGGTCGAGTGTCACAGCCTCCTGAACGTCTGAATTTTAGGGAAAAAAGAGAGAGCAAAAAAAAGTTGTTCACTGTTTGTTTATGAGAATGTGTTGCAAGTTAGGTGACCTGTAACTAAATTCAAGTTTGAAGGTTCTGCAAAGATGTTTTCAACATGTTACTATAAGAAAAGAGTCCTTACTTAAATGGGGGAGGTGTTCTGTAATGGGAACTTGCAGTGTGATGCTACTGTTGTAGTACGGACATATGAGTGGTGACCTGAGTTATGATGTCAGTTCCTGAGTAAAGAGAGCTATACTGACTATCACTCGTGTTCCTGGCTTGTTATTATAAAAGAGCTAACTTAACAGTAACAAAATATAAAATAAAAAGAATGGCAGACATTTAGGCCAAAGCAGCAAAGATAAAAATCTTTGTCGTTATTTTATCTTTGTTATAAAAAGGAATAAGAACAAAGATACACATTACATTTACACAACATAATGAATAAATGAAATAAACAGTGTTTTATTTTTTCTGCTACAGTAGGTGTATTTAACAGTAGCATTCAAGTAAGAAATAAAACATGACATACACTTCACTATATAAATTAAACATTGATTTATTAAAGCTATTAAAGTTCTCAGTCAAGAGCAGTGAGTGGTTTTCTCTTTGTGTTTTATTAACATTAAAGTGATAGTTCCCTAAAAATGAAAAAAATTCTGTCATCATTTACTGTCTCAAGTTGTTTTAAACTCGAATTTCTTTCATCTGTTGAAAATAAAAGTTATTTTGAAGAATTTGGGAACCAAACAGTTGCTGGTCCCCAGTGACTTCCATAGTAGGCAAAATTTGTTCCTACTATGGAAGTCAATGGGGACCAGCAAATGTTTGGTTACCCACATTCTTCAAAATATCTCCTTTTGTGTTCAGCACAAGAAAGAAATTAATAAATACATTAGAGTGGGTAAGTAATGACAGAATTGTTATTTTTGTAACTATCCCTTTAACTATCCGAGATCGGTGGTCGATTGCTCCTGACTGCCTCCTGTCTGCCTCGCTGCTGAGTGTTTGCGTCTGTAGCTCCATAGAGCTTTGCTTTTGAATCTCTATTTGATATCATTCCTTGTTGTTTATACTGCTAAATATAACTTACTCATCACCATATATTGTCTAATATTGCCTATCACATTAAAGTCAAGTCAAGTCACCTTTATTTATATAGCGCATTTTACAATGGCGATTGTTTCAAAGCAGCTTCACAGTGTTAAACAGGAAAATAATGCAACAGAATTTGATTCGGCTGTACAGCCGCTCTGGAGAAAACGGTGATGTCATCCAGCTCAGTTCAATTATCATATAGTGTCAATGCGGGCATATCAGTAATAGAGTGGAATATTTAGTGAATATTTAGTGTCCCCAACTGAGCAAGCCAAAAGCCAAAGGTGACAGAGGTGACGGTGGCAAGGAACCAAAACTCCATCAGGTGACAGAATGGAGAAAAAAACCTTGGGAGAAACCAGGCTCAGTCAGGGTGCCAGTTCTCCTCTGGCCAACAAACAAACAGTGTATGATTATGATTCTGGCAAAAGTATAGGTCAGAAGTCATATTAGATCGGAATATTACAAATATTTGTCCAGTTCCATCTGACTGAAGATCGGAGTCATCACGCCAGAGATGGGTTTGTTGAGGATGTCGTGCCGATGAGGCCTTCACAGGGAAAGAGTCTAGTTGACACGGTCTCTGCAGACACTTCAGGGATGCGTTGGTCATGTCTAGGCGCAGGTCTACCATCTGATCTAGATCCGGCTCGGATCCGGCTGACTGCAGTAAACCTCGGGATAAACAGAGAGACTAACATTAGCATAGATGCCATTCTTTTTAGGTGTTGTGGGAAGTGTTCCCGGTTCCGGCTGACCTAGTTAATGCAGCCTAAAACAATCATTTAACTGATTTGAATAATATAAATGGATAATGTTCTATGTGTATGCCATAGTAAAGAGATGTGTTTTTAGTCTAGATTTAAACTGACAGAGTGTGTCTGCTTCCTGAACAATGCTAGGAAGACTGTTCCAGAGTTTAGGTGCTAAATAGGAAAAGGATCGACCGCCTGCAGTTGATTTTGATATTCTAGGTATTATCAACTGGCCAGAATTTTGAGACCGCAATAGACGTGATGGAGTATAATGCGTTAAAGGAACACGCCGACTTTTTGGGACTTTAGCTTATTCACCGTATCCCCCAGAGTTAGATAAGTCCATACATACCATTTTTATCTCCGTGCGTGCCATAACTCTGTCTGACGCACCCACCGCTAGCCTAGCTTAGCACAAAGACTGGAGGTAAACGGCTCCATCTAGCCTACTGCTCAATAAATTACAAAATAACGCCAACATTTTCCTATTTACATGTTGTGATGTGTATAGTTACACCGTGTACTAAGACTGACGGAAAATGAAAAGTTGCAATTTTCTAGACCGATATGGCTAGGGACTATACTTTCATTCCTGCGTAATAATCCAGCAACTTTGCTACAGTACCATGGGTGCAGCGGCGCAATGAGCTCACTCAAGTACTGGGGAGCTAAACCATTTAGTGCTTTGTAAGTAATAAGCAAGATTTTAAAATGTATGCAATGTTTAATAGGGAGCCAGTGCAGTGTTGACAGAACCGGGCTAATATGGTCATACTTCCTGGTTCTAGTAAGAACTCGAGCTGCTGCGTTTTGGACAAGCAGCAGTTTATTTATTAAGCGAGCAGGGCAACCACCCAGTAGAGCATTACAATAATCTAGCCTTGAGGTCATGAACGCATTAACTAACTGTTCAGCATTTTGCATTGAAAGCATGTGCCGTAATTTAGATATATTTTTAAGATGGTAGAATGCAGTTTTACAGATGCTAGAAACGTGGCTTTCAAATGAAAGATTGGTATCAAAGAGCACACCCAGGTTCCTAACTGACGACGAGGACTTGACAGAGCAGCCATCAAGTGTTAGACAGTATTGTAGGTTACTACTTGTGGAGTTTTTTTGTCCAATAATTAAAAATTAATTTTTTTCTGAATTAAGTTGCAGGAAATTACAGACAAGCCTGTGTATCAAAAACAATACCCCCTCTCAAAAGAAAAGGTGGAGGGTGCTCTTCCTGTTATTGATAAATTACTGGCTCAAGGCATCCTGGTGCACACTCATTCACCTTATAATACCCCAATTAATCCAATTAAGAAAGCAAATGGTTCTTGGCGTTTAACTCAAGATTTGAGAAAACTTAATGAGTTGGTAACACCATTGTCTCCTATTGTACCTGATGTGCAAAATATAATTAATTCTATTCCTTATGAACATTCATTTTTTACTGTTTTAGATATTTCTAGTGCCTTCTTCAGCATTCCTGTTGATTGCCGAACTCAGCCATTGTTTGCTTTTACCCTGGAAAATTCACAATTAACGTGGACAAGACTCCCACAAGGGTTCAGAGATTCTCCGGCTGTTTTCTCTGCTGTAGTGCACGCAACGCTGAAAGATGCCAAACTTCCTCCAAACACCTGTCTGCTTCAATACGCAGATGACATCTTCATCACAGGTGCATCTGGGGACATGTGTGCTGCTGCCTCTAAAATTGTCTGCAACATTTTGGCAGAAGCTGGTTTCAAGGCATCTAGAGAGAAACTTCAGTGGGTCCAGAGGAGGGTTGAATACCTTGGACATGAACTGTCACAGGGCAAGGTGCAATTGTCTGCTGACAGAGTGAAACCTATTGCTACCTTCAAGTACCCATCGACACGGAAGCAAATGCAAAGCTTCCTGGGACTGGTTAATTATTGCCAATCATGGGTGCCCAACTGTTCCATGTATGACAAAATCCTACGAACTGCTACTCTGGGGGACACAGAGGACATTACATGGACAGCTGAGATGGACCAAGTATTCAGACATTTGAAATCCTCCTGCACTCGGCCTCCCAAGTTACACTCAAGAGTTTCACCTGCACATCCGCTGCAATCCTGGCCCAGGAGCATGGAGGTACTTTTCGTCCCATAGCTTATTTGTCAAAAACTCTTGATTCAGTAGCTAGGGGACTCCCTGCTTGTTTGCGTGCAGTGGCTGCCACGGCGATCATGGTGCAAGATGCTGAAAAAATTGTGTTATCACATAAATTGATAGTGCACACCTCTCATCAGGTAGGAGTCATTATGAGTAATATTTCTACTCAACATATGACTGCTCAACGCCGCTCTGGCTATGAGGCTATATTATTAACTACTGCTAATTTGATTCTGAAACCAACTTCTGTTATTCATGTCCCTACTGTACATTTGCACAGGTTGCTGACGCAAGGTGAATTTGAGAGTGACGACCACGATTGCCTGGCCAGAATCCAGATTTCGACTGCCTGCAGGCCAGATGTTTCTACATCTGTCCTGGAGGAGGGGAAGAATTGGTATATTGGTATATTGATGGATCCTGTTTCAAGCCAAATGATAATGTATACTTGTGTGGGTATGCTATTGTTGAATTACCTGATCGTGTAATTGAGGCATACTCTTTGCCATACAAGTCAGCACAAGTTGCAGAATTAATTGCTTTAACGAGAGCTTGTCAATTGGCAAAAGATCAGTGTGTTAATATATACACTGACTCCAAATATGCATATAGCATAGTCCATGATTTTGCCAAATTGTGGGAAGAAAGAAATTTTAAAACCTCAGATGGAAAGCCAATTGCTCATTATAGCATTGTAGCAGAGTTCATTAACGCAGCACAACCACCATCAAAACTCGCTGTTATCAAAGTAGCAGGACATGCGTCAGGAGAAACAGGCCAAAGGAAACAGATTTGTAGATGAAATAGCGAAATGGGCTGCTAAAGAAGTGATATTAAGTCCACATGTAAGCGAAAGGGGCACTGATGTGCCTATGATGAATTCATCATTGACTAATGATTTGGACATTAAAATATTACAAGCTAACCCTACGCAAGCTGATTTGACTCATTGGTCAGACAATGAAGTAAAACCAGATCAAGCTGGAATTTTAAGAGACAACCAGGGTAGACTTGCACTACCTGCATCTTCGATTGTTATGCTATGTAGACATTATCATGGTGTATCACATGTGTCGAAAAAGAAAGTGATACAAATGTTGAATCGATCTTACTGCATAGCAAATGTTCGAAGAAATACTCTGTTGATATTGGATGCTTGCCTGGTGTGTGCTCAAACCAACAAGCACAAGGCAACTAAACATGACTCTTTACCACATCCCGAGCTACTTCCACTTCTTCAAATTCTAACACTTGCAAATTGATTTTACGCACATGCCTCCTTGCGGAAATAATAAATATTTGCTTGTGATTGTTGACCGATTTTCTAAATGGCCTGAAGCTTTTCCGTGTGGAAACTTAAAAGTTTTACTTACTTAAACTTAAAAGTTTTCGGTACATATCCTAATGACAAGGATGAATTAATGATATTAAGAAGAGGATCTATGACCTCTGGAAGCATCTCTTTTAATAGCCTAGTCGGTATAGGGTCGAGCATACATGTTGATTTAGATGATTTAACGAGTTTAGCCAATTCTTCTTCTCCTATAGCAGTGAATGAGTGTACTTTTTCCTCAGTGACACTACAATGCACTGTCTGATGTGATACTGTAGTAGACGGCTGCATGGTTATAATTTATTTCCTAATATTATCAATCTTGCACGTAAAGAAGTTCATAAAGTCATTACAGCTGTGCTGTTTGCAAACATCAGAAGTTGAAGCTTTATTTTGGTTAATTTAGCCACTGTATCAAATAAATACCTAAGGTTGTGTTTGTTTTCTTCTAAGAGAGTCGAGAAATAAGCAGATCTAGCCGTTTTTTAAGGCCTTTCTGTACGCAATCATGCTCCCTTTCCACGAAATGCGAAAAACGATTCGGTTACTAACGTAACCTCAGTTCCCTTGCATATCTTAGCAATAAAAGCCCTTGTTACGCCATAGAATTCGACTGAAAATCGACTGAAGCGATCCCCTGATCTAAGCACAATAGCACAGCGGGTTATGCAATACTCGTTCCCTTCTCTCAGGGAACCAAGGTTACCGAGTCGTTCCCTTTCGAGAGTACTCTCGTATTGCGTAAAACTAGCTTATGCTGATGGGAACCCAATTTAAAACGCTGTGCGTGCTTTTAAAAACTTTGTCCCATATTTATGGCCTGGGGAGAGAGCCCAAGGCTCATAGAAGAGAAAAAGTATGAGACCCAAAAAGAGGCCAACAACAGTGAGCATCATATAAGGGTTTATACAGGAAAGAATATTCCTATGTCATAAAATCCATATAAGAACTAGACCAGACAAAGTCGGGCTTATTAATATTGAAAATTTGTTATATGGGATTTTAACAAACTAGACCGGACAGAGTCGGGCCTTATAGTATGTAATGTGATGAACATTTGCTTGTGTTACACATAGCTTATTATGGGTTGAGACAAACCCCCAGACCGGAAAGAAATTCAGGCCATAAGTATTGCAAATGTTATACATTTGTTTATATGGGGTATAGATAAAAACTAGACCGGACAGAGTTGGACCTATAGTTATTGCAAATGTTTTATACATTTGTTTATATGGAACAAATCCTAGCTTGCAAAGCAGGGACCTCCAAGTTATAGAATCTAACAAATGTGGATGGAGAGGCCCAGCCTGCCGCCGCACAGATATCTTCAAGTGGTATTCCACTGGACCAGGCCCATGACGAGGCCATGCCTCTAGTGGAATGAGCTCTGATGCCTATTGATGCCATAAGACCTAACATTCTCTAAAAACGTTTGAGAGGAGTGTGACTGCCAGCTATAACTGTTCCCAGAAAAGCAATATTTTGGGTGGGAGACAGCGCGCTCTTGGCAGTGTTGAGTCTCTGGTTGGGCTATAATGAGCCAATCGTCGAGGTAGTTGAGTATTCACACTCCCCGTAGTCTCATGGGGTGACGGGGTGCTATCTGAATGTCAAGTCAAGTCAAGTCAACTTTATTTATATAGCGCTTTTTACAATGCAGATTGTTTCAAAGCAGCTTCACAGTGTTAAACAGGAAAATAATGAACAGAATTTGATTCGGCTGTACAGCCGCTCTGGAGAAAACGGTGATGTCATCAGCTCATTTCAATTATCATATATATTCAAGTAATGTAGTTGATATAATTTAGTTTAGTAATTACATTTATTTGGATATTTATTTGAAAATTTTGTGTCCCCAACTGAGCAAGCCAGAGGCGACAGTGGCAAGGAACCAAAACTCCATCAGGTGTCCTAATGGAGAAAAATAAACCTTGGGAGAAACCAGGCTCAGTCGGGGTGCCAGTTCTCCTCTGGCCAATTAACAAACAGTGTATGTTTATTATTTTGGCAGCCTTATAGGTCAGAAGTAATATTAGATCGGATTATTCGAAAGATCGGAGGCATCACACCGGGTTTATTGAGGATGGCGTGTCAATTAAACAATTATTAAATAGGAATATTCGAAATATCGGAGTCATCACGCCGGAGATGGATCCATTGAGGATGCCATGTCGATGAGCAATTTCAGAGGGTAGACTAATTGACACGGTCTCTGCAGACACTTCAGGGATACGTTGGTAATGTCTGGGCGCTGGTCCACCATCTGATCTGGATACGGCCCGGATCCGGCTGACTGCAGTAAACCTCGGGATAAACAGAGAGACTAACATTAGCGTAGATGCCATTCCTCTTATGATGTAACGAGTACATCAGGTGTTATGGGAAGTGTTCTCGGTTCCGGCTGACCTAGTTAATGCAGCCTAACAATTTGAATAAAATATAAATTAAAATGTTTTATGTGTATGCCATAGTAAAGAGATGCGTTTTTAGTCTAGATTTAAACTGACAGAGTGTGTCTGCTTCCCGAACAATGCTAGGAAGGCTGTTCCAGAGTTTGGGTGCTAAATAGGAAAAGGATCGACCGCCTGCAGTTGATTTTGATATTCTAGGTATTATCAACTGGCCAGAGTTTTGAGACCGCAATAGACGTGATGGAGTATAATGCGTTAAGAGCTCGCTCAAGTACTGGGGAGCTAAACCATTTAGTGATTTGTAAGTAATTAGCAAGATTTTAAAATGTATGCGATGTTTAATAGGGAGCCAGTGCAGTGTTGACAGAACCGGGCTAATATGGTCATACTTCCTGGTTCTAGTAAGAACTCGAGCTGCTGCGTTTTGGACCAGCTGCAGTTTATTTATTAAGCGAGCAGGGCAACCACCCAGTAGAGCATTACAATAATCTAGCCTTGAGGTCATGAATGCATGAACTAACTGTTCAGCATTTTGCATTGAAAGCATATGCCGTAATTTAGATATATTTTTAAGATGGTAGAATGCAGTTTTACAGATGCTAGAAACGTGGCTTTCAAATGAGAGATTGGTATCAAAGAGCACACCCAGGTTCCTAACTGACGACGAGGACTTGACAGAGCAGCCATCAAGTGTTAGACAGTATTCTAGGTTACTACATGTGGAGTTTTTTTGTCCAATAATTAAAAATTCAGTTTTTTCTGAATTAAGTTGCAGGAAATTACTAGTCATCCAATTTTTTATATCAGCTATGCATTCCGTTAATCTTGTGAATTGGTAAGTTTCGTCAGGGCGTGAAGAAATATAGAGCTGAGTATCGTCAGCATAACAATGAAAACTAACGCCATGCTTCCTAATGATATCTCCCAGTGGTAGCATGTACAGGGTGAAAAGCAACGGTCCTAGCACTGAGCCCTGCGGTACTCCATACTGAACTTGTGATCGGTGTGAGATCTCTTCATTTACTGCTACAAACTGAAAACGGTCAGATAAGTATGATTTAAACCATGCCAATGCAATTCCACTAATGCCAACATAATTTTCGAGTCTATTCAAAAGAATGTTGTGGTCGATGGTATCGAATGCAGCGCTAAGATCGAGTAACACTAACAGAGAGATACAACCACGATCGGATGATAAGAGTAAATCATTTGTAACTCTAATGAGAGCAGTCTCAGTACTATGATGTGGTCTAAATCCTGACTGGAAAACCTCACAGATACCATTTTTTTCTAAAAAGGAGCATAATTGTGAGGACACTGCCTTTTCTAGTATTTTTGACAGAAAGGGTAGATTTGAGATTGGCCTGTAATTGACTAATTCTGTAGGGTCAAGTTGCGTTTTTTTAATAAGTGGTTTAATAATAGCCAACTTAAAAGTTTTCGGTACATATCCTAAAGTCAAGGATGAATTAATGATATTAAGAAGAGGATCTATGACCTCTGGAAGCATCTCTTTTAGTAGTTTAGTCGGTATAGGGTCGAGCATACATGTTGTTGATTTAGATGATTTAACGAGTTTAGCCAATTCTTCTTCTCCTATAGCAGTGAATGAGTGTAATTTTTCCTCAGTGACACTACAATGCTCTGTCTGATGTGATACAGTAGTAGACGGCTGCATGGTTATAATTTTTTTCCTAATATTATCAATCTTACAAGTAAAGAAGTTCATAAAGTCATTACTGCTGTGCTGTTGGCAGACATCAGAAGTTGAAGCTTTATTTTTGGTTAATTTAGCCACTGTATCGAATAAATACCTAGGGTTGTGTTTGTTTTCTTCTAAGAGAGTCGAGAAATAAGCAGATCTAGCAGTTTTTACGGCCTTTCTGTATGAAATCATGCTCTCTTTCCACGAAATGCGAAAAACTTCCAGTTTTGTTTTCTTCCAGCTGCGCTCCATTTTTCTGGCTGCTGTTTTAAGGGCCCGGGTGTGCTCGTTGTACCACGGCGTTGGACTATTCTCTTTAATCTTCTTTAAGCGCAGAGGAGCAACTGTGTCTAAAGTGCTGGAAAAGAGAGAGTCAATAGTTTCTGTTGCAACATCAAGTTCCTCTGGGCTATCTGGGATGCTGAGGAGATGAAACTGATGAGGAAGATTATTTACAAAGAAATCTTTAGTCGCAGCAGTGATAGTCCTGCCATATTTGAAGCGAGGGGACGGCTTTGCAGCCTTTGCTAAATTAAGTATACATGATACTAGGTAATGATCTGAGATGTCATCGCTCTGCTGCAGAATTTCAACGGTATCAACATTTATTCCATGTGACAATATTAGGTCTAGAGTATGATTATGGAGATGAGTGGGTCCTGATACGTGTTGCCTAACTCCAATAGAGTTTAGAATGTCTCTAAATGCCAATCCCAATGCGTCTTTTTCATTGTCTACATGGATATTAAAATCACCAACAATTAGGACTTTATCTGTAGCCAGTACTAACTCTGATAAAAAATCAGCAAATTCTCTGATAAAGTGTGTGTTGTGCCCTGGTGGCCTATATACAGTAGCCAACACAAATGTTAAACAGGATTTATCAATTTCACTACATAACGTTACGTAAAGCACCAAAACTTCAAAATAATTATATTTGAAACTAGACTTCTGAGTAATACTGAAGATATTATTATAAATTACAGCAACACCTCCCCCTTTACCTTTCAGACGCGGCTCGTGTTTATAACAATAATCTTGTGGGGTGGACTCATTTAAAGTAATGTAGTCGTCAGGTTTTAGCCAGGTTTCTGTCAAACACAGCACATCTAGATTATTATCTGTAATCATATCATTAACAATAAGCGTTTTAGAGGAAAGGGATCGAATATTCAGCAGCCCGAGCTTTATCATTTGATCATCTGTATTATATCTGTTGTTTATTTGTTGGACATCAATTAAATTTTTACCGTTGAATAGTTTTGGTGGTTTTTTGTATTTACTAATTCGTGGAACAGACACAGTCTCTATGTGAAAATAGCTAGGTGAAAGAGTCTCTATGTGCTGGGATTTATCTGACTTCTGTGACGCGAGACAGCTAGCAGACGGTCGGGTAAGCCAGTCCGTCTGCTTCCTGACCTGGGCCCTAGTTAGTCAAGGTTTAGCTTTAAGACTATGTGCCAAATTACTAGAGAGAAGAGCGGCACCACCCCAGGAGGGATGGATACCATCTCTTTTCAACAGGTCAGGTCTGCCCCAAAAGCTTTTCCAATTGTCTATGAACCCTATGTTATTTTGCGGACACCACTTAGACAACCAGCCATTGAGTGATGATAGTCTGCTAAGTATCTCATCACTCCTTTTAATGGGGAGGGGACCAGAGCAAAAAATCCGGTTTGCCATCGTACTTGCGAGTTCACACACCTCTTTAATGTTAATTTTGGTGATCTCCGACTGGCGAAGTCGAACATCATTTGTGCCGACATGAATAATAATCTTAGAGAATTTACGATTAGCATTAGCCAGCACTTTTAAATTTGCTTTGATGTCAGGCGCTCTGGCTCCCGGTAAACATGTGACTATGGTGGCTGGTGTCTCTATTTTCACGTTCCGTGTAATAGAATCGCCAATAACTAGGGCACTTTCAACAGGATTCTCAGTGGGTGCATCACTGAGTGGGGAGAACCTGTTTGATGTTCTAATCGGAACGGAAGAGTGGTTTTTTGATCCGCGACTATGCCGTCTCACCGTCACCCAGTTGCCCTGCTGCACGGGCTCTACAGCCGGAACCGAACAATGTACAGATTTCACTGAGCTAGTCGCATCCAAAGCAGTGTCTAAAGCTGTTTTGTTCTCACTACTCTCAAATAAAATCTGGATGCGTGTCTCTAATTCTGAAATCTTCTCCGTCAGTCTGACTATCTCCTTACATTTATCACATGTGAAGCCCTGTTCACCAACGGAGACAGATATACTAAACATGAAACATGTAGTGCAGGTAACAATAAAAGGAGAAGACATGGCTTACCGTATTTGTTGATTAATCCAACTTACCACAGTTGTTTGATGGACTAGTAAAGGCACGAGAGACAAAACAGGAAACCCGGATGCACAAATGGCAGGCTAACAGGCTAGTGAAATGCTAACGCGTTGTGAAATGCTAACACGTTGTGATAGTGATTTAAATTAAAAGCTAACAATGTCAATTTTAATGGAGCAATCGATCAGACAGGTGTCAGAAAAATTAACTTATTTCAAAGGGAAAACCTGCATCTTTGTGAAAGTAAGCATCTTTCAGATCCACTGTGAAAAACCAGTCCCCCGGGTGATTTTGCGCGAGGATATGTTTCACTGTCAACATTCTGAACGAGAGCATCATAAGTGCTTTGTTCAGATGTCTGAGGTCTAGGATGGGTCTGAGACCGCCATCCTTTTTCAGAACGAGGAAGTAGCGACTGTAAAAGCCTGACTCGCTTATCACTGGGGAAACAGTTTTCACAACTTCAAAATTAATATTAAAGAGGTGTGTGAACTCGCAAGTACGATGTCAAGCTATATAGTTTGTTCTGGCCCCCTCCCCGTTCTGCGAAGTGATGAGATACTTAGCAGACTATCATCACTTAATGGCTGGTTGTCTAAGTGGTGTCCGCAGAATAACATAGGGTTCATAGACAATTGGAAAAGCTTTTGGGGCAGACCTGACCTGTTAAAAAGAGATGGTATTCATCCCTCCTGGGGTGGTGCTGCTCTTCTCTCTAGTAATATGGCACTAGGGCTGCAGCTATCGATTATTTTAGTAATCGAGTATTCTACCGATTATTCCATTGATTAATCGGATAAGAAGTACTTTTTCTTTAATAAAGAGCAATACTAAATATACAAGAGAAAATAAGACAGGTATCTTAAAATGAACAGCTAATTTGTTTCCTTTTTAGAAAAAAATTGTTTTATTGCTGAAATTGCATACATTAATATCGGTGAAAACTAAACCAGTTTAGTGCATTCAATTGCCATATTATATTCAATATTATGATCATATTATATAAAAAAAAAATCATAAATAAAAATCAATTTCAAATTACTTTAAAAAGGTAAACATAGTACAACCTAAAACTAAACCTACAACCTATAAATCAAAATAATAGTAATATAAATAATAATAATGCCTAACCATTTCATTTATGTTGTGCAACTTAACTTTCAGGTTTTAGCTTCAGCTTAGGTATGACATAAGCATTTACTGTCTTCTTGGAAGGCTTTGTGGCTTTTGTAAGAAGCAAAAAATATTGGACAGGAAGGTAACTTGGAACAAGAACAAGAGTAGAGATGGGCATGCGCGGATCAGCTCTAACGTCACCAAATCCACTGTTAAAAACAAACCATGATTTTCATTGATTTAGATATCCACACCCGATCGTCACATTACAATTATTCAAATTCTCAATGTTAAGCGCAATGCTATCGTAACATATTAGATACACTAAAGTAGGTTGCTTTAAAAAATCTTCTTTAGCGAAATTACATTTGTTAAATACCCTAAATCACGGTCGACAACCTATGCAGCACACGGAGGAGTAATTGCTGGAACGCGAGCAAAAGCGAGAGATGTGTTTGTATTTAGTTCAGATAAAGTACATCGCACATACAGATCTACATTTTGAGATGATCATTCATCATAGTAACACAGCTTGTTTTATTAAGGTAGGAGCTATAAATATGATTAAAGTGTGAGATTTAAATTATGCAAATCAATGAAAGCATGTAGCTCTGAAAGCAGGAGCATCACACGCACACAACAGTTACAGCTTGTTCTGCTATTTGTTGCGCTTAGCTTTGAGAACATTTTAATGGTGTATTTCGGAGATATCAAGTATATATAAAGTCCCATTAAACATTTCACGTACACGTGTGACGGTGATGCATGTGCAGACTCCATTCATGCTGGTCGCTTTCATTTTTGCTGGTCGCTTCATTCATGCTGGGCGTTAGTATTCATTGTTATGCTGACGATACTCAGCTCTATATTTCTTCACGCCCTGATGAAACTTACCAATTCATAAGATTAAAGGAATGAATAACTGATATAAAAAATTGGATGACTATTCATTTCCTGCAACTTAATTCAGAAAAAAAAGAATTTTTAATTATTGGACAAAAACCATCTGCACATAGTAACCTAGAATACGTCTATTACGGTCACCCTGTAAATGCCGCATCGACACGACATCCTCATTAAACCCTTCTCCGGCGTGATGACTCCAATCTTTTGAATAATCTTTCGAATATCTTTCGATCTATTATGAATTCTGACCTGTAATGTTGCCAGAATCATAATCATACACTGTTTGTTCATTGGCCAGAGAACTGGCACCCCAACTGAGCCTGGTTTCTCCCGAGGTTTTTTTCTCCATTCTGGCCACTGAAGGAGTTTTGGTTCCTTGCCACCGTTGCCTTTGTCTTTTGGCTTGCTCAGTTGGGGACACTAAATTTAAACTACACTGTAAAATCCAACAGTTGTTCTTACTAAGACTTTTTTAGTAAACTTTACTTAATGTCCAATAATTTGTTGAACTTACTTAAAACAATTTAGTAATCTGAAATATTTGCATGCTATGCCTTCGTTACTTAGAAAACCCAAGTAAACATTACTTGACTGGTTTGAGTACCATTTTGCCAAAGCAAAAAAACCAAAAACAAGCGGGCGGGCAGTGTTTTTGAGGCGGGGCATTTTTTAATAGACTTTTCACTCATTCACCATCATTGTGATTAGTGTTCCCTTTGGTTGGGCACTTGGAACTTCATTCATATTATTGTAATTATCTTCCTATTAATGCAGCGAAATCACAGTTATCTGATTTCAAAGGAAGGGAAGTAATAAATATTATATATAAAAATAATATTTGTGAATTAATGATATATAACAACTATATTTCATGTCAAATAATGATCTTTTAAAAAAATTTGGCTAGTATTTATGGTATTTAATTGGGTTGATATAATCTCTCTATCTTTGTGACAATAGCAATTGACTATGCTTGAGTCACACACAGACTTCAACATTCAGCATACAAAACACAACAATGGTAACAAGGATTTTTTTTTATTTTATAACCGCAATCCGCGCATACTCCGAGTCCTTACACAAAAATTGTCTTTCTGCAACATAACCGTGTGTAGTTAAATGGACTAAACTTTTTTGAATTTGAGTTACTCAAGGAATCGTTTCAGCCCTATATGGCACATAGTCTTAGAGTTGAACCTTGACTAACTGGGGCCCAGGTCAGGAAGCAGACGACTGGCTTAACCGACCGTCTGCTAGCTGTCTCACATCACAGAAGTCAGATAAATCCCAACACATAGAGACTCTTTCACCTAGATATTATCACATAGAGACTGTGTCGGTCCCCCGAATTAGTAAATACAAAAAACTCTCGAACCTATTTAAGGGTAAAAATTTTATTGATGTTCAATAAATAAAAAACAGATATAATACCGATGAACAAATGATAAAGCTTGGGTTGCTGAATATTCAATCCCTTCCCTCAAAAGCGCTTATTGTTAATGATATGATTACAGATCATAACCTAGATGTGCTGTGTTTGACAGAAACCTGGCTAAAACCTGATGATTACATTACTTTAAATGAATCAACCCCCCAAGATTATTGTTATAAACACGAGCCACGTCGGAAAGGCAAAGGGGGAGGTGTTGCTGTAATTTATAATAATATCTTCATTATTACTCAGAAGTCTAGTTTCAAATATAATTATTTTGAAGTTTTGTTGCTTTACGTAACGTTATGTAGTGTAAATGATAAATCCCGTTTGACATTTGTGATGGCTACTGTATACAGGCCACCAGGGCACCATACAGACTTTACTAAAGAATTTTTGGATTTTCTATCAGAGTTAGTACTGGCTGCAGATAAATTCCTAATTGTTGGTGATTTTAATATCCATATAGACAATTAAAAAGACGCACTGGGATTGGCATTTAGAGACATTCTAAACTCTATTGGAGTTAGGCAACACGTGTCAGGACCCACTCATAGGTTTAGGTTTAGGTTTATTTAAGGTTTGACAAGGCAGGATATTGCAGCACAAAACCCTGAAATGTGTTAAACATAACACGTACTCAGAAACAACCATTATATACCTGGTTTAAAACAAGCTAAAAAGCAAGTCAAATCAAATAATTCTGACATAATAATATTTTATTGTCTTATTGTTGTAATCATACTTTAGACCTAATATTGTCACATGGAATAAATGTTGATGCCGTTGAAATTCTGCAGCAGAGCAGTGACATCTCAGATCATTATCTAGTATCGTGTTTACTTAATTTAGCAAAGGCTGCAAAGGCGTTCCCTCATTTCAAATATGGCAGGATTATCACCACTACCACTAAAGATTGCTTTGTAAATAATCTTCCTCATCAGTTCCATCTCCTCAGCATCCCAGATAGCCTAGAGGAACTCGATGTTGCAACAGAAACTATTGACTCTCTCTTTTCCAGCACTTTAGACACAGTTGCTCCTCTGCGCTTAAAGAAGATTAAAGAAAATAGTCCAACGCTGTGGTACAACGAGCACACTCTTAAAACAACAGCCAGCTGGAAGAAAACAAAACTGGAGGTTTTTCGCATTTTGTGGAAAGAGAGCATGATTGCATACAGAAAGGCCATGTTGGTTAAATTCGGGGGTTCCGGGGGTGTTGGTTAAATTGCCTCCGATAGAAATTAGAAATCACGTTCGCAGGGGCACTGCGGTGAGATCGAAAATGGCACTTTCACTTTCACGATTAAAGGGGTAGGGGCTCAAGCCACTTGTTTTCGGTACTGAGGATATGTACCGAAAACTTTTAAGCTGGCTATTATTAAACAACTTATTAAAAAACCGCAACTTCATCCTACAGAATTAGTCAATTACAGGCCAATCTCGAATCTAGAA
This sequence comes from Rhinogobio ventralis, assembly GCA_039654625.1. Lineage (NCBI taxonomy): Eukaryota > Metazoa > Chordata > Actinopteri > Cypriniformes > Gobionidae > Rhinogobio > Rhinogobio ventralis. Next base: position 25,760,157 of record CM077216.1, read on the forward strand.
AAGGCAGTTTCCTCACAACTATGCTTCTTTTAAGAAAGAAATCATATCTGTGAGGATTTCTAGTCAGAATTTAGACCGTATCATAGTACTGAGACTGCTCTCATTAGAGTTACAAATGATTTGCTCTTATCATCCGATCGTGGTTGTATCTCACTATAAGTGTTACTTGATCTTAGTGCTGCATTCGATACTATCAACCACAACATTCTTTTGAATAGACTCGAAAATTATGTTGGCATTAGTGGAATTGCATTGGCATGGTTTAAATCATACTTATCTGACTGCTATCAGTTTGTAGCAGTAAATGAAGAGATGTCATATCGATCACAAGTTTAGTATGGAGTACCACAAGGCTCAGTGCTAGGACTGTTGCTTTTCACCCTGTACATGCTACCCTTGGGAGATATCATTAGGAAGCATGGCGTTAGTTTTCATTGTTATGCTGACGACAGAGAGCTCTATATTTCTTCACGCCCTGACGAAACTTACCAATTCACAAGATTAACGGAATGCATAGCTGATATAAAAAATTGGATGACTAGTAATTTCCTACAACTTAATTCTGAAAAAACTGAATTCTTAATTATTGGACAAAAAACCTCTGCACGTAGTAACCTAGAATACTGTCTAACACTTGATGGCTGTTCTGTCAAGTCCTCGTCGTCAGTTAGGAACCTGGGTGTGCTCTTTCTTTTGAAAGCCACGTTTCTAGCATCTGTACAACTGCATTTTTCCATCTTAAAAATATATCTAAATTACGGCACATGCTTTCAATGCAAAATGCTGAACAGTTAGTTCATGCGTTCCTGACCTCAAGGCTAGATTATTGTAATGCTCTACTGGGTGGTTGCCCTGCTCACTTAATAAACAAACTCCAGCTGGTCCAAATCCAGCTAGAGTTTAGACATACGGTAATACGATATATCACAATAATGAACATGCAGAATATTGTTATCGGGGTCACTTCAAAATAGCGTGAATAATTATTTATAAATTATTCAGATTTTTAGAATGCATTTTAAAAATACTTAACCCATCTACCGTTTAAAATGAACAACACCACTGTATGCTGCATCAAAGAGGCACGCGCACTGATGTAAACAAACCCAACGCACATAAGCAGTACATGGCGGAACGAGTAAAGGAGACATGCTGAATGAAAGTGCACATTCACACTCTCTGACAGCAGATGGCGCTGATGGAACAGCAGAAATGCAGCCGTTTCCCCGGTAATCCTTGTAAACAAAGCAGACTCACTCTACTATCAGTTTTTAAATGTTTCAAACAGCCATTCAGTTTTCTGTATTCGTACGGTGCTCATCACATCACCAAATACTTAATACTTAAAGACTTCAGGCTATTTATTTTCAAACTTAAACATTTTATATTTTAATCTGGACTACATGCCCTAGATATTGTTTGAATATGTTCTGATTCTTTATTGTTCAGTCACACACTTTACAATAAAGCTCCATTATTTAACATTAGTTAATTCATTAGTTAACAAACTGACAATGAAAAATACTTCTAAAGCATTTATTAATCTTAGTTAAATGTAAATTTCAACATTTAATAACACATTATTAAAATCAAAAGTTGTATTACCGTATTATTTAATGGACCTGAGCTAACATTAACAGTTGTATTTTTTAACTGACATTATCAAAGAATAATAATAACTTTGTAACAAATGTAGCTATTTGCTCTTTGTTAATGTTAGTTAATGCATTAACTAACGTTAACTAGTGAGACATTATTCTTTATAATTCTTTTGCACTTTAATCTGTTTGAAACATTTGTTTACTTTATACATTTTTGTGTATTGCTTTATTGTATTTAAATGTTCAGTTCTTTTTGTCATAAGAAAATTAAACCTGTTATAGTATGACAACACTTTTTTGCAACTTATTTCAATATCGTAATAATACCGTATACCGTGATAAAAACTTCAGCAATTAATCACAACATGAAAATTTGATACCGTCACATGCCTACTAGAGTTCATACTAGAACCAGGAAGTATGACCATATTAGTCCAGTTCTGTCAACACTGCATTGGCTCACTATAAAACATTGCAATTTAAAATCTTGCTTATTACCTACAAAGCACTAAATGGCTTAGCTCCCCAGTACTTAACGCATTATACTCGAAAAATTCTGCCCAGTTGATAATAAATAGAATATCAAAATCAACTGCTGGCGGTCGAACATTTTCCTATTTAGCACCTAAACTTTGGAACAGGCTTTCTAGCATATCACGCATGCCTTGGACATTTGATCTCAAAATCAACATAAGTTGCAACTGAACAAGCTAGCTAACTAGCATAGTTTGCTGATTTGTTTACCGTTCAAGTCGTGGATATGAAAATCTAATTAATCGCTGTTAATAGTCGCGAAGTAATATCACAGAGTAACACACTGACTTTGATTAGTTTTACCAATTACCTTGACAAGTAGGTGACGAAGAAAGCAGGTGAAAGACCTGTCCACTTGGCAGGGTCACAGTCTGGGGGAAAATAGTCTTCTTTAATTCTGCTTCTCCTTCTCACGTTAGTAAAATATTATAGATTTTATTGTAGATGTCATTTATATTTTTAAACCTTGTTGACTATACATGCGTTGTTGATTAGATGCATTGTGTTTTTTATATAAGTAGAGCGGGCTCGCCTTGCACATCTGACTATGATGACTAAAAAGATAAAAGATAAAATACTGTATTATACCGTAAGATGAACAGTAGCTTGCTGTTATTATTTTGCTCCTCTAAAATGCATCATCATTTACAGTATTCAACCGTATTTACTATGAACGGCATGTATTTTTACAGCATTTTTTTTACAGTAATATAGTCCTATATTTGACATTAAATGCATACTCTGTGTCTTTAGCCACTATTTGTAACAACATGAAGGAAATAATATTATCACATAATACAGTGAAATGGTAAACATTTTACAATACACACATTTATTTAAATATTTTAGTATTTGTTCTCACTAGTTGAATTAGTTCATGCAGTATAAGCTAACAACAAAATATTATTATCTATTAACATGATAATTAGAATATATATATTGCTAATTGTACGTCATGATATCTTATGCATATATGAACAACTTTGCTGTTTTGCCCAACTTCGTTCCTTATGTCAGGTAAAAAGATGCTGAAACATTTATTACATTTTGCCTCGACTACTGTAATGCTCTTTTTGCTGGACTTCCAGCGCACTCTATTTCTCGCCTACAGCATATTCAAAATTCTGCCACGAGAATATTAACTCACGCTAAACGCTCTGCTCATATCATCCCCCATCTTACTTAACCTCCACTGGCTGCCATCTTGTATTATTTACAAAATTCTTCTGCTTACCTTTAAGTCACTCAATGGTCTTGCTCCTTCCTATCTATCTGTTCTACTTTCTTTTTACATTCCATCTCGATTACCTAGATTTCGCTTTTCATCAATGGGTGGCAGGACTTTTTCTGTTATGGCTCCTAAACTATGGAATTCTCTGCCCCGTCACTGAGGACAATAACCTCACTCTGAATTTAAATGACACTTTATAACCTATTTGTTCACTTAGTATTACCAGTAATAATGTTTTTTTTTTCGATTCGGCCCAGATGCGGGTCTGGCTTTCACTGAAACCCTCTTTGAAAATTCAGCATAACCTCTGTTTCCTGAGATAACGGGAACAAGCATTGAACAGGCGCTGAAATGCCATTTGTCTGTGCAAGTGCACAGATGTGATTCAATCAGGCTTCCCCAGAGGAAAAAAATATTGCTCAGTGGTTGCTTTTTCTAAGATTAGGAGACTTAGTTGTGAATCTCATATATCTCTCATTTTTGTATCAACAGCATTTCAGATGTTTATCCTAAAATCACTTAGGAGAAATAAAAATAGAGACAAATGAGACATGAGAAATATTTCAGAGACAAATAGTTAAAACTGAGAATGTGGTAGAAGAAATAGAGCATCTCTTTATTGTCTTTCTGCAATCTCTTTCAATACTCCATTATAGGAATATTTTATTGCTCAGAGGTTGCTTTTTTTAGGCTCAGGAGACTTAATTGTGATTCTCATATATCTCACTATTTTAGTATCAACAGTGTCTCAGTTTCTCCTAAAATTCCTTTGGAGAAATAAAAGTAGACACAAATGGGACATGAGAAAGTTCTCAGAAAAAGGAGTCCAAAATAAGAATGAGTGGTGGAAAACATGGGAGATCACATTATTGTCATGCAGAGGTGTAGCGAGTTAGCTCAAAGGGGAAATATTAATAATTATTCATAACTCATTATGATTATTCCTTATGATTAATTATGAATATTTGAATCAGTTAATGAGATTAAGATGTAGCTACATTAACTTTACAATCAATCAAAAAGTTTTATTAACTAAATCACAAACACAACTAAACTAACAGAAACGCATACATACAAATCACACATACATGGGTAAGATGGAAAGTGACAGAATGAAAAACCGGATCGGAACAGAGGAATAAAGCTATGAAAAACACCTGGGAGAACCATCAGTGACTACAAGCTCCTTTGTCTGAACAAAGGGGTTTACAGCTTTAACTAACTACACAGCGATTTTGTATATTGTACGTTACTTACATTTGCCTGAGCGGTTGAAGAGCGTCCAATGTACAGTCACAGGAGAAAGTTGATAATTCCGTCCGATGGTGTCGAAGTTGCAATCGATTTCTTCTGCGTTGACTGAAGATGATATGATGAACTTGCACGGTTATTTCGTCATGGTCGAGGAAGTTGCACATGGCTTGAGGTGTTGGGCCTGCCAGCCCACGACAGTTTCCGGATTGGGTTTCCGGTCCCACACACGCACATGGCTTGATGTGTGTGTAGGCCTGCCAGCCTGGCCGGCTTGGCCAGGTGAGAGACAGCAGAAATGACGTGTTGGTCGTCAGTCAAGAGAGAGAGGCGGATCTGTGCGTCTCTCTATAAGGTCTGGAAGAAGTCGACTTGGGTCGACTTGACCAATGAGGTTGTTGGGATTTCCAAGTGGGAAATTCCTCTGTTGGAGATTTTATGGCTCTTTGTTTCAAGCATGATTAAACTGGGTTTGTGCCCATTTATACTCCATTTAATACAACAAACACACACTGCCTTCTATGAGGAAGTGACATACACGAAAGTGTAAGTCGTGAAGCAAGGAGACACAACATATATGAGGTTACATTAACTAGTAGTTTGCTCATAAGATATGCATAAAACAAAATGCCATACAAGGGACACTTTACAAGACATTTATAATCATACACACAATGTCCTGGGGTGCATGTTCATTTATAAAACAGTTTATCTATAAATTAATGCAGGAAAGTCTGTTTAAGGGCTATGGGTCTCCCTATGGCCCTGGTTTTTCACATTCTTTCAAGCCATAAACAAGGTCTTATCTGATGGTAGCCCTGGTAACTAAGACCTTTCCTGCTCTTTTGGGGGAAGGTTCGTTACTAAGCATAAAGCATTTAAAGCATATTTGTTAAATGTAACAAGTAATTATGTGGCTGATTTGTTTCAGTCGTTACATAAATCCCCCCTTTAAATTGTTGTTGCCCCTCCTATGGAAACAGCGAGCGATATCGAAGGTGCAGAAAGATCAGACACACCTCCAGCATACAAGGCTGGAAGGCAGTGGTGGGCTCTGGTTGTTTTGTCCCCTGGAGTGATGGTCGTTCCATGGCGGATAATGTAGACAGTAGCCAAGTTCCAGGTCTCTGAGCTTGTGCAGCAAGTCTCTGTGATCTGCTGTGTGAGGTTGTTTTACCTTCTGTTTCAGATCCATGCGGTCGGAGCTAAGGAGGTGATACCCTTGGTCACCTGTGTGGCTGCAACTCTGGTGTTATAAAAAAACGGGGTTGACGTGAACTACTCGTTGGTAAGAAAGGAAAACCCGCCCCAGCCGACAGATCACCAAAGACACAAATCTAAATTCCACAAAAATTATATATTTATGAAGGTGGATAAAGTAATTAAATAAAGAAGCAATGACTTCAGGGTGCCCCAAGGCCAACATAACAAACAAAAGACACTTATAAATAAAACATGAATAAATTACCTCATAGACAACACAAAATTACAAAGAAACTTCCCTTTTCTCCCTAATAATAAACAAATCGCAAACAAAGTCAAAATAAATGGCAGGACACCCCTACGCTCCTAAAACATGAAGTTAACCCAACTAAATCACCATAATCAAACGAACATAGTCAACTGCAAGGTTTGGGATCTGTCGATGGGAGAAGGCATCCGGAGCTCTTCACGCCACCAGGCCAACGCCAGAATGAGCTCCCCATCTTCATTTAGCGCCGCCCTTTTAAAGCAGAGCACCAGTAGATCCACAAATCAGGCTCCTCCAACGACAGCCAATCCCTGCACACATATACAAAAAGAGAAACCCCACACAAAACAGATACCAAGGATCTGGCTTGGGTCATGTATTGTTAGTCCTCTTCTCTCATTGTCCAGTTGTGTTGGCTCTGGTGCTGTAGGCTTTCAGCAACTCTGGGTGGAACTGTGTTCCTCGCAATGGCCAGTCAGTCTGAGAGGATGGGCTGAGCATCTGCCACATTTTGGCATAGTTGTATGACCCTAAAGAGTCCATAGCTAAAGGTTCAATGGGTCAGCTAGTGATATAGCATACAGCTTGCTATTGAAATGTGTCTGCTATGATTACTATCTTAGCTGTGGGTGCCATTTCCTAATGGCTCGCACAGGCTATATCTCTTAAGAGGTGAAAAAGGAAAAAGAACAGCTTTCAGATTCAAAATTCAGATTATGTTTATTACTAGTGCTCAGAACTATAGTTATGCCCTAGTAGTCATTGTGATTACTTGTGTAGCAGGGTTACAGAACTTAGTGTACTCGTTGAGAGTAAACAGAATCACAAATAAAAAGTGTCTCTGGTTCCTTTCGGGCTCTATGGGGAGATAAAACCACACTACATAGAGTTAAAAGGTGGCTTAGATATTCAAGAACTTGATGTTATGTTCAGTAAAAACGCAAATATTGTTTGGCATTTGCAAATTTTACTCATGAAGACTCTTTCTGTGCTTCTCTCTACTTTGAACAATAGGCTTCTTGCACTTGTCTAAAGAGTGAATAAACAGTTTTGCTATGAGTTAAAACTCGTTTAAGCACACAGAATTATACTGAAGTAAAATTATAAACGCAACATTTTTGTTTTTGAGCTGCAATTTTGCCCCCATTTTTCATGAGCTGAACTCAAAGATCTAAGATTTTTAGATCTTCGAAAACCAGTCTGTATCTGGTGTGACCACTATTTGCCTCAAGCAGTGCAACACATCTCTTTCGCATAGAGTTGATCAGGTTGTTGATTGTGGCCTGTGGAATGTTGATCCACTCCTCTTCAATGGCTGTGCGAAGTTGCTGGATATTGTCAGGAACTGGAACACGCTGTCGTATACGCAGATCCAGAGCATCCCAAACATGCTCAGTGGGTGACATGTCGAGTGAGTATGCTGGCCATGCAAGAACTGTGATGTTTTCAGCTTCCAGGAATTGGGTACAGATCTTTGCAACATGGGGCCATGCATTATCATGCTGCAACATGGTGGTTGTGATGAATGGTACAACAATGGGCTTCAGGATCTCGTCACGGTATCTCTGTGCATTCAAAATGCCATCAATAAAATGCACCTGTGTTCGTTGTCCATAACATACACCTGCCCATACCAACACCTGCTAGTTTAACCAGCTCAATCTGTTGTCACAGTGACGTATGCACTATCTGGAGTTAGTGTTTCCTTTGACAAGTCATTGTCATGGAAACCAATGCGCCGCAGTGCCAAATCAAACAGGTATATCAAATGTCTGTATGTTTCAAAAAGCTGTGCCTAGATTTTTCAGTAAAATTCAAATTTTACTAATGCAGACTTTTGCTTTTCTGTGAACACATTAAAAGTTTTATGTTCTATGCTGACTAGGAACTTCTTGTAGAGGGGTCTTGCATTGTGGCCATGCTGGGTGCCTTCTGGTGCCCACTTTGGCTTCTGTGTTTCGCCGTTCAAAGATTCTGAGGGGGCTTTGTGTCCGTTAAAGGCCTTCTTTGTCAAGTCACATGCATGGCATTGTGTGGGGGCAGGCTGTGTTCCCTAAAAAGTGACTGTCGGAGGAGAAGGTTCTTGAAGCTGGTGTCCTCCTTCCGTTCCAGGTTCGTCTGAGTCTGTAGTAGGAAACATAGGAAGTTTCATGTCTGCCCTGTTTGGTGTCTAGGGCAGCGCTCAGTCCACTTTCAGGGTCTGAAAATTCCTGTTTCAGCTGCTGGTAGTCTGCGTGGATGTTTCCTGGCTGCCGAGCCAGAAAGCGTCGCAACTCCGGGCTGGATGTGGTCCAGAGCAGATAGATTCTAGCTTGGTGGTTAACACTCGCTGGAGACTGCAGGTGAAGGTCAATGTCTTGTAGGTAGGCATGGACGTTGTGGTCTCCTGCAAGCTCTGGTGTGAATGCAGGGATGTGTCTGGCCATTCGCTTGAGGTCTTTGAGTGTCACTTCAAGTGCCATTTCAGGGTTTGTCTGAATTAATCCTTTTCCTTCTGCGGCTGCAGAGGCTTTCAGGAAACTGGCTAGTGAAGTGTTAAGTGGAGGGCTTTGGTTCCTCCCCCCTTTGTGTCAGGTGTGCAGGGTTGGAGGAGCTTGCGCTGCTGATGTGAAGCTCAGCAGGGTACATATTTCTTTGTGTGGTCCATTTGCAGTTGGTCAGACTGTTTCAATTCTCTTTGGACCACATCAAGCTTGCCTCTAATGCTGCAGAATTGCTAAGTCAGTGTTTGGACTTCAACTCTGGCTGCACGCAGATGGCCTTCAAGGGCCTTAGCTTCAGAGCTGTCAGAGCCTCATGGAGACCAGTGATCTCCTCCGGTTGCTCCCTTCTGTTAGCGTCCTTGCATCTGTGCTGTGCCTTTCCATGCTTAGTGGGGATTGGTTCTCTGTGGAACTCTGTGACTTACAGTGTCGGTTCGTTTACCTTCCTTTTGAGGCCTGTGGGAGTGTGGCCAAGGAGACGATGATGCTAGTCAAGTCTTCGTAGCTCAGGCTGGGTGTCTGGTGTCCACTTGTGTTGCAGTTTCACTGTTCCTTTCTCTGCCGTTGCAGGTTGTTGGCTGCTTTAGGCTGAAGGATGTCAAGTCAAGTCAACTTTATTTATATAGCGCTTTTTACAATGCAGATTGTTTTAAAGCAGCTTCACAGTGTTAAACAGGAAAATAATGCAACCGAATTTGATTCGGCTGTACAGCCACTCTGGAGAAAACAGTGATGTCATCCAGCTCATTTAAATTATCATATATATTCAAGTAATGTAGTTGACATAGTTAATTTAGTTTAGTAATGAAATGTATTTGGATATTTATTTGAAAATTTAGTGTCCCCAACTGAGCAAGCCAGGATGTCCATCACATGCTCTGCCGGGTCTCCATGGGGTCCTGGTGGGTGGCAGGGCTGGATGTCTGAGGCATACTCGCACACTTGTGGGAACAAGAGAGAGAGATGACAAAGGCAAATGCAAGTTTGTACAGAGGTGGTAAGCTAACTGTGTGGGAGAACGGCTATGTGGGCCGCTTAAGGCATGAATAGCTTATGTAGGGCAGCTAGTAAGGCAGGGTGATAAGATTTTGTGTCGGTGAACACAAATAAGGGGTTTGAGTATCTTTGTTGATGGCTGTAAGCAGCGTCGACTGATGACTGGGCTTGTACATATCGTCAAACTATTACTCAAAATACTGATGGTTCTCCTCACAGGTTGTCACTACGAGAGTAACAAATAAAACAAAGCTGAAATAACACATTAAGATAAGATCAGAAAGGGAAGGGAAGAAAGGAGTGTTTTACATATTTAGTTTTAACTAGGAGATATGGCTAAGCAGGTGTCACTTGTGGGTGATGCTGCACTAGATCATAATCCTAGAGTTAGACTGTTAGCTTAAGCTAGCAGGGACACACCAAACACCTCATTAAAGAAACAACAGTTGCTAGAACTACTGTAATCTTATGCAGAGAGGGAAGATGGTGATGGTAAGATAACTAAAATAAGGTTAAAGTAAAAGTATAATGTCCTTATAGCTCTAGAAAAGTAAAAGGAAAGGTACGTAGACAAGTTGATTTAATTAAATTTGAAATTTAATTAAATTCATCTTAGCTGAATAGGGATATTCAGGCTAAACAAAAGTAATTAAATGAAATAAAATAAAAATGGAGGAAGAATAAAGTCGGAATAAAACAAACACACACAAAACAAAAAACACAATGGCTTAAACCAGTGATGGGTGCCTTTGAGGCACGCCTTGTGAAGCTTCGGAACTCGCGCGAATCATTTGTCTTGAATCAGTGATTCGACAGGCGCATCAAACTGCTACAGTCACGTGATTTCAGTAAACGAGATCGTTAAGCATTATAGCGGTTTTAAAATGATTACAAATTTCAATGGTTCGTCACTAGGTCTTGTGAACCAATGCCTATGTGATTTGTATATGCCAATTCATACCAATTATAAATCTAAACATTTAATGATGCCTTTGATTGATAAAGGGAAGAGGCATATTTAACATTCTCTTATTTGTCTGGTTAGCCCAGCTTTCACAAAATGAGCCCTGCAGTTTACTGAAATATCACACCTTACAAGTCATGTTTAGATGGTTAATTGATTGTCTTTAATTGATAACACCTTCAATAAAATATTTGTGAATGGTTTGTTAAAGGGGTGGTTGATTATGATTTCACTTTTTAAACTTTAGTTAGTGTGTAATGTCGCTGTTTGAGCATAAACAATATCTGCAAAGTTGCAATGCTAAAAGTTCAAAGCAAAGGGAGATATTTTCTTTTAAAGAAATTGCTTTTTAAGGACTACAACAAACGGCTGGTAGGGACTACACAAGCTTTCTCCCGGGTTAGTGACATCACTCAACACACAACAAAGGGGGTGAGATTATCATGACAGAATATGCTAATCAATGACTTTAAGATACTTAACTCCACATCAGCTACATAAGAATGCAACAGGACGTTTCTGAATGGTTAGTTGCATTCAGAAACGTCCTGTTGCATTCTACATGTTGTCACTTCTTCTTGAGTCTCACCATCATTGTCTAATTCTGGTTTGAACATAAAAGGCTGAAGAGTTTCATTGCCTGTCTGCATGAGGTTATCAGAGCTGCTATCTCTGAAGCTCCGCCCCATGAGCAGCAGCTCATTTGCATTTAAAGGGACACACAAAAGGTTTTTGCTCACCCTCAAAAAGTGACAATTTTAACATGCCATAAAAAATTATCTGTGGGGTATTTTGAGCTAAAACTTCACATACACACTTTGGGGACATCAGAGACGTATTTTACATCTTGTAAAAAAGGGCAATCAACCACCCCTTTAAAGATGTTTCATTACGTTTTCTCTGCGCTTATTGTTCTGACCAGCAGGGGTCACCAGCTTGTGGCGCTTTGAGCGGTTCAAATCAGTGAATCATTTGTGACGCAATGGATTAGTTTGATTCGGAGCTTCACAAAGCTTCGGATGCCTCATCAATGGTTCAAATCAAAGTTCCTTAGTCTAAAGGGGTCCCAAAGTCTGTTGGTTTGAATGTTATGCTCTACGCTCACACGTGTCTAGGTGTTAGCAGGGTGCTAACAGCTTTTAGTTGTGGTAAAGGGCTTTAACTTGCAGGGTATACGTGTAGATTTGCTTAAGAGCTAGCTCTGTCTACATGCAGTGGTTTTACAACGGTCTGCGACGTGAGTGCTGCTATTAGATTATCAGAAGTGTCTCTTCACACATCTGTTGTCACGCATTGCCAAGAGACCAATGCCAGCTCACAACACAACCCGAATGGAGCAGCTTTCGGGCCGCGCTGAGTATACATTGAGAACTCTAGCGGGGTCAGACATGACTGTACACATGACAAATCAAAACAGCACATCACTTCACAGACAATGGTGAATTACTAGTTAGCTAGGCTAGAATTTACACCAATAATTTGACGTGATTGTTTCATATGAGTGGTTTGACGCATCAATATGAATACGATGACGTAACGAATAATAATAAGCCCTTAATTGGTGGCTGAAGAGCTTCGCTCAGATCACCATTACAAACACTGTAGTGAGATTTCTTTGTCACACAGGTTAATTCATGCTGCTCATCTGAGATTTCTTCGTCAGGAAAAGACATGCATTTAAAGCTGAAAGTGGGGTTCTCTTCACCCAAGATCAGGATAATTTATTCTGGTACCATTTATACGTGCTGCTACTCTGAGATTTTTTCGTCAAGGCTTATGCTCGTTTAATGACTGAAATTATGATTTCTTTGATAATTTCAGGTTAGTTTCTTATTGTACAATTTAAACATGCATTCTAGCATTGAGAGACTTTCTGCCATCCATAGGAAGGTGCATTCAAGCTATAGTTAGGCTGATTTAACCAGAAACTTGTATGTGCATGTATGACGTTAATAAAGTTTATGGAACAACACATGATTGATTACTGGGTCTGTCTGCAAACAACTGTTTAAAATGATGCCCACATTTTCTCCACCATATGTAGAGAGTTAGCTCAAAGGGGAAATATTAATAATTATTCATAACTCATTATAATTATTCCTTATGATTAATTATGAATATTTAAATCAGTTAATGACATTAACTTGATGTAGCTACATTAACATTACAATCAATCAATCAGTTCATCCTGTGAACACTCAGTATTGATTATTAATTAATTCTAAGAGAAGGGTATTTTTCATGCCACACAGAAAAATAATTCTTCTTTAGCATTTACTGCGCTTAGAGCGTGTAACAAAATCGATCATTTAAGTGACAATTTGTTTGCAGGCAGGGAGTCAGAACCAGATATGTATTTTGCAAATGTATTTTTCCCATGTTTTTATTAGCCTACTAACCAGCCGCAACAGCAATTTGTGACAATTCTATTTTACAAACAGCTTCTATTTTGCGGCGGCATTGCGGCTGAAACAACATAAAAAGTATGACAATGATAATCTCAGGTGCAGATTATGTGCTTTATTTAATGTAAAAAGAATTTAATGTGAGTTTGAATATCCATTTTCGTAAACCCTTTTTTATTACCAGAGCTTCTCAGTGATTTTAGTCCAGTCCGAATGTGCCATCTCAGTAATCATTACGGACAATGGCAGAAAAGATTACAAAGACTTTCACCTTCTGGAAAAAGGTCTGGAAAAATTACCTTAGTTAATACTAATCCCGTGCGAATAGACCCGCTGTAAACGTACGTAAAAAATCCTGTCATTTCCTGTTTAAAAATAGTTTTCCATGTTTTTTTCAAGTATGGAGGTGCTTGAAAAAGCATTCAAGTCAAGTCAAGTCAACTTTATTTACATAGCGCTTTTTACAATGCAGATTGTTTCAAAGCAGCTTCACAGTGTTAAACAGGAAAATAATGCAACCGAATTTGATTCGGCTGTACAGCCGCTCTGGAGAAAACGGTGATGTCATCTAGCTCAGTTCAATTATCATATATATTCAAGTAATGTAGTTGACATAGTTAATTTAGTTTAGTAATTAAATTTATTTGGATATTTAGTTGAAAATGTAGTGTCCCCAACTGAGCAAGCCAAGCCAAAGGCGACAGTGGCAAGGAACCAAAACTCCATCAGGTGGCGTAATGGAGAAAAATAAACCTTAGGAGAAACCAGGCTCTGTCGGGGTGCCAGTTTTCCTCTGGCCAATTAACAAACAGTGTATGATTATTATTTTGGCAACCTTACAGGTCAGAAGTCATATTAGATCTAAAAAATTTGAAAGATCGGAGGCATCACGCCGGAGACGGGTTTATTGAGGATGACATGTTGATTAAACAATTATTAAATAGGAATATTCGAAAGATCAGAGTCATCACGCCGGAGATGGGTTTATTGAGGATGACATGTTGATTAAACAATTATTAAATAGGAATATTCGAAATATCGGAGTCATCACACCAGGGACGGGTTTATGAGGATGCCGTGTCGGTGAGGCAATTTGTTCAGTTGCGTTCTAGGCAGTGGGACAAGTCTGTGGCAAACCTCAAGTGTTTTCTGCTTACCATTCAGATAAAAAAGGGTCAAAAGCACATGTCAGAGGCACAAAACTTATTTTAGCTTTAGGTGAGTGCCTATTACTAACAAAATCCAATCAGAATTTAATTAATAAATCAATCGACCGGATCTAACTGGACAAAATAAATATCTTTTTTTGTAGTTTATTTAGAATATAGTTAACAATATAAATTGAGAGCCAAAGGTACATTTTGGAAATAAATCCTGTTCAAAGATACATCAAATACCTGGCATTTCCAAGGTGTTTGGTGTTTCTGTGCACTGAGAAGAATAAAAAAAAACTCTCCTGCTTCCAGTCAGTGAGCTCACCTTCATGCAGAATGTCCTATGTGGGCCAGTATCAGGTCACTGTGATTCTCAAATCTGTGAGATAAAGGGGGAAAAAAACATCTGTGAGGATACTGATAACAGGATCATATTGTATGCATGTATCATTGCACAGCATGAACAAAATTGTATATAGGCCTATTATACACTATATTGCCAAAAGTTTGGGGACGCCTGCCTTTACATGCATATAACCTTTAATGACATCACATTCTTAATCCGTAGGGTTTAATATGGAGTTGGCCCACCCTTTGCAGCTTTAACAGCATCAGCTCTTCTGGAAAGGCTTTCCACAGATTTAGGAGTGTGTTTATGGGAATTTTTGACCATTCTTCTAGAAGCGCTTTTGTGAGTGTTGTCACAAAATGTCAAATGCAGCACTAAGATCCAATAACACTAATAGAGATATACAACCACGATCGGATGATAAGATCAAATCATTTGTAACTCTAATGAGAGCAGTCTCAGTACTATGATACGGTCTAAATCCTGACTGGAAATCCTTGCAGATACCATTTCTTTCTAAGAAGGAACATAGTTGTGAGGATACAGCCTAATATACTAATATTTTTGACAGAAAAGGTAGATTTGAGATCGGCCTGTAATTGACTAATTCTCCAGGATCAAGTTGTGCTTTTTTAATAAGGGGTTTAATAATAGCCAGCTTAAATGTTTTTGGTACATATCCTAGTGACAAAGATGAATTAATGATATTAAGAAGAGGATCTACGACCTTTGGAAGCATCTTTTAGTAGCTTAGTCGGTATAGGGTCGGGCATACATGTTGTTGATTTAGATGATTTAACGAGTTTAGCCAATTCTTCCTCTCCTGTAGCAGGGAATGAGTGGAATTTTTCCTCAGTGACACTACGATGCACTGTCTGATGCGATACTGTAGTAGACGGCTGCATAGTTATAATATTATCAATCTTGCACATAAAGAAGTTCATAAAGTCATTACTGCTGTGCAGTTTGGAAACATCAGAAGTTGAAGCTTTATTTCTTGTTAATTTAGCCACTGTATCAAATAAATACCTATGGTTGTCTGTTTTCGTCTAAGAGAGTCAAAAAATAAGCAGATCTAGCCGTTTTTAAGGCCTTTCTTTACACAAACATGCTCTCTGTACACAATATGCAGAAAAACCTCTAGTTTCGTTTTCTTCCTGTTGCGCTCCATTTTTTGGCTGCTGTTTTAAGGGCCAGAGTGTGCTCGTTGTACCACGTCGTTGGACTATTTTCTTTAATCTTCTTTAAGTGCAGAGGAGCAACTGTGTCTAAAGTGCTGGAAAAGAGAGTCAATAGTTTCTGTTGCAACATTGAGTTCTTCTAAGCTATTTGGGATGCTGAGGAGATTAAACTGATCAGGAAGATTATTTATAAAGCAATCTTTAGTGGTAGGCATAATAGTTCTACCGTATTTGTAAAAAGGAGATGGCTTTGCAGCCTTGGGTAAATGGAGTATACAACAAGATTAGATAATGATCTGACATGTCATCGCTCTGCTGCAGAATTTCAGCGGCACCAACGTTGATTCCATGTGACAATATTAGATCTAATGTATGATTATGACAATGAGTGGGTCCTGACACGTGTTGCCTAACTCCAATAGAGTTTAGAATGTCTCTAAATGCCAATTCCCAATGCGTCCTTTTCATTGTCTACATTATTTGCAGCCAGTACTAATTCTGATAGAAAATCAGCAAATTCTTTGATAAAGTCTGTATGGTGCCCT
Organism: Rhinogobio ventralis; assembly: GCA_039654625.1. Taxonomy (NCBI): domain Eukaryota; kingdom Metazoa; phylum Chordata; class Actinopteri; order Cypriniformes; family Gobionidae; genus Rhinogobio; species Rhinogobio ventralis. Next base: position 25,776,322 of record CM077216.1, read on the forward strand.
GGTGCCCTGTATACAGTAGCCAGCACAAAAGTCATATAGGATTTATTATTTACACTAGATAATGTTACATTAAGCACCAGCAATAATTACATTTGAAACTAGACTTCTCAGTAATACTGAAGATATTATTATAAATTACAGCAACCCCTCCCCCTTTGCCTTTCAGACTCGGCTCGTGTTTATAACAATAATCTTGAGGGGTGGACTCATTTAAACTAATGTAATTGTCAGGTTTTAGCCAGGTTTCTGTCAAACACAGCATATCAAGGTTATGATCTGTAATCATATCGTTAACAAAAAGTGTTTTTGAGGAAAGGGATCGAATATAAGCGAGCAACCTTTATCATTTGTTCATCTGTATTATATCTGTTTTTTATTTGTTGAACATTGATACAATTTTTACCCATAAATGGGTTTGAGAGTTTTTTGTATTTACTAATTCAGGGAACAGACACAGTCTCTATCTAGGTGAAAGAGTCTCTATGTGTTGGGATTTATCTGACTTATCTGACAGAAGAGCGGGGAGGAGGGATGAATACCATCTCTTTTTAACAGGTCATGTCTGCCCCAAAAGCTTTTCCAATTGTCTATGAACCCTATGTTATTCTGCGGACACCACTTAGACAACCAGCCATTGAGTGATGATAGTCTGCTAAGTATCTCATCACTTCGCAGAACAGGGAGGGGGCCAGAACAAACTATATAGCCTGACATCGTACTTGCTAGTTCACACACTTCTTTAATGTTAATTTTAGTGATCTTCGACTGGCGAAGTCGAACATCATTAGTGCCGATGTGAATATAATCTTAGAGAATTTACGATTAGCATTTGCCAGCACTTTTAAATTTGCTTTGATGTCAGGCGCTCTGGCTCCCGGCAAACATGTGACTATGGTGGCTGGTGTCTCTATTCTCATGTTCCGAATGAATCGCGTTGAATGAATCCGAATGAATGACTGTTCCGTTTCATGTTTCATGAATCGCCAATAACTAGGGCACTTTCAACAGGATTCTCAGTGGGTGCGTCACTGAGTGGGGAGAACCTGTTTGATGTTCTAATCGGAACGGAAGAGCGGTGTTTTGTCCCGCGACTGTGCCGTCTCACAGTCACCCAGTTGCCCTACTGCACGAGCATCCAAAGCAGTGTCTATCATCCAATCTCTGCATCCAAAGCAGTGTCTAAAGCCCTTGCATTCTTACTGTTCTCAATAAAAGTCTGGATGCGTGTCTCTAATTCTGAAATCTTCTCCGTCAGTTCTCCTGACTATCTCCCTGCATTTATCACGCAAAGCCCTCTTCGCTGACAGAAAAGGTTATACTAAACGTGACAGGCAGTGCAAGTTTTTGTTGAATTGTCCAACTCACCACAATTGTTTGATGGGCTCATAGAAGACGCAAGTGCGCGTGAGGAAAAAAAAGACGGTAAGCGCGGATGACAGGCTAGCGAAATGCTAGTGATGTCAGATCAATGTGACAGATAGTATTAGATAATATCAGCAATATTGTGATGATTAAATTATATTAAGCAAAATAAACAGCAGGAAAGATAGAAACTTTAGCTATACGGCGATACAACGGCCAAACAGGAACGTGCTGTGCAACAGTGAAAACAGCCTGTCCGGAAACAACTAATTGTCCCAATAAAGGTGACTTGACTTGACTTGACAACACCTGTCTGTTATTGCAGGGACATTGACTTTATGCTGCCTTCAGAGGACACATTTCAAGGTATCGTCTGAATCCAATGTTAGCTTCACTTCCTGCCTCCTTAGACACCTTCATCTGATCGATTTTTGAAGGCAGCATAGATGTATCTTTCACTGCCTTTCATATCCCACAATCCTATGCGTTCCATTCGGTGACAGTTGAGCTAGAAAAAGAAATATGGCGTCTAAAGCTTAGTTAGTTTGTGTGTAAATGTATGTTTTTGACCGACGTTTTCCACTTCTGATGTAATTTCTAGCAGGAAATTACTAATATTATATTAGTAATTATAAATATTACTAATAATATTTGTTTAGTTCTCACCAAAGCTCACTTTATTTTGCTGTAGATCATTAAACTGTTACGCTGCCTCAGAAGTCTGTCCAAATCAGTTTCGTGAGGTGTATTCGTGCGCAAACGCTGCCTACAGAGTCATTAGGCTTGTTCGACCGATCAGCGGCTGACTTGAAGCAGTGCATTACGGTTAGAAATTTTGTCCGACTTGAGACGCCACGCAGACGCCACGTGACTGTAACATATGCCATTAAAGTACCGTGAGAGCGATTCAAGAGCAGCCGGTGTTGAGGAAATTCATTTAGAACTAGGCTGTGCATAAAAAAAAAGCAGGGTCTGTTGTCCAAAGTATGGAAAGTATGGGAAAATTACACTTGTTGTATGGGGCACAGGTGTGAAGCACTGAGAAACCCAGCTGACGTCAATCCAGTGACTTAACTTAATTTTTACAATGTTACTCAGCTGCTCCTGAAAAATGCTAGGGTTTGCATTTAATTGTGGCGAAACTTTGAGGTGGAGACAAAAAAGAAAGATACATAGAAGGATGCTCATTGGATGCAAAACGATAAGAAAACAGTCTAAAGTATGAAGTTTTACAATAGATGACTCAGATGTTTAGCTGGCATCTCACTTTGTTGTTTCTACAATAAAGTTAACATCTTCTAAGACCTGGAACTTTGAGTAAATTTTTCTTTAATTAATTGCACTCCTGACTCTTGGTCTTTATTTTTCACTACTGGTCTTGGGTCCTAAACTGTTACCCCAACAGTTTATGGTGGAGAATTCGCGAGCAATCATTCCGTGGTGACACCCCTGGCAAACCAACAAATAAGGTAGGAAGCTTTTATTTATTTGGTTAGGACTGTCTGAATGGAAGAGATTGGAGAAGGAGAGCAGTGTGCTTCACTTCATTCCGCTTGTGAAGAGTGAGGCATAATTATACTAAGGGTAAATAGTATAAGAAGTCGCTGATAGTGTCGTGACGTGCTGAAAGCATAGGTAAAACGGTAACAGACAGTGCAAAGAAGCGGAGTCAAGAAAGGGGAGGCCCTGCGGGGCACAGGTAACATCCTCTACAGGACTCCGTCTTGGACCAACTTGAAAGGTCCAGGGGACATTGCAAACCTGCTCCATCTCTTCCATTTCAGATAAGGGATCCCCGAATTTAGAATTTAGTGAATCAGGCAGTTAGGGATTAAGTTATTAGTTAAACAAAATAAAAATAGATTGGTTGTTTGCCAGGGATGCATCTGGAACGATCCAGAGTAAAATGTAAATTATGACCCAAATTAGCATGGACCAGTATATGTGACTTTTTCGTATAAGTGTACTTTGCAGTCTCATCACGCAGAAGCCACAGCTGTGTTGTTTAAAGATCTATACTCCATCTCTGCTGGTATAAGGTGAGAATGAACTTGGACTAAATTATGGCTAACAATTTGAGTGACATGATCAGTAACTTGATCAGTCCGGATAAAGATTTAGAGACGAAAGAGAGCAAATACTGTAAGCAGCTCTGCTCTGAAGCCCTCACTTCAAAGAAATTAGCAGAACTTATTAAGAAAATGGCCAGTCAGGGTTTTAATTCTAATTGGAAAGTTAATCAGCAACTTGACTGGCTACAAACATTATTTTTAAAATTATTTTTAAAATTAAAATTTCTAGCTGTTTGTGCTTATTCATGGATTTGTCAAAAGGGTGGTGTGCCATTAACCCCCGACGGGAAAATCCCAGAGGTAACTGAGATATGCAAATGGGTAACTAAAAGTGATGTTTTTGAAAAAGCAGATAGAGCCATGAATTGCAAGCCATTGGCTGTTTTATTGGACCATGAGCTCTCTTCACAGACTGCCCAAGTGGTTGCCTCTTTAGGCACTGCCCCACAGACTGGGAACCAGACTGATGCATGCAGGTTACTGAATGACAGAGAGTGTTTTAATTGTGGTCAGCTGGGCCACTTTGCACGTAACTGTAACCGCTCACCCATAAGGTGTAGAAATTGTGGCAAATCAGGCCACCTGGCTAAATGCTGTAGACAAAACCCAGTAAAAACCAAGAAACAAAAAGGAGCTTTACACACACACAAAAAGTAAATTAAGTAATTATTTTTGAAGGAAAGATCTATGATAATTTTAAATTATGAGGTAAAATTAAAGACATAACGATATATAAATAGTGACGTAGAGGGTTTAAATGACAAAATTTTATGAGAAAGTTGTTCCTGTTCCTCTAACTCTTGTAAGATAATTGGCAATAATATGTTGAAAATGATGATGTTTTGGTTTAAAAATATAAGTTGTTTGAAATTTCTAAATTTATTGTATGGGCAAAAGACAAATATAAAATTATGGTTATTTGAAAATGTCATTTCTGGCAAAGGATAGAGTTAAAAGGATAATGTCTGATGTTTATTTGAAAACAAATTTAATTTCTAGCCAAGTCTTACACTGCTAGAGTGAGAAGTTAAAAGTTTATGAAAATTCAGTGTACAAGTCCTGGGTGCCTCAGAGTCTCTCTCTCTCATGTAAAGTCAGCTAAAGGCTGCTATCTGAGCCTGTGTCATAGGTGATAAGATATTTATAGTAAAGCACAGTGCCTCAGTTGAAAATCATAAACACAGATTTGTTAAAAGAAATGATTGCCATTAAGAGGGCAATACATGTTTCAGGTAAAACTAAATGTGTTTAAAGAGGGCTTTAAAATACAGACTTTAAATGAACTTAAATTTCAAAAAATGACCAGTAACATCTTTGTCTGATCTTAGCCTCCACCATGTACAGAACTACCTCTATTTGGAAGAGGTATGATGGATTTTAGTGATTAAATTGTGCTGTTATTAACCTGTCTCCATGTTTTACCAATAGTAAGCAGACCAAATGGCTCTGGTGACTCTTGAATGCACTTTCCCAAAGGCTCCAGAAAACATCTGATCCTGTTAAAGGAAATGGTCAAAGATCTTGTAATTGCAAGAGCGGTTACCAGTGTGCATGAGGTGATTTCTCAAAGACGGGTAAGATCCTCTTTGACCAGATAGAGGGCAACCTAAGACAGAGGGTCATCACCGCCACTGGGCACCTTCTAAAGGGGGGTGTTTTATGTGAGGTGGGTATGAGTGTGAAGCAGCATCATCAGGGGGGAGCTGTCAGATATCCAGCAGTCTACCCAAGAAATGTTCCTCCATACCGCATTCATTGGATGGCTTGTTTTTAAATGCCAGAGGAACACCCTGAGGAAAAGAGTGTTAAAGGTCTTTCAAGAGCCGGCTGAGACTGAGGGGATTGTCATTCATTTCTGTGGAGACCAGAACAAAATGTATTAATTGGTATCAGTAAAACTGTGTGATCAGGAACTAATGTTATTGTGAGTTTACTCCAGCAGGCATAGGATAATTTCGAGACATGGTGGCACCTAAAGATGAGGACAGCTTTTGAAGTTTAAAGAGAAGGTCTGAATAACAAAGGATTTAAACGGAATACTTTGCTTTTGGAGAAGGGAAGCAATGTTAATAGAGTATAAGCACTGCTCGATTTAGCAGATGATTTAACGGGTTATAAGAACTATGAAGGGAATGAATCTCCCTCAGCTGACTCGGAGTTCAGAGCCCAGTTATGGGCTCTGAACAGAGTCGAGAGCACTTAAAGTACATAACCCCTTTTGGTTTGAGCACCACTGTACAGTAATTTGGGCCACATTCCATGCAAGACTCAACTTAACTGACAAGAGCGTGCATGTACGTCACCTACGGGCTTGACTGATGCGAGCGCGAGCAGAAACGCTGTCTTTAGAGAGATCGCTTTCAATGATGCTCAAACGGAAAACCTGTCAAACCTTTTAACACCAGAACCAGGTCTGTGGGGCTGTAGGAGGACGCAGCGGGTTATGTTTTTATCGCGGCTCATAGAAATGTAAACACAAAGTCATTCGTGCCAACTGGGCGATTATCTATATCGCCATGGCAGACTGATATAGCGGTTACATATACTTTGAGCGTGGAGGGCTAGGGCATCACTCCAGTGTGGAAAGAACAGCGAGCAGCAAGTGTTTCTCTGTTGACAAACAAATCCACTTCCGCTGGCCCAAAAATGGTCCAAACCATTTCCCAAAAAGGTCTCCACTCTCCTAAGACCACAGCATGTCCGCCCCAGAGTTCAAATAGCCGGGGACGTGGACAGCTCAAATTGACAGAAGATGTTGATCTGCCCACAACAGAAAGCTCTTTGCAAGCTTCAGCAGGGGAAGATGTGAGTTGATACCTCCATGATGATTTAAGCATGTTACCTTAATCTGACAAAACAGTACATAAAAACACAAGTTAGTTGAACTGCTCTCATTTCTAAACAGTTTATGTGCCACACATAAACTCTGTGTGCTTCTAGAGTCACCGAAAGCCGGTCTTTCATCGCAAAGGGCTCTCAGCCCGTGCTCGATGCATTATTATGTCCCGTTTGTACAGTTTTACTTTTCCAAGGGGCAGAAATGGTGTTTTTTTTTTAAACGTAAGGTCCAAGCACTGAAGGTGGTTGTTGATCATATGCTTGTGGCTGTTCAACGCATTCTGTGAATGAACAAGAGCCAGCCAACTGTCGAGGTAGTTACCCATACCCAACGCATACCCAGCTCAATCGAAGAGGGGAGAGAACTGCATTCATGAGCTTCTGAATGTGCATGAGATGCCTGCGAGCACAAATCTCAGAAAGCGCATGTGTCGAGGGACTATCCGAACATGCATCATTCAAACCGGCCCCCAGGGAGAACATGCCAGAGGATCTGTTTCAATGTCATAATTTTGAATGAGTGTTTGATAAAGTGTGGTTCAGCCATATAGAACGGGGCAGTGTCCGCCATCCTTCTAGGGAACTCCAGCGCCTGTGATGAGAGGATTTCTGATTGTGCAGTGTACAAAAAGACAGCAGACTTGCCAGCGCCTCTAACACACACACACATACACTCAGTCACTACAAGCAGACCTTGTTGAGTCACCCTCATAGAGGTGATGATGACACATATTGGGAGGGTGGAGGCGGCGCCCTCGTCATGGTATTGGACCTAGTTGAAAACATTGTGAAATGCAGATAGCCAAGCAGCTACACACCCACACGAGAGGCTATGAACAGCGGCAATGCCGGTGTAGAAGGTAGTGAAAGCAGCACTACACACCCACATGGTAACAGCAGCACAGCCGGTGATTTATCATGAACGGTGCATGCATCATAGGAAATCAGTGAGTGGCGGGTTTGTGGCGGTTATTATACATCCTCTTGGGCGGTCCTTGGCCAATGAAAGCAGTGAAAAAGTCCAGACCTTCTGCCATCAGTCTTAAAGTCTGGCTATGCGAGACTATGTTCCAGACGTTATTTCCAAGAACGAGGTGGGAAAAATCCAAATTCCGAGTCGTCTGGAACGCATAATAAGGTTGGACGTGGGAATATCCCAAATTAATAATAAATTAATAATAATAATAATAAATGTCCCACTTCAGACCTCGGTGTGTTCCAGTCAATCACACGTCTGTTCACGTTGTTGCCACAGCACAACGAGAGTATATCATGTTTTTGTGTCAATTATAGGAAGAAAAACAAAACAAAAATAACAATTCATTAGAAGCAGGACTTCCGGACATCTTGGAAGTGACGTCGAATGATGTATCTCGCTGAGGTCAGGGTTGATCGATGTACCCCGAGTTCAGAGGTCGAATGTCCCACTTTGAGTGTCGTTCCAGACGTTATTTCCTAGAAGGTGGTAGGAAAAATCCAAATTCTCATCTGTCTGGAATGCAGCATTAACCGTCAGTCTCCACATCTGCTATGATAGTAGCTTTTTGGCACTTATTACAGGCTGGGCTGCACTGCCCAAAGGACAGCCCTGCCTCCACCCATCAGATCCACAGAGGTGGAGCTGGAAAAGTAATTCGAAGACCTTTTTTTATATAAATCCTCCATCCTCATAAACTCCAGTACATCGTTCAAAATTTCTACTTTTGTGTTCCACATAGTCAATCATACAGGGTGTGGATTATGATGACATTTTCATTTTTTGTGTGTTGAACTATTTCTTTAAGGTATTCTAAACTCAACATTGTCCTCAGCCTCACTAACTTCCACTCAGACAACAATAAGCAAAATATAGGCATCATTCTAAAAAAGCTGTTTAGTGTGTAAATTACACTACTTGCTTTTATAGAACAATTAAAAAAGCATTGAGCATTTTAACAGATGTACTTACCACTAAACCGCAGTTAGAGGAAATGCAGAGCATTAAGTAAAATGAATTATATTATAAAAAATATTAAAATGCATTATAAAATGTATCATATTTACTGTGCCAATGTTTCTTTAGTGAAAAATAATACTGCCGAGTTATGAAGCATGCTGTCTGTTCCTGAAACAGTAAAATTAATACACTCATGGCTTATGAATAGATTGCTGTAATACATTACTGGCTGGATATCCTAGTGTCCATAAACAAGCCTCATTTGATTTAAAGGGTTAGTTCATCCAAAAATGAAAATTAGACCATGATTTACTCACCCTCAAGTCATCCTAGGCGTATATGACATTCTTCTTTCAGACGAAGCGAAGTGGCGCATTTGTGTAAGAAAAATATCCATATTTAAAACTTTATAGTCTAAAATAACTAGCTTACGGCAGTCAGCGGTACGCAAGTCGACTTGCGCTAAAAGAGTAACCCTTGACGCATGCGTAATGATGAACGCAGAAGCGCAGAGGATAGGGCAAAACGAAACACCGGTCATGAATTAGAAGTCTAAAACGAGAATTTTTAAAGAGAAATGGTGGAGGATTTCGATATAAGAGAAGAGGGGCTTGAGTTTGTTGCCCAGCCCTATCCACGAGAGGCGTCAAAGCTTGCGATGCTCCTGTACATCGCGTCAGGGGTTACTCTTTTAGCTAAAGTCGACTTGTGCACCGCTGACCGCCGGAAGCTAGTTATTTTAGTCTATAAAGTTTTAAATACGGATATTTTTCTTACACAAACGCGCCACTTTGCTTCAGAAGGCCTTTATTAACCCCCTGGAGCCGTGTGGAGCAGTTATATGATGGATATACACTCACCTAAAGGATTATTAGGAACACCTGTTCAATTTCTCATTAATGCAATTATCTAATCAACCAATCACATGGCAGTTGCTTCAATGCATTTAGGGGTGTGGTCCTGGTCAAGACAATCTCCTGAACTCCAAACTGAATGTCAGAATGGGAAAGAAAGGTGATTTAAACAATTTTGAGCGTGGCATGGTTGTTGGTGCCAGACGGGCCAGTCTGAGTATTTCACAATCTGCTCAGTTACTGGGATTTTTACGCACAACCATTTCTAGAGTTTACAAAGAATGGTGTGAAAAGGGAAAAACATCCAGTATGCGGCAGTCCTGTGGGCGAAAATGCCTTGTTGATGCTAGAGGTCAGAGGAGAATGGGCCGACTGATTCAAGCTGATAGAAGAGCAACTTTTACTGAAATAACCACTCTTTACAACCGAGGTATGCAGCAAAGCATTTGTGAAGCCACAACACGCACAACCTTGAGGCGGATGGGCTACAACAGCAGAAGACCCCACCGGGTACCACTCATCTCCGCTACAATTTGCACGAGCTCACCAAAATTGGACAGTTGAAGAATGGAAAAATGTTGCCTGGTCTGATGAGTCTCGATTTCTGTTGAGACATTCAGATGGTGGAGTCAGAATTTGGCGTAAACAGAATGAGAACATGGATCCATCATGCCTTGTTACCACTGTGCAGGCTGGTGGTGGTGTAATGGTATGGGGGATGTTTTCTTGGCACACTTTAGGCCCCTTAGTGCCAATTGGGCATCGTTTAAATGCCACGGCCTACCTGAGCATTGTTTCTGACCATGTCCATCCCTTTATGACCACCATGTACCCATCCTCTGATGGCTACTTCCAGCAGGATAATGCACCATGTCACAAAGCTCGAATCATTTCAAATTGGTTTCTTGAACATGACAATGAGTTCACTGTACTAAAATGGCCCCCACAGTCACCAGATCTCAACCCAATAGAGCATCTTTGGGATGTGGTGGAACGGGAGCTTCGTGCCCTGGATGTGCATCCCACAAATCTCCATCAACTGCAAGATGCTATCCTATCAATATGGGCCAACATTTCTAAAGAATGCTTTCAGCACCTTGTTGAATCAATGCCACGTAGAATTAAGGCAGTTCTGAAGGCGAAAGGGGGTCAAACACAGTATTAGGATGGTGTTCCTAATAATCCCTTAGGTGAGTGTATGCACTTTTATGGACTTCAAAAATGACCCAACAAGTCACTGCCATTATAATGCTTGGAAGAGCCAGGACATTTTTAATATTACTCCGATTTTATTGGTCTGAAAGAAGAATGCCATATACACCTAGGATGACTTGAGGGTGAGTAAATCATGGTCAAATTTTCATTTTTGGGTGAACTATCCCTTTAAAGCAGTGTCCAAAAAAAACCTAATCATATTAGCCCAATTTCATCATCATTATACTGGCTACTTGACTGGAATTTGTATGAACTCCTCTAGCTGAGCCTGTTTCTTCTAAAGGTACCCTTTATCAAAATCAGAAAAAACATTTAGAATTTTATCAATGTAAAATTTGATGAAATTACACTTCTTTTGATTAACAGAATCTCTGCTATAGTATTCAAGTGATGTTTTCTATTTTTCATGGATAACTGTAATAGGATCTCCATCTGATCACACTAGAGACACCGGAACATAAAACGAAAATGCAATTCAGCAAAACAGATCATATCTGGATACGAAAGGCATGTTTATGGCAGGTGTAAGGGGGCCAAGTGTATGTATTATAATGTACAGCTTCAAAACTAAAAACCTCAATCAAACAAAATAGACTTTTATTGTGCCAAGTATTGAAATCTACTATACGAAGCCAAAAATTCAAAACGTAGTGTGTGAAGTTATCTTTAGATACAGATTTTAAAACAACTTAGTCACTTGATAAAGGGTAAATAAAGAAAAACAAACATATGATCAGTAATACTGATTTGTACCGTATGGAACGGACCTGTGGAATGTTGTCCAACCTTGTTATTAACATAATAAAACAAAAATAAACAGGCACTGAAAAACGAGTGTAAGAAAAGTAGTAGTATATTACCATAGGAATAAAATGAAGGTATATGGCGAGCTCCTCTGTTAATTTTCTCAAGCCAACATGAGACAGAGTGACACTCTTTCAACTACACGAAATCCCTACAAGTGTTACAAACAATAAAACATTTGTGATATTAAGTCCACCTGCCTTTGGAATAAATTTGGAAAGTTTTTGAAACAAACAGGAGTGTCTTTCGGCGGTACCAGGGACAGGTCACATGGGCAGATCAACACTGTTATGGCGCGTTTTCCTGGAGGTACCATCGTAACGGGGCAGTGCTTTCTGGAGGCTTGACATGGCAGCCGTGCGCTCCACGTCAATGACTGCATAGAGCTCTGTCCTGCGGGTGGGCGTCTGGGGCAGAGGTGAAGTGGGTGTCTTTGGGGTCTGAGGGTTGCTAGAGTTCTCTGTCTCTGTCTCCACCTCGATGTAGTTCAGTCTGTGGGACTCTAAACATGGGCGGCGGAAATCAAAGTTAAAGAAGGTCGGTGCAGAGCGGTCCCGCCAGCGGGCCGACTCTACCTTGTTAGCGCTGAGGGGGGCGGTCACATTCTCTGTGTTGATGTAGTAGTGAGTGGGGTCAGGGCTGTACTGCCGGTGGTTGTGGAAACCGTTGATGGGATGTGACTGAAGCTCTGCAACCTCTTCCCCATCCTCATCTTCGGAGCCGCCCTTTGGGTGTTCTCGCAAAGGAGGTAAGGCTGGGAGGTTCTCGTAGTCCAACAAAGCTGTTCTTCGCTGGGCTGAGTTGTTGACGTTGGCCTCAGGAGTGAGAGGTGGCGGCCGAGTCCGACGGCGAGAGACAGCTGAGGCCGAACCATTAAAGTTCTCTGGAATGATCAAGACTTCGGGAGAGATTTCCTCAGATCTACCATTGTCAATCGCATCTGTGCTGCTTGTGTTTTTAGAGTGTGAAATAACATTCCCATTTGAGTTCTGGGCTGAGCTACTCGCCCCTCCCTCTGCCCCAGCACACTGCTGTTCTGACAAATTGGCCTCTCTCTGCCTCTGTCTCTGCACAGGAGTTGGGCCCAACACAAACCGAACACCTTCAGGCTCCAGCTGCACTCGAGGACCAGGATCAGGGGCCTCTTGAGGGATGGATTCCTCTCCATCAGGTAGCGAGACATTCAACACTGCAGGAACATCTAAAACACTTGGGCTGTGCTGCTCCAACAGACCAGTGGTGTTCACATAGGTGTGCCCCTGAGGAGACGGAACATAAGACATGCTTTAGTGACTATTATAGAATCTTTAGTGGCATGACATTTTTAATAAGAATAACTAGGGCTGGGCGATTTTTCGATTAATTAGAATTTAATGTTTTGCCGCGATTTTAAATACAGAAATCGCGGTTTTGAATAAATTTTTTTATCAAACGTTACATTTAGACATATTGACAATACAGCAAAGAGAAAATTATCCAACCACATGATGGCACGCCTGATTAACCGCTCGTGTGACATGCTGTGAACGAAGAACACATCACGGCCGTTCACACAGAATGTGATATTGCGTTGAAAAAAAAACAAGACGTAGGCAGTGAAATGGGAAAAAAATGCAAAGATATTAAATGCGAGTTGAACTTTCTTCTAACTTGAGGGCAGTTTTAGAATGCCGTTTCATGGGAGAGACGCTGCTAAAGACATGAGACACGAATGCAACAGCCAAACACATCACGCCAAACACGAACAATAGAAAAATAGCACAATGGAATGCAAAATCTGTAAAGAACTACTACTGTATGTTTGATATTTCATATTTGCATGATGACAGGCTGAAAGCTGCTGTTATTATCGGTTTTTACAAAGCATTTGCTGCTAATAACAGCCTACTACTGGTGTTATTTATTGCTATTACTTCTTGGCTAAGAAATATTTAGCATGTTTCTTATTTTATATCATTTCTGAGTATATAGGATATGTTATGTTTGTACAATATTTGTCTTCATATTTCATGAATATTTTCTGCAAAGATATTTAACAAACAACAAGTCATTTGTTTTACATTTACACCATGATCACTTCAGGTGTGGTGTACTTGAAATAGAACTTTAACCAGATGGTTTATAAAGAGAATGTTACCTGAATCATATTGTAGTTACATTTTTGAGTTGACTAGTTAAACATAAAAAAAAAAAAAAACGAAATCGTGAATCGGTCAATCGTTCTGAAAAAATTTTTACGTTTTTTTTTTTTTTTGCCATATCGGCCAGCCCTAAGAATAACGCTGCCTTGTGCTGGTGTTGTTAATCCCCCCTCCAATTTATTTATAATTATTATTTATTATTTTTAATTGTTCTACAAGCAAACCCTGGTCTTGTATATAGTTATTTGTGGTCGCACATGTGGACCATGTTCAGTCTTGCAATAAATAAATAATTAAATAAACAAATAAATCACGAAAAAAGAATAACGCTGCCTTCACGTGCTATCGGAATTATCGTAAATACCAGTTTCCTAGTTAAAAACTGGACATGAATGTCCTCTCAGGTCAAAATTTGAATGCAATGAGCTTGTAATCCCGACTTCAGAAGTGGGAAGTATGAAATTTTCGATAGCACATGAAGGGAGCATAACCAACAGCTTGTTGTGGTCGTTAACCAATAATTTTACTTCTTTTGTTTTAACTCCTTCCAACTAATTCAGGGTTCCTACGCATTTTCCATTTCAAAATTTCATACTTTTCCAGACTCAAATGGAAAAGTAAACGCTTACATGATGAGAAGAAACCTTAAATGCTTAACCTGCATATATTCACCTCTGACACATGACTTTGATACTGTAAATGTCTGATGTTGCATGATCACCAAACAGCAAAGTACAGTCTGATTTAGATGATTGTTTGCTCCTTTATATGTTGCGGGTTTGAGTGGAACACGCACATTCATTAGTCTTTAATCTTACGAATATCTTTCGATCTAATGTGACTTCCGACCTATAATATTGCCAGAATCATAATCATACACTGTTTGTTCGTCGGCCAGAGGAGAACTGGTACGACCGAGTCTGGTTTCTCCCAAGTTTTTTTTCTCCATTCCGTCACCTGAAGGGAGTTTTGGTTCCTTGCCACCGTCGCCTTTGGCTTTTGGCTTGCTCAGTTGGGGACACTAAATTTTCAACTATATTACTGATCTGCCCACATTGACACTATATGATAATTGAAATGAGCTGAATGACATCACCGTTTTCTCCAGAGCGACTGTACAGCCAAATCAAATTCTGTTGCATTATTTTCCTGCTTAACACTGTTAATCTGCTTTGAAACAATCGGCATTGTAAAAAGCGCTATATAAATAAAGGTGACTTGACTAGTGAAGTTCAAAAGAGAGTCAGTTATGGTAAAGAATTCATTCAGGCAGTCGTGTTTGACAAATCAAACAACCACTAAACTTTTACCATGATAACACTCTGCTTGTAGGGCTGGGTATTAACAAATTTCACAATTCGATTCCGATTCTCAAGCTTGCGATTCAATTCAATTACAATTTCGATTCAATTCCATTTGACATTTCTTAAGACATAACCGACTATGTTTACTAGGATACTCACCAAGACTGTTATTTTTATATAATTCAATGTGATTTTGTCCGTACAAGCTCAAGACATAAAAGAGAACAGATGTCAGATGTGTGTGTGCACAGAACTTCTCACACAGCAATTACCGAATTGTGTTCTCTTTCGCATCTCATGAATTATTATTGTGCTTTAATATTTAAATTGGTAAGGATTATAAGCACAGACAAATGATAAACTTTATTGACCTTATTCTGAATAAGACAATATTCTGATTAAGTTGCTTTTAGAATATTCCGTTCATGTTCCTGCTTTACATGTTATAGAACATAGATTGATTAACGGCACACGTCATTACGTCCCCATGCCCCATTCACGCATCAACATACAGTTCGTCTTCGTTATGGTACCACAAACAGTTTTGGGTATTTCATTTTCAAATTTTATGAAAGCTTCAAGTGCAGTTAATTATTTGTCATGCTACACATGCAAATAGACGACGGCGAATACAATTTCTCCAGCAACGGGCCTCCTCTGCCACAGCGACAAACTCTGAGGTATAGGCTACTGGATGACAGTACAAAGTAAGGACTGGTGGGAAAGAGTTGCTTGAAGCCAAGCCATGCTCTTTTTTCCGTCAAATGGTTGACTACTGCGTGTGCCAGTGGCGTAACTTGGTAATGGCGGGCCCCAGTGCAGGCTATTACGACGGCCCCCCGGGCTGCTTTGAGGTAAAAAGAACTTTGAAATACCTTTGCAGCGTTATATGGTTAATGAACATCCCGACGCCGTTTAGATTAATAGCCTATGTGAATATGTGCTGCGCACATATAAAAAACACACAACAAATATGACATTTTAAAGAGAAAGCGTTTGATCGGATCATATCAATGTGGATACGTTTGCACCAGCTCTGCGATTTATACCACTTTATACAATATAGCATAGCCTATTGCTTTAAAGCCACAAATATAATAATTATCTATAGGCCTACTGTAATTACCCTACTGTAAAAAATTCAAGAAATTTATTAAAAACAGAAAGATGTCGCTTCAGCCTTACTCAAAGGCCGTGGGAACAGGCAAGTGGGTTTGTTATGCACTTTAATCCATTCCCGACGTTCTTGGTTGGTTTGCTTCTTATTTATTAAATCCAGACAATTGGCTGAGGAAACATTGATTGAAATTAAGATACAATTTATACAAAACGAAATTCATTTTAAAGAAAGGCTTTCTACAAAACTTAATGAAGTGGTCAAAATCATGTCTGATCCATGTCTTTGAATCTTTAGGCACCTCACGATCTGATTTCCGATTCTGGGAGTCACGATCCGATTCCAAAACAATTCTTGAACTTTTTTCTTATTAATTCATCTTATTAATAAAACTTAAAATATATATATATATATATATATTATTTATGTGGATAAGTACTTTTTTAAAATACTTACACATTAAAACATTTATTTTAAAAATTGCTTAAGAATTTTAAATATATAAAAACATAAAAGCTAGTAAATAATAAAGAGGAACAAAAAACATATTACAAGCAATGAACAAAGAGTGCTTTCAGTATTTAAGAGTATCTGAACTGTGAGTGATTTTACTGTTGCTTGATTATTAATGATGACATCTTAGACAGCGGGAGATCTGCATTCACACTAACGCACAAATCTCTTTTGAATTATAAGATGTGGTTTGTCCTGTCTGTTTAATTCCTCAAGACATTACTAACTGTGTTTACATAAATTTTGCGTCATAAAAGCATTTTGAGACGCGCACAGCCGCATGCACGAGTACTCTTTGACAAAGCGCGGCGCAAGCATTTGAAACGGAAAGCCTTCTGTCAGTGAGTTTACTTTAGGACCCAGCGGAACAGCTCATTTGCTCCATATAGATAGAGCAATAAGGCCATCTAGTGGCAAGAGTCATGCAATATCATGTTATATTATCTTTTTTCCACAAGTGGTCAGCAGATACACCCAATGTAGGATATTTTGAGCTGAATTAAAAGGGTTATGCTAGACTGGGTAAACCCAGCCTGATCTGCCGCCCATTTGATTTCGCCCTGCAACTCAGTCTGGAAACCTTTACATTCATTTCTACTGCCTCTGTTACACTTTTGCGGGAACCAATCACAGACTGGCTTATCCACCTGGCGCGCTATTGGCGGGTTTAACACGATGATGATAGAGAAGCGATGGGTCGTTGCTTGTTGATCACGCCTCTTGTGGTCTGATTGGTTGAAGGACTATCCAATTGCGTACAGAGTCATTTGAATTATGCTCGTTTATCACACCTCTTGTGACAATACATAGCAGACTCCCCAGACCAATGTTCAATCTTAAATTGAGCTTGGTCTGGTGATAGCCAAACAAGGGTTATGCATGAAATTGTGTTAATTTGAATTGAAGTTGAAAGAATGTGAAGAATATGCTTAAATTACTATTTATTTATTATTTATTGATAAAATCTACAAATTTAAAGGTAAATAAAATAAATGAAAAAATAGAGAGAAAAAAAAATCAAAATGAAATAAAAAAGCTTGCTGGACAAAGAAAAAATTAAGTATAATTTTAGGGCTTCAGGTCATTTTGACCCATGAGGGAAGGATTTGTTACAAAGTGCGAGGGAAGGATGAGGGTTAAAAGGCAAAAGGAAATACATTATTCATAAAAAAAAAAACATCCACTATGTTTTGTTAATTTAATTTCCCCAGTTATTGATAAAGATAATCAGCTACCTCTAAAAATTCAGTTTTCACCTACCCTTACAGCCTCATCCGCAGCTAAGAGAGGGTGTGTGGACTCCTCGCCCAGTGAGGGAAGGCATGTGCTCCCGACAGATGGATGCCGACTAGACGGATGAGAGGACGCATCCCCCAACGAGGGATACCTTAAGCTGCCATTTGGTAAAGTGGGGAGAATGTTGCCAGGAGCTAAAGCAAACAAACAAACAAAGGTAAACTATACTAAATAAAAAAGTCTTTAAAGTCTGTTTTAGGTTTGAATCATTATATAGCAATATCTTGGATATTGCAATTACCATATTGTTGCATTGTTTTGTCAAATTAACTGTATATTAGTTTTTGTATATGAATTTACTTACAAACAAACACTGCATTTGACAAAAGTAAACAGATAATATTTGCAGTGCAGGTCATTGACTTCCACTCACACCACTGACAGTCATCAGAAAACTTTTATACACAAATGTAATGCTAGTCTCTAAATACATCTGCAACAGAAATTAAACTATAAAAATAACTAACTAAAAGGTCTTTTAGACATGATATCACTAACATTTATAGATGGTTCTGATAAAGCAAAAGGAAAAAGCAGCGCTCAGATCCATCAGCAGACATTAGAACCACTTTAGAAGGTCTGACAGCTAAAGCTGGGCAACTCACACCTATGAGTTTCATAAAGAAGAGAGTTCCTTGGTCAGAGTGAACAGGCTTATTCATGAGTTAGGGTTATACTGTAATTATAATTATAATGTGATGCATAGTGTTATGGTAAATAATTTAAGTAGGGCTGCCCCCTAGTCCACTACACATTAGTGAACAAGACACTTAATATTCATCAATATTACTGATTTGACTGCACTGACACTATTAGATGAGAACTCAACTTAGCTAAATGATGACATCACTGTTTTTTACAGCGAGTTATTGAAATGAAATGCATCAACACTGAACTGATTTCAACTGATTTGACATTAATTAGGTAAATGTTAAATTCGGTATAATGCATTAAAGGGATAGTTCACCCAAAAATGAAAATTTCTGTCATTAATTACTCGCCCTCGCGTCGTTCCAAACCCGTAAGACCTTTGTTCATCTTCAGAACATAAATGAGGATATTTTATGATGAAATCCGAGAGACTGACAGAGGCTAGAACGAAATTGTTGAATAAAGTTGTTATTTTTGTTATAAAGGCTTTTCTAAAGTTTCTTTTTCTAAAGTTTTTTTCTAAAGTCTTTAAAATTCTTGTCGCTTCATAACATTAAGGTTGAACCACTGGAGTCACATGGACTAATTTAACAATGTCTTTACTACCTTTCTGGACCTTGAAAGTGTTAATTACATTGTTGTCTATGGAGGGTCAGAGATCCCTCGGATTTCATCAAAAATATCTTCATTTGTGTTCTGAAGATGAACGAAGGTCTTACGGGTTTGGAACGACATGAGGGTGAGGAATTAATTAATTAAGTATTTTTATTTTGGGGTGAACTAACCCTTTAACTGTGTTCAAAAATGTAAGTTTAAAAAAAAAAAAAAACACTAAACAAATACTATGGGTGCTTTCATACCAGCACATGGGTTGATGTCAGAGTTCGTACCCCGAGTCCGCTTAAATAGGGTGGTCTGGGGTACGGTTCATGCTAACTCCGGTACGTTTCGCTGCTGATATGAATGCAATCGTACTAAATCACAGAAGTGAATGTATGACGTATGATTTGATAAAAATGTGTGTTTGTGTTTCACTCATTCTCCTGACGAGCATGACTGATGTACTGCAAGACGAGGGCTGTAAATCTCACTGCTGCTCGCCTTCAGCGTTCTTTAGAGCATTTGCAGTACATTTGCGGCAGAAAAGATGCAAGTGTCATTAAGTACTGAAGCTTTGGAAACAAAACCAATTTTTTAAAAACAAAAATATAAAAGAGAGGTGAGCAACGCTATGCATTTTGCTGCCTTCTC
The DNA here is from genome assembly GCA_039654625.1 of Rhinogobio ventralis. Lineage (NCBI taxonomy): Eukaryota > Metazoa > Chordata > Actinopteri > Cypriniformes > Gobionidae > Rhinogobio > Rhinogobio ventralis. Next base: position 25,795,676 of record CM077216.1, read on the forward strand.
CCTCGCCATCGTTACCAAGCAACGGGGTAAACAGCTGCTGCTTCGATGATTTAAAATAATATAATCTGAACACAGTCCAGCAGGGGCAGGGGGAGGGGGGAGCAATCGAACTCTGGTTCGGACCAGGCAATCAAACCAAGTGTGAAAGCACCCTCAATCAAAACTCACAATCAGTGAAGGAAAACTAAACTAAATTCATTTAAAACGGAATTACAAACTAAATTCTATTTAAAAAAAATGATTGGGTAAAAAAAAAATTTGGGTGGAAAGAATTTGGGTGGAAAATAAGCTTATTTGTAATTCCCATAATGCAAAAGTTTTCAAACTGTTCCTAGAGCCTTCCAGCACTGTACATTTTGGATGTTTCCCTTATTGGACACACCCAGCTCAGATCATAGGCTCTGTTTACACCTGGTATTAAGATGTGTTTTGGTCGATCGGATCACAAGTAGTCGAGGGAAACTTTCAACCACTGTCCACTTTCAACCACTTCTGTCCTGATTTCTTCGAGGGGAGGGTCTATAGGCGCAATTTACATATGAACGCGCACGGAAACGTCGAAAAAACATAGGGAGAACGACCGCTTTTGTTTCTGCTCTGATAGTGGCAAGACCAGCCGAACGCTGTGAGTGCGTGATGAGAGAACATTGTGCTTGGTATGTTTTTCATCTTCAAACTAAACTTGGGTCTTCAGCCAACAAAGTTTAAATCCTGTCTGGCTAGCGCGCTTCCCATAATGTTTACGCATCAAGTCAGTAGGTGGAGTGTAGAGGGTCTTTTGTGGCTGTTCGAACAGTCAAAGCAATCCGGTCGAATGTGTTTTCGACTACCTCTGGAAGTGGTCGAAAGTGGACAAGCTCAAAACGTTTTAGACCCCGTTTTCACCTGTATGTAGGGTCGTCCACTTGTGATCCGATCGACCAAAACGCATAAATCAGCATAAATTAAACAACACAAAAATACCATGATATACTTTACAATTCAAAATTTTTTTTGCATGTTGCTGTATGATTTATTTTTATTACAGAGATTTATTTTTTACTTCCTTACGATAATGAAACTGGAATATCCCAATGCAAAAATCTTAGTCTTAAAAATACTTTTAAGTAAAATATACTTATTTTCTTTCTTTATATTTTTGGAGTGGGAGATATGACCTACAGATGTTCTTCAGAAGTTTGATGAGATTCACCAAGAAACTTATAGAAAAAGTCAGCTCCTAAAAGAACTACTTTTCAAGATCTTGGCAATATTGTGAACGTGATTTTTTTCTGTGTTTAGTAGAGCTGTAGATTAATCATTAAACGATTGAGATCTCGATTCAAACACCCACATGATCTTGTTCCTAAATGACAACGATTCGGCTAGATGTCTATAAAACCTTTGACATCTACAAGGTATGAAACAGCTTCACAACCAGTCTTTTAGACCATACAGTAACATTACTTCTGTCTTACAATAATTAAAATGATCACAGAAGTAGGGCTGCACAATTAATCAAATTTCTAATAGTGATTACAATTACGGATGCCACAATTACGTAACCGTTCAAAGGCGAAATTACAAAAAATATGCATGGTATTATGATGTTATACTAAAACTAAAATTACAACTAAACAAAAACAAAAAAAGTCCACTTACATTATTCTGCTTAAGATGTTTTTTTCTTCTTCTACAGGTTAAAGGTTTTTTTCCATAGTTGTAATTTTAGTTTTAGAAAAACATTATAATACCATGCAATACTTACATTGCCACCAACCCTTGCCATCCCTGACCCACCCCTATAGGCACAGAGTAAAATAAAATTCTGAAAATCAAAATACACACACTAATTTGGAATATTAATAAAAAAAAATTATTCCCCGAAACAAACTATTTGAACTACAAACTTATTGAACTAGAACTTCTTGCTTTACTACTCCTTCCTCTACAAAAATGCTTTTTATTTTTTATTTAACAGTGGTTTACTGAAAAAGTTGTCTGTCCTTAAATTAATTCAATTATAAATAAAAGTTTCTTAAAAGATAATGCTGTAAACTATATAGGGAGCCCTTACTTGCACATTACTATAATTTAGGTTGACAACAGAGCCCAAATTAGCCTAAATTTAGTTGCTATTTAATTTTAGATATAATAATCAGCACTCAATTAACATATTGTATGCAAACATGTAATCTTCACACATAAGGCAGTTTTTGCATTAACTTCTAAATAAAATTATAAAATAGTTTTTTCTCCAATTCGTCTCTCATTGTTATTTTGTTTAGCTGTATATTCAGAATCAGTACCTCTATTTTAAACAAAAAAAATGGTGATTCTCAATTTATCCAGAATCGTGCAGGTCTAGTAATTAGTTTAACATCCAAACCCAGTCTGAAGAACCAAACATGTTTTGAGTGCTTTATAGAACTTCGGTTAGGTGCTGGAGCTGTTCAGAGCTCTTAATAAATGCTGATGAATGAATGAAGTGCAGACATACTGGTTGGTGTGTGTGGTGTGAGAGGAAGGTCTGGTTCAGCTTGTGTGAGGGTGGGCTCAAACACCGGCTCCTCTACTACGCTGATGCTGTTATTATGCATGATGTCCTGCAGCATGTTGAAGATCTCTTCAGCACGTGAACACTTGAAGGCAAATATCCCTGCAGATCATGAACACAAACGATTAAAAACACGTGCTGTGCTGCTGTAACAGATGACCAAAAAAAAGACACTAGCTGTTGCAAATGGTGGCATATAATAATAAACAATATTCTAATACATACACCTTAGAGCTGCACGATCTCGATTCAAACACCCACGCAATCTCATTTATAAATGACAACGATTCGTCTGTGTCTATTAAAACTTTGACAAAAACACACCGGAACATTCAAATTTGCATTGCCGATGCTGCTGATTCAGAGAACGCCATAACTTGTCATGTATACAGGGTTCCCACTTTTTCTTCAGCGATCATTTTCCAGGACATTTTCAATTTTACTACGGCAGTAATAAAAGACAAGGATCATGCCAAATATTGCTCTCCAAGTCTTTAAAAGGTGTAAAGTTTATTGCCATGACTTAACTCTAAAATCAGTTTTTAATATGAGCCCTCAATCATACATTGACTATGGAAGCTTGTTTCCACCACAGAATAAAAAATAAAAAAGGTAATTGTGACATCTGACTTTTTCCTTGCAATTGCAAGTTTACATCACGAGAAAAAAGTCAGAACTGCGAATTTATATCACTCAATTCTGACTATATGACACATTATATCACAATTATGTAAACACAATTGCAAGAAAATTTGAATTGTGAGATAAAAAGTTGCAATTACCTTTTTTTATGTTTTATTCAGTGGCAGAAACAAGTTTCCATAGTTTATTGCCATGACTTAATAGAACATGTGGCAGGTCTATTAGTCTGCATTTACACTTAATGCACACATCTATTTTGATATCAGATTTTTTTGTCCCGTCCCATGCTGGTTATCACCATGTCAATCAAAACAATTTTGGATTCAATCCTGCATTTAAACAAGTTAGTCATTTACAAAACTTTGCAGTGTGTATACTTAGCAGCATGAAAAAAAAATTCTTCCAAATTGTGAATGGGTTATATACAGACAGCAAACAAAGAACGCTCTTTGTTTGCTGTCTGTATATAACCCATTCACAATTTGAAGAACATTTTTTTTCCCTTTATAATCACTGCAGCTGTCAATCCCTTTTCACTGTTGTGAGAACTCCTGTTATAATCAATGAAGCAGCTACACTGCACAATGAATCTCTTATTGACCTTATAAATCGCATCAAAATTATTAGTTAGCAAGTTACTGAATTAGGTAGCTGCTTACCAGTTAACATCCACTACATACATTTGAGCAGTTAACTGATACAAGTGGCAACACAAGACTAAAGTACTACTCTCACGTGTGAAAACTCAGCATTCCTGAACATCGTGCTTTCTGCAACTAGAGGTAATTGTTTTGGGCCAGTGATGAACTCGGGCTAAAGAAAAAACGAAGAACAATTTTTAAGAAAAAAATTCCAGGACAACAACAACATTTTTCAGGAGATTTTACATTTTCTTTCATTTTCCATGTGTTTTCCAGGACTTTAGTCAAATAAGTCATCAATTTTCCAGGTTTTCCAGGATGAATGGGTACCCTGTGTGTATAGGTATGAAACTGCTTCAGTCTTTTCAACCAAACATTATCCTTATTTCTGGGGTAGAGATTCTGTGACCGAAAAGATCAAAATGTATTTGTCATCGAATCTCTTGAATGATTCATTCAAAAACGCTGATTCATCCAGTAATGAAACAAGTGAAGTATTTATGAGCGAGTCTTTGAATCATTCACGAGTTTCTAAATTTTTTTGTTTAATAATTCATAACTGGATTGCTTATCGCGTTCTAAACTGCCATCAGGCGGAACCGGAAGAGTTTGAGCGGCCATCTTACTATTACCTACTGACAGAGGGCATCATTGACTTGCAGCCAAAACATTGACTTAAAATCACAGATTTGCAGCGTCTCTCATAGGATTAGTTTTACAATACATGTATGTAAATTAATAGTTACATCAGATGTTACCTGTAATGTTTATGGCAGGGGTCGGCAAGAAAGTTTGGCATTGGGCCAAAAAAAAAAATTGCCACTAGATGGCGCGTCAGAACATAGTCAAGAGATAATTTAAGAAATTAATTGATGAAAAATGCAACTAGAATTGCCTGTGACATACTGTTACATTGTCTTTTGTAACTGGTAAATTAATAAAGCAGTAGTGACACGTTACCCAAGTATCTTCATTCACCAACTTGCAACACTTTAGCCTGGCTAAAACATGTGGGAGATGCGGAATGGATAAAAATAACTCAAAAAATAAAAGAGAACTTTAAGCCCATTAATGGCATGTTTGAGTTATGCTCTTAAAGAACTATGTTTTATTTCCTCTTTCCATATTGTGAATAAATTAGTATTTTAATTAGCTTGTTACACAATGGAGCCTAACTTATTGTAATAATTATTTGACGTGGCCTACTTTTATTCCTTGGCATCCTCACGTACTAAACTGCATTTTTTTAAATTGTTTGCGTGCTGGAGGTACGCGATTACATCGCGTGCAGAGTGATGTTAACATTTAAGCTAGCCGGTGAGAGAAAATGGCACTATCAAAGAGACTAAAGAGGAAAGTCGACAGCGAAAATAGGGCATACAAAGAATGGAAAGTCAACTATGCGTTCATCCTACCTGGTTTTGTGAGTGCAAAGCCGGTGCGTCTTATCTGCAACGGATATATATCAGACGGCACCACGAGACGAAGCATGGCACCTTTTTTTGCTGGTTGTCTTGTCAATATTTTTGATTAAAAGGAAGCTGAATTTGTTTAGCTATTGTTCACGTGTTGGTGCTGAGGCCCCGCGTTATAAGCAAACATTTCAATGGTTCACTGTTCGTTTCTTCATACCACACATTTCATGACGGCTATTTTAGAGGCGTGTCTAGCGATCCATTCCACAGACTCTTTTGAATGTCTTGCAGAACTTTTCAAATTAAAAGCTCTCAATTCATCCCAAAATAAAACATTAAACGTTCTCATATTTTTTTGAAGGAAAAATCACTAAATACACATTGATTGTGAGTTACTGTTGTTAGTCTTTGGTTTGCATCGCCCGCTCCAAGCGGTGCTCAAACCTTGGTCTTTCCGCATGAGAGTCGGACGCTCTAACAATGAGGTTAAAGGCTGCGACATCTAGCGTCAGTCACTAGATCGTGTCTTACCTGCACAGCTCTCACTAGCTGGCCTCCGTTACACTATCATGTTAGATCTATTTCAGAACCAGCCGGTATCAAAATAATCTGGCTGCGGGCACCGGCCATATATTATTGCTGGCGGGCCAATTTTGCCCGCGGGCCGCCAGTTGCCGACCACTGGTTTATGGTCTTTTCGGAGAGGATAAAAGTCATATATTGAAATTGTTGATGTGGGTGTGTCTACTGCACACTGACCAAACACAACAAATATATTTCTTTATGTAAATAATAATTTAGGAAATATTAAACATTAACATGCATCTGTATTTAGCTGCAGAAATTTATTCGAATAGCCTATATAAAAAATATTAATACAAGCCTCTCTTACTATATTGCACTATATTGTGGTAAAGTGCCCCTATTATGGCATTTGAAAGGTTCCTATTTTTGTTTTGGGAGTCCCCAACAACAGGTTTGATTTTTCCAAACCCCTCCTTTGCGTGACGCTAATCTGTGGTGATTGGTCAGATGACCCAGTCAGTTGTGATTGGTCTACTGCATTTAGCGCAACAAGAGTTGCTGATGAACCAGAAAGTCAAATCGCAAACATGACTGGAGCAGGACCTTTCTCAATGGTAAGTGTCAATGTAGTTCATGGCACTTCAGGCCGACTAAACATGCAGAATCTGAGTGTCTGAGAAGTGACGTGCCGTAATCTGATTAATCTTGCTCTCTGACGCAATTTGTTAGTTCAGTGTAACGCATCACAGATGAATTAATTGCCAAATTTATTTAGGTGCACGTGTGGGAACTGTATCAAAACGGCAAGCGAGACAGAAAATGTGGGCAATATGCTAATGTTTTGTCTTGACATCACAATGAAACGGCTTGGGATTCGTTTTTAAAAATGCTGTTAACGAAATCATTGTTGAAACATTTGCAGTTAGCAAATACTACAGCAGCAATACTATAACATAAATACATAAACACAATAGTGATTACAGGTTACAAGGCATACATTTTTTTCCCGAATTTTTTTTTAGAATACGCACTTTGACATTTGTAATATATACGCTGAAGTGTCTCGTCCGCCCGCCGAGCTGATGTTCACTACTGTAATGAATATATGAATGTAACTTTTTAATAAGCAGGGGAAATTACCAGCTTTAAACAAATAACCATTTACATGCTTAGGACATTTGCATTGTAAGAATGTACAAGGAGACTTCAGATTTAAAAATGGTGTCTCGTTAGGCAATGTTTTCTCAGTAAAATCATATAATTTCCTATTAATTCAATAGAACGCGTGAGCTTACGAGGGAGTACTAATATGGCGGCGCTGTGGCTTCACTTTTTATGACGTCATGAGCCATCCAGTTCTCTATATAGATCAGTGATCGTGCAGCTCTAATACACTATACGATGGACAAACAAACACAACACAAAACATAGCATTATTCTGATACTTATCAGGAAAGCCAACATTTGCTAATCCTGCAAGAGGCTGCAGTGTTAAATCTAAATGTTGCGAACACATCAAGCCGAACTTACCTGATCAAGCATGCAAACGCTCTCGAGCTCATCCTTTTGAAAGCATGGGTTCAAATGTTAACAGTCTTATATTAATAACCGTAAAAACAGACCTCATTTGGGATGCCTTCAAATGGCTGAAACGTCTGTACCAATTATTTCCAAGTCTCACAATATGCATATCTTATCAACGTGTAATTACATTTAAGTATGATGTGCCAGAGTATATGGTATGGGAGATTTTAGCTTTACCTTGACCTGTCTGGCAACGACGGCCACTCTCAAATGAGAAGAGATTTGAATCATAGCCATAGCGACGCAGGCACAGGTAAGGCCACTTAACAGCATCACATTTCCGTGTGCGTAGGACCAGCTCATCCTCCGTCAGCTCCATGATTCCTGCTCCCAGCTCATTCCCGTCATCATCCACATTCACCACCTGAACACATCGAACCAAACCAAACTCAACACAAACCAAATGGACTCATCAAACAAAGCCAACCCACAACAAACAAGATCATCACGATGCATGCATGCTGAAAAATACTGACCTTAAATTTACTCTGGTGATTGTCAGGGATTGATTCTTTATCTGGACAGCTAAAACAGCTTCCCATGGCTTCTTCAGACCATTTGATACCTAAAGCACAACACAAATTTTGGCAGTGTACAACTGGCCTGAAGCACAAATCAAAATTTAAGAATAAAAAGGGAAAACTGGAAATGTGGATTGTTCTTTTTTTTTCCAAATTCCGTTTTATCTTTTTCCTAATTCCATTTTTTCCGTTTTAACTTTTCTGGATTCCGTTTTTTTCCCCCATTTTATTTTTGTTGGACTCCATATTAATGGTTAAATTAAATTTTTAGTAATCAAAAAGCATGTCTAATTTAACAAAAATGTATTATAAGTTTTTTTTTTTTATTACATCTTTAGGGCCCTATGAAAAACGCTATTTTTACCAAATTCTGTTTTAAGTTTTCTGTATTCCATTTGAATAGTTTTTAATTAAATTTTAATAAAAAAATCATGTCTAATTAATAAACTTTATTAAACTATTTTAATATATATATATATTTTTTTAAATAATAATAAAAAAAAAATCCCCCACAAATTCTTTTGTGTATTTTCTGGTAATCAAATGAAGACATAAAATATTCATTTAATTTTAAATTTAATCATATGAAATTAAACTTTTTTGTCAAACAACATGCTGCACTGAGCTGCAATGAGCTTTACTATTGAAATTAAAACATGGAAGAAAACGTGATTATTCCTTAAAAAATAAGTTTTGATAATATTTTATTAGGGCCTGAGCACCGATGGTGTGAGGACCCTATTGGAATTGCTCTGTTTATTATTATTATTATTATTATTATTATTATTAGTGTTAGTATTATTATTACATTGAGACTTGTCTAAATTCTACTGTACAACAGTAATATGTGTCTGTCAAGTTACACCAAACTTTTATTTTGACGGGTTGCTGTTTTCTCAAACGGTAAAAAGTAAATTCCGTTTTTATGACTGGATTCCGCGATTTCGTCCACGTTTTCTACATCGCGGAAATCATAGGGCCCTACATGAAGTTGGGGGGGGGGCATATCAAACTCATCCCTTTTTGGCCAATAGTAGGGGTATGTAGATAGTATGCGATATGTAAACATTTTTTTAGACAATTATCTCATCTAAGTATTTCCTTAAAAGTATTTGTTTTTACAATTTATATAATTGTGTGGATTCATATTTATATTGTTATGAAGAGCGCACAACTCTAGATTGTGGTAATTTGTCACATGTGGTAATTTTGTTGCAATAAATTACACACAGCACAAGCAAGCTTCAAACTTTGAATTGAATTTATTTTAACTAAAAAAGACAAGTAAACAGTAAGTAATAAAATATGAACATATAAACTAATTACAAGCAAGAGCACAATAAAAAAAAAAATACAAGAGAATAAAATGTGTTATAATAAACAGTGCTATAAGTTCTTAAGGTACATCTAACTGTAGTATTCAAGTACAGAAATACTACTAAAATTGAATAAAGTAATCAAATGTAAAATGACACTGACATTCTCTATAAATAAAAATACTACGGCTGCAACAATTAATCGATAAAATCAATAATAAAATCATCGACAAAGATTATCATTATCGATTAGTCAGGTCTGCTCGACTGTGCAAGGAAAACTTCCACCAGTCGCGCCACATTACAGCACAGAATAATGCATTTCTATGGACAAAATGCATCTAAAATAGTGGAATGGAAACAGTGAGCTGCTGCGGGAAAGATGCGTGATCCAAGTACCCAAAACATGAGAAATATTCTTGTCTGAAATGCTGTTGGACGCTAAACATAGGTTTAAAAGTCAACATGTAATTCAAGTATTTTATGAGAGTAGTTACTGTAAAGGGATAACAGCGTGTAGTTGAATATAAATGTAAGACGTTTCTTATAGCCTATTTACAGGAATGTGTAATGTTTATAGCAAATGATAATAACTGTGTAATGCTGTGAAACCGTGATATTTTCTGAGATTGAGAATATCACATATCGTGGCAACCCAAGAGTAATGTCGGAAATAAAGGATGAGTAACTATTCTAATTCTATTGCTTTATCTGTTAAAGCTTATTTCATATTTCTAAGCTGTTACGCAAGCATAGCAGTGGGCATTTAAAGGAGAAACAGAAGCCCAAATACAGAGCAGACGATGACCAATTATTTATAAATTATGAAGCAAGACCCCTTTAAAAAGTGAAATGACAGTTCTTACCCAGATCCAGCCACCAGGGTTCCTGGTTCATTCCCCAGCCCAAAGCAAGCAGTCATTCTCTAAATGTAGAAAGGGTTTACAGATGTGACAGCTGCGTCTGAAGCAATTCTGTAATGTTGAAAAAATAAATCAAATAAGAAACATTTCATATGTACTGTATAAGGGCCAATTTACACTGCCACAACAAACTCCATCAAACACAGCTGTTAGCTTTTGTTGGGTCAGTGTGACAGTTATGTTTTCCAACATTCTGAATCCAACCATCAACTTAAGAATGTTGGAAATTGTTGTGTGAATTTGCTTTAAAAAAAAACAATCCATAATAAAAGACATTTTGAAATAAATAAATGAGATCTTCAGAGGTCAAGTTTGGCTGTACATGATGTCTACAAAACGTCCTTCATTTTAAAGTCACTTTGGCCACATATAAAGCACACTGTAGTTTCAGGAGTGACAAGCACATTTGAATACGCGAGTGAATCCTCTAAATTATTGTTCTGTGTGTGTGTATGGACAGGACTCACTCCCGACATTTTGATGATTTACACTGTTGTAACTGGAGATGTGCCTAAAGCTGAATTCAGAAAGGCAAGGTAAATGAGAAACGCATTCTACGGAGCCTGTAAAGGGAAGTAAATTGTAAACCGGTTTGCGATACAAACCAGCGTGTTTATAATTATGACAACACATTAAAATAATATGGCAAGAATGCATCAAGCAGCATAACAAGCTGTTTTGTACAGCTAAAAATAACTGGAAACGAATGACACCGGAAGCCAGACACATTAAACTTACTATCTAGCAAAATTATCTGTCAATTTCTAAAAAAAACATTTATATACTTTTTAACCACAAATGCATTTCTTGCTCTGATCTGGGATGCGCCACGCATTACGTCATCAAGTTGAAAAGGTCTCGCGTGACGTATGCGAAAGTACCAATCAAGTGTTTACAAAGCGAACGTGCAAAGACCAAGTCAAACGCCCTTCACAAAAAAAAGGTAAAGCAACGATGTCGGACGATTTTGAAGTTGGAGGAGACGAGATGGAGTTTTTTGCCCTACCGCGTAGGGCAGGGTATTGACACAAAATTCAAGATTCAATTCGATTTCCATTCACAAACTTTCAATTCCATTCATATTCCGATTCAATTCGATTCAATATCGAAATGATCTTTTGAATGGTCCTTCTGGCCATACAACAAAGATATTCCCAAATAATCACATTATATCTAAACAAAATGTGGACAACGAATGTGTAACGAGTATCATCATGAGCTGTTTAGTTCCCCTGCTTGTCTGAATGCCAGGGTATGGCAACTGCAATACTCTGCCATACGTAAACGCCGCCCCTGTTGTGGATATATATCAGATACAGTACATGGCAAATTTTCTTAAGGAAAAAAATCTCTTAACTAATGCTGTAGACTATAGTGTCAGTTGGTACTACATTACTGTAATTTTGAAGGTTAAAATGAACTGATTTAAATATAAACAAAATTACACAATAACTTTTATTTATAATAAAAGTTATAATACTAACTTTACAATTACTTGATAATTTCTACTCCAATTTGTTTTTGAAATATAAACATTTAAATGGTGGCAGTCATAAAAACTTGACAGATTTATTCAAACATGCATTAATATTGAAGAACATTAAAAATGATATGTAATATGGTGCATATATTTATCAAAATGCTCATCTCTGGGAAGTAATTTGAAATCTGAGACTTTGTTTCATATCAAAAGTAAAGCACAAAGATTATTGTGATTTTTTGGATGGGAGGGGCTCTACAAAGTTCCATGCACTTATCAACTGAAAACAGGATGACTAATCGATTCTTGGGATTTAAAAATCAATACCAGTTCATAAAAATGAGAATCGGTTAAAAATCGATATTTTTTTACCCAGCCCTACTACCGCGATACTTCCAACGTGATGACGTAATGTGTGGCGCATCGCAGATCAGAGCAAGAAGAGCATTTGTGCTTAAAAAGTATATAAATGTTAGAAAATGATTGTTTCGCTAGACAAGACCCTTATTCCTGAAAATGCTAAACAGTTAGTTCATGCGTTCATGACCTCAAGGCTAGATTATTGTAATGCTCTACTGGGTGGTTGCCCTGCTCGCATAATAAATAAACTGCAGCTGGTCCAAAACGCAGCAGCTTGAGTTCTTACTAGAACCAGGAAGTATGACATTAGCCCGGTTCTGTCAACACTGCACTGGCTCCCTATGAAACATCGTATAAATTTTAAAATCTTGTTAATTACTTACAAAGCACTAAATGGTTTAGCTCCCCAATACTAGCATTATACTCCATCACGTCTATTGCGGTCTCAAAACTCTGGCCAGTTGATAATACCTAGAATAGCAAAATCAACTGCAGGCGGTCGATCCTTTTCCTATTTAGCACCTAAACTCTGGAACAGTCTTTCTAGCATTGTTCGAGAAGCAGACACACTCTGTCAGTTTAAAACTAGACTAAAAACACATCTCTTTACTATGGCATACACATAAAAAAATTTTTAAATTTACATTATTCAAATCAGTTAAATTATTGTTAGGCTGCATTAACTAGGTCAGCCGGAACCGGGAACACTTCCCATAACACCTAATGTACTCGGTACATCATAAGAAGAATGGCATCTACGCTAATGTTAGTCTCTCTGTTTATCCCGAGGTTTACTGCAGTCGGCCGGATCCGGGCCGTATCCAGATCAGATGGTGGACCTGCGCCTGGACATGACCAACGCATCCCTGAAATGTCTGCAGAGACCGTGTCTATTAAACTCCCCCCGTAAATGCCGCATCGACACGACATCCTCATTAAACCCGTCTCCAGCATGACGACTCCAATCTTTCGAATAATCTTACGAATATCTTTCGATCTAATATGACTTCTGACCTGTAATGTTGCCAGAATCATAATTATACACTATTTGTTCGTTGGCCAGAGGAGAACTGGCACCCCGACTGAGTCTGGTTTCTCCCAAGGTTTTTTTCTCCACTCTGGCCACTGAAGGAGTTGTGGTTCCTTGCCACTGTCGCCTTTGGCTTTTGGCTTGCTCAGTTGGGGACACTAAATTTTCAACTATATTACTGATCTGCCCGCATTGACACTATGATAATTGACATGAGCTGATGACATCACTGTTTTCTCCAGAGCGGCTGTACAGCCGAATCAGATTCGGTTGCATTATTTTCTTGTTTAACACTGTGAAGCTGCTTTGAAACAATCGGCATTGCAAAAAGCGCTATATAAATAAAGGTGATTTGATTTCCTCATCTGGGGTCGTATAGAGCTCTTTGAAGCTGCATTGAAACTGCAGTTTTGGACCTTCAAACAGTTGTACCCCATTGAAGTTCACTATATGGAGAAAAATCCTGATTACTAAATTACTAAAGAGATTACTAAACTCTGTGTGTACAGAACAGGATTAAACACTAAAGGTGAAGTGACAACTGAATTCAGCTGCAGTGTGTACACAGCCTTTAAGTTGTAAGCCTCTGGCAGGAGGTAGAGGCAAGGTATCTTAATGGAAAAAAATGGTTTGGAAAATGAAACATTCCTGGAATATTTTCATAAAGCAATTCACTTCTCACACTCAAGTGTTTGATACCATGATATTAGAACTCGTTCTAAAAAATACGTAAAAAAAATAAATACATCTTTTGACAGCCTTTGATCTTTGTGACCTAAAACTTAAGAAAATGAGGAAAAACACAGCATTCTAATTTAAATTGCGGTCTTGTTTTTACAGATACTTCACAATTACAATGCAGCAAAACATTTGACAGTAAACAGACTTAATTAGGCATTAATTTAAATAGATTAATTTAGATTACTATTAAAAATGAATAGTATGAACTGGAGTGTATTTTCATTTTAACAATGCAACACTACACTGTACCGTAAAAATAAAATGACATCACCGGTTTAATCAGTTTATAGTTTAAATCAGATTTATATATTGTATGATTTACACAAAAACATTTTTTAAAGACAATGAGCCAAGATCTAAGATCTGTATTCATGTTGATTTTATGTTTTTTGAAAAACTTACATACCATGTTTTAAAGAAATGTTATAACCATCAAGTAAAAAATAACATATGTGACCCTGGACCACAAAACCAGTCATACGGGTCAATTATTTCGAAATTTAGATGTATACATAATCTGAAAGCTGAATAAATAAGCTTTCCATTGATGTATGGTTTGTTAAGACAATATTTGACTGAGATACAACTATTTGGAAATCTGGAATCTGAGGGTGCAAAAAAATCTAAATATTGAGAAAATTGCCTTTAAAGTTGTCCAAATGAAGTCCTTAGCAATGCATATTACTATTAATACATGTTTGATATATTTATGGTAGGAAATTGACAAAATATCTTCATGGAACATGATCTTTACTTAATATCCTTATAATTTTTGGCAACAAAAAGAATAATCGATAATTTTGACCTATACAATGTATTGCTGGCTATGGCCACAAATATACCAATGAGACTTATGACTGGTTTTGTGGTCCAGGGTCACATATTTCCCTTAAACCTTGCACACACGTAAGTGCACACATCTTAACCATTATTTCCCCCGAAAAAGTTAAGTTAAAGGGTATTTAAAAAATAATAATTAATACATTTTTGTGGAGTCACACCATGTGACGTTGCAACCTGAACTAACCTTGCCTTGAGTTCGTTCATTATCTGATATTTTATTGACCCTGACACACAGGCATGAGCGTACAGGCGTTCTCTATCTATGACATATTTTCCTGTTTTTTAATTTATGTTGATCGCATCATTACTTTTATAAGGTTTTAATATATATATATATATATATATATGGAATATTATATATATTATATATATATATATATATATATATATATATATATATATATATATGGAATATTATATATATATTATATATATATATATATATATATATTATATATATATATATATATATACACACACACATTTAAAATAAAATATACGCAATAAATATATATACTCCGTATATTAATAAGTAGTGAAGCAGCACTGTTTACTTTAGCAGGGATAGTTTCGATTCAAATGTGTACATTTAAACTCATCACGAAATATCTAAGTTACAGCTTAACATTTACCAACTGATAAGATTCAAAGTGAACGTGGAATAAAATAAATACAAATTATTGTTAATCGATCAAATCATAATAAACCCAATAAAGTTTGTACTGGCACATTTTTGTTGTATATTTCATCACATCTACTGCATGAATTCAACTGCATTCACGTAGCCCAGCTAACAGACATCTGATAAGATTAGCTAGATAAACATATTCTATTAAACACATGGGGAAAATACTTACGATAAGCTTGTGATCAGTCAGGATGGGTACTTTTATCGATTAATATTCCACATATTATCACAGGTTCATATGTTAACTTTATGAAGAGTAAGAATCATTAGCCAAACTAGCACAAGTCCGCCCGAGCGCCAAAATAATCTCCCTCTTGCACTCAATAACCACACATTAAGTATATAAAGCACGTTTAACGGCCCGGCGTAGCGTATGATGATGTGAAGTTAAAGTTCATATTAAAGAGTAAATTCGGAGGTACGGCTATTTGCTGGTTAATTTTGTTGCTATCTGGGGCCGCTGCAAACTAGTGTGTGCTAGCGTTAGCATTTAGCTGGGAGACAATGCGCACGCGCGAGTGTAAGTCATTTTACGTGGGTTACATTGGGCGAGTGTTGGAGGCTCCGCGCAGAATGGGTGGTCTGGAGAGCCCTAAAAACTACAGTTTACAGTACATAATACATTTCTTCTGAGAAATCACCGACATCAGCTCTCAAATACACAGTGCTGCACCTAGCATTATTGGATGTTTCTTGAACGATGGACAGTTTTGGTCTTGTGGACTCTTTAACTCTTAAAACACTATTAATCTCCATTAGGCTATAGTTCATTTTAAACTAATTTAAATAGGCTATAGTACAACAGTGGATAAACTGTACATACATCACAGGGAACTTGTTTTTGTCATTTTCTTGAAACAACAAAGTACATTTACACCATTAAAGTTCTATAGGCCTATATATCTCAAAAACATTCTGTAGTAAAAGAAAATAAATAAAAAAAATGCATATGGCAGACTAATTTGTCTTTGTAGCATTTTGCGTATCCTAAATGTGCACAATTAGATAATATTTTGTTGTTGCAAAATTTGATATGTACAGCTAGGCCTACTGGAAATTATGCACAATAAAATATTCTGTCCATATATTTACCTCGATATATCTTTATTTTCTTAAAACATCACACAATTCTCTTCAATGACACAGTTGTCTTCATGGTAAACAAGTAGGCCTAATTTGTGTTATTTAAATTATGTTAAATATTAAAGACTAAAAACTAAGGATATGCTACGGAAACAAGCTAACTAATATTTTATATGCTAATATTTAACCTTGTAATGATCATTGGGGTCAATCTGACCCTATTTGAATTTTTCGTTTGAATCTCAGTGGCATGAGATTTTGTAACTTTTGCAAAATTATCTACACATACACACAAACAAATTTGGGTTTGATTTGGTTGTTTTGAAGGTGTGTAAAAATGTTTACTTTAAAAGTCATTAAAGTTTATGACCCCACATTGAAAAGGAATGGGAAAGACAAAAAAAATGTTTTTTATTTTTCATATGTAAAAACAAAAAAACAATAAATCTGAAAATTTCCACACAGGAATAAAGGCCTGGTACTAGAGCATAAATGTAGTGTGGAATGAACATGTTCACTTACACTCAGGCACCCAGACACACGTACACAGGTGTGATTGCTACAGAGATAATTTTGATAGAAATTTGCAAATAAAATCAAAATCAATAAATCCTGCATACATCCTAAAATTTCCACACATAAAGGAAGGCCTGGTACTAGAGCACAAATGCAATGTGGAAGAAACATGTTAATAGACACACATATACGTACACACACATATCTGGTTCACTAATATTTGTGGAGACTCTTCATAGACGTAATGGTTTTTATACTGTACAAACTGTATATTTTCTCCCCTTACACTACCCCTAAACCTTCCCATCACACAAAACATTTTCACATTTTCAAAAAAAACTCAATCTGTATGATTTATAAGCTTGTTTCCTCATGGGGACCTCAATTTAGGTCCCCATGGTGACTCGAGTCCCCATGAGTCTGTGTGCATTCAGAAAAAACATGAATGAACACGAACACACACACACACACAATTTTATAGCAAATAAAATATTCATAAATAATATGTGATTGCAAACCAACCAATTAATAAAATATCTATCACAAAAGCTGTTATAGGAGCAGTTGGCCACATCCAGAAAAATGAATGGATCTCTTTTGGCCTCTGTTGGATATATACACCGATCAGACATAACATTATGACCACTGACAGGTGAAGTGAATAACACTGATTATCTCTTCATCATAGCACCTCTTAGTGGGTGGGATATATTAGGCAGCAAGTGAACATTTTGCCCTCAAAGTTTATGTGCTAGAAGCAGGAAAAATGGAGTGAGTTTGACATGGGCCAAATTGTGATGGCTAGACGACTAGGTCAGAGCATCTCCAAAACTGCAGCTCTTGTGGGGTGTTCCCGGTCTGCAGTGTTCAGTATCTATCAAAAGTGGTCCAAGGAAGGAACAGTGGTGAACCTGCGACAGGGTCATGGGCGGCCAAGGCTCATTGATGCACGTGTGGTCCGATCAAACAGACGGACCATATCCACAGACCAGTCAGGGTGCCCATGCTGACCCCTGTCCACCACCGAAAGGGCCAACAGTGGGCACGTGAGCATCAGAACTGGACTATGGAGCAATGGAAGAAGGTGGCCTGGTCTGATGAATCATGTTTTCTTTTACATCACATGGATGGCCGGTTGTGTGTTCCCCACTTACCTGGGGAACACATGGCTGCAGGATGCACTATGGGAAGAAGGCAAGCCGGTGGAGGCAGTGTCATGCTTTGGGCAATGTTCTGCTGGGAAACCTTGGGTCCTGCCATCCATGTGGATGTTACTTTGAAACGTACCACCTACCCAAGCATTGTTGCAGACCATGTACACCCTTTTCATGGAAACGGTATTCCCTGGTGGCTGTGGCTCTTTCAGCAGGATAATGCGCCTGCCACAAAGCAAAAATGGTTCAGGAATGGTTTGAAGAGCACAACAACGAGTTTGAGGTGTTGACTTGGCCTCCAAATTCCCCAGATCTCAATCAAATCGAGCATCTGTGGGATGTGCTGAACAAACAAGTCCAATCCATGGAGGCCCCACCTTGCAACTTACAGGACTTAAAGGATCTGCTGCTAACATCTTGGTGCCAGATACCACAGCACACCTTCAGGGGTCTAGTGGAGTCCATGCCTCGACAGGTCAGGGCTGTTTTGTCTAGTTGAGTAATTATGTAGTAAATAGGTAAGATCATTTTAGATCCTTGTTTTATTTTATACAATAATGGATTTTGATATTTTAAATTTAAAAGTCTGGGTCTAGGATAAGTGTTAAACCCTAAAATCATCTTAAATGACATCTTAAAATAAAAGACATCTTAAAAGTAGCATAAATAAATAAATTTTTTAAGTAAATTACAAAATAAATTAGTTTTTCTCGATTGCTAACACACTATAACTGATTAATTTGGCCCAAAGAATCTCTTGAATTAATGATCTGTGATACATCAAATACATTTTAACAGTCACTGGTCACCATCTACTGGCATAATCAAGTCAAGTCACCTTTATTTATATAGCGCTTTTTACAATGCCAATTGTTTCAAAGCAGCTTCACAGTGTTAAACAGGAAAATAATGCAACATAATTTGATTCGGCTGTACAGCTGCTCTGGAGAAAACAGTGATGTCATCCAGCTATCCAGCTTTAGTGTCCCCAACTGAGCAAGCCAAAAGCCAAAGGCGACGGTGGCAAGGAACCAAAACTCCATCATGATGTAGTTTTGTTATAAGTTCCTTGTGTTCATTGTAAATCATTGTTCTGTTGTTTGTCTCATCTTTTTAAACACTCCTAACCTCACACCATGTCCATATATCCATGTAATTTTGATTGTTGGGCTGATTGTTGTAGCATAGTCAGTAGGAAATTACTATAGTCATCCAATTTTTTACATGAACTTAATTCTGAAAAAACTGAGGTTTTAATTATTGGACCATAAACCTCTGCACTTAATAACCTAGAATACTGTCTAACACTTGATGGCTGCTCTGTCAAGTCTTTCTCGTCAGTTAGGAACAAACTCCTGCGGGTCCAAAATGAGTTTTTACTAGAACCAGGAAGTATGACCATATTAGCCCGGTTTTCAACACTGCATTGGATCCCTATTAAACATTGCATACATTTTAAAATCTTGCTAATTACTTACAAAGCGCTTAACGCATTATAGTCCTTCACGTCTATTGCAATCTCAAAACTCTGGCCAGTTGATAATACCTAAAATATCAAAATCAACTGCAGGCGGTCGATCCTTTTCCTATTTGAAGTGACGTGAAGGCCAAGTATGGTAACCCATACTCGGAATTTGTCTTCTGCATTTAACCCATCCAGGTTAGTGTACACACATCAGGAGCAGTGAGTAGTAAACACACACACACACACCTGGAGCAGTGGGCAGTCTTCCTAGCCGGAAGGTAGACACACTTTGTCAGTTTAAATCTAGACTAAAAACACTTAAAAAAATCTCTTTAACCTGCCATACACATAACACATCACATTTCTATAATTCCAATCCGTTAAAAAGGCTTGTTAGGCTGCATAAACTGGGAACTGGGAACATCCCATAACACCCAATGTACTTGTTTCATCGTAAGAAGAATGGCATCTACGCTAATAATAGTCTTTCTGTTTATCCCGAGGTTACCATAGTCAGCCGTATCCAGATCAGATAAGGGCTGGACTGGGGCTAAAATTCAGCCCTGGACAAACCCAGTCCATGCGGCCCATGAGTTCCCCATGAATATTTCTGCTGGGCTTTAAATTGGGGTTAATAAATGAAAAACTAGGACAGGGGCAAATAATAATGGATATTACTGAATTTATTGCAAATGCATTTTGATTTTGAGCTTGGATTCCGTAAAGTAAATTTACTGCTATTAAATTCTGTCAACATTTATTCTCCCTCATGTCATTCCTAACCGGTATGACTTTCTCTCTTCTGTGAAACACAAAAGAAGATATTTTGAAGAAGGTTGGCAACCAAACCATTTTGGTTGGGCTACCCTTGACTTCTATTGATGGACAAAAAACAGACTCAAATGATTTTCTTCTATGTTACACAGAAAGAAAGTCATTCAGGTTTGGAATGACATTAGGGTGAGTAAATTATGACATTTTGGGTTGAATTACCCCTTTAAAAACAATAATATTTTTAAAGAGTTAACACCTAATTTATGTAAGACACTGATATCTATCTTTTATGATGCTCTCACTGAAATAACATTTTACTTTAATTAAAATTCATCAGAAAAAAAGTTAAAAGTTAAAAAGTTCATAAAACGTATTTAAAGAGAAAAAAACTTTGTTCTTAAATCATGGGATACAGGCTTTAGAGCTGTTTTTTTTTTTTAATAATCCTTTAATTGCCTTAATGAAACTTACAATGGTTTAACTGTAAGATCATGGTAGACACATGTAAAACTATGCTCCTCATTACCATGGATATGTGGTTTCTAAAATAAATAAATAAATAATAAACTATAGAATTTGTAATATAAATATTGTAAACACATGTAGAAAATAAGAAAACAGCCTCTATAAAAGTGATTTATATTCCGCAATATTTAATGTAAGTAATAATAGCAACATTTTTAATAAATACATTTCTGCCAAAACACCACATTTCTTGTAGTAGTTGCAAGGTAAATTACTATAAAGGTGGTGGTGCTGGATTGACAACCCACGTAGGAGGGGACGTTCTCGTGACCTTTCCCAACGTTCCCTTAAAGTTCTCTAAAGGTGACAAAAATCCCAAACCTTTATAGAACGGTAGGGACATTCCTTAAACGTCTTCTTTTGGTTATGAAAGTACTGCAGTTCAAGGTTCCTTATATGACTTTAGGGGGATGTTCCATTTTGGTTATTCTATGGTTACATGGCAATGTTACAAAGAGGACATTTGGGACTTTAACGTTTCAAAGTTCCTCCACACCAAACTCACTCATCCATGTCTGTATGGACCTTACTTTGGAACAGGAAGAGGCCATCCCCAAACTTTTCACACAAAGTTGGGAGCATGAAATTGTCCAAAATGTTTTGGTATAGTGAAGCATTAAGAGTTCCGTTCACTGGAACTAAGGGGCCAGTGAACCAAACTTTACACTTGGCACAATGCAATCAAGCAAGTACCGTTCTCCTGGCAACCGCCAAACCCAGTCTTATCCATCAGATTACCAGACAGAGAAGCGTGATTCGTCACTCCAGAGAACACGTCTCCACTGCTCTAGAGTCCAGTGGCGGCGTGCTTTACACCACTGCACCCGACGCTTTGCATTGCACTTGGTGATGTAAGGCTTGGATGCAGCTGCTCAGCCATGGAAGCCCATTCCTCTCTACGCACTGTTCTTGAGCTAATCTGAAGGCCACACAAAGTTTGGAGGTCTGTAGCTATTGACGCTGCAGAAAGTCGGCAACTTCTGTACACTGTGCGCCTCAGCATGCGCTGACCCCACTCTGTGATTTTACATGGCCTACCACTTCGTGGCTGAGTTGCTGTTGTTCCCAATTGCTTCCATTTTGTTATAATAGCACTAACAGTTGACTGTGGAATATTTAGTAGTGAGGAAAATTCACGAGTGGACTTATTGCATAGGTGGCAACCTATCATGGTACCACACTTGAATTTAACAGGATATGAAGTTGGATCACAAACAGTTGGTATTGATCTATCCCCAGTCTTCTGGGAATGTTACTAGTTGACGCCCTTGACACCAGCGGGGACGTTCTGAGAACATTCTGTTTTCCATGTGCTACAACAGAAAAGAAACAGCTCCTAATATAGGGGATGGAGGGGGAGGTCTCTCTCGCTTTGGCCTGTCAATTCAGAAGTCAAACCAATGGGTCCCTGCATGATGTGCCAGGCCAAAAAATAAAAAATAAAATAAATAAATAACCTTGTATCGGCCCCAAAGTGTGTCGGCCCACCGTGAAAATGCCTGGTATACCCGATTACAAATCCAGCCTGAATCAGATGGTGGACCAGCACCTAGACACAACCACAACGCAGCCCAGAATGTCAGCAGATCTTTACTAGACCTTGTCAAGGCCTCGTCGACATGACAGCCATCGGCACAGATATTTAGCAAAGACCACAAGTCATATGACCATACTAGTGTACTTAAATAGGAAAATGATCTACCGCCTGCAGTTGATTTTGATACTAGTGTGATGAATCTGATCTTCAAGCAAAAGGAACTGGGTGAAAATCCAAAATCTGATTTCTGACTTGTGATGCAGCCTGAATCACACCATGTTCGTTTGTTGGCAAGAGGAGAACTGGCCCCCCGACTGAGCCTGGTTTCTCCCAAGGTATTTTTCTTCATTCTGTCACCTGATGGAGTTTGGGTTCCTTGCCAATGTCACCTCTGGCTTGCTTAGTTGGGGTAACAATATTGATCTGACTGCACTGACACTATTGGATGAGAACTCAACTGAGCTGGACAATGACATCACTGTTTTCTGCAGAACTGCTTTATAGATAAAATAACCTAATTTAATAATTGATTATCTTTACAACGGCACTGAATCAACACTGTACTGACTTCAGCTGAACAATGACACTATTTTCTTTTAGAGCTGCCGTACAGCTGAAATGATTTGCATCTGTTTGCATCATTGAATAATTTTCCTGTTATTACTGTATTGTATAAAGCACTATATAGATAAAGGTGACTTTACTTGACTTTGACCACCCAGAGAGTGTCTGTCATTATACTGCATCATTTAACATGATTCACATAAAAATATTTTCTGCTATTTAAAATTGTCATGAGTATGTTAGTTTCTTTGTGTTTTGGTTTGGTTCTGTTCCTCTTTGCCTGTGATCCCGATCCTTGTTTGTTTCTATGGTTACTAATTACACTGCACAGCTAACCATAACAGAATGCAAGAAAAAATAACATGGATTTACCTGCCGTGCACCTCCTTTTGTTGGAGCAAGGAGAGCACTCCCTCGAGGAACACATGATGGACTTTTTAGATCTGGCATGCCTCACCCACTATCTACATTATTTCTGTTTATGGTCCAAGTTTCCTGCATCTCTGATGGTCCCTCCCAGCCTCCCTCTCCTGCCTTCGTTACGATAGACCTGAAAGATGCCTACTTCCATATTCAGGTTGTCCGACGACACAGGAAGTTCCTCAGATTCGCCTTTGGAGGGAGGGCTTATCAATACAAAGTCCTTTCCTTCGGGTTCGCCCTGGCGCCGAGGACTTTCACAAAGTGTATGGATGCTGCTCTGGCCCCATTGAGGCTCCAGGGCATCCGTATACTCAATTACCTGGACGATTGGCTCATCCTGGCCCACTCCAGGGAGTTGGTGACTTGTCACAGAGACATTGCTCTTCAGCACATTCAGTCTTTTGGTTTGAGAGTGAACACCGACAAGAGTGTTCTCACCCCATCTCAGCAGACCACCTTCTTAGGAGTTAATCTGGATTCCGTTCTGATGCAGGCCCGTCTGGGCCCCTGCCCGGATTTCCAGTCTCATTTCATGTTTGGCCCGCTTCAGGCTCGGCCATCATGTTTCTGTGGGTACCTGTAGCAGGCTCCTGGGCCTCATGGCCGCAGCTTCCCCGGTGTTTCCCCTGGGGCTGCTTCATATGAGGCCCTTCCTCTGGTGGATGAAACTCTTAGGCACCCGATCTACAGGATCGGCTCTTCGCCTACTGAAGGTGTCACACGGTTGTTCCCGCGCCCTGTCAGTATGACAGGACCCTCTCTTTCTCCGCCGTGGTATTCGAGGGCAGACCAGCATGCGGAGTCTGGGAGGAGGAGGTTCTCTCTTGGTACATAAACTGCCTAGAGCTGAGAGCTGTCTCCCTGGCCCTTCGGCACTTTCTCCCCTCTCTCAGGGGACACCACGTCATCGTCAGGACGGACAACATGGCGGTGGTGTCTCATGTGAATCACAAAGGGGGCTCACGGTCGCGCACCCTGGACAGGCATGCGCACCGTCTCCTCATGTGGGCTCAGGACAAACTCCTGTCCCTGAGAGCAGTCCATGTACCCGGAATCTTGAACCTCACAGCAGATTTTCTGTCAAGGCAGAAGCTCAGGTCGGGGGAATGGATGTTGAACCCTCAAACAGTATCCCGGATTTGGGAAGTGTTTGGCAGAGCGGAGGTGGACCTCTTTGCCTCGAAAGAGTCGTCCCAGTGCCAGCTCTGGTTCTCTCTGAGCTCCCCAGCACCCATGGCCCAGACTAAAGCTCTATGCATTCCCGCCCGTCAAATTGATCCCGGCGGTTCTGTGCAGGGTGAGGAAGAGCGGAGTCAGTCTCCTTCTTGTAGCCCCATTCTGGCCGTCCCAGACCTGGTTCTCAGAGATGGTTCTCCTTCTGGACTCCCCCCCCCTGGGAGATTCCAGTCAGAGAGAACCTATTGTCTCAGCTTCAGGGCAGGATTTGGCATCCTCATCCCGAGATTTGGAAGCTGTGGGTATGGCCCATCAAGGGCTGTTAGCTCTGAGCACCAGTCTTCCTGCCGATGTTCAGAAGACCATTGCGAGTGCGAGAGCCCCTTCCACTAGGAGACTCTACTCCAAGTGGAAGGTTTTCGAGTCATGGTGCGCAACCCATGCGGTGAACCCAGTTAGCTGCCTGGTGGGTTCAGTACTGGAGTTCCTGCAGGAGAAGTTTGTCACTGGAGCAGCAGCTACCACCCTTAGGGTTTACGTCGCTGCCATTGCTGCCCGTAGGGAGTTGGATGAAGTCCCTCTGGGCAAACATAGGTTAGTCTCTTCTTTCATGCGAGGGATTAGGCGCCTGAGACCAGCACGCTCCCCTGGTATTCCCTCTTGGGACCTTTCAATTGTCCTGGAGGGGCTAATGGAGGCTCCCTTTGAGCCCTTGGAGTCAGCTCCAGAGCGGATTCTGACTCTTAAGGTTGCCCTTTTGTTGGCCTTAACCTCTTTGAAGCGAGTGGGCGACCTACAAGCTCTCTCTGTTAACGAGGCATGTATGGATTTCGCTCCTGGTCTGGTCAAAGTAACCCTAAGACCCAGGCCAGGATATGTGCCCAAAGTTCTGTCCACATCGTTTCGTTCTCAAGTTATCACCCTTCACTCTTTCCACCCCCCTCCTTTCGCTTCTGAAGAGGGTGAAAAGCTTAATTTGCTCTGCCCTGTCCGAGCGTGGAAGTTTAATGTAGATCGTTCTGGTGGTTGGAGAAAATCAAATCAGCTCTTGGTATGTTTTGGTGTCGGCCGCCGCGGGCTTGCCACATCGAAACAGAGAATTTCCCATTGGGTGACTATTTCGCTGTCATATGAGGTGCGTGGTCTACCTTCACCTCTCAGCATTCGGGCGCATTCTACCAGAAGTGTGGCTTCCTCTCAAGCACTTTTTAGAGGGGTTCTTTTGGAGGACATTTGTGTAGCGGCAGGTTGGTCCTCCCCGCACACTTTTGTTAGATTCTATAGCTTGGATCTCGACATGGCTCCGGGTTCGCATGTTCTATCCGCTTGATCCGGCCATGTTTGTTATCTGGTATTCTTTGAGCCAGATATGGCAGCGCTTAGCTTGGCGTGTGTGGTATATCGTTCCCATTGTGTCATAGCTACGCAGCGTTGAGTGAACCTATGAAAGAGAACGTCTCAGGTTACTGGTATAACCTATGTTCTCTGAGACGTTGCGTTCGCTGGCAAGGTCCTCGCGCTGCTGACCGGCCTCCCTTTTCGGCAGAGAAATCTGAGGAGCGGATGGCGCGCGCGCCAGTATAATATGACGACGTAAGAGCGTCGGGGCGGCGCCCGCGCCATCAGCCAATGAATTGCCGTGATTCTATAAGGGCTTCAGACAATCGGCACACCCAGAGGGCGTTTCCATTGCGTCATAGCTACGCAGCATCTCGTTCCCTATTCAGAGAACATAGGTTACACCAGTAACCTGAGACGTTTTATCCATTCTGCTATGCGGATCCGTCATGTAATGTCATGAGTACTTTAGTTTCTTTGTGTTTTGGTTTGGTTCTGTTCCTTTTTGCCTGTGTTCCTGATCCTTGTTTGTTTCTATGGTTACTGATTATGTTACGCACCTGTCTATAGTTCTGTTGATTAGCCTCCCTGCGTATTTAAGCCCTCAGTGCTATGTCTTGCTTTAACTTTAAGTTGTTCTCTCTTTTTATTAAACAATTGTGTTTATTTGTTACTATGCATCACGCTTACCCCTTGTTTGGATTACACTGCACAGCTAACCGTAACAAGAATACAGTTTAAAGCAGAAATATCATGATCATCCTGAAATGCTTCATTTTGTTCAGTCTGTGGTGTAAAAGGTCGCATTAGCAATTAAAGAAAAAACACTTTGACCTGACCATGTTTTGCTAAGTGTTTTTTCTTTAATTGCTAATGCGACCTTTTCCACAATCCACAAGTTACTAAAGTTACTAACTTTCTGACATGAGTGACAGTTTCTCCGACTAGAAATAAACCAATATCCTTAAATATATGTTACTCTAGTAACTCCAAAAGTTTACTGAACTGAGACATGTTGTGCTGAGAGAACTGATGAGAACTCACGAGCAGCTGATACTGAGCACGCGCATGTACTACCGAACGCACAGCGGTTCTTGAGTTAACAGTTCTCGAATCTGAACTGAGAACTGTTTCTTTCGGACACGTTCGACATACTGAGAACTGATGAGCTGATAAGCTGAGCATGCGTGTCATTTGTTCAGAGTTTGGAAACACAATGAATGGATTGTAAAACGGTCAAACTAAACATTTATTTGTTTTATTAATAATGCATGATATTTTCAGGAACAGCTTATTTAATTTCTAAATCTTAAAATGTATTAATCAAAATAGTAGAATATTGAACATACTGGAAACATGCTTTAACTTTTTAGTTTTGTCAACTGTATATTCAGGTTGCAGCAGTTCTCAACTCAGCACACTAACATACACTACAGCGGTTCTCGCGTCAGGAACGGGTTGCAGCGGTTCACGAATAACCAGTACAGAATCGAGAACTGTTTCTTTCGGACACGTTCGATACTGAGAACTGAGGTGAGATACTGAACATGCGTGATTGTGTCGTCTGAACCGAATTGTTTCTCTCGGACAACTGATGCTGTGCTGATAATATGAGCATGGGTGAACCGATCACTTGTGTAAGTTTATGTCTATGTTGTGTAAGTTTATGTCAGTGTAAATTTATTTAATCTGTGTAAAACATCCGCATTTGCACGACAGTGGATGTATTGAGTGCTTTTGCAAAACGTAAATGTAAGATATCCGAGATGACAATAATTATTATTATTATTATACTAAGTTATGATTACAAATTACTTTATATGAATGTGTTTGAATGTATTTTCATCCGCCGGGATGATAGAATTGACGTCATTACGTAAGGACGTAAAAGAACTGGTGAAACGTTTTTTTTTTAACCGGTTCATTGAAAGAACTGTTCGAAAGAACCGGTTTGCGGAAAAGAACCGGACTTCCCATCACTACTACCGAGGATGGCACAACGGTGATAGCCCTGTGTTGCATAGCATGTTCATTATTTTGGGGGCGGAGCACTGAAGGGAGGGGTGTGTTTGTTTGGGTGTCAATTTTAAATATCAACAGTGTTTCTCAGAAATCACTCACTGCACATATAACCTTGTTGCAAATGTCTGTATGTCTTCTGCCTCTCTAGGCCAAATACTCAGAACTTAGTCAGTCCACTTTTGTCTCTCTACCACTCTACTTGGGATGTGCTGTATCTGTTATTGTCTTGCTGGACGAAGATTCTGAACGTAGTCGGTCTGTTAATGTCTCTTTTCTTACAGACTAGAGGCTCAGAACGTGGTCAGATCTGTTGCTGCCTCACAAGCTGTAGACTCGGAGCATGGAATCTTTTGATGTCTCTTCCTTCACAGGCCAGAGACTCAGAACATTGTACAGGTTAATGTCTCACTGGACGTGCCAGAGACTCTGAACTTGGTGTGTCTAACGGTCTCACCAGTCAGGGTACTTAGAATGGTACTAGGGATGCTATGGGTCTTCTTTTTTCCCTCTAAGAAGTGTCTGTCAGTTTGATTGTGCTGTTCGCTGCACAGAGGACTTCTATGAAATGCACAAATGTCGATTGTTAATACTGCTACTGATAAACCTCAGCTTTCCATAATTGTTAATAATACAGGGAGTGCAGAATTATTAGGCAAGTTGTATTTTTGAGGATTAATTTTATTATTGAACAACAACCATGTTCTCAATGAACACAAAAAACTCATTAATATCAAAGCTGAATATTTTTGTATCAATATTTTAAGTAGTTTTTAGTTTTAGCTATTTTAGGGGGATATCTGTGTGTGCAGGTGACCATTACTGTGCATAATTATTAGGCAACTTAAAAAACAAATTTATACCCATTTCAATTATTTATTTTTAACAGTGAAACCAATATAACATCTCAACATTCACAAATATACATTTCTGACATTCAAAAACCAAACAAAAACAAATCAGTGACCAATATAGCCACCTTTCTTTGCAAGGACACTCAAAAGCCTGCCATCCATGGATTCTGTCAGTGTTTTGATCTGTTCACCATCAACATTGCGTGCAGCAGCAACCACAGCCTCCCAGACACTGTTCAGAAAGGTGTACTGTTTTCCCTCCTTGTAAATCGCACATTTGATGATGGACCACAGGTTCTCAATGGGGTTCAGATCAGGTGAACAAGGAGGCCATATCATTAGATTTTCTTCTTTTATACCCTTTCTTGCCAGCCACGCTGTGGAGTACTTGGACGCGTGTGATGGAGCATTGTCCTGCATGAAAATCATGTTTTTCTTGAAGGATGCAGACTTCTTCCTGTACCACTGCCTGAAGAAGGTGTCTTCCAGAAACTGGCAGTAGGACTGGGAGTTGAGCTTGACTCCATCCTCAACCCGAAAAGGCCCCACAAGCTCATCTTTGATGATACCAGCCCAAACCAGTACTCCACCTCCACCTTGCTGGCGTCTGAGTCGGACTGGAGCTCTCTGCCCTTTACCAATCCAGCCACGGGCCCATCCATCTGGCCCATCAAGACTCACTCTCATTTCATCAGTCCATAAAACCTTAGAAAAATCAGTCTTGAGATATTTCTTGGCCCAGTCTTGACGTTTCAGCTTGTGTGTCTTGTTCAGTGGTGGTCGACTTTCTGCCTTTCTTACCTTGGCCATGTCTCTGAGTATTGCACACCTTGTGCTTTTGGGCACTCCAGTGATGTTGCAGCTCTGAAATATGGCCAAACTGGTGGCAAGTGGCATCTTGGCAGCTGCACGCTTGACTTTTCTCAGTTCACGGGCAGTTATTTTGCGCCTTGGTTTTTCCACACGCTTCTTGCGACCCTGTTGACTATTTTGAATGAAACGCTTGATTGTTCGATGATCACGCTTCAGAAGCTTGGCTATTTTAAGACTGCTGCATCCCTCTGCAATATATCTCACTATTTTTGACTTTTCTGAGCCTGTCAAGTCCTTCTTTTGACCCATTTTGCCAAAGGAAAGGAAGTTGCCTAATAATTATGCACACCTGATATAGGGTGTTGATGTCATTAGACCACACCCCTTCTCATTACAGAGATGCACATCACCTAATATGCTTAATTGGTAGTAGGCTTTCCAGCCTATACAGCTTGGAGTAAGACAACATGCATAACGAGGATGATGTGGTCAAAATACTCATTTGCCTAATAATTCTGCACTCCCTGTAGTTGCAACTTGCACTCTTAAATGTGCATTAAAAATGGCTAAATGTAGCTCTTAACTGGCTTAGTTAGATGGTGATTAACACTAAACAGTAGAACATCAGTCCAGTCTCCGCAGCTATAAATGTCATTGGCTGTTAAAGTCTTGTGTTGCTTATAACAAATTGACATGTTGATAACACATACACAGTCTTTAAGAATGCTATTAATTACATGTAGATGCCTACCGTATATGAATTAGTGAGTGTGGTGGTGCATATCGGGTGTCGCTCTGGGATGGGTGAGTATGAGGCTGGGAGGGGAAAAAAATCACAGTATACTCACTACAAAAAACTAGATACACCACTGCACCACATTTAAGCTAGCTCAGGTAACCTCACTGCTCAAAAAACCAACACTCATTCCTACAGCAGAATTGTGTTCAATCAGCTCTCTGCTTTTCTCGTACAGAACAACCTACTTGAAAACAACCCGTCTGACTTCACAAGCGGACACTCCACGGAGACCGCCCTGCTGTCTGTTGCTGGCAAAGAGCCAACTTCAGTTCATTTGTCCTGATACTACTTGACCTGTCTGCTGCCTTTGACACGTCTGAGTCATATCAGCTAATCACTGGGGTGCCTCAAAGTTCAACGCCTCCTCCTCTTCTTTTCTCCGTTCATTGGGAATGATCACAAAGGCACATGACTTTCCTTACCACCGCTATGCAGAAGATATGCAGCTCTATCTGTCATTTCAACCTGATGAACATGCTTGTCTCAGTTTGTATATCTGTGCCTACCTTTCAGACATCTTGGTTTGGATCAAGAAGCAGCCCCAAAGGATGTCCGACACCCGAACCCAGGACTGCTCAGGCCCATAGTCCTCCTTATCCACCTGATACTGGTTGTTTCCACAGACAAGTTTTTAGAAAGAAATGGTATCTGTGAGGATTTCCAGTCAGGATTTAGACCGTATCATAGTACTGAGACTGCTCTTATTAGAGTTACAAATGATTTACTCTTATCATTCGATCGTGGTTGTATCTCTCTGTTAGTGTTACTCGATCTTAGCACTGCATTTGATACTATCGACCACAACATTCTTTTGAATAGACTCGAAAATGATGTTGGCATTAGTGGAATTGCATTGGCATTTTAAATCATACTTATCTGACCGTTATCAGTTTGTAGCAGTAAATGAAGAGATGTCACACCGATCACAAGTTCAGTATGGAGTACCACAGGGCTCAGTGCTAGGACCGTTGCTTTTCACCCTGTACATGCTACCACTGGGAGATATCATTAGGAAGCATAGTTTTCATTGTTATGCTGACGATACTCAGCTCTATATTTCTTCATGCCCTGACGAAACTTACCAATTCACAAGATTAATGGAATGCATAGCTGATATAAAAAATTGGATGACTAGTAATTTCCGGCAACTTAATTCAGAAAAAAATGAATTTTTAATTATTGGACAAAAAAACTCCACATGTAGTAACCTAGAATACTGTCTAACACTTGATGGCTGCTCTGTCAAGTCCTCGTCGTCAGTTAGGAACCTGGGTGTGCTCTTTGATACCAATCTCTCATTTAAAAGCCACGTTTCTAGCATCTGTAAAACTGCATTCTACCATCTTAAAAATATATCTAAATTACGGCATATGCTTTCAATGCAAAATGCTGAACAGTTAGTCTATGTGTTTATGACCTCAAGGCTAGATTATTGTAATGCTCTACTGGGTGGTTGCACTGCTCACTTAAATAAACTGCAGCTGGTCCAAAACGCAGCAGCTCAAATTCTTACTTGAACCAGGAAGTATGACCATATTAGCCCGGTTCTGTCAACACTGCACTGGCTCTCTATTAAACATTGCATACATTTTAAAATCTTGCTTATTACTTACAAAGCACTAAATGGTTTAGCTCCCCAGTACTTGAGCAAGCTCTTAACGCATTATACTCCATCACGTCTATTGCGGTCTCAAAACTCTGGCCAGTTGATAATACCTAGAATATCAAAATCAACTGCAGGTGGTAGATCCTTTTCCTATTTAGCACCTAAACTCTGGAACAGTCTTCCTAGCTTCCTACCAGTTTAAATCTAGACTAAAAACACATCTCTTTACTATGGCATACACATAAAACATTTTTAATTTATATTTTATTTAAATCAATTAAATGATTGTTAGGCTGCATTAACTAGGTCAGCCGGAACCGGGAACACTTCCCATAACACCTGATGTACTCGTTACCTCATAAGAAGAATGCTACTACACTAATGTTAGTCTCTCTGTTTATCCCGAGGTTTACTGCAGTCAGCCGGATCCAGGCCGTATCCAGATCAGATGGTGGACCTGAGCCCAGACATTACCAACGCATCCCTGAAGTGTCTGCAGAGACCGTGTCAATTAGACTCCCACCTGAAATTGCCTCACCGACACGGCATACCCGTCCCTGGCGTGATGACTCCGATATTTCGAATATTCCTATTTAATAATTGTTTAATCGACATGTCATCCTCAATAAACCCATCTCCGGCGTGATGCCTCCGATCTTTCGAATATTCCGATCTAATATGACCTCTGACCTGTAAAGTTGCCAAAATAAAAATTCTGACTCTACCATCTGAATGTCTCAACAGAAATGGAGACTCATCAGACCAGGCAACATTTTTCCAGTCTTCAACTGTCCAATTTTGGTGAGCTCGTGCAAATTGTAGCCTCTTTTTCCTATTTGTAGTGGAGATGAGTGGTACCCGGTGGGGTCTTCTGCTGTTGTAGCCCATCCGCCTCAAGGTTGTGCGTGTTGTGGCTTCACAAATGCTTTGCTGCATACCTCGGTTGTAACGAGTGGTTATTTCAGTCAAAGTTGCTCTTCTATCAGCTTGAATCGGTCGGCCCATTCTCCTCTGACCTCTAGCATCAACAAGGCATTTTCGCCCACAGGACTGCCGCATACTGGATGTTTTTCCCTTTTCACACCATTCTTTGTAAACTCTAGAAATGGTTGTGCGTGAAAATCCCAGTAACCGAGCAGATTGTGAAATACTCAGACCGGCCCGTCTGGCACCAACAACCATGCCATGCTCAAAATTGCTTAAATCACCTTTCTTTCCCATTCTGACATTCAGTTTGGAGTTAAGGAGATTGTCTTGACCAGGACCACACCCCTAAATGCATTGAAGCAACTGCCATGTGATTGGTTGATTAGATAATTGCATTAATGAGAAATTGAACAGGTGTTCCTAATAATCCTTTAGGTAAGTGTATATGATAATTGAAATGAGCTAGATGACATTACTGTTTTCTCCAGAGCGGCTGTACAGCCGAATCAAATTCGGTTGCATTGTTTTCCTGTTTAACACTGTGAAGCTGCTTTGAAACAATCTGCATTGTAAAAAGCGCTATATAAATAAAGTTGACGACTTGACAAGTCAATAATTAGCAAACTGTATAAGCATGTTGACCGCCCGTGATACGTGGCACAGGGGGAGGTCTTGAAGCTGGGTTCAGAAGCAATACGATATATAGAAGGTGAAGTTAAAACACAATGACCTGGACAGAAATAGGCATTAGGGAACTGGATACATTTTTCTGATCCAAATCATTGAATTCAGGTTTTCCAATAATTTCCATGGCCACAGTTGTAAGCTACAGAACTCAAAACTTTGTGTGGCCTTCAGATTAGCTCAAGAACAGTGTGTAGAGAAGAATGGGTTTCCATGGCCGAGCAGCTGCATCCAAGCCTTACATCACCAAGTGCAATGCAAAGCGTCGGGTGCAGTGGTGTAAAGCACGCCGCCACTGGACTCTAGAGCAGTGGAGACGTGTTCACTGAAGTGACAAATCACGCTTCTCTGTCTGGCAATCTGATAGACGAGTCTGGGTTTGGTGGCTGCCAGGAGAACGGTACTTGCTTGACTGCATTATGCCAAGTGTAAAGTTTGGTGGATGGGGGGATTATGGTGTGGGGTTGTTTTTCAGGGGTTGGGCTTGGCCTCTTAGTTCCAGTGAAAGGATGCTTTAGCATACCAAGAAATTTTTGACAATTTCATGCTCCCAAATTTGTGGGAACAGATTTGGGATGGCCCCTTCCTGTTCCAACATGACTGCACACCAGTGCACAAAGCAAGGTTCATAAAGACATGGATGAGCGAGAGGCCTGACCTCAACCCGATAGAAAAACTTTGGGATGAATTAGTGCAGAGACTGCGAGCCAGGCCTTCTCGTCCAACATCACTGACTTCACAAATGCGCTTCTGACAAAAATTCCCATAAACATACTCCTAAACCTTGTGGAAAGCCTTCTCAGAAGAGTTGAAGCTGTTATAGCTGCAAAGGGTGGGCCAACTCCATATTAAACCCTACGAATTAAGAATGGGCTGTCATTAAAGTTCATGTGCATGTAAAGGCAGACGTCCCAAAACTTTTGGCAATATAGTGTATATATATATATATATATATATATATATATATATATATATATATATATATATATATATATATATATATATATATAAAAATTAAAAACTAAGGAATGGTATTTGAGCCATTGAGTAATCCTCTGCTGCCATCTAATGGCTGTAGTTGAAAATTCATGTTCATGACGTAAACCAACTCCTGCTCCTCCTTACTTCTGAGTGAGAGCATCACACTTCTCCGGGCGCACACTCTAAGTCCCGAACAGGTTAACTGACCCACACGATGACATGATATCATTGACGTGATGTGCAAATGAGCAGAAAAACCACGCACATTTCTTTTTATGCGCCTTCTACATATTCAGCCACCAGAACCGTCTTTGGATGATACGTTTTTGTGGTTCCAGGGTGAGCCGAAAGGAGGGATACATGGCTCCACTGCAACATAGAATGCACAGAATTACAGAAGAACAAACAGATGTCCTGGAAGGCTATTGCCTACATCGGGTTGTCGCTGCTGAACTGTCACTTCAATTCCCCAATGGACAGGTGCCATGATCCTGGATTTCAGCAGAAGGGTCTTGGGGTTGTTCCCTTTACTCTGGTAGATGTCCATCCATCAAATTGCGTTAAATGGATTTTTGGCCCTATTCCAATCAATGTCTCTACTCCTCAAGTGCCAGTTTCACAGTTTTCACAATCTGAGGTTTGTGAAGAATGGCATCTATGCGAATATTAGTCTCTCTGTTTATCCCGAGGTTTACTGTAGTCAGCCGGATCCAAGCTGTATCCAGATCAGATGGTGGACCTGTGCCTATACACGATCACAACGCAGTGTCAGCAGAGATTGTGTCAACTAGACTCTCCTCTGTGAAGGCCTCATCGACAGTGAAATCTATTGAATATTCTGAATATTCCAATCCAATCTGACTTCTGACCTGTAATGCTGCCTGAATTATAATCATACACTCTGTTGGCCAGAGGAGAACTTGCCCCCCGACTGAGCCTGGTTTCTCCCAAGGTTTTTTTTCTCCATTCTGTCACCTGATGGAGTTTTGGTTCCTTGTCACTGTCGCCTTTGTTGCCTTTGGCTTTTGGCTTGCATAGTTGGGGACACTAAATATTCAATAATATTACTCATCTGTCTGCATTGACACCATTGCATGAGAATTGAACTGAGCTGGACGATGACATCACTGTTTGCTCCAGAGCAGCTGTACAGCCGAAACAAACTTTGTTGCATTATTTTCCTGTTATCACTGTAAAGCTGCTTTGAAACAATCTGTATTGTAAAAAGCACTATACAAATAAAGGTAACTTGACTATGAGCCAAGGGTAATCAAGGATTAAGTGTAATTTAGGAGATCTCTTCTCTGTTCTGTGATATACTGCAGTGACCCATCTGTCCAGATCACAATGGTCTTCTATCCAGTGCAGTGACAGTCAAGGGGCTCTGAATTCCAAGCTGCTCCGCAAGTGCGCAGTCCTTAAATCTCAAGAATCAGGACACTATATGCAGCTGGTTTGGGGAAACTCATTGATCTCAAGGACAGGATTGTTGGCTTAGAAGTGGCCCATTTCTCCACAATATAAGCAGAGTCTGGTTCTCCCCAACTGCATAGCATCCACTGGGCTTATCACCAGGGGGGCCGGAAAGGATTGCGAGGTCTGAAGACTCACAAGTGACTGGTGCTTGAGGGAGGAAGCCATGTCCCCACCTTCGATCACATAAACAATTGCCAATTTGGACCGTCATCAATATCATGGCCTCTAGTTCGGTAGCTGGCTCTGTGGTGGCCAGCTCATCCTTTAGCTAGGTCAACATGGCCTGATCTCCATGATAAGCAGGTTACTGCTTCTGGTAACTGAGGATTGACGCTTCCAGAGGGCTGTTGCCCAGTGCCCTTTCTGTGAGCAAAGAGATGATGTAGATGATTCTGCAGTGAAGCTTTAGGGTTGAATTCAGGAAACATCAACACCTCTCAGGATTTCCATTGAATTTCTCTATTGCAGGCAATCTTGGGTCAGAAAGAAAGCAACTCTGATTAGAAGCATTAGGCCTGGGTTGATATGGCTGAGCACCTAGGCTGGAGTATCTCTGTCAGGATCTCTTTGTGGAGAAGAAATGGCAGCTGCTTGATATGCATTCCACATTTGAGGGGTCTGGAGACTCATCAACTGGGTCGATGCTGTCTCGTTCAGTCTTGTGATGTGCCACTCTTTGTAGGAATTGAACTCCAATCTCTCAGACAAGGTGTCAGTATTTTATTCCCCTGATCTACTATAGCTGGCAAGAGAATAATGAGAATGAAGAGAATGATGCCTAAGTGCAAAAAGTGAATCTAGACTTTGTGGGACCTGTTGAGATGAAGATGATGCTCGTTTCTGTGGATAAGCATTCAGAATGTCCAGTGATACCAAGAATGCCAATGATTACCTCAGAAAAGACCAAATCCTAATCCTGAGAGAGTTTTTTTACATTACGGACTGCCAGAACAGTTGGTCATTGTTTGTGTGCATTGTTTGTGTCCAAGGAGATAGAAAAATTCCTGTACGAAAACATATTCTTTCCAACCCATACATCTATCTGGTGAAAACCATGAAGCATTCGCTGAAGGTATCTAAAGGGTGAAGTGCTACTCGAACAAAGGTTAACCATCTTCTAACTCCGATACTGGTGCACCCCTCATGCTATAACCTAGAGCAGTAGCTCTGTTCATGTAAAGGCAACTACAGAACTGTTGAAACCTACTTATTAACCTACAGATTAGATTAGTTGTACAGGACTGTCACTGTCATAGTGGTTTGGATGCTAAGGATGCCACATACTGGCTTAATGTAAACTTTGGTTTAATTTCCTTGAAGTCATTTTACTCTGCATAAACTCTTTATCCACAGAACCATGTTACTGATACTGTGGGAGAAATAATCACTCCAAAAGTGAGACAAAATTGCACAATGTGGACAAATTACAGCAGATCAGCACAATGCATTCACAAAAATGCGGTTGCGACTCTGGAAACCTTCACGAAAAAGAAGTTTATTTAAGTGTGCTATAAGTATACTTCTTTTAAACTAAAAATAAGAAAGATGAAATGTCGACCCAGGAATGACTGTGAAGCTTTGGGGGTGTTGATGGACTTTTTTGTTTAAAATGTTGCTTTTTTAAATGAAACTTACCCGCATTTAAGTGTTGATAAAAAAGGTTGCATGAAGCTTGAATAAAAAGAGTTAAAGTACAGTTAAACGTATAATTCAAGTATAAAATATAATACCTAAATTGGAACTTAAACATGGTACTTAAAATTGGTACTTTAACATGCAAAAAGAATATATGAATAGTGAACTATAAGTATGATGTTATGTTCACTTAAAGAAAACTTACATTTATACTTGCAGTATAAAACTACTAAACTAGTAGTTTACTGAGACTACACTTCAAAGTGTACATTCATAAACTAAAAAAAATGTACTACAAGTATTAAAATAGTAAACTACTAGCATAGTTGTAAGATCACTTGTAGTACAGATGCAATACAAATGAAAAACATAATTGTGAACTAGTTGTGCACTTAAACGTATACTTTTATACACTAAAAAGTGGGCCAATTTAGTCCCAAGCAGTATTGAAATAGGACATTTATAAGTTTACTACTAATGCATTGATATTAGTATACTTAATAATATACGGTAACACTTTTTTACAGTGTCCTTGTTACATATGTTACATGTACTTACTATAGTAATAACAGTAAATTATGCACAATTACATGCAACTAACCCTCAACCAAATCCTAACCCTTCCCTAACTTTATAGTAAGTACATGTAGTGAATCCATATTACTCAGTACTTAAATATATAATTACACTGTAACAATAACACCTTAAAGTGTAACCAAATATACTTGAACATTACTTACTTCTTAAAATGAACTTGAAGTATACTTCTTTTTCGTAAGGGAAGCTGCAATAGTATCAAACTGCAGGGCTGCACAGCCATTTACAGTGCCGGCCAGCAGTCTGCAGGACAAAAATTAGGGCAGTGTTTATTGAGATTAAGGTTAGTGGTGGAATGGATATAGGCACTCAAGGTTTGAGTTAACCCTGGCTCTTATGTGGCATTGCCTTTGGTAGGACCCTAGTTATAAAGCCTGGACAAAAACTTATTGGGTTGGTGTAGTTTTAAAGCATCTCAACAGAAAATGAAGGGCCCAAAAATTGCTTACTGTGCCCCTGGTGGAAGAAAAAACTGGCTGGGGTTTGTGTACAGTGTCATGTTATAATGATTAGTGTAAATGATTATTCCTACCTTACATGGACTGGGCTGGTGCAGGTAGTGAAGAATCCTTTGACACAGTATGTGGATTTATAGCTTCTTTTTTTAAGTGATTTCTAAATGACTGAAATGATGCAAGCAGTGGTCAACATAGGGAAGACAAACTAATGTTAGTGCAGTGATAGTTATTTTTAAAATGCTGTGACTTTGTTCTGATTCTTGCAGACCTGACTCATGCAGTGTAACTACAGTGTTGAGACATGCCTGGCTAAAGAGATCTTCATTCTACATTTGAACGGAGAGTGACAATGTTCCAATGTTTAGGAGCCATGACTAAATTAAATGTAGTTATTTTGTTTAGCTCATGCTGCTTCTAAATCATGATAGACATTTCTGTAAAAATCCATTAGCATTCCCCTTTCTTCCTTCGATTTAGCCTTACATGATAGTATTTAACACCTTTTTGTTGGAAACAATGACAAGATGTGAAAAAGTGGAAACAATGAAAACTTAACTGTTTGGTTCTTGGATCAACATGCAATGGTCTCAGTCTAGAGCTCTAGAAAAGACCTCAGTCTAGATCTGCTTTTCAGAGGGTCTGGTATTAGTCTGGGTCTTAGAGAATCTGGGTCCAGTTGCATAAACACAGGCACTACGTTAAGTCTTAAGAACTAGTCTGAGGGTAATCAGTCTTACTTTTTGACTCAAATTAGACCAATCTACAGTACCCTACTTACTAAAGCTTTAACTAGTCTTAAAGAAAAAAAAAAAATAGATGACTAACTTGTAAGACTAACCTAAGCAGTTCATGTCAGGGATCAGTAAGGAAAAAATGGGAGCAAGGACTCAAGAACAAGAAGAGGTGACTTTATTAATTAACAAAATAAAACAAACTTGAACAACAAAATTAGTAACCAGGAAACATAACAGGGAGCAGAACATCAAACATAAGACATACTCACGACAACAAAACAGCACAGGACAGCAGACACGAGAGGAATATAAAGGGTGACAAATCAGGCAGGTAATGAGGGAGAACAGGTGGGGCAAATAATCAATAATGAGATAACAAGA
This sequence comes from Rhinogobio ventralis, assembly GCA_039654625.1. Classification (NCBI taxonomy): domain Eukaryota; kingdom Metazoa; phylum Chordata; class Actinopteri; order Cypriniformes; family Gobionidae; genus Rhinogobio; species Rhinogobio ventralis. The sequence continues at coordinate 25,835,440 of CM077216.1, forward strand.
GGGGCGGGGTCAGGACAATAGACCAGAGACATGACATAAGACCAAAACATGACAAACCAAAGCACATGGCTAGAAAATAACAAAAACACCACATATGCTAACAAGACAAGACAGACATGTGACAGTTTATGCATCTTGACTAGGCTACGTTTGTGAGAGTTGTTTAGGGGTTCATCCTACAATGATCCAACACATACTTCCTAAAGAATGCTATGAGTGTGTTTGGCTGTTATGTGTTTTAAGTCAAGTATACTGAACTGTGAAAAATTCAAAACATTTAGGTGTTCTAATCATTTGTGACCCTGGACCACAAAACCAGTCTCACTGGTATATTTGTGGCAATAGCCAACAATACATTGTATGGGTCAAAATTATCAATTTTTTGAATGCCAAAAATCATTAGGATATTAAGTAAAGATCATGTTCCATGAAGATATTTTGTAAATTTCCTACCGTAAATATATCAAAAAAATATTATTATTAGTAATATGCATGCTAAGGACTACATTTGGACAACTTTAAAGGCGATTTTCTCAATATTTAGATTTTTTTTGCACCCTCAGATTCCAGATTTTCAAATAGTTGTAAATCGGCCAAATATTGTCCTATCCTAACAAACCATACATCAATGGAAATCATACAATTATTTATTCAGCTTTCAGATTATGTATAAATCTGAATTGAAAAAAAATTGACCCTTATGACTGGTTTTGTGGTCCAGGGTCACATCTGATCAGCAGTGTATGCCACAAATGCAATTTGTAAACATTTGATCAAAAACCTATGAACATGGTTTGGTAAAATCTTGAACATTTGACAGAAATTTACTTCACGTTTTAGAGCAGAAAACGCACCCCTGCCACATTGATGACATGGAGTAACCGGACCCATGATTCACCGCGGCGCTCGTCTGTGAGTCACATGACCATGACATTAAAGCGGAAATGACAGTTAGCGATTCACAGTCTCACAGCAGATAAAAGGTAGGGATCAAAACATTTTTTGTGTGTTATTATCAACAGCAAACGTTTAAATAACACATACACTCGTCCCCTTTTATAGTCGTTCTTGACGATTTCAAGTATATTGTGACTTTTCTCTATAAATGATATCCAGCTAGTCAAACAGCGTCACTATCGCATTAAACTTCAAATTATAAATGATTATAAATCCTTATTAGCTGCAGAATGTATCTTCGGTTAGGTCTTTCTGATGTCTAACTTGGAGGCGAAAATAAATGTGGTTATAATCAGCCGAACCAGCTGTATACCGCACCTTTTTGATAGTTATATGATTTCTGTTTGTTTGTGTCTGATCATCAAAATCAGTTACTGACCTTTGAAGCTGTCAGACTCAGATATTCACTCATTTTATCATGACACTGTTATATAAGTCATGAAATCTGGTTTTACTGTTGACCCGCCTAATATTTTTTTTAACGTTTACACAGTTTATGTAAAATCTTCCTGTATTAAACTGTAATATGTGTGTGTGTGTGAGTGTGAGAGAGAGGTGCTTCAGATGATCACTGTGAATTTTAATGATAGATGAAGCTCTCAGTAAACCACACGTCTATAGTTTATTATCCTCTGATTATAATGTACAGTAGATGAGTGAATATGAACGATGATGAAGATGGTTATGTGTGTGTGTGTGTGTGTGTTTCAGGGCTGTGATGTGATGTGATGTGATGATGGCAGCTGCCAGTGTGTCTCAGTTTGCCAACGTTCAGGCCACAGAGAAATCACAGTTGACCTTGAAAGGTAAGAAAATCAACCTTTTTTTGAATCCAGCCCCATCTATCAGCACTGGGATTGATTGATCTGAAACTGATCATTTTGATGTATATGACGCATCAACTTGCAGCATCAGAGCTTCATGTGTTTTTGCACTTTGCGGTGTGTCCTCTAGAGGGTGATGTGTGCTGAATAATAACTTTATAACTCAACTATGAGCGTTCATGTCAGGACACATTTACTTCCATTTCCTGTTTGACAGAATATTCTTTACAGGGATCAAAATTAAAAATGCTTTTGCCACCTTGGAATTATAATCATTGCCACTTATTAATTATTGATATATATCCACTAACTGTCTCTAAGCAGGAATATGTTTTGTACGCTGCCTGGAACTTTTCATAAACGTTAACTGCTCTCGAGAAAAGTCATATAATAAAAGAAGTAGTTTGTGATGTATACGTGCACAGGGCCCCAGGGCTGGCCCTGGCCAATTTGCTGCCCTAGGTGCCCCTTGTATCAAGGTTTAGTGCTACACATTATCAGTCTAAGCTGTGGAAACACTTATTTTTGTATTTTGTTTTATATGTTGGTTGTTTTAAAAATTGTACCCTGAGTCTTTAAAGGGTACATAACACACAGTTTCTGCCAGTCTCATGTTAATCTTGAGTACCTATAGAGTAGTATTGCATCCTTCATATCTCCGAAGAGTCTTTAGTAGGGCTGCTGCACAATATATAAAAATAATTGAAATATCGAAAATGTACTTATTGCGATATGCATACCGCAACAGCACGCAATATCTGAATGATTTTAATAGGCTACTTCAACATTGTGAAAAGTGTATGTTTTAGGTCGACGCATATAGCAGAGAATAGACTGGGCACATGACTGTTACTTATGTGACTTGCTTAACGGTAAAAAGATTTATTAAACGCAATAACTTGCGAAAAACAACTCCTTGCAGTCTCACGCTGACTGCTGTCTGACACACACACCGAAACGTGCGCACAAGCCACCTCTCTGGAAGAGTGTGATCCCTTCAGTTCTGTTTCGTGCCTTGTTACACACTCAAACTGTCAAATACACACACAGTTATGTCTTGACGAGTATTGATGTAAACACAGTCGGTTATGCTTTAAGTGAACGATATCCGTTAGGGAAAGAAACCGAATGCGTGTCAATAGGATCCGTGCATTAGGTCTTAAAGTGACAGCCTGCTAATACAGTAAACCTGCCGCTGTCTGTTAAACAACAAAAGAAAAAGAGAAAATCACTCAGTGCTCTTGGCTGAATAACCTTTGTAGCTTTATTATGTATCAGTGTATATTTAATTAATGTGAAGACTACTGTTTTTAGCTCTTATTTTTAATAACAAAGATAAATTAAAATAACAAAAATAATCGTCCACCCCTAGTTCAGGTGTCTTAGTTTACCTGGATGTTCTTGATGTTAAGTTTTAGGTTGATATAACTGTTACCAAGTCAAGCAGAGAGTTTTTGGTATTTAAATATTGGCATTACATTTTTTGTTTGTTTACATTGATGTTAAATTTATATTGTCAGATTTGTGACATTAATGTTTGCTAAAACACTGCTGGGCACTTTTAGAAGTTGTAGCGATGCTTTCTTTTCCCAGAAAGAATGTGAAACACATAAATGGGTCTTTAGTTTTATCCCTAGTCTTTAGTTTTATCATATTTATAAAAGACAGATACGCTGTACTAGGCTTCCTGCGATAGTCTGTGTTACCGGTGTTCAGGCGAGACATTTTTTATAGTAATAAAATAATTTAGTTCAGTTAGAGAACAGACACTACAATTAAAAACTGAACGTGTCTGCTCAATACAGTGAGCGCCGAACGAGAGTCGCCACATAGACCAGCAGCAGGAGTCATTTTTTTGTGCATCACGAGAGTGATGCGTTGATTGACGATGATTGCGGAAGATTTGGTTTCAAAGCAAAATGTAAAAGCGTCTATTTAAGTGAGTTTGTCATTGTACTGTTTTGTTGTTGTGTTTTTCATTAAAGGGGGGGTGAAACACTCAGTTTCTGTCAATCTCATGTCAATCTTGTGTACCTATAGAGTAGTATTGCATCCTTCATATCTCCGAAAAGTCTTTATTATATTTATAAAAGAAAGATACGCTGTACCGAGTCTTTCCGAATAAAACCGAGCGGATGGAGGCGTGTCTTGTGGGCAGAGCTAAAGAATGATGAGCAGGTGCAGCTATTGCGTTGAGAGCGTCTGAAAGCTGTGACATCCTTAAACGTGGGGGAAAAAACTTTATCCAAAATAAACCATGGCTAACAATCAGATAATTAATTTAGTTCAACATATTTTCCCACTCTGTGTGTATTGTTGTTTGGAGTGGTTTTACAATAAACAAACAGACACCTACAGTGGCCAGCTAAACAAATGTATTTAAACACACACACACCATACATCGCATGCTCCATTGATAAATTAACTATACGTGATCATGTTGTTTACTTGATGTGCTTACGCACCAATAGCCAACAACACAAAGACATTTGAAGCAGTTTTACTCACCGCCTGCGGTTCCAACGCACGACCGTGAACCTTTATCGTTGGGACCGCTTCATCCTTAAGTATTAGACGATCTGCAAATCTGGCGTCGAACTGGGCCTTGTTTATAAAACGATCATCGCTGAAATGCAGGGAATACACTTCTTGGGTGACATTGTTTATTTCTTGAAGTCCTGTGACCTGTGCAGCACGGTGCAGCCGACGACTTCCCTAAAGCACTTTGATGGGCGTGCTGCTTTCACTCTCTCGCTCTGGTCGACGGGTGCGCGCGCGCCCTTCTGGAAGAAGTGCCCGTAGGGCCCGTATAAGGAAATTCTGCCCTTGTTGACGTCACGCAGACCCATACTCGAAAAAAACTTTCCGAAACTTGTGAGAAACCTGAAGGAGTATTTTTGGCACAGAAATACTCCATCAAACGTTCAACTTAATTTTTGAAACTTTGTCCATGTTTAGCATGGGAATCCAAGTCTTTAACAGTGTGTAAAACTCAGTATGCATGAAATAGCATTTCACCCCACCTTTAAGAATAATAGGCTAATGAACCCACAATTCAAGCAGCCCGCCCCCGAATTGGCGCTAATTCTATACCGAAAGTAAAATGGGCACAGCCGCACTGTCATTCATTCACAGCCGCACAGTGCGCACTCATTTACGGCCACACTGTCATTCACGGTGCGTATCCACTGGCGCGTTTTCAGTTCATGCCTATGGAAGCTTAACTTCCATAGGAATTCATTGAAAACACTCGCTTTGCTCCGCACCGCTCCGTTACGAATGCCCGAGCGGTTGTGCGCATTTTTACTTTCGGTGTAGAATATTATGTGTGTGTGTGTGTGTGTGCGCTCATCCGGGAGAAGTGCCCATACAAGCAATTCCACACTTTATGACGTCATACAGGGCCATACTCAGAAAAAAATCCTGAAGGAGTGTATTTGGCACAGAATTTTTTTATTTTGGCCATGTTTAGCATAAGAATCAACTCTTTAACAGTGTAAATAAGTCAGAATGCATGAAATGGCATTAGACCCCCCCCCCCCCCCCCCCAATATAGTTTTGATTGATAGATTGATTATCACAGCCCATTTTACCCCGTCATTGTGTTCATGATATTATTTTTTTTAAAAAGATGCTAATGATGGTTAAACTATACAAAAATAGCACCTACGCCACATTACAGCCTAAACAACAAATAGCAAGAGTAATTGCATCTAGCATTCATGCACAAACTATTCATTGAGAACTAGCATAGCATGTTTATGTTTTTCCAGTAGAGGGCAGCGATCTTCCACTAAACTATGCACATTCATGTTTTCACCATGAATGAAACTGAGAAACATAGATCTTCTTTAAAGGGTTAGTTCACCCAAAAATGAAAATTACCCCATGATTTGCACACCCTCAAGTCATCTTTGGTGTATATGACATTCTTCTTTCAGACGAATAAAATCAGTTATATTAAAAAATGTCCTGGCTCTTCCAAGCGAAAGAAAGGAGCAAGATATGGGTAATCTTTTTATAAGATATACATTTGTTGAAATGCTGGTTGCTGCTCATATCTTATCGGTTCAATTCAGCGTTTCGGGAATGCTGTTGTTTGAAGATGCTGTGCTATTATAACAACAGTGTCATCTTACAATATATTGTGGCAATGAATGTTCTCAGTATTGTTATCGTGGGCACTTAAAAATTCAGTGAATAATTCTAGACACCTTATTGTCTGAATTGTTCTGATGTTAGTTGAATGAAAATGCACATTCACACTCTGACAGTAGGTGGTGTGTATGAAACAGCAGAAAACCGGTGGTTATTCAATTACTCCTTGTGATGGAAGAACCTTGAAGTTGTTTTCCATCATGTGTTCTTACTGTTCCTATGCATTTTATAATATTTACGTTGCTGTTGTGTATTTCCTGTTTTAGCTGCGTGGGCATGGCCTTAAAAAGAGTGCAAACTGAGTGCTCATTTATGCTATTTATGGAAATGTTGTGCAAATGTATGTGTTGGTTTTATCTGTCCTATTTATTGTATTTATTGACTTGTTTTAACTCTCGTTCTTAATCATCTTGTGTATCTATTTATTAAAGGAACACGGCAACTTTTTGGGACTTTAGCTTATTCACCGTATCCCCCAGAGTTAGATAAGTTTATACATACCATTTTTATCTCCGTGCGTGCCATAACTCTCTGACGCACCCACCGCTAGCCTAGCTTAGCACAAACACTGGAGGTAAACTCTCATTCCTGCGTAATAATCCATGATATTACGCAGCGCCTGAAAATAGGCTAACTTCCGTCAACATAACCAACGTGACAACCTGCTTGCACAGAGAGCATGCTGGGGACTATTTTCAGGCGCTGCGTAATATCATTGTGCCTGCTGCACCCATGGTACGGCAGCAAAGTTCCTGGATTATTACGCAGGAATGAGAGTATAGTCCCTAGCCATATCGGTCTAGAAAATTGCAACTTTTCATTTTCCGTCGGTCTTAGTACACGATGTAACTATACACATCACAACATGTAAATAGGAAAATGTTGGTGTTATTTTGTCACTTATTGAGCAGTAGGCTAGATGGAGCCGTGTTTGTGCTAAGCTAGGCTAGCGGTGGGTGCGTCAGACAGAGTTATGGCACGCACAGAGATAAAAATGGTATGTATGGATTTATCTAACTCTGGGGGATACGGTGAATAAGCTAAAGTCCCAAAAAGTCGGCGTGTTCCTTTAGTCATATGGTGAGGCAATAGTTAATTAAAAATGGTATGCTTCAATTATCAAGTGGGAAAATGTGTGTATTTAAAGGGATATTTCACCCAAAAATGAAAATCACCCCATTATTTACTCACCCGCCTTAAGCCGTCTTAGGTGTATATGACATTCTTCTTTCAGACGAATACAATCGAAGTTATTTAAAAAAATATCCTGGCTCTTCCAAGCTTTATAATGGCAGTGAATGGGAGCCCAAAATTTGAAGCCCAAAAAAGTGCATCCATCCATTATAAAATATATCGACATGACTCCAGGGGTTAATAAAGGCCTTCTGAAGCGAATCGATGGGTTTGTGTGAGAAAAATATCCATATTTTACACATTATAAAGTAAAATATCTAGCTTCCAGCAGACCACCTTCCGTATTCAACTTACGGAAAAAGCATAACTGGTGCGCCGATGCCGTTGGATGTAGCGTAAGTGTTTTGAACTGCGAGAGGCGTTACACTTTCTGCGTAAACCCGGGTGCACACTGTGCAATTTTATAATAGTCCGTTGCGATTGTTCCTTTTCAGACTGTACAAACATGATCCCTGCTGTAAGCCATGTCACACTGTAAGATCTGAGTTGTCATTAATGTCAGACTGTATGATAGTTAAGGCGCGTTAAAAACGGACGCACAAAAGAAAACTCGTCCGGAGTTTTATATCATCAATCAATGACGCGTTCGGTGCCTGTGAGCTGCATTTTACACAAGGGGATTGAAATGGTGGGATATAAAGAAATTTCTAGCGCTCATTTTGCGCTCATGTTTTGTCTTGAAAAACAAAGACAATTTGATGGCCATCATAGGGGAAGTCACACTGCAGGACCATGCCCTGACATGGCCAGAATTTCGTAGGTAATATACCTTAATAGGAGGTAATATTTGATCGCAACGGTCATTAATCGGCTGTTGGTGAAAATGTCAAACTGACGATCAAAGACTTCAGATTAGCCTAGGATCAGAGGAATCTTTTAGGATTTGCAAAATTTGTCTCAGAAGGCCAAATCGTGGCCAAAATCGCACAGTGTGCAGTGTGCACCCGCCTTAAGTTGAATTAAGTTGAAACCCATCGCTTTGCTTCAGAAGGCCTTTATTAAACCGTATATAGCCGTGTCGATATATTTTAAAAAGGATGGATGCACTTTTTTTGAGCTTCAAATTTTGGGCTCCCATTCACTGCCATTATAAAGCTTGGAAGAGCCAGGACATTTTTTTAATATAACTCTGATTGTATTCGTCTGAAAGAAGAATGTCATATACACCTTGAGGGTGAGTAAATCATGGGGTAATTTTCATTTTTGGGTGAATTAACCCTTTAAATACACACATTTTCCCACTTGATAATTAGAGCATACCATTTTTAATGAACTATTGCCTCACCATATGATTAATAAATAGATGCACAAGATGATTAAGAACAAGAGTTAAAAAGAGTTAAATTTGTACTGTTTTAGTACATAACAGTTCCAGTTTTTAGACTGTTTTATTGATAACCTGTTTTATTACTCTTAACCATATTTATTTGCACGTTTTTGCACATCTGCTTGTAATAAACATATTTTTGCATGCCAACATCGACCCATTTTTACATCTTGGTGTGATCTCCTTGTGACCGCTCTGGTCCCTATCACACCCCTGTACACAAAGCAGTGCAACTTTCTATATCTGACACCTGCATGTCACAGAGTGGAAAGGATTTAAGCAGTATGTAAAATGTTTTCAAATAGCCATTTAGATTTTTGTATTTGCTATGGTGTATTTGCTAACACCAAATAATACTTAAAGACATCATTTTTCCAAAATTTTGTTTACACGCATACATGTATACATATTAATCTGGGCTGAAACATGCCAGCACAGAAAAGATCTATATATTAGTTGAAAATAATCTTATTCTTTATTATTATTTTTATTATTGTGCATTGTTCTATTGTATTTACACTAGTAGTTCACGCTAAAAAAATGGTATTATTACTCACTAGTTTATTGTTTTTCTAGTGTCTTTAAAGATAAATATTCTAAGTACACTATATAATAAGGTGTCAGTGTAGAATGTATACGTTGTGTACTTTGGGGCATGGGAGTGGTTAGGTGAAACCGTACACGGGACCTGTTTTGAAAATTTGCTTAGGGCCCCCAGAATGCTAGGGCCAACCCTGGATATGTTACTACTCTGTTATTTCTGGTATGTTGTAAGTTTAATAACAGTGAATATGATATGAGATGAATGGCTCTGTAATGATTTGGTTCACAGTAGTTTAGAACTGAAATGTACTATTTCTCATTGAAATTTTACAAACCTTCTATTCAATAATGATGTTTTTCTGTTCTGTTCTGTTCATTTGACAGTGGTGTCTGCTAAGCCTCAGTCTCCTAAGCTCCCCAGTCGTCACTCTCGTCTGAGTTCATTTGTGGAAGTGACCGCTGATGGCCTGACCAGTGAAACGAAGAAAACAGGCAAACGCACTGGACACCTTGAGCTGCAGTGGAATGAAGACCTCACCCTGTAAGGCAGCATGTTTTTTCATTTCTCATTTAAGTATAACATTTGTAAAAAATAACAAATAATCACCTAAGACCATTGAATTGCTCTCTGTAATCAGTAAAGTAAAGAAATCTGCTTTTCTGTGATGGCTGTCTTCTACCTTTTGGTTTATTTTTATTTATATCTCTTAAAATATTTTTGAAAAAGCCCTTCCAGTTTTAGGGGGCCGTGTTTAGCCATAATAAAGGTCCATTTAAGAACTATATTAAGTTATAAACTTAAGTGACATGTAAATGCCAAGTATGGTAACCCATAATCAGAATTTGTCCTCTGCATTTAACCTATCCAAGTTAGCGCACAGTGCACACACATTAGGAGTAGTGAGTAGTGAACACACACATTGCAAACCGTGGACACACGCAGCCATTTTTGCTCTGGGAACAATTGGGGAGTTGGTGCTCTCTCTCTCTCTCTTTCTCTATATACACAAATCAGGCATAACATTATGACTAATATTGTGTTGGTCCCCATTTTGCTGCTAAAACAGCCCTGACCTGTCGAGGCATGGACTCCACTAGACCCCTGAAGGTGTGCTGTGGTTTCTGGCACCAAGATGTTAGCAGCAGATCCTTTAATTCCTGTAAGTTGCGAGGTGGGGCCTTTATGGATCGGACTTGTTTGTTCAGCACATCCCACAGATGCTCGATTGGATTGAGAGCTGGGGAATTTAGTGTCCAAGTCAACACCTCAAACTCGTTGTTGTGCTTCTCAAACCATTCCTGAACCATTTTTGCTTTGTGGCAGGGCGCATTATCCTGCTGAAAGAGGCCACAACCACCAGGGAATACCGTTTCCATGAAAGGGTGTACATGGTCTGCATCAATGCTTAGGTAGGTGGTACGTGTCAAAGTAACATCCACATGGATGGCAGGACCCAAGGTTTCCCAGCAGAACATTGCCTAAAGCATCACACTGCCTCCACCGACTTGCCTTCTTCCCATAGTGCATCCTGGTGCCATGTTTTTCCCAGGTAAGCGTCAGCATGTGCACCCTGACTGGTCTGCGGCTATGCAGCCCCATACGCAACAAACTGCGATGCACTGTGTATTCTGACACCTTTCTATCAGAACCAGCATTAACTTCTTAAGCAATTTGAGCTACAGTAGCTCGTCTGTTTGATCGGACCACACTGACCCTGTCGCCGGTTCACCACTGTTCCTTCTTTGGACCACTTTTTATAGATACTGACCACTGCAGACCAGGAACACCCCACAAGAGCTGCAGTTTTGGAGATGCTCTGACCCAGTCGTCTAGCCATCACAATTTGGGCATTGTCAAACTCGCTCAAATCCTTACGCTCCTTACCCATTTTTCCTTCTTCTAACACATCAACTTTGAGGATAAAATGTTCACTTGCTGCCTAATATATCCCACCCACTAACAGGTGCCGTGATGAAGAGATAATCAGTGTTATTCACTTCACCTGTCAGTGGTCATAATGTTATGCCTGATCGGTGTGTCTCTCTCTCTCTCTCTCTCTCTCTATATATATATATATATATATATATATGTATATGTGTGTATATATGTGTATGTGTATATTTATGTATTTATTTATGTATTTATTTATTTTTTTACAGGAATGTGACTCCTCAGAGTCGTTTGGATCTGAAGTTGTGGAGTTGTCACACTTTGAGGAAGGAACTTTTGGGTAGTGCCACCATTGACTTACTGGACACTCTACGAACACATGATGGCAAGAGTAAGTTGACATCACAATACAAAATCATGATAAATATGTGGAAACAACAAAGACAGTATTTTAAATGTTTATTTATGTTTATATTTTTCACTGAGTACTGTAAATGAAGGCCAGTATTACTGATAACAATACTGATGCCTTTATTTAACAGATTTTTTTTTTTTTTCATTTCTGGGGATAAAATTAGAAATTATAGCCATTCAACATTATAACTGAAAGCCAATTGCGTTAATTGTGGTAATTATTTTAAACAGTTTAAACATTTAAATAATATTTACTATTTAATATTTAATATTAAAACTCAACAAGTATTTTTTTCTCAGCCCTAATATTGAGATTAAAATCAATGCTGATCACCCCAGACCTGTAAATAACTCCCTGTATCTGACATTAAAAAAAGTCTTATTTTTACAGTTTAAAATATAAAGCTAGAATGTCGAATGATTTAAAACAAATCTTTCAATTCACCTTTATTTATATAGCACTTAATACAATACAAATTTTTTCAAAGCAGCTTTACAGTGATAACAGGAAATGTATGCATTTCGGCTGTTGTTCAGCTGAAGTCAGTTCAGTGATCAATAATATTGTTGAAAATTAAGTGTCCCCAACTGACCCCTGTAATTTAATACTTTTGCATTTCAGATTTTTTGACACTACTGGCCAAAAGATTTTGAATAGGTCTGCATGAATTCCTTTCAGCTCAGTGCAGTGTTTTTCCTGAACATTTGAGGTTTGACTTTTAGCAGAGTCACTCCACAATGTTAGTCCTTTTTTTTTTTTTTTGGTCAAGTGGGTAAAGTTGTTTCTGAGTCAGCTGTGTGCTTTACATTGTTTAGAAAAAATCTTGAACTTTTGTCTTTCTGGTGGAAGACAGCTGGGTTTGCAAAAAACGATTATATGTAGATCCACAGTTCTGGTCAAATGTGCAGAGAAGCAGCCCATGGTACGATTTTTCAAGACTATCACAAGTGATTTTTACATTTACAAGACAGGATATTCTTCAAAGATATCCTTTATTGTTGCACAGAAGAAATTTGTACAAGTTTAGGATGACATGAGGGTAAATGATGACAGAGTTTTAATTTTGATCTGTTCTTTTACTGTTTTCTGACTTTCTTAAAGAGAGAGATACTGTTTTTATATTTGCTGTTATATAAGGTTCTGCCAGCAGTGATGTCAGTACGTGTTCTACATATCGCAGTGTCAGAAATTAATTATTTCTATGAATTGAAGATATGTGAGACTAATGTGGGATAGAATGAAATCTCAATGAACAACTGAGCACTCCCCTTTTAAACCAGTTTCACTTCTTGCCTGCTATTTTAAAACACAAAATATGAACCAGCGAGTGTTTTGCCAAAACAATGAATAGGTCAAATAAAATGTCATGAATGTAAATTAAATTTAGGTTTCATAAAAATGAAAAAAAAAAAAATGTATCTAGTAGCCCTCTCTCTCTTTTTCTTTGACTGGCAGTGGAGAATGTTCAGCTCAGTCTGGTTCTACAGACAGAGAACAAAGGCTCAGTTGTAGCAGGAGGTGAGCTCAACGTCTGTCTGGACGGCCTGGTTGTTGATCTAGGATCTCTGCCCAATGGCAATGCTGCGCCAGACAGTAAGTCCTGTTCACAGACACACATGCACACTTCATAGAAAACACTCGTAGAACACACAGAACACATGAACAACTGCACATTCATGAGTTTGCAAAGCCTTGGCTGTGACTCCACCTAAACTAAATGCAGGAATAGAGGAGGTTGTGGTGAGAGGGGTTGGAATGGAAAGAGTCGAGTTTGACCAGAGGAGACCCAGCGGATGCTCACAAGAGAGCTTTTCTCCTCTGTGTACTCACAACTGACAAACAGAGCCTAGGAGGTCAGTGGGTCTATTGACCACTCACAAGCGTAATTTGTTCAGACTCATACACACTCATTTTTGATTGGGAGTAAAGTAAGTTGCTTTGGAAAGCACAAAGCAGTCATGTGTCAGTCACACAGTGCACAGGTACTACATTGATTCTGTTACTGTAAAAAGTAACACTCTGTAAAAAGAGTGGTATGGTGGTGAGTTTACATTTACATTTATGCATTTGCCAGAACCTTTTATCCAAAGTGACTTATGTTGCATTCAAGGTACACATTTACATTTGATCAGTTCTTGCTTTGCCTGCAATTGAACCCTTTACATAGCTAGCGCCATGCTGTACTGTTTGAGCTACAGGAAAGTCTAGTTACTGAATGACCATCTCTAGCTTGTAAAAAGTTTCATACTCTGAAGCATATGGTGTGTGCTGCAATGTTGACACATAATATAGAGCACAACCAGTCAACATACACTATATTGCCAAAAGTTTTGGGACGCCTGCCTTTACATGCACATGAACTTTAATGACATCCCATTCTTAATCCGTAGTGTTTAATATGGAGTTTATGGGAATTTTTGACCATTCTTCTGGAAGCGCATTTGTGAGGTCAGGCACTGATGTTGGACAAGAAGGCCTGGCTCACAGTCTCCACTCTAATTCACCCCAAAGGTGTTCTATCGGGTTGAGGTCAGGACTTTGTGAAGGCCAGTCAAGTTCCTCCACACCAAACTCACTCATCCACGTCTTTATGGACCTTGCTTTGTGCACTGGTGTGCAGTCATGTTGGAACAGAAAGGGGTTATCCCCAAACTGTTCCCACAAAGTTGGGAGCATGAAATTGTCCAAAATGACTTGGTATGCTGAAGCATTAAGAGTTCCTTTCACTGGACCTAAGGGGCCAAGCTTTACACTTTACACTTGGCACAATGCAGTCAGTACCGTTCTCCTGGCAACCTCCAAACCCAGACTCGTCCATCGGATTGCCAGACAGAGAAGCGTGATTGGTCACTACAGAGAACACGTCTCCACTGCTCTAGAGTCCAGTGGCGGCGTGCTTTACACCACTGCATCCCACGCTTTGCATTGCACTTGGTGATGTAAGGTTGCTTGGCCATGGAAACCCATTCCATGAAGTTCTCTACACACTGTTCTTGAGCTAATCTGAAGACCACACAAAGTCTGTAGCTATTGACTCTGCAGAAAGTTGCCGACTTCTACGTACTGTGCGGCTCAGCATGCGCTGACCCCGCTCTGTGATTTTTTTTTAAAATTTTTTTTTTTAGGTAGCCTACCACTTCATAGTGTAGTAGTGAGGAAATTTCACGAATGGACTTATTGCACAGGTGGGAACCCTTTTACGGTACCACACTTGAATTCACTGAGCTCCTGAGAGCGACCTATTCTTTCACAAATGTTTGTAGAAGTGTCTGCATGTCTAGGTGCTTGATTTTACACACCTGTGGCCATGGACGTGATTGGAACACCTGAATTCCATGATTTGCTGGGGTGTCCCAATACTTTTGGCAATATAACAATTTAATGTTTATTTGAAGCCACAAGTAGAGAAATACAGAGAATGTGCATTAAATTTGTCTTAAGTTGTCTTTAAACTGAGATTCAAACAAGACCACCAGATTTATTTTCAGAAGCATTTTATATTTTCCAGGAGGGGTGGGTAGAGATTTCACCTTCAAAACATTCCCATTGCTAAACCCTCAACTTGCCAATAATTGGTTTTATATCTAACACTATATAACTAGATAAGGGGACCTGCCATTGATCAGCCTATTATTGCTTTTTACCTAAATTTAAATGGTAAAACAATTCTAAAACAAAACAATTAGTTAAACTGCAGAAATCTATAACCATTAATTTGAGCAGCAAATGTAATTAGGACATAAGAGTTATAGCAAATAAAACTCATGTGACAACCCCAACCTAAAAAATTATTGCTACTGCAGCTGCTGACAAGTTTTCCCTGTGAGAAGAGAACTAACCCGGGTCTGCCCTATATTCTAATGCAGCGTTAACTAGACTTGCTTAGCTGGACCTTTGACTCAAGACAGAAGGTCTGGACCTTTTTACAGCATGTCTTTTCTAGGTGAGAAAATGTAACAGAAGAACAGTATGTATCATGGTCTGACTGTATACTTGATTCTGATTGGCTGGAAGGTGTGCATTAAAACCGTTTAATGCACAGGTATTTCCAGTCAGTTTAATCACCATTCTATATTAATATGCTGCTTTCATACACAGAAACATTAAGTAGCACAGAAACTTATCAACGCTGCCCCGCGACTTTTATTCTTAAAATAGCTTTTCTACTTAATCGTTACATTATGTTTCTCAGCAACGAGGGAGTAACATCACTGTTTTTGAAGTAATTAAACTTGCAGCTTCATTAAAGTGAAGAGAGATGCTGCACAGACACAGGTAATTCACACATCTCTCTCTCTCTCTCTCTCTCTCTCATTAATTCATTAAAATATATACAATAATTAATACATTACTACTTTTATCTCTGTGTTTAAAGCGGGTAGAATGCTAGGTCATATGGTTTTCATTTGCTGCCTGCGAACAATGTCTTCTTTGACCCGCCCTCAAACAATGTATCTGGTTTGTATTGTGTACATGTCGAGAAGACACTTTTTCTGCTCTGCAAAAGCAAATTCTCTTTGTAAACGCTTCTAAAGGATAAGGATGTGAAGAGTGGTTAAAATTACCACAGCATTTACAACAGCAGTATAACCTTATGACGATTGTGTCTCAAATTTCCGTGAGGTCTAAATGGGATTTACAATACGCTTATCCATTAAAGATGGGACAGTACTCACTTTATTTGGACCACCATGCTCCTTAGAATCACAACCTGTGAGTATGATTAATTGTTGATGTATATATTTTCTACCGGTTGTTCAAAATGCGTAGTTTTATTTATTTTTTTATTGTGTATGGTCTCTGGCTAACCGGCTAACTCACGGTATTACTGTCTTAAGCCCTATTCGGATGGGAATAGTTTTACAAGGGTAGATGGAGTAATGTAATTTTACCACAGGATGTCTGTGATATTAATGGCCAGTTCACACAGGATAAGAAATCTCAGTAAAACTAGCAGAAGTAGGAGGAGTAACTCGATTTACACACCACCGTCACCTCCCTGTCGTCATGTACATATTAAGTTGCTTCCTGATATCACGTGCGCAAACACATATAATCTATATATAACAGTTAGGTCTGGTCGAACGATTTATTATTCAATTAATTAAATTCTGATTGAATTCTGTTGGTAACAGGCACTTACCTAAAGCTAAAAGAAGTTTCGTGCCTCTAACAAGTGCTTTTGACCTTTATCTGAATGGTAAGCAGAAAACACTTGAGGTTTGCCACAGACTTGTCCCACCGCCTAGAATGCAACTGAATGCTTTTTCAAGCGCCTCCATACTTGAAAAACTGTGCCATTCGGACGGGACTAAAATCACTGAGAAGCTCTGGTAATAATTACTTTACCCCACCTCTCCATGTCAAACTAATCCTGTCCGAATAGGGCTTTACTCATATAGTTCTGCTAAGCAACTGTGGGCCGCTATTACTTGAAACTGTGTCTATTAATGCAGATTGTCTGTCGTTTTTACTACCTCGAGTAAAGATACAGGATGGAGCAAGATTTGTTTTACAAACTGTTACAGTAGTCATTCACATTAGTGCTCGGCTAATGTATGTGCTGTTATTGATACAGTCCTTGCATGTGCACCACAATAAATTAGAAATATGCACATCAGTTTGTTGATGTATAATATACACATTAATGGTGATGGTGTGGAATTACAGTTGAAACATCTCATAAACATCCTGCTAAAGTCGTCCTTGCGATGGAGGTTCGGGTTGAATAACTTCTTCCAATGTTTCATCATCATGCTCAGATTGTTATGGTAAAATCGATACCATTGTTACCGTACATTTGCTGAGCTTTAGGAAGCCTCCTGAGCTGAAGTTCAGTTATGGTAATGGCCGTTTTGTTTCTGACACAAGCTGTGAGCGGTAGACCAAACGCAACAGACTGGGTTATCTGGCCAATCAGAGCAGAGAAGGCTTGCAGAAAGGAGAAGAGACTGAATCTTCGGACAAGTTGTTTGAGAATCATTGTAAAATGTGGTGATGTGCAATGTGTATTATGAAAAAATGAAAGGGTGTTTGACCTTTGATGCATGTAAACCTGTTGTGGGAGACCTTCAAAACAAAATGAGAAACCCTTAAAATATCATAATAGGGGCTCTTTAAAATATTTTAATGCACAGCTAGTCATGTATTATCCCTTACTCATACCACATTTTAGAAAGTGCAATTCTGTTTGGCTTACAGATGTTTAGAGGTGTTGATTTAATTTTTCAATAACTGCACGGCTAACGTAGTTCCAACCAAATTATTACAGTTCCATATCACCAAATTATTTCAGTTAAAGAACTACCACAGCAAAATGGCCAAAAGTCACAAATGCAATAAATATTACAAACAATAGGATAATTATCTGTCAAAGCATGTTGTCTTTCTCCTGCTCTCACTTGCACATACAGAGACATTCACATGCACTTCTTGTCAGCGCTGCCTCATGACATCATCAGTAAAATGTTTTTTCTACTGAAAAGCCAAAGACATTTCTTAGTAGTGAGGTGATAGTGTTGATATTTTTTGAAGTAGGCGTTATTATAGGCATAGTAGTGCATTATTTTTCAGTAATTTAACAGCCTGTCGTTATATTCCTTGCAAACACATAGTGGCCTCCACTAATATAGGTACCCTTGGTAAATATGAGCAAAACAGGCTGAAAATTCTTGGCTATTTATACACACACACGGATGCACACGTTCGTTTCACAATATTAGTGAGGACATTGCATAGACTTCCATAGATTTTTATGTCAAGTCACCTTTATTTCTATAGCACTTTAAACAATTGTGTCAGATTGTGTCAAAGCAGCTTTACAGTGATAATAGGAAAATTATGCAAACAGTTTATTTCGGCTGTACAGCAGCTCTAAAAGAAAAGTGTCATTGTTCAGCTGAAGTCAGTTCAGTTGTAAAGATCATCAATTATTAAATTAGTTCTTAGCAATAAAGCAGTTATGCAGAAAACAGTGATGTCATTGTCCAGCTCAGTTCAGTTCTCATCCAATAGTGTCAGTGCAGTCAAATCAATAATATTGTTGAATATTAACGAACGAACACAGTGTAATTATGATTCAGGCTGCATCACAAGTCCGATTGTGGATTGGTAGCGTTCAAATATTTCATCCAGTTCCTATCAGATTAATGAAGTTTTCTAGATTCAAATAAAAACATTTTGACCGATTTATAAGCCTTTTTAACTAGTGAGAACCAGTTAAATGTCCTTACTAGTCATTTGTCATAATATTTCACAATATAAGTGACATTTGGCTCTCACAAGTAAAGCCAAACCTACACACACACACACTTGCACACACACTTAATAAAGTGACAGTTTGGCTTAAATGTTCTTTTGAGTCTTTTTACAACCAGAACAGCAACTGGCTTTGTGATCTGATCTCAAATCCCTGTTTTAGCCACACACAGTATAAAGATCTGGAGTGTGTTCTTTCAGTGTGCAAGTTTCTATTTGACCTTCAGCAGTGGATAAAGGTTGGAGTGTGTGTAGGCCTGTTAGGGTCCTCTGTTCACTCTGAAGTCGCTCTTGTTGGTTTAAAGTTTTCCCTCATTTCCCCTGGTGTTTTTTTTCTGAAACACATGTAACTACATAAACAGGTCTTTGTGTACAGGCCTGGGGAAAGCCAGAAACACACACACACACACACACACACGCACACACACACACTTTCAGTAAACAGAAACTTGTGCTCAAACTTTCTGAACTTGAAACATTCTTACAGTAACTTGTGATTTTATACTGAAAGCTTTGTCGCTGCATTTGAGTTTTACATTTGTAAATTTTTACAACTGCATGGCTTCATTAACAAACACTTTCATGTGAAATTAAAAACAAAAGAATAAAATGCAAAGACGTTTAATTAAGAGCAGCAACATAAGCAGTGTCATAATACAGAATTTATTTTAATTTCAGATGTACACTGTATTGCCAAAAGTATTGGGATATTGAAATATCACTTCCATGGCCACAGGTGCATACAATCAAGCACCTAGGCATGCAGACGCTTCTACAAACATTTGTAAAAGAATGGGTCGCTCTCAGGAGCTCAGTGAATTCAAGTGTGGTACCGTGATAGGTTGCCACCTGTGCAGTAAGTCCATTTGTGAAATATCCTCACTACTAAATATTCCACAGTCAACTGTTAGTGCTATTATAACAAAGTGGAAGCAATTGGGAACAACAGCAACTCAGCCACGAAGTGGTAGGCCACGTAAAATCACAGAGCGGGGTCAGTGCATGCTGAGGGGCACAGTGCATAGAGGTCGCCAACTTTCTGCAGAGTCAATAGCTACAGACCTCTAAACCTAATGTGGCCTTCAGATTAGCTCAAGAACAGTGTGTAGAGAGCTTCATGGAATGGGTTTCCATGGCCGAGCAGCTGCATCCAAGCCTTACGTCACCAAGTGCAATGCAAAGTGTGGGGTGCAGTGGTGTAAAGCACGCCGCCACTGGACTCTAGAGCAGTGGAGACGTGTTCTCTGGAGTGACCAATCACACTTCTCTGTCTGGCAATCCGATGGACGAGACTGGGTTTTTGCGGTTGCCAGGAGAACGGTACTTGCCGGACTACATTGTGCCAAGTGTAAAGTTTGGTGGAGGGGGGATTATGGTGTGGGGTTGTTTTTCAGGGGTTGAGCTTGGCCCCTTAGTTCCAGTGAAAGGAACTCTTAATGCTTCAGCATACAAAGACATTTTGGACAATTTCATGCTCCCAACTTTGTGGGAACAGTTTGGGGATGGCCCCTACCTGTTCCAACATGACTGCACACCAGTGCACAAAGCAAGGTCCATAAAGGCATGGATGAGCGAGTTTGGTGTGGAGGAACTTGACTGGCCTGCACAACCCGATAGAACACCTTTGGGATGAATTAGAGCGCAGTCTGCGAGCCAGGCCTTCTCGTCCAACATCAGTGCCTGACCTCACAAATGCGCTTCTAGAAGAATGGTCAAAAATTCCCATAAACACACTCCTAAACCTTGTGGAAAGCCTTCCTAGAAGAGTTGAAGCTGTTATAGCTGCAAAGGGTGGGCCAACTCCATATTAAACCCTACGGATTAAGAATGGGATCATTAAAGTCATTAAAGTTCATGTGCATGTAAAGGCAGGCATCCCAAAACTTTTGGCAATATGGTGTATGTCACTATTAAATGAATGGGTATTGGGTAATGGGTCCACTGTAGAGGACACCAGGACTTAAATCATATTTATCAGGCATTTTGGGAGACACAACAAGTGAATAGGGAAAGAAATTACATATCAATATTCCTATGAAATATTAGATATTATGAAAATGTTGCCAACTATTACTCCCATCATTACACTTCTTTTTTCATTACATGTTGCTCTAAGAATCCCATTGTTTTTGCCTATACATGTCATTCCATGTCCTTTTTTTTTTCAAGTCCCGGTGTCCACTTACAAGGACATTTGGGTCTTAGTTAAATATTTAATTCATCTTAAACAGTAACACACACAGCATAGAGGAGCATGACAGTCAACTACTTTGAATATTAATTAAGAATTTTGGGCACAAACATTTAAATTACATGCAGTAAAATGATTGGCAATGAAAAAATGACAGAATAGTGATTAAAATATTTAATTCAAATAAATAAATGTTCATAATGATCTTTTTCATCAGGTCTTACACAATTGAGCCTCTGCTTTCTCAGATCGGCTTGGGTTGAAAATTCTGTACACAGTAATCATCAGAATATCTCTTCTCCTATCTCTGAAAATGTCAAAATTTTTAAATCTTCTTGCGGACAATCATTTTAGGTGCCATTTAGTCAACTAGATGATTACAGCACATTGAAAATATACATAAACATAAATAAGTTGTACTATTTCAAAACAAAAGTGTGTCACGAAGCTCAGTGCAAGTAGTCCATTTACCCTTTTTAATCATACATTTTCTAAGTAATGGAAAGTAGGTGGTTTTAAACACGTAGAATGTATGTTTTTAGTGATTTTACCCATGTAACGCATTGCCTCTCATGGTTAATAAACTAAGTAGGAATGACAAACCTTTCTGCAAGATGTAAATCAGTTGTCCTAATGCACTGTTTTATGATGATTTTTGTGTGTTTTTTCTGTGCAGAGGTAGTTCACTCGAGCAGATCTAATCTGCACAGAGCTCATAGTGAGGACACCCCCAGTACCAGCAGCCCCCGTGGACGGTCAGAACAAATATCTTTTTATTTTTTTCATTGTTTATGTCCGTCTAATTTTGTGTTTTTTATACTTCTGTTTTATGTCTTCTGCTGTTTTCTGCTAGTCAACACATTGTGTTTTTATGCATAACATCCTAAATTATAAAATAGTTAATTCCAACTCAAAGTTCTGAACCACATTTAAGGCTGTTGTAAAACAGTGATAAGTAATTAAAATAAATAAATCTATGAAGAAAAAAGGAATGCAAATCAGCGTCTTTGTTGCATACAGTTAAGGTGCGTTCAGACCGTTTTATAATTGGTGCAATTACGTGATTTCAACTTGTGAAAAGCATTTATGTTCTCGTACAGCTCGTAATTACATCTTGTAAGATGAGAATTGTCTGAGAGCAACTTGTTGTACCACGTGACTGCTGTACCATCTGACCGCAGCAGATTCATTTAGCAGAGTTTCCGCAGGTCTTAAAAATTTTTTTATTTGAACTTCCACAATTTAAGGCCTTAAAATGTCTTAAATTGGATCATAAAGTCTTAAATTCAGTATGATGGCATTAAATTAGGCCCCTATGATTTCTGCGATGCAGAAAACATGGACTGAATTGCAGAGTCCATTCATAAAAATGGAAATTATTGTATAATGCAGAATGTCACAGAATTTGTCACATTTTAGGTGAATAAATCAAAAGTAGGTCAGAACACTTAAAGAGTTAGTTTATCCAAAAATTAAACTTCTGTCATCATTTACTCACCCTCATGCCGTTCCAAACCTGTAAGACTTTCGTTCATCATATAAAGCGATTTGAGTCTCTTCAGAAAATTTAGAATAAATCACTTGATTCGTATGGATTAGTTTTACGATCTCTTTATGAACTTTTTGAAGTGTTAAAGTGGAAGTTGCTTAGACTGTCAATGGAGGGACAGAATTCTTTCATTAAATATATTCTCTTGTGTTCCGAAGATGAATGAAAGTCAGTAAAATGTAATTAAACCATTAAAGCAGAGTACAGAACAATTAAAACAGAATAAACTATGAAACAAAAAAAGAAAACAGATTTCATAAGTTTTTTATTATTTTATTACATGCACTGTAAGAAATCATGTTAATCCTCAGGATTTTTGTTTTCCAGTACAAATTCTAAACATCCTTAAATCAAAATACATTTACTTGACGTGCAAAATTAAGTAATTAAGTCTTGTTTTCTGAGAAATTGAACAAAATTAAGTGAGTTTATGCTTAAGTCAAAAACAAGTATGTCATTGGGTATGGAAATTACTTTTTCAGTTTAATTAAGTTGCTTTTTATAAATCCATTGGCAGATATTTGTTCTTGTTTTAATTATAAAATCACTTTCACAAGATCACAAGATTTCTTATCTCAAACTTTAAGCAATTTTTTGGTAAAATTAATTAAAAAAGCTATGGAGATCTGTTGGAAATTGTATTTTCAAACTTTGAAGTGTTGCTAATACAACTCATTGTGTGCTTCCTATACATTTACATTTAGAGAATATATTGATGTGTTATGTTCCCTTCAATTTATTCCTTACATTTTCTTTAATTGGTCTTAAAAAGGTCTTAAATTTATCTTCACAAAACCTACAGAAACCCTGATTTAGGCGTTGATTGTGTTGACACAGAATCGCATAATTCCCAGTCCAAGGACATGAACCGCTCCGAATATAACTTCACGTGTTGTCAGATTGAGACTATGGTAATTACGACATGGTGTGAATGCAGCATCTCTCTAAATGTAGCATTGCACACACAATTATTATGATTAAATTGTACTGGGAACATGTTTTGGGGTTGGAGGACAAAATTTGGGGTGTTTTTTATAGAAATGTAACCTTTCGGTTGCAAATTTCAAATTGCGCTGCTTAATTTTACAACTAAAATTCTGAAAATGTTAGTTCTATCAAACCAGGAGCTGAGTTGTCTTACCCA
Source organism: Rhinogobio ventralis (assembly GCA_039654625.1). Lineage (NCBI taxonomy): Eukaryota > Metazoa > Chordata > Actinopteri > Cypriniformes > Gobionidae > Rhinogobio > Rhinogobio ventralis. The sequence continues at coordinate 25,858,890 of CM077216.1, forward strand.
CCTCCAGTATGTTCCAAACAAGCATGACTGGAGCAATGTGTTGCTTGGAAATTTTAGTGATAAACATTATCTTGTCAGTTTTTAGACCTGATTTACTAAGATCCTAAATAAAGGATTGCTTGGGCAGTCTAAAAAATGTTTTTACCCACTTTTAGTGGGCATGCAGCTGATTTACTAAAAATACTTGCCCCACGTACAAATAGGCTGGACACACCCATAATTAAAATGATTCACTTTGTGTGTGGGATTATAGAAGCATAACAAGAAATACACATAACCAGCATACATACATACAATTACTTCACTGTGTGTCTTATATGAATCTCTCATATATTTTCAGAAGTTTAGCTCATTCATCTGGGGGTTCTTGTGGAGATTCTCCAGCTGATATCAGAGGAGCTGTTCTCACTAACGGTGAACTGAATGGAGAACCCGCAGAAACCACATGCCGCCGCAACTCAAAGACGGCTATGAACAGCCTGAGCAATGCTGGTTAGATACACACACACATTCAAATTTAGAAACATACAAACTCACTCAGGCTGCTGTGAAATATGATCATAACACTATGATACAATGTGATAAGGGCTCATCTCAATCTAATGCTATAATCAATTTGTTAATTCACAAAAGTTGCTTTTATTTTGGCAGAGAGTATTATTGAATAATCCGTGTTTCTTTATTGCTCTGTGTCAGTAGCTTTGAGAATTCCTGCCTACTAAAAGCTGAATACGTTTACAAACCGTGTTATAAATATGTAACAAAAACTCTTTTGATTGACACTTAACATTTGTCACCATGACAAATATCACCCAACCCTACTTAGGCCCTGGTACACACTCTTTGAGGATTCTGATTTGGTAAGATGTTAATTCAAATTTTTTTGTTGGTTTTGCTTGGTGCTAAGGTAAAGGTGAGACGCCTACTAATGGGATAGAGGGTGGTCATCTGTCACGTCCAGCTCTGTCTTCACCATCACTAAGCTCAGACCCCCCTGCTGCAACAGACAGTTCTGCCCTGCCGCCAGCCACAGACACCCCATCCACCACTGACCAGACCAGTATAGCCACAGAGACACAAGCCACTGATGCATTGCCCACTGGGTACGTCAGAGAGCTGGGGTTGAATTTAAACATGAACACATGCCATATCAGTTTTCTCAATGATTTTCATCTCTTGCAGTTGGGAACAGCGAATTCTTCCTCATGGACGAGTCTATTATGTGGATCATAACACAAAGACCACCACATGGGAGAGGCCCCTCCCACCAGGGTGTGTATCTGTCTTTTTCACATGCTTTTACATGCCAACAGGTAGGGATGTACTCGCTCCGATAACAACAACCGATACCACGCAACATGCAGCACAGTGCTTGTGATAAAGAAACACAGACAACAGAGCAAACTGAGAGCAGAATGTATATACAGGTGTTACAATCACTTTCAAGTGGAAGCAATTGGGAACAACAGCAACTCAGCCATGAAGTGGTAGGCCACGTAAAATCACAGAGTGGGGTAAGCGCATGCCGACTTTCTGCAGAGTCGATAGTTGCAAACTTCGTGTGGCCTTCAGATTAGCTCAAGAACAGTTGCGTAGAGAACTTCATGGAATGGGCTTGAACTGACGCGCCTATACAGTGATCTCTCACGGCACATTAAAGAGCGTCAAAACGTAATTTATCGTTTGAATTCCATGATAAATGGACAGAATACTTAATATGTTCGTGTGGGAACTCGGATTGAAGTATGTCCCATGTACACACAAGCACCAGTAAGTTCTTTACTGAAACGGTTCGGTACAAATACGTGTACCGTTACACCCCTAATATGTGTGTGTATGTATGTGTGTATGTGTGTATATATATATATATATATATATATATATATTAATGTATGTGTGTGTATATATATATATATGTATATATATATACATACACACACACACACACACACACATATTAGGGGTGTAACGGTACACGTATTTGTATATATATATTTGCTAAACAAATTAAACCAAGGAATATGATTCATATTCTTTGGGTTTCTCTACCTAATATATTTAAAAATTACAAGTGCAATGAAAATACAGGTATCGGAATCGGCAAGTACCAAACATTTTAATATCGGACTCGGACTCGGTGCATCCCTACTGAAAGGTAATGTTTATGGAAGGAGTTTGTAGATGTCAATCTCTAACGATTTGCACATTAACATCTAAAATTACTTCTCCAACCTAAAAGGTGAAGTAATCTAAGATTAGGGGTGTGCGATATTGTATTCTCTATGACAGTGTTTCTCAACTGGTGGGTGCAGAATGTGTTGTCAAAGAAACAACAACAAACGTAACTCTAAATGTTTTTCTGATGCAAGACTTTTATTTTGAAAGACGTGTGTGGATGCTGTTGATTCTTGTGTCAGACACAGTTTAAGTAAAGGGCTAGCTCTTATTTCTAGCTGTTCTGACAGTGTGTCAGAAAAACACTTTGTCCTGATTCAAGGCCCCGATATACTTCAAGATTTTCAAACAAAATCAGGCAGAAACAAAGTTTGTTTGGAGTTCGTTTTGGGAGTTTTAAACCGCTTTCCGGAAAAGTTCACTCCGACTGCTTAACACCTTTGTACTACCATTGGTCCGTGGCGATTACGTAATAGGTGGTTGTGCGCTGAGGCCCCGCCTTCTTTCACGCTGAAATCTTTTTCAGTTAATTTCCTCTGTTCAGTCTGTCGAGACAATAAAGTTAAAGTAAGTAAAGTTGCTTGATTTAAAGCCATCTATTGTATGAAGTGCTATATAAATAAACATGATGTGACTTTACTAGAGGAAACATTAGTTTGGCTTTAGCTTGAACTCTGTTTGCGTACATGCATATATTTACAATTCATTTTTGTACATGGCCACTTATACACCTATCTAGGGCTGGTGTTAATCTATGATCAGTGTCTGTGTTGTAGTTGGGAGAAGCGTGTGGACCAGCGTGGAAGGTTTTACTATGTGGATCACAACACCAGAACCACAACATGGCAACGGCCCACAGCAGAGTCTGTACGCAACTATGAGCAGTGGCAGTCTCAGCGCAGTCAGCTGCAGGGAGCCATGCAGCAGTTTAACCAGAGATACCTCTATCAGGTAAACACAGCACTGAACCGAGTCATATTACATTGACCTCATGAGAAAAAATTATTGACAACCCATTGCCTACTGTGTGCACGATCTAAACAGTAGTGGGTAGTTTTACCTTATAAACCTATGACCTAACCCTAATCATATATGGTGCAGTGAGAGGCTACAGTGAATAAGGATTAACTTAAATAAGGATTTAAATAACTAAAATCATGGATGATGATTATGAAACTGATCAAAGTATTATTTTGATCATAAAAATTGTATTTAAAAAATGTCAAGTTTAAATCCTTGCACCTATAACAAATTTCAGGTTAGCATGTCATTAACCACTTAAACTCTGTAAATTACCATAAAATGGCTGAATACTGTACATTTATATCTGCTGTACAGAAAAAATTGAAAGATGTTGTTTGTATGAACACACAAGCAATGGCTTTCCATCTTTTTCCTGTGTATTTAAAATACCACACATACACACAAATTCTTGAATATGTGGTTTACGGGGACTTTCCATAGGCGTAATGGTTTTTATACTGTATTTATATTCTATCCTCCTACACCCCTAAACCTACCCATCACTCAAAACTTTTGACATTTTTTGAATAAAAAAAAACAGCTTAGTATGTTTTTTTTGTTGTTTTTTTTAAGCCATATGGTTTACAAGGACACAGAAAGTGTCCTCATAAACCATGTTTACATTGTAATACCCATGTCATTATACACATTTGTGTCCTATTAAACCACATATACCTGTCCTGTACACACACACACACACACATAAGGACTGAGAATGGATCAATGAAAATACATATTAATTGCGACTACCTCACTCAAGTTTCTTGAGTGAAATCTTCAACTTAATTCAAAATTAACATTTTAAACAGTATTTTAAATATTTTTATGGCATCTTTTTACCAAGTACTAAGTACTAATAAAACATTTGGACATGGACATTTTTTTCAATTGTTCTAAAATATTTCTATTTCAAACAAATGCTATTCTTTAAACTTTGTAGTCATCGAAGAATTTTGAAATCAAGGAATCACAGTTTCCCCGAAAAAATATTAAGCTATTTTTCATATTAAAATATGAAACTGTTATTTTAAATTGTAATAATATTTCACAATATTGCTGTTTTTGCAGTATTTTTCCTCAAATAATTGCATCCTTGGTGAGCATAAAGGGTTAGTTCACCATTAATTCCTCACCCTCATGTTGTTCCAAACCCGTAAGACTTTCGTTCATCTTCGGAACAAAAATGAAGATCTTTTTAATGAGAGTTTTCTGTCCCTCCTTTGACAGCCTATGCAACTACCACTTTCAAGCCACAGAAAGGTAGTAAAGGCATCATTAAAGTAACTCCAGCTTGAGTGCTTTGCTTGCGCAAAAACATTTTTTTTTTACCACTTTATTTACAAAACATCAATCTCCAGCGTGCATTCACAAGAGCACCACGACGCATGCGTGTTGTGTTGATGCAAGAGCAGACGTTTTAATTAGACGGATTAATATTTTGTACATGAAGTGGTAAATTATGTTTTTTACGCAAACAAAGCACACGCATTGCTTCAGTAAAATCGTTTAAACCACTGAAGTCACATGGATTACTTTAATGATGTCTTTATACTGTCTTTCTGGGGCTTGAAAATCGTAATTGCGTAGACTGTCAATGGAGGGATTGAAAGCTCTAAGATTTAATTAAAAAGATCTTCATTTGTGTTCCAAACTATGATGAACTAATGTCTTACAGGTTTTGAACAACATGAGGGTGAGTAATTAATGACAGAAGAACAGAATTTCTAAAGAACAGAATTTTCATTTTTGGGTGAACTGTCCCTATAAGAGATTAAAAACATTAAGAAGTCTTACGACCCCAAACTTTTGAACGGTAGACAGCAGCTGTCAGATGCAATATGAGAAATATCGATCATGCTTATCTCTTTATGCTTCTGTTGTAATCGCTTAACTCTCTGTACCATACAGAAATGCATCTTTAAACAGATGGGTTAAGGCTGCGCTGTGCCTGATCAAAATTCCTTGTAATGAAATAATGGAGCATAAAAGCCAGACTTAAAGGGTTAGTTCACCCAAAAATGAAAGTTACCCGATAATTTACTGATCCTCAAGCCATCCTAGGTGTATATGACTTTGTTCTTTCAGACGAACACAATCGGAGTTACATTAAAAAATGTCCTGGCTAATTCAAGCTTTTAATATGGCAGTGAATGGCAGCCCAAAATGTGAAGTCCATAAAAGTGCATCCATCCATTATAAAAGTAACCCACACGGCTCCGGGGGGTTAATAAAGACCTTCTGAAGTGAATCGATGGGTTTGTGTAAGAAAAATATCCATATTTAAAATTATATAGCTTCCGGTGGCCCGGCATCTGTATTCAACTTACGAAGAAAGTGTAACGCCTCTCGCCGTTCAAAACGCTTACGCTACGTCCGACGTCATTGTTGCGCCAGTTGTGCTTTCTTCATAAGTTGAATACAGAAGGCGGTCCACAGCTAGATATTTTACTTTATAAAGTTTTAAATATGGATATTTTTCTTACACAAACCCGTCGATTCACTTCAGAAGGCCTTTATTATAAAAGTAATCCCACCGGAGCCGTGTGGATTACTTTTATAATGTATGCACTTTTTTGGGCTTCAAATTTTGGGCTCCTATTCACTGCCATTATAAAGCTTGGATTAGCCAGGATATTTTTTAATATAACTCTGATTGTATTCGTCTGAAAGAAGAATCTCATATACACCTAGGATGGCTTGAGGGTGAGTAAATCATGGGGTCATTTTCATTTAATGACATTTGTAATTGCTGTGTAAATTTATTCCACCTGTGTCTGTGTAAAGACACCAAAATGCTACTTAAGAAGTGCTTCTGTTTCTACTTTTGAAGTGTACATTTGGCAATACATGATCATGTTATGAAGTTTAGATGGTAGTTCACTGCATTTATTCATGAGGCCTTTGGTTTCATTCTCACATAAGTGTCAAATGTGACAGCTGATTCCAACATTACATGCCCTGGCAGTGCTGCTGCAGTAAAGTTTGAGAACACAGGACGCTGCCATTGACACAGCACAGCTCACTCTATTGCCCTCGGCTCACGTCACCGCACACACAGCACACTAGGCCTTTTGTGTGCTAATTGCAGCTCATTAGGTTCTCCTGAGAGAACTGTGTATCATTAAAATGCACTTCCGGCCCTCAGCTCTCACTGTGGCTCCTTATGCTTACACATTATATATATATATATATGTATATATGTGTGTGTTTTTTTGTTTTTGTTTTTTAGAATCTTCAGACAGATTTTCTGGACAACAATAGTTTATAGTAAACATGTCTCTCAAGATCCAAAAATGAGTTTTGCTGAATGAGAAGATGAATAATGATAAATAATAAACTGTTTAAAGCTACCTTAGTGTGTAAGGACTGCATTTTGAAAATAGATGTAAAATGTCAAAAGACAATAGAATGTAAAATTAATTAAAAATGATATTCTTTTGTATTCTGCAGGAGCTGACCAAACTTCCTCACGCTGTTTAGTTATAAGCCTGTGATGTGGGAGATTTTATGTTGTGGAAAGAATTGTCAAATTGGACAGACACTAAAAAGGGGCTTCTCCATCCAAGTGGATAAAGCAATTAGAATGTATAAAGGAGTCAAGGAAGGATAAAGAAATCTATATATTAATGGAACAGTTAGAGATTCGCTATTTCCTGCAAATGACATCACAGAGATTAAATGGCATTTTGGTGCTGATATGTGAATGTTAGTAATATACATAGTACAATCATTGATAATACAATCAATGAACAATTAACCTAGCACACCTGAAAGTCCTTGATAGGTGTGTATGACAAAGACAATAATTAAAGGTAGAGTAGGTGATTTCGAAGGCTAGCAATAGCAAGCTAGCTTTGAAAGCATTAGATCCCACCCTCCCTGAAAAATCACTCTCCAAAGCCACGCCTCCTCCAAAACACATGAACGCACACAGCAGAGTTTGCAGAAACTGTGTTAAATTTCCTCATGTCTCAAAGCACAGACTCATTTCAGCATTGACAGTTTTGACCTAGAAATGCATAAATCCGAGTCTGAGGATTTAAATAGCTCCGGGCAGAGGGCAACAATACATTGTCCTACCTGCCTGTCAACATATGTATTTCCATACCTCCGCACCTGCTCGCACAGGCATCACACATCATCAGCGTGTTCTGTAAGGCTATGCAGAGTTGTAGACAGACAGACTCAGAGCGCCGCAAACATACAGCAGCCACCTTTTACAGTTCCTCCTAGACCAAAACAATAAGCTTATTCTGCATTCATGCCATTTCATAACCGTAATTACAAGAAGGCAACCTGTGACGTTCTACCCGGAGCTGTTCATGTCCTCAGACTCAGATTTATGCGTTTCTAGGTTAAATTAATCTGTGCTTTGAGACATGAGGAAATTTAACAGTCTCTCATCTCGCGGTGCTTTGCAAACTCTGCTGTGTGTGTTCATGTGTTTTGGAGGAGGCGTGGCTTCGGAGATTGATTTTTTTTTTTTTCAGGGAGGGTGGGATCTAATGCTTTCAAAGCTAGCTTGCTATTGCTAGCCTTCGAAATCACCTACTCTACCTTTAATTATTGCCTTTGTCCTACACGCCTATCAAGGACTTTCAGATGTGCTAGATTAATTGTCCATTGATTATATTGATTGGATGAATATTTTATGGTCCTACTCCTTCCACAGACGATATAAATACATATAAATGCATTTAGACCTCTTAACTTAGTGATGGCTATCGGGATATGAAGAGACTAAAATTTTTTTTGAAGCAAAACACCTACCCTCTCTTTTAAAGCCCAATATAAACTAGTGAAGAGAATACCTGCACACTTTTTCCAACTATTTTAGCAAAAATGCAAGTACTAGTAACATAAATAAAAAAAATGATACAAAGCTAATTCGACAATTTTATGGCATATTGAATTTTACAAAGATGAAAATAAGACTGTGGAATACTGTCTTTACAATGGTGCGCTGTATAAAGGTACTAGATATAATTTTCAAAACTCTCAACTTTCAAAACTGTTTTATGAAGTTTTTTTATATATATATATATACATATACATATATATATATATATATGTATATGTGTGTGTATATATGTATATATATGTTTTGTCAGCTGAACAATTGGCATGTTGTTAAACAACAGTACAATCTATTGAATGTGGTGTACTTCTATGCCTCACAGCCTCGTTTTCATTCCTGTCAAACATTAAATATGGCGCCACCCTGACTCGTGGCAGAATTAATTTGGGGTATGAACTGTTCCTTTAAGAGAGAGGAAAGTTATTATTCTGTTGCCAGTTATATAGACATTGAGCCTTCTATATCAAGTGAGTTATTCTGTTTTGTTTTCTGTCTATCTTCTTTTTTTATGTATTTGCTCACTCTCTCTCTCTTCCTTCAAGCCTTCATTTTCTCTCTCTCTCTCTCTCTCTCTCTCTCTCTCTCTCTCTCTCTCTCTCTCTCTCTCTCTCTCTGTTTCTTTGAGGGTTGGTTTGGATCTAATGGCCGTACGGAGGGAGTGAAGATGATGTCATGCTTTTCTTTAATTTTTTTCCTACCTTTTTTAGTCATAGAAAGTGCTGAGGGTGGAGCGTACTGACACACACTAGTTTTTAACATCCCCCTCATTTTTGACCATCTTTAGCCCAACTAAGGCATACAACTGGTAATGATTCATAAATGAAGATGTGGGCTATCAGATACGCCTCATCCACAAGCACAACTGATGAAATAACTTGCTTGGAAAAAGGACAAAACAATGGTGAAATGGCTATTGCGAGATGCCAGTTCAAACTTTGCTTAGTCAGAGCTCTTGGCTGCAACCATAGGAACGCCTCTCGAGTTTAAAATGAATGCAATGACACTGTAAAGGCCCATAGGAAAATGACATGACTCTCATGATTCTTTAGTGGTCATTGCATTTTAGTGCTCTTCTCAAGCTAGAGTAAACAAAAAAAAAAATGGATTTTTTACCTATATAGGAACATCAACCCTTCCTTTAAAGGTGGAGCGATTAGATGTTAAAATGCTAATATACCAGCTCAATATGCAGAGACAACAATAATAAAGGCTTTATGGGTTGATTCCCTTGAAACTGTGACTCTCTGAGAGCACTCATACTGTGTTTGTTAGGGATGTCATGTTGAGGAAATGTTGACACCGGTTTTGGAGTATTTTAAATGCACTTTTCACTTTTTCTTTTTGAATTTGCGATCACGCCAATAATTTGCGGGCATCAGGGCACGGAGGCCAAGTAACCTAATCAGTGTACAGACGAACACCGTGTAACATCGGTAACACCGACTACCGCAGCATGTCTACTGTTTGTTAGAGCAGGGGTTTTCAAACTGAATATGATGTTCTCTTTGTGAGGGACCCCTTTCTTAATTCATATGCATAATCATGATTAAATACTAGTGCTGTCAAATCGATTAATCGCATCCAAAATAAAAGTTGGTGTTTACATAATATATGTGTGTGTACTGTGTATAATTATTATGTATATATAAATACACACACATGTATATGTATGCATGTATAAATGTAAGAAAAATGTTATATAAAATATTTATATTTATAATATAAAAAATATATATATAGTATATACATGCAAATATTTCTTAAATATATACATGGAGAGTGTATTTATATATACATAATAATTATACACCGTACACACACACATATATTATGTAAACACAAACTTTTTAGATGTGATTAATCGATTGCCCAGCACTAATAAATATAAATATTTTATATACAAATATAACATATTTTTCTTAAATATATATATACATGCATGTGTGTGTATTTATATATACATAATAATTATACACCGTACACACACATATATTATGTAAACACCAACTTTTATTTTGGATGCGATTAATCGACTTGACAGCACTATCATTTGAACAGTAAAAATTGTTAGAAAATTCTGGAAAGATATTTACATACATAACATTGACTCAGCCAATGGTGTGAGTTTGTATTATCTGATTAATGGTGTAGAAAATTTTAATTACATTATATGAATTGTGGAAAGAATATTCATCTGCAGATGATTGAGCACTAAACTTAGTCTAGAGGCAAGTATAAAAAGATGCATCCTAGAACCTAATTTTCATCAGCATTTAATTGGGATTCACTTTATATGCGTTTTTGTTTTAAGAAAATGCTTAATGTTGTGTTCAGTTTTAAAATACACTGTTCCATACAGGAACACTATAGGGGAAAGTATTAAATGTTCCATAGGGGCCATCTAAAAGTGATAACCTGATTACCTGGATTTTTTGTAAATAAAATTGATTATTGAAAAGGAGATTCTCTTTCGAAAAGCACATCGTTTCATGACGTTGGGCAACAGGCATAGTTTAGCATGTATTAACATTTTGATTTAGCCTGTGGTTTTAAAAGTCTGCTGTTCATTTTGCTTTATAATGTTGTCTGAATTTTTTAAAATCTACTCTACACATATTTATACCACGTTCAGGGTATAAATTCACAAACATGCCCACAGAGTATGTTTGTCTGTTTTTCATTTATAATTATGCCTAAAGCACACACACTGGGTGGATGTTTTTGGTGCCAAACACACACACACACATGTGTGCACAGAATAAACACGGCCATGAAGGGTGAATAAAGGTGCTTTTGTCCGGTGGGGGGCTGGGCCATCTGGAGCGCTCATGAATGTTCACTTCAGTCCGCTCAGACATCGCGCCTCCCTGTGTACTTTCACAGCTCCGCTAGAAGAGGACGGAGGCATGGGTGGGGTCGGGATTGGGCGGATGGAGACAGGGTGGGGTTTTCTAGCAGCCAGTGAGATCATTGGAACACTGCATGCGTATGTGTCAGTGTGTGTGTCTTTTTCTGCCCGTAGCAGGCATGTAGCATTTGGACGGTGCTAGCTAGGCACCTCCGTCAGTCTCTCTTCTGAGAGTAAGAGGCAAACTCTGTGATCTGTTGGGTTTAACATCTTCTAGAAACACCTCTTAGAATCAGCACCTTGTCTCACAGGGTTTTTTTGCTATACAACTGTAGGAAGAAGCCAATTTGTATATTCCTGCTGTTATTTGGGTTGGTAGTTTATTTGAACAGGTTTCTGTGGGTTATGGTGTGAGGGGGATGTTGTGCAAAAACTGTCCTAACTACAGTCTGTTTGTCTCTCTCTCTCTCTCTCTCTCTCTCTCTCTCTCTCTCTCTCTCTCTCTGCTTGTCTCTCACAGCCGTCTGGGGCTGCAGTGGAGAATGACCCTCTCGGTGCTCTTCCTCCAGGCTGGGGTAAGTCGTCATTCATGCTTTATCTTCAGGTGAGGTGTCTCTTATGAGGTCAATGTGAGTAATCAGTTTAGGCCCAAGTTTGTTTGTTTGTTTTTTACCAGTATTCATACTTTTCTAGTATGGCATCTACTGATAAATGGTAGAATTTGGTGGATCACACAACACCATAACAGAAGCTGTGGTTTACAGCAAACAATAATTGTTGAGTGAAGTAACTTATTTGTGACCCTGGACCACAAAACCAGTCATAAGGGTATTTTTATATTTTTTTAATTGAGATTTATACATCATCTGAATAAATAAGCTTTCAATTGTGGTTTGTTAGGATAGGACAATATTTGGCCGAGATGCAACTATTTGAAAATCTGGAATCTGAGGATGCAAAAAAAAAAAAATCTATATATTGAGAAAATCGCCTTTAAATATGTCCAAATGAAGTCCTTAGCAATGCATATTACTAATAATAATACATTTTTTATATGTTTACGGTAGGAAATTTACTAAATATCTTCATGGAACATGATCTTTACTTAATATCCTAATGATTTTTGGCATAAAAGAAAAATGTATAATTTTGACCCATACAATGTATTGTTGGTCCAGGGTCACATTTTATGTATTGCTTTTTACGTAACGCATATCATATTGTGATTAACAGTTGAACATAGTCAAAAAAAAAAGAAAAGAAATTTGCAACCATTTTGCTCACAAAGCAGCTGTGTACATGCATATAATAGTAAGGATTAATGTACAATCAGACACATTAACCCCAGCATGAAGCATCTCAATTATTACATGGCCACTTGCTGAATAAATAAATAAATGGGCGTGAAGTATTGTTTGGAGCTGGAACGTTTGATTCTGTGAGAAGGGACAGTGGCGAGTGATACGATTATAGACAAGAATACAGTTTAGTGCTAATTATGCAAAACATTTTGTGCTTTATTGGAGAGATTATAATTATTACAGTCTAATGCTAACATTTATTATTATCATCATCATTCAGAATGCATGTTTTTAATTATGTAATTAAGATCACATCTTATGTTATCTTACGCTTAATATTAAAAATGTAAATATTTAAATTCTTATTTCTGTCAAAGCGGTGGTTTTCTTTTTTCAGAAGTATAGTAGAATCCAGGAATATAACTTTGTGAAACGGAGCTGGGAAATCTATGTGATTAGGGGGTTAAAGAGGGGGAAAAGCAGAAAAAGAGAGCGTTGTGTGAGCAGTAATGTGAGGGCTACTGTGTGCTCCACAAACGAATGTTAATGAAAACAAGATGTCAGACGTAGAGTGGATGAGGGGGTGAGGGGGTGTTACACTAACACTTGTAGGGCAGAGGGCTGCGTCTTTTTGTGGGGAAAAGGAATTGGCCAGCAAATTTTCTCTTTTCTTTTTTGCTCTTTAAATCTTTAAGGTTTCTTTCTGTCTCTGTTCTGTTAAACCCAATTGAAAAGCTGAAGTGAAATGCGAGAAGTTATGTTGGAGCACACGCTAGTGAGATGCCCCACTGACTCGCGAGTTTTCAGTCAGCTCTGTCAGATTTGACACTGTCTTACCCATCAGCCTATGCGGAGATTAAAAGAGGATAACATTACATTTGTATATTTTTTCAGTATGAAAAGGAATAGTTCACCCAATCCATCAAAATGGGGAAAATTATTAGCGGAATAACAGCTTAAATTGAGGAGATGGCACTACAGTAAAAAAAATTATATTTGTTTTTATAATGACATGAGGGTGAGTAAATAATGACAGATTTAATTTAATTTTATTTCATCTGAATATGTGCTCAATGTATCTTCTCTAAACAAATGCACCCAATAACACTATTACATCACTGTACGTTAAACAGGAAGCAACAATGTTAAGTAATTTATTTATTTTTTGTAATGCATAATTATTGCCAGGGCTGTAACCACCATAGACATTGAGGGGGATAAGTCCCCCTGAATAATTAGAAATGGCCGAATTGTCTCCCTCCAATATTTTATATTCTTGCTGCTGCTCTGCTGTACTCCATTACACACCGCTCTGTTTGTTGCTAGGAAGACAAAAGTAAAACATTACATTATTAGGTTGGTCTGGCTTAGCGGTCTAACAGCGCCCGTCACTGTCAGAATGAGTGAGATGGTCAATCAAATCAAAGAAGGCGGGGCCTACCGTCAGTGCAATTCCAACGTGACACTTTAGTTATAGCAGTGAAAGAGTGTGTCGTAAGATGTAAGTAGCTAAACACTTATTATTTAATAACTGTTTTACGATAAAAATGTTCAGCGACCAACACTAATACACTCTCCAACAGTAACAGTCAGTGATGCAAACTACTTGACATTTTTTTAAATTAAATTTCACCATTTTGAATCTAAAATATGACATTATTTATGTTAATCATAACTGAATTTGATGTGACCAGAAACGTTTTGCATTTTTACATATTAGGCAGACGAAAATAAGAGTGAATGTGCATATTATTTAAATGTGTAAATATTTTTTGCAAATAGTTATTACAGTTTGTGAACTATGAAAGTTCCCCCCCTCCCCCCAGTTTCTAAGACCTTGATTATTGCATAGCCATCTTGTCCATAACACATAGCATTTTTATCTTTGTTTCAAGCTATGACTAACTGTTAAGCTTAAAGTAAATTTGTGACCATTCTGAATGCAAAACAGCTGTACGTAATGTATGCTGAAAATCAACTACTAAACGGGCTCTCTTTTCCCCTCAGAGAAACGCCAGGACAACGGAAGAGTGTACTATGTCAATCACAACACCCGAACTACGCAGTGGGAGGATCCTCGAACCCAAGGGTAATCATGTCCTCCTGTCACATGATCCGTACAGTCCATACATAGCAAGTGATCTGTAGATTCCAGTGGAGTTTGTCAGAGTTCAGTCAGTGGGTGTCAAATAGTGTGTGTCTTGGTAAAGCGTCAGTTTACCAGTGTTGGGGAAGCGACTTTGAAACTGCTAAGCTACAAGCAGGTCATAATTCAGTTGAGCTAGAGTCAAGCTACCCTTTTGAAAATGTATTTGGCAAGTTATTTTACAAGTTACTAATGAAAGGTAGCGTAAAACCTTAAAGCTTCATGCAACACGCTTTGATCAGGGTAACTTAAGTCAAACATTGTTATTGACATCTCAAATACTAGCACTAAATAATAATGTCACGCCATATGTGCCAAAAAAAATTAACAGCTGTAATGCTACTTGTCAGAAAAGTGGGCAAGAGTTGGCTAAAATTGTTGCTGATTTGTTGCCTCTGTTGCACATTTCACTGCCCACTTGGAAGCAAAGTTGTGTTTGCAGTTTCCGGGCTGTTAAAATGAACAGTATATCCAGAAGCAAGAATGTTTTCCAATTTCAAATTTGCCCACACAAAATATTGCATAACAAATGAACTGGGCTTAATTGCTTTACATCAGTCAGACAGGCCTTTTCCTGTCTAAGCGGATGGTTCTTGGCCATGCAGTGTGGATCACACTTTTTATGCCTGGCTCTGTAAAACTACTGGGAAAGCTGCATTGTTTTTAAGGTAGCTTTGTCTAGTTGCTTACTCACCCACACTGGTATTAGTCCTTTGATAGAGACCCAATGAATACCACACATTATCAAAGTCATCCACTTAAGCTGCAAAGCATTGTTTATTTGTTTGCTCATTTTTTTGGTTTTTGCATTCTGTTTATTTGTACATTGCGTTTTAGATTGCACAGAAAAAACAGCATGTTACTTTACATTTGAGCAACCACCCCCCCCCCCCCCCCAGTCTTATGTGTGTAGTGTCTAGCAGGGTGCGCTGCTCTCACTGCCCTCCTCCATTTGCAGGATGATCCAGGAGCCGCCCCTGCCGCCCGGCTGGGAGATGAAGTACACTGCAGAGGGGGTGCGATACTTTGTGGACCACAATTCTCGCACCACCACCTTTAAAGACCCTCGACCAGGCTTTGAGTCAGGGTAAACATCACACACGCTATAGTTTAGATCGCTTCTTTTGATTGTATGTGAAGGCAGGAGGTGTTCACTGCGATAGAGAGACAGACATACAGTAGATCAAGGACCTGATGGTGATAGGAGTTTGTGGAAGGTTCACATCCACTTTATGGGTTTTTCAATATATCTTGAGAGCAGATGGCCAATACAATGTAGGTCTATGACACATAATAAAGTTCAAAATGTATATATAAACTATATGTACACTACCGTTCAAAAGTTGAACAATGAGGTTTCATTTGTTAACATTAGTTAACTACATTAGTGAATATGAATTATTATTAAAATCAAAAGTTGTATCGGTTAACATTAGTTAAAGGGATAGTTCACCCAAAAATGAAAATTAGACCATGATTTACTCACCCTCAAGCCATCCTAGGTGTATATGACATTCTTCTTTCAGACGAATACAATACAATAGTTATATTAAAAAATGTCCTAGCTAATCCAAACTTTATAATGGCAGTGAATGGCTGTTTCTGTTTTGAAGTCCGTAAAAGTACATCCATCCATTATAAAAGTGCTCCACACGGCTCCGGGGGTTAATAAAGGCCTTCCGAAGTGAATCGTGAGTAAATTCCGAGAATTCCGAAGTGAGTAAATCATGGGGTCATTTAATTTTTGGGTGAACTATCCCTTTAATGTATTGTGAACCTAAGATGAACAAACAATGAACAATCATATTTTTGAATGTTGAGAAAAAAATATTTTTCATAGTTCATGTTAACTAATGCATTACGTATTCTTAACAAATGAGACCTTATTGTAAAGTGTTACCTAATTTTTTTTCGAAAGGATTTTCTTATGCTCACCAAGGCTGCATTTATTTAATCATAATCAATTGAAAACAGTAATATTGTGAAATTTCAATTTAAAAAGAACTTATTTTAATATATTTATGTAATTTATTCCTGTTATGGCAAAGCTAAATTTTCTTGTCACATAATCACTCAATATGCTGATTTGATGCTCAATTATCAATTATTATTATCAATGTAAACTAGTTCACCCAAAAATGAAAATTCTTTCATTGTTTACAAGTTGCTCCAAACCTATATGAGTTTCTTCTGCTGAACACAAAAGAAGATATTTTGAAGAATGTTTTGTAAGTGTTGACAGTTGCCCATGACTGCCATAGTATTTTTTTCCTACCATGGAAGTCAATGGCTGCCGTCAACTGTCTGGTTACCAACATTTCTATAAAATATCTTCTTTTGTGAATAAAATATGGGTTTGGAACAACTTGAGGGCGAGTAAATGTTCAAAATGTTCATCTCTTTAATATTTTTGTGGAAACCGTGGTACATTTTTTTTTTCAGGATTCTTTGATCCTTAGAAAGTTCAAAAGAACAGCATTTATTTGAAATATAAATGTTTTGTAACATTATAAAAAATTTTACTGTCACTTTTGATCAATTTAATGCATCCTTGCTGAATACTGAAGTATTAGTTTCTTATAACAATTGTACTTGCCCCAAACCTTTGAATGGATGTTTATCACGGTTTCTACAGAATATTAATCAGCAGTTTTCAACATTGGTAATAATAAGAAATGTTTCAAAATCAGCCTATTAGAATGTGATTTCTGAAGGATCATGTGACACTGAAGACTAAACTAATGACTGCTGAGTATTCAGCTTTGCATCACATGAATAAAACAAAGAATTGAAATATTATTTCACAATGTTACTGTTTTCACTCTATTTTTGATCTAATAAATGCAGCCCTCAAAAACATTAAACAAGTTGAATTATTCCAAACTTTTGCTAGGGTAGTGTATCATTTGTGTATATATATACTTGCACAGAATGTTAGTGTTATTTTTTTCTTTCTTTGTTTCTCTCAGTATCTCCTTTGTTCCTTTCACGCATCTTTTTGTTGTCTTAAATATGTTTCATTCCTCAGACTTCCCCTCTCTCTAAAGTGAAATTAAATGCCTTTTGCTTGTGTTAACACGGCTGTGCAGCACCAGTCTCCCTAAATCTGCCTTGTGTAAACGACAGTCTTTTATCTGATCTGAATCCCACATTCTGTCCTGTATGATTCGTCACATTCACCTGTTTATGGAGTTTGTGTCATGGCTGACTTTATTCTGTCACTTGTAAAGTTGAGTTTATCCTGTTTTCCTATTCATTGCTCATGTCCGTTTAAGAGCTCATGTTGATCTGAAGTCCGTGCCAGTGTCTGAAGCGCAACACTCACGGAACAAATGACATCAGAATGTTCTCATAGTGCTTTGGCTTTATTTTCTGTCTTCCTGTTTAGTTCAAGACAGGGTGGGTCTCCGGGTGCATACGACCGCAGCTTCAGGTGGAAATATCACCAGTTCCGCTTCTTGTGTCATGTGAGTTGTTCAAATCATGGTTCTTGTGCTAGTGCAACATTTCTGTCATTTAGCATCAGCAAATTAATGTATGGGCTATACTTTTTCTGGTCTCTTTACGCAGTCCAACGCTCTTCCCAGTCATGTGAAAATCTCCGTATCTCGACAGACTCTTTTTGAGGACTCGTTTCAACAGGTGAGTGAGTAAAGGCCAATTCACACTGCAAAGACAAACAACAACAAACAAACAAGTTGGCCGACAAACTCAAGCACCCATGGAAAAACACGATATATTCTCCATTAATTTTAACCAGTAAAAATAAAAGATTGCGCTAACTGCATGCACTCCTCTCCGAACGGACGATGTGACGATGTTTTTTTTTAGTACACTTCAAAAGAATTGTGTAAAACCCAGTAAACCTTGAGATTATTACTTGTGACATTAGAACAAAATATGGATAGGAGAACATGTACACAACTAAATTAACGATTTCTTAATTATTTTCTAATTTCACCAAACATTTTCATTTAGTTTTGTGAATGATTTTATTAAACATGGATCTTTATTTTCATTAAAAGGGCTTATTTCTGCTCTTGTAGGCTCATTTTGTAAACATAAGCAACTAATTTAGACGCACAAACTGGGTGCCAGTGTGGTGAGCTGCTTGGTTAGATTCGCCTCCAAGTCATGCATCTTTGGATGCGGAGCCGCGCGCAAAGTTACAAAATTTGTCTTGCACACCGCCAAGCAAAATGGGGTCTCGCGCTATCAACGCTCAGTCCGCCAACTCCACGATGACGTAATATTTTCCGCGCACACACCTTCATGCTCATGCGGATGCGTTGAGTGTAAACCAAGCTTGAGTCTTGGATCACACATTTTTTTACTGTCATACTGCCCAGGGCTGCCTTTCTCAAAAGCATCATAAGCCTAAGTAGACCGTAGAACCATTGCCAGCTTTTGGGGTTACCACGATGATGACGACATGGCTTTAGTGACGCGTGTTGAGTAGCACCTGTGTAGAGGTTGTTCCAATACAATTTTGTCCCCCTAATTCATTATAATAGATCATTATGATTTTGGGTTGTACAACCTCAAAGAACTTTCATGACTAAAAAATGTACATTATCACTCCATCTTACCAATTTTATTTTAAGTTAAATTATCAAACAGTATTTTTTTCTTTAATTTATGGCCAATATTAGATCATCAATAACGACAAACCAAATTTTTGATATCTTCATTTAGGCTAAACGGCTCATATAATTTTAGTCTGATCTCCTGAGATGGACAATCAACATTACCTGGAACAACACTTTCTTGAAGACTGTACTATAGGACTTTCAAGCCCTATAGTACAGATTGAGGTTCTAATGAGAATGTCACCCTGTTTCCTCTCAGATCATGAATATGAAGCCGTATGACCTCCGTCGGAGGCTCTACATCATCATGAGAGGAGAGGAGGGACTGGATTACGGAGGAATAGCCAGGCAAGTTCATTGTGTGTACTGTGGCATCTCACTGTTCGTCATCTTCATGTTCCTGCTCGTGCTGAGTGTTTCTTGTTTCGGGGAGGCTGTGGTGTAACTTTGCTCGTTTGGTGTCTGGACCTCATAGTTGTCTTCCTGTGTCTGTGTCTGTCTCCTGTGTCCTGTCAGTGGTTTTACCCTATGGTAGGTTACGTCATGCTGTTCTACCACAGGGTAGAACCACGGACGGGATGTCTGGAGGTGTCTGCGTCGTCCTGTGGTGTGACAAAACCACCCCCACCCCCAATCATGGTCCCCTCTTTGCCCCTTTACCTTCTTTCCAAACACCCCCTGGGATCAAAAGTCAGGCCTTCGGTTCTGTTAAATTGGTTATTATTTGATGTGTGTGTTTGTGCTGCTGAATCTGTCTTCATCTTCATCACTTTATGTGGCACTGTGCACACTGTCCATCTCAGGAAATTGTATTGCATTTGTTTTTAATTTTTAATAATTGTTTTGATTCCATTTTTTTTTCAATGTTTTGTATTTCATTTTATTTTTATTTAATTGTTTTTTTTCCCCACAAAAAGGTTCCCTTTATTATTTGTGCATTTTTCTGTAAATTAGTTTTCTTTAGTTTGATTTGCTTCAAGTGGCTCACAGAGTGTTTTCAGGTTTGTAGGCAAAAACAAATGCCTACATGTCACTTTCTTTACAAAACAAAATTTTGTAAAATCAAAAGTTGTGTTTTTTTTAAAATAAGTGAGTTGGAGTGTATTTTCAAGGAAAAGCGGCCAAGATATTTCCAGCATACGTAGACATTCTGTGCTTTTTAAACAGTACTGTATTGTCTGTTCTTTCCCATTACTCTAGTTGTTGTATAATGAAACACTTTGTGCAAGGCTTCTGTTGAGATTTAAACAATTAAATGTTCCCTTTACTGAATACATCTATTTAAATCATTCCTAATTTAATCTCTAAAATCTAATTTTTTTTGGCCAACACAGTTTTTCTCAGTGATGTGGGAATATTTAAATAGCTTATGACTCATTATAATACCAGCTAAAGGCGACAATACAGTG
Organism: Rhinogobio ventralis; assembly: GCA_039654625.1. Taxonomy (NCBI): domain Eukaryota; kingdom Metazoa; phylum Chordata; class Actinopteri; order Cypriniformes; family Gobionidae; genus Rhinogobio; species Rhinogobio ventralis. The sequence continues at coordinate 25,879,239 of CM077216.1, forward strand.
TTGTGTTACTGACTCTATTTCTCTTTGTCTCTGTCTGTAGGGAGTGGTTTTTCTTGCTGTCTCATGAGGTGTTGAACCCCATGTACTGTCTGTTTGAGTATGCTGGTAAAAACAACTACTGTCTGCAGATAAATCCTGCTTCTTCCATCAACCCCGACCACCTCACTTACTTCCGCTTCATCGGGCGCTTCATTGCCATGGTGAGAACGCCTTAAGACTAGTAGTTTTACATTGTATTTTGTGTGTGAACCTCATGGCTTGAAAATGAAGTCATTGTGTTCTGATATAGTGACTGGTGTTATATTAAGATCCAGAGAGACACAAGCTGTTTCTCTCACACCCTTCATGAGCCCATGCTGGCCTGGCTTTAGCATTCTCAAACATATATTATAGAGATTCTCTATGTTGTGTGTTAAATTCTTTCTCAGCCTTTGTGTTTCTCCTATTTTGAGCTTGTTCTGAACAGACTGTGTGACTTTGGGCGTCTGTGTTGTTTTTGGAGATAATTCTCAGAGCTCTGTGCTGTTACATTAAACAGTTTGCTGTCCTTTACATATATATGTCCTTATATATATATATATATATATATATATATATATATATATATATATATATATATATATATATATATATATATATATATATATATATATATATATATATATGGACTCATTTTGTAAAGTTACAGTGCATGTATGAAATCTTGCATGCTGCAATAAATAAAAGGGAAAAAAAACTACATCCTACATCTCTAGTTGTTGAAATTAGTTTTTAAAAGTAGAAAAATTCCATGTGGTCTCTCAGTTAATGTGAGCTCATAAATGCTGCATGCATTAAAATCTTTAGCAAAATCCTTTTAAAAATAGATTTAGATACCATGTGACATTTTGACACAGTTAACAATTATTCTTTTTTTGGGAATGTTGCAGTATTATAAATATCCATGTTTACCGGCACAAAGACTGGACAATAAGGTTGTCCAATAGATGGGTTTCAAAAAAAGGAGTTGCAATTTCCGTTTCATGCTGACTTAAACAACCTATTTTTTGTTGTTTTTATGACTTTTGATCTGTGATTGGTTCTCTGCAGGCACTGTATCATGGGAAGTTCATTGACACTGGCTTCACTCTACCCTTCTACAAGCGCATGCTTAACAAGAAACCCACCCTGAAAGACCTGGAGTCCATCGACCCAGAGTTTTACAACTCCATTATGTGGGTCAAGTGAGTATCAAGACCGCAGCACATTCATTGATTTAATAATTGATTTAATGTCAATCAACACAATTCTATGACGAACTATGCATCACATGATATCCATGCTGGTGTACGTTCACAGAGAGAATGATTTGGAAGAATGTGGCGTGGAGCTGTACTTCGCTCAAGACATGGAGATTTTGGGCAAGGTGACGACGCACCAGCTGAAGAATGATGGAGAAAATGAACTTGTCACTCACGACAACAAGGAGGAGTATATTGGGTACAGCTGCCCTATTAATTCCTTTGACTATAAAGGCCAATTCACAGTGCACTGACAGATGGCAACAGACGCTTTGCCGGGTTGTGTTGGATCAGGGTGTTACCCCTGTTGACATCTGTCAGAGCTTGTGTTCGCCGATTGAACATGCTGAATCGATGCTTGTCGAGTCGTGGAATGTCTGAGAAGTGACATACTGTAATCTGTGATCACTGGCCATTTAACAGACACCTTTCATCCATTGAGGTGTTCCGTACACTAATAACCGGAACTGCTCTTAGAGATACATACATTACATACATTTTTTATATCCATTTGAGTGTTAGAGAAACCTGTTTGAAATTCTTTGCAACTCTGGCTGGTAATGCTAGTTGTGCAGAAATTCACACTTTACTTATAAACATTAAAGGAATACTTCTGAATAATGAAAATTCATCAAAAGTCGTCATTTATTCACCCTCAAGTTGTTCCAAACACAAAAGATATTTTGAAGAATGTCGGTAACCAAACAGCTGATGGTCCATCAACTGTTTAGTTCCCCATATTCTTCAAAATATCTTCTTCTGTGTTCAGCAGAGGAAAGAAATTCTTACAAGTTTGGAACAACTTGAGGGTGAGTAAATGATGACAGAATTTTTGGAAACTATCCCTTTAAGCTACAATCACCCTCATCTATTCACCTTTTTTTCTTTTTTAAAAGGACTGTTCCTTTAACACACTGATTTTAAACTCATTGCACATTTTTTTTGCAGCCTGCTTACTGATTGGAGGTTCACACGTGGGGTGGAGGAGCAAACTAAAGCCTTCCTGGATGGCTTCAATGAGGTTGTGCCTCTGGAGTGGTTGCGTTATTTTGATGAGAAAGAGTTGGAGGTGGGTGGTGGTGTTTTTTAGCAAGGACTTGACATCTATAAATGCCTAACAGTCCAATAAAAACCCCTCATCTATACAAAGACACATCACTGAGAAAATGGATGTAAATAACTGGATGATTGTGATTGTTTCCTGCTTCAGCTGATGTTGTGTGGGATGCAGGAAATCGATCTGAATGACTGGCAGAAGAACACCATCTATCGGCATTACACCAAAAACAGCAAGCAAATTCACTGGTTCTGGCAGGTAATTCACAGGTTCAGTCGTGCGTGTTTTTATGCAGTCACAGCAACTCCCACGGTTTTCTTATTTTATTGTGCGTCACACAGGTCGTAAAGGAAATGGACAATGAAAAGAGAATTCGCCTTCTGCAGTTCGTCACAGGAACTTGTCGACTTCCGGTTGGAGGTTTTGCAGAACTGATAGGTACATTTATAATATCTTGATAACACTATTTACCATAATAATAATAATAACAATATTATCATTTACAAAAAGTATTAGTTAACTAATTAGTTTTTTTATTTTCAATTTTACTATAGATTATAATTAGTCATTGATAGTCAATTAGAGTAGTCATTGGTTCACCAGTAGTATTTGTCTGCAAGCTTAGCACATTAATTCAATCATTTTGCCCTATAGACCGTTTTCATACAATATGAAATGACTGCATGCTATCAAAATCTCAAATATGGAGCATTTCATGGTTGTTTCTTTGGCCTTATTGTGTTGATTACTTAGTGTTTTAGAGGAGGAGGATTTACAACCTTTTGGTTGATAAGCTTAACAATATTGATGAAACAAAAAGGAAAAGCTTGAAATAGGGCCTTAAACAGAGTCAGTGAAAGGTGTTTAACCTTCCGAAAATGCTGATCGTTAACCTCAGGAAGTTTAACTAAGTATCATGAGCTAAAGCTACCTTCACGTGCTATCGAAAATGTCCTATTTCCCACAAGCTCATCGCATTCAAGTGCTTTGTTGTCAGAAAGAACAGGAATCATGAAGGAGACCAGGTTTATTTTTGCATATTTATTGGGAAAATCGTATTAAAGCCAGAATGATATTGAGTGTCCCATCCATATAAACGTTCACAGTGCAATAGTATCTTTATTATTATTATTAATATTAATATTATTATATATATTTTTTTTTTATTTTTTATTTTTTTTTTATAAGATAAATTATATATACAGTATATACATACAAATATATACAATTTTATAAGTACAAAGTAAATAGCTAATGATTTTTTACAACGGAAATTAATCAATCAAAACCTTACTTTAGCTGGACAATAACTTTTTCTAGAGCTGATGTACAGCCAAAACAATCTCTCTTCCATTAATTTTCTATTATCACTCTAAAGCTGCTTTGAAACAATCTATATTGTAAAAAGCGCTATATAAATGAAGGTGACTTGACTTGACTTTTCAGTTCAGTTTTTTTAGTTATTTTCAGCTCTTAAAATATTTCAGTTAAATATTGTTCTTGTGTAGAGAAAAAAATGCTTATAGACTATAAGGATGTCCATTATGAGTCAATCAGCCTTTTGATATCCTCAGTTTCACAGGGGGGGCCTCCGTACCGTCCACCTATTGCCCCGAGAGTCCTGTGAGCCACCTTGCATGTTATATTATAATTAAATATGCTCTAATTGAACAACAAGACAAGGCGATGTACAGTGTCTGTTGTGGAATAGAAGTCACAGTAGCAGTGTTATCCCCTCCGCCATGTTTAAAGTTTATGGTCCGCCACACTCAAAATGATCCCAGTGGCAAATACGACTTAAAGAGGGCGTTCATATCTAATTTTTAACTAGGAAACTCGTATTTACAATAAGTCCTGTAGTGACTCGGCTACATATGTTAATAAATTAAATTAGCTCAATAGGGAATTGTGGGTATTAATATTTAATTATTTATAATTAATCGTAACGGGTTATGATCAAATTATAAATCTCTAAATCACCCAAAAGGTGACCTAACCTAGGTATTTATGCAATATATACATGGTTAACAACAATGGATTGCAATTAACTATGAATATGTATTTTAAATCAGTAGCCTACAGAATAACCTTTAGAGAATTAATCCGAAAATCGACTGATCCGTTCGTCCCCCAAACCGACAGTACAATCTCCTTATCAATTCTCACAAAGTTTTACTCTTTCTACCCAAATCTTCGGGAAGGTTATCCTTCTGGCCACAAAGAACAAACTTTCCGAACTATTAGGATATTAATTAAAGTATTCAAATATACTTATGAGAGCTCGTAGCTAGCTCGGAACATTAAAGTGACTGTTCTTGTGAGCGGCAACAATGACAATCAAACGTGGATACAATGGTTCTAATAATTGATACTACGAATACATACGACTAAATAAAGAATGTATATACAGAATAACGAAAAGTAACGAAAGAGCATGAGAAGAAGAGAAAGAAAGAGAGAAAGGAAAGATCCAGAATGGCAATTTCACAAACAAGTAACCACAGAGAGCCAGCAAAAATAATATCACCTTAAACAGGGGTACAAATCTTAAAACGCATCAAAATTTCGATGGAATTTATACTTGCATGGGTTTCTTTGTGCTGAGTATAAAAGAATGCGTGTGAGTCCTCTCAGAGCGTTCTTTGAGCTGGAGCATTCTCTCTCAGTTCTTCCAGTGATCGTGTCCCCGATCCGTGGGAAGTTTGAAAGTGGTTAGCTTGAGAGCGAGTGTTGCTGAAAAGGGAGGAAGGGAAGGTGGTCTCCGTCCAAGCTGAGAAAGTTCATTGAGCCCTGAGATGGAGTGCGTTGCCTGTCCGCCTGACCGCCTGTGGCCAGGGACTGAGTCGCGAAGCGCGCCGGACTTCAAAGGAACCAACCAACTAGACTGAGCCGCCTAGCCAGGGCCTGAGCCCCTCCGGCCAGGGGACGAGCAGAATTGAGATGACAGGAGGAAGGTGCGAAGGAAGAAGAAGAGGACACGAAGAGAACAGAAGGCCTGTCCTTTGTCTTTTAAGGCTCATTAACATATACCCATCTTTCCTGTAATGGCCAATCATAGGCGTGGACTTTAGGTGGGAGAAAGTTCCTTTGTCTTGGTTTTACAACCTAATGGTGTGCCCTTGTGACGTGTCAGAATTAGTAAAGTTTAGTAATGTATCTCATAATCACATACTGCACACCGCTGGTTAAGAAAAAGAGCAAGGAACATTTAGGTACCAAACAATCTTTGGCTGGAAAGTATAAAAGCCGAAATACATCCTTTTATACATGAATACAAGCATCTAACATGACTTCAACCCTACACACATCATGTCCTCGTAGATTATAACATAGGGAACATGCGTACACATAGGAATATTTCATATACATTCTGTCAACCTATAAAAGTGACCAAGGAGCAATTTAGTTCAGACTTCTCGGTGCCAGGACATTAATTTATATGCAAACTTCTAAAGCTAAAAGCTTTCTGACACTTAGAGCAGAACCGACTCATCTTGATCCAAAACAGACTCCAGACACTACAGTCCGATAACACGTGAAGGCAGCATAAATACAGTATGGTTTACAGTAAGTTATACAATTAAAGAAAAAACATTTGTTTGATCAAGTCTTTCCATTATCTTTACATATGACCTGAAGTCTGTCCACATGTACATATTCAATGTTTAGAAGTGTAAATATTTCTAATTCTAATAGTTTATCATTTTATGGCCTCATTGTCTAGGAAGTAACGGGCCACAAAAATTTTGCATAGACAAAGTGGGGAAGGAAACATGGCTGCCTAGAAGTCACACTTGGTGAGATTCAAATGTTCAACCTAAATCTGAAAAATAATAGAAATGAACCATTTTCATAGAACTGTTTTTTGACTTATTTGTCCCTCCTGCCTTAAATTTTCAGCTTTAATCGTCTGGATCTGCCACCCTATAAGAACCTGGAACAGCTTCGAGAAAAACTCCTGTTTGCTATCGAGGAAACTGAGGGATTCGGACAAGAGTGACAAGACGCATTAAATCTCAGTGTGGAAAGGACAGGACCAAGAAAATTATTAACCAGTTTCTTGTGACTAGGCCATTAATACCACTAATGTGGACTGAACAGACAGACTGTTGAAGAGACTGGCAGCAGATTTACAGTTTAATTACTAGCTAGAAAATTCACCCTCACGTCATTGCAAACTGGTATACATACTGTTATTTTTCCTGTGCAACAGAAAAGAAGGATTTTGTGGAATGGTCACAATGAACTGTTTTATGGAAAAGAGCTGTGTGGTGATTCTTCAAATTTCACATTTTGTGATCCTCAAAACAAATAACAGCATGCTGGTTTGGAATGACATGAGGATGAGTAAAACAAAATGAGTTTCATTTTTTGTTTAACTATTCCTTTGAACAGCAGAGCAGAAACACAGATGGATCAGCAGCGGATAAATGATTTGTCTGAATGTAATAATTCATTTGGCCACTTCTGGGAATGATAACTTCACCTTACATTTCTATGCAGAGAAAGCAATGCAAATCACGACACAATTCACTGCATTATTTCATTAACAAGATTTTTAAATTGCCTAAATCAAAATGTGATCAATCCTGATTTTCGGTGTGAGCTGAAATTCTCAACCTCCTTGTAATGCAGCATTCAACACAGAAATATTGTTACTACTAATAAAATAAACAGCAGTAAATGTCATGGGCCGCATAGCTGGAGCTCATGTGTCATATCAGTGTATATGGGCTAGAGGACCATTGAGAGAAAATAATTGTTTTAAAGAGATTGACCAGACATGATTTCATTATTTTGTGACATGCCATGCTACACTGTACATAGTTAAAATAAAATCCAGTTATGGACTGTGAAAACATTTTGGATTGAAATCCTTTTTAAACAAAGTGACTTATTCGGTAAAGAAAAAAAAATCTTCCAGGTGTACATCTTAAGGTTTCTTTTTCTGCAGGACAACCCGTAGTTAAAGGAGCCTGATTTTGGAACAAAACCTGTATTAATTTTGACCATTAATGATGTTTTATGAGGTCTTTGTGTTTATAGGAATTATAGGGTTCTTTACCTAAGTTTACCTAATTTTCTGTTCTTGTATGACTTAAAAGAATTAAATAATAATATTTTAAAAAATAATGTATCTAATTTGGCATTCGTACATTTTTTATATCCCAATACTGCTGTCCATCTCAACAAGCATTTTAAAGGTGCAGTAAGCTATTTCTGAGAAACACTAAATGGACAGGCCGTTTTCACTGTTGCACAGCGGTTTCCTGTCTGCCTGAGGGAATTGCGTTTGTAGCTCCGTATAGCTCCATTTTCTCTTTCCTGCTGTTTATTTTGTTGTATATATCTGATATCATGTAATATTGTCTGTCACATTGATCTGACATCGCTTAGTTTTCATCTAAATCATATCGCTAGCACAACGCGCTAACATTTTGCCTGCCTGTTATCCTGTCATCTGTGCTTACCGTCTCGCGTGCTTGCATCTTCTACGAGTCCATCAAACAACTTTGGTGAGTTGGATTAGTCAGCACGGTGAGTCATGTCATCTTTTCCTGTTATTGTCACTTGCACTGTCTTTAGCACTTGCCCTGTTTAGTAGAGCCTTCTCTGTCAGTGGTGAGGATTACATGTGATAAATGCAGGGAAATAGTCAGGCTGACGGAGAAGATTTTAGAACTAGAGACACATCCAAACTTTAATCAAGGATAGTAAGAAGAATGCAAGGGCTTTAGATACTGCTTTGGATGTGACTAACTTAGTGAATTCTGTACACTCTTCAGTTCCGGCAGTAGAGCTTGTGCAGCCGGGCAACTGGGTGACTGTAAGAAAACACAGCAGTTCCGTTCTGATTAGAACATCAAACAGGTTCTCCCCACTCAGTGACGCACCCACTGAGAATCCTGTTGAAAGTGCCCTAGTTATTGGCAATTCTATTACACGGAAAATGAAAATAGAGACACCAGCCACCATAGTCACCTGTTTACCGGGAGCCAGAGTGCTGACTAATGCTAATTGTAAATTCTCTAAGATTATTATTCATGCCGGCACTAATGATGTTCAACTTCACCAGTCGGAGATCACTAAAATTAACAATAAAGAGGAGTGTGAACTCGCAAGTACAATGTCAGACACTATAATATGCTCTGGCCCACTTCCTGTAAACCAGTGATGAGATACTTGGCAGACTATCATCACTCAGTGGCTGGCTGGCTGTCTAAGTGGTGTCCACAGAATAATATAGGGTTCATAGACAATTGGAAAAGTTTTTGGGGCAGACTTGACCTGTTAAAAAGACATGGTATACATCCCTCCTGGGGTGGTGCTGCTCTTCTCTCTAGTAATATGGCACATAGTCTTAGAGTTGAACCTTGACCAACTGGGGCCCAGGTCAGGAAGCAGACAGACAGGCTAAACCGACCATCTGCTAGCTCTCACGTAGACACATAGAGACTCTTTCACCTAGATATTATCACATAGAGACTGTTCCCCGAATTAGTAAATACAAAAAACTCCCAAATCCATATAAGGGTAAAAATGTAATTGATGTTCAACAAATAAAAAATACAGATGAGCTAATGATAAAGCTTGGGTTGCTGAATCCCTTTCCTCAAAAGCACTTATTGTTAATGATATGATTACAGATCTTAACCTAGATGTGCTGTGTTTGACAGAAACATGGCTAAAACTATACGATTACATTTACTTTAAATGAATCCACCCCCCAAAATGATTGTGTTAAACACAAGCCTTGTCTGAAAGGCAAAGGGGGAGGAGTTGCTGTAATTTATAGTAATATCTTCAGTATTACTGAGAAGTCTAGTTTCAAATATAATTATTTTGAAGTGTTGGTGCTTAATGTAACACTATCTAGTGTAAATGATAAATCCTGTTTGACATCTGTGCTGGCTACTGTATACAGGCCACCAGGGCACTATACAGACTTTATCAAAGAATTTGCAGAGTTAGCACTGGCTGCAAATAAAGACCTAATTGTTGGTGATTTTAATATCCATGTAGATAATGAAAAAGAAGCATTGGGATTGGCATTTAGAGACATTCTAAAGTCTATTGGATTTAGGCAATACGTGTCAGGACCCACTAATTTTCGTAATCATACTTTAGATCTAATATTGTCACATGGAATCAATGTTGATGACGTTGAAATTCTGCAGAAGAGTGATGACATGTCAGATCATTATCTAATCTTGTGTATACTTCATTTAGCCAAGGCTGCAAAGTCGACTCCCTGTCACTTCTACCACTAAAGATTGCTTTATAAATAATCTTCCCAATCAGTTTAATCTCCTCAGCATCCCAGATAGTTTAGAAGAACTCATTGTTGTAACAAACTATTGACTCTCTCTTTTCCAGCACTTTAGACACAGTTGCTTCCTGTGAAGATTAAAGAAAATAGTCCAGTGTCGTGGTACAAGAAGCACACTCAGGCCCTTAAAAGAGCAGCCAGAAAAATGGAGCGCAACTGGAAGAAAATAAAACTAGAGGTTTTTCGCATTTCGTGGAAAGAGCACAACTGCATAAAGAAAGTCCTTAAAAACATATAGATCTGCTTATTTTTCGACTCTCTTAAAAGAAAACAAACACAACCCTAGTTATTTATTTGATACAGTGGCTAAGTTAACAAGAAATACAGCGTCAATTTCAGATGTTTCCAAACAACACAGCAGTAATGACTTTATGAATTTCTTTACTTGCAAGATTGATACTATTAGAGAGAAAACCATGCAACTGTCTGCTACAGTATCACATCAGACATCGTGCTATAGACCCCCTGAAGAACAATTCCATTCATTCTTTATTATAGGAGAGGAAGAATTGTCTAAACTTGTTAAATCATCAAAATCAACAACATGTATGTTAGACCCCATGCTGACTAAGCTACTGAAAGAGATGCTTCCAGAAGTTATAGATCCTCTTCTTAATATTAACTCATTATTGGCATTAAAGGATACGTACTAAAAACTTTTAATCTCGACTCTCCCTTTTTTGTCAAAAATACTAGAAAAGGAAATGATTAATTGGTTTGAGTAGGACAAACTTAAACAAATTAGTTCAGTTAAATTAACCCTTATGAGTATTGAACTTTCTTTTTCTTTTGAGTTTACAGCACTGACATATTTCAAGTAAACTGAACTGTTTCATTGTTTTGTTGTATGAACTAATTTCTTTTAATTTAGACTAACTTAAGTTTAACTGAAACTGAGCTGGGATTTTTTTATTTCCCAGCATGCTTTGCAATCAAAATGTATGAGTTGGCTAACTCAGTACTTAGGAGCAATTAACATGCATGAGTACTACAAACTCAAAACATGATAGTTCTGCTTACTTAAAATTGGGAACTCCAAAAAATGTATGTACCTGATTACCTCACATTTTTTGAGTTAGCCCAACTTATTCGAGTTTACAGTATACTGTTACTTGATCTTAGTGCTGCATTTGATGCTATCGACCACAACATTCTTTTAAATAGACTTGAACATTATGTTGGCATTAGTGGAATTGCATTGGCATGGTTCAAATCATACTTATCTGACCGTTATCTGTTTGTAGCAGTAAATGAAGTTCTGTATGGAGTACCGCAAGGCTCAGTACTAGGACCATTAATTTTCACCCTGTACATGCTATCCCTGAGAGACATCATTAAGAAGCATGGCATTAGTATAACTGTTATGCTGATGATATTTCTTCACGAAATTTACCAATTCCACAAGATTAACGGAATGCATAGTTGATATAAAAAATGGTTAGTAATTTCCTACTACTTAATTCTGAAAAAAAAAAAAAAACAGATTCTAATTATTGGACAAAAACCTTTGCACGTAGTAAGCTAGAACAGGGTTTTTCAAACTTTATGATGCCAAGGACCCCCAAATACGATTAATCTTTTATGAGGGACCCCCTTCCTAAAATCAATCTATTTTTATGTAGGCCTATGAAAAAACACTTAAACTGTTAGATAAATTGTGTGACATTATAAATACAAAATATTGTTTCCAAACTTAATAAATTGTCTATACTTAATTTTGGATGTAAAAACTTAAAGAACATTTTTTAATTAAAAATTATTTTTATAAGCATCTTTCACAATAAATGTATGTAAGCAGCTTACGTACTGCGTTAAGAATACTGCCTTACAACTCCAGTGAGCAAGATAAAGACTCACTAGAAAGATACAAAGCAAACATATACAATTCTGGAAAGTAGCCTATATGGCAAGAAAGAAGAGAAACATTTAGAAAAGAAACAGAATGTTTGGTAGACATTAACCATTCTCCCATTTAACCTTTTATTCTCTGAAATTTTCTGGGGACCTCTTAGGACCTTCTGGAGGACCCCTGGGGGTCCCCGGACCCCAGTTTGAAAACCCCTGAACTAGAATACTGTCTAACACTCGATGGATGTTCTGTCAAGTCTTCATCGTCAGTTAGGAAACTGGGTGTGCTTCTTAATGCCAATCTTTCATTTGAAAGCCACATTTCTAGCATCTGGAAAACTCTATTTTTGCATCTTAAAAATGTATCTAAATTACGACATATGCTCTCAATGACAAATGCAAAAAAGTTTGTTCATGCGCTTATGACCTCAAGGCTAGATTGTTGTAATGCTCTACTGGGTGGTTGCCCTGCACGCTTAATAAACAAACTCCAGCTGGTTCAAAACGCAGCAGCTCGAGTTCTTACTAGAACCAAGAAGTATGATCATATTAGCCTGGTTCTGTCAACACTGCATTGGCTTCCTATTAAACATCACATACATTTTAAAATCTTGCTAATTACTTACAAAGCACTAAATATTTTAGCTCCTCAGTACTTGAGCAAGCTCTTAACGCATTATAGTCCTCTATTGCGATCTCAAAATTCTGGCCAGTTGATAATACCAAGAATATTGAAATCAACTGCATGCGGTAGATCCTTTTCCTATTTAGCACCTAAACTCTGGAGCAGTCTTCCTAGCATTGTTCGGGAAGCAGACACACTCTGTCAGTTTAAATCTAGACCAAAAACCTGGTATACATATAACACATTATCAATTTCTATTATTCAAATCAGTTAAATGATCGTTTCGCTGCATAAATTAGGTCAACCGGAACCCCTTCACTTCCCATAACACCAGATGTACTTGTTACATTGTAAGAAGAATGGCATCTACGCTAATAATTGTCTGTCTCATCCTTATCCCGAGGTTACCGTAGTCAGCCGTATTTGGACCATTTCCAGATCAAATAGTCGACCTGCACCTAGACACGACCAAAACACAGCCCTGAATGTCAGAGTCTACATCCATGTCGCCATCGGCACAGATCCTCAGCAGAGACCACAAGAATCAGACAGGTCCTCCTCACAGACCCTATGACCAGCTTTGGCTCCATACTGGTGTGATCTTCATGCAAAAGGAACTGGATGAATATGCTGGATGAATAAGCCTGGTTTCTTCCAAGTTTTTTTTTAACCATTCTGTCACCTGATGGAGTTTGGGTTCTTGCCACTGTTGCCTCTGGCTTGCGCAGTTGGGGACACTTAATATTCAACAATATTATTGATCTGACTGTACCGACGCTGTTGTGTGAAAACTGAGCTGAGCTGGACAATGACATAATTTTTTGCACTGCTTTATAGATGAAATTAACTAATTTAATAATTGATGATCTTTACAACGGCACTGACTCAACACTGAACTAACTTCAGCTGAACAACAGCTGGAACGCATAATTTTCCTGTTATCACTGTAAAGCTGCTTTGAATCAGTCTGTATTGAACTTTACAGAATTATCAACCATTTCCTTAGAGTTCGACTGGTTTGCTTTTGCTCAGGGTTTTAATATTCACGTAGATAATGCAGAATATATATATATATATATATATATATATATATATATACACTCACCTAAAGGATTATTAGGAACACCATACTAATACTGTGTTTGACCCCCTTTTGCCTTCAGAACTGCCTTAATTCTACGTGGCATTGATTCAACAAGGTGCTGAAAGCATTCTTTAGAAATGTTGGCCCATATTGATAGGATAGCATCTTGCAGTTGATGGAGATTTGTGGGATGCACATCCAGGGCACGAAGCTCCCGTTCCACCACATCCCAAAGATGCTCTATTGGGTTGAGATCTGGTGACTGTGGGGGCCATTTTAGTACAGTGAACTCATTGTCATGTTCAAGAAACCAATTTGAAATAATTCAAGCTTTGTGACATGGTGCATTATCCTGCTGGAAGTAGCCATCAGAGGATAGGTACATGGTGGTCATAAAGGGATGGACATGGTCAGAAACAATGCTCAGGTAGGCCGTGGCATTTAAACGATGCCCAATTGGCACTAAGGGGCCTAAAGTGTGCCAAGAAAACACCCCCACACCATTACACCACCACCACCAGCCTGCACAGTGGTAACAAGGCATGATGGATCCATGTTCTCATTCTGTTTACGCCAAATTCTGACTCTACCGTCTGAATGTCTCAACAGAAATCGAGACTCATCAGACCAGGCAACATTTTTCCAGTCTTCAACTGTCCAATTTTGGTGAGCTTGTGCAAATTGTAGTCTCTTTTTCCTATTTGTAGTGGAGATGAGTAGTACCCGGTGGGGTCTTCTGCTGTTGTAGCCCATCCGCCTCAAAGTTGTGCGTGTTGTGGCTTCACAAATGCTTTGCTGCATACCTCGGTTGTAACAAGTGGTTATTTCAGTCAATGTTGCTCTTCTATCAGCTTGAATCAGTCGGCCCATTCTCCTCTGACCTCTAGCATCAACAAGGCATTTTCGCCCACAATGACTGCCGCATACTGGATGTTTTTCCCTTTTCACACCATTCTTTGTAAACTCTAGAAATGGTTGTGCGTGAAAATCCCAGTAACTGAGCAGATTGTGAAATACTTAGACCGGCCCGTCTGGCACCAACAAGCATGCCACGCTCAAAATTGCTTAAATCACCTTTCTTTCCCATTCTGACATTCAGTTTGGAGTTCAGGAGATTGTCTTGACCAGGACCACACCCCTAAATGCATTGAAGCAACTGCCATGTGATTGGTTGATTAGATAATTGCATTAATGAGAAATTGAACAGGTGTTCCTAATAATCCTTGCTACTATTGAAGCAAGATCTGTCTCTGTCAAAAAGAGATGCTTAAATGAGAACACCAGTGTGCTATTAATGAAGGCTATATCTTCATATGACTCAAGCATATGACTCTGTTGATTTTCTCCTTGATTCCTTTAACTCAAAGGTTAAGAGTGTAATTGATGACATTGTTCCTGTAAGCACCTTTGAGAAACTCAACAGCAGTGCAAAACACGAAAAGACAACACAGAAAAGCTTGTGGCGGAGGGCAAAACTTGAAATCCACTTTAACATCTATAAAGACAGCCTTCATGCTTTCAATGTGGAACTAGGCAAAGCTAGACAGACATTCTTCTCAAATACTATAAACAGCAACTTAAACAACAACCGCACTCTTTTTGCTTCTGACTAACAAACCCCCCAAGTCACATTCCCAGTGAATTGCTCTCAGACAGCAAATGCAATGAGTTTGCTTCCTCCTTAATCAATAATATCAGAAAGGCGATCAGCACATCCTCGGATTTCAATCTGGTTTTCGACCGCATCACAGCACAGCACTCATAAAGATAATAAATGGTATTATAAAGATAATGCATCAATACTGATACAGGCAAAATATCAGTGCTGCTTTTGACACTATTGATCACAACATACTTCTTGACTGGCTGGAAAACTGGGTCAGGCTTTCTGGGATGGTCCTAAAATGGTTGCAGGTCATACTTAGAAGAGAGAGGTTATTATGTGACCATAAGTCAAGAGTGACTCAATTCTTGCACTGCTCATGTTCAAACTGTATATGCTCCCACTGAACCAAATAATGAGAAAGAAGCAAATTGGTTACCAAAGTTATGCAGATGACATCCAGAACTACTTAGCCCTATCACCTAGGGCCAGTTATTTAAAAAAATGAATCTATCAGAATAATCTGGATTTGGAAATCCCATGTTTTGCTATCCAGAATCAGGTATTGCTATTCCATCTAAATTTTGTGCCGGTTTTTCATTGCAAAATTGGATTATATTATACCAAAAATATTATATCTAAGTTAAAGTGTTTTTGTTTTTTTATCACTGTTTGTAAACTACATTGGCACAATCATAAGAGATGAACCAGTCCTTTGCGAGCGAACACAAATTGTTTTCCGTAGAGCACTAGTAATCCAGATTTGGTAATCTGAAAAAGTGTGTATCTGGATCAGGATGATCCACAAATTTTGCACAAAAGTAAGATGGATCACCTGATCCTGGATAGCAAAACATGGGATTTCCAAATCCAGATCATTCGGATCCAGATTAAACTTTTTGAATAACTGGCCCTAGGGGTCAAACAACTAAAAATCAAGTCAGGAATCTTGGTGTGATTTTGGAGCCGGACCTTAGTTTCAGTAGTCATGTCAAAGCAATAACTAAATCAGCATACTATCATCTCAAAAATATTGCAATAATTAGACTTAGAGAAACTTGTTCATGCTTTCATCACCAGCAGGGTGGACTGTTGTAATGGACTCCTCACTGGCCTTCCCAAAAATACCATCAGACAGCTGCAGCTCATACAGAACGCTGAGCAGAACCAGAAAATATCAACATACATGAGTCCTCGGGTCCCTGCACTGGCTTCCGGTTACGTTTAGGATTGATTTTAAAGTATTATTACTTGTTTATAAATCATTTAATGGCCTAGGACCTCAATATATTTCAGATATGCTCACTGAATATAAACCTAACAGATCACTCAGATCATTAGGATCACATCAGCTAGAAATAGCAAGGGATGTGCTCCAACAGTAGCCACTTTCAAATCCAGACTCAAATCTGTTTAGCTGTGCATTTAATGAATGAGCACTGTGATGGATTTTTTTTTTTATTAATCATAACTAACATTTCTTTTTTTTGCGGGATTAGCAATTATGTGCTTTTGAAGCCTAAATGTCCCCAAACCTTGGGCCAAAGTCAGTGTGAGTCTGAATCATATCTGAAAAGGGGAAATTAAACTAGACATTAGTAACAGAAGGGTTTGCTGAATTATACATATGAAGAACCAATCATATTGTAGAAAAATGAACGAATCATGTCACCTTTGCTATGCTCCTATTCTAAAAAATGTTGCACTCTTTTTGCTGGTGGGATTATCTCTGAAATTGGTCTGAGATCCTCCCGGATTAACAATTATTATTAACAATTAGTTAATAGTCATCGTGTTCCTCAACATGTAAAGTCATAACATGATACATTTGCAAATCATTAGCTAATGATAATTAAAGCAGACAACTGGAAGTTAAAGTACACGGCTTTGACCAATTGTGGTAATTAACACATTAATTTACACTATTAGTTAATACTACATGTTAAGGAGTTAATACATGATGACACATTTAATTAATAGCAATTCATATATTACTTAATCTATTAATCATATAGAATCTTTATTATGCGGTAATCATTAATTAATGGTTTAGTTCTTCATGAGTCATATATTAACTCATGATTATATATGCATTAGTTAAGCATGAATTGATATTAGTGCACCCATATTGTAAAGTGTTACCCAAATATAACAACATATTTAGTTACTTTACAAACCTATAATGAGCCTTGACAATCACAAAAATCAAATGGACATGTTCAGCTAATTAATGGCTAATGTCAGCAAGTTTGAACCTCAAATGTGTTTACAGATGCAATAAATTGCCGGTCAAATGTGATGTACGTATATATACTAACTCAAGTAATACAACAATGACCTTTATAAAATAACAGAGAATATGTTTGTGCATTTGTGAGAGAAATATGTTTGTGGACTTCACATGTGTCTGTTTTTTTTACTCCATTCATGAATAGCAGCCTAATAAACCGATTTTATATGGCCGTCAGCTGGGACCTGTCAGGTGTTGCCCTAATTAGCATTGCCATGGGTGACGAGTAGGGAGCCAGCACTAGCTTGTCACAATATACCACCCAGAGGCAGATAAAAGCTCCAGCCAGGAGGAACAGAGGGAGAGCTGCTTTGACTCTCACACGGTGCACGGCTAACCTCTGTGTCGCTTCCTTTTGCCTAGAAAGCGACTGGCTTTGTTCCAGGGGAGTGTGGATCACCCAGCTAAGCCGGCTAAAGCTTCCCTCTCTTCACGGGGCAAGGAGGAACTGCTCCCCACACTACAAAGCACTTCACTGGCACTAAACCACAGAGACTGAGTTTGTTTGCACTGACATTGACACTGTTTTTGGAAGAATTAAAACGCCCCTGGGCGACACTTCTCTGCATTTCGTGTCTGTTCTCCTCTCTTCCCGTAGTCAATATTTATTATAAAAATATATATATATATATATATATATATATATATATATATATATATATATATATATATATATATATATATATATATATATATAATTTTATTTATTTTTTATATTGAAAACGATTAAAATACTGTATTAGCTCACACTTAAGGCCTTTATGTATAATGCATCTTAAAGGTATTCATAATGTACGTTATAATGCATTATATTTTTTTTATAAATAATTGTAACAAAGTTAAAATGCTTTATAATATTCCTTGTTACATTTTAAATTGGTTGTTTGTCGTTTTTTTATTGCATTCATACAGTGCATTGAGGTGCATGATAATGCATAATTAATGCATCAAAATACGTTTATAATGCATTATATAAAGGCTTTAAAGAAAACAACATTTTCGTAATAAATTTGGGCCTATTTTAACCTCTAACAGTTTTGATGAGAACAGAAACCGAAAACAAATGTAACGCAGTTTAAACACACTAATTCTGACCCTGAATAATTGCCTTTTGTTCAAGCTGTTGTTTTACTTAATTTATTTACAAATAAAACAAGTTAATATCTACAAATCGACTTTCAAGGCATTTAGTAAATTGTAGCTCTATCAAACAGAAACGCTGTCTTGTAATAAAGCGCCCTCTATCGAGCGTAGCTGTAGACTCTTATTTTGAAATCTTGATATTCTGCTTCTGCTGTGGGTGCGAGACTTCTGCCAAAGACTCGAGAAAGCACACATTTATGACCTACTGCATTTATATTTGCATCCTCAACTCGCATGAGTGTTAGCCAGGCGTTTAAGTGTGAGTATACAAATACTGCGTTAATAGTAATGTTGTAAAAACTCATGGTAAGTCTCATCATGAATTTCTACTGTTCATGCATAACACCAGATCATGTGGAGTCCTGATGAAATAGCCAGTGTGTGTTATAATCACTTTAATAAACTGCCTAAAAGAGGAAAGCCAGAGGCGGACAGAGAGTGGACTTTACTGGCTGCTGTAATTCTGCTGACTGACAGTTCAGACCAGAAGACAGGTTAGCAATACCGACCAACTAAGTGCGCATCTCATAAACATGGTGATATGAAAACTTCAAAATGTCTTCTTAACTATTTGATTTCAGTTCACAAGCAGGTTGTGTCTTTGGGGACGGGCACCAAATGCATCGGCCAGTCTGCCATGAGCATAAAGGGTAAATGTAAAAGATAAACAATTTGTCAAATGCAAACCTACTTGCAATCTCATATATTTTGTATTGTGATGATTTGCAGGTGATATTCTGAATGACAGTCATGCTGAGGTTATTGCTCGAAGGGGGTGTGTCAGGTATTTGACATCAGAATTTGTTTGCATTAGTGATGCATTCACAAACAAAACCTCAACAGCTTCTTACATCCTGCCTACAATCCTTCACAGTTGCACACTGTAAACATATCTTATTGTCATATTTGATGTATTTATGGGTTTACCATTCTATATTTGTACACGGATTTGACATGCGTCAAACGGATGTTATGTCCTGTAAGCTGTTCTTAGATGGCTGAAGAGCATGTGTTGTTGTAATGGAACCCCATTAGAACTGATGTGTCTAAATCTAGACCAAATTTCAAAGTTTTACTTTATGCAATACTTAGCTTGCGCAGAGTATTTTGATGTTTTTACAGTGCAACAAATCATTCTTTACAAATATCTTTTACTAAACATCAAAACATTTCTAAAATGAAAAATTGAACCATATAGTATATAAGACATTGACTTGTTGACAGAGGATTTTATTTTACATACTCCAATCATCAATCTGTTGATAGTTAATTTAATATATATATATATATATATATATATATATATATATATATATAATCTTTTTTTTTTTTCTTTTTTTTTTGCATTTCATCATACACCATATTGCCAAAAGTTTTGGGACACCTGCCTTTAAATGCACATGAACTTTAATGACATCCCATTCTTAATCCGTAGGGTTTCATATGGAGTTGGCCCACCTATTGCAGCTATAACTGCTTCAACTCTTCTGGGAAGGCTTTCCACAAGGTTTAGGAGTGTTTTTATGGGAATTTTTGTTCATTCTTCTAGATTCACATTTGTGAGGTCAGGCACTGATGTTGGACGAGAAGGCCTGGCTCACAGTCTCCACTCTTAATTCATCCCAAAGGTGTTCTATCGGGTTGAGGTCAGGACTCTGTGCAGGCCATTCAAGTTCCTCCACACCAAACTCACTCATCCATGTCTTTATGGACCTTGCTTTGTGCACTGGTGTGCAGTCATGTTGGAACAGGAAGGGGCCATCCCCAAACTGTTCCCACAAAGTTGGGAGCATGAAATTATCCAAAATGTCTTGGTATGCTGAAGCATTAAGAGTTCCTTTCACTGGAACTAAGGCGCCCAGTGAACCCCACACCATAATCCCCCCTCTCCACCAAACTTTACACTTGGCACAATGCAGTCAGGCAAGTACCATTCTCCTGGCAACCGCCAAACCCAGTCTCGCCCATTGGATTGCCAGACAGAGAAGCGTGATTCATCACTCCAGTAAACACGTCTCCACTGCTCTAGAGTCCAGTGGCGGCGTGCTTTACACCACTGCACCCCACACTTTGCTTTGCACTTGGTGATGTAAGGCTTGGATGCAGCTGCTCGGCCATGGAAACCCATTCCATGAAGCTCTACGCACTGTTCTTGAGCTAATCTGAAGGCCACATGAAGTTTGGAGGTCTGTAGCTTTTGACTCTGCAGAAAATTGGTGACTTCAGCGCACTGTGCGCCTCAGCATGCCCTGACCCCGCTCTGTGATTTTACGTGTCCTATACATTCATGGCTGAGTTGCTGTTGTTCCCAATTGCTTCCACTTTGTTATAATAGCACTAACAGTTGACTATGGAATATTTAGTAGTGAGGATATTTCACGAATGGATTTATTGCACAGGGGGCAACCTATCACGGTACCACACTTGAATTCACTGAGCTCCTGAGTGCAACCCATTCTTTCACAAATGTTTGTAGAAGCGTCTGCGTGCCTAGGTGCTTGATTTTATGCACCTGTGGCCATGGACGTGATTGGAACACCTGAATTCAATGATTTGGAGTGGTGTTCCAATACTTTTGGCAATACATTGTATAATTTAAGTCTTATTATCTTACCCAGTTTTGCTTCTAAATAGTCTTGTCTAAGTATTAGGTATTTCATGTTATTTCAAGCATGAATGTATTTTTCATTTAATGTAACAGTACTTTAAAATCAAAACAGTTTTATAATGTGAATTAAAGACAGATGTAATTTTTCTTAAGGGGAAAACAAAAATTAAATGGCTCTATTCATGTGACACCAATAATGAAAAGAATGTGCTTGGTCACACTGTTGGGATTAAATGGGTTTTAAAGGAATAAGAGTTGAAATTAATCTGTGCATTCAAGCCTTTACTCAGCCACACTGATGTTTTCTATCCTCAGGTATCTGACGGAGCAGCTGTACAGGGCTGTGAGTGGCCAGAGCTCTGATGTCTTCTGTCCAGGAACTGACAAGGGAAAATGGACAGTTAAACCGGGAGTTTCTTTCCTTTTCTTCACCAGTCAAACACCCTGTGAGTTCAGCTTTATGTCTTACATGTAAATATTTATTTAGTTAAAAAAGTTCTCTGCTGTGGACTACCAGTCAAATATTTGTACACTCTTTCTTATTTATTGTACACCGATGAGCCATTACATTATGACCTGCTGAATCCAGTGCCACTTGAAAAAACATTGATGTGGGCCCCCAACTCCCTCCACTCATATCACGTCCAGTAACGGTAGGCCTATAAGATATGGGCATGGAGGCTCACATCTGGTGCCATGCACCTAATAAGGATTTCTTACAAAATAACAAAACAGACAAATAAATACATGCAAATACAGGTTATTGCTTTTACTTATTTTATATACATTTATATACAAAGTTGATTATAAATATTATATCAAAACAATGGCAAACTTCTTGTTTATAGTCATCAAGCAATTATGCAAGACAAACTAATAAAATAACAATAAAAGACAAGAAATTAATAAAATGATAAAATAAACCTTTTTTAAGTAGGTATACCAGCAATATAATAAGCCTATAAAATGTCTTTCCAGGCAGTCTGATGTCTAACAGCTGAGATAAACA
The DNA here is from genome assembly GCA_039654625.1 of Rhinogobio ventralis. Lineage (NCBI taxonomy): Eukaryota > Metazoa > Chordata > Actinopteri > Cypriniformes > Gobionidae > Rhinogobio > Rhinogobio ventralis. The sequence continues at coordinate 25,901,116 of CM077216.1, forward strand.
TTCAGAAGTTAAAAATAATACAGTCAAATGTAAAATAAAAGGAGTAATATGTGTTGGCTGTCACGGCCGCACCGGTGTGGATACTGTACTTCGGAATTACAGATACTATAGTACGTCTTAGAAGTACGACCAAAATAATACGTTTCACCGGAAAATGTCATCTGAACAAGTAAGTAACATGCCTGCCACTTTTGTTCTGACCGACTAAGAAAAAAAACAATAAATCACGCTACCAACTGTGATTAAATCTAACGATCGATTAGCTCATAACACATCAAACCATGCAAATTATTAGTATTGTTATACCTTGTTCTCAAATTGTTAATGTTAACAACATCAGCATTGCGTGACTACGTGTATTTAGTGTGTATTAGCGTTACCTGTAGATTTGAGTTTCTGTACAGTCTAATCTTTTGCTTTTGACTACGGGTGAATCTCCAGTTGTCACTGATGATTGTCGTTTGGACCTTTCTGGATTACAATCTGCCATCAAAATGATGAATGTAATTATTCCAGCTGCTGTGAGGAACATGCGATCAGCTCCTCACATGCGATACTGCTACTAGCCGGACTCCTTCTTTATGTGTACAGACGTGACGTAATGACGCAAAGACATGCTCGAATTTCCCGCTGAAATCCACCAGTACCACTCTAATTATAACACATTATTATAAGCTTACCGTTGTGAATCGGGCTAAGGTAAGGGGATAGTTTTGAACACTGGCTGGTTATGTACTTGCTCAATTTGAATTTGGATCATTTTTAACCCAAAAAAGTTACGGACTGCAGCTTTAAATAAAGCTAAATGTATCCACCAATAGCAGTGATTTTCACGTTTTCTTGACTATTGTTATCTGGCTTAAACATTTCACATCAGCAGCCGGCAGGTCTGTGATCCTTGTGACACGCATATTCATTTTTCAGCGTGTTATACAAACCAACAAACTACATAAAAGTGCAATAGACTTTAAGTGCGTAATCGCGCTGGTATACAGTAATGAGATGTACTGGTAGGAGGGCGCGGGCAGCGAATCTTATTAGGTGTTCTATTCCCAGTAAAGTAAATCGGGCAGCGAAATGATCAGGGAACAAAATCCCATAACATTGACATCCCTACACTGACTGCACTAACCTGTCTTGTTAAAAAACATTTTGATAGACTGATTAAGCAGTTCTCCTGGCCTTCATCTCCTTTTCATGATGTTACTGGTACCTATATTTTTCCCCAACATTTTCAGTCAGTCTCACTTCCTCTGAAGTGTTCTTGCGATTTTATTCATTCAGGTCATTACACTGTTTGTCGCTGACTGAGCTGAAATAATTGATAACCATCGGACTAAACCATTTTTAAGAAGGGGAGAGAGAGGCGATATTTGGAAAACTTCTTTAACTAAATTGCAATTGGCTTTTATTGAACTCTCAGGCATACAAATGTATACTATAATGATTCATAAGAGTAGAGGCATAACTATAATATATAGCATAACTACTGGATTTAGTGGGCCCCCTGGGCATTGGGGGCCCCTATAATTGTCACCACCTTTCACCCTAATAACCTGTAGGACCTCCTCTAGACCGCAAAACAGCGGCCACACGGCGAGGCATTGATTTGACGAGGTGGCAATAGGTCTCCTGGGGTATCTGGTACCATAATGTCAACAGCAGGTCCTCCAGTTCCTATATATTGCGGGGTGGTGGTGATGTAGCACGAACCCACATTTCCAAGTCGAACCACAAATGTTCAGTTGGGTTCATGTCAGGGGAATTTGGAGGCCAAGGCATTAACAGTGGTTCCTCTAACCACTTCTTGATGATTCTGGCAGGGTGGCATGGCACATTATCCTGTTGGTAATGGCCATCACCGGCAGGGAACACAGTTGCCATAAATGTGTGCATTTGGTCCGCAACGATGTTCAGATACCTGACAGCTGTCAGGGATTGTGCAATTGGAAAGAAAACATCACTCACAGCATTGCCTCAGCCAGACGGTGTCCACCCAACTCTGCATCCTGGTGCCATAGCCTCTGTTGGTAATCAGCGTATCGGGAATGCACCAAGAATACATCAGGAATGCACCAGGAATCTTGATTCGTCAGAAGTGGTATGGATCTTCCAATCATCCACGGTCTAATCTCAATGATCAGAACGCAGAATTTCATGCGTTGTTGGCGATGGCGTGCAGTTAGCATGGGGACTTGGCTGGGTCGTCGGCTACTCAGGCCCATATGCAGAAGGCTGCGATGAACTGTGTGCTGTGACACATTGCTCTGGTCTCCACTGTTGTAGCTGCTGGTGATTTGTCGCACTGTGGTCCTGCGGTTGCTGTGAACAATGCACAACAATCTCCGCCCCTCTCTGGCATCAATGAGCTGCAGACGACCCACAGCTGGACGATGGTTCGTCATTTTGCCATCCATGCACCACTTTTATTATGTTCTCACTACAGCGGCACGTGAGTAACCCACAAGGCATGCCATTTCCGAGATCGAAGTTCCAAGGTGCCATGCCATCACAATCTGTCCTTTATCAAATTTCGATAAATCGGCAGCTTTTCCCATTCTGACACCAAACACTCTTCTGGCCCAAAGCCGGTCCTCGGGTGGTGAACTGCTCTGTGAACTGCGGCACCGTTCGGTTGCCAGGCGCTCTGATTGCTCTAGGCTGAAGTCAAGTCAAGTCAAGTCAACTTTATTTATATAGCGCTTTTTACAATGCAGATTGTTTCAAAGCAGCTTCACAGTGTTAAACAGGAAAATAATGAACAGAATTTGATTCGGCTGTACAGCCGCTCTGGAGAAAACGGTGATGTCATCAGCTCATTTAAATTATCATATATATTCAAGTAATGTAGTTGATATAATTTAGTTTAGTAATTAAATTTATTTGGATATTTATTTGAAAATTTTGTGTCCCCAACTGAGCAAGCCAGAGGCGACAGTGGCAAGGAACCAAAACTCCATCAGGTGTCCTAATGGAGAAAAATAAACCTTGGGAGAAACCAGGCTCAGTCGGGGTGCCAGTTCTCCTCTGGCCAATTAACAAACAGTGTATGTTTATTATTTTGGCAGCCTTATAGGTCAGAAGTAATATTAGATCGGATTATTCGAAAGATCGGAGGCATCACGCCGGGTTTATTGAGGATGGCGTGTCGATTAAACAATTATTAAATAGGAATATTCGAAATATCGGAGTCATCACGCCGGAGATGGATCCTTTGAGGATGCCATGTCGATGAGCAATTTCAGAGGGTAGACTAATTGACACGGTCTCTGCAGACACTTCAGGGATGCGTTGGTAATGTCTGGGCGCTGGTCCACCATCTGATCTGGATACGGCCCGGATCCGGCTGACTGCAGTAAACCTCGGGATAAACAGAGAGACTAACATTAGCGTAGATGCCATTCCTCTTATGATGTAATGAGTACATCAGGTGTTATGGGAAGTGTTCCCGGTTCTGGCTGACCTAGTTAATGCAGCCTAACAATTTGAATAAAATATAAATTAAAAATGTTTTATGTGTATGCCATAGTAAAGAGATGCGTTTTTAGTCTAGATTTAAACTGACAGAGTGTGTCTGCTTCCCAAACAATGCTAGGAAGGCTGTTCCAGAGTTTGGGTGCTAAATAGGAAAAGGATCATAATGTGGTCATAATGTAATGGCTCATCCGTGTATTGCTATATTTCCTTAGAGTTTTTAGAAAAATAGTCATCAAATATTTAAACCAAAAAGTAAAACAATCAAAATTATCAGTCAGTACATTTAATTTCAGTTCAAGTCAAGTCAAGTCACCTTTATTTATATAGCGCTTTTTACAATGCCGATTGTTTCAAAGTAGCTTCACAGTGTTAAACAGGAAAATAATGAACAGAATTTGATTCGGCTGTACAGCCGCTCTGGAGAAAACGGTGATGTCATCAGCTCATGTCAATTATCATATATATTCAAGTAATGTAGTTGACATAGTTAATTTAGTTTAGTAATTACATTTATTTGGATATTCATTTAAAAAATTTTGTGTCCCCAACTGAGCAAGCCAAGCCAAAGGCGACAGTGGCAAGGAACCAAAACTCCATCAGGTGGCATAATGGAGAAAAATAAACCTTTGGAGAAACCAGACTCAGTCAGGGTGCCAGTTCTCCTCTGGCCAATTAACAAACAGTGTATGATTATTATTTTGGCAACCTTACAGATCAGAAGTAATATTAGATCAGAATATTCGAAAGATCGGAGGCATCACGCCGGAGACGGGTTTATTGAGGATGTGTCAATTAAACAATTATTAAATAGGAATATTTGAGTCATCACACCAGAGATGGATCCATTGAGGATGCCATGTCGATGAGCAATTTCAGAGGGGAGACTAATTGACACGGTCTCTGCAGACACTTCAGGGATGCGTTGGTAATGTCTAAGCGCAGGTCCACCATCTGATCTGGATACGGCCCGGATCCGGCTGACTGCGGTAAACCTCGGGATAAACAGAGAGACTAACATTAGTGTAGATGCCATTCTTCTTATGATGTAACGAGTACATCAGGTGTTATGGGAAGTGTTCCCGGTTCCGGCTGAACTAGTTAATGCAGCCTAACAATCATTTAATTGATTTGAATAAAATATAAATTAAAAATGTTTTATGTGTATGCCATAGTAAAAGAGATGTGTTTTTAGTCTAGATTTAAACTGACAGAGTGTCTGCTTCCCGAACAATTTTTTGCCCCACTGTATACAGGGCTTGACATTAACTTCTGTGCTCACCAGCCACTGTGGCTGTTGGTTTTTCAAAGTTACTAGCCACTCAGAATTTTCACTTGTCACAATTTTGACATTGATCCCATGGAGAAAAACTGCCATATAGATATTTTTTTATATTATCTTTAATATTATCAAACTATATAATTTGACAGCAGGTATAATTTTGACTGCTGTCACATTAAGACCTGACGCACAGATCCATTATACTGTTACACATGCGTTTTATTTCTCAACTGTTTAAGTTCACTTAAAACAGAACTGACTGTGTCGGCATTTTGACATTATTTTGTGTGTATTTGACTGTTTAAGCACAATAAGCAGAGAAAAAGAACTCAATTTAGTACTGAGAGGCGGCTTTATGTACACACACTTTGGGTGTGAGCACAAAATCTGCGGGAAGGAGTAAAATTATGCGCAACGCAAAATTCAAGCCCTGTAACAGCAGGGCCGAGTGGGCGAGGGGAGGCGGGTTTGTGTCAACTCACTGTCGGAGATTAGAGCACAAGAAAATGCAGCTGGTATCAAAAAATCCAGATTTTTGACAACACTACATTGCACTTGTGTTATTACGGTATTTCAGATGCAGTTTTAAAAGACTACAATTGAAAAATTGATATATTATATATGAAATTCCACTGCGTTACATGCCACTGCTGAAATCTTCACATTTATATTATGTGAGTGTGTGTATGTGTGTATATCTTGAGTGTCTGTTAGGGGTGCAATGGTACATGTATTCGTTCCGAACCGGGACATCAACGTGGAGTGATGTCAACTCCCCTCTTCGATTGATTGGCAGAGGAGGAGCTGTCAATCTAGAACTAGTGGACCAATGGTGACGCTTAAGCCCGCCTTAATTTACATGAAACTCGAACTGCAAGATTTGGAAAAGCAAGCGCAGAACACGAGAAAAACAGTGTACAATTTTTTTTTTAAATGAGCAGAAAATGTAAGAGGGCACAAAATACAGAGTAATAAAACCAAGAAAAACATAATTTTTAAGAACGCATTACATAAGTTTAAGTTTTGTGCAATATAATTTTTAATGTGTTTAAAGTTTTGATTCATGTTCGTTATTTTTGTAAATGCGCTTTTAATTTTTTGTTTCACGGTTATAATAATTTTATCCGTGACCACGTTTGCTATTCTGAACATTTTGCATGATTTTTTTCATTTTGTGCAATATAATTTTTAATGTGTTTAAAGTTTTGATTCATGTTCGTTATTTTTGTAAATGCGCTTTTAATTTTTTGTTTCACGGTTATAATAATTTTATCCGTGACCACGTTTGCTATTCTGAACATTTTACATGTGTTTTTACATTTTGAAATCACAGTTCATCACGCTTATTATTTTTTGATCCGTGACTGCAGTACATTTGGAGGGAATTTAATCCCATAATCCACACTCAGATCCAGAAGTGGGAGTGCATAGTAATGCCACGTTGTTTGCTACCATTAAAAACGCAGAAGAGACGTTCGATCGATATGTTTACATGTAATCTCTCAACCAGTATTTTAACTGTGGAAAGATGTCAATAAAACAGCTTGAGAATATCTCACGTAGCATTACATTTACCTCAGGCATTTAGTGTCGACAGCATGTTAGTTCGCTTTTGTGTTTATTTTTCTCCCCTCTGCTATACCAAACTGTGACTTCAAAACCGAGGTACATACCGTCATGTTTGTGTACCATTACCACCCCTTGTGTCTATATGTGTGTATATCTTGTCACTCAGTGCATTGCTATTGTATCCTCAGGTGGCGATGCCTCCATATTCCCTATGACTGGCAGTCAAGCGCAGCCCTGCGAGCCAGTAAAGGCAATTCAGAACGAAGAATCAGAGAGACGCGGCCTGAAGCGACATGCTGAGAGTGAATTAGAGGAGACCAGACAGGGTCCTGGAATGAAGACAAGTGACAACCATTCATCATGCAGAACATCAGGTGATGCCGATGAGCATGAAGTTATAACAGAAAATAAAGAGCGTAATCAATTAAATGAAGTCTCGCACTATCAACCGAATGTAAAGAAACGGCCTGACCTCCATCGCACTGGGGCAAAGTGTGTCCCTGATGGCCCAACCGACCCTCTCGAGCCCGGATTACTCTATCACAATGTTGGGGTTTTGCGGGTGAAGCCGGGCCGTGGGGATCGCACACTTTCTCTCTCGTGCAGTGATAAACTTGCCCGCTGGGGCGTTCTGGGCTTCCAGGGTGCCCTGCTGTCTCATTACCTGCAAGGGCCGATCTACTTCAGTGCTGTGGTGGTTGGAAAGGGTCCGTACAGCCATCAGGCAATGCAGAGAGCACTGAAAACACGGTAAGTGTTGCAATACTACCATACTAACATACTACTCTTACTATTTCTGCAGTACAGGAAAAGTCAATCTCAAGTGGCCCAGTAGAGGCTGATTGACCATTTTTAATTTCCTAAATTTTTGGGATCCTTCGCTCCCCACGTGCATCAATAAGCCTTGGCTGCCCATGACCCTGTCACCGGTTAAACCACTGTTCATTCCTTGGACCACTTTTGATAGATACTGACCACTGCAGACCGGGAACATCCCACAAGAGCTTCAGTTTTGGTGATGCTCTGACCCAGTCGTCTAGCCATCACAATTTGGCCCTTGTAATGACTCGCTCTTACGCTTGCTCATTTTTCCTGCTTCTAACACATCAACTTTGAGGACAAAATGTTCACTTGCTGCCTAATATATCCCACCCACTAACAGGTGCCGTGATGAAGAGATAATCAGTGTTATTCACTTCACCTGTCAGTGGTCATAACTAGGGGTGTGCGATATGACGTTTTTTGATCGCGGACGATTAAAATGTGTCCACGATCTGCTTTTGAAGAAATACCGTAGTATCTCGCTACAGTGCATTCTATCAGTTCAGTTCTGGCGCCTCAACATACTGCACAACGTGACGTACATTCACATCACATGTTAACGCAGAGGTAGAGTTACACTCACAGGACACTGCAATTCACAAAATTCATTATTTGCATGTGCCTTGTCGGTTAAACATTTAATTTGTGTACTGATGCGCTGTTCTAACGTGCGCTTTTCTGAGCACATACACTCGAAGCGTGTATACTCGAATACACACAACCTTTGCATAAACACAGTTGGTTATGTCTAAAGTGAAAGTAATCATTTAAGAGAAAATCCGATGCGTGTAGGTCATGCTACCGCTTGTCCTTAAAGGGATAGTTCACCCAAAAATGAAACTTCTGTCATTATTTACTTGCTCTAATGTTGTTCCAAACCTGTATTAATTTCTTTCTTCTGCTGAAGATATTTTGAAGAATGTGGGTAACCAAACATTTGCTAACCTCCATTGACTTACATAGTAGGAAAAAATATACTATGGAACAACTGTTTAGTTACCCATATTCTTCAAAATAAGAAACTCATTTGGGTTTAAAACAACTTTTGGGAGTAAATGATGACAGAATTTTCATTTTGGGAACTATCCCTTTAATGTTTATAATAAAACAACAAAACACAAAGAGAAAATCACTCTGCTCTTGACTGAGAACTTTTATACATACAGTGAGGTCTGTGTAGTGTTTTATTTTTATATTTGTTCATTTAATTTCTTACTTGAATGTTGCTGTTAAATACACCTACTGTAGCTGAAAAAATAAAACACTGTTTATTTAATTTGTATATTATGTTGTGTATATGTAATGTGTATCTTTGGCAAAATAATAAAACCAACATGAAAAAGAATCGTGATAAAATCGTGAATCGTGATTTTCCTGAGAAAAATCGTGATACAATATTTTTGCCATATCGCCCACCCCTAGTCTTAACGTTATGCCTGATCGGTGTATATATAATTTTGTCTTTAGAACGAAACGGCCAAGTTATGTTTACCAAACACCTTATTTTACCAGGGTTCCCACACTTCTTGAAAGTACTTGATTTTCAGACACATGGATTCAAGGCCTGGTAAGTACTTGAAAACAAACATAGGTCATTGAAAGTGCTTGAATTAGGCATGAACTACATTTTGTTAGAGTAGCACGGTGCTATTACAAAAATTGGCCTTTATGCGCTGTCAAAGCCAGAAAAAAACAGCGCTACTGATTGGGGAGAAAGTGGGGGAAAACCTGAAAAAATGCTGCGTGAGCGTCTGGATTGTGATCATGTGCAAGCAGCTCTGCATAATGAGCACATAACGTGGAGCTTTTTAATTAGCTTAGTGCCAGGGAAGGGCAAATTCAGTTCTGCTTGGCTCAGTGTTGAGCTACATAAAATCTGACATAAAATTTCAGTTCCAACGAATAACACTTAATAAAGTAGTGTTTTTTTATCGCTGCACTCCTTTGGTTACAGGGGAAACCCATATATTTCTGCTGTTCCATAAGCGCCATCTACTGTCAAAGAGTGAAATTGCATTTTCAGCACGTCAGTTGGTTTGTTCAGATTAATGCATATTAACCCATATTTTTTTACACAGTTTACACACAGAGTTGTAAATGTTAACTGGTGGATCGATGACAATGTGCTTTTTAAAAATGTAGAATAATAATGTATGTACAATATTAAGTATAATCATATTTTAAATTTATACATATAATCACTTATAATTTAGATTCTTCCCTTTTCTTAAAAAAATGTCTTAAAGGCTAAAATATTACGTTTTTATAAATATTTTTATAAAACTTGTTTTTGTCAACTCATCTGACCTGTTAGGTTAAGTCATTTTTTCATATTTAGTTTAGCCTTAAAATAGATTTTTAAAAAGGTACCATGTACAGGTGATTCATAAATAATTTTGCATATTTTTAATGCCTAACAATTAACTTGTCCATATCTTTTCATTTAATTGGAAAGTTAATTAATACAATATTATTTCTATATTTTGATGTTTTAATTGAGTAATGATTCATAAAAAAAGAAAACTAAAACCAGTGTGAAATGAATGTTAAAAGCAGGAATAAGAGTTGCAAACTGCATCTCTCTTTAAAACTCGCTCCCGCTCTTGTACACTCTACCAGCCTCTTTCCTCATTGGATTTTTAAAAAGTCACATGCCCCTAAAATTTGATTTTAGTTGTCAGTATATGCCTTAGCTTTACTGCAGTAATGATAGACACAGGTACAGTATGTATTTGATATACTCTCCAGATAACACACCCACCTTTATCGTATTTATTGTGCTTGATTTCAAATAAAAGGTGCTTTAAAAAGTCCTTGAAAGTCCTTGAATCTGGTGTTCATGAAAGAGTGGGAACCCTGTTTTACTCATAAATGTAAAAACCCCATTATAGAAGGAAAATCTTGAAGGAACCACTGGCGAATTAGTCTTGTGGGTTTTGACATCACGCTTGCAGGCTGCAGCACTATATTTTTGCTCAGGCTGCTTGAAACAAAAAAACAATTTCAAGTTACATGAACATATAGAAACATTTAGCAGATTCTTGTACTTTAGATTTGTCTGAATGTAATGATCAAGATTGTTAAAAGTTCCAGTTTTTGGGTCAATTTATAATGGGAAAGGTTCGAGTCTCTGGACTAACTTGGTCACTAGGTAGTTATAATGTGCATTTGATACTTCTCTTTATTTTTTATGGGGATGAGAAAGTGTAAAATGTTTGGGTTAATTATCTCTGATGCGGACCAAATAGGACCCGGAAATTTTCTCAGATATAAGTGTAAAAATGTTGAGTTTGAGATTCTGCTGGTTAAAGAGCTACTGTAGGGCTTGAAGAAACCTGGAGAAAACCCTACTTTGAAATGAACAGATGTAATAATATAAGTGTAAGATAATAAAAAGGAACTGTATTTTAGAAGTCTAAGACCAAGTTTACTTTATACTGTGTACTATGCACAGCCACACACAAAAAATGTCACCTCATGGACAAGGATTTCGGATATTGCCATCTTTGTGGGTGCATTTTGTCCTCAAAATGTAGGATTTACCAGGACACACACACACGCACATATAGATGGGTTTGGGCACATATACATTTAAAATACACATTTAAATGAGAGTTTCCTCCACACTGCTCAAATAACACTTGTGCTGTAATAGCCATAAGTGTGTGTTTAGTTAAGTCTCAGCCTACTAGACATACAGGATACAGGTCATCTATAAAAGCTTAACCAGAGATCACATTTCTTTGTGTATTTTGGACTGCTGTTATGCTTAAACTGAAATTTTGTCTTAGTTCAGGTGTTGTGGAAAGGGCTCCATGTTTTCACAGATTTTCTTTTTCCATTTTTCTTGTTATGCTGATTTTTAACCAGTGTTCACTTTTATTAGGAGTTACACCCAAAAAGCCAGAAATGACCTTAATAAACCCTTCATTTCATAGCGCAAGTTTTCCACATGCCACATGCTTGGAACCGGGTTCTTTCTGTTTTTCCTGCCGCCCTACACAAAATTCTGAATTTTGAAGAACAAAACTGTCCTAGATGTTGCTAATTTTTTACAAAAATATATATTTAAAAATGTTTTATTAAATTTTTTTAACAAATATATATAGATGTCTCTGCATATTAATCTGAGGTTGAAGAAAGTAGTTTAACATACAAAACTTTTAATTAAACACTGTTTGCACATTAAAACACAAACACAAACATGAACATACAATAAATAAAAAAATTTTACCATTTAATAATAAATATTGTTAATTAATCATTTAATATACATTTTATACAGTTATATACAGTAGTTTACAATAATTTAAATGATGGAGGACAAGTTTATTTGATTAAAATGATTTTTTTCATCTGTAAAGAGGAAGAGGAATGACATAAAAACTAACATTGTTAAAGGCAACATGAAATCAAAATTGTTTTGATTTTTTTATTTTACAAAATTTTGTAATTAAAACTAACTTTTGATCTCTTATAGATGTTCTCATGTGAGGGGTTTGCCATCAGGTTTTTCCGTACGTGCTCCAGAGTTTCTGCAGGCCAGTCTGGAATTCACTCATAACCACACACACATTGAGTCCAAACACACACACACACTGGGCAGAATATCTCCCTGTGGGGCAGGTAAGCACACAAATATATTCATTCATCTGTTTTCTTTTTTTCTTTTATTTGCTGTGTAACTCTTCACAAATTTTGGAAAGTTTCAGGCTTGTATCCTGAGTGGCATGTTATGCTAAAAGCAAATAGAGCCAGTGTAGACGAGTGTTCTCACAATGTTGGTTGTTCAAACATTAGGCCTAATCTTAAATGTATTAAGTGTACACAATCCCAAAGCAGATTTCACAACTACAGTGACACCCTGTCTACATTGGACACGTCAGTTGGTGTTTTTCTTCCCTGCGCCCGGTCTTGAAAATAATGGGTCTTCTTTGCGTTTGACGCAGCGTGACGTGACGGTGTGGGCAGGATCATAATGGCCTGTCTGTTTCAGCTGATAGTGTTTCCTTCAGATACAGTTGCAAGAAAAAGTATGTGAACCGCTTGCAGAATCTGTGAAAATGTGAATAATTTTAATAAAATAAGAGAGATCATACAAAATGCATGTTATTTTCTATTTAGTACTGTCCTGAATAAGATATTTTGCATAAAATATGTTTACATATAGTCCACAAGACAAAAAAATTGCTGAATTTATTAAAATGACCCTGTTCAAAAGTTTATGAACATCTTTTTCATGTTTGAACCCTTTCCAGCAGTGACTGTATGATTTTGAGATCCATCTTTTCACACTTAGGACAATTGAGGGACTCAAACACAACTATTAAAAACTATACATTCACTGATGCGCCAGAAGGAAACACGACGCATTAAGAGCCGGGATCAAGGTAAATTGTACTTAATTTGTCTTCTCGGGGAACATGTAAATATCTTCTGTTGCTTCCAAAGGGCAGTACTAAATGAAATTTAAACGAAATAAGAAAAATGTGGACGTTTTCACCCCCCGGCTCTTAATGCGTCACGTTTCCTTCTGGAGCATCAGTGAATGTTTGAGTCCCTCAATCGTCCTCAGTATGAAAAGATGGATCTCAAAATCATACAGTCTCTGCTTATGAAAAAGATGCTGGAAAACTGAGGCATTTGCAGGACCTGAAGGATTTTTCTGAAGAATGTTGGTCACAAAACAGCCGTGTATCATCCAGGGAACGACACACAGTGTTAAGAATCAAGGATTCATAAACTTTTGAATGGGGTCATTTTAATAAATTCAGCTATTTTTTTTGTGCATTATATGTAAACATTTTTTATGTAAAATATTTTATTCAGGACAGCACTAAATAAAAAATAATGCATTTTGTATGAATTTTATAAAAATTGTTTACATTTTGACAGATTTTGCAAGCGGTTCACATACTTTTTCTTGCAAATGTGTGTCATATATCATTCTTAGAGCTGTGTTGAGCAGGCTGTGATAAGCTAAACAATTCATTAATAATTAAAATCTTGGCCTTACTCAGTGTATATGATGAATTGTTTATATAGGGGAACTTTTCTGTCCCTTATAATGATTAAAAAGTGACGGTTTTAAAATAGTTACTTTTTACATCATATGTCCTCACCAAACCGGTTAATATTTTAGAATTAAATTGAAAATTCTTAGAGCACTACAGTGATGACGTATTTTTGTAGGCCAACCCGTAAGTTAGCGGATTCCCATTGGCTTTTGGATTATTGCAAAAAATAAGCTCTGTGACCAGCAATGAACGAACTGCACCATGGTCCCATGTCTTCAATAACACTACCATTAAGTTTCCATTAACTTTTTCAGTCTTTTATTTACAAAGCATTTTCCCTGAAAGTTTGAATTACAATAGATTCCAAGAGCACAATTATAAAGAACGTAGCTGTGAAAGTGGACTAGATGATTTTATCATGTTTGGCCGACAACTTCTGTAATCCCATTTAAACACTTGTTAACAGCTGCCTTTTTTAAACTTATATTTTTATTTTGAACCACAGCATAACGTACAATACAGTGTGGCATTGGGTTTTAACAGTCCATTGGCAATTGTTCAATCTTATGTCGTACGCATTATACTGAGAAATACCCCTAATACAGGGGGAGGAAAGGAAGAAAAAAAAATAATAATAATGGAGAAAGGCAGAGATGAACACAGGGTGGATATGATAGTATAGCTCATGATCACTGGAGTATTAAAGGTATTACAAGAGCCCAATGCATAATCCATTTCATACAACTCCCATACTTTTTGAATCCAGATGTTGTATGATAGAGGGTCAGGTTTTAACCTTCTGCATGTGATACACTTGATCACTAGCGTAGCTACGGATGGGCCAGATTGACAGTTTGCCCATCCTGTCAGATCCAGGGAAATACTTTTTTTTTTTTTTTTTTTTTTTTTTTTTTAAACACTGTTTTCTAACGTTTAACAATTCTTCAATAATTATTTTCAATGTGATTTATTTTGTCATGCATTAGAACTCTACTCTAATATTAATTAAAATATGCTAATTTGTCTCTTCAGTTACGTCACACCAGTAGTAATGTTATGTTCTTCTTCGCGCCAATATATATATGTGATTTAATTATAATTATGAACGCAAACACGTCCCAGGATCGATCCCGGTATGGGGACCTAGTAACATTGCCAGGATCAGTCCCAGAACGCGCCCTGTGTGAACAAAAGGCAGGATCAATGCTGAATCGAATCAGAAAATGAAGGATGCATTCAAAGGCCAATTGTGTCACCACAGCGCGACGAAGGCTGTCCCAATTCAAAGGCTCCTTCAAATGCGTCCTTCGTTTCCAGTTAAATGAAGGATACAACAGATGGATCCTTCGCGGCCTTGCCTACCCCAGAATTCATTGCATGCCAGTGACAACAGGATTTTTTTTGAGAGAAATTGCCGAATTACACTTTTAACTTACTCAAATATCTAATTATACAAATGTAAAAATAAAAAAACCTTTAAACTGGTTCAATTGTTGACTTGTATCTTACTAAGATGTGATTATATATAGTTTATTTTATAATAATAATAATAATAAGTATAGAGCGCCTTTCCCAAGCTCAAGGTCGCTGTACACAAAATATACATACACAATATACATACACAAAATAAACATACATATACAATGTGGAACATAAACGTACAAATATACAGAAGAGAAAAACAACTCTAAGCAGAGGAGGGTTGGAAATACTGTACGAAAAGATATGTTTTTAGTTGAGATTTGAATGAGGATATAGTAACAATGTCGCGCAGAGAAAGAGGGAGGGAATTCCAGAGTTTCGGGGCCACAGCACTGAATGATCTACCACCCATAGTAGAGAGACGGAAACGAGGTACAGTGAGCAGTCTAGAGTCAGATGACCAGAGAGAACGGGGAGGAGAATACCAGTGCATTTCAGATAAATAATGGGGAGCAAGTCCATGTAGACATTTAAAAGTTAACAGTAGAATTTTATATTGGAAGCGGACTAGCTTGTCCTAGCGGGAAGCCCAATAAGCAGTGAATTACAGTAGTCGAGACGTGATGTTATTAAAGCATTGATTAGAGTTTCATTATATACAGAAATAGACCAATGTGAACGTTTAGATAGTTTGTGAACCCTGTTTTGTTTTCAGACAGTTTTATATAACTTTCAAAAAAGTCCAGTACAAACATTACTGTCCCTTATCAAAGGCAGCTAGACCGTTCCATTTAACAATGCTTGTTCTGACCACCGTGGCCTTTGAAGTCTGAGTCCTTCGAAGGATGCAGCCTTTGAATGGGGACATAGCATAAGACTTTGCAAAAAAAGGGGAATTTTTTTTTTATCAAAAATCATTTTTAATCACACAGAACATTAAAAATCTCCTCCAAAGTAGTTCAGCTAAAGAATGATTTTTGAAGGTTTCAAGTATTCAAAAGTGCCCACATACAGAAGTCATTGGTCCTCTTTGATCTGTTATGTTTCAGATTAACTATCATTTTTTGCAGATATTGTAAAGTAAGGCCTAGTTTAGTTGTTCTGTTAAAGAAATGTTTTCTCCTGCTTTCCTGACTTAACAGAACTATGAATATTCTTGCAGCCATCAGCTGGTGTGCAGTGTCCCAGCAGCCTCTAGATGTCACTGCTAACGGCTATAAACAGGGAGTGACGAAAAAAGCTTTGGGCACATTACAAGCAAGGTGAACTCATGATAACAGATACATTACATTCTGAGAATAACAGCCTGGTTAAAGGGACAGTTCACCCAAAAATGAAAATTACCCCATGATTTACTCACTCTCAAGCCATCCTAGGTGTATATGACATTCTTCTTTCAGACGAATACAATCGGAGTTATATTAAAACATGTCCTGGCTAATCCAAGCTTTCTAATGGCAGCCCAAAATTTGAAGCCCAAAAAAGTGCATCCATCCATTATAAAAGTAATCCACATGGCTCAAGGGGGTTAATAAAGGCCTTCGATGGGTTTGTGTAAGAAAAATATCCATATTTAACACGTTCTAAAGTAAAATATGATATAAAAAATAGGAAGGACCATCTTCCGTATTCAACTTACGGAAAAGCATAACTGGCGCGACGATGATGTTGGATGTAGCGTAAGCATTTTGAACTACGAGAGGCGTAGATATTTAACTTTATAAAGTTTTAAATATGGATATTTTTATTACACAAACCATTGATTTGCTTCAGAAGGCCTTTATTAACCCCCCGGAGCCGTGTGGATTACTTTTATAATGGATGGATGCATTTTTTTTGGCTTCAAATTTTAGGCTCCCCTTCACTGCCATTATAAAGCTTGGATTAGCCAGGATATTTTTTAATATAACTCCGATTGTATTTGTCTGAAAGTAGAATGTCATATAAAGGATGGCTTGAGGGTGAGTAAATCATGGGGGTAATTTGCATTTTTGGGTGAACTATCCCTTTAATGTCACTTTGTCGACAGTGTCATCACAAAACATTGTCACCACAATAACCAGCTCTGAGCTCAGGCTGTTTCATATTTCTCCATATGTAGGTCTTTAATCAGTAAAGTGGAGCTCTTTCATTCGTTTCTGAAACTGGTGGCAGCAACTGAAGACTGTCAGCTTCCAGAGACCCTCCGGTGAGTGATTTCATAGACCTGGAGTAGTTTTACTCTCAAGTCAAGTCACCTTTATTTATACAGTGCTTTATACAATACAGATCGTTTCAAAGCAGCTTTACAGTGATAACAGGAAAATAATGACTCAGTTATGCAAACAGAGGACAGTTCTTCAGTTTGATTGTGTTTATGGGGTGCACTGTAACATGGGTTCATGCTTCGTTAAAAGAAAAAACGCATTATTTTTCACATATTTTACCTTTATTTTACACCGTCCCTTCTCGTAAAATGGTCTGTTGAGTTCCTGGTTATATGAAGCCCCGCCTTCCTTAAAACGCAATGGGCTCAGATTGGTTAGCTGGCCCAGTGTGTTGTGATTCGCTAACCACCTAGTGCACATTGTCTGGAAACGTCGCACCCCTTAAAGGCCATTACATACTCCGCAAGAACAGAGAAAAAAGTTCTCGCTCCCAGGGCCTGGTTTGGAAGTTCTCGCAGCTTGTTCTCAACACATCATCTGAGCAGAACTTTTTTTCTTGTGGGTGTCCGAGAACTATTGTGTGATTGGTCAGAAATTTAAAGTGGGCCGGGTTAATGTGGAGAAACGGAAATGTTCGGCACCTGCAAGAACAGCTGTTACAGGACGTTTCAGAATAGTATGTTTTTTTATTTGTAGTTGTCTCATACTTTGTAGATACGCTGTTATTTGTAAATGCTACTACTGTTTATGTTAGTTTACAGTTTTAGCCTTATTAAAGCTTTAGTACAGCAGAATACATGATACATTATTTGATTACAGACCTACAGACCTGGATCTATAGTGATTGCTACTGACAGTAGAGCACCGTTAGTTTTGTCTTTATACAACGAGTGTAGCCAAATATCTGTCGCCAGAACTATGAGACCATTACGAAGACAGTGGCCATATCAAACACAGGACCATGTTTAGCGTGCCTGCATTTACACTGATCACTTAAACGCCAACAAACACCAACATTCGAAGTTCGCTAGTGGGATTAAAAATAAGTTTGTAGGTGTTTGGCGGATAAATTTGAATTAGCAATTGCCTTTGTTTACGTCCTTGCTACTCCAGCATAAAAGATAGAAACTATTCATGGAAAACACATCAACAAAGAATAAAACATACTTGCAGATTGTGGCCCATAAACAACAGCTTCTGCTTTTAAAGTGGGAACTGCTGTCCTCCATAAAATGTGCAGCACAGAGAGCTATATTTGGATTATAATGTTCAAGAACTGAATTAAAAATAAATTTTAACCATTGTTCCCTAAGTCCAGCATCCATAGGGAGGCCAAACAAAGAGGACTGCAATCGGGGTGAAAATGACACTGTTTTGACAGCATGGCAACATTACTAACTCTCTTCTCAACATGGCCTTTGTTGCGTGTTCCCGGGGAAGGTTTATGTAAATTTTAGGGTTAGTGATGTCACTAACCCGTGAATAAGCTCGTTGTAGTCCTAACCGGCCATTTGTTGTAGTCCTTAAAAAGCAATCTCCCTTTTCTTTGAACTTTGAGCGTCGTAACTTTGCAGATGTTGTTTATGCTCAAACAGCAACATTACACGCTAACTAAAGTTAAAAAAGTTCAATCATAATCAACCACCCCTTTAAAACAATCTATATTTTGTAACAATCTATAGTACTATATAAATAAATGTGACTTCCTCTATTTTGTACTCTTGTCTACAAAAAGCTTTTAAACAAGAAAACAATTCAATGAACACAAACGACCCAACATGCTGTCACACTATGAGGTTAGGGTTAATAAATTAGGTTAATTAATAATTAATTGTAATTATGAATTATACCCTCGTCTTAATATATCCCAGTGTGGTTTTATTGTCCCTATGCTTAGCCTACAGTTATTACTAAAACATGCAATTCACAAGTCATCTTTATTTCTATAGCGCGTTATACAATAACGGATTGTTTCAAAGCACCTTTACAGTGATAACAGGAAAATGTTGTCAGTTTTCAGGTGAACAAAAATGAAACCAACATACAAACCGCTATAGAGAAAACAAGCATGATGTGTGTAATAAGACTCTTGAACATAGAGCCCTTTCCCATGCAACAACTAGCCTGAGCCTCTCAATAAATCGACTCAATAAATGACATAAATCAGATTCATTACGAGATTTAGACTACTGAATCACTGTGTAAAATTACATATTTATTGTTCATTTGTGTTATATATCTAATAATAGGTGTGTTTTATTCGTGTAAAGCAGCATGATTATTAAACAGTAGATCTTTGTTAGTTGCTGACCTCAGGGAACAGTGTTCTTCTGTTCAGAGTTCTGGTGTCTTTGAAGTGATCCTGCCCAGCGTCTAGCTCTTGTTACACCGCTGACAGACTCACACAAGAGCCAAGAACAATGATCCATCCACAAAGATCCCAGGACACACAGTTCTATATGCACGCCATGTGCAAATAAATCCATCACCCCTCGTCCGTCCTCTTGCACAATCTCATTAACAAAGGATTTTTGCATTTTTCCGACAGTAGGATTTTACTGT
Source organism: Rhinogobio ventralis (assembly GCA_039654625.1). Lineage (NCBI taxonomy): Eukaryota > Metazoa > Chordata > Actinopteri > Cypriniformes > Gobionidae > Rhinogobio > Rhinogobio ventralis. The sequence continues at coordinate 25,920,411 of CM077216.1, forward strand.
GAGACTGATGGCTGGATTTGCAGCATTAATAGGCCCCCAAACACAAATGCTTCTACCTCAGGTTTTGTGTGTTGTGTTCAGAAATGTCAAAGTGCAGTTCATATCACCGTACAAGTATGCAGTTTTGCTGTGAGTGACATGCAGTAGGTGGCATTAATGTCTGAGCCTGCCCCAATACCGTTTTGGAGCGGTATTGGAACTTGTTTTAGTTCATTTCATTTATTTAACAGGGAGGGACCATGAACAACACAAATGTTGTGCCAGAGTTAGCTAGATAGCTCATTTGCATCTGTAATCCCAGGGCAGGATGTTGTTATATAAAATTACAGCATTCCATTACAATCAAGAAAAAAAGAAAATAATATCACATCTAGTGCTGTCAAATCCATTAATTGCGAAATTTGTGTTTACATAATGTGTGTGTATAATTATGTATAATGCTTGTGGTACGTGTCAAAGTAACATCCACATGGATGGCAGGACCCAAGGTTTCCCAGCAGAACATTGCCCAAAGCATCACACTGCCTCCGCCGGCTTGCCTTCTTCCCATTGTGCATCCCGGTGCCATGTGTGGCAAGCGACACACACGCACCCATATCCACATGATATAAAAGAAAACGTGATTCATTAGACGAGGCCACCTGCTTCCATTGCTCCGTGGTCCAGTTCTGATGCTCACTGTTGGTGCTTTTGGTGGTGGACAGGGGTCAGCATGGGCACCCTGACTGGTCTGCGGCTATGCAGCCCCACGGGCTAGTCTTCGCTCCCCACATGCATCAATGAGCCTTGGCCACCCATGACCCGGTTCACCACTGTTCCTCCTTGGACTACTTTTGATAGATACTGACCACTGCAGACCGGGAACACCCCACAAGAGCTGCAGTTTTGGACATGCTCTGACCCAGTCATCTAGCCATCACAATTTGGCCCTTGTCAAATTCGCTCAAATCCTTACGCTTGCCCATTTTGTACTTAAATTTAACAGCTGACAGCTGATTGGTTGATTGTAATCCATTACATACCTTTCTATCAAAGTTACCTGACATTATCAAGATGAATTTGTTCTGACACAGTTTAACTCTGAGTTCTTGTCATATTTTATTACCATTTTCTAAACTATAGCTGAGAAAACTGAGAAAATGTTGAAGGTGTCTGAATACATTTTGGTTTGCCTGTACATGCATGCATGTGTGTGTATGTATACACTCACCTAAAGGATTATTAGGAACACCTGTTCAATTTCTCATTAATGCAATTATCTAATCAACCAATCACATGGCAGTTGCTTCAATGCATTTAGGGGTGTGGTCCTGGTCAAGACAATCTCCTGAACTCCAAACTGAATGTCAGAATGGGAAAGAAAGGTGATTTAAGCAATTTTGAGCGTGGCATGGTTGTTGGTGCCAGACGGGCCGGTCTGAGTATTTCACAATCTGCTCAGTTACTGGGATTTTCACGTACAACCATTTCTAGAGTTTACAAAGAATGGTGTGAAAAGGGAAAAACATCCAGTATGCGGCAGTCTTGTGGGCGAAAATGCCTTGTTGATGCTAGAGGTCAGAGGAGAATGGGCCGACTGATTCAAGCTGATAGAAGAGCAACTTTGACTGAAATAACCACTCGTTACAACCGAGGTATGCAGCAAAGCATTTGTGAAGCCACAACACGCACAACCTTGAGGCGGATGGGCTACAACAGCAGAAGACCCCACCGGGTACCACTCATCTCCACTACAAATAGGAAAAAGAGGCTACAATTTGCACGAGCTCACCAAAATTGGACAGTTGAAGACTGGAAAAATGTTGCCTGGTCTGATGAGTCTCGATTTCTGTTGAGACATTCAGATGGTGGAGTCAGAATTTGGCGTAAACAGAATGAGAACATGGATCCATCATGCCTTGTTACCACTGTGCAGGCTGGTGGTGGTGGTGTAATGGTGTGGGGGATGTTTTCTTGGCACACTTTAGGCCCCTTAGTGCCAATTGGGCATCGTTTAAATGCCACGGCCTACCTGAGCATTGTTTCTGACCATGTCCATCCCTTTATGACCACCATGTACCCATCCTCTGATGGCTACTTCCAGCAGGATAATGCACCATGTCACAAAGCTCGAATCATTTCAAATTGGTTTCTTGAACATGACAATGAGTTCACTGTACTAAAATGGCCCCCACAGTCACCAGATCTCAACCCAATAGAGCATCTTTGGGATGTGGTGGAACGGGAGCTTTGTGCCCTGGATGTGCATCCCACAAATCTCCATCAACTGCAAGATGCTATCCTATCAATATGGGCCAACATTTCTAAAGAATGCTTTCAGCACCTTGTTGAATCAATGCCACGTAGAATTAAGGCAGTTCTGAAGGCGAAAGGGGGTCAAACACAGTATTAGTATGGTGTTCCTAATAATACTTTAGGTGAGTGTATATACATAATAATTATACACAGTACACACACATATATTATGTAAACACAAACTTTTATTTTGGATGCGATTAATCGATTTGACAGCGCTAAATCACAATATCAAATAAAAAAAATCCAAATCAATGATCACATAAATTATTTTTCTTAAGCCTTGGGGTGTACAATATTGAAGAGAAGTTATTTCTTCATATTTTCTGGGATTTTGACTATAGTGACAATTAGATTATATTTTGTGTGTTTTTGTGCACATTATATTCTTCATATCCCGTGTGGCGCTTAGTTAACCGCAGTGACAAATCAACTTTTCCATTTTTTCTCTTTTGTGGCTTTGTTTGGAACAACTTTCTTGGTAAAATAGAGCAAAAACAGATTTTTATATTATGTAAATATTGAATTTTAAAATATAACAGTGATATATTTATCAAATGTATCTCACAATATGAATATGTTTATTGAAATGTTGAATAAAATCAATCACATCTGTCATCATGCTGATATCGGGGAGAAAAAAAACTGAAAATATAACTCTAACATAGGAAATAAATATAATCTAGACAAAAACTCGTACAGGGCCTTTTTCTGCCCCCATATCTTGAAATTTGGGGACATTTTAACTGCATGAACTGTTGCAAATGTTTGTGTGGCATCAAGTATCTATTTTTTTATAGCGATTTTTGTTGTATAAATGTATATGTAGAAGTTTAATGCTGTCGAGATTCATTCATACATATACCAGAGTTTTTAAACCAGAGTCAGCCATTTGTGTCTGTTTTTGCAAACTGGTGTAAAGTTTGTTTGTAGCCTTAGATTGTGTTTGAAACAGAAATGTGATGCCATGCATGCCTGTCCTTAAAGTCACGTTGACCTCTGACATGTCATGCACGCTCCCCACAGTGCGCAGGTGTTGTTTGTGTATCTGTTGTGTCTGATCGATGTGTTTGTTTCTTCTCTTTGCTTGCTGAAGTGGAAAAGATTTGAGGACATACTGGGACTACAAGCAGGCTGCAGGGACGTATCAGCAGGCCTGGACACAGCTGCGACTGCAGGCCTTCCCGCTGTGGCCCCGCAGCCCACGAGAACTGCTGCTGTTTTATTAGCGGATTGGACATTTGATCATTCCAGTGTCCTGAACGAATCACATGAAAAGAAGCCGTATCTTGTCTTTTAGCCCAGTTCACATTAATAAATTTTATAAAATTGACTCGCTCTCTTTTTGTAAATACTACAGAACTGTAAACCTAACCTAAAATTTAAGAGTTTGACATTGCTTACCCGGATTGTCATTCCAAACCTGTATGACTTTGTCCCCCAGTTTCACAGACAAAGCTTAAGCCTAGTCCTAGACTACAATGCATGTTTGAGCCGTTTTAACTGCCGTAGTTTTGTCTCAAGATGCATACCAGTAATGTTTTTTTCTAAGGCACATTTATAAAATCTACTTAAATGTCCTAATTAAACATCCTGGCTTATTCTAAGCCCTTTCTATCAACATTTCTATCGTAAAATATGTTTAGCAGGCTCACACTGTTTAAAGCATGCAGTGACCAGGGGCTATAAACCTAAAATGGCCATATGACTGTAGTGCTGCATGCCAAGTCATACAGTAGCTTTGTGTGAGGAACATTTGAGCTGAAATTCAAGATATTATTCACTGAAGATTTTCCACTGGCAATGCTCTCAAATCTCAGTGACCCATAATTGATACCAAACACAATTGGCTTTCACATGTGACCAACCAAGTTTGAACGTGCTGCGACGGGAAAAACGTTTCACACAAAAGCTATCGTATGACACTTTCATAGTACATGTTTGTAGATTGAAAGCCCCTGGTCATGAAGGGCATTAGTGGCATGAGAAAAAGTAGCTTGTACATTCTGCAAATATGGGTATAGAACAACAACACATGAGTTTTCATTATTGGGTGAACTTTGCTAAAATGTATACACCGATCAGGCATAACATTATGGCCACCTTCCTAATATTGTGTTTGTCCCCCTTTTGCTGCCAAAACAGCCCTGACCCATCGAGGAGGTGTGCTGTGGTATCTGGCACCAAGGTGTTAGCAGCAGATCCTTTAAGTCCTGTTGGTTGCAAGGTGGGGCCTTCATGGATCGGACTTGTTTCTTCAGCACATCCCACAGATGCTCGATTGGATTGAGGCCAAGTCAACACCTCAAATTCGTTGTTGTGCTCTTCAAACCATTCCTGAACCATTTTTGCTTTGTGGCAGGGCGCATTATCCTGCTGAAAGAGCCACAGCCACCAGGGAATACCGTTTCCATGAAAGGGTGTACATGGTCAGCAACAATGCTTAGGTAGGTGGTACGTGTCAAAGTAACATCCACATGGATGGCAGAACCCAAGGTTTCCCAGCAGAACATTGCCCAAAGCATCACACTGCCTCCGCCGGTAAGTGGCGCGCACACACACCCGGCCATCCACGTGATGTAAAAGAAAACGTGATTCATTGGACCAGGCCACCTTCTTCCATTGCTCCGTGGTCCACTTCTGATGCTCACATGCCCACTGTTGGTGCTCTCGGCGGTTGACAGGGGTCAGCATGGGCACCCTGACTGGTCTGCGGCTATGCAGCCCCATACGCAACAAACTGCGATGCACTGTGTATTCTGACACCTTTCTATCAGAACCAGCATTAACTTCTTGAGCAATTTGAGCTACAGTAGCTCGTCTGTTTTATCGGACCACACGGGCCAGCCTTCGCTCCCCACGTGCATCAATGAGCCTTGGCCGCCCATGACCCTGTCGCTGGTTCACCACTGTTCTTTCCTTGGACCACTTTTGATAGATACTGAACACTGCAGACCGGGAACATCCCACAAGAGCTGCAGTTTTGGAGATGCTCTGACCCAGTCGTCTAGCCATCACAATTTGGCCCTTGTCAAACTTGCTCAAATCCTTACGCTTGCTCATTTTTCCTGCTTATAACACATCAACTTTGAGGACAAAATGTTCACTTGCTGCCTAATATATCCCACCCACTAACAGGTGCCGTGATGAAGAGATAATCAGTGTTATTCACTTCACTGGTCATAATGTTATGCCTGATCAGTGTACATTTTGTCCATGTTTGTATTTTTACTACTAAAAGGAAGGTCATCAGTTACTCACCTTCATGTCATTCCAAACCTGGCTATTTCTTCCGTGGAACCAAAAAGAAGATATTTTCTACATTTTGTCTATACTATAGGGTCCAATGTTGCCTTCCAAAATATATTGTCATACAAGTTTGAATGACATGAGGGTGAGTAAATTACCTTTTTTTTTTTTTTTTAAATGATCTCTTCAGGAGTGGTGGGTATGTCTCAATAAAACACTGTGACGATTTTCAGTTTTGGTTTTTATTGGTTAGGTCATCCAGCTACCTTACCTTTCAATTATCTTAAATATATAATTTACAGGGGGGAAATACAGATAAATTAAAACATTAAAAGTTACTATATATTCTCAGTGTCAAGATTAAGCGTCTGTAATAATACTGCAACACCATTCACCAAAAGAAGAAAAATCACTAATGGAGTCAATCTCTTTCAGAGCACAATATGACAGGTGACAATAGAGGTACAAACACATCTGCTATGTGATTATTTCACAGATGAGTCTATCCTGTTTCCAACCACAGAACAATTGAGCTAGTCCAAAAGAAACGGGAGTGGTGTGTTGCAAAGCCAGGGGTGATGCGGGCGGGGAACTTAATATCCAAACGTGTTCTCTCCACTGTAGGCCACGTACAAAAAGCCGTCCTCATCTTTTTCTTTTTCGTAGAGCTGCCCCATAGTCAGACTGAAACAAGAATGTAAATTGTTTTGACATACACAGAATTATATGTAGAGACAATTTATCCAAACAGACGAATGTATTAAATTTAAGAAAACATAACTCTGAATGAGAATCTGTAAACTTTCATCTTTCCATATTTTATGAGTTGAACATTACTCTGTTGGGTTCCAATGTTAAGAGTTTAGTTTAGTTAAGTATGTTTATATCTTCTGTTGCATGTCATGTGCTGTAAATGAGTGATGTGTACTCGGCTATTTTGTGAAAATTAAAACCAAACATATATTTGACAATGAGTGATAGGCAAGGAAAGTTACAAAAGGAGGAGGCCCCAATGTCAATGAATACCTCTGAACAGATTAATCAAAAGTAATTCCTTGCTAAATAAACTCTTATTTCCCTCTTCTGAGCCTGTTTTGTTAGTTCTCAGCACTCCAAGCTAAAGAATATCAGGTGAGTCTATTTGAGATGGCAGGTGGGGGAGGTAAATAGAGATTATTTAGGATTATTTAGCAGAATGTTGGATGTGACCTGTGGCGTCACTGGAAGATATTTCACTCAGCCTCCTTCCCTTTCAGACGAAACCTGATGCCATATATTTAGCTACAGGACACAATCACAGCCCTATACAGTTTCATCAGCTTGAAAGTTGCGTGTTCAGGATGCAATTCAAGTAAATATACATTGTGTATAAGAAAACAATAGATTTCTGTGGTTGTTTCAGTAAACTGCATTCCTACAGCTGTAATTGCCTGGCAGGAGCTTCATTGTCCTCTTTATTTCCTGGAATGTTTGCCATGAGATGTGTGGGTGGAAGGAAAGCTAGTGCCTATGATAAGTTTTCACCCCCTTCTTACAGATAAACTACAGATGTTTACTGGTTTTATGTGGTAATGATAATGACATTTCCATATAACTTTATATAGACAAACTCAGTAAGCAATTCTATCACACTGGTCTTATTTCAGTCATGTGGAAAAACATTTGAAACAGTGTTTTAAAGTTGTTTACCTGGCACAGTGCCTCCACAGAAGTTAATTACTGCCAAATTGAAATGATTTTTGATGGTAACAGACATGCCTAAATGCTGTTAATCACGTCACAGGTTTTCTCTGTATTTCACACTCTCAAGCCTTTAAGGGCCTGTTGCTGTAAAACATCACAACAACATATGTTGCCATGGTGTGTTTCTGCCAAACATGGCATTTAGCCTGATTGCTAAAAAGGTGTGATTTTGGTCTCTTAAGATCATAGAGCCTTCTAGTTGGCTTGTGAGATGTCATATGATTTTTGCCAAGCTCTGTCTAGATAAGCACCAGGGGGCATATTACAGAAAGATGGCATCACATTTATTAATGATACAAGATGAAGAACAGCGATGTTTGATGGTGGAAAGACTTTTTGAACACCCAAATGATGTGCTGAACTGATAAATAATTAGCTTATCAATACTTCTCTTTCTGCAGCATTTAATTAAACACATATCTATTTTGTTTCGCCATTTTAATCTCTAGTGTTTACTTCACAGCAGCTGCTTGCGCATCATTGGTTGCTTGGTAAAAAGCCTGAGAGTTGATTGCAGAGAGTTGACAGATAAAATTAGATTTTGTTAGATCCTAAATTAACTTAAAGGGATAGTTCACCCAAAAATTAATTACATTAATTATTCACCCTCATGTCATTCCAAACGCGCAAGACCTTCGTTCATCTTCACAACACAAATTAAGAAAAAAATCTGAGAGCTCTCTGACCTCTCCATAGACAGCTATTTAATTAAAACTTTCAAGGTCCAGAAAGGTAGTAAAGACATAGTTAAAATAGTCCATGTGACTCCAGTGGTTCAACTTAATGTTATGAAGCGACGAGAATACTTGCGCAAAAAAAAAAAAAAAAAAAAAAAAAAGCCTGTGTCAGACTCTTACGCTGACTCTTACAGTGCAAACGCTATGTCAGAATGCTGGCTTACCATTGGCCAACACTGTGATGCTGATGCAGAAGCTAGCCAATGGTGAGCTGCCGCTCTGCCGTAAAACTCGAAAGTGCTACACTGTTTACACTAGATCAACAGCATAAGAGACTGACACAGACGTGAGGAAATTGTTGAATAAAGTCGTTATTTTTATTTGTTTTTTGCGCAAAAAAAAGTATTCTGATCGCTTGATAAAATGAAGGTTGAACCACTGGAGTCACATAGACAATTTTAACAATGTTTTTACTGCCTTTCTGGGCCTTCAAAGTGGAAATTAAATTGTTGTCTATGGAGGGTCAGAGATCTCTCTGATTTCATCAAAAATATCTTCATTTGTGTTCTGAAGATGAACGAAGGTCTTATGGGTTTGGAACGACATGAGGGTGAGGAATTAATGACAGAACTTTCATTTTTGGGTGAACTAACCCTTTAAGATTTGCTTCTGTAATACGAATTTGTGAAAAATCCCAAATTAACTGGTCAGATCTTAACTTGAGACTCAAGGCAGAAAGTTTCTGTAATACAGGGCAACAGCACAGTGCGCATATTCTTTCTAACATGAGCCACAGAAGCTTGTAACTCTCACAGATGTTTGTGGTCTCTTGCTGGCCTCCTTTAAGTTTCCTTCTTGAGTGGTCACTCAGTTTTTGAGGACAACCTGCTTTTTAATTTCTTAATTATTGATATGACTTTATTTTAAAGGATATTCAATGGTTTGGAAATCTTGTGGCGTAGTTTTTTCTTCTGTTGATGTAAGTTCTGCCATTATCAACCATATTTTTAGCATTAGAGCAGGCATGGCCATTTGTAACTTGAAAGTTTGAGGCTTCCTGTGTTATCCGCTTCCTACTCATGCAACCTTTAAAAGCAACGGCCTGCACCAGTGACTGTATATTAATGAATACATTTCATAAACAATAGATTTTTATACTTTCTCTTCTCTAACAGAAGCCATGTCTGTTTTTACTTTCAGTCGTTTTCGGTTTATTGGTGGCTAAAAGCCCAAGAATAAGTCCAGTTATTCAATGCTGTAAAACATTACACACCATGTGCATGTCCAGGGGTGAAAACTTTTTATAGAGACTGTAATCAGTAGAATCATTGTAATAAATACAGCATGATTTTACCTGGACTGGGGGACAGTTTTGTCGACAAAAAGGAATATGGCTTTTTCAGAAGGCAGTTGGATCCGCTTTCTGATGATCCACATGAACTGAGCCACAGTAATGTCAGATGGGACCAGATACTTCCGCTTGTCAATGTCCACAATCTGTGAACCAGATACTTTCTCTACAATAACCTGATAAAAACACAAGAAAGAGCAATTACAGCCAATTATGTTTTAAATATGCACTTATAAAACCCAGAGGTTATGATGATGTGAAACTGTTTTACTGGTATGACCCTTACACACACACACACACACACACACACACAGAATCAACAATAAAGTCACACCAAGAGTGAAACGAATATGAAAAGCAAATTCACTCCAGCACAACCAACAATGCACTTTTCAGATGGTTTGTCAAGTTCAACACTAATTTTAGCAACAAAGGAAACAAAAACAAGACATTTAGCTAAAGTTATTTTATTTTTTATTTTTTTTGTATAATGGAATTTAATAAAAGACACTGCAAAATAGTCTTCATTCAAACACTGTTTTCCAAAACGTTTTTTTGGTCCATTTTGAGAAAAACAGAATCTTTTCTTTGTGAGACATGCGCACGGTTGCAGAAATTCACCTCTGGCCATTGTCTCTCATAATTATATATACTTTACTACAAGCATCACTAAATAAATTGGTTGAAATAAACTTTTAAAATGGAACTGCATTAACTACAATAAAAAATTCTGTTTATTGTAAAATAAATCTTTTAATTGTAAGAGACAGACAAAAGACTACTAGCCTTATGAAAGACAAAAAAGTGTGCATTTTGGCAGAACGTTTTATGCAAATAACTCAATAATTACAGGTTATGTCTGTAGTTCAAAGGCTCACAAAATACAAAAACATTTATTTTTTGGGGCTAGTGCTTAATATGTCTGGTTTGGGTCACTTCATATCCATCTTCAATGCCGATTTAAGATCATTTGGTGTTTAATGCTTTAGCACTATGAAATGCTCTGATATGTGCATCTTTCATTGCAGGACAAAGAAGAAAAAAAGAATCAAAATCTTGTTTGCGCTGAATGTACACATTTGGTCTGAAAATGCTGTTGTTGTTGATGCACTGTTGCAAATCAGTGATAAGCATTGTCACTATGACTTATTATAAATGATGAGATAAAGTATAAAAAATTGTTTTCAAATGTATACTCACAGGAACTCTGTCTGGGTACTTGTTGCGGATTTTGGCTGACTCCACACACCTGTGCTCTAAATGACAGACGCAAAAGTAAAGACATTGATCAGTCTACATGCAAGCTCAAGTCAGGTCAAGTCACCTTTATTTATATAGCGCTTTTTACAATGCCGATTGTTTCAAAGCAGCTTCACAGTGATAACAGGAAAATAATGCAACTGGATTTGATTCGGCTGTACAGCCGCTCTGGAGAAAACAGTGATGTCATCCAGCTCAGTTCAATTATCATATAGTGACAATGCGGGCAGTAATTTAGTTGAAAATGTATTTGAATATTATGTAGGAACCACAACCGTGTAGGAAGACACATCATGGCCATATTCCAGCATGTCAATGTCAAGATTCATCAGCTCAAACTGTGAAAGAATGGTTGTGAGGGAGCTTGAGTTGACATTGGGAGACTTGACCAAAAATTGATGCACCTCTGCATCAATGCATTATTTTTTGGTCAAGATCTTGTATTGACAATGCAAGAGTCCAGCACATCACAAAGACTTTCAATGTATTTAAGGTCTGGATCAGAAGAGCCGATTCATGTGTGAAAATGATTCTTCATGCTCCCTCCTGACCATTCTTTCACAATCTGAGCCTGATGAATCTCGACATTGTCATCCTGGAATATGGCCATGATGTGTCTTCCTACATGGTTGTTTAAGAAATGAAAAGCTACACACTCCATCAGTTAGGGTTGGAAGAACTGTTGCCAAACATATAACATGCTAGAAACATAAAAATCACTGCAATAATGATCCAATCATTGACTCTTAAGCATTTACCAATTTAAATCCAAACAGCGACTTTTTTTGGCCGGGCAGTGTATATTACAATATATATATATATATATATATATATATATATATATATATATATATATATTACACACTCACACTGTTTGACAATTACCAAAGCATAGACTGAGATATTCTCATCAAATAATACATATGCACGTCATATATGGCTGATAAAAAGGTGACATACTAAATAACAGAAAAGCCAGTGCACTGTTATCAAATGCACTTAAACAACACCAGAGACAGACGGTCAGACTACGGTGTAATATCGGTTTATTCTCGTTATCTAGTCGTTATGATGAGCAAACAACAGGCCTGACATAAGCAAATAAATAAAATGGGTCTTCTTAGATGGTAAATGGTGTTAAATTAGATACAATTAGCAGGTTGACGTGATAAAAACATCGGTTTGACAAACAGATCAATAATTACACGTATCTGACAGGCCGTTGTTGATAATAACATGACATTTTCGATGAATTACCCAGAGAATGGTCCTCTTTAAACATCCATTTCATTTTTGCAGAGGTATTGCTCGAAGAGCGACCTGTTAGTGGAAATATCTGATGAATTAAAGTCAATTAAACGTTAAAACTAAAAACGTCAACAATGTAACAGCAGCAGACATTCGTCTTCAGACGAGGCGTAATGACGTCACCGCGAGAGCGTGCGCTTACGTCACAGTGCGGCCGTACCATTCAGTTGATTCGGGGGGGTTAATACACGAATCCGCATATCTCTGCTGCAAGTACACCTCTACGTTTGCAGAAACCATATGGTGGAACTCATAGTTTTGGTTTTAAACACAAATCAGATTAATAACTATCGAATAATTAGTATGCGCATACTTCGCGCACGGCTAAGATTCAGGCTGTTGCTATGGTGAACAGACGACGCTTCCGGAACAACAACCAGTGCGCGTTTTGTTTGTTTGCTGGACCTTTTGTTTTCAAAAGTGTACTATTAAGCCAAAAAGCGTTTGTTAATCGTTGTTAGTAAATATATTTGACAACGCATGCACAGCTCAAATTATATACATGTGTTTAAATGGTGTTGTGAATTGTTGGATGGAAGTTTGTGTTTCCTGGGATATTAATAACAATGGCTTTTTATGACGTTTACGCTCACCCTGCTTTAATAAGATACAGGGCGTGTGTTTGCACGAGAGCAACACTGTTTGTCTTTGTGGTTTTATGCCTCACGTATATTTCACCTCTTCTGGTGGCTTATAGAAGTCAAGGTAAGATGCATTTTATTCCAAGCAAATTATTTCCAAAATCCTAAATATGGGATAAAATAAAGTGACCCAGTGTGTTGCTATGAACAGGGTTCTGGCTGAAGAGAAGCACATATGAAGAGCAGCCGGTCATACAGTTCCAGTATGACATATTCCTGATCGGAGCAACAGACACAGCTGGGAATTATGTAGCATGGAGCACATTTCCCAACTTTAATCGACTGATCGGAGATAATTTACGCATTCCACATATCTCTGTGAGTATGAAATATGAACAAATTCATTTAGCTACCATAGCTAGTGCAATAGTGGACTCTGGAAGCAAAGCTGCACTGGGTTTGTTCATTATTCAGGCCCAGGAGGAGGACAGGAACCAGGATGGGAAATCCGATCTCCTCATGCTTCAGATCAGCATCCCACTCAAACCAGAAGAGCAGATGTTCGGCGTTCAGCTCCTCCTCACCTTCTCATACCAGCTGTTTGTGTGTATTGAGTGCATTCCTATATACCACCACAAATGAAATGCCTTTCTGTAAATTTTTCTCTCTCTCTCTCTCTCTCTCTCTCTCTCTCTCTCTCTCTCTCTCTCTCTCTCTCTCTCTCTCTCTCTCTCTCTCTCTCTCTCTCTCTCTCTCTCTCTCTCTCTCTCTCTCTCTCTCTCTCTCTCTCTCTCTCTCTCTCTCTCTCTCTCTCTCTCTCTCTCTCTCTCTGATTCATTCTGTTAATCTGTCCATCTCTAGAGAATGTCTACTGTTGTTATGCAGACGCTTGCCTTTGTGCAGCATTCCTCACCTGTCCCAGGTTCTCAGCTTTTCATCTGTGGAGACCTGAGGCTAAACCAGCGAACTCCTCTTCCTCACCGAGGTTTACATAGTACCTACAATGTGAGTATATCTGAACAACCCCAGGGAGCTTTGATACTGAACCGGTTTGACTTGCAATGCCACAATCTTGTCAAAAGTGTGTGAACAAGATCATAACTTAATTTAAAACATTAGCAATGGAAATATTATAGAACATATTTGCATATATTTTCTTCACAGTCCTAAATTCTAAATTAACAAACCTGAATTTACATAAAAATTATGTTTTTCATGTAAGCAGGCCTCAATGTTGTCAGAATAAGGTTTATGTGTAAAGTGTGTCACAAATCACATATTTATTTTGAATTGCCTCTCCAGGTATCAGTGATTGATGTATCCAGTCCGTTTGCGAGCACATATGACCTGGCCAACATCATTAGACTCTATCAACAGAGAAACTGTAAGATTATGAAAATCAAAACTTATTCATAAACATAAATTTTATTATTATTATTATTATGAATATGTCCAAAACCTCTCGTCTTCCTTATTTTTGCGTCATTGCTTTCAAAAACACAGATTTGTAGTCACTATATTTCTCAGCGCTTACCTATAATATTTACTCCAGAATGTTTTATTTCGGTGTTTATCACCTAATTAGATATATATTCTTGAAACCTTATTTGCCAACTCTTTCTGTCCATTTCAAATGTCAACCCATTGTTGGTAATGTAGGCATTCATGTGCTGCTGTAGGTTACTTTAGTTTTTGCTGAAATGTCACTTTTGTTCCCAGCAGCCTCTCTATCTTTAAACGATCCATTTCTCACACACAGTGACAACTCATCTCTCCAGCGTCATTCCCGTGTGGACAGTGGGCAGAGCTGCAAATGCTCCATTCCAGATCAGTGCACAGATCAACTATCCAGTAGAGACTATTACATATCCTTTACATGATCAGTGTGTGTTTATATATATATATATATATATATATATATATGTGTATATATGTATGTGTGTGTGTACATAACACACATAACACAACATTTAAGACCACCTATCTAATATTGTGTTGGTCCCCCTTTTGCTGCCAAAACAGCCCTGACCCAGCTAGGCAAGGTGTGCTGTGGTATCTGGCACCAAGATGTTAGCAGCAGATCCTTTAAGTCCTGTTAGTTGCGAGGTGGGGCCTCCATGGATCGGACTTGTTGGTTCAGCACATCCCACAGATGTGTGATTGTTGTTGCTTGTTGTTGCTCCTCAAACACTTCCTGAACCATTTTTGCTGTGTGGCAGGGCGCATTATCCTGCTGAAAGAGGCCACAGCCACCAGAGAATACCGTTTCCATGAAAGGGTGTACATGGTCTGCAACAATGCTTAGGTAGGTGGTATGTGTCAAAGTAACATCCACATGGATGGCAGGACCCAAGGTTTCCCAGCAGAACATTGCCCAAAGCATCACACTGCCTCCGACGGCTTGACTTCTTCCCATAGTGCATCCTGGTGCCATGTGTTCCCCAGGTAAGCGGCGCACACACACCCAGCCATCCACGTGATGTAAAAGAAAACGTGATTCATTGGACCAGGCCACCTTCTTCCATTGCTCCGTGGTCCAGTTCTGATGCTCACATGCCCACTGTTGATGCTTTCAGTGGTGGACAGGGGTCAGCATGGGCACCCTGACTGGTCTGCGGCTATGCATCCCCATACGCAACAAACTGCGATGCACTGTGTATTCTGACACCTTTCTTTCAGAACCAGCATTAACTTCTTGAGCAATTTGAGCTACAGTAGCTCGTCTGTTTGATCGGACCACACGGTCCAGCCTTCGCTCCCCACGTGCATCAATGAGCCTTGGCTGCCCATGACCCTGTCGCCGGTTCACCACTGTTCCTTCCTTGGACCACTTTTGATAGAGACTGACCACTGCAGACTGGGAACATCCCACAAGAGCTGCAGTTTTGGAGATGCTCTGACCCAGTCGTCTAGCCATCACAATTTGGCACTTGTCAAACTCGCTCAAATCTTTACGCTTGCCCATTTTTCCTGCTTCTAACACATCAACTTTGAGGACAAAATGTTCACTTGCTGCCTAATATATATCCCACCCACTAACAGGTGCCGTGATGAAGAGATAATCAGTGTTTATTCACTTCACCTGTCATAATGTTATGCCTGATCGGTGTATATATATGTGTATATATAATGTGTATATATATATATATATATATATATATATATATATATATATATATATATATATATATACATACACACAGGAATGAGATTCTGAATATTATATATATTTTCCTCATTTCTGTCATTCTGCACAGATTCCAGAAATGTATGTCTTTGTTACAGCGGTTTAGCACATTTTAGTACAACTGTCGTTATAGGTTAATTTAGTACAATTTATTTTTTATTTTTTTAATCATATTAAAAAACATAAATGTTGACCATTTTGTCATAGTAACCAAGTCTGAGTATCAAAGCAGAAACAGGAAAGTCAAACCAAAGTCTAAACACGAAACGTGACACATGGCAACAGGATATTGAATGCTCGATTCAAGGATATATTGCATATTTTTATTGTTTCATGCTTGGTTACTAAAATCAACCATCTGGTTTACAACAAAATGCTAATACCAAAAAAAAAGAAGTCTGAAGTTTCTTTCAGATAACATTATTTTGATGCAAAACACATGATAGGAAATTGTCCCATTATGCTTTTTAGTTTGTGGCTACAACCTAGTCTCTCACGAGCACATATTGGACACATGCAGTCACTTCCTGACTTCTGTGCATTCCTAGACTTGCCAGTCATGCTTCATTTATCAACTCCAGTTTAATTTCCTTGACTGGATTTTCTACCTATCGACCAGGCTTTTGGGAAACAATTAAGTTTGCCTGGATTCAGTATGTCAGTGTCCTGCTCATCTTTCTCTGGGTTTTCCAGCACATTCAAACATTCATCTTTCAGAACCAGGTTTTACCGACCACCACAGTACCGCCATTTAAACAGCACAGCTCTTGATGTGACCTGGGTTTCTTGTTTTTTCTTTTTTATGATTTTATTTTTGTTGTACAATTATCAGGACCTTCATTCATTGTTGAGGACTTCATATATATATATATATATATATATATATATATATATATAGTTGTCTTTGTTCAGTGCAAGTACAAGCAAACAACATTTCTAGCAGGATCCTTGTGGAGTCTCTGGTTTTTCTAGTTTTAAAGTACTTAAGGTATAGCTGCATACTGTTCAAGGTGTTTTTGTTGTGTGGTTGCAATGTGAAAGAATGATATAATAAATATAAATCAAAACTGTAGACAATGCTTGTTTTTTAAGTATGACTTATAAGATTGTATAAAATGGCCTCATGCTGTTTGATAAATATGAAGAAACATTTTCTACATTATTTATTCCTCTGGGAACATGAGTGACTCACTGAATATTGCTTAATGTACAGAAGGAAATGTCCTAATTTTATTACATTTGAAAAATTTAAATAAATAATTTTAGCATGGTGTCTTTGTTAAAGGTGCTGTATGTAAGTTTTTCACTTTACTAAAGCATAAAAATACCACAATGTGCTTGCAGATATGTAGGAAACATGCTAAATTCACCTACTTATTTCTCAGAAAACCAATGCTACAGTCATGGCACTTTGAGATTTTCTTTAAAATGTAAAGTGCTATACAAATAAAATGTATTATTATTATTATTAGTTATTTTACTTTGAAATGTGCGTTCCGTGTCGGATGTCTGTTTTTGTCTTGGTCTGTGCGAAACCGCACGCCGCCAGTTTACCCAATAGTATTTCGACACCACAGGTTGCCAGTTGGCTGAAAACACAGCGTATTGCTGCCCTGGAAGCCAGCGAACAAACTGGGTCAGAGATCACAGATTCTACCCGACCGAAAAAGCCTCAGCATCCATCTAAAAATCTCTATGAACGAGAGCACATTAAAACGCGGATAAATCCACTCATCAACTTACAGTGTGGCTTTCATTGTCAATTGCGCTCGCTCCTGTTTTGTGTCCTCCAGCGTCGAGTCTGAGGAGGAGGGGGCGGGGCATACAACGCTCTCCAATATTTTGAATTTGGACTGCAGTACCCATTTCAACCATTTCAATTTGTCAATCCTACATACCACACCTTTAAGCTACTGCATGATATTTAATGTTGTCGTTTGACAGGCTATGTTACACTAAATTATGTGATAAACATCCTTTGGAAGATTGTTGTCAGTAATCAAGCTAAAGGAAACAGATGATATAACAATTATCAGTAAGATGGCTTCAAACTGCTGTTGAATCAAACCAAACAACACCACATATTGTCTTTGTCTCAGTTTGTTCCACAGATACACATTGACAAAAACTGTAAATGCATTTCTAATATTCTCTATCCTAGCTGTTGTATTCTCCTCCATGCCTACCAATAAGATCAAACACAGGAAGTTTGGTACAATGGACAGGATGCAGATGTAATGTTTTCCTGTTTCATTCATCCTTCATGTGCCACATGCTCTTCTCAGATATGGGGATTAAATCTTACATAATTTAGTTGGTGCATATTAATCTTTTAGAAAAACTTACCAGATACAGCTAGTTTAGTTTAGCAATGTGTTTAGTAGTTTACGTGAGTACACACAGTTGCGTTACAATGAGCTTTGTATTATTCCTAACACAATGAAAAAGCAGATAATGTATCTATTCCATGAAGTTCATTCACAGATCATCTTACAGAAGGCAGATGGTTCCGCCCACCTCCTGTCAATCACCCTTAAAGGCCACGTCTCAGCTTTTTTCACATCCAGAGAGTTTACGGCAGAAACTTTTTAACACTGAATACGGACACATTACTCAACAGGAGGTAAGGCATAATAATAGGTTATGCTTTAATAATATGCGTCTACTGTCGACATAAGGTATTATAGGAATGTATGTGTTTTAGCTGAAGTATTTTTGTGGGATAACTCTTTAAATGATCTGTTTGGCGGGAGTGTTACTTTTTCTAGATGTCTGTGACATGGCAGCCGAGTTTCCTCGGTGTCAGTGGAAGTCACATGTGTTTAATATAACATTTATATAGTTAACAATAGTGTTGTAGAAAGAAACACTTGATGCCCGATCGATGAATGAATTGTTACAAAGTTTGTGTGTGTCTAATGTCCTCAAACACTAGTTCACTGGTACGCATTTTGGGGAATAGACGCGTTCCGCTTGTTTGGGCATCATAGCGCGCGCTCCGAGGCAAACGCATTTCAGTCATGATGGTGTCCCGTAATGCTGTCTGTATTGTCACTTTTCAACTTTTATTTATTTAACGCATTAGTTACCAAATGGCTCTGTGTAAAGGAGCACATAAAGAAAACAAACGAAATATAATATATATTTTAATTGATCACACCTCATTTCCCATCTGCTTTCCCTGCCAGGTGTATAACGCTCTTAAAGCGACAGTTCACCCAAAAATGAAAATCATATTACCTGGTGCTCCAAAACCGTACATTGTCTTTTGTGTCTTGTGCCTTAAACCCACATGAAAAAAAAAATAGTATATTATAATAAAATTACTCTAGTTGCCTAAGTAATATAGTGTTTTTGGACCATACTATAGGCTAGTAAATACAGTAAGTATACCTCAGTATTTACTATAGTTCAACAATTGACAAGTTAATACTACAGTATGCTGTAGTATAAATTAACAAAGTGTAGCAAATACTATAATATACTACAATTTACTAATTTTTTTCCTGTAGTTTCTTTATTTTAGTATGGTTCAAAAACACTGTAGTATTAGAGTAATTTTACTGTATTATATAGTATGTCTTCATGTGGGATATTCAAAGTCTTCTGAAGCCGTACAAAAGCTTGATGTGAGAAACAAATGTAGGCTATAATAATTTCAGTAATTTTGGTCTGTTCCTCACAGTCACACAGAGTCAGATTTATAAAATAGCCCACAAACTGCTTTATGGAGGTTTCAGAGCTTGGCTTGAGTCTGAATGAGGGTGAGAAAATGAACATTTAAATATTTAGGTGAACTATCCCTTTAAAACAAATGTCTAAAAGTTTCGATTGTGTTCACAAATACGTCCAGAGGGTTGTTTTTAAGTGTGCATTCCCTATCCATTTCATGCCACGTCTGAATAAATCAGCTTTCCATTGATGTATGGTTTGTTAGGATAGGACAATATTTGTCCGAGATACAACTATTTAAAAAATCTAAATATTGAGAAAATCGCCAAAGTTTAAAGTTGTCCTTAGCAATGCATATTACTACTAATAATACTTTTTTTTTTATATATTTACCGTATGAAATTTACAAAATATCTTCATGGAACACGATCTTTACTTAATATCCTTATGATTTTTGGCATAAAAGAATAATCAATAATTTTGACCCATACAATGTATTGTTGGCTATTGCCACAAATATACCCGTGAGACTTATGACTGGTTTTGTGGTCCAGGGTCACGTATGTTTTTTGTTGTAATTCAATATATTTATGTAAGTCAATTTTACACTAATTTGGCTCATGGGCCCAGTTGTTTAAACATAATCTGATCAGATTTCGCTATTGGATAGATTTGCTTGATCCTGAACAGGAAATCCAGATCATTCTAAACGTTTTGAACAACTGATCCTGGCACATAATCCAATCTTGGTTTTGATCTGAATCAAACCTTCATTGTGTTGTTCAAAACTTTTTAGTTTTAGTTTGGGATTCTGTATCAAAATCTGAAAATCTGTATCATGTAGTATACATATTCATTTATAATTTGCACTTAATTTGTTTAACTATTACAGTGACAAATTACACATTAGGTTACTTTTTAAGCCTTTCATACAGTAAAGTAAAAATAATCCCCCAAACAGCTGTCAATATCAAACAAAAATAAAATATTTAATTGTACATTGGCACAATCATCAGAGACGAACCAGCGAAAGCAAAGTTTCTCAAGGGCATGCAAAACTTTTTTCAGTTAAACAAAGACAAAACTGAAGTCATTGCATTTGGAAACAAAGATGAAGTTCTCAAGGTGAACACATACCTAATATGATAGGATTTCGATTTATCGGATTAGATCAAATCTTGGTTTGTTCAAAAGAAAAACAGGATTCTGAAATCAGATTAGATCACAAAAACCAATCTTGGTTTTGATCTGGATCAAAAGTTTGTGGTGTTCAAAACTTTTTAGTAAGATTGGGACCTTTGATCCAAAAAAAATCAGGATTATACTGATCCCAGCAGAAGGGTGGATTTCAGGAACAAAAATGTAACAAAACTTTAAAACTGGAGAAAAATACAACATTTGTATAATGGAATATACACGCACACATATTTTTTATGTTGCTCTTGATTAGTTTAACTGTTAAAGTAATAAAGTAAAAAAGAGATTTTGACGCCATAAAATAATCCCCGAACAGCTGTCAGAAGAAGTCACCTTTATTTATATAGCGCTTTTTACAATGCCGATTGTTTCAAAGCAGCTTCACAGTGTTAAACAGGAAAATAATTAACAGAATTTGATTCAGCTGTACAGCCGCTCTGGAGAAAACGGTGATGTCATCCGCTCATTTCAATTATCATATAGTGTCAATGCGGGCAGATCAGTAATTTAGTTGAATATTTAGTGTCCCCAACTGAGCAAGCCAAAAGACAAAGGCGACGGTGGCAAGGAACCAAAACTCCTTCAGTGGCATTTACGGGGGGAGTTTAATAGACACGGTCTCTGCAGACATTTCAGGGATGCGTTGGTAATGTCCAGGCGCAGGTCCACCATCTGATCTGGATACGGCCCGGATCCGGCTGACTGCAGTAAACCTCAGGATAAACGGAGAGACTAACATTAGCGTAGATGCCATTTCTTCTTATGATGTAACGAGTACATCAGGTGTTATGGGAAGTGTTCCCGGTTCCGGCTGACCTAGTTAATGCAGCCTAACAATCATTTAAGTGATTTGAATAAAATATAAATTAAAAATGTTTTATGTGTATGCCATAGTAAAAGAGATGTGTTTTTAGTCTAGATTTAAACTGACAGAGTGTGTCTGCTTCCCGAACAATGCTAGAAAGACTGTTCCAAAGTTTAGGTGCTAAATAGGAAAAGGATCGACCGCCTGCAGTTGATTTTGATTATCAACTGGCCAGAGTTTTGAGACCGCAATAGACGTGATGGAGTATAATGCCTTAAGAGCTCGCTCAAGTACTGGGGAGCTAAACCATTTAGTGCTTTGTAAGTAATAAGCAAGATTTTAAAATGTATGCAACGTTTGATAGGGAGCCAGTGCAGTGTTGACAGAACCGGGCTAATATGGTCATACTTCCTTGTTCTAGTAAGAACTCGAGCTGCTGCGTTTTGGACCAGCTGCAGTTTGTTTATTAAGCGAGCAGGGCAACCACCCAGTAGAACATTACAATAATCTAGCCTTGAGGTCATGAACGCATGAACTGTTCAGCATTTTGCATTGAAGATAGGGCATTTCAATGGTTTTGCATTCTCTCAGAAAATTTTTGCGTAGCGTTTACCAGAGAAACTTTGCATTTACTCGCAAAGAACTTTTGACTGGTTCATCTCTTATGATTGTGCCAATGTAGTTTACAAACAGTGATAAAAAACACTTTATTAAATTAAATATATTATTTGTTTGATATTTACAGCTGTTCTGGGATTATTTTATGGCGCCAAAATCTCTTTTTTACATTACTGTAGGCTACCAAAAGGCTTAATAGGAAGCCTAATAATGTCTACTTCTGATTTATTACTTTAACACAAACTAATCAAGAACAAAATAAAAAAAATGTGTGTATATATTACATGATACAAATGTTGCATTTTTGACCAGTTTTAAAGTTTTATTACATCTTTTTTGTTCCTGAAATCCATCCTTCTGCTGGGATTAGCATAATCCTTATTTAAATTTTTTTTTTGGATCAAAGGAATCCCAGTCTTACTAAAAAAGTTTAGAACAACACAAACTTATGATTTGATCCAGATCAAAACCAAGATTGGATTTTATTATCTAATCTGATAATTTCCAAGATTTTATCCAATCTGTGATCCGAAATCCCACTGGATTACTTTTGAAAAACTGGGCCTAGGAGTACTAAATGTGATTTCACTTGATACTTCAGTTAATTTTAGAGTATTATAGTTATTCAATGACGTTTAAAATCGATGCAGCAATCAATATGAAGAAGTCTGCATTAACCATCAGTATTAGATATTGTCTGTGCTATCATACTTGACTGTTAATAAATAAAACAGCGGAGATCTGAGCCAGTTAATTCCTGTCCATCAAAAGGGAGATGACAGTTACAAATTTATGCATGAATAAGATCAAAGACATTGGCTGCATCCGAAATCGCGTACTATGTGAGTAGGTACTACATTTTGAATTTGAACGAACTTTGCGACCATTAAAAAAGTAAGTTCTATATAGTATGAATAAGTGTAGTATGAATTTAATCCGGACGTACTACATCCTCCATGTTGTCGTTATAATGTGACCTACCAGCATCAGTTGTGTTCCTTCATCTCCATTCATAAAAAGTCTCCCGTGGCCTCATGAGATAGTAAAGTTTCCATTGTATGCACACTTCAGAATCTCGCTGGAAGTAGTAGGTCATCCGGTCATCCGAGGAGGGCCTTTTGTTGTGGTGACGGTTACCTTGATTAGACTGACAGGACAGCTGATTCGGGGGTTGCCTAGCAACATAAAAAAACAGGCAGTGTTCCGAGACGCGCGTTTAGGATTGCGCATTAGCTTTGTCCAGGCTGAAAAATGCTGTTTTTTTTTTTTTGTCATGATTCGAGCGTTTATCAACAATTTATGAGACGGTTGTTGTCAGATTTCATTGGTAATTGTAAGCTTGGTGAACAGTCTTGGAGAATGATGTTTCCCCATTCAAAGAGATTGGAGCTGCACTTGCATGCCCAAGAGGTGTTTCAAAGATGGCCGCCGAGTGAAATGATTTGTCTTAAAGGGACTTTGATAAGTTGTCTACCACCAAAAATGACAGCAGAGTTGTTTTTTTCTTTTTTTTTTATTCTGTGGAAGGAAGATAAATGTGTTTAAACTAGAATAATAGAAATAGAAATGCCAGTCATGAACAATCCATTAAGGTGTCGCTGTGCTTGCTTTCGTAGGTAAATAAAGTTCACAGTATGCTGCGGTGGAGAGCGCCAAAGCCCACCGTGTTAAGCCTTGTGCTAATTCCGGCTGTCGCAGGGGTGCTTCTGTACGGCTGGTACAGCCGTTCTCCCCTTCAAAACATCACTCCGTCTGAGGGCAAGGTACACGTGTTGCTGCTGTCGTCTTGGAGATCTGGCTCATCCTTCCTGGGCCAGGTGTTTAACCAGCATCCGGATGTCTTTTACTTGATGGAACCAGGCTGGCATGTGTGGATGTCTATACAGCATGCCGGCGCACGTAGCTTGCGAATGGCGGTGCGCGATACAATTCGCAGCGTCTTCCAGTGCGACTTGTCAGTGATGGATTCTTACATCCCCCAACCACAAAACGTCTCCAAACTCTTCATGTGGAGCCACAGTCATGCGCTCTGCTCCCCACCCGCATGTTTTCTCACAGCTCGCGACGAGATTAGCAAAGAACAAGAATGCAAACAGCACTGCGACACGCACGGTTTGGAGCTCGCAGAGGCGGCGTGTAGGACTTACAGCCACGTAGTGTTAAAAGAGGTTCGCTTCTTCGAGTTGGAGTCTCTTTACCCTCTACTGCGGGACCCCTCTCTGAATCTGCGCATCATCCATCTAGTGCGTGACCCGCGAGCGGTATTTCGTTCCAGGGAGCAGTCGGTCAAAGCCCTGGTGAAAGATAGCGCCATAGTACTTGAACAGGCTGATATTCCTGAGAACGATAGATCTTACCAAGTCTTACAGGAGATTTGCCGCAGTCATGTGCGCATTTTTGAGACTGCAATGTTTAAGGCACCCGATTTCCTACGGGGACGCTACAAAATGGTACGTTATGAGGATCTAGTGCGTAACACGCAAGCGGAGATCGAAGCCATGTACAAGTTTGTGGGTCTGGAGATGACCGAAACTTTGGAGGAGTGGATCTACCGCATCACTCATGGTAAGGGCAAGGGAACGAAGAAGGACGCCTTCAAAATCACTTCGCGAAATGCAGAGGACGTCTCCTTGGCTTGGCGAACCACCTTACCGTTTGAAAAAGTCCAACACATCCAGGATGTGTGCAAAGGAGCCATGTCTCTGCTTGGATATAAGATGGTGGATAGTGAGAAAGAGCAAAAGCTGCTGGATTTAAACCTTCTGACACCTCGTGAACGCTATCAATTCAGCTGGCTACCTTCTAAAAGCACTACCGCTAAAGTATAGAGTTGCCCCGGAGATCAAATGCCTAAAGACAGAAGAATTGTGGGGAATCTGTTATTTGTGGACACTACAGTGTTCTAGTGAATAGGAATAGGAAGTTTCTCTGTGAAACAAGAGACTAGAAGAGCTGTCCTCTTTCTTAACTTTTACCACTGGATGCTGTTTTTGAAGAAATTATGGTCAAATTAACTTTAAGATGTATTTATTGACAATGAGACTATTATGGTGTTGTTTTTGTTTTTAAAAAAACTGCATTTCAAATGGGCGTAGTAGATGCGGGTTTAAGCGATCTATGATGGGACAGCGTGTTTCTCTCTTTTTTTCACGTCACATAGAAATGCCATTCAGCTATCTACAGATTTAGACAGACTTTTACCTGCATTAAGCTGAATGTCAATGTCCTCGTGAATAAAGCAGTTAATATTTGATTGTACGTTTAGATTTATTGTTATGCTATTTTAAGAATTTTGTTGATTGTAGACTACAGTAGTTCTCACTGGATTTACACTTTACCCCCCACCAAAAAAAACTGTAAAAAGGATAATAATGTCACATGACTCAAGAGAAAAATAGAAATGTTTTGAACTCTTAATCTTGAATAATTATGTAACAAAATCAGAAAAGTAATGTAAAATATTTTTCATTAAATGCACGGAAAGGATAGCCTTGAAATACTGGAAAATGAACCTGGGGAGTGAAAATGTATAATTATTCAGAGAGTAAGATTTTGTTTTTGTATTTTCTTGACCAATGAAGATCTTTACAAAGCTACTGTGCCATATTTGCTACTCAGCCATCACTAACCATTGAAAAAGAAGTGTTGTTGAAGTGTTACAGACATAATGGGGCTTTTGTGTGTGATTAATATATGACATGTTTGTTTGTGATAAAATAGTGTGATAAAGTCTAGCTAAAAGGACTTTGAACTCGGATGTCAGACACACTTTTGCTTTTACAGTACAATGGTACTGCTTTGTTCGTCATTTACATAAAGGGATTTTATTATTTGTGTTTTGTGCTATAGCATTCGTCTATACACTTGGAAAAAATGTGATCAAATGTAAACTAACTGATTGAGGTGTTGCCGTTAATGAGATGTTTGATTTCAGTGGGAGCTGGTATTTTATTGACGTTTGAATCACATTGATTTATATTGAACATGTCAAGCAGTGACTTAGATTAGTTGAAGTGTAAATAAAGGTATAAATCACACAAGATCAAAGAGTCTCTTCTGATAACAGAATATATTTTGTTGTGCTATGGGGGTTATTACAGAAAGCAGGTTATGTGACATACCTAGGTATGTTTACGAGTAAGTAAACGGATAACCTCAAACTTTCGGCTCCAAAAATGGAGGTAACTTTCAGGGTATGTAAGTAGCCATAGCAACTCACTCTCTGAACATAACCTGCTCCAGAGCAGCTCATGTTCCAGGGTTAGTTTGCTTAAGAGGTATTCAGAAGTGTGTTATATAATTAATATACTTATATTAATATAACCATATTTGTTTTATAGTTAGTTATATAATATACAATATTATATATTAATTCTAAAGCACTATTATAACAAGGTATAATGTTTAAATGTTAATTCAGTTCAAATATATTTATTATTTTTATTGTCATCTCACACATGGATCAGCATTCAATTAATTAGCATCAAACAAGCAATATAATCCTTATTCTCAGTGAATAAAGATTACTACTTAAACGAAGAGATTGAAAAAATTGTACAACCACCAAATAGGTGGCGATGCGCACTAAGTAGGTTATGTAACTCGCCATTAAACAAAAGAAAGTAGTTTATCTTAGTGTCTGTTTCCATGGTGAATCATCGATTTGTTGCTCTGTTGAGAATGTCTTGTGTGTTAACCGGGAACATACTCTGAGTTGTCTGAACTTACTCCGCAACTCGGTTTTTGGAACCATACCTTGAGTAAGCAAGGTTTGGGTTAATCAACCGAGAGTTCAAGGTATATGTGACGGTAAATTAACCTTGCTTTCTGGAATACCCCCCAGGAGGGAAGTCTGATTATGTATTCATCACAATCCATGTTATAAATATATAGACAGAGATTTTAGAAAAAAATAAATCATGGTACACATTTAGAATGTCAGTATTTATGTTTGTTTGGTGTTAGTAAGTTGTCTCTAGGTTTATAATTACTGTTGGTGTTTTGGTTGTTTGCACATGTTCAAAGTAAAAACATTATACCTGGTTTGTCTAAATCTGTCTATTTGATCAATGTTGCATGTTTGGTGAAATGGAGTAAAACTGTGAATGACTTTTTACCTTGCACACTTTTTTGGACAGCTGATCATTAAAAACCCTGCTGTAATAATGTGCGTGTGTTGTAACATAATAAACAACATAAAATAGAATCACACACAGACTTGAAAGGGGTGTCAGAAAGTGAAGACCCAAAACTCACACCCTAACCTCCTAACAGAAAACTTAGAATTTTTATACAGAACATTATTTACTTAAAAAAAAAAAAAATTACACACACATATATATATATATATATAAAGGAATCGCGATTAATCATATCCAAAATAAAAGTTTGTTTACACATACAGAATGTGTGTGTGCTGTGTATAATTATGTATACATAAATACACACACATGCATGTATATATTTAAGATTTTTTAAATAATTATGTATAAAATATTGTATAATATACAGTGTGTGTGTATTCAAATATACATAATTATACACAGCACACATATATTATGTAAACAAACTTTTACTTAAACGAGAAACTGAAAGAGCAGAAGCACAGATACTCCTGGCAGAGGAACAAATCAAGCTGACCAAACTGCAGCAAACCAAAGCGAAACTTCAGATCCGCCTCCTAAAAGCAGGGCTTGGAAATGCTGGTCTCTCCTTCTCAGAAGAAGAAACCTGAACATTCTTTATTTTGTTAACTATTGGACATTTAGCCATTTTATTTTAAGACGTTTTCAAAATATCCACAATGTATTTGTTAATGTATATTTGTTTTTTATTTGTTGTGGCTCAGATGAGGGGTCATAAAAGAAATTATGAATGGAAGTGGATGTTTATGTTATTTTTGTGTTTTGTCTCAAAATAAGAAAACCTTACAGTGACCCCATGTTGGCTCTTTTACCTGTTCTTTACATAGCTGGTAGCCCACATTGTGCTATGTTGTCCCATTTAGAGCACTGGTAATCCGGATTTGGTCATCTTGAAAACTGTGTATCTGGATCAGTGTGATCCAGTCCAATGTTGCTTTGAAAAACCGGCATAAAAGTAAGACAGATTACCTGACCCTGAATAAGAAGAAATGGGATTTCCAAATCCGGATCATTTTGATCCAGATTAAATGTTTTGAACAACTGGCCCCTAGTGACAAAATTCTAGGGCAAGGTGGGCCTTTCCTCTTAAAATTAAAGAAAAAATCCTAGTAAAGAGGAAAGTAATTCAGAAAGCATCTTAAGGTCCAAAATTGTTTGGAGTACGGACGAGGACTTTTAAGAGGCTTAATAAGTTTATTTAGCAGTGGAGAAAATGGATGAAACTCAAAGAGGGAGAAGAAATCTGTTGAAGAAACACAATGCATGAGTGAGTTAATAAGACACTACACATTAGATCGTGCAGGGATCATGTTTGTGACCGATCTTATTAGAGACACGCAAACATCTCCGACACAGCGCAGAAATGCCATAGCGCCAGAAATTGAAGTAATCACTACATTAACATATTTGGGTCTTTCACAACTTTCTATAAACAAAGTGATCACACAATTACAACAATTTCAGAACGTTATTGTGTCGCACGTTAATATTCATTAATTACAACATTAACAGCATGGTAAATAAAAAAATAAAGAATATATATATATATATATGTGTGTGTGTTTGTGTGTGTGAGTGTGAGCGAGAAAGAGAGAGAGAGAGAGAGAGAGAGAGAGAAGGAGTATGGTAAAACAGGAAAAATGTAATTTCAAAGTGAAGGCTTATATAGACCCTATACTTAAAAGCGCTCTTTTTTTCCTTCTTGGACAACCAACCAATCACAGTCTTCAAAAGACTGTGTCATACGTAGCAACGGGATCAGCCCCGCCTCCTCACTAAGATAAAAGTTTTTGTAATTTCCTCGCTCGGAGTTGCTCTCAGATCGGTCCTGAATCACTAAGACTCCTACGTAGAAGTTTTTAAGGTAAATTAGGAGCTTTCTGAGAGGATTCTTAGAAGCTTTAAGAATACGGGCCCTGGTCTTGTGGCCTCTATTTGGGTTTTACATTAAAAAAAACACATCTTGTTTTTAATTAGGTACTTTCATTTTTTTTATTGACATGGCAAATTGAAGCAAAACCAACAGTCTCTAACAGGAGTTGTAAGGCTGAATACATTAAATAACATTGACATTGAACATGATATAGATGTAATGGAGATGTCTTTACATCCTTCATTATGTGTGTATTCCTGTCTGCCTCCTGTTTGTCCTGCTGCTGTGCTCGCGTGCGCTCTGCTTGCTTTTGAATCTTTATTTGATATAATTTCCTGTTATTTAAATTGCTATATATAACTTACCCCTCACCATATATTGTCTAATATTGCCTACCACATTAAATCTGACATTGCTAGCTTTTAATCTAAATCACTATCACGCGTTAGCATTTCGCTAGCCTGTTAGCTTGCCATTTCTAGCTTGCCACCGGGTCTCCTGTTTTCTGAGTTCGTCAAACAACTGTGGTAAGTTGGATTAGTAAATAGACTCCATCAAACAACTGTGGTGAGTTGGATTAATCAACAAATACGGTAAGCCATGTCTTCTTCTCCTGTCATTGTCACTTGTACTGCATGTTACATGTTTAGCATATCTTTCTCCGTTGGCGAACAGGGCTTCACATGTGATAAATGTAAGGAGATAGTCAGTAGTGCGAATGTAACAGCTTTAGACACTGCTTTGGATGCGACTAGCTTAGTGAACTCTGTACATTGTTCGGTCCCGTGCAGCAGGGCAACTGGGTGACTGTGAGACGGCATAGTCACGGATCAAAAAAACACTCTTCCATTCCGATTAGAACATCAAACAGGTTCTCCCCACTCAGTGACGCACCCACTGAGAATCCTGTTGAAAGTGCCCTAGTTATTGGCGATTCTATTACACAGAACGTGAAAATAGAGACACCAGCCACCATAGTCACATGTTTACCGGGAGCCAGAGCGCCTGACATCAAAGCAAATTTAAAAGTGCTGGCTAATGCTAATCGTCGGCACTAATGATGTTCGACTTCGCCAGTCGGAGATCACCAAAATTAACATTAAAGAGGTGTGTGAACTCGCAAGTACGAAGAAATTTTTTTGTTCTGGTCCCCTCCCCGTTAAAAGGAGTGATTAGATACTTAGCAGACTATCATCACTCAATGGCTGGTTGTCTAAGTGGTGTCCGCAAAATAACATAGGGTTCATAGACAATTGGAAAAGCTTTTGGGGCAGACCTGACCTGTTGAAAAAAGATGGCATCTATCCTTCCTGGGGTGGTGTCGCTCTTCTCTCTAGTAATATGGCACATAGTCTTAGAGCTAAACCTTGACTATCTAGGGCCCAGGTCAGGAAGCAGACGGACTGGCTTACCCGACCATCTGCTAGCTGTCTCACATCACAGAAGTCAGATAAATCCCAGCACATAGAGACTCTTTCACCTAGATATTATCACATAGAGACTGTGTCTGTTCCACGAATTAGTAAATACAAAAAAGCATCATAACCATTGAACGGTAAAAATTTAATTGATGTCCAACAAGTAAACAACAGATATAATACAGTTGATCAAATGATAAAGCTCGGGCTGCTGAATATTCGATCCCTTTCCTCAAAAGTGCTTATTGTTAATGATATGATTACAGATCATAATCTAGATGTGCTGTGTTTGACAGAAACCTGGCTAAAACCTGACGACTACATTACTTTAAATGAGTCCACCCCCCAAGATTATTGTTATAAACACGAGCCGCGTCTGAAAGGTAAAGGGGGAGGGGTTGCTGTAATTTATAATAATATCTTCAGTATTACTCAGAAGTCTAGTTTCAAATATAATTCCTTTGAAGTTTTGTTGCTTTATGTAAGGTTATGTAGTGTAAATGATAAATCCCATTTGACATTTGTGCTGGCTACTGTATACAGGCCACCAGGGCACAATACAGACTTTACCAGAGAATTTGCTGATTTTCTATCAGAGTTAGTACTGACTGCAGATAAAGTACTAATTGTTGGTGATTTTAATATCCATGTAGACAATGAAAAAGACGCATTGGGATTGGCATTTAGAGACATTCTAAACTCTATTGGAGTTAGGCAACACGTGTCAGGACCCACTCATCGCCGTAATCATACTTTAGACCTAATATTG
This sequence comes from Rhinogobio ventralis, assembly GCA_039654625.1. Classification (NCBI taxonomy): domain Eukaryota; kingdom Metazoa; phylum Chordata; class Actinopteri; order Cypriniformes; family Gobionidae; genus Rhinogobio; species Rhinogobio ventralis. The sequence continues at coordinate 25,951,558 of CM077216.1, forward strand.
TCACATGGAATAAATGTTGATACCGTTGAAATTCTGCAGCAGAGGGATGACATCTCAGATCATTACCTAGTATCATGTATACTTAATTTAGCTAAGGCTGCAAAGCCGCCCCCTCGCTTCAAATATGGCAGGACTATCACTGCTGCGACTAAAGATTGCTTTGTAAATAAACTTCCTCATCAGTTTCATCTCCTCAGCATCCCAGATAGCCTAGAGGAACTCGATGTTGCAACAGAAACTATTGACTCTCTCTTTTCCAGCACTTTAGACACAGTTGCTCCTCTGCGCTTAAAGAAGATTAAAGAAAGTAGTCCAACGCCGTGGTACAACGAGCACACCTGGGCCCTTAAAACAGCAGCCAGAAAAATTATAATTATAACCATGCTGCCGTCTACTACAGTATTACATCAGACAGTGCATTGTAGTGTTACTGCGGAAAAATTACACTCATTCACTGCTATTGGAGAAGAATTGGCTAAACTTGTTAAATCATCAAAATAAACAACATGTATGCTCGACCCTATACCGACTAAACTACTAAAAGAGATGCTTCCAGAGGTCATAGATCCTCTTCTTAATATCATTAATTCATCTTTGTCATTAGGATATGTACCGAAAACTTTTAAGTTGGCTATTATTAAACATTAACCGCAACTTGATCCTACAGAATTAGCCAATTACAGGCTAATCTCAAATCTACCCTTTCTGTCAAAAATACTAGAAAAGGCAGTGTCCTCACAATTATGCTCCTTTTTAGAAAGAAATGGTATCTGTGAGGATTTCCAGTCAGGATTTAGACCGTATCATAGTACTGAGACTGCTCTCATTAAAGTTACAAATGATTTACTCTTATCATCTGATCATGGTTGTATCTCACTATTAGTGTTACTCGATCTTAGCGCTGCATTCGACATGCTACCACTGGGAGACATCATTAGGAAGCATGCCGTTAGTTTTCATTGTTATGCTGACGATACTCAGCTCTATATTTCTTCACGCCCTGACGAAATGTACCAATTCACAAGATTAACGGAATGCATAGCTGATATAAAAAATTGGATGACTAGTAATTTCCTGCAACTTAATTCAGAAAAAACTGAATTTTTAATTATTGGACAAAAAACTCCACAAGTAATAACCTAGAATTCTGTCTAACACTCGATGGCTGCTCTGTCAAACCCTCGTCGTCAGTTAGGAACCTGGGTGTGCTTTTTGATACCAATCTTTCATTTGAAAGCCACGTTTCTAGCATCTGTAAAACTGCATTCTACCATCCTAAAAATATATCTAAATTACGGCACATGCTTTCAATGCAAAATGCTGAACAGTTAGCACATGCTTTCATGACCTCAAGGCTAGATTATTGTACTGCTCGCTTAATAAATAAACTGCAGCTGGTCCAAAACGCAGCAGCTCGAGTTCTTACTAGAACCAGGAAGTATGACCATATTAGCCCAGTTCTGTCAACACTGCACTGGCTCCCTATTAAACATCGCATACATTTTAAAATCTTGCTAATTACTTACAAAGCACTAAATGGTTTAGCTCCCCAGTACTTGAGCGAGCTCTTAACGCATTATACTCCATCACGTCTATTGCTGTCTCAAAATTCTGGCCAGTTGATAATACCTAGAATATCAAAATCAACTGCAGGCGGTCGATCCTTTTCCTATTTAGCACCTAAACTTTGGAACAGTCTTCCTAGCATTGTTCGGGAAGCAGACACACTCTGTCAGTTTAAATCTAGACTAAAAATGTGATCTCTTTACTATGGCATAGTCAAGTCAAGTCAACTTTATTTATATAGCGCTTTTTACAATGCAGATTGTTTCAAAGCAGCTTCACAGTGTTAAACAGGAAAATAATGCAACCGAATTTGATTCGGCTGTACAGCCGCTCTGGAGAAAACGGTGATGTCATCTAGCTCATTTCAATTATCATATATATTCAAGTAATGTAGTTGATATAGTTAATTTAGTTTAGTAATTAAATTTATTTGGATATTTATTTGAAAATTTAGTGTCCCCAACTGAGCAAGCCAAAGGCGACAGTGGCAAGGAACCAAAACTCCATCAGGTGGCCTAATGGAGAAAAATAAACCTTGGGGGAAACCAGGCTCAGTCGGGGTGCCAGTTCTCCTCTGGCCAATTAACAAACAGTGTATGATTATTATTTTGGCAGCCTTATAGGTCAGAAGTAATATTAGATCGGAATATTCGAAAGATCGGAGGCATCACGCCGGAGATGGGTTTATTGAGGATGGCGTGTCGATTGAACAATTATTAAATAGGAATATTCGAAATATCGGAGTCATCACGCCGGAGATGGATCCATTGAGGATGCTATGTCGATGAGCAATTTCAGAGGGTAGACTAATTGACACGGTCTCTGCAGACACTTCAGGGATGCGTTGGTAATGTCTGGGCGCTGGTCCACCATCTGATCTGGATACGGCCCGGATCCGGCTGACTGGGATAAACCTTGGGATAAACAGAGAGTCTAACATTAGCGTAGATGCTGTTCTTCTTATGATGTAACGAGTACATCAGGTGTTATGGGAAGTGTTCCCGGTTCCGGCTGACCTAGTTAATGCAGCCTAACAATTTGAATAAAATATAAATTAAAAATGTTTTATGTGTATGCCATAGTAAAGAGATGTGTTTTTAGTCTAGATTTAAACTGACAGAGTGTGTCTGCTTCCCGAACAATGCTAGGAAGGCTGTTCCAGAGTTTAGGTGCTAAAAGGGAAAAGGATCGACCGCCTGCAGTTGATTTTGATATTCTAGGTATTATCAACTGGCCAGAGTTTTGAGACTGCAATAGACGTGATGGAGTATAATGCGTTAAGAGCTCGCTCAAGTACTGGGAAACTAAACCATTTAGTGATTTGTAAGTAATAAGCAAGATTTTAAAATGTATGCGATGTTTAATAGGGAGCCAGTGCAGTGTTGACAGAACCGGGCTAATATGGTCATACTTCCTGGTTCTAGTAAGAACTCGAGCTGCTGCGTTTTGGACCAGCTGCAGTTTATTTATTAAGCGAGCAGGGCAACCACCCAGTAGAGCATTACAATAATCTAGCCTTGAGATCATGAACGCATGAACTAACTGTTCAGCATTTTGCATTGAAAGCATATGCCGTAATTTAGATATATTTTTAAGATGGTAGAATGCAGTTTTACAAATGCTAGAAACATGGCTTTCAAATGAAAGATTGGTATCAAAGAGCACACCCAGGTTCCTAACTGACGACGAGGACTTGACAGAGCAGCCATCAAGTGTTAGACAGTATTCTAGGTTACTACATGTGAAGTTTTTTTGTCCAATAATTAAAAATTCATTTTTTTCTGAATTAAGTTGCAGGAAATTACTAGTCATCCAATTTTTTATATCAGCTATGCATTCCATTAATCTTGTGAATTGGTAAGTTTCGTCAGGGCGTGAAGAAATATAGAGCTGAGTATCGTCAGCATAACAATGAAAACTAACGCCATGCTTCCTAATGATATCTCCCAGTGGTAGCATGTACAGGGTGAAAAGCAACGGTCCTAGCACTGAGCCCTGCGGTACTCCATATTGAACTGACATCTCACGGTGTGACATCTCTTCATTTACTGCTACAAACTGATAACGGTCAGATAAGTATGATTTAAACCATGCCAATGCAATTCCACTAATGCCAACATAATTTTCGAATCTATTCAAAAGAATGTTGTGGTTGATGGTATTGAATGCAGCGCTAAGATCGAGTAACACTAACAGAGAGATACAACCACGATCGGATGATAAGAGTAAATCATTTGTAACTCAGAGCAACTGAGAGCAGTCTCAGTACTATGATACGGTCTAAATCCTGACTGGAAATCCTCACAGATACCATTTCTTTCTAAAAAGGAGCATAATTGTGAGGACACTGCCTTTTCTAGTATTTTTGACAGAAAGGGTAGATTTGAGATTGGCCTGTAATTGACTAATTCTGTAGGATCAAGTTGCGTTTTTTTAATAAGTGGTTTAATAATAGCCAACTTAAAAGTTTTCGGTACATATCCTAAAGTCAAGGATGAATTAATGATATTAAGAAGAGGATCTAAGCATCTCTTTTAGTAGTTTAGTCGGTATAGGGTCGAGCATACATGTTGTTGATTTTGATGATTTAACGAGTTTAGCCAATTCTTCTTCTCCTATAGCAGTGAATGAGTGTAATTTTTCCTCAGTGACACTACAATGCTCTGTCTGATGTGATACAGTAGTAGACGGCTGCATGGTTATAATTTTCTTCCTAATATTATCAATCTTACAAGTAAAGAAGTTCATAAAGTCCTTACTGCTGTGCTGTTGGCAGACATCAGAAGTTGAAGCTTTATTTTTGGTTAATTTAGCCACTGTATCGAATAAATACCTAGGGTTGTGTTTATTTTCTTCTAAGAGAGTCGAGAAATAAGCAGATCTAGCAGTTTTTACGGCCTTTCTGTATGAAATCATGCTCTCTTTTCACGAAATGCGAAAAACTTCCAGTTTTGTTTTCTTCCAGCTGCGCTCCATTTTTCTGGCTGCTGTTTTAAGGGCCCGGGTGTGCTCGTTGTACCACGGCGTTGGACTATTTTCTTTAATCTTCTTTAAGCGCAGAGGAGCAACTGTGTCTAAAGTGCTGGAAAAAAAGAGAGTCAATAGTTTCTGTTGCAACATCGAGTTCCTCTGGGCTATCTGGGATGCTGAGGAGATGAAACTGATGAGGAAGTTTATTTATAAAGAAATCTTTAGTCGCAGCAGTGATAGTCCTGCCATATTTGAAGCGAGGGGACGGCTTTGCAGCCTTTGCTAAATTAAGTATACATAATACTAGGTAATGATCTGAGATGTCATCGCTCTGCTGCAGAATTTCAACGGTATCAACATTTATTCCATGTGACAATATTAGGTCTAAAGTATGATTACGGCGATGAGTGGGTCCTGATACGTGTTGCCTAACTCCAATAGAGTTTAGAATGTCTCTAAATGCCAATCCCAATGCGTCTTTTTCATTGTCTACATGGATATTAAAATCACCAACAATTAGGACTTTATCTGTAGCCAGTACTAACTCTGATAAAAAATCAGCAAATTCTCTGGTAAAGTCTGTATTGTGCCCTGGTGGCCTGTATACAGTAGCCAACACAAATGTTAAACGGGATTTATCAATTTCACTACATAACGTTACGTAAAGCACCAAAACTTCAAAATAATTATATTTGAAACTAGACTTCTGAGTAATACTGAAGATATTATTATAAATTACAGCAACACCTCCTCCTTTACCTTTCAGACGCGGCTCGTGTTTATAACAATAATCTTGTGGGGTGAACTCATAGTAATGTAGTCGTCAGGTTTTAGCCAGGTTTCTGTCAAACACAGCACATCTAGATTATTATCTGTAATCATATCATTAACAATAAGCGTTTTTGAGGAAAGGGATCGAATATTCAGCAGCCCGAGCTTTATCATTTGTTCATCTGTATTATATCTGTTGTTTATTTGTTGGACATCAGTTAAATTTGATTTGTTAAATAGTTTTGGTGGTTTTTTGTATTTACTAATTTGTGGAACAGACACAGTTTCTATGTGATAATATCTAGGTGAAAGAGTCTCTATGTGCTGGGATTTATCTGACTTCTGTGACGCGAGACAGCTAGCAGACAGTCGGGTAAGCCAGTCAAGGTTTAGCTTTAAGAATATGTGCCAAATTACCAGAGAGAAGAGCGGCACCACTCCAGGAGGGATGGATACCATCTCTTTTCAACAGGTCAGGTCTGCCCCAAAAGCTTTTCCAATTGTCTATGAACCCTATGTTATTTTGCGGACACCACTTAGACAACCAGCCATTGAGTGATGATAATCTGCTAAGTATCTCATCACTCCTTTTAACGGGGAGGGGACCAGAGCAAAAAACGCTATCAGCCATCGTACTTGCGAGTTCACACACCTCTTTAATGTTAATTTTGGTGATCTCCGACTGGCGAAGTCGAACATCATTAGTGCCGACATGAATAATAATCTTAGAGAATTTACGATTAGCATTAGCCAGCACTTTTAAATTTGCTTTGATGTCAGGTGCTCTGGCTCCCGGTAAACATGTGACTATGGTGGCTGGTGTCTCTATTTTCACGTTCCGTGTAATAGAATCACCAATAACTAGGGCACTTTCAACAGGATTCTCAGTGGGTGCATCACTGAGTGGGGAGAACCTGTTTGATGTTCTAATCGGAACGGAAGAGTGGTTTTTTGATCCGCGACTATGCCGTCTCACCGTCACCCAGTTGCCCTGCTGCACGGGCTCTACAGCCGGAACCGAACAATGTACAGAATTTACTACGCTAGTCGCATCCAAAGCAGTGTCTAAAGTTGTTACGTTCTCACTACTCTCAAATAAAGTCTGGATGCGTGTTTCTAATTCTGAAATCTTCTCCGTCAGCCTGACTATCTCCTTACATTTATCACATGTGAAGCCCTGTTCACCAACGGAGACAGATATACTAAACATGAAACATGTAGTGCAGTTGACAATAAAAGGAGAAGAAGACATGGCTTACCGTATTTGTTGATTAATCCAACTCACCACAGTTGTTTGATGGAGTCTACTTGCTAATCCAATTAATTCAGTAGTGTTTGTTGACTAATCCAACTCACCACAGTTGTTTGATGGACTAGTAAAGGCACGAGAGACAAAACAGGAAAACCGGATGCACGTATGGCAGGCTAACAGGCTAGTGAAATGCTAACACGTTGTGAAATGCTAACATGTTGTGATAGTGAGATTAAAAGCTAGCAATGTCAATTTTAACGTGATAGGCAATATTAAACAATATATGGTGATGAGTAAGTTATATTTAGCAGTATAAACAACAAAGAAAATATATCAAATAGAGATTCAAAAGCAAAGCTGTACAGAGCTGCAAACACTGCAGCGAGGCAGACAGGAGCAATCGATCAGGAGGCAGATAGGAGCAATCGATCTGTATTACACATAAAATATTTTTTATTTATATTATTCAAATCAATTAAATGATTGTTAGGCTGCATTAACTAGGTCAGCCGGAACCGGGAACACTTCCCATAACACCTGAACCGGGAACACTTCCCATAACACCTGATGTACTCATTACATCATAAAAAGAATGGCATCTACGCTAATGTTAGTCTATCTGTTTATCCCGAGGTTTACTGCAGTCAGCCGGATCCGGGCCGTATCCAGATCAAATGGTGGACCTGCACCCAGACAGGACCAACGCATCCCTGAAGTGTCTGCAGAGACCATGCCAATTAGTCTCCCCTCTGAAATTGCCTCATCGACATGTCATCCTCAATGGATCCGTCTCCAGCATGATGACTCCGATCTTTCGAATATTCCGATCTAATATGACTTCTGACTTGTAAGGTTGCCAAAATAATAATCATACACTGTTTGTTAATTGGCCAGAGGAGAACTGGCACCCCGACTGAGCCTGGTTTCTCCCAAGGTTTATTTTTCTCCATTATGCCACCTGATGGAGTTTTGGTTCCTTGCCACTGTCGCCTTTGGCTTGGCTTGCTCAGTTGGGAACACTACATTTTCAACTAAATATCCAAATAAATTTAATTAGTAAACTAAATTAACTATATCAACTAAATTACTGATCTGCCCATATTGTCGCTATATGACAATTGAAATAAGCTAGATAAGAAATAATTTACCTGTTTAGAGTGTGTTGACAGTCTGTGTAATTGGATGGCTGAGCTCCAGAAAATCACTAATGATTTGGCTTTGACAGTTACAGATTTGAAAAACAAAAATAAAGAACCCTAAACTCTAACACAATGAACCATTTCAGCATATAAAGGGTTCCTCAAGACCATATGGTTCTAAATAGAACTGATACTACGTGTAAAGAACCTTTTGAGGAACCATCTTTTTTTTAGAGTGTAGTGTATATCCAAACACTAAAGGTTTTTAGTCATAAGGGAGATCTGTAACTCCATCAGTTTACTTTAAACAACAAGCTTTAATAAGAAAAGTGCTACAGTGAAATCAATATCATATCTGACCCAACACTGCCCTTCTGAGGTGACAGTAAAAGTTGTAAGTAGCTGTTTTAAAATAAGGATTTACAGCACAAGAAATAACTTTGAATTATGATCAAATTTGACATCTGGGCCCGTATGTATAAAACTTCTCAGAAATGCTCTTTAGAACAGTCTTAAACTTTGACTTAAGTGTCAAAAAATTCTTATTAAAAAGTAGGACTTGTTTAAGATACTTTTATAAAGAAGCTAAAAGCAACTTTCAGCAAAGACTGATTCTTAAGCACTGACTGAAGTGGCACTTAAGTGTTGCAAACTAAGGACTATAATGATGTAAACCCAAAATGGCCGCCCTCAACCACTGAATCAGCCAATAGTGAGCCTGCAAAGGTGAGGTCACAGCAGCACAACACCAATTTAATGTAACTATAATAAAATCATTTAGTTAAGCATGAAACTTTAATATTTAAATGTGTTTTTAAAAATTGCTTTGCATTTAGCAAAATTATCACAAATTAGTATTGATGCTGTGGAATCCTTTTCTATTGATATATGTTTAATTTACAGGTGATGATACTGTACACAGGGCAACTTTTTGAGCAATGTTGCTGGGCAATGTTGCTGTCAACGAGCAACCAGGTGAGACACAGGGCCCACGACCGATCTAAAGTGTCCAGATAGAAATTTGTTGCCCATTCTCAATGGGAAAAGTGCACAAGCAACATCGCTCGGCAACATTGCTCAAAATGTTGCCCTGTGTATCATCACCTTTACAGTTACAATGATTCGAACATGAGTTCCCTCAATGGCTCCAACAACTGCATGGTTTGAAGATCAGTTGAAAGTCAATGAACTGCTACACAGTAGAGGCCAAAAGTGATGCCCGGCATAGGAAAATTGACATATTCACCCTTTATTCTAATATTATTAAAAATGTTATAAAGATTTTGTAATCATATTGCATAGTTGTGATTGGAGTCAATTGTTTTATTTGTGATAGCACAATGAAACATGCCAAATTGTGCAGAGATAATTTTTTGGCCAGGCTGTCATACAAAGAAAGTCTGAACACATGCAAAAACCAATGATAACTGATTATGTTGTAGTAAATGTATGTTTTTTTTCCTGTGAGTTTTTTTGTTTTTCTAAAGTTCTAATGTAGTTTGACTTTTTAGCCAAATAATTTTGTCAGATATACCACTAAGTTTAGTGTTTTGATCTTCCCTCATATTAAAAAAATATATAAATATAAAAATATTTGTATCATTTTATCAACTCCCTGCCATCATTTAATGCCAATACATTATATTTTCATTGGTCAAGTGTGTGGTCTCCTCCTCTCTTCTGTCATCTTGTTACTCTTAACTAGGTTAGGATACCTCTTCAGCTCTCTTAAATCATTTAGGAGCTGAGACCTAGTCTTAACACTTAGGAACCTTTATGAATTACGTCATTCTTAGACTTTTGACATACTTAAAACTACAATTTTACAGTGACTTTATATAGCCCCTGGCTTAATTTAGTTGTTAGCCATGTTATTTGTTCCCACTTATAGCCTTTTTGCTGTTTTGAAATAAAATGTTTCCCATTTGTTTACCTTTTAAAGTTATGAAATTGGGATGTGTTGGGTGGTGAAGGGGAATTACACAAATGAATTTAAATAACCATTAAATAACCATTTCACCAAGTAGGCCTACAACATGTTCCTGGATCAACCAGTCAGATTTGAGGGACAAGTTTTTAAACAGTAATGTTGTTCCAAAATCAACAAGATATGTTGATCCAGGAACGTCACCGGTTTCTATCAGTGTTACAAACCAACCTTTTAGCAACAGCACACATAGTTTTTTGTTTTGTTTTGACTTTTTACATTCTTTCACAACTTAACCGTTATTTTTTTTGTAATTTTTAAAATCTATAACCTAAACAATATTTAACATTCGAGATAACCATCGGTTGTTTATGTATCCCAACTAGTTCCTCTGCAAGTTCAGCTCATGTGTTCCATTGGTCCAGTGTGTGGGTGGAGTCAGAGCACTTTGCAGAGGATGCAGAATACGACACCCATCCAGACATGATGCAGGGAACTTGACCGATGAGAAAGATGCATCGCACAGCATACATGTAGGCAATATATTAAGAAGTTTTTTCACGCTTATGTTCTATATTTTGCTACAATTGCGCATTCAGAGATGTCCGCCCGCCTCCGCTCCTCTGCCCATCACTGACTGACGTTTCTGCAGACGCTTCTCTCGCGGTTCCCGGAATGAACAGCAGAATCATCATTCTGTTTCCAGACAGATTCAAGTGGACCCTGAGGAAACTGTAGGCTAAAACGCGGCCTCGTAATGGCCAGATCAGCAAACAGAAGCGGTAAGGACGGAGACTCAAGGGTATCTGCTCCCGCGGAGAGAGGCGAGATCAGGGAACTGTCCCTGGAGGAGGTGCTGAAGTCTTATGAGCAGCCCATCAATGAGGAGCAGGCTTGGGCAGTGTGTTTCCAGTGCTGCAGAGAGCTGAGGGCGCCGCCTGGCCGAGAGTCTCTGATCCGGGACCCGTCATCGATAATCCTGCACCGGGACGGAGCCGTCACCGCACATCTGGAGAGCAGCGGTAAGGACTCGACATTCATTTATTAAAAAACTTTCCACGAACGGTGTGCTTCAACAGGCTCAACAATAATACAGGTTGAAGAGTTTCTTTTTCGTCCTTGAATATTTATATTATTCTATTTCATATGTATTCCGAATGTATTCTGCAATTACGCTATATGGTAGTTTATTGTGATATGACTAATAAAACCCATTTAAAAAGATTGTTCACATTAAAATAATATAATAAAGTTACGCATTAATCCAACACCGAGACAGCACTTAAATGCATTAGGTTGTCGTATTTGGTTCTTTTAATCCCCATCCAGTCAGTTTTTATAGGCTAGTGTATCTTATTGATTCCTCAAGCATTCTTCTGCATTACGGCTTGCTCTGTTTATTATTTATGAAGTGGGTGTTTCGTGTTGTTTTGCTGAAGCCTTTGTCTTGTAAACAAATTTTGAATTTGATTTGCAATACCACATGTTTAAACTTGGCTATTGTTTTACTTTAAAATACTTCTGCATCAGGAGTGTTGTTGGACTGACAGAGTCTTGCTCCAGGTGGCGCAGCTATGTTTGTTTGTAGGGTTAACCCTCATGCTACACTTGCTTGCATGTGCATGGATTCATGGATTCACAGGCAGAGCTTGGCCGATAAAGCACAGCTTGAATTACATTTGTCTTGTACACTATAATTTTATTTATATTATATGACATAGATATAACAAATAATACCACATGATCATAATTGTAATTTTTTTCCCTCAATCGCAATGGCACAAACAGTTTTTGTTCAAAAAGTTTAAAGGGGGGGGGGGGGGGGGGGGGTCTAATGCTATTTCATGCATTCTGACTTATTTACACTGTTAAACATGGCCAAAACAACAACAACAAAAAACGAGTTGGACATATGACGGAGTATTTCTGTGCCAAATAGGTACACTCCTTCAGGCTTTGAATACGTTTCGGAACGTTTTTTTTCCGAGTATGGCCCTGTATGACATCATAAAGGGTGGAATTCCTTGTATGGGCACTTATCCCGGTTGAGTGCACACACACACACACATCAACCAGAGCAAGAGTGCGCCCATCAGCGAGCTTCGTTCGGGTTACGGAAGCCGTCGGAAGCGGTGCCATTTTGTTTTTAGACCACAAAATCAACAATGTCACTAAAGAAGTGTGTTTCTGGTTGTGAGGGAAAGATAAACTTGTTCAGCTTCCCAAATAACCTAGCATTAAGGGAACAGTGGATGCAGTTTGTTTTTCTCCGCCCACTGCATGCCTTCAAGAGCTCGGCTGTTTTCGGAAAGAATCGGTACAGCATATCTGTATTTTATAAATATGATAAAACTAAAGTCATGAATATGAATGATGCAATACTACTCTATATGTACTCAAGATTAACATGAGACTGGCAGAGACTGTGTGTGTTATGTACCCTTTAATTTGGATCAGAATTATCTAGATTTGGAAATCCCATGTTTTGCTGTCCAGGATCAGGTAATCCATAGCCTATAACTTTTGTTTTTCAAAGCAAAATTGGATCAGATCGCCCTGATCCAGATAGACACATTTTTCAGATTACCAGTGCTCCATGGGGTTACATTTTACAATGACTGACAATGAAAAGAACAACAGGTATTAGTCAATGTGGGGTCACTTTAAGTGTTTTATTTGAAGAAAAAGAAAACATACATTTTCAATTTCCTTTGACCCAAATTCCCAGACCCACATGATGATGGAAAAATATGAGATAGGAGAAAAATTATAAAATTTCAATGCTTTTGAGTTCTCTTGCAAAAATTTTGCATTCCCCCAAAAAAGGGGGGAAAAACTTTCCCAGAACGTTCTCAGAACGTCCCCGCTGGTGTCAAGGATGTTGCCTAGTAACGTTCCCAGAACATTCTCAGATTGTTCCCGCTGGTGTCAAGGACGTCGCCCAATGTTCCCAGAACACTCTGAGAGGATCATGATGTGGAGTTCTTTAAAGTGTTGGGGGACGTTATTTGGCAGACCTTCACGGAACATTCAGGACATTCTCGGAATGTTTAGGGGACCATATTTTATTTGGAAATTTGATGTTCCCAGAATGTTCTCAGAACATTATTTGGTGGACCTTCAGGGAACATTCAGGACAGATCGCAAATCACCTTTCTGAATGTGCTAATGTGGCTAAAGTACCATTGTCTCTTACTGTATTCACAGAGACCAGAGTTTGTTATTTTTAGCCCAAAAATGCTCACCGCCTGTACAATTCAGAAGCGCACTTTTATTGCTTCTTAAAAATAAAACTAATGACATAGATTTTTTCTCTGTTAATACAGTCAGAGGCAATGGTAACTTTAGCCTCATTAGCCGTCAGCGTGCTAACAAGCACATTCACAAAGGCGATTTGCGTACATTCACAAAATATAACATGCGGTACTTACATGTTCTGAATATGAAGTTGGACAAACAGTTGGTATTGATCTAGCTTTGAGAAGCAACTTTTGTGCAAATCCTGTGTTTTACTGATCCTCATTTGCAAAGCAGCCCAGTGTACATAGATTCACATAAACATGTTCTGAAAACATTCAGTAAACGTGATGGACGGCCCTAAATAAGACCAAAAAATAACATTCTAGGTTGACCCCTAAAGGTCCTGCAAACGTTATGGGAATGTATTGTAAAGACCACTGCACTGAACAAGATATGTTGCAGCACAGTCCTGAATGAAACATCCCCATCTGACTAAAAGAGGACCATGTGGGAACATTCTGTTAATGTCCCAAATGTCCTCTTTGTAATGTTGCTATGTGACCATAGAATAACCAAAATGGAACGTCCCCCTAAAGTCATATAAGAATCCTTGAACTGCAGCACTTTCATTACCAAATGAGGACATGTTAGGAACATCCCTAATGTTCTATAAAGGTTCGGGATTTTCGTCACCTTTAGAGAACTTTTAGAGAACATTGCACAAGGTCACAAGAACAGCCCCTCCTACGTGGTTTATAAAGAACTCAAAAGTTTTGAGAGTGAATGCAAAGATTTTTAGGGGAACGCAAAAGCATTCAAATAAATTTCTCCTCCCATCTCATATTTTTTCCTTCACCATGTCCCTTTAGGGGCTCCGTAGCCCCTCATGTGACCCACAACAAAAACAAACAAATATACATGCAATAACACTTAAAATTATTTTGGTTTGATATTGACAGCTGTTAGGGGGATTATTTTATGGCACCAGAGAATCTTTTTTACTTTACTGTACTGAAAGGCTTAATATGCAGCCTAATGTCTACTTCTACTTTTTTACTTTAACGGTTAAACTAATCAAGAAAGATACAAATATAAATGTGTGGATATATTACATGATACAAATTATGTATTTTTGACCAATAAAGTTTTATTACATTTTTGTTCCTGAAATCCACCTTTTTGCTGGGATTAGAATAATCCTGTTTTTTTTTGGTTCAAAGGAATCCCAATCTTACTAGAGAAACACATAATGAAGGTTTGATCCAGATCAAAACCAAGATTGGATTATGTCATTTGAGGTTTTTTTTTTTTTTTTTTGAACAACCCATTTTCAAGATCTGATCCAATCCGATAGCTGAAATCTGTTCATATTTCACTTTTAAACAACTTGGCCCAGATCTCTCTGCAAAAGAGTAAGTACAATTTCCTACAATTTGCACAATAACTAAATGAACATGGTTTGCTGATCCTCACAGTTTTTAAACATTCTGTCCAAATGTGTGCCATCACTTGCAAAATGGTCAAATAAATTGTCAAAATTTGTCATATGTACATGAATATCCCATAAATATCTATGACATGGAATGTTTGTGATGTCAGCTAAATTGGCAAATACTACCTGCCATAGTAATGAAATAGGAATCACAATTTACCAATCAACCAGTCAAGTTTGGAAGAATGTATACATTTATGGAGCCTGCCTGAATGTCAAGTTTATATTCTACAGTATATATGACTTTACATGTAAGAAAAATTTAAAAATGAACATGCAAATGTAAATTTAACAAAGATAAATGCAATATATACATACAAATGTGCATGTTCTTTTTCTGTGTGCTACAGAATTGACTTACCTACTGTTGAAACCTGTATCTAAAAGGCTCAGACAAAAAAAACTTTTATAATATAGTAATGTAATGTAACACATGACGTCACCGTTTTCACAAATTCGTGTTTCCCTTTCAAGGGAACTCGCGCTGTGTCAAGCGCTGCGGGAACACCTCTGCGTGATTGCGACATGAAGCACTCGTGAAATCAGTCCAATGGCGTGACGGGTGACGTCATTGTCCAGGAAACTATAAAGAACCCCTGAACCAGACAATGTCAGCTTCTGGTAGGTCGAACAAGTCGGTCACAGGCATGCCAGGAGTATGGCAAAGCGACGCAGCGTCTCGTTCCCTCTCAGGGAACCATGGTTACATACGTAACCTGAGACATATAGCCCCGTTCTGGCTGGGCCGAGTATGGCTGTTGGACATTGTGTCTCTTCTTGAGGGCCCTCCATGGGAAATTCCAGTAAATTCTGCACCCACGCCTGGAGCTGTGGAAACTGTGGGCCTGGCCTCTGAGGGGGCCCAGCTCATGGATTTGGGTCTCTCTACTGAGGTAGTTGAAACCATGCTGCACTCCAGAGCTCCTTCTACGAGGAGGCTTTATGCCTTTAAATGGAGAATTTTTGTTTCATGGTGCACGAGCCATACGTTGAATCTAGTTGACTGCCCTGTTGGTTCAGTACTAGAGTTTCTTCAAGATAAATTCTCTTCCGGGTTATCCCCTTCTACCTTGAAGGTATATGTGGCAGCCATTTCTGCTTACCACATTCCGCTAGAAGGTGTGTCAGTGGGTAGACACCCGTGGGTTACTCGCTTCCTCCGTGGTACTCTGAGGCTTAGGCCTGCGGCACGCTCGAGGGTGCCGACCTGGGACCGGGCCGTGGCACTAGAAGGCCTAGCGTTTTTAACCTATTGAAGAGGTGCCAGAGAAGTTTCTCACTTTAAAAACGTTGTTTCTTCTGGCTAGCTTGTCTCTCAAGAGAGTCGGTGATCTACAAGCACTGTCAGTTTCTCCCTCATGTCTTGAGTTTGCACCTGGTATGGTGAAAGCGTTTTTGTTTCCCAAAGAGAGATATGTGCCTAAGGTCCCCACTAATGTGGCGGGCCCAATAATGCTGCAGGCCTTTTCTACACCTCCATTTCCAGACCAGGAGAAATTAGTGTGAGGGCACTAGATGCTTATGTCCACAGAGCTGCCCTGTGGTGTAAGACTGATCAGTTGTTTGTTTGTTTTGGCTCCCCAAGTAAGGGAAAGCCTGCATCTAAACAGACACTGAGCAAGTGGATAGTCGAGGCTATTTCAGTTGCTTATGAGTCGGCCGGTCAGCCCTCACCGCTAAGGGTCAGAGCCCATTCTACTCTGAGTTCTACAGCACTGTTGTCAGGAGTCTCTCTTCAGGAGGTATGTGATGCGGCAGGCTGGTCCTCACTGCACACCTTCGTGAGATTTTATAACCTGGATGTGGCCTCTACTCCAGGGTCTCGAGTGCTTGGAACATAGTGTGCGCCACGATTTCACACATATAGGCACTTGGGATTATGGTGGCGTGGGTATTGGGTTCCTGCAGCGCTTGACGCAGCGCGAGTTCCCTTGAAAGGGAACGTCTCAGGTTACGTGTGTAACCATGGTTCCCTGAGAGGGAACGAGACGCTGCGTCGCTTTGCCATACTCCTGGCATGCCTGTGACCGACTTGTTCGACCTATCAGAAGCTGACATTGTCTGGTTCAGGGGTGCTTTATAGTTTCCTGGTCAATGACGTCACCCGCCTTTGACATCCCGTCACACCATTGGACTGATTTCACGAGTGCTTCATGACGCAATCACGCAGAGGCGTTCCCGCAGCGCTTGACGCAGCGTCTCGTTCCCTCTCAGGGAACCATGATTACATACGTAACCTGAGACGTTTTGTAGTTTACACGGAGGCAATAATGGTATCGTTTTCAAAAACTTGCACTTTGAATCCCATGAACGGCCAGAACACATTAAAGGTTTTCTGTTTTCAGTTGAAAACGGTGTTGTGAAAGCAGCCCCAAAGTTAATAACTAAGGATTTTTACAACGGAAATTAATCAATCAAAAACGTACTTAAGCCGGACAACGTCTTTTTTCTAGAGCTGCTCTACAGCCAAAACAATCTTTTTTGCATTAATTTCCTATTATCATTGTAAAACTGCTTTGAAACAATCTATATTGCAAGGTAACCATGTCTTAGACATTGGGGGGGACCAATGTTTTTTTTTTTTTGCATGGAGAAGGGCGGGGGGGATGGGGGTGGAATTGGTTTTATTGGTTTATTTAAAGGAATTCAGTTATTAAAGGGTTAAAAGGGATTTAAGGAAATAAAGAAAAAGAAATAAGAACATTCCAGTTCTATTGTAGTTATGAAGTAAACTATTTGCGAATAATATATATTTTTTAAATATGCACACATTCGTCTGCCTAATATGTAAAAATACAAAACAGTATTAAATGTTTAGCTACTTACATCTTACGACGCACTCTTTCACTGCTATAACTATAGTGTTGTATTGGAAGGCCCCGCCTTCTTTGATTTGATTGACCATCTCACTCATTCTGACAGTGATCAGCGCTGAGGCAGACCAACCTAAAAATGTAACTTTTTTAGCTTTTTTTTTTTTACTTTTGTCCTTCTAGCAACAAACAGAGCAGTGTGTAATGGAGTACAACAGAGCCTCAATGTCAATGGTGGTTACAGCCCTGCTGTAGGTATTGTAAAAAGCGCTATATAAATGAAGGTGACTTGACTTGACTTAAAGGGTTACTTCAGCGATTAGCATTAAGCTTTGTATCAGTAGAAACCCGGTAGTATATTCAAATGATTATGCTTCCCCCACTCATATCCCCCTGAGACGAGAGATTTATGTATTTTAAGTCTGGAAAAAAGCCTCAGATGACGCAAATATCATCATTTTGCGTCATCGGAGGCTTTTTTGGCCAGAGGCTAGAGACTACAACCAGTAGTAGGAGCTAGTTCCGCATGTTTTCAACCCGCCCATAGAGGGTGGGATCTCGCTCACAGAATGTAAATGCGCACGGCCGCTCGGGCATTCATAATGGAGCGGTGCGGAACAAAGCGAGTGTTTTAACTTTTCAATGAATTCCTATGAAAGTTAAGCTTCCATAGGCATGATCTAAAAACGTGCCAGACCGGACACGCACCGTGAATGACTGCCGTGCTTAGCTCAGCTCAGCTCTTCGCTCTCGTGATGAATGAAATCTGATTCCTGCTGCGTTTGTGCTTCGGCTCACTCACATTTTATTGAACAGACACGTTCAGTTTTTAATTGTAGTGTCTGTTCTCTAACTGAACTACATTTTTTTATTACTATAAAAATAAAAAACGACGGTGGGGGCGGTGCCGCGGTGGGCAAGTGATAACCGGTAGGCGTGGCTTGGGAGTGGCCTCGTAGGGCAGCAGAGCAAGTGCATTCTGGGAGTTGTTGTCTTTCATTCACATGAGCCAAAAATACATTTTCTGGCTTTTCTCAGTCTAGAAGGCACCAACTTCTAAAATAATTTCACATTTCTACTACATAAATGACCCAATTTAAATACACATTCATCTTCCCAGCGGTGAAGTACCCCTTTAATACGGAGCAGAGAACGAGAATGCAGCAACTACTAATTAATTGTATCTGTCAGATGACTTTGACCATTTAACTAAACCAAGTAACTTTCGTGGTGCCTTTAGGTGCCCCCCCCCCCCATACTTTTAGCATTAATAATCAGCATATTAAGAGCATTCAATAATAAACAATGTTATAATTTGGAAAATTATTTAAATATGGCAAGGTAAGACAAACAATTTTGAAATTACAAGTTTTTTTGTGCTAATTTTGATTATTAGATTATACGTTGTTTGTTTTTAGTAGTTTATTATAAATATAAAAATCCATACTTTTCTTAAGAGGTAAACCCTGCATCCCCAGTATGTTTTCTCAGTCCCAAGGCCTTCTATGTGCCATGTCTTGTAAACAAATAATAGCCTGATAAAACTTCTGATTTTATCTTTTTATATTCATATCCAGTTTGGAGAAATATTTACGTTTAATTAAAAAAAAAAAAATATTGGTAAAAAATTATCAGGCGCCACTGCTTTGGCTCTCATGGCCCAAGATTCTCATCTTTGAGTGTTTACGATTTTTTCTTTTACAAAGTACTATGGCTGCCCCGGTGGAAATGTATTACTGCTCCGAAAAAGTATTGTCCGAACCTCCACTGGGAAGGAAATAGAGAACTTGAATTGAATACCCCTGCTCTATAGTTTGTGAAACCTGGTCCTAGATAACAGAAGGGTTTTTTTTGTCTTTTTTCCCCCAGCAAATATCAGCATTCAGCAAATGTGTGAATGTAAGTGTGAATGTGCAATCTATAGAAACAAGATTAATTCCAACCCTGTGTCCTCCCTGTGTTTGTCCTACATTGTTCAACAGACTTTGCAGAGTTCTCCTGTTGATTTTTAAAAAAAACATATCCTTTGTCTTGCATGTTTTGGAATCTTGTTTAAAAACTACGATTGGGGTTCTTTATCTCTGCATTTGAGTCACATTTGCTAGGGGACGAGATCTCAGACAGAAGAGATACCTACCATCCGTAATGCCTACCCAACAACACTGAAGTGCTGAGTCGTAATGGGAAAAAATGTACAGTCAGCTGATTCACAGACGGATGAGAACACAAGTACTGATTCACAGGTTGCCTCATCATCCATTAAAAATCTTCCCCACACAAAGTTAAGGAGTTCGGTAGAGTCACTTGGATCAAATATGCACGGGTAAAGCTCATCCAATAGTCCTCTCCTTCAGCAGGTGGACATAGCGTAATCATCGTAGGCCCATCCAGCGCAACTAGTTCTGC
This sequence comes from Rhinogobio ventralis, assembly GCA_039654625.1. Classification (NCBI taxonomy): domain Eukaryota; kingdom Metazoa; phylum Chordata; class Actinopteri; order Cypriniformes; family Gobionidae; genus Rhinogobio; species Rhinogobio ventralis. The sequence continues at coordinate 25,971,134 of CM077216.1, forward strand.
TTCTGCCAGTCATGGACGCTAGTGAATTTAGGGATTGTAGAGATGAAGATTAAAATTAGAATAAGAACATACAGGATGCTATTGCAAAAGTAAAAACAGCAGCCTTCAAATGCTATATCAGAATTATTGTATATATGCATTTCAGTCAGAAATCGGACATGAACGACCACTCTATATATGACTCGAAAACTAATTTTAATACCCGATTTTCTGAGTTGGGCGGGCCATAATTTTTGAACATCCCAATAAAGAGAACTATTGCTGTACTAGGGTGCGTTTCCCGTACAACGACGTTACTCACTGCTTAACTACCATAATACAATGCATCGATGAAGAAATCAACTAGCTTGTCACGACTGTTTCCCGAAACCATATTGTCGCAAATCTGTCGATCAACCACGTTGGTTAATGATGTCACGTTAATGTGTGCTGCAGTATCTGGCACCAAGATGTTAGCAGCAGATCCTTTAAGTCCTGTAAGTTGCGAGGTGGGGCCTCCATGGATCGGACTTGTTTGTTCAGCACATCCCACAGATGCTCGATTGGATTGAGATCCGGGGAATTTGGAGGCCAAGTCAACACCTCAAACTCGTTGTTGTGCTCCTCAAATCATTCCTGAACCATTTTTGCTTTGTGGCAGGACGCATTATCCTGCTGAAAGAGCCACAGCCACCAGGGAATACCATTTCCATGAAAGGGTGTACATGGTCTGCAACAATGCTTAGGTAGGTGTTACGTGTCAAAGTAACATCCACATGGATGGCATGACCCAAGGTTTCCCAGCAGAACATTGCCCAAAGCATCACACTGCCTCTGACGGCTTGCCTTCTTCCTATAGTGCAGTGGTTCTCAAAGTGTGGTACGCATACCACTAGTGGTACTAAATTAAAGTTCCTGTAAAGGCAATTCTAAAATTTGTTTCTAAACACATTATAAATGTTAGAAATATATTGCTGAAACACGTTACAAAGACTGTGAACTGTGTAGTACTAAAACGGTGGCTCGATGACGCACTGGAGCCACTGAGCCTGGCTCCTCCCCTAACACTATAACTTAGAGCACATTCGCATTAGTTTGTCCGTTCAATCGCGAGTTACTGTCACTACCGTTAGTTACTACAGCCTACAGTTAGCTAGCTAGTTATGCCTTTGTCACGTAAATGCATATTACCTAGTTGCGATAAATTACAAATCAGCTTATAAAACAAAAAGATGTACAGTGTTACACTGATCCTGTAGTGCTGTAATTGGTTGAAGTATAAATAATAAAGAAATACTAAACAGAAATAGTAATGAATACTTGAAAGAACTAGCTTGCTGATAGCAAATAGGCCTAGCACATCTGCTCCACAAAGTTAACCATATGTTAACCATTATTTACACAGATCTGTCTAATCAAACGTGGAAAATAGACTAATAACTACCACTAATAAATTTAATTTGATCTAACCCGTTGTCTGATTTTTATAGTTTATTTATATTTAGTCATAGCTACTTTTCTTCTCCGAACTACACTATGTAGGGTTTGTTTCTGGTGGGACACTCATTAGTGGCACACTCTGTGCTCCTGGCGCGTTAGTTGTGTTCCTACGGTAATGCTGGCATTTTAATCTAATAATAAATGCAGACTGCTTTGGTAAACTGAATTAATAATTAAAGGTGCTGTATGCAAGTTTTTGACTGTACTAAAGCATAAAAATACCACAGTATGTTTGATATTATGATATTTAGGAAAAATGCTGAGAACATACTTGTTTCTCTGAAAAACAATGCTACAGCCAGTTATTCTACTTTGAAATGTGCGTTCCGTGTTGTAATGTCTGATTTTGTTTTGGTCTGTTTGTTCGTTGGCTAGAGAACTGGCACCCCGACTGAGCCTGGTTTCTTCCAAGGTGTTTTTCTCCATTCTGTCACCTGATGGAGTTTGGGTTCCTTGGGTCGCCTTTGGCTTTTGTCTTGCTTAGTTGGAGACATTAAATATTCAACTATATTACTGATCTGCCCGCATTGACACTATATGATAATGGAACTGAGCGGGATGACATCGAATCAAATTCTGTTGCATTATTTTCCTGTTATCACTGTGAAGCTGCTTTGAAACAATCTGCATTGTAAAAAGCGCTATATAAATAAAGGTGACTTGACTGCGATAACGCACGTTGCCAATTTTCCCCTATGGTATTTCGATACCACGGGTTGCCAGTTTGCGGAAAACAGCGTATTGCTGCCATGGAAACCAGCAAACAAATTGGGTCAGAGATAGCAGATTCTACTCGACCTAAAACGCCTCGGCATCCATCTAAAAATCTCTATGAACAGAAACGCGTTAAATCACGGCTATATCAACTCATCGACTTACACTTAAAGACATGTTTGCATGTACACTATGGCTGTGTCCGAAAACCTAAGCAGCTGACTTGTTGTCTCACTGCCTTATCAGACAATGACTTGTGAAAGAATGGATCGCTCAGGAGCTCAGTGAATTCAAGTGTGGTACCGTGATAGGTTGCCACCTGTGCAATAAGTCCATTTGTGAAATTTCCTCACTTCTAAATATTCCACCGTCAACTCTTAGTGGTATTATATTATAACAAAGTGGAAGCAATTGGGAACAACCGCAACTCAGCCATGAAGTGGTAGGACACGTAAAATCACAGAGCGGGATCAGCGCATGCTGAGGTGCACAGTGCGCAGAAGTCGCCAACTTTCTGCAAAGTCAATAGCTACAGACCTCCAAAATTTGTGTGGCCTTCAGATTAGCTCAAGAACAGTGTGTAGAGAGCTTCATGGAATGGGTTTCCATGGCCGAGCAGCTGCATCCAAGCCTTACATCACCAAGTGCAATGCAAAACGTTGGATGCAGTGGTGTAAAGCACGCCGCCACAGGACTCTATAGCAGTGGAGACGTGTTCTCTGGAGTGACCAATCATGCTTCTCTGTCTGGCAATCCGATGGACGAGTCTGGGTTTGGCGGTTGCCAGGAGAGTGGTACTTGCCTGACTGCATTGTGCCAAGTGTAAATTTTGGTGGAGGGGGGGTTATGGTGTGGGGTTGTTTTTCAGGGGTTGGGCTTGACCCCTTAGTTCCTCCTTAATGCTTCAGCCTACCAAGACATTTTGGACAATTTCATGCTCCCAACTTTGTGGAAACAGTTTGGGGATGGCCCATTCCTATTCCAACATGACTGCGCACCAGTGCACAAAGCAAGGTCCATAAAGACATGGATGAGTGAGTTTGGTGTGAAGGGAACTTGACTGGCCTGCACAGAGTCCTGACCTCAACCCGATAGAACACCTTTGGGATGAATTAGAGCAGAGACTGTAAGCCAGGCCTTCTCGTCCAACATCAGTGCCTGACCTCACAAATGCGCTTCTAGAACAAAGGTAAAAATTTCCCATAAATACACTCCTAAACCTTGTGGAAAGCCTTCCCAGAAGAGTTGAAGCTGTTATAGCTGTAAAGGGTGGGCCAACTCCATATTAAACCCTACGGATTAAGAATGTGATGTAATTAAAATTAATGTGCACGTAAAGGCAGGCGTCCCAAAACTTTTTGCAATATAGTGTATGTTGGTATTTTTTAGGAGGTTATGTACAGTAATTAACTGTATTTTTTGTCATTTAAATGTATATGCTTTGATTAGCATTAGCTCATGTTTACATGTAAACGTGCCTTATGTGAGTCTTTACAGGTATGTTTGGGCTTTCCTTTTTAAGTCCATATGTTTAATTATATAAATAAGGATTCTTAGTGTATAAGTTTATTCATATTTTAGTTAATGATTTGTTAGTGCATCTATAGCCGCTTTTCCACCGTCGGGCTGAACGGTTCTTAGAATGGTAAGGAACAGTTCCAGTTGTGTTTCCACTTAAGCCTGGTACGGCACGATTACAAACCGTTCTCGGCCCGGATTTCTCGGCACGGTGTCTAACTGCTGAACCGTGCTGGTAGAATCTGTGAAGTGAATTTGGCGCTCAGGATTGGTCACTTGTCCGTTGCCTGGGTATCAGTTTCTCTGTAGTTGGCTAAGCGCTCTATTTGAGCGACGTAAACACAAATTAATAATAAAATTAAAAAGAAATATCTGATCATCCTCTATAATGCGGTTGTATTTACGTCTCATATCATCAGTAAACCATTGTGTTACCAACGACTGACGCTTTTGTATGACTTTCCAAAGAGCGGCTGTTATCAGCCCCACAGTGGAAAATGAAACCAGTACCGTACAGCTGGCCTGGATCGGCACGGAATACAATGGTTATGCAATGAGAACCGTTCGGCCCGATGGTGGAAAAGCGGCTATTGTGTCATGACTTTACTTGAGGGGGCACATCATTACTAACTCATGATTAACTAACCATACACTAACATTAACTCATGGCTTGTTAATGCATGTCTGTGTCATGACTTTACATGAGGGGGTACATCATACTCCACTCATTAACTAACCATGCACTAATATCAACTAATGGCTTGTTAATGCATTATTTTGTCATGACTTTACTTGAGGCGGCACATCATGATGAATTCACTGTTAATTACTTACCAAATTCAGCTCATGATTTATCATAAACTTACTATCAAATACACATGTACTAGTACAACTAGTATTCAGCCCAGTTAAGTGATGTTGTGTGGAGAGAACGGAGGTACAGTATCATCACAGCCTGTGTCTGGATAGAGAGTGAACTGTACTGATCCCAGCAAACGTTCCCTGACCTTACTGCATGTTTCCTGTTTGGTTATTTTTTTGGAAACGGTTTCCTCAGGAACTGTAGTAAGTTACAGTAGGTTGAGTTTGATGGGAAAGAGAATATCACAAAACAGATTGAGACCCTTTAAGATAAACTATTAGTGGATTTAGTATTTTCTATGTTTGATAAGGAGGATCAGTGAAAATAATGACAAACTAATCCTGTACCTTTCAGTAATGTTTATAACGAAGCTGCTGATGTACTAAATAGTTTAAATTATGACAATAATAAATTTATTTTGAAGTAAAAATATTTCTTATAAAATATTCTTATTCTTACTGGGCCTGATTGATTTAGTTTACCTCTAAATGTTAATTAATGCATTAATTATCTAACATGTAGTTATGGCTGCTGTTATTCATGCATAAATCCTTATGACTCCTGTTGTAGTTAAGGCTAGCTCTTCATTGGTTCATGATTAGTTCATATCTTCACTGATCATGAGTACATGTTGAAGTCACTATTAATTCAGGTATTAGTACATGATTATTCATGTCCTTTTATTGTAAAGTGTTACCAGTATTTCTTCTATTGGTTTTCATTTTGGGCTATTGAGCTCCCTATGTAAATGCAGTAGACACGCAGCTCATCTTTGCTAGTTTTTCTTGCCGGTCTGGAGGCAGTTGAGAGTATTTTTAGCCAGGTGTTCCACATCTGTGGCTTTTTCAAGGACATTATCTCAAACAGGTGCCCTTTAGTCCAGTTGTTCCCAACCCTGCTCCTGGAGTACCCCCAAGTAATCCAGGACCAGGGCTGGGAACTACTGAACCCCATTCGGATTGGCCAGTATAGTTAAAGCCACTTCTCACTTGTTTTGTGTGCAATGTGCTTTGGATGGTCAGTGACGGTGGGGACATGGAGTCCCCAGTTCACTTCATGGGTGTCTGGAGATTTCTGCCAGTCATTGAATATAGCTTAGTCCCAAGCATCTTTAGTTGAATGGTCAAGAGAGAGGACCTAACTAGAGACTTGAAGATGTCTTTGATTACCTAATGTCTTCCACAGACCATCCCATCCACGTCCCCATTTGTGTTCTGTTGTGTGTTGAAGCTGCCGTGACAATGTAATTTCCTGCAAAGAAATCAATAAAGTATCAACAACAACAACCTGAGAACACCTTGTGCTTGTGGGGACACTTCTGCCATACCATTATTATACCGCCAGAGGGCACTGTTGTCTGATCACTAACTAGTCCTTTTGGCATTCACTTTATTATGGAAGTCGTGATTTTTTTTTTTTTTTTTACATATCTTGTTTTGGGTGAATTTTAGAAAGGTTTTACCTTTGTTATGATTAAAGTTTCATGGTCTTGGAATATATCTACACCTCAGTGACCCCCTGAAAGTACGAGAAATTGCATATTGAGAGGCCTACAGAGCAGCCCTAGTCTTCCTATTTTCAGTAGGCAAAATAACGGTATCAGAGATTTACTAAAACTTATAAGTATTGCAAATAAAATGTGTATAATGTGTATGAAATAACTAAGACTGCTGAATTTCAGTACCATTCAGAAAAAAAATAATTTACACAGGTTTATATTTTTGGAATGTCGACATTTTCTACTGCTAAACATGTTTGTGATTAATGAAAAAAAACATTACATGTCAGTGTCATCAGTAGTCTCAGTTCATTTAGTTTTTTATGGACTTTTAGTTTGTATTTCATTAGTTCCTTTGTTTGATTTTACAGATATTATTAGTTTGTACCTTCATCGTTTTCATGTGTTTACAGCAACATTGCTAACCAAAGGTGAAATACGCTGCAAAATTAGCTGCAATGGCTCAGATGAACCACGATTTATTAAGTTACATGGAGAATTTCTGCCATCTCATCGTCACCTGCCCCTACGACGACGAGACCCTGAAATCATTGTTCTGGATCGGGGCGAACTATCACCATCCTGTTGACTGGCCAGCCCACCACCACCCTCGATCGCGGAGACTTTGCGAGTGCCCCACCGCAGATGGAGAGCAACCGCCCGCCGTGATGAGAGAAGACAGTGCTGACCATCGCTCTGGAGCCAGAGCCCCAGAGTAAGTCTGACCAGGGGTGTGAGCCAGTGACATCAGCAGCTGAGGGAATATTGGTGGAGAAGGAGACCGAGGACTAGCTGAATGATATGGATACGAAGGTACTGCCTCCCACTCTATCCCACCCGGTATTATCTGTCTGTTCTGAATCATCACTCTTTAAAGACAGCACTACTTTGTTGGCTTGTTGGGAGGTGGAGTTACCGTTATTGATCACATCAAGCTTACCTCTATCACCCTTGCCACAAAGCTCAGCCAGTCCTCCTGCCCCTCCTCTGCTGGATGCTTGCAGCCCTTCATCTCCCCCGGGAATGCCTTGCTGTGACGTAAAGCTTCAGGTCGTGCAACCACCAGCCTCGCCCAAGCGAGAGGATCCTGTGGCTTCGCCTCCGGCCTCCCATCCCTTCGTTCCACCTCGGCTAGTCGACCTGTTGGCTTCGCATTGGCTCCTCCCACCTTCGGCTCCATCAAAGACCCTCGGCTTTGCGGCTTGACCAGGTTGCCTTGTCCCACCGGCTCCCCCTTGGTCAGTTGTCACTCTACTTACGCCACGGATTTCAAGCCTTCCAGTCTCTCCACAGTCTCTCCTCCAGTCTCTGCTCAGTCTCTCCACCCCTACAGCTACAGCGGATTTCTCCACCTAAGTCTTTGGGCACTCTGGCTCTGCCTCAGACGCTCATTGCCTCGATTCCGCCTAGGTCTCCAGTGTCAGTGGTATTGCTCAAGACAACTGGCTCTCTGTCTGTACCCTGGGATTCATAGGCTCCTTCTCTGTCTGTCATCCCCTGGATGTTGTCGACCATAGCAACATCTTGGCTCCTCCCTCCGTTGACTGTCATCACTGCTGAGCTCTGGGTTGGCGTCATCAGGCACTTACCATCACCGCTGGGGTTTAGTCGTCATCCCCCTGTCGCTATCCCTTCGCCACTTCCTCGTCCACCTCCAAAGCCTCTTCAGTTGCGGTGCGAGGTCGCTCCTTCTCGGCGGGGGCATAATGTCTTCATGACTTTTAATTTGTATTTCATTAGTTCCTGTGTTCCTTTGTTTGATTTTCCCGCCACTCCTTTGTTTCCATTACAGTTTATGATAGTTTGGTTACAGATATGATAGATCTCTCATGGAGGAGTGACGGAAGCATAAAATGAGTGACGACAGTGAAGGACGAGAGAGGACCAGGCCTGGACTTTATGTTGTTGTTGTTTATTTTAAGATTAAAGTCTTTTGAACGTTCGCCGGTTCCTGCCTCCTTCTTCCCATATCAACAAACCTTGTTACATTGGTGCCGAAAACCCGGGAGGAAGGAGGGACATTCTGTCGGAGAGCCCTCACTGCTGGAGGGGATCACGGTGCTGAGGAGGTCGGGCAGCGCGGAAGAGTGAAGACCGCGAGTGGCATCTCAAGGCGGTGGTGCTGGAGTGATGAAAGACCCGGTGGGACGTAGAGCTCGTTGCCGTGCTCCTGGGTCGAGGTGGAGTGGCTGCCGTCCGAGAGGGAGTGGAGAAGTCGCCGGCGTTTGCCATGGGCCGGAGCCTGCTGCCGTCCGCCGTGATGGGGAGGAGCAGGGAGCGTGGGTGGAGCTGCCGGCTGCCCTCAGCTGGAGGAGCCATCACTGGCCGCCAGGGGGCTGAGGAGGATCAAGCCGTCCACAGAGAAGCGTCCAGTACCATCATATGGCACCACGAGGAAGAGCTTCTCAGCTGGCTACAGACCGAGGGGTAGTGTGTCCGGGGGCGATGGGGGTATGTGACAAGCAGGGCGGGCGAGAGCTGTGAGAGAGCGGCGCGAGGCGCGTGATTGATGATGAGCGCCAGCTGCGCGTCACACCGGTCCTGGATCTCTCACGGAGGAGTGACGGAAGCATAAAAAGAGGAGAGACGACAGTGAAGGACGAGAGTGGACCAGGCCTCTACTTTATGTTGTTTTGTTTACGTTTTATTATGTGTGTGCACGGCAGCCGTCCATGAGGACGTTTATTTTTAAGATTAAAGTTTGTTGGATTAAACGTTCACAGGTTCCCGCCTCCTTCTTCCCATAACAACATACCTTGTTACAACCATCAACATTGCTAACTTTTCTGACAGTCAGATTCTTAGAACATACTTCTTGACAGGCTGGAAAACTGGGTCGGGCTTTCTGGGATAGTCCTCAAATAGTTCAGGTCATACTTAGAAGGGAGAGGTTATTATGTGAGTATAGGTGACCATAAGTCTGAGTGGACATCCATGACATACGGAGTCCCGCAAGGCTCAATTCTTGCACCAATCCTATTCAACCTGTGGGCAAAACTGCTCCACTCTACAACACGTGGTTAAGGTGGAAAAAATTTAATTTTGTCAACTCTGTTTTATGTCTGATGGTTGACAAGTGCACTCAAAAAGTCTGTATAATGTGATTTAATTTTTTTTTTTGTACATGGGGAATTCTTCTAATGCTGTTTCATGATTCTATTTACATAAACTGTATATTTGGCCCCAGCTCAACCTTTGTCAACACCATCAGTATTTAACACCGTCAGGTGAAGGTTTTTGTCCATTTTGAAAGAAATGTCTTATTCTTTTTTTAAATTTATTGTGTAAAAATGTTAAAACATCAATGGAACTACATGTTATTATATCTTAATTACCTAAGAACATTGGTTATATATGTTTAATATTAAAAGGAGGGAGGAGAATTAAGGAATTTAGAAACTGGGTTGTTCATAATAGTGTGAAAACAAACAAAAAAACTTTAGCTCCTTAACTGAACACCAATATTACATAATTGAAGACTTTACACTGTTTTGGATAGATTAAATTAAATTAGCGTGCTTTTTAGTGCTTTTAATTAAGTTATGAAGTTAATAAATATATTTTTTTGAAAAAATATTTAGAAATAAGACTGTTCCCTTACATGGTTCATTATCTGAGACCTTTGTCTATAAAAATACAAAATTTTTAACAATGTGTTAGTTTTTATTTTTTAACATCTAAAACATGTTTTGTCCCTTATCTCAAGAATCAGTGACATTTAAAATTTTCAAATAATTATATACAGTACTGTGCAAAAGTCTAAGGCACATTGGTATTTTCACACGAAAAATGTTTTTAAGCCAGTTATTTATAAATTTTACTGTAGTGTGTCAGTAGGAAATATCAGTTTACATTTCCAAACATTCATTTTGCAATTAATTGTGATAATCCAGTGAGATTTTTTTTTTTTTTTTAATGCACAAGAAGTCTGACAGCAGCCGGTATGATCTGATCTCACCATCATCGAGTCTGTCTGTGATTACATGAAGAAACAGAAAAAACTAAGATGGACTAAATCCAGAAGAACTGTGGCAACATCTCCCAGACACTTGAGGAAACCTTCCTGCAAAACTACATGAATAGGTGTAGGAATAGATGCAGGTGACAAAAGCTGTTTTAAACGCAAAGGGTGGTCACCCCAAATATCGATTTGATTTAGTTAATAGAAGTTAATTCATAAATAAAAGCTATTTATGTTATTATTTTTGACAGCATTCTCACTTTAAAGCATTCTGACAAGTGCCTAAATGGTGTGCCAAGTGCGATGATGGTGAGATCAGATCATACCGGCTGCTATCAGACTTCTTGTGCATAAAAAAAAAAAAAAAATCTCACTGGATTATTACAATTAATTGCAAAATGAATGTTTGGAAATGTAAACTGATATTTCCTACTGACACACTACAGTAAAAGATATAAATAACTGGCTTAAAAACATTTTTCGTGTGAAAATACCAACGTGCCTAAGACTTTTGCACAGTGCTGTATTTTAACCTTGTTTTTTAAAACTAAATATGTATTAAGTGCTATCAATTTTGATAAAGTTTGCCAATCTGAAAGGTAAGCAAAGAGAGAAGACAAGTTAATATGCATAGCTTGCACAAATTATAGCTTACTTGAAAGCAATTCCATATATAGAAATGTAATTGACAGTTTTCTTCTGCAAATCTTTTTTTCCCTAGATGACAGTAATGCTAACTGTGCTTCTGCTGCTGATGGAAAGGTGAGACTATTATGGCACATTATATAATTATGTCATATTTGCAATCTCCATCCCCTAACAAACCCCATGTCTTCATCCTACATGTGTGCAGCTGGTTCAGTCCATGGGTGTTGCGATCTACCGTGCTTTGGACTGGGGATTGGATGACAGTGAGGAACGGGAATTGAGCCCTCAGCTTGAACAGCTCATTGAGTTTATGGTCGGTGGTCAGGACTGCAGCAAAACTAAACATTGTGGCAGTAATGCAGCTAAAGACGAGGGCTACAGTGGCCAAGAGGAGGATGAAGAAGAGGAGGAAGAAGGCACAGAGCATAGCATTCATACTGTTCATCAGGTGATGACGTTTTGTGCCCGCCGACTGGCAAATCCAGCTTTGGCACCAGAGCACTACCAGGCCGTATGTCGGGCGCTTTTCCTAGAGACCCTTGAGCTTCAGACATTCCTCAGCAGGATAAGAGACGCCAAAGAGGTGAAAAGCAATACTGATAGAACCATAGTGTTCACATGGGTCGTGTCTGTGATCATATTTCTTCTTAGTGAATGCATCTTTCATAAAACATGAAACACTTAATCCAAAAAAGAGCTTTGTTCATCTTCGGAACACAAATTAAGATATTTTTGATGAATTCCGAAAGCTCTCTGACCCTCCATAGACAGTTTCAAGGTCCAGAAAGGCAGTAAAGACATCGTTAAAATCGTCCATTTGACTCCAGTGGTTCAACCTTAATGTTATGAAGCGACAAGAATACTTTTTGTGCGCAAAAAACAAACAGAATAGCGGCTTTATTCAACAATTTCTTGTAGCCTGTGTCAGACTCTTACGCTGTTGACGCAGTGTAAACAGTACAGCGCATACGGGACGGCGCCTTACCATTGGCTGACGCATGCGCACAAGATTGTGCGTAGAACTAGAAAGCGTTACATTGTTTACGTTACGTCAACAGCGTAAGAGTGACACAGGCTATTGTTGGAATAAAGTCGTTATTTTGTATTTTTTGCACACAAAAAGTTTTTTCGTTGCTTCATAAAATTAAGGCTGAACCATTGGAGTCACATGGACTATTTTAACGATGTGTTTACTACCTTTCTGGGCCTTGAAAGTGTTAATTAAATATCTGTCTATGGAGGGATCAGAGATCTCTCGGATTTCATCAAAAATATCTTCATTTCTTGTCCGAAGATGAACGAAGGTCTTACGGGTTTGAAACGACATGAGGGTGAGGAATAATGATAGAATTTTTATTTTTTGGTGAACTAACACTTTAAGTGTAAGAAGAAATTATGGGAGGGAGAAAAAAACACTTATTTGTGGCCTAGATATTTGGTTCTGAACTGGTTGGTCTCAAACCAAAAATTAATTAAACATCATTCATTTCTGATCTTGTACAATAGAGAAAAAATTATAGATGCAATTAACAAACTGCAACTAAACATATAACTAAACATAGCAAAATAAACAGCCTCATATTTTAAAAGGGAGGAGAAAGTCTTTGTTTTTGTTATCAAAGTTCTAGTGAAATTAGATAGATGGCAGCAGGTACAGGTAGCATGACATGCCTTCATCCTTGAAAATCATGAACAAAACTATGTAAGGTAAGTGTCATGATTGATACAGAGACTTTGGGAATGCACACAACAGATGTTTATGACACCGAACAATGAACTGTGGAAACTAAGGGTTTACAAACACAGACAATGGTCATTAAAGAAACAAGGAACATGTGAGAACTAATTAGAATCCCTAAAATCAAATGAATGAGAAGTCAGGCAAAGACGTTGACAAAGAAAACCATGACCTATAAACTATACAGAACATGATAATAAAACTATTAACGCTTCCACACGTAAGTTTAAAATATTCTAGCTGACCTCCCAGCGTAAGTTTTTTTAAGGCGACCGTTATTTTAGAATGATGGTGATGGATGCGATGGACGCTGCAATTCGGAGAATCGTATCTGTCTATTTCATTGGTCACTTGGTCCCTTCTCAAGAAAAGTTCAGTCTTCATGAATTCAGTTCAGAGGTCAGAAATATGAATGGATCCGTGTCACATTTTGACTTTGTTTAGTTCGTTTTTTATCTGTTTTCCACGTGTTTTCTGTTCAGTTCAGTTCAGGTCTGAGTTTTCTTGTCAATCTTCGTGTGTTATTTAGTATCAGTTCTCTCAGTTTTCCCACGTTTGTCTCCTTGGTTACAGATTTGATTAAAGTCTTTAGTTCAGGTGTGTCTTGTTAATTAGTCTTGTTAGTTGCTATGTATAGGAGCTACTAGTCTTGTTAGTTGCTATGTTGCCCTTAGGCCCTGTCCACACGAACACGGGTATTTTCAAAACCGCGGCTTTTTCTATGCGGTTTGGCCATTCGTCCACACGCAAACGCAGTATCCGGTCATTAAAACCAAACTTTTTTTTAAACTCCTGCCAGGGTGAAGATTTTTAGAAACTTGCAGTCGTGTGGACAGTGAAACTGGCGATGTTGGCTTGTTACTTTAGAACCGGAACTGGCAATAACCTTTTTTCCAGGCTTCTGATTGGCTAACATGGCTTTACGGTTAGGGTTATATCGCCACCTGTTGGTTTGGCATGCTCTTGACAGTGCTTCATAGCGGTTTTGTGCGTTTTCATGTGGACGTTTTTAGTTCTTTTTTAGTTCTTTAGTTCCAAAAAAAAGCCTTAGTTTCAGTCTGTTCTTTGTCTTGCGTTGATGTTGTGTAGTGCGTGTATGGTAATGTGATTTAGTGTTCAGTTTTCTCCACATTATCTCCTACGAGTTTCCTAGTTTGACTCTACAATTAAAAGACTGTTTTGTGTATCTGATTGGCTTCACTACAGCCACACCTACCATGACAATCCAATTGTGACAAATATCTATGTTCTACCAACACTATACTAAGATTAAGGTTAGGGTTTAGGGGTTAGTTTTTGTTGCAGTGTGGTGTAGGCAATCAGCCTTGTGATTGACATGACTTTAGCTGTGGGCGGGGTTTGTTCTTAACTGGTTTGAGGATAAAAACACACTTTTACGTCATATAAAACACCACATTATATAGTTTATGTGAGAATTTAATATTCAAAGCTTCATATCCTCCTTTCTTATGTTCTGATAAGTATCTGATATTTTCCTGTAGATGCTGAAGAAGATCAGAACGGAGGAACCAAAGGTGGAAAATCCCACCTCTGAGCTTGATGCTCTTCAACATACTGACTGGGTAAAATATGTGTTTATTAGAACAGTAGTTGAAATGGTAGTTTCGTTTATTCATATTTGTCTTTGTGATGTCCAGCAGTGAATGAGCTATGGTCAATGTAACAATGGACTCTGTGTGTTTGTCTTTTGCTCATTTAGACTCGGCTGTGGGTGCAACTGATGAAGGAGTTGAGGCAGGGAGTGAAGCTCAAGAAGGTGGAGGAACAGCCGTTTAACCCTCTGCCCACAGAGTTCAGCCTCACGCCTTTTGAGATGCTCATGCAAGATATTCGTTCACGCAAATATAAACTTCGCAAAGTTGTGGTGAGTCCATTCTAACTATGCTAAATCATGCTGAGGGCACTGAAATGGCACTGAGGTTGCTTTAGTAAGCACATTTTAAGTGGTTTACCCCCGAATTAATCTTATCCTAACTCGGTAAGTCGACTATATGTGTGAGATTATGGCTTTGGAAAGACTTTTCAGCTGATGCTGCATGACAGTGATTAACCATTGTTTTTATATTTGATAATAACTATAATATCATGAATCTATGCCTCTTTTTCTTCTGCAGGTAGATGGAAATATTCCCACGTGCGTTAAACGAAATGCTCATGAGCTGATTCTGGACTTTATCAGATCAAGACCCCCTCTTAAACCAGTTAGTCGCTGATAATATATTATAACTAATGTGCAGTAACACCATGTCCTAACCAGACACAATACAATTCACAGTACAAATGCAATCTCTTACTAGTCACAATCACAACAAGCAGCAGGTCAATTTTCGCGGTCTTGCGCTGGGTATTATCCACCGTTACACTCCACTTTTTCTCCATTGGCATTTAAAAAAACTTCTATAAAGAATTCTATTCCATGTACTAAACCAACCAGCTTTGAGATGATCATAACATTACACATTACAAGCAAAAATGTATCTGAAAATATATTGTATAAGATTTACTTGTACTTGTTTACTCGAGGCAACGAGCTGCTTAAGCACTGCCAATAAATGTAATCAAATAAAAAACATAAGTACAATATGACTAAACGACTGACAAAATGTCAATATGGCAAGCGTTTTTGCAAAATATTCACATAATATAAATGTAGAAGTAGTAAAGAGATATTATAAGAAGACTTTAATTGTTATGTTATTCGCAATGGACATTCTTGTGCCGTGATTTCTGTTTTCATGGTAACAGCAACTTATCTGATTGGTTGATATCTCTTCACAATTATGGGTAGCGCTGTTTTTAACTCTGAATTTTATATAATATTTTATAGGTGTCGTTAACTACTATTTATATATAAAAATGTGATTAAATGCATTTACTTTAAAGGTGCTGTATGTACGTTTTTGACTGTATTAAAGTATAAAAATACCATAATATGTTTGCAGATATTTAGGAAAGATGCTGAGTTCATATACTCGTTTCTATGAAAAACAGCCAGTTATTTTACTTTGCTTTCCGTGTCGGAATGTCTGTTTTTGTTTTGGTCTGTGCGATGACGCACGTTCCCAGTTTATACAATAGTATTTCAACACCCCAGGTTGCCAGTTTGCGGAAAACACAGCGAATTGCAGCCATGGAAGCCAGCGAACAAACTGGGTCAGAGATCGCAGATTCTACCCGACCTAAAAAACCTAAAAAACGCGGATAGAGTGTTTCCTCGCCTTCCATTGTCAATTGCGCTAGTTCCTGTTGCGTGTCCTCTAACTGGCAACCCGCGTGAGTGTCGCGTCTAAGGCAAGGGCGGGGCAAACAATATTTAGAATTTGGACTGCAGTACCCATTTCAACCACTAGCTGTCATTCTTACATACAGCACCTTTAATGTAAGTACAATGTAACAACATGTATGTACAAGTTATGTACAATGTATACAAGTTATTTGCATCAAATGCTGTTTTTTAATGTAAGTACATAGTAGGTAGAGACACTTGAACGAAATTGAAATTAGATTTTTGCTTTTAGTTATGACAAGACAAACTACTTGTCACTGGAAATGTATCACATTGTGCCAGGTTTGGACACAGTGTAAAGCTTAGCAAGTATTTTAAAAGTGCCTAGTTTTTTTCTTGTGAGATTGATTGTGTTTAAGAACTATTTTGTTTGACTGTGAAAATGTCATCTTTCTCAAACATAGCAGTCTGCTTTTCCTTGAAATGGTGATTTATATTAATTATCATATAGCCAGTGTTGCATTCAGAGCTCTTTCTTAAAATTTTAAGATAAAGGTAAATTTCTTCAGTGTACTACAAACTGTAACACTGTAGCTGCTGTTTTGCTTCAGTAAATGATCCTAGATCCTCTGAAGAAGAGAAAGAAAAGCCGCATTTCCATCAAAATTACCTGTAACAATTTGTCCCAGGAACGTTCCCCCCCCAGACCTGTTGCTGTCTGCTTTTCCATCGCGGTCTAAAGTACCATGAAGATTAGGCAAGTTAGTCAGATGACGTAGGACTGTGCGCAACTTTATAGTTCCCACTGGATTTCGTCCTCTGCATATAATCTTAATAAAGCCTGAACCTCGTGTATTGGTTGTATTTTTCAACTCCATTGTTGATTTGAATAGCAAACAACTCTTACTGCACGCACCACAACAGACTTTAAAAAATGGTGGTTGAAATAAAATGCTGCATGGAGTCAACCAATCAAAATGCTGCGTAAACTCAACCAATCAGCATGTTCAGTGCCCAACTCACACTTCCGAAAGTTCCTGAACTTTGAAAAAGTACTACCTCGTGAGCAGGGACTTTCTGAGGGAGTAATTTTTACCCGGAACTTTATTTAGACCCTGGTCCCTGCGGTCGAAACACACCGAGTACCACCCCAAAGTCCCTAGTTCCTGGGGAAAGTTCCTGCGGTGGAAACGCGGCTAAAGAGTGGTTAAACCATCAGCAAATACAATACAACCAAAATGTATGTACCGTTTTGTTTTAAGACTGTACTGACATCTGCAGGTGTCTGAACGCAGCCTGCCTCCTCGCCCTCAGAGACCGCAGTCGCTCCATGATCGAGTCCTGGCTGAGATCAGACAGGATCACAAACTGAAACCTGTGGAGCCGCAAAGTTCAAAGAGATGTAAGTTAATCACGTATTAAACCGAAACAATGCAAGTTTTTAAAAACACTCAGTCTTCTATAATTCTATTTAATTGTGTGTTAGATCACTTACAGACATATTTTGCCACTCTTCAGCATTCGGCTCGTTACCATGTCTGGCACACACCTGCCAGTGTGACATCAAATCAACTTCCTGCATTGACCTGTCAGTCACAGGAGCACAGTACCGCCCACCGTCTCGCACACGTGTTCTTCTAAAAGCTCCAACACTGGCAGAAATGGAGGAGATGAGTATATTTGAGGTGAGATATTTCAGTGTAGTCAGCATTTCTTCTATGCTCTTGTTCTTTCCTGTGTGGCAACAATGCATTTATTAATTCAATTTTTACTTTAAGACTTTAAAGGGTTAGTTCACCCAAAAATGAAAATGACCCCATGATTTACTCACCCTCAAGCCATCTTAGGTGTATATAAGATTCTTCTTTCAGACGAACACAATCGGAGTTATATGAAAAAATGTCCTGGCTAATCCAAGCTTTATAATGGCAGTGAATGGGAGCCCAAAATTTGAAGCTCAAAAAAGTGCATCCATCCATTATAAAAGTAATTCACACGGCTCCGGTGGGGTTAATAAAGGCCTTCTGAAGTGAATTGAAGGGTTTGTGTAAGAAAAAATATCCATATTTAAAATATCTAGCTTCCGGCAGACCGCCTTCCGTATTCAACTTACGAAAAAAGTGATTTCAGATGTAGAGTAAGCATTTTGAACTGCGAGAGGCGTTACACTTTCTGCGTAAGTTGAATACAGAAGGCGGTCTGGAGGAAGCTAGATATTTTACTTTATAAAGTTTAAAATATGGATATTTTTCTTACACAAACCCATCGATTCGCTTTAGAAGGCCTTTATTAACCCCCGGAGCCGTGTGGAGCACTTTTATAATGGATGGATACACTTTTATGAGCTTCAAACTACAAAATTCACTGCCATTATAAAGCTTGGATTAGCCAGGACATTTTTTAATATAACTCTGATTGTATTCCTCTGAAAGAAGAATGTCATATACACCTAGGATGGCTTGAGGGTGAGTAAATCATGGGGGTAATTTTCATTCTTTGAACTATCCCTTTAAGGAAGTGTTGCACAGAAAACCAGCAAAACTTCTGATTCACATGAGAATTTCACAATCTGGTTTGTTGGAAAACTCTGGTAGCTCTCCCTGACTTAATTAGTTTGAATTGTAATTTTAATTGAAATAATTGCACCTCTATGTTTTTATGAAGGATGAAGAATCTCCAGATGGAATGGATATCAGGCGGGTGGAGAGTTCTCCTACACCTCTGAAGAGAGATCGCTCCTTCTCTGAACATGACCTGGATGAGCTCAGAGGGGAAATGATGTCATCCCGCTCAGAATTACCTCAGCTCACAGGTGTCGGGCCCCTAAGAGCAGAGAGACCTCGATCACACACGCTGACGGGGGTCGGTCCACCACGCATCTATCAAGGTCAGACCTGGACAAACATCTGTAAGACATAAAATTGGCTCTACAAAAATTTTAACAAATATGTAATTATATTTTTATATAAAAAAACAAAACAAAGAATGTCAACATTAAACTTGAACACATTCATTAACACTAAATACAAAATAATAATGCTTAAAAACACATTATTTATTTAATTTAACTTAAAAGATTAGCTCACTTTAAAATGAAAATAACCCCAAGATTTATTCACCCTCAAGCCATCCTAGTTGTAAAAATATCCATATTTAACACATAAAGTAAAATATCTAGCTTCACCTTCCATATTCAACTTACGCAGATAGTATAACGCCTCTCGCAGTTCAAAACACTTACGCTACATCCAACGTTATCACCGCGACAGTTACGCTTTCTTCGTAAGTTGAATACAGAAGATGGTCTGCCAGAAGCTAGATATTTTACTTTATAATTAAATTAAATATGGATATTTTTCTTGCACAAATGCATCACTTTGCTTCAGAAGGCCTTTATTAAATAAATAATGGGGTAGTTTTCATTTTTATGTGAACTAATCCTTTAATAACAAGAACAAATAAAAGACATGCTGGGACTTTTGTGAACACCGTTGTGTGATAAAAGGAAAGCAATCTTGTTTTTGAAACAGTTCATTGAAATGAACCCTCTGAAACAAAAACAAACTGGTATCTGCAAAGCTACACTATGTTGCAAACATCTTGATGATACTTGGGCGTTTTGCTCTACAGTGTAAATTGCACACACCCATATCAAAGAAGCAAATTTAGAAGCTGTTATGTATATTTCATAAAACGCATGTTTCTAATAAGTAACTAGATAAGAACGTTTGGAGTGTGAGTGTGTGCAGTTTACATTGTAGAACAAAACATTCAAGTATCGTCAACTTATGTCTACCACAGAACTTATTTTACTCATAAACTGAAAAACCCACTTTAAAACCCCATAGGAAAATTTTAAGGGAACCACTAGCGGATTAGTCTTCCAGGCTTTGCCGTCATGCCTGCACCACTCTATTGCTACTTTTAGCTATAGATACTCCTTAGGTAATATGAACGTCATATTTTTTTTGTGTGCGTCAGTATATTACAAAATGCAATACAATTCAAAATGCAATACAAGTATGGGTTGCATTTTCAGAGTGAACGTAAACGTCTGGGAGAAACAAGACCAGAAATATGGATAAATCTGAAAAAGCGTGATGACATGAATGAGAGCTCAATTCAGTCCGGTGTGCACATAGAAAGCCACCTCTCAGACAGCACATGATGTCACAGGGTGTTTTTGGTTGTTTCATGTTTTTAGTTTGCCATGTTCACTGTCACGTTCCCTGCCATGCACTTCCTGGTTTTGTCATGTGTTCCATTGTCATGTGATTCCCATGCCCTCATGTGTTGTCATGTCAATGGTTCATTGTCTCATCATTGTTCACAGGTGTCCCTTGTCTTGTCATTAGTCTCAGTGTATTTAGCCCTCATGTTTGCCATGTGTCCTGGGCTTGTATTGAATGTGGTAACCTGCTGTGTTGGTGAGTTTTATGTTATAGCCACGCCAAGTTTTGTTCTGCCAAGCCATGTCTTTGTTCCATGTTTTGCATTTTTGATTTGGTATGATTTAATTTGATTAAACTGCACTTGGGTTCCTCAAACTCGCCTCCAGTGGATTATGTTACACATGAGTACTGAATTGAGATCTCTTTCGTGTCTTTTCACGCTTGACCGGAAATTTGTAAACACAAAATTTGTAAAAAACAATTATGTAAAAATTAGTATTCATGTGAACTCAGTCGTTTATGTCTTAAGTGTACGTAAACAGCTGGGAGAGTATTGGATGTATATCAGTATATTGGACCCGTGCATTCGGCCTTAAAGGGACAGCAGCCTAATAACCTGCTGTTGTCCGTCATTTAATGTTAATCAAACAAAAGAAAAAGAGAATCACTCTATGCTCTTGCCTGAATAGCTTTAATAAAGATTAATCTATATTTAATTTATACAAATAAATGTCTGCTTGAAGGTTGTATGCAAGCTGTATTTTCCGCCACTGGTTTGTTGTCATGGTTTCTGATTTGAGTTTTCATCACTGTCAGCGGTGTGTCGTTAAAGGAACACTTCACTTTTTTTTTTGAAAATAGGCTCATTTTCCAACTCACCTAGAGTTAAACAGTTGAGTTTTACCGTTTTCGAATCCATTCAGCTGATCTCCGGATCTGGCGGTAGAACTTTTAGCTTAGCACAGATCATTGAATCTGATTAGACTGTTAGCATCTTGCTCTGCTGCACCCATGGTACGGCAGCAAAGTTCCTTGATTATTATGCAGGAATGAGAGTATAGTTCCTATCCATATCGGTCTAGAAAACCGCAACTTTTCATTTTTCGTCAGTCTTAGTAAACAATGTAAGTTTTAAATAGGAAAAATATTGAAAGTCTTTGGTCATTTTTGAGCGAGATGCTAATGGTCTAATCAGATTAAATGATCTATGCTAAGCTATGTTAAAAGTGCTACCGCCAGATCTGGAGATCGGCTGAATGAATTCGAAAACGGTAAAACTCAACTGTTTAACTTTAGGGGAGTTGGAAAATTAGCCTATTTTCAAAAAAGGTGGAGTTTCTTTAATCCCCACGTTTGCACCTGTTTTTAAGTTCCCTTGTTTCTGTTAGTAGTTTTCGGGTTTCGTCAATGTTTGGATGTGTTGTGTGCTACTCTCATACTGTGGATTTATTAAAGACTGTTTACTTAAAGACTGACATTTAAGTATTTTAATATTAAACTGTTGACACATCAGGTTTAAGACAAACTTTGATGTTGACTTGTAATTTTACAATTTGACTTGTAAAGTAATTTTTAAGGTGCAGTGTGTTGTATTTGAGGATCTATTGACAGAAATGCAATATAATATACATAGCTATGTTTTCAGTGGTGTATATAGACCTTACACAATGAACCGCTATGTTTTTATTACCTTAGAATGAGCCATTTCTATCTACATACACACCGCGGATGAAGTGAAGTCGCCATTTTGCAGCGTCATGTTTCTACAGTAGCCCTAAACGGACAAGCGCTCTGTAGAGCAGTTAGTCATTCTCTGCTGTATCAGACAATGACATCGTCGGCCACCGTAGCTTCTCTATGTGCTCCGAAAGGGATGGGTGAGCGGTGGGTGATTTGCAATTTGGGTGGCTTGAAGTTCAAAGGTTTTAATAAGCGTGAAGTTGAAAGCCATGTAGCCTCCAATAGATGTTTTAACTAGAATGTTTTAGCATGTTTGAGCACATTGCTAGCATGTTTAAGCAGATTTAACAGATCGACGATAGATAGATAGATCGATATAGCAGAGAGAGAGATTAATGCATCCTTTCTGAATTAAGTTAAGATGCCTGACTGTCTCTCTCTCTTCTCCACTGTTTTTTTTCCTTTTTTTTTCTCCAGCCTCGTTTCCTGTGCTTGACAGGATGCCCCCGTCCACCTTTCACTCCTTTAGCTCAGATGACAGAAGCAATGATGATGCAGGAAGTGCTGCAGCATCCCATGGGATCTCTAGACGTCAGTGGATGGTCAGTGGTATTTTGTTTGGAAGTAAAATAATGCCAAATGTTTTTGAAACAAAAAAGCTTGTTGAATTGCACTACATGAGAAAAATAATTCATGACATATTTATAGTTTTTTTTTTAGTTGACATTTATTTATTGACATATTTATTAGGGCCCGAGCACCGATGGTGTGAGGACCCTATTGGAATTGCTCTTTGTTATTATTATTATTATTAGGGCCCGAGCACCGATGGTGTGAGGACCCTATTGGAATTGCTCAGCCTATTATTATTCTTCTCCCAAATGAATCGCATTTTTAATGGCCTAAACATGCTCAAACTCACGAAACTTTGCACACGCGTCAAAAGTGGTGAAAATTTACGTCTGATATTGGTTTCAGAATTAAGCGTGGCAAAATGGCTCAATAGCGCCACCTACAAAATTTCAACGAAGTGCCCCTCCCGCTACGTTTCACATACAGGTATGAAATTCGGTAGACACATGTAACAGCTCAATGCCTACAAAAAAGTCTCCTGGTATGAAATCTGAAAACCAACAGGAAGTGAGATATTTTTAATATTCTTTGCAAAATTGTTGCAAATTTTGCCATTTCCAGACGTTGTATTTTAATGAACTCCTCCTAGAGATTTAATCAGATCAACATCATATTTGCACAGTCTAATCTAAAGGCCTTTGTGACGTTAAATTGCGAAGATCTTGAGTTTTCCCTGAAGGGCGTGTCCGTGGCGGCCTCACAAATTTCGATGTTTCGCCATGAAACAGGAAGTTGTTGTAACTCGGGTATACAATGTCCGATCTGCCCCAAACTTCACGTTTTATTAGAGTCCTGACCTGAGCACATCTACATGCCAATATTCAGTTACAGTCATAGCGTCACCTGCAGGCAACAGGAAATGCCATGTTTTACACTGTGATGAGTATCCTCATTGAGATTTAACCAGAACAACATCATGTTTGGTCAGTCTAATCTTAAGGTCTTGGTGATGTTAAATTGTGAAGATCTTGAGTTTTCACTGAAGGGCGTGTCTGTGGCGGCCTGACGAAGTCTGATGTTTCGCCATGACACAGTTGTTGTAACTCAGGCATACAATGTCCAATCTGCACCAAACTTCACATGTTTGATAGTAGTCCTGGCCTGAAGACATCTACATGCCAGTATTCGGTTATAGTCAAAGCGCCACCTGCTGGCAGCAGGAAGTGTGGCACATTGAAGTGACACTGCCATATTTCTCCTATATTTACCCACTTAAATGCATGTCGCCCACTATTCGCTGTTTTCCTGAGGCCACCGGGTGGTTTTTATGGGCTGAAATTCAACAAGGTTGTATATTTAACATTTGAATATTTCAATTCAAAACATTTCACACACATTTTCATTATTAAAAATTCAATAATCCATATTCACCTCTCAGATTTCACTTCCAAAATATTCATTCTGTTTAAAAATACAACCTATAATATTCGACAGGAAATTTTCTGACCATTTTATTTCGCTTCCACAAATTCAGTGGTTCAAATTCAACAGAAAATTCAACAGTTCACATCCGGGAACTGTAGGAATAGCAGTAGATTACGGAGCATAATCTCCATCTGCTGTTAGTCAACCTCACCAGCAGGTGGTGCAAGCGGCTGTTGGCGAAGACCAGAGCAATGTGTAGAGAGAGTTATTCATTCATTAAATGGATTTACAGAAATGGAGCATGCGATGCGTATTTGTGATGATTATCAGGGCCAGTATATATATGGAAAAGCTAATAAAGACACAAAAGCTGTGTTTACATTTAAGTTTTCATGGTTACTTTTGTACATGTAAGCAGCTTTCTCTACCGCACATAGATACATAGAAACATGTATACGCATGTTGTATGCAACTTTAGAGACAGTCCCTAAATGTGCGACTATCGTCCAATGTCATTGTCCAGCCAACTTTATGCCAGCATATCACTGGGTAACGCTTAGCGTGAAACTTTGTGCGTTATGTTCATATTCTGAGTCCACCTGCTTGCCTGTAGCCTATATAGTATAGCCTACATCCCCAATAAGGTGCGAGTTTGGTCTTTTATATCACTGTATTAAGCTACGTTAAGCGTCCCGACGGCAGGGGAGTCCTGGAGTATGATGTATTGAGGGAACCCCCAGTACTGCAGCACAGCCCTGCAATATAAAGTTAAGGAAACCAAACAACCGAGAGAAATATATGTCTACCTCAGATGTAACGGTTGATCTGTAGGTCAGCATCGGGGAATAACATTATAATCTCGTTCACGGTAGAGAAAGCTGCTTACATGTACAAAAGTAACCGTGAAGACTTAAATCTAAACACAGCTTTTGTATATTTATCAGCTTTTCCATATATATACTGGCCCTGATAATCATCACAAATACATTTCGCTTGCTCCATTTCTGTAAATCCATTTAATGAATGAATAACTCTCTCTACACATTGCTCTGGTCTTCGTCAACAGCCGCTTGCACCACCTGATGGTGAGGTCGACTAACAGCAGATGGAGATTATGCTCTGTAATCTACTGCTATGCCTGCAGTTCCCGGATGTGAACTGTTGAATTTTCTGTTGAATTTGAACCACTGAATTTGTAAAGCGAAATAAAATGAACCGAAAATTTCCTGTCGAATATTATAGGCTGTATTTTTAAACACAATGAATATTTTGGAAGTGAAATCTGAGAGGTGAATATGGATTATTGAATTTTTAATAATGAAAATGTGTGTAAAATGTTTTGAATTGAAATATTCACATCTAAATATACAACCATGTTGAATTTCAGCCCATAAAAAAAGCAAGCCCTAAAAATACAATGCATTAAAACGCAAGCATGGTTAATGCAATGCATATTTTTTCAAGTGCAATTCAACAAGCTTTTTTGTTTCAAAAACATTTGGCATTATTTTACTTCCATAATTTTGCCCCAGTTTTTAAGGAAATAAAGTATATAGCATCTGTGACATGTTGTTTATTACCACAGACAATTATTTCTGTTTCTTAAAATGAACGGGAAGCATTTAACAAAACTTCCCCCATAGTGATCCATTGCCTACATTATTGTAAAATTGTTACAGACTGAAGGACCCGAGTCGTCTTCTTTATCTCCCTCCCACACAGGAGGAATTCTGTCATCCAGTCGACAGTCTGGCCTTAACAGTGGATGAGGTCATCAACGTGCGCCGGATACTTGTCAAGGCTGAGATGGAGAAATACATGCAGAACAAAGAGCTTTATAATAATCTGAAGAAGGGCAAGGTGTGTATGTCTGTATGATTCATGCATAATTTGATTAACATCAGTCCACCACCCCAATGAAAACAGTGTTCGTCTTTGTTTTGTTCATTTGTGTTTCTTAGATATGCTGCTGTTGTCGAGTAAAGTTTCCACTCTTTTCATGGCCGTCCACGTGCCTCCTGTGTAAAAGGTCTCGGTTTAATTTTCATATTTATTCAAATAAATATTATATATCATAAATCACAGATAATAACTGGAACAAGGAATATTAACCTTATTCACTGTTTTGAACAATCAGTTATGATTCTTTCTCTTTTAGGTCTGTCTGTAACTCTTGCAGTGCAAAGGTACTAAATATTTATTTCATTTAAATCTCATGTAGCACTATAGTATCACATGTGTCAAACTCCACTGCTCTAGGGCTACTGTCCTGCAGAGTGTAGCTCCAACCAGCTCCAAAACACCTCCCTGGAAGCTCAAAGACCACCTTGATTAGCTGATTTGTTTGTTCAGTTTGGGTTTGAGCTAAACTCTGCTGGACAGTGGGCAAATTCCAAACTGCGTTTTTGCATACTTGAAGGGAACTATGGGAAGACGACGCCATTTATAGGGGTGTTCCAAACGAAAGTGAACAACCTAATCCCTTCACAACGGGCCCTTAGCGAAGGGAACATGCTTCACACTTCAAGGAAGTAATTTAGGGCCAGATTTACTAGCAGCTTGCGGCAGCTCAAACCCTCTTTTGGCGTTTAAAAACTACTGTCAGGATTTACTAAAGACACGCAGTGAAAAATTTGCGCTGAAAAGGTGCGGACAGTTATTTTTGCAACTGACCTTATTGCATATGCATTTGTGAGGAGAATATTTAAATGAATCATGCAAGGTGATTTACTAAGGTTTGCGCTCGTCAATTTACTGGTGTTTGCGCCATTATTTACCGCCCCAAAAAAGCATGTCTTAAACCAGACACTAACTGATAGATTGTGTTGGTCATTATGGAAATGATCCGGCTGCGTCTGTGTTGTCGCCAGTAGATCATGGCAGAACTTTCCACTCCCATCAGCGCTTTTTTGGAATTGCGCTCTCACGCTAATTTGCCCTGTTTAGTAAATCTGGCCCTTAATCGTTTATGGTCATGTGACACAGGGTGACAAGTGATTTATTTTAAATCTAAATATGGTAGGAGAGTTGGAGTTAATGTATAAACTGAATAATTCAAGTAGTTTTGTTTGTTGTGATATATTACACATATTTTCATCATGCATTTTTATATTAAGTTTAAACAAGTGTTAGTTGTCTAATGTTGTCATGGTAACATTTCATGTGACGCTAATACGTAGTCTTTCATTACTTCATTATGACACACAAGTGCCCTGCTCCCTCCAAAAGTCCCCACTTCAAGGGCTCTGCCCTTCAGAGTGATTAGGGCATAGGGATGCTCACATCCCATTGGAATTTGCCCATGCAGTGGCCCTCCAGGAACTGAGTTTGACACCCTTGTTTGACAATATGTTTTAATGTTTAGCATGATCCATGTTATAAAGATGTTACTTTACAACCTTGGCCATCCACATCCACGTAGTTCTCGCCGAATGATCCTTGGTTTTCTTTCATTCATGACATATTTATAGTTTTTTTTTGTTGACATTTATTTATTGACATATTTATATAACATTGTTTTCTGCTAGATTATAGCTTCATAGCATTATAATGGCAAGTGAACCCATATTTAAAGGGTTAGTTCAGGTGGGTAATAATAGAATAGAATGCAACTAACCATATAATCATGCATAGTTAGCAAATTAAATACACTTATCAACTTTTGAAAAAATATAATTTGTCGCTGACGTTAAAGGCTGTGTGTCCAATCAAACAATCTATTATATTTTAGAGTAAATTCATCTATTACTGGCTAGTAGGCATTTTAGGCAGATGCCAACATTGGAAAGGTTGTGTGACATGTCCCATCTTCAAACAAAATATGAGCCATACACATTAAAGTGTTAGTTCACCCATTTATATAGCGCTTTTTACAGTTTCAAAGCAGCTTCACAGTGTTAAACAGGAAAATAATGCAACCGAATTTGATTCGGCTGTACAGCCGCTCTGGAGAAAATGGTGATGTCATCTAGCTCATTTCAATTATCATATATTTTCAAGTAATGTAGTTGACATATAAATTTAATTACTAAACTAAATTAACTTTGTATATTTATTTGAAAATTGTGTCCCCAACTGAGCAAGCCAAAGGCGACAGTGGCAAGGAACCAAAACTCCATCAGGTGGCATAATGGAGAAAAATAAACCTTGGGAGAAACCAGGCTCAGTCGGGGTGCCAGTTTTTCTTCTGGCCAATTAACAAACGGTGTATGATTATTATTTTGGCAGCCTTACAGGTCAGAAGTAATATTAGATCGGAATATTCGAAAGATCGGAGGCATCACGCCGGAGACGGGTTTATTGAGGATGGCGTGTCGATTAAACAATTATTAAATAGGAATATTCGAAATATCGTAGTCATCACGCCGGAGATGGATCCATTGAGGATGCCATGTCGATGAGCAATTTCAGAGGGTAGACTAATTGACACGGTCTCTGCAGACACTTCAAGGATGAGTTGGTAATGTCTGGGTGCAGGTCCACCATCTGATCTGGATACGGCCCGGATCCGGCTGACTGCAGTAAACCTCGGGATAAACAGAGAGACTAACATTAGCGTAGATGCCATTCTTCTTATGATGTAATGAGTACATCAGGTGTTAGTAATAATGTTCCAAACCCGTAAGACCTTCGTTCATCTTCAGAACACAAATAAAGATATTTTTTATGAAATCCGGGAGATCTCTGGCCCTCCATAGACAGCAATGTAATTAACACATTAACACAGAAAGGCAGTAAAAGCATTGTTAAAATTGTTGACTCCAGTGGTTCAACCTTAATGTTATGAAGTGGCGAGAATACTTATTTTATTTAATTGGCTAACTATGCATGATTATATGGTTAGTTGCATTCTATTCTATTATTATCCGCCTGCTCTGCTACCATTTGATGACCACTGCTTATGGCTTCCTGTTTAAAATTGTTTGCTATACTCTGTTTTCTCAATTAATTCTAATTACTCATTGCTATTTCAACTTTAAAAACGATGTTACAAACTCCATGGGTGATTTTGCTTTATTTTTTCCTTTTAACAGATGAAGATTCCCTACAAAAAGATGGCACACATTCCAGTGTACACTGTGGGATTTCACAGCAGTGCGAAGAGTCACAAGAGTGATGTCTATAAGTGAGTAAATGTATACTATGTCTAAGCTAAAGGATTGCAGCCACATTCCACACTGGGAATAGTCTGTGCTGACATCCTGAAAAAAATGTTAACTATACTTGTTTGTTTTTAGCCCTGCTGTTTGAATCACCAAATCACCAAAAGTAGGCCTATACTTTCAGTATTTAGTATTGTAGTCAGGGCTTTTCCAGTAAGCATTTAACCTGGGATAAAATCAGTTTAACAATCAATGCACATTGGCCTGTAGTTTCTGGTGATAACCAAGTGTTTTACAAGTAAACCTGACACAACTTTGCATAAGGAAGAGACTTTACTTATGTTGATAGCCACCCATTCTGACCTAACCCTGTCTCCTCTCATCCCACTCAATAAAATATCTTTTTCTAAGTTGTCAATAACAAATATTATTGTGGTGTGTTTTACAAGAAAATACAGTTTCAGATTTTCTACTTCAAAGTTTCATGTTTAATTGAATGCAGTTTCTTTGTAATTGTTAAATTTACTAGCAATTTCTGAGTGAAAACATTGAACATTTAGAGGGGGATATTGAACATTGATCAGTTTAACTGCTCAGGACAAACAAGCATCACAAAACAAAAAGACGTGGATCAGCCAGGTCACGACACACAGTATTAAGAATCAATGGTTCATAAACTTTTGATAAATTCAACAATTTTTTGTCTTGTGGACTGTATGAAAACTTTTTTTTTGTAAAACATCTTTTTCAGGACAGTACTAAATAAAAAACGTGCATTTTGTATGATCCCTCTTATTTTGTTAACATTTTCACAGATTCTACAAGGGGTTCACAAACTTTCAAGCAGCACTGTATATCAAATGTTTAAATATAATTGTATGTGTATATATATTGTGGCAGGTTGAATGAGGACACAGACAAAACTGGTTTGCAGTGCACACCTTCCCGGAAGTGGTTTATTAAACATAAAAGTCTTAAAGTGGGAAGTACTGTGGATAAGGGTTGATGAAATGATAACGGTGCAGAAGTCTGTGGTTTTCCAGTGTCAGAAGGGCAGTCCTGATCAGTCAATCCTCACTTGAATCTGGAGAGACGCAGAGACAAAGAGAACACACTATCAACATCTCTTGTAGTGGAGAACTAGCTCACACTTTACTTCTCTTCCTCTGCTTATATTCTTTCTTCTTAATGAAGCACAGGTGTGGCCGATCAGCGCCTGCTCCTGGCTGCTGATTGAATGACGAGGAGTAATTATAGGGCCACGCTGAAGTGTACTCAGGATACTCGTCACAAAATATATATATATATATATATATATATATATATATATATATATATATATATATATATATATATATATATATATATATATATATATATATATATATATATATATATATATATATATATATATATATATATATATATATATATATATATATATATATATATATATATATATATATATATATATATATATATATATATATATATAATTGGATATAGTGTTACAACTTCGAATGTAATGCCTAATACCCTAAAACGACCATAAAAAGGACTAGAATGACTTTACAGCTCAAATAATACACAAGTGCTTTTAAAAAATTCTACGCTTTACAATTTTGCTTTCAAATCTTCCAAAAATGGCCCCCAAGTGCCTCACTGTAACCTTGATTTGTGCTTTTCTTTAAAGCAAAAGGGGCGAGTCAATTTTTTTGGGGTGTGTTAATCAACATTATGCCACAAATTCAGTCATAAAATTGTTTTTGAACTGAATAAAGACACTATAGTCTTCTGTAGAGCTGCTTTATAGTTGAATGGAAATGTTTTATAATTGAATCATGTTCCAACACTAATACATTTGATAACTTTATATTTTTTTAGTGTCGTTGTTACACGTTACATTTAGTTACCTTAGTAATAACTACAAATTATGCAAAATTGCATGCAACTAACCCTAAACCTAACCCTATACCAAGTACATTAATATACTTAAATGTATAATTACTATATAACAAGGACACCTTATAATTAAAGTGTTACCATACTTTTATTTTCTGTGAAACTGTTTTGAAACAATCTATTGTATAAAGAAATATATAAATAAATGTGAAATGTGATTGAGCTTAACTTGTGTTAAACAGAATTCATAGTCATTTAGCTGTCATTATGCAGAATACATGTCATATTTCTTGGCTGTGTGTCTGTTTCTCTGCAGGCCTTTGTGTTCTCTGTCCAGACACTCTGTCGAGGAAGAGTTTCCCCACCTGTACGCTGCTGGCTGCAACCTGAGAGATGTGTGCTCTGACTGCACAAAGTTTGTGGCTGATGTCATTTCCTCCAGTCGCAGAAGCTTGGACTTCATCAACAACACACCAAAACGAAATAAACGGACAACCTCGACATATCCACAACCACATGGTTTCAATTGGATGAGTAAATGAATGTATCAACAGATGTCTGAGTCTTAGCTATATCTCCAAAGCTAAAACCTCACACACACTCTTCACATGCTCTATACAAACTCTAAGCTGCGGTTTTCCCTCAGAAATATTCGCTAGTGTTAGACGATAGAGATGTGGATCACATGTGAATCATTTCTGCCTTATCACCCCCTCCTGCACCATGTACATCTATCCACAATACTGTCTGTATAGATTAAGAGAGGCAATGCTTCATCCTCAGAAAAAAAATAGTACAAAAGCTGTCACTGGGATGGTACCCTTTAAAAAGTTTAGCTAATACATACACTTTTGGTACCAGTATGTACTTTTGAGGTACTAATATGCACTCTTTAGGTACAAAGGTGTAGTTTTTGAAAGAGTACCGCCCCAGTGACAGCTTTTGTACTTTTTTTTTCTGAGAGTGTTGAAGGCTTATGGTAAAAAAGACAATCCTTTTGCTTGATTTTAGCTTGAAGTATTATATATAACTGATCCAGGACTGTCCATGCTTAGAAGACGTCCTTATACAGTACATCAGTAAATGCATATTTCTAATAGCAAATGTATTTTTATGCTCTGGGATTTGATCTATTAAGCACCAGAGTGTTATGTAATTACCTTGGGACTGAGTCAGGTCAGAATGAAGCAGATAATAGTATCCTATTCTCAAAGGAATAAAGTGGCCTTTTGATCCACAGCTTAAGCTCATGTTTAACTCACTCTTATTTTGTAAGGTCTGCAAGTCTGCAATAAAACCAAAATCGCACAAAACTGCTGCTCTCTCCAATGGGTTTTTTTCCTATAACAACCACAACAATGGCACACAAGGGCCATATGTGGGTGTATTTTGTGATTATTGTATTATACAACGATCAGGCATAACATTATGGCCACCTTCCTAATTTTGTGTTGGTCCCCCTTTTGCTGCCAAAAGAGCCCTGACCCGTTGAGGCATGGACTCCACTAGACCCCTGAAGGTGTGCTGTGGTATCTGGCACCAAGATGTTAGCAGCAGATCCTTTAAGTCCTATAAGTTGCGAGGTGGGGCCTCCATGGATCGGACTTGTTAGTTCAGCACATCCCACAGATGCTTGATTGGATTGAGATCTGGGGAACTGGTGGACAGGGGTCAGCATGTGCACCCGACTGGTCTGTGGCTATGCAGTCCCATACGCAACAAACTGCGATGCACTGTGTATTCTGACACCTTTCTATCAGAACCAGCATTTACTTCTTAAAGCAATTTGAGCTACAGTAGCTCGTCTGTTTGATCGGACCACACGGGCCACATGCATCAATGAGCCTTGGCCGCCCATGACCCTGTCGCCGATTCACCACTTTTCCCTCCTTGGACCAGTTTTAATAGATACTGAACACTGCAGACTGGGAACACCCCACAAGAGCTGCAGTTTTGGAGATGCTCTGACCCAGTCGTCTAGCCATCACAATTTGGCCCTTGTCAAACTCGCTCAAAACTTTACGCTTGCCCATTTTTTCTGCTTCTAGCACATAAACTTTGAGGACAAAATGTTCACTTGCTGCCTAATATATCCCACCCACTAACAGGTGCTGTGATGAAGATAATCAGTGTTATTCACTTCACCTTATCTGTGTATATTATGTTTTATAAAAAATAAAAAAAGACTATGAATATTTAAAAACATATCAAGAAAATTTTTAAGCCACATTTTACCCCAAAATCTAAAAAAAAAAAAAAAACTACATGAAC
Organism: Rhinogobio ventralis; assembly: GCA_039654625.1. Lineage (NCBI taxonomy): Eukaryota > Metazoa > Chordata > Actinopteri > Cypriniformes > Gobionidae > Rhinogobio > Rhinogobio ventralis. The sequence continues at coordinate 26,003,924 of CM077216.1, forward strand.
ATATTTTGCTCAAAGGAAAAGAAAGATTTAATAATTTGTGGGCTTCAAAAGGATTTGCCATTTATCTGTAGCCTACATGGGCAAGTTAAGGTGAGCCATTTAGAATATGAATAACACTTTAAAGCAAATGAGAACAGTCAACATATTTTACTGAGTCAATATTATTTAGAGCTGACACATATGTGTTATATTGACCAGTAGATTTACCAAACATTTGACTTCCACACAACAAAGCTTTATTCCGTTCTGTCGAAGATAAAAATCGATAGTGACCATGATTGGGTTTGGCTTTAGTGTGAAGAGGAAAGAATTGAATTCTCTAATATCTACTATAGCTATCTATGTACATCCAAATATGTAATTTATTTATATATTGAGTTCTGGCACCAATAAAGACATTGTAAAATAGCTAATATAATCAGTGTCGATCTGTGACAACCTAGACCTAATGCCTAATAAATAATAAGTTGCTTGGCAGCTTAATTATTTATTTGGTAAATTATTATTATGAATTGTATTTTTCATTAATTGAACACTAGTGTATTTTATCTTGGTGCTGTTTAAAAAAAAAAAGATTAGATTTGAATCAAATTAATTATCAAGGAGAGAGGCGGGGATTTTTGGGGGGTACTTCCTACCCATACCAAAAGTAAAAGACACATAGTCCTAGTAAATAAAGCAATACGTCCATTAATAAGTCTGTTAGAGTGATTAAACCAGAATTAAGCCGCATTATTTTCTCCTTGGTGCCTGAAATCTCTGCACAGCACAAACTCGAGTGGCTTGTTGTGTCTGTTGGCTTTAGTGGGGAGGGAAGAGAAATTGTTTTAATTCCCCGCCCCTCTCATGAATAATTAATTACATACTAATCTAATGGTTATCTCCGCCGTCCGATCTAAGGATGTTTTTTATTTTATAGTTTCTTCGTGCAGTGATCACAAATTCAACCCGCTGCAGAAATACACTGATGATTTAACTTATTAACGGACATAAAATCGGTTCCTCTCGCTTCCCCTGGGGAAATGTGCGTGTAAGTGGGTGTGTCGAGTGAGTTTAAACTTTATGATGAGTTAAAGTTTGATCATGGCCGTGTGGACCCGCGCGGAAAAACAGGGTCATCTGGACCTGCTGTTGAGTGATCGCTGGGTTCGGGTCTCCGCGGAACTCACACGGGACACTCTCACACTGACGGCGGAGGGCGAACCGAGCGGGCCCGCGGGCTATTCGGAGCACAACTCTCATTTAAGAAACGGCGTTTCCAATGGAAACGAGCAGAACCGAGATGTTTATCAAAGCCGCGGGCAATACGACAGCCCGGGTCGGGTCAACGGGACCGGCTCAGACTCGGAGTCCAGTGGTTATTGTGACCCGGCGGGGCCGGAGGGGGTTCGGAGGGTTCGTATAGTCAAGCAGGAGTCCGGCGGACTGGGGATCAGTATCAAAGGAGGTCGGGAGAACCGTATGCCCATCCTCATATCAAAGATCTTCCCCGGTTTAGCGGCTGATCAGAGTCGAGCCCTGCGCGTCGGCGACGCGATCCTGTCCGTCAACGGCAGCGACCTCCGCGATGCCACGCACGACGCGGCGGTGCAGGCGCTGAAGAAGGCTGGGAAGGAGGTGACGCTGGAGGGTAAGACGATAACTCGAGCCGCGGGGATTCAGCAGGCCCGCACAAAACGTTTGATTGTATCACACGGTTGATAATTAGTTTAGTCATTGTTTTGTGTGCATACTGTTTTCAATTAGTAATTTTACTCTTTTAAAAGACAATTCAGGTTGATGACAGGTCCGAGTTACATTAACATTTGAAAATCACTTGCAGAAGTAATGAAACTTCTAGCAATGGTCATTAATGTTTCTTTAAACACCAGACGTGAATGTGTGGGAATGGGATATAGAGAGGGAGAGAGACAGTTGTACTTTACTGCAAGTTACTTGCTTGGCTGTCAAGCCAATCTTTTTTGTGAACAAGACATTTTCATCATTTTTAATGTCTCCACAAAATCAAAAAATATTTTTTTATGGTTTTATAAATTATTTCTCTGTGTACACATTGGATTTGTTTATTAATAAATGTGTCCTTGTTATCTTTAATCAAAAACAATAACATTAATTTAGTTTGCAACACCCATTTTCTACAATCCAATAGATTCTTGATGGACAAAATCAAGTTTGACCCTACCTTATTTAATTTAAACATGGGTATTGACAGTTTTCATTCATTGATTCGATTACAAATCACAAGCTCTTGATTTCATTTTGATTTGCTTTTATGTATATACGTCATGTTTATGTATGTCAGTTTTTCTGAGGGTGTGTTCACACTTGGCATGTTTGTTTGGATTAAAGGTGCAGTGTGTGGTATTTGAGGATCTATTGACAGAAATGCAATATAATATGCATAACTATGTTTTCATTGGTGTATAAAGACCTTACACAATGAACCGCTATGTTTTTATTACCTTAGAATGAGCCATTTCTATCTACATACACCGCGGATCCCCTTACAGTGAAGTCGCCATTTTGCGGCGTTATGTTTCTACAGTAGCCCTAAACCAGGGGTGTCCAAACTTTTTTTAAAAGGGGGCCAGATTCGATGTTGTTGACACACCCGGGGGCCGGTTCCTTTTCTATTATAGGCCATATATATAGGACACAGATGTAAATTTATAGATATTTAACAATATCTGTAAAACTTTAATAAACCAAAAAGTTTTAATGGGTGAAATCACACTGTAACCACACTGTAAAAATGTTTTTCTTACTCAGTATTTCTGTCTTTTTTCCAGTCCAAATATTTAAAAATTCTTAAATCAAGATGTTTTTACTACGGAAAATTACATACGAATTTTTTTCTTGATTTCTCTTGGGGGGAGTTTTTGCTTAAAACAAGCAATATTTTATCTGCCAATGGCGTAAGAAAAATAATGTTGTTTCTGTTTGGGACAGAAACTAGAAACAAGATTGCAAACAGAAACAAGATTATTTTTATTTCCCCATTGGCAGATAATTTTCTTTGTTTTAAGCAAAAACTCACTTCAATTTCATTTTATTTTCCAGAAAACAAGAAAAAAATATCTTATGTCATTTAACTTACGTAAATGCATCTTGATTTAAGAATTTTTAGATATATTTAGACTAGAAACAAGACAAAAATACAAAATAAGAGCATTTTTTACAGTGCACACATGGTAAAAGTAAAAAATATTATTTCTATATCCAGAATGGCTTTATGATATTTAGTCTATAAACATATAAATACAAATGCACAAAACTGCAAGTTTATGACAAAAATAGTCTGTAATTTGGCCTTTATTACTCATTTAATACATGTCTACATTAAAAATTAAATAAAATTAGATATTAGCCTACATTTCTGACAAATTACCACGGTTACATTTAGTGTTACCACAGTAAATCCATGATAGACGTTGATGAATTGTTGTTTGAAAAGTATTTTAACTGGATCGGCTCAGTGTTTTTCCTGATTTGCATGTTAGTGTTTTTAAGTCAGTGCAGTTTCAACTGGCTTTAAGCGGTGTGTTTTTGCAATTCACAACCGCACCGCTCGATGCCACTAAAATTCACACACTGCATCTTTAAAACGAACCCTAGTGTGAATGCTGTCGTCTGAACCCTGGTGCGCACCAAACAAGCGGACCGAGACCGCTGTCTGCTTTCAAATGAACTCTGGTGTGGTTTGTATGAAATATGGACACAACATGAACCAAAGACATGTAAACGAACCAAAAACAGGAAGATTAGACCCTAAAAAGGACAGATCAATGCGCACACATACCTGTTTTTTTGTTGTCAAAGTCATGATGTTGCCCATCCCATTTCGGGACAGGCGTCAGAACTCCCCGATACAGTCTCCTCGCAGCAGATCTTGGTTTGTGTGTGTGACGGAGGGATTCCTGCCACTGTTTTGCCTCCTTTACTCCTTTTATAAGCTCTTCAGTTCTCAACTGGTCAAAATACCATCATATGTAGCTAGGCACATACATGAGTGCATTTAGCCCAGCACACAGCATTGTTTTGGATGTTCAGTAAGTTCCGTCTCAAAATGTCATAAAAGCCAACCAATCAGGTTGTGAATGTATCCCTATGCTTTTAGGGTTCGGTATCTTTACGTTCTGTGTTAAAATGCCAATGTGAAGGGATTAGTTCACTTCAAAATGAAAATTTCCTGATAATTTACTCACCCCCATCCCATCCAAGATGTTCATGTGTTTCTTTCTTCAGTCAAAAATAAATTACGTTTTTTTTGAGAAAAACATTCCAGGATTTTTCTCCACATAATGGACTTCAATGGCAACCAACGGGTTGAAGGTCCAAATCAAATCAGGTTTTTCAAAGGGCTTCAGAGGCTCTGCACGATCCCAGACGAGGAATAGGGTCATATCTAGCGAAATTATCAAGCAGTAATTTTCAAAAAACAAAACAAACAAGTATATACTTTTTAACCACAAATGCGCGACTTCGGCAGAGCTGCATGATTAATCGTTAAAAGATTGCGATCTCGATTCAAACACCCACGCGATCTTATTCCTAAATGACCGCAATTCTGCTATGTCTTTAAAAATTGTTTCACATCGCAAGCGTTAGTGGAGCGTAAATGGCGCGAGTTTTGCCGCTGCCCATGTTAATGAATGACGGGTGTCCACTGGCACAGAGCAAGCATTTCTGTTCCGCACCAGTGGACACGCACCGTGACAGGGTCGGCAGTCACACTTCTGTCAAGTCCTCGTAGTCAGTTAGGAACCTGAGTGTGCTCTTTAATACCAATCTTTCATTTGAAAGCCACGTTTCTAGCATCTGTAAAACTGCATTCTACCATCTTAAAAAAATATATCTAAATTATGGCACATGCTTTCAATGCAAAATGCTGAACAGTTAGTACATGCGTTCATGACCTCAAGGCTAGATTATTGTAGTGCTCTACTGGGTGGTTGCCCTGCTCGCTTAATAAATAAACTGCAGCTGGTCCAAAGCGCAGCAGCTCGAGTTCTTACTAGAACCAGGAAGTATGACCATATTAGCCCGGTTCTGTCAACACTGCACTGGCTCCCTATTAAACATCGTATACATTTTAAAATCTTGCTAATTACTTACAAAGCACTAAATGGTTTAGCGTCCCAGTACTTGAGCGAGCTCTTAACGCATTATACTCCATCACGTCTATTGCGGTCTCAAAATTCTGGCCAGTTGATAATACCTAGAATATCAAAATCAACTGCAGGCGGTCGATCCTTTTCCTATTTAGCACCTAAAATATGGAACAGTCTTCCTAGCATTGTTCGGGAAGCAGACACACTCTTGTCAGTTTAAATCTAGACTAAAAACACATCTCTTTACTATGGCATACACATAAAACATTATCAATTTCTATTATTCAAATCAGTAAAATTTTTGTTTTAGGCTGCATTAACTAGGTCAGCCGGAACCGGGAACACTTCCCATAACACCTGATGTACTCGTTACATCATAAGAAGAATGGCATCTACGCTAATGTTAGTCTCTCTGTTTATCCCGAGGTTTACTGCAGTCAGCCGGATCCGGGCCGTATCCAGATCAGATGGTGGACCTGCGCCTGGACATGACCAACGCATCCCTGAAATGTCTGCAGAGACCGTGTCAATTAAACTCGCCCCTGTAAATGTTGCATCGACACAACATCCTCATTAAACCCGTCTCCTGCGTGACGACTCCAATCTTTCGAGTAATCTTACGAATATCTTACGATCTAATATGACTTCTGACCTGTAATGTTGCCAGAATCATAATCATAATCATACACTGTTTGTTCGTCAGCCAGAGGAGAACTGGCACCCCGACTGAGTCTGGTTTCTCCCAAGGTTTTTTTCTCCATTCTGGCCACTGAAGGAGTTTTGGTTCCTTGCCACCGTCGCCTTTGGCTTTTGGCTTGCTCAGTTGGGGACACTAAATTTCAACTATATTACTGATCTGCCCACATTGACACTATATGATAATTAAAAATGAGCTGGATGACATCACTGTTTTCTCCAGAGCGGCTGTACAGCCGAATCAAATTCTGTTGCATTATTTTCCTGTTTAACACTGTGAAGCTGCTTTGAAAAAAAATTTCGGCACTGGGTCGGTGCTTCCACCTATATCACGTGTGACCTTTCCGACGTGATGACGTCATTCGCCGTGAAGAAGAACAACACCAAAGTCGTGCATTTGTGGTTAAAAAGTATATAAGTATATACAGGTGCTGGTCATATAATTAGAATATCATCAAAAAGTTGATTTATTTCACTAATTCCATTCAAAAAGTGAAACTTGTATATTATATTCATTCATTACACACAGACTGATATATTTCAAATGTTTATTTCTTTTAATTTGATGATTCTAACTGACAACTAAGGAAAATACCAAATTCAGTATCTCAGAAAACTAGAATATTACTTAAGACGAATATAAAGAAAGGATTTTTAGAAATCTTGGCCAACTGAAAAGTATGAACATGAAAAGTATGAGCATGTACAGCATTCAATACTTAGGTGGGGCTCCTTTTGCCTGAATTACTGCAGCAATGCGGCGTGGCATGGAGTCGATCAGTCTGTGGCACTGCTCAGGTGTTATGAGAGCCCAGGTTGCTCTGATAGTGGCCCTCAGCTCTTCTGCATTGTTGGGTCTGGCATATCACATCTTCCTCTTCACAATACCCCATAGATTTTCTATGGGGTTAAGGTCAGGCGAGTTTGCTGGCCAATTAAGAACAGGGATACCATGGTCCTTAAACCAGGTACTGGTTGCTTTGGCACTGTGTGCAGGCACCAAGTCCTGTTGGAAAATGAAATCTGCATCTCCATAAAGTTGGTCAGCAGCAGGAAGCATGAAGTGCTCTAAAACTTCCTGGTATATGGCTGCGTTGACCTTGGACCTCAGAAAACACAGTGGACCAACACCAGCAGATGACATGGCACCCCGAACCATCACTGACTGTGGAAACTTTACACTAGACCTCAAGCAACGTGGATTGTGTGCCTCTCCTCTCTTCCTCCAGACTCTGGGACCCTGATTTCCACAGGAAATGCAAAATTTACTTTCATCAGAGAACATAACTTTGGACCACTCAGCAGCAGTCCAGTCCTTTTTGTCTTTAGCCCAGGCGAGACGCTTCTGACGCTGTCTGTTGTTCAAGAGTGGCTTGACACAAGGAATGCGACAGCTGAAACCCATGTCTTGCATACGTCTGTGCGTAGTGGTTCTTGAAGCACTGACTCCAGCTGCAGTCCACTCTTTGTGAATCTCCCCCACATTTTTGAATGGGTTTTGTTTCACAATCCTCTCCAGGGTGCGGTTATCCCTATTGCTTGTACACTTTTTTTCTACCACATCTTTTCCTTCCCTTCGCCTCTCTATTAATGTGCTTGGACACAGAGCTCTGTGAACAGCCAGCCTCTTTTGCAATGACCTTTTGTGTCTTGCCCTCCTTGTGCAAGGTGTCAATGGTCGTCTTTTGGACAACTGTCAAGTCAGCAGTCTTCCCCATGATTGTGTAGCCTATAGAACTAGACTGAGAGACCATTTAAAGGCCTTTGCAGGTGTTTTGAGTTAATTAGCTGATTAGAGTGTGGCACCAGGTGTCTTCAATATTGAACCTTTTCACAATATTCTAATATTCTAATTTGGGATTTTCCTTAGTTGTCAGTTATAATCATCAAAATTAAAAGAAATAAACATTTGAAATATATCAGTCTGTGTAATGAATGAATATAATATACAAGTTTCACTTTTTGAATGGAATTAGTGAAATCAACTTTTTGATGATATTCTAATTATATGACCAGCACCTGTGTATATATATATTTTTAGAAAATGACTAAAGGTTTCACTAGATACGACCCTATTCCTCGTCTGGAATCGTGCAGAGCCTCTGAAGCCCTTCAAAGCCCTTTGAAATTGCATTGATTTGGTCCTTCAACTGTTGGTTGCCATTGAAGTCCATTATGTGGAGAAATCCTGGAATGTTTTCCTCAAAAAACTATTTATTTTCAACTTAAGAAAGAAAGATATGAACATCTTGGATGAGATGGGGGCGAGTAAATTATCAGGAAATTTTCATTTTTGAAGGGAACTAATCCTTGAACGCTAAGCAGAGCAGGACCATACGAACCAAGCAAACTGAACTACAAGGGTGTGTTCACACTTGGCATGTTTGTTTGGATTAATACGAACCCTGGTGTGATTGCTCTGTTATGCTGCATTCACACGGGGCATCTGCGTCAACGCTTGATGGAATAATAACTCTTAGAATATACATTTAAAAGAAAAATTTCCTGTGTCACAGACAGTCATATACTGACTGCTGCTAATCTGAGTCCGCAGATATAGACCTACCGCAGCTCGTATGTAAACAAATCAAACGCGGCTGTGTTGATGGCTGATTTAGTCACGTAGACAGGTCCTGGCAGCTGTTAGTTACAGCGTTCAGGAACCGTTAAGCAGAACTAAATTAATATTATTATTACTGGTAAAGTTACCGGGTACCGGACATTTTCTCACCGGTTCCCAACATGCACACGCACACACATCTGTGCAACTGTCATTGTACTGTAGCCTACGTCAGCGTTGAATTATCTGATCCCATCTCACCAACAGTTTATTACTTACTCGCACATCCAAATGTAGTCAGAGAAGGGTCTCATCTTCTTTCCGATTGCATGAACGTTGTGAAACAGCAGTCGCATCCTCTCAAACTGCCTAATAAATCACTCAATTCACTTTGGCTACCTGCCAATGTGGCAGGTACATTGACAGTGTTACCTGCCAATTGCAATATTCACCCACATTTGGCGCGTGGTTGGGTGTTAATTTCGGGCCCTGAGCCCATTTAACCCAACACAGCATTGTTTTGGATGTTCGGTAAGTTCTGTCTCGAAATATACATCATAAAAGCCGACCAATCAGGTTGTGAACATAATCCTATGCCTTAAGGTTCAGTATTCTTTAGGTTTGGTGTTAAAGGGGGGGTCTAATGCTATGTCATGCATTCTGACTTATTTACATTGTTAAAGAGTTGATTCTCATGCTAAACATTGTCAAAATTTCCAAAAATGAGTTGGACAGAGTATTTCTGGGCCAAATACACTTTGAATATGTTTCGGAAAGTTTTTTTTCGAGTATTGGCCTGTATGACTTCATAAAGGGCGGAATTGCTTGTATGGGCACTTCTCCCGGATGAGCGCATGTGAAGCGTGCACATCAACGAGCTTTGTTCAGGTTACGGGAGCCGTCAGCAGCGCTGTCTGTTTCGGTTTTGTTTTTAGACCACGAAATCAACAATGTCATTAAAGAAGTGTGTTTCTGGTTGTGGGGGAAAGATAACCTTGTTCAGCTTCCCAAATAACCTAGCGTTAAACAGTGGATGCAGTTTGTTTTTCTGGAGCAGCAAGAGTTCTGCAAGTGTGTGTGTTTGTTCCCTGTCACGATTCGAAACCGCAGGCGGTGAGTGAAACTGCATCAAATGTCCGTTTTGTTGGCAATCGGCGCGTAAGTGCATATAATGTAAACAACATGAACGTATAGTGAATGAAAAGTTATCCAGGGATAATGCCATGATGTATTGTGTGTGTGTGTGTGTGTGTGTGTGTGTGTGTGTGTGTGCGCGCGCTCTCTTTAGCTCACTGCACTCCTCCACAAGTTCGGCTGTTTTCGGGAAAGAATTGGTACAGCGTATCTGTCTTTTATAAATATGATAAAACTAAAGTCTCTTCAGAGATATGAATGAGAATACTACTCTATAGGTACTCAAGATTAACATGAGACTGGCAGAAACTGTGTGTCTTACCCTCCCTTTATGGCTTATCATAAAGCCAATGTAAACGCTAAGACCAGGACTAAATGTTTTTTGTTTTGGTCCGGCGACCAAGCGAACCGAACTACAAGTGTGAACACACCCTTAAGGAAAATGGTTTCATTAGTATAATTTTCATATAATCATATAATTTTGTAAACCATGCATATACACATTCCAAATCAAATAGACCACCACAGTGCAACACGGACACTGATCTACAGCACTGCTGAATCTCCTGCATCATGGTGAGAGATATGGAGACTGATGGTGAAATATGTGGAACAGTGCCGCATGAGATGGGCTCTGCTCACACATACATTTATCCTCTGTGGCACTGGCCTAATTAAAATAAGAACTAAATTTGATGGTCCAGGTGGATCTAATGAGATCTTTAAATGGCTTAGGAATGATCCAATGATGCTGCACAATACCAGTACTGGATTGTTCCTCTGGAAAACTGAAAAGGATATGATCAAGATGTTATAAGATTATACTGAGGTGAAGCAGCAATGAGTGATTAAGGTAGCTATGATTGTTGAAGGTGATAAGAGCTTGGAGAAGGAACAGGATACTGGCACAGACTGTAATTCTGAGAGAAATTAAGAGAAATGTATCATTAGCAGCTTGCAATGAAGACATATTTTTATGACATGCTCAGTCTCCCTGCAGTAACCTGGTGTAAAGTGCCATGCTTATGGGTGAAATGTTGGTAGTTCAAGAATCACTCTTCTAGGGTTTGAACCTGCAACCTTTGGGTTATTGACCTAATTGATCTGCTTAATTTTATTTTTTAACTTTGAATCTAATCTTTAATTTTTTTTTGTTGTAACAGTTGTGAAGTAGCTTTCTTGCTGCTTAAAGGGTTAGTTCACCAAAAAATGAAAATTCTGTCATTAATTTCTCACCCTCATGTCATTTCAAACCCGTAAGACCTTCGTTCATCTTCGGAACACAAATGAAGCTATTTTTGATGAATTCCGAGAGCTCCATAGACAGCTAGCCTATTTAATTAACACTTTCAAGGTCCAGAAAGGTAAAAATAGTTAAAATAGTCCATGTGACTCCAGTGGTTCAACCTTAATTTTATGAAGTGATGATAATACTTTTTGTGCGCAAAAACAAACACAAATTACAACTTAATTCAACAATTTTGTTCTAGCCTGTCTCCTGCGCAGTTTACATTGTAAATACAGTGCATCTCACACGCATGCATCATAGTGCTCACGTGAACAGCATCGGCTGCCGTAGAACTCGAAAGCGCAACGGGAACTGCGTAGGAGACTGACACAGGCTAGAAAGAAATTTGTTGAATCGTCGTTATTTTTATATACAATAAGTATTCTCGTTGGATTATGGATTTTTGAAAATTACCTTTCATGTAGTGTATAACATAGCTCTAAGCAGTGTTGGGAGTAACGCGCTACAAAGTAACGCGTTACTGTAATTCCACTACTTTTAGCGGTAACGAGCATGTAACTAAATTAATTTTAATCAAATAACGCAATTACTGACATTTAAATTAGTTTGTTACGGTGTCTCTCTCTTTTGTGAAAAAATTAACGCTTTCAGACAAGAAGCTCATTCTCGCTGTAGTATTGTTGCTGCCCACGCCGCCATGTCGTGGAGATGATGTGTTTTCCATTGCGAAAGCCAATTCGACTGTGCTGTGCATTTTTCGGAGGACTGTTTCTAGCACCTGGGAGAGCACAGACCGTTCTACGTCTTTGTCGTTTCTACAATAACAAATGCAAACTTACCAATCTGATACTTTCTGGTCCAGTCGCACTGGCAACGTTAATTGATCAGCTTGGTCATTTGCATAATCCGGACTAGAATCTTGCTCAAATTGATAAGGTAGAACCAACATTATCATCTGTCATTGCTTTGCTTTGGGAGCTGATGTTCCAAATATGGTAAGAAGCGTGACATTTCCGTCAGACGCATTAGGTATTTGGGCCAATCACAATGCACTGGATCACTGGCCAATCAGAGCACACCACGCTTTTCAGAACGATGAGCTTTGAGAGATGAGACTTGTTAGCCCATTTTAACGTTTGTTGAGAATCTCATCTCTTATCTCTATTTAGCTTTGCCTTATGAAGCATGTTTGTTAAACCATTTTGTTAAGCTTTTGTTAAATCACATGTTCAATTATATGCAGCACCTCAAGGCACCTTTGTTTTCTCTTTTAATTAGTGTTAATACTGTAGGCCAATCACTTTTATTTTATTGGGCCTAATGTGGTAAAAAAAAAAAAAACGGTTAAATGACTGAGACAGTTGTTATTTTATTTCAAGTATTAAAAGGGACTTTTGTTCTACTGCTTGATTTGAAGGCCTGTTGCCCTGTTGATTACAATAAATGGGTCTAAAAATAAATTCGGCAATTAATTCGTCTGTGACGCGTTATAACAAATGGCGACAGACAGCAAGATTAATCAGATTACGGCACATAACTTCTCAGACATTCTTACTCAGATTCTGCATGTTCAATCGGCCTGAAGTGCCATGAACTACATTGACACTTACCATTGAGAAAGGTCCTGCTCCAGTCGTGACTTTCTTGTTCATCAGCAACTCTGGACGTTTCCTCGTCGGACTCTGGCTCGAATTGGTAAGGCAAAATTGATGCTATGTCTGTTCATACCATAGACTGTAAAAAAAGATGGATGCCTATACTCTTTTCCGTTGAAGTAAGTGACGCCGCCAGTGTTCAAATATGGCGCTGACATCTTGGGTCTCAAGTTTGCGCAGTAGTGAGTGCAAAGTGGAGCTGCGATATCGGTCCCGCCCACACTCCCACCTAATCAACAACTTGTGAAATAGTTATGCAAATGTAGAAATTAAAGTTAAAGCTCCAATCTCCTCCCGAAGTTCCCGAAAAATTTCTATTGGTGCCTCAGTGACTACTTCACTCAGAGAGGCTGTCAATCACAGCTGTCAATCATAACGTCACACCCCTGTATTTATAGCATCAAATAACTAAGTAAAACCAAACTTATTTAAAGACTAACACTTTAACTAACATCAGCGTGATGATAACTGCCTAAAATGAAAGAAACCATCTTTGGAAAAAATGTATTTGAAGTGTAATTTGATTGTTTAGTTTGTCTATGGCCCTGTCCCAAATGGCACACTTCATGTGCACTTTCGGTCTTGTGGACTTACAATATCCGCTGCGTGCGCGTGTCCATTAAGTCCACAAGACCGTAGGGTGTCCCAGTCATCATTTAAGCTTAAAGTAGGGTGCTGCGGCTGCTATGTGCCCTCGATGCGCACTTCAGCTGAGCCCGCAAGTTCGCGAGCTACGCAGAGGACTTCTACCCGGCAGTCAAGCGGCATTACGTTGTGAAAGTGCGGACTCGGAGGAAGACCGTGAGGGTTTAGGGTGCCATTTGGGACAGGGCCAATGTCCCATTAGATTACATGGAAGAGGGCGGGGTTTATGACCTATACTGCATCCAGCCACCTGGGGGCGATCAAAACGCTTTGGCTTCACTTTTCAGGACAACTGACTGGGTCATTTGACCAATCACCGCAGATTAGGGGTTTGAAAAAATCAATCGTTGAGCGAATCCTTTTGGGAGTCGTTGAGCAAATAAGTAATAAAAAATAATGCATATTATAAGACAATGAAAGTGTGTTTTGACCTTGCATGCATGTAAACCTGTTGTTGGGGACTCTCAAAACAAAAATAGAAACCTTTCAAATGCCATAATAGGGGCATGTTAAAAATTAGAATTTTTCAAGAAACATAACGCTCATGTTGCTAGAAATTGGCCACTATTATTAAATGTAAATATGCAGTTCAAATTGCTGTCAGTGTGAATGCCCATTAAAAGGATATAGTCCACCTAACTATTTAATGCAATTTACCGTAAATACTAGAATGCGGATGCTCGGAAAAAAAACACAGCCACCATTATTATTGTCCTGCAAATACTTGCACGCATTCATCCATCCAAACTGAATTCTTCAAACATTTTTGGCACAGCCAAGAGTTTTTCTGCTCTAGTATCATTCAGAAACTATGTTTGTGTTTGTGTGTGTGTGTGTGTGTGTGTGTGTGTGTGTGCGTATTCTTCTTACAGTCCTGAACTGTTCAAGCTTCTGTAACAGTTAGCTTAATGTGTCAGCTTTCCAAACATAAATATAATATATATATATAATAAGAATTCAAGTGTTTTATGTAGATCATTGATTTTAATGTGGCTTTTGAATCTTCCTGTTTTCCAATGCATGCAAACAAAAACACAGCCATACTTTATATCATAAAAAGTAACTAAGTAAAGCAGTTAGTTACTTTTTTTAGGGAGTAACGCAATATTGTGACACATTAATTTTAAAAGTAACTTACCCCAACACTGAATATACACTGCCTGGCCACTGCTGTTTGGATTTAAATTGGCAAATACTTAAGAGTCAATGATTGGATCATTATTGCAGTGATTATTATGTTTCTAGCATGTTATAGGTTTGGCAACAGTAACCCTCATTGATGGAGTGTGTAGTGTGCGAGTACCGAATTGATAGTGAAACATGGCAATCAATTCGCAAAACACATGCGTGCTGAACTGTGGGGCCTGGTCCGTAAGGATCACGGATATATTTTCGGCTCATATTTTCGTCTGTTTTTCTCTTTGGGCCAAAAACCAAAAGATAATTTTTGGTGGCCAACATTTCGATGCATCCCTAGTTGGGAGGGAGCATGAAGAATCATTTTCACACATGAATGGGCACCTCTGAGTCCAGTGCTTAAATTAATTTAAAAGTCTTTGGGATGTGCTGGAGGAGACTTTACAGAGTACTGGACTCTTGCATTGTCCATACAAGATCTTGACCAAAAATGTACGCACGTCTTGATGGAAATTAATGATGCTAAATTTATCAGCTGATACCGATAGCCGATTATTCAGAATGATATCGGCTGATACCGATAGTTTGAATTTTTTTTTAGAAAAGAAACCTCTCCAAAATAATGAGCAAAATATACAGAGAACCCTCTCATTTGGTACACAATAATATTGGCCTTTTTATTAAATACTTTTTGCAACCTCCTTTTGCCAAGATAACAGCTCTGAGTCTTCTCCTATAATGCATGATTAGTTTGGAGAACACCTGACAAGAGATCAGAGACCATTCCTCCATACAGAATCTCTCCAGATCCTTCAGATTCCCAGCTCCATGTTGGTGCTTCTTCTCTTCAGTGCACCCCACTCATTTTCTATAGGGTTCAGGCCAGGGGACTGGGATGGTCATGGCACAAGCTTCATTTTGTGTTCAGTGACACATTTGTGTGTTGATTTTGATGTTTGTTTTGGATCATTGTCCTGATGGAAGATCCAACCACGGCCCATTATAAGATTTGTAGCAGAGGCCGTCAGGTTTAGATTTTTTTTATCTGTTGGTATTTGCTAGAATCCATTATACCATGTATCTGAACAAGATGTCCAGGACCTCCAGCAAAAAAATAGGCTCACAACATTAAAGATCCAGCGGTATTTTTAACCGTGGGCATGGGGTAGTTTTTTATCCCTGTTTGCACCAAACCCATCTGGTGGATTTGCTGCCAAAAAGCTCTTTTTATAGTTTCATCTGACCACAGAACCAGGTCCTTTTTTAATTTCCAGTCATGTCTGACAACTGAATAGGCTGGAGTTTGTTTCTGGATGAGCAAGAAGGATTTTTCTTGAATCCCTCCCAAACAACGTAGGGGTTGTTTGATGTTTTATTTTATTTTATTTTTTTAGGCTTTCTGACCCCAAGACTCAACTAATCTCTGCGATTCTCAATCTGTGATCCTTGGAGAGTTTTTGGCCACTCAAACTTTCCTCCCTGCCGTGCATTAACACAATATAGACACACGTCCTCTTTCAGGCTGATTCCTAACATCTTTAGTTGGAACCTCTTAATTATTGCCCTGATGGTGGAAATGGGAATTTTCAATGCTTTAGCTATTTTCCTACAGCCACTTTCTATTTTGTGAAGCTCAACAATCTTTTGCTGCACATCAGAACTATATTTTGTTGTACTGTATCTTTCAACATACCTTTTGATATTCATGCATGTTTTTCGAGATATAACTTGTATTAAAGTGGAAGAGATGACTCATGGAGCGTGAGTCATCTCTTCCACTTTAATACAAGTTATATCTCGAAAAACATGCATGAATATCAATAGGTATGTTGAAAATGGGCCGATAGTGAAAAAGCTGCCGCTTGAACTGAGGCACTACAGTGATCTGTCACGTCACATTTAGGAGCATCAAAACAGCATTTATTGTTTGAATTTCGTGATAAAATGGACCGAATTTGAAAGATGACACTTTGTTTCTTTTTAGAAGTAACAAAGCACAGTGCTATTTTCGATTTATTGGATAAGAGGCGCGCTACAAATAATGTTTAGTGTAGGGAAAAACTGCCAACCTGGCAACCCCTCAAATAGAGCCTGCTTTTATGTAGCTATTTTTTAACTGTTAATGCGCCATTGTCACGTTAACTTGCCCTAAATTCAACATGAGACATTTTCTTCACACGCACACACACACAGGATACCATCGGCCTGGATCATTGGCTGTTTTTAAACAATTGGCCGATAGTGAAAATAATAGCTTTTATCGGCCGATACAGATTATTGGCTGATACATCAGTGCATCTCTAGTTGTGATGTTGACAAGAGTCCAGCACTCTGTAAAGTCCACTCCAGCACATCCCAAAGACTTTCAATGAATTTAAGGTCTGGATCATTGCAATAATGATCCAATCATAGACTTCTAAGCATTTGCCTATTTAAATCCAAACAGCAACTTTTTTTTTTTTGGCCAATCAGTATATATTTATTCCCAATATCTTTATTATTAATCTGTATAGTACCTTTATTCCATTAATTTCTTTTATATCTTTAAAAAAAAGCCTCAACATAAGTATCCACATCCTTCCAAAACAATTTTTAAATCTTCTAAAACATGCTTGACATAAAAACAAAAACTAGATTTTAAGTTTAACAATATGATGTGACATTTTTCCACCAAACTACTACTCGCCACACTTTCTCTCCAATCATCCCTCTATCGTTCTTTTTCGCAGCTTGTGCTTAATAGCAATATGTGTTTTTTCTCATTCATGGATGTTTCTTTAGCACTCTAATGTGTCAAACTTTAAGCAGTAGCTACAGTATGTAAGGAATAATGTACATCTAGATCTTGCATCAACCGACTGGATGTACATTATCCCACTTATTACACGGCTACTTGTCACATAAGTAAATAATTAGACATGAAATATTGATCCCTAAATATTTTTTAGCTCTTTAAACGCAAAGCTTCCGCAGAGAAAGCAGTTGCTAGCAAGCGGCAAATTCAAACTATGGGGATAAGAGATGTTGATTTGGGATAAAACTGTTTTAAAATCTTACCTGTTTGTGATCTTATAATTCATTACAGTGTTTGTGACAATCGTCACAAAATGATAGTAGCTGCTTTGTATGAAATGAGAGCGCAATTCCACAACATAATTTAAAGGTGTCATGAACTGGCTTTTAAAAAAAAAAATTATACTGTTGTCTGAGGTCAACTTATGACGTTTGCGTTGTGTTTACATTCAAAAACATTATAATGAATAAGTAATGGGCTATTTTCTACCCTGGTTTTGAGCCTCTCTCCTGGAACGCTCGGTTTTTATGGGCGTGCCGCATTGAAGACTTTGAAGTAAATGCCTACTGCTATGATTGGATAAGCTTTGCATATTACAAGCAATGCATAACTGATATAAAAAAAAAAAGGATGACTATTAATTTCCTGTAACTTAATTCATAAAAAAATGAATTTTTAATTATTGGACAAAAAAAACTCCATAAGTAGTAACCTAGAATACTGTCTAACACTTGATGGCTGCTCTGTCAAGTCCTCGTCGTCAGTTAGGAACCTGGGTGTGCTCTTTGATACCAATCTCTCATTTGAAAGCCACGTTTCTAGCATCTCTAAAACTGCATTCTACCATCTTAAAAATATATCTAAATTATGGCACATGCTTTCAATGCAAAATGCTAAAAAGTTAGTTCATGCGTTCATGACCTCAAGGCTAGACTATTGTAATGCTCTACTGGGTGGTTGCCCTGCTCGCTTAATAAATAAACTGCAGCTGGTCCAAAACGCAGCAGCTTGAGTTCTTACTAGAACCAGAAAGTATGACCATATTAGCCTGGTTCTGTCAACACTGCACTGGCTCCCTATTAAACATCGAATACATTTTAAAATCTTGCCAATTACTTACAAAGCACTAAATGGTTTAGCTCCCCAGTACTTGAGCGAGCTCTTAACGCATTATACTCCATCACGTCTATTGCGGTCTCAAAATTCTGGCCAGTTGATAATACCTAGAATATCAAAATCAACTGCAGGCGGTCGATCATTTTCCTATTTTGCACCTAAACTCTGGAACAGTCTTCCTAGCATTGTTCGGGAAGCAGACACACTGTGTCAGTTTAAATCTAGACTAAAAACACATCTCTTTACTATGGCATACACATAGAGCATTATCAATTTCTATTATTCAAATCAGTTAAATGATTGTTAGGCTGCATTAACTAGGTCAGCCGGAACCGGGAACACTTCCCATAACACCTGATGTACTCGTTACATCATAAGAAGAATGGCATCTACGCTAATGTTAGTCTCTCTGTTTATCCTGAGGTTTACTGCAGTCAGCCGGATCTGGGCTGTTTCCGGATCAGATGGTGGACCTGCGCTTAGACATGACCAACGCATCCCTGAAATGTCTGCAGAGACCGTGTCAATTAAACTCCACCCTGTAAATGCCGCATCGACACGACACATTAAACCCGTCTCCGGTGTGATGACTCCAATCTTTCGAACAATCTTCCGAATATCTTTCGATCTAACATGACTTCTGACCTGTAATGTTGCCAGAATCATAATCATAATTATAGATTATTTGTTCGTCGGCCAGAGGAGAACTGGCACCCCGACTGAGCCTGGTTTCTCCCAAGGTTTTTTTCTCCACTCTGGCCACTGAAGGAGTTTTGGTTCCTTGCCACCGTCGCCTTTGTCTTTTGGCTTGCTCAGTTGGGGACACAAAATTTTCAACTCTATTACTGATCTACCCGCATTGACACTATATGATAATTGACATGAGCTGATGACATCACTGTTTTCTCCAGAGTGGCTGTACAGCTGAATCAAATTCTGTTGCATTATTTTCCTGTTTAACACTGTGAAGCTGCTTTGAAACAATCGGCATTGTAAAAAGCGCTGTATAAATAAAGGTGACTTGACTTGACTTACAATAAGCTTCTGCTCCCCCGTGAGTGTGAGGAATTGTTTTGAAAGTGTGTGGGAAAACGGAAACCGGAATGAAATCGCCCACAAAATGTCTTTATCAAACAAACACAATGATTTATCTCTCATCCACCTGCAATTAATTGGAATGTTATTTTTTATTACTTGGTCTGCCTGTTCGGTGGATATAACCGCGAACCGTGCATCACTAACACACACACGCATGCACAAGCCTCACTTCAGAGTCAGACAAATCAGCATGATCAAAACTTCTGCGATTTGTATTTTTCCTTCAAATATCAAGTCAAGAGAATGAACAACGCACATCAAGAAAGGAATGTTTTTTCACTATTTAAGTCCGTCGCCAGGCCGGTGATACGTTTTGGTAGCCCGTCTGGAAAACACATAGTCCCGGGACGTTGGGCTTTGCGAGCCCTGGCCCATATGTCCGAGTCTGATCACGAATCGCAGCACAATGAATCAACAACACCTCAAATGAAGGATTCTCCAGGCTGTGACAGCGTGCTAAGTTATGTTCAGTTAGACACGTACACATAACCAATAGATATCAAACGATCTGTAACAATGCAATACTATCACATATAAAAAACATTTTCTACTCACATAAGTGTGTTGCTTCATTCATTCATGTAATCTCATCCTGTCTGCAAATCCAGTCTCTTGTTTACAAACGAATCTGTGGTGAAATTAAGGAACAAACGCACAATATCTTACCCATGCGAGCTGGATATTCATTAAAAATAAAGTTCATCCATGCATTCATAATATTGGAATCCGATTGAAGCTTATGCAGCATGTTTATGTTTATTGCTTGGAAGTTCGATCCGGTTTAGCTCCACGTAGGCCTATGTTATTTATCTATAACATGCCATGCACAAATCGGTGGGCGGGGCTACAGAATCAGGCGTTCTTCTTCTGTTAAGGCGGTGTCACAGCTCGGCACATTCTGAGATCGAGGGTTTGCTGGGCATGATGTCAATAAAAGCTTTTCTTTGACTAACAAGGAAGTTTTCAGCTCTGAAACTTACAGGATATTCTTATATCACGATGAACTTTTATATATCAAAGGCTGAATGAAAAGCTGAATGATTTCTCAATTCATGACCCAGATGACATAATTTATTAACACAAAATATTGATTTAAGTTTTAATATTTTGTTAGTTTCCCAAACGCAAAACCTCCACAAAAAAAAAAACTTTCTTTTCCAGCATAAAGCCTGTGTTGTTAGTTTTTATCGGGACATACCGTTAGATGGTGCGATTGACCAATCAGAATTAAGTATTCCACAGAGCGGTGTAATAAGTTTACATAATGAATATGCACGAGATGGATTATTATGTGTGTATGTTATTAGCCCTGGGATGTACAGTGCAACCTGTATGTAGGGTTGGGTATCATTGGAATTTTAACGATTCCGATTCTGATTCTGCCTATCGATTCCAATTCGTATTGATTCCTAATTTTTGATTCCAGTAAGGTAAAAAAAAATAAAATAACTTGGATATCATTCACATTTATTCTTAGTCTTATTGCAAACCATTTCATTGTAGCTGAATCATAGACCGTAAAAAATATGGACGACAGTCACGACACATCTTTACTACCTTCCACTGAAGAAAAGTGAACCCACCAACGTCCGAAAATGGCGGTGACATCTTGCACAGATTTGGAACTGAGTCTGCGCAGTAGTGACCTCGGGACCGGAGTCTGCGCAGTAGAGAGCAGGAAGTAGAGCCGCGATATCAGAAGCCTGCCCACACTCTTGCAGTTCCAGAACAATTAAATATTTTGACATATTTTTGTGTGTATTTGTCTGTTCGTGTGCTGTGCAAAAAGACAAGGAAGAGAACTCATTATCGCACGCTATCCACAATGAGAAGCCGTTTTGTGCACGTGTGTGTGTGTGCAGCGTGTGTGCAGTACAGAAAACAGCGCACGAGTCTTCTTTGCACTCGAATGGTTTAAAATCCACCTTTTCTGCGTGCACGTTTTGGATGTGTGGGCAGCACAGAAAACAGTGCACCAGTTTTTTGAGCTTGAATGGTTTAAATCACGTTAAAATGCGCACACAGGAACCGATACGTGGGATTGAAATGCACGTTTCTTATCGGATCACTGGTTCTGGGAAATTTGGAACCGGTTCTCGATACCCATCACTACCTATATGTGACGAAACAAGAGCCTTGTCAATTAATGCTGTCTTTTTCTTTTGGATGTATCTGATATTGAATTCTCAGTTAAGGATGTATGTTTTGTGTGCAGTGAAGTACATCAGGGAGGTGTCGCCACTCTTTAAGAAGTCCTCTATGAGTGCAGATCTGCCTTGGGATGGACGTCTTCACTCTCCAAACCTCAGCAGCAGCGATGATTCGCCCAAGAGCAGTGTAACTCGTGACAGAAAGGTCATCCCGCTCAAAATGAGCTTCATCAGCCGAAACCTTACCATGCCTGACCTAGAAAACAGGTGTGTGTGTGTGTGTGTGAGATCTCAAAAGTAACCAAAAGCAGCATTTTGCTCCTGGGGGTTGACTGTCATTCTACTGTGAAGACAGCAGTTACATTTGGATATGAATCTCATGAAAACATATCCAGGTCATGTTTCACCCCAAAATCAACACTAGCTTGCTGTGAATTATTAGTTCTATCAAGTATTAATCACGATATTACAATAACGACAGTATTTAAAATAAATACACAGAAATGTTTTACTCATTTGAAGAAGTAACTTGGGTATTATTTTGTAACTTAAAAAAGTAACATGATACTTCACTCATTACTTTCAAGAAGTACTGATTATATAACTACGTGTAACCCCAGCACTGGGATGATAAATGTTTTCAGTGATGCTTTGTTTCGTACAGATTGTTGGAGCTTCACTCTCCGGATGGCCAGCACACTGTGGTGTTGCGGTGTAAAGACGGGGCCACTGCTCACTCCTGGTTCACGGCCATTCACACAAACATTGCTGCCCTGTTGCCACAGATGCTGGCCCACATCAACACCTTCTTGAGCAACCCTAATGCCAACACACACTGCACGCTCAAACACATCGGCTGGCTGGCAGAGCAGGTATCTCAAACACACATCCATATACACCGAATGTCTTTTGCATTCTGAGGTCAATCCTGACATACAGCTCCCAAAACATGTGAAGTAAACGGGTCACTTTACAAAACCTTTTGTGATTCTCATTAACATGTACAAATAATAGCTGATGCAAACTGTTAAAGGTGCTATATGTAAGCTTTTGACTGTACTAAAGCATAAAAATACAATAATATATTTGCAGATATTTAGGAAACATGCTGAGTTCAAATACTTGTTTTTCAGATAAACATTTTACATTTTACTTTGAAATGTTCTTTCCGTGTCGGATGTCTGTTTATGTTTTGGTCTGTGTGATACTGCACATTGCCAGTTTACCCAATAGTATTTCGACACCACAGGTTGCCAGCTGCCAGAAAACACAGCGTATTGCAGCCATGGAAGCCAGCGAACAAACTGGGTCAGAGGTCGCAGATTCTACCCGACCTAAAAAACCTCTGCATCCATCTAAAAATCTCTCTGAACAAGAGCACATTAAAACGTGAATAAATCAAATATGTAAACAGTCAATGCATCAAAAGAAAGAACAGCAAAGAAAATTTGCCCACTTGAATGTGGGTAAGTTTCATATAAAAAACAACAACATTTAGAACATTTTAAAGCTGAGAAAATAGTGTTTTTGTCAAAGACTTCATCTGGCTCGCATTTAGAAAGATGATCAAAACATAGAGTAGATTGAGTCCATCAACAGCCCCAGAATATTTCAGAAGATCTGTAACAGCGCCCCCTACCATATAAACAGTGAAAACATTCATTGCAGGAAAACCTCAAGTGGTGCTCACTGCGAGTCAAATGACATCTGGGGATCTGGACTTCATGGGTGTAGTTAGACCTAGTCCAGCTCCACCTCTGTGGACCAAATGGGTGGAGCTTGACCTAATTAGGTTTCGGGATGGAGTTATATGTAGGGTTAATCCCAAAGTATACTTCGTTTTTTTACGTATAGTACAGCAGGGGTGGGGCTACGGGTGGGCCTTGGTGGGTTTGGGTAAGCTTTGGGTTTTTAGTCTGGCCTGCTGTGGTTATATAATGTATTTTGCATGTAATATTTGTGAGCAATGGGTTTTCTGAAATGTACATTCGCCACATACTGTAAAGGCAGGTTGTCGATACAGGACTCAGACATTCTGATTTCTCTTCGTGATAGTTATCACGGGTTGGATATCTCTCTCATGCATTGTTTTTATTTTCACGTGGTGGCCGCTCACACTTGATCGCACTGTGTAGTTAGAGCTGGAGATTTGGTGCTTAAAGGTGATGTAGTTTCTGAGACACTAGTTGCACCTAATGGAATTACAAGAATAAAGCAACCTTGCAAATATCCCTTCCGCGTGTCGAGGCTGAGCCTCAACTCAAACATCACAAACACAACTCATACGGGGGCTTGAGAAGGCTCGTCTCAACGGGTAGAAGTAGACTACATTAAAAGACTATATAGACCATAAAAGGTCCAACATATGAGGAATACTTTTATCTGTGTTGCTACGAGTAAGCAGTTAAGTAGGCAACACATGGCTGTGTTTACATACACATCTTTTGATTGATGAATCCGAACGTAGTGTTTACATGAAGGCTAAATAAAGTGATCGGGCTGATGTGCGCATTTATATGTCACAAGCTTCTAAGTTCTAATCAGAATAGATTTTTTGACAATCGCACACTGCACGAATACAGTTTCCCAGTGTTTGTGCATACTATCAAAGTCCCTTTCTGTATATAAAGTTTTTGATACTATTCTCCTTCAACACTTCTTTTCTTTGTTTTAAAGAGCAGCCTTAATATTTATCTGTTTCGCGGGTCCTGTTCAGGAGATGACGAGCACATGAACCATTATGCCGTTTATATTTATCAAACAGTAAAAACACCCCTTATTCCCACACCCAACATAAAGGCCCAATCCCAATTCTATTTTATACCCCTTTGCCTACCCCTATGCCTACCCCTTCCCCCTTGAAACAGAGTGGCAAGGCGTAGGGGTGAAAATATTCCCCTAAGAAATGGGACACCACTACTACACCATTACACGTCATCATACGTCATCATACCCCGTTTCTTTTATTAGTGTCCTGTAACATTTAACCAGTATGAACAGCAATGAAGTGCACAGACTATATCTAACATAAATCAGGTGCGAGAACATATAACAAATTACTCACTCCCAACATTGTTATGCGCTGTATTTCGACTTAAGAAAACAGCGCTCGTTTTCAGTTCAAAAACTATTGAACTATATGAGCTATCGAGTTTCCTAAGACGATACAGAACATACAAGACTGGTGAAGCCGCTTTTCCAATGGGCCAAACTGTTCTCCTTGTTTGTTAACCGTTCCATTCCGTGCCGATCCGATCCGATCCGGCCGGTACAGATATGGTTTTGTTTTTCAACTGTGGTGCTGCTAACGGAGCTCTTAAACGAGTCAGTTGTTGCCTTGGAGACGCAAGAGTTTACAGACGATACGTGATATAAATATTGACTGCGTTATTAAGGATGACCAGATATTTTTTTTAACTGTATTATTAATTTATTAATTATTAGTTCAAATCACTCAAATGGTTGTCTATGGAGAGACTGGCATCCAGACAACACACAAGTGATCGGTCCCGAGTGGCAACATCACTACATGCATTCTAGCAGCACAGTAGTCAGTGTATGCAGGGAATGTCTATGCCCTTCGTTCAAAGTGTGGTCCTGAAAAATCTTTCAGGACTATCTGGCCCTTCCCCTTACCCCTACCACTTCAGCCAAAAGAGAATCGAGACACCCCTACCCCTTCACGTGAACGCGCAAAACGAAGGGGTAGGGGAAAGGGGAGGCCTAAGGGGTAGAAATGGGATTGGGCCAAAGTGTCTGTGGATAAGAGTATGTAGTGAGGACTGATGGGACTTTACAGACAATGAGTGGTAAGAGAATTTTAGAATAACACTCAATTTTGTCATTTTATTTAACAACAACAGCTCGTTCCGTGCATCTTGCGTCATTACGCCATTTTACGTCATTGCACATGCCATTCTTTTCTAGTTTTGGTTTTCAATCCGATCAAGTGTTACATGTTCTCTGGAATAAACCACCACTTTCAATTCTATCGAAATTTCATTCAGATTGATTTTTTTCATGAAGGCATTTCACTCTGGTTGAGCCGTCAATCCGATTTGGTTGCATGTGTCTATAGACTCTAGAGCGAACGTGATTGTCTCATTTATGATAAATCATGAATATAATAAATCATGTCCACTATAGAGGACACCAGGACTTAAATCATGTTTATCAGGCATTTTGGGAGACACTACAAGTGAATAGGGAAAGAAATTATGTTTCAATATTCCTATGAAATATTAGATAGTATTATGAAAATCTTGCCAATTACTACTCCCATTATTACACTTATTTTTTCCTTACATGTTGCCCCAAGAACACATTAATATGCAAATTAGATACAATGTATAGATACATTGTAATGGGAAAACCCGCTTGTGGCCATTTTACACACACATATTGCATAAAGCAAATAAAAATAAAAAAATTAAATCATTCAGTTACATCTTTCATAACATAGTTGAGAATTATCTTTATACAAAGTTTGGTATAAACAAAAAAAAAAATCCTGAAACCTAAAAATTGATGGGTGATTTATTCGTCTTTTTTTTTAATTTTTTTTTATTGAGTCATGGTGTGCACTACAAAGGACATAGCATAATATATGAATAAAATATAAAAAAAAAAAAAAAAAAAAAAAAAAAAAATATATATATATATATATATATATATATATATATATATATATATATATATATATATATATATATATATATATATATATATATATATATATATATATATATATATATAATTTCTTTTTTTTTCTTGTATTCTAAACAATGTAATGACACAAAAAAATACTAAATTCACAAGCATTTTTTACTGGTTCTCAGGAGGATATGAACAAAAAATCAGCGGATTTGTGTTGTTTTAACCACTGAATGTTTAACATTAAAACATAATGTTACAACATGTTGTTCACAAGCTATTTAATAGTTTACTGTTTTGACCTTTTAGGTTTTAGCTGATCACATGAGCAAAGTTGGATTATACAGATTATATATTTATTTAATTAAATCGCAGCCTTTAGCATTTTGATTTGATCACAATTTGAATTGTTGGACATGCTTTGCCAAAGCAGTGACGCAAAACACAACATTCGAGACCTTTTATGTTATGAGAAGTTTAAAAATATTTTCGCTCCATTATGATACTGGGGCGGGCCTAATGAATGGGAAACACTGGTGTCCCTTGTATCAAAGTCCCTTTCAAGGAAAGTCTGTTCACTCGGCAGCCATATTTGCAATGTCTCCAGTCAGCTATTTCGGGCACCAAGGACCAAGTACTATCTATTTGAATAGGAAATCCTGAAATCTCAAAAACTGCTTGCCGAACTCACAATTAAATGACATATTTCAAATCAGCAACAAAATCTGACATGAACTGTCCCATAAATGCTTTTTCTTTTGCTCAAATAGTGTTAAAAAAAGCATATTTTTCAGACTAAACCAGCCCAAGCGCAGTCCTCAGGTTTCTATGGGAACCAGAGCTTCTAATGGCAGCTGCAGTGACGCAATGACTTTCCAATCAGCGATTGGCTCTTTTATTTAGAAGGTGGGAAGTTTTCCGCCATATTGTGCGTTGCAATTTCTCCCATTCATGAGTAATAGAAGTGAACCGTCTTTCTATATCTATAGTCTTTGTGTGTATGCAGGTAAAGTTGGATACACAGTACTTGTATATCCAAATTGTTTATATAGACTGGTTTGATTTAATATATTTGCATATAGTAATGTTCCAAGCAAGGCAGTTGCCTGTATAGTTTACAGCATTAGTTGAGAGATATTTTTTCTCCTTTCCATAGGGTTGGGTACCGACCTTGGTACTTTTAAGGGCACATAAAATCGATTCACATTAAATTAATTGGTGCCAAATTTCGGTACCTGAGAACGCATCTGATGATATAGACTATAGTGTCTGTGAATATTAAACGGCAAAAAGACTATTTAAATACGAATCCTCGATGTCCTGCGTGTCTCTGTGAATGAATGGCGCAGACGCGCGATTTCATTTACCACACATACTGCAGTGCGCTTAACGGTCGCGTATGTCATAATAATAATAAATTAATAATAAATTATCAAAGCTTTACTATTTAAGTAATAATCACAATTTTTCTTCCATGTTTTAATTATAACAGTATAAAGCTCAGTTATGCAGCATGTTGTTTGACAAAAAAGTTGGTGTAATTAAAATAAAAGAGAAATTAAATTAATGTTTTATGTCTGCATTTGATTACCAGAAATGCACAACACAGAATTTTTGGTGGGGGAATAAAAACATTAAAATGGTTGTTTTTATGAATTCATTTAATTAAGTGGCTAGTAGCCTTTTTTTACGGGTAAATATTACAGTATACAAACATTACAGACCATGGCAGACAGCAAACAAGGCAGCTCTGGCTTAATATCAATAACATTTCTATAAATGACTTACAGTTTCTTAACAGTTATTGAAGAAAACATAAAGTACTAAAAAAATTTACCGTTAGGAAAAGGCACCGAATTTCAGGTAACGGTACCGGTTAAAATGTGAACAGTACCCAACCCTACTTTTGCCTATGGAAACTGTATGGATTATGAATTCAGTGGCTGATTGTTGTGTTTGTGTTTAGCTTGAGCTGGATGGTGGGCGGCATCAGTACAGACGAGTCATCATGGCACTCACAGAGAAAGACATCTTGCTGTTCCAGTCAGTGCCGTGGACGTATGAGAGCTGGACCTCTCCTCTCTTAACACACCCACTACTTGCCACACGGTAAAACTCTAGCTTTAGCAAAGTTTTAAGCATTCATAATTTAGGATTTCCACCCTCTCTGTGACCCTTCCATTAAAACGTAACATCTTTTCTTTAAAAAAAAGTCCCAGTCTTTTGTTAAAATACAAATGAGTTTTTCCTCTGAATAAACTCACACTATTCTGCCTTGCCTGTTTTGTATTTGGTTCTGTCTATAGGCTTGTTCACTCAGGCAGCGTCCGAAGTTCTCCGGCTCTGGGTGGAGATTTGGTGTTTGCTACACGTACAGGCACAGGTCGAGGGATCGAGTCTCATGTGTTTCGTGTGGAGACACACTGGGATCTGTCCACATGGACACGTGCGCTGGTGCAGGGCGGACATTCGGCTGCTGAACTCATCAAAGAGGTTTCCATAGGTGTGTGTGTGTGAATATACAAATCAGAAAGGCATCTACCCTTCGGTCTAAAAATTTACAGACCAATCCTACTTTAGCAAACATGGCCATCCCTGTATTATTATTAGACAAAGTTGTATTGTTTTTGTGATTGTCAAGTCAACTTTATTTACATAGCGCTTTTTACAATGCAGATAGTTTCAAAGCAGCTTCACAGTGTTAAACAGGAAAATAATGAACAGAATTTGATTCGGCTGTACAGCCGCTCTGGAGAAAACGGTGATGTCATCCAGCTCATTTCAATTATCATATATATTCAAGTAATGTAGTTGATATAGTTAATTTAGTTTAGTAATTAAATTTATTTGGATATTTATTTGAAAATTTAGTGTCCCCAACTGAGCAAGCCAAGCCAAAGGCGACAGTGGCAAGGAAGATGTAAGTCCATAGAAGTCATGAAAGTTTGAATAATTTCAGTATGAAATGAAAATTCACCCAATCAATTTTCTAAATGCATGTTATAGATCTTATTGTGAACGATTAATGTAAGCTTCTTTTTTCTTATTTCGACCTCATAATAATAAAAAAAACTCGATCTTCTGGTGAAACTGTCGGACTTCTCTCTGGTGACATGCAGGACTTCTCCAATCATTTAGTCCGCTTAAACCCCGCCCCTGCAAGCTTGTGTTCATTTGCCTCAAGTTTTGAGTGCAACACCCATATCTTAACATCCAATCAACAACTCGGTTGAAATGTCAATAGGTTAATGTTTATTTAACTTTTATGAGTTAAATAAGTTCACAGTACTATATCATACCGATTACAATGAAATGATGCAATAATCACAATACTTTTTGCAATTTAACAATAAATGAATGAATGAATTAAAAATCAGATAATTAAAATGTTCTTATAGTGTTATACATGCTGAATGAATGTTAATCTTACAAGAACCAAATTAAAGTGACATTTTATTGAGAATTGCATTTTTCTTTGAAAAATCCAAATTCATTCCTGTGGGATGTTCTGTAACACTTGTCGGAGTAACCATGGGGCTTAGCAAAGGGATAACTGAGTGGGGGAAAAAAAGCTGGATTGAGAGATCTTTTCCTCTGTGGTGTGGAACAATAGCTGGCTGGAGGAAATGTTGGAAATATTCAGTGTTTTCCTTCCTGAGTTCCAGCCAGCCCATAAAATATAAAGTCACATTAATTCACCCTGTCATAGTTCATATCTGTGTATGCTTGTCTGCACCCCTCAGGCTGTGTGTTGAATGGACAGGACGTTCGTCTGATCCTGCATTATGACAGAGGTTTCACTGTGACACGGGAATCTGGCGAATCTGTGCTGTTTCACTTTCCCTATGAGCGGCTCAAGATGTCTGCAGATGATGGAGTCAGGAATCTTTACCTGGACTTTGGTGCTCCAGAGGGCGAAATGGTATGACACATGACATCATATTTACCTGGGCTTTACATAAAA
Organism: Rhinogobio ventralis; assembly: GCA_039654625.1. Taxonomy (NCBI): domain Eukaryota; kingdom Metazoa; phylum Chordata; class Actinopteri; order Cypriniformes; family Gobionidae; genus Rhinogobio; species Rhinogobio ventralis. Next base: position 26,033,886 of record CM077216.1, read on the forward strand.
TGAACATCAAATTCTGAAGGCCCTAATGTCATTTTGAATGAAAGTCTATTGGTCTACAGTATATATCATACATACATGCATGCATACATGCTAAAAAAATTCAGCTTTGTCATCAAAGAAATGAATACATTTTAAAATATAGCTGCAAGCAGAAATTAAGGGGCCGAGCACACAAAAAAAACCCATAATGACGAGATATGCAAGCATGGCTGGGAGCATAGGACAACTGCAACAATAAGTAATTAATTATGGTCAGTGTGAGGTGACACATACACACAAAGTTTGGTGTCAATATGCCAAAGCATTGCAGTTACAGCCGCAGACTTATCTTGGCACATCAATGCATATTTACGTTGATGTGTTATTCAAGAAAGGTTATAAAAAATAAATGTATAAGTTAATAATTTTTTGCCAGCATGGTCTCACAACTTGAACCAAATGAATTAGAAAATGTAGAAGTTGATTTTTTTTTTTTAATTTATAGGTATGCAACTAACGACTATTTTGATAATTGATTAATCTGTTGATTAATTTTTTCGATTAATCGGATGAAAAAATTGTTACATTTTAAAAATGACAATATTATTCCGCATTCTGCCCTCCAAACAATGTGTAGTATAAAATGAAAAATGACAATGGCCAAAATATAGTGAATATCTACGTAGGCTATGCTGTACATTTATAATGATTGCTTACTATTTTAAAGCAGAAAATAAAGCAACTAAATAAAAAATTATAATAAAAACAAAAGCACAAAATATTAACTTGTACGAGGTATGAAGAACACACACATTCACTCGTATGAACATAGTAGTTATATTACATTAATGGGCTATTTCAACAATAGTGATTTCACTGTTACTGCTCTCATAAATGTTTACTTTTGTTAGGCTACATGTAGAATTTTAAACCTACACTTAGTTTATAATAAAAATATTTTAGCTAGTAGGAGTACACACTTTAGTCAGAATTTTTGCGCTCCTGTTCTACTGCGCTTCGTCTGTTTGACGCACACATGCTCCCACCAGCGCTCGTTCATTGAACACTGAAGTTTACTGAACTTAACTGCCACTCATCAATGGTTGCTAGGCAAAAAGAACAATCCTCCGTAGGCTAGACCGTCCCATTTAACAACGCTTGTTCCATCGTTTGTGGCCTTTGAAGGATGCAGCCTCTGAACTGGGACGCAGCTATAGCCATGCATCCATTTTGACATGGTTTTTGTCAAATTAATGTGTTATTTGAGAATGGAAAGGAAGCCCTTAGGGTTCAAAAGTTATTAGCATAAACATGAGAGCTACTTTGGACAGTTGGTGGCGCTAGAGGGATTGAGTTAGAGACTTCAAATTTGCTGTGGTTAGTGTTGAAACTAACTATCTTGTGATCATAATATACACTATATGGTCAAAAGACACGCCTCCTAATTATTGAATTCAGTTTTTTCAATCAAGTCTATTGCCAGTGGTACTGTGATGGGATGCCACCTTTGCAATAAGTCAGTTCATTAAACGTCATCCCTGCTGGATATTCCACGGTCAACTTTGAGTGCAATTATTAGAAAGTGGAAGCATTTAGCAACAGCAGCAACTCCGCTATGAAGTGGAAGACCACGTAAAGTGGCTCATGGTGTGGCTCACCGAGGCTCATGGTACGTAAAATTCAACTTTCTGCTGATTCTACAGCTGAAGAGTTCCAAACTTCCGCTGGCATTAATATCAGTACAAAAACTGTGCAGCGGGAGCTTCATGGAATGGGTTTCCATGGCTGAGCAGCTGCATCCAAGCCTCACATCACCAAGTGTAATGCAAAGTGTCGGATGCAGTGGTGTAAAGCACGCCGCCACTGGACTCTAGAGCAGTGGAGACTTGTTCACTGAAGTGACGAATCACGCTTCTCTGTCTGGCAGTCTGATGGGTCTGGGTTTGGCAGATGCCAGGAGAACGGTACCTGCTTCACTGCATTGTGCCAACTGTAAAGTTTTGTGGAGGAGGGATAAAGGTATGGGGCTGTTATTCAGACTTCCAGTGAAGGGAATCTTAATGCTTCAGCATACCAATAAATTTTGGACAATGCTATGCTTCCAACTTTGTGGGAAGAGTTTGGGAAAGGCCCTTTTCTTTTCCAGCATTACTGTGTCCCAGTGCACAAAGCAAGGTCCATAAAGACATGGCTGGATGAGTTTGGTGTGGAAGAACCTGACTGACCCACACAGAGCCCTGATAAACTGGAATGGAGATTGCGAGCTGATTGATGTATAATTTGCAGCTCAAAAGCATTTATCATTTATTTCTATAATGTGTGTAGCTTTCTAACCTTTAAACTGTATTTATGTGAACCATTGTGCTTAAACTCTGTAAAATGTTTTGTACTGAATCTAAAACCAAGTAAACAGTTTTTTTTCTCTTTTGTAGGTGTTTGAGCTTCACTCGGGGCCGAAGCCTGTGGTCTTTGTGCTTCATTCGTTTCTCTCAGCCAAACTGGCTCGTTTGGGACTGCTCACGTAAAATCAACAGGAAATGATTGAGGTTCATTTATTTCATTGGTTTATTGACAGCTACTATTACTCAAGCAGTGTTTTCATAGTTCTACTTGTCTTCTAGCTGACACATTTGTTCAGTTGTGTGTGTGTGTGTGTGTGTGTGTGTGTGTGTGTGTGTGTGTGTGTGGCTTTCTAAAGCAGAATGCAATCTTATTTTCCTCTGATCAGGAACACCAGTCGTGCCTTCTCATCTAGAGTCTACAAGCTTTTACAGATATTTTTCAGGCTTAAGATCACAGTAAAGCTTTGCAAAATAACCAAAATGAACATTATTCTTGTATTATCTATGTTTGTTTTTCATGTAACTCCTGTATTTATGTTTATATGTATTGCATGGCAAAGACTGTTACATCTATGTGTTATAATCTTAATGAATGTCATTTGAATATAGCAGTAACAGACTGCTGTTCATGCAAATATGGAGAAAATGAAGCTTTAAATACATTCCCCCATGACTAACCAAAAGCTCAAAATCTCCTCTATAAGGTGTTGAATAGGATTAATTGAGTTCAAAGAATATTTCGAAATAGGAATGTTTTATATCTGTTCTTTGCATGTCATGAAACATATTTCTTCTCATTAATGACCAAGCCAGCTCCAGGCCATTTTTTTTTTTTTTTCTTTCTTTCTTTCTTTCTTTCACTTGTACCACTTGATCCGCATTAAATAAGTGATTTATAGTCCTTATTACAGGATTCCCAACTCTCAAATATCAGGACATTTACTGATTTCCATGTTTGGAAACTGCAACTTTTTGAAATGAAAGAAATCAAGGAGAAATTATTTCTATAGGAAATATATTTTTTTCTAGATATAATTAGCTCTTAAATAACTTAGCCTTTTGTGAGTACAATCTTTATTAAAAAAAATGTAATCGTCCGAGACTGAAAAAGTCGTGGAAATCCATTGGTCTGAAGGTGTGGGGACCGTGTTATTGGCACTGATATGTGGTTTGCTTTGGCAAATTCACTGTCTATCAGTAATATCAATTATAGCATCAGTATATATTCTTTATTAACATATTAGTTGTTTATGTAATGCATGTAATGCAAACTGAGTTTGAGCACATTATCTCCTATAGTAACCAATCTTTTCAGCCTTTAGACTTTGCAAAAGCAATCACAGATGCCATAGTTTAAAAGTTACTGAAAACATTCCTTTAAAAGTTTCATTGCGTTAGACAGCACGCACAATGGAGGCAGTATGTTTATTTAGGAAAAGAATATGAACAATATAACTGTGTGGAGGTAATAATGTCTTGAGATGAGATTGTATGAACCGCATTCCTTCATAACCGTTGCACAAGGTTAACAGAAGCAATATTTTAGCACAAGGGTCACTCCACAAGTAGGTGTTAGGTGGTTAGGTCCTTTTTTTTTAAAAAGGATCACACATACAACCTCTGTGACGTGTTTAAGTGCCCTTAAACTTTTATAGTCTATTGTACGTACTAATACAATAAATATTTGAAAATGAGAGGGATTTTATTCATGTGGAGAAGATGTGACACTTTTGGCTGTGATTTATTGATTATTCTTTCCCTCTCTGAGGTTGGTGATCCATCATAGTTTTGGACATATTATGTGCGCCACATTATTTTCATTAATGTTATGATGTCAGACCTCTTACTGAGACCCATTGCATTGTGCGTTGTCTTAACTATGAAGCTGTGTTAAAAACACTTGGCCAGATTAATAAATTGCACTTGTGTAAGTGATATGTTTGGACCTGTCATCTGCCTGATATTTGACATGACCAATGCTTCAGACTATGAATGTACTTTATAAACCCGTAGATCATGCCTCATTTCATTGTTTGTTTAGTGTTTTGAGTTAATACCTTGATTCTTCTTTATTTTGGGGAGGAAATGTTTAAACCAAAGTTCACTTGGCAGCTTGCAGTACACAATCAAATGCAAAAATGCTAATGTTTGTATGTGTATGATAACTCAAAGCCTGTAACCAGAAGCTATGCATTATGTCTGTATGTAAATGTCATATATAAATAAAACATCTTAATTAAATGTGTTTTATATTATATTATGTTAAATTAAGTTATATTATATTATATTATACTATATATTATATTATATTATATCATTATATTAAATTACATTATATTGTTATATTAAATTGTTATATTTTATTATACTATATATTATATTATATCATAATATATTAAAGTTATATATTAAATTGTTATATTAAGTTATATTAAATTGTTATATTACATGATATATTACATTTTATTATATTTTTTAAATGATATATTACATTATATTGTTATAACAAATTAAATTAAGTTATATTATATCAAATTACATTATATTATATTAAGTTATATTCAATTACATTATATTAAATTAAGTTATATTTTATTATACTATATATTATATCATAATATATTAAAGTTATATATTGAATTAAGTTATTGTATTATACGTTATATTAAATTATGTTATATTAAATGATATATTACATTTTATTATATTTTATATTTTTTAAATATATAACATATTAAATTAAGTTATATTAAATTACATTGTTCTATTATATTAAGTTATATTTTATTATACTATATATTATATTATATCATAACATATTAAATTACGTTATATTATATTACATTTTATTATATTTTTTTAATTATATTATATTAAGCTATGGAACAAGCGTGTACAGCTTTTGTTTCCGGGGGACAGTACAGTAGTGAACACTGGATGGTAGCAACTTCCGTTTCTATGCTTTCTTGTACCACATATGAACCTTCATTAAATTAACTATTTTATTCTCCTTATTTAACGAGCAATTTGAATATATTATAAGTAGTAATAATAGGACACTGCAGTGAAACCGCTGGCGCGTGAGATGAAATGACAACGTCAACACTGCAGGTGAGTTTACATTAGCTTTAGCTCTAGCTCTAGCTCTAGCTCTAGCTCTAGCTCTAGCTCATCCTCATTTAATCATATTATTAACTGAACATTGACTGAACAAATCATCTGTAATTACTGGTCTTTCATAATTCACACACGTCAGGGGCTTTGAACAGTTGTAAACATGATATCAGAAATCGGCGGAAAATATGTTAAAGGAACATAAGCAGCCATATAAACCTCAGAACCTCAGTTTATATTCATGTATAAGACATTGAAAATAAGACTGAACTGCATTTTGCAGCGCTATCAAACGAGATGTATTTGCAAGATTACACTGCATTAATGAATTCATGTTTTGAATGATTGATGTAGATACATACATTACCAGCAGGCCTATCAGTATGTCAGGCTGTCGGTCTACAATTTAAATGACAACAAATCAAATGTACACAGTACATGCATTTGCTGAAATTAAATAAGTATCAATATTTACTCAGAATACACTCCGAGAGAAAAAAAAAATACAAAGCTGTTGGTAGGGTTCTCATACACTCTTGACTATTTGGAAAAAGGCCAAATATAAAGGTAAAACAGTTTAAGTTAGATGTAATTGCTGAAGCTCTCAAAATGTACACATAATTCCTCCCAAAAATAAGCACAATTTGCAAGGCTAATTGGTTTATTTGTTTAAACTGACACTTGATGTCTCTCCCCAACCCTTATTGATTTAAAGGCACAATATGTAAGATTTTTAGATTCAAATATCCAAAAACCACTAGAACAATGTTATATATTTTGTTGACTTGTGTACTTACATTATTCCAAATGTTCCCAAGAATGTTTAAACCCAGAGAAACAAGTAATTTTAACCAGGACACGGACCGTGTCCGTGCATCGCCTATTAGTAACATCATACCCACGTTACCCTCGATTTCTGGTTTTATTTTAATTTTTTTAATTATGCAAACAATACCCTATAATGACATCGTGAAATAAGTTTGCTTGATATCTTTGCATTTATTACAAATAAAAAATGAAAAAAATCACATGTACATAAGTATTCACAGCCTTTGTCATGACACTCAAAATTGAGCTCAGGTGCATCCTGGTTACACTGACACTGGTCTACAACTTGATTGGAGTCCATCTGTGGTAAATTCAGTTGATTGGACATGATTTGGAAAGGCACACACCTGTATATAAGGTCCCACAGTTAACAGTGCATGTCAGAGCACAAACCAAGCCATGAAGTCCAAGGAATTGTCTATAGACCTCAGAGACAGGATTGTATCGAGACACAGATCTGGGGAAGGGTACAGAAAAATTTCTGCAGCATTGAAGGTCCCAATGAGCACAGTGAATGTTCATCCGTAAATGGAAGAAGTTTGGAATCACCAGAACTCTTGCTAGAGCTGGCTGCCTGGCCAAACTGAGCGATTGGGGGAGAAGGGCTTTAGTCAGGGAGGTGACCAAGAACCCGATGGTCACTCTGACAGAGCTCCAGTGTTTCTCTGTGGAGAGAGGAGAACCTTCCAGAAGAACAACCATCTTTGCAGCACTCCACCAATCAGGCCTGTATGGTAGAGTGGCCAGACAAAAGTCACTCCTCAATAAAAGGCACATGACAGCCCGCCTGGAGTTTGCCAAAAGGCACCTGAAGGACTCGGACCATGAGAACTCTCTGGTCTGATGAAACAAAGATTGAACTCTTTGGCTTGAATGGCGAGTGTCATGTCTGGAGGAAACCAGGCACAGCTCATCACCTGGCCAATACCATCCCTACAGTGAAGCATGCTGGTGGCAGCATCATGCTGTGGGGATGTTTTTCAGCTGCAGGTACTGGGAGATTAGTCAGGATCGAGGGAAAGATGAATGCAGTAATGTACAGAAACATCCTTGATGAAAACCTGCTCCAGAGTGCTCTGGACCTCAGACTGGGGCGAAGGTTAATCTTCCAACAGGACAGCAACACTAAGCACACAGCCAAGATAACAAAGGAGTGGCTGTCTGTGAATGTCCTCAAGTGGCCCAGCCAGAGCCTAGACTTGAACCCAATTGAACATCTCTAGAGAGATCTGAAAATGGCTGTGCACCGACGCTCCCCATCCAACCTGATGGAGCTTGAGAGGTCCTGAAAAAAGAATGGGAGAAACTGCCCAAAAATAGGTGTGCCAAGCTTGTAGCATCAAACTCAAAAAGACTTGAGGCTGTAATTGGTGCCAAAGGTGCTTCAACTAAGTATCGAGCAAAGGCTGTGAATACTTTTGTACATGAGATTGTTTTGTTTTTTATTTTTAATAAATTTGCTAAGATTTCAAGTCAAGTCAACTTTATTTATACAGCGCTTTTTACAATGCAGATTATTTCAAAGTAGCTTCACAGTGTTAAACAGGAAAATAATGAACAGAATTTGATTCGGCTGTACAGCCGCTCTGGAGAAAACGGTGATGTCATCCAGCTCATTTCAATTATCATATATATTCAAGTAATGTAATTGACATAGTTAATTTAGTTTAGTAATGAAATTTATTTGGATATTTATTTGAAAATTTAGTGTCCCCAACTGAGCAAGCCAAGCCAAAGGCGACAGTGACAAGGAACCAAAACTCCATCAAGTGGCATAATGGAGAAAAATAAACCTTGGGAGAAACCAGGCTCAGTCGGGGTGCCAGTTCTCCTCTGGCCAATTAACAAACAGTGTATGGTTATTATTTTGGCAGCCTTACAGGTCAGAAGTAATATTAGATCGGAATATTTGAAAGATCGGAGGCATCACGCCGGAGATGGATCCATTGAGGATGCCATGTCGAAGAGCAATTTCAGAGGGGAGACTAATTGACACGGTCTCTGCAGACACTCCAGGGATGAGTTGGTCATGTCCAGGCGCAGGTCCACCATCTGATCTGGATACGGCCTGGATCCGGCTGACTGCGGTAAACCTTGGGATAAACAGAGAGACTAACATTAGCGTAGATGCCATTCTTCTTATGATGTAACGAGTACATCAGGTGTTATGGGAAGTGTTCCCGGTTCCGGCTGACCTAGTTAATGCAGCCTAACAATCATTTAATTGATTTGAATAAAATATAAATTAAAAATGTTTTATGTGTATGCCATAGTAAAGAGATGTGTTTTTAGTCTAGCTTTAAACTGACAGAGTGTGTCTGCTTCTTGAACAACGCTAGGAAAGCTGTTCCAGAGTTTAGGTGCTAAATAGGAAAAGGATCGACCGCCTGCAGTTGATTTTGATATTCTAGGTATTATCAACTGGCCAGAGTTTTGAGACCGCAATAGACGTGATGGAGTATAATGCGTTAAGAGCTCGCTCAAGTACTGGGGAGCTAAACCATTTAGTGCTTTGTAAGTAATTAGCAAGATTTTAAAATGTATGCGATGTTTAATAGGGAGCCAGTGCAGTGTTGACAGAACCGGGCTAATATGGTCATACTTCCTGGTTCTAGTAAGAACTCGAGCTGCTGCGTTTTGGACCAGCTGCAGTTTATTTATTAAGCGAGCAGGGCAACCACCCAGTAGAGCATTACAATAATCTAGCCTTGAGGTCATGAACGCATGAACTAACTGTTCAGCATTTTGCATTGAAAGCATATGCTGTAATTTAGATGATATATTTTTAAGATGGTAGAATGCAGTTTTACAGATGCTAGAAACGTGGCTTTCAAATGAGAGATTGGTATCAAAGAGCACGCCCAGGTTCCTAACTGACGACGAGGACTTGACAGAGCAGCCATCAAGTGTTAGACAGTATTCTAGGTTACTACATGTGGAGTTTTTTTGTCCAATAATTTAAAATTCTGTTTTTTCTGAATTAAGTTGCAGGAAATTACTAGTCATCCAATTTTTTATATCAGCTATGCATTCCGTTAATCTTGTGAATTGGTAAGTTTTGTCAGTGCGTGAAGAAATATAGAGCTGAGTATCGTCAGCATAACAATGAAAACTAACGCCATGCTTCCTAATGATATCTCCCAGTGGTAGCATGTACAGGGTGAAAAGAAACGGTCCTAGCACTGAGCCCTGTGGTACTCCATACTGAACTTGTGATCGGTGTGACATCTCTTCATTTACTGCTACAAACTGATAACGGTCAGATAAGTATGATTAAAACCATGCCAATGCAATTCCACTAATGCCAACATAATTTTCGAGTCTATTCAAAAGAATGTTGTGGTCGATAGTATCGAATGCAGCGCTAAGATCGAGTAACACTAACAGAGATATACAACCACGATCAGATGATAAGAGTAAATCATTTGTAACTCTAATGAGAGCAGTCTCAGTACTATGATGCGGTCTAAATCCTGACTGGAAATCCTCACAGATACCATTTCTTTCTAAAAAGGAGCATATAGGGTCGAGCATACATGTTGTTGATTTTGATGATTTAATGAGTTTAGCCAATTCTTCTTCTCCTATAGCAGTGAATGAATGTAATTTTTCCTCAGTGACACTACAATGCACTGTCTGATGTGATACAGTAGTAGACGGCTGCATGGTTATAATTTTTTTCCTAATATTATCAATCTTACAAGTAAAGAAGTTCATAAAGTCATTACTGCTGTGCTGTTGGCAGACATCAGAAGTTGAAGCTTTATCTTTGATTACATTTACATTTATGCATTTAGCAGACGCTTTTATCCAAAGCGACTTACAACTGAGGAGTACAGGAAGCGATCCATTATGAAGAGGCGTAGAAACGCAAGAAGTGCCTTAAATACTAAGTTCCGGGCATTGCTCACAGTAGTGTAAGCTAGAATAGGGAGGGTGTAGAGAAGGAAAAAAGATATATTTTTTTATTTTATTTTTTTAAATGATGAGATTAAGTGCTCGCGGAAGAGATGGGTTTTTAGCTGTTTTTTGAATGATGTTAGTGATTCTGCCATCCGGATGGAGGTGGGAAGATCGTTCCACAAGCTGGGAACAGTGAATGAAAAAGTTCTGGAGAGGGATTTCATGCCTCTCTGGAATGGTAACACCAGCCGCTCTTTAGCTGAGCGGAGGCTTCTGGTAGGGGTGTAAACTCGTAGGATCGAGTCGAAGTATGCAGGTGCTGAGCTTGTGGTGGATCCATAAGCAAGCATCAAAGCCTTGAACTTAATGCGGGATTAATTTAGCCACTGTATCGAATAAATACCTAGGGTTGTGTTTGTTTTCTTCTAAGAGAGTCACGAAATAAGCAGATCTTGCAGTTTTTACGGCCTTTCTGTATGAAATCATGCTCTCTTTCCACGAAATGCAAACAAACAAACTTCTTTCACGTTGTCATTATGGGGTATTGTTTGTAGAATTTTGAGGAAAATAATGAATTTAATCCATTTTGGAATAAGGCTGTAACATAACAAACTGTGGAAAAAGTGAAGCGCTGTGAATACTTTCCGGATGCACTGTAGCTCAACACAGTTAGTCTTATTGTTTAAATCTCGTTTTCTTGATTTACTGCGAGTACCATGTTTTACCATGCCTAATATCAATCTAGCTCACTGCAGTGTGAACAAGTGTCTCATAGCAGCCGCCAAGCGAACGCACAAAGTAATGTTATAACATAACTTTCAACACACTAAAATGTATGTAATATGATAAAACAGTGCTGCGTTACCCCACATACGCATGAGCGGAAGAAGTGAAAGTGGTCTTCTGCGGCATAATAAAAGCTCTGCGAAATCAAGGAGTCATCAAGCTACACCTTTGTTTTGAATAAGTGACCTGAGCTGCGAAAAATTTAATATTGTGCCTTTAATCCAAAAATTAGACTAAGACAAAAAGTTATGTGAGTATTACTTTCAATGTATTGAAAATACCTAAATATCTTCAATGTTTCTGACTTAGAATAGACTTTTAATTGTCAAGTCACCTTTATTATTTTAGAACTTACAAAAAATACAGATTGTTTCAAATCAGCTTTACAGGAATATGATGCATTTCGGCTGTTGTTCAGCTGAAGTCACTTGTTGATTCAGTTCTGTTGTAAAGATCATCAATTATTAAATTAGTTCATTTCATCTATAAAGCAGTTCTGCGAAAAATGATGTCATCGTCCATCTCAGTTCAGTTCTCAAACAACAGAGTCAGTGAAGCCAGATCAATAATATTGTTGAATATAAAGGGTCCCCAACTGAGCAAGCCAGAGGCGACAGTGGTAAGAACCCAAACTCCATCAGGTGACAGAATGGAGAAAAAAAACCTTGGGAGAAACCAGGCTTAGTCGGGGACCAGTTCTCCTCTGGCCATAGAACAAACACGGTGTGATAAGTGAAAATATGTCTTTACACACAGGTCTGTCAGTATAGCTCCAGGAATACATTTTCATTTTACAATTTTTGTGTCCAAAATCCGATTGTTTTTGTCTCCAAAGAGGAACATCTGATAAACAAATGATGTTTAAACTAGGAGTTTGCCTTATTTTCCAAAGCAGCATCAAAACAATTGTATTATTACACTTTGTTTCAAATTATTATGCAAGTGACGTATCATTCAGATTTTCCATCTCTTTTTAGATAACTGGTACGAATCTCAGACAGGTTTGTTAAATAGTTTGCCAGGTCTACTTGGGTAAATGAAAACCCTACTTAAAGAGGTTGTTCCACATTATTAAGCAAGTCACAGTTCTCATGCAATATGGAGAGGAAGAAAGATGTTTCTGAAGGTGAAAAGCATGAAATGGCATACCAGTTATCTAAAAAGATATGGAGAAATAAAACAAACTCTTTTTTTGAAAACTTGTTTCAAATATTAACTGGAAAATTTAATTTTGAACACCCTTCAAGAAATAATAGATTTCTTTGTAAATATCTTCATTTGTTTTTCTTTAACCTAGGGGAAAAAAGATTAAAAACAAAAAAAAATGATCCACAGATCTATGGCTGAGTTGGCCCGAAATGACCGTATAAATAATATTTTGTTCTGTATTACACAGAGCCTTCAGTAACTCTATTTAAATCAGAAACTCGAAATGTCTTTTCTTGTTCAGAAAGCGATTGAGCTGGTGACTAAAGCCACAGAGGAGGACAAGGCCAAGAACTATGAGGAGGCACTGAGACTCTACCAGCATGCCGTGGAGTATTTCCTGCACGCCATCAAATGTGAGTCAGTCTTATTGGTAAACTACATCTGCTGAATGACATTCAAAATGAAATCAAAATTGAACCTGTTTACTCTCTAATACACATTCCTAATTTTATTGTGCACAGTTAAAGGTGCAGTAAGCAATTTCTGAGAAACAATGTTGATATATGTGAAATCGACACCCAAAAGAAAAAAACCCTTCCTTCATCGCTCCGCCCCCAAAATAGTGAAAACGCTATGCAATACAGCAGCTCCAGCAGGGCGGACTGGGACTAAAAAGTTTTTTTACTTTTCTACCCTGGTTTTGAGCCTCTCTCCTGGAACGCTTGGTTTTTATAAGCATACTGCATTGAAGACTTGGAAGTAAACGGCCACTGCTATGATTGGATAACAGTTTTGCATAATAATGAGTTTCGACTCCCCCGTCAGTACACGTGGGGAATTGTTTTGAAAACTTCCAATGTGGAGAAACGGCAACCGAAAAAAGCCCACAGGGCTAGCAAAAAATCAAACAAGCACAATTATTTATCTCTCATCCACCCTCAATTAATATGAATGTTATTTTTTATTACTTGGCCCGCCCGATCAGTGGATATATCCATAAACTGCGCATCACTAACACACACACAAGCCAAGTACGTACATCAGCAAAACTTCACGGCACACAAATCAGCATGTTCAAAACTTCTGCAACATAATCAGTAGATATCAAATGATCTGTAACAATGCAATTCTATCCCATATAAAAACATGTTTTACTCACATAAGTGTGTTGCACCATTCCTGTCGGATCCAATATAGCATTGTTTTAATCTCAATATGTCTGCAAATCCAGTCTCGACCTGTGTCTTGTTTACAAACGATTCCACAGTGAAATGAAGCGAACAAACGTGCAATGTCTTACGCATGTGAGCTAGAATTTCATTAAAAATAAACGGAGCAATTCCAATAGGGTCCTCACACCATCGGTGCTCGGGCCCTAATAAAGTTTAACCACACATTCCTAATATTAGAATCCGAAGGAAGCTTATGCAGCGGCTGTGTTCTTCCACAACCAGGCACAGCGCAATATCTTGCTATCTTCGGCATGTTTATTGCTCGGTAGCGCAATCCGTTTAGCTCCACGAGTCAGTGGGCGGGGCTACAGAATCAGGCGTACTTATTCTTATGTTGAGGCGGCGTTTAACCACACGATGACGTCAAGGGTTGGCATATTCTGAGATCGAGTGTTTGCTGGGCATGATGTCAATAAAAGCTTTTCTTTTACAAGGACGTTTTCAGCTCCGAAACGTACAGGATATTCTTATATCACGATGAACTTTTATATATCAAAGGCTGAATGAAAAGTTGATTTCACAATTCATGGCCCCTTTAAATGTATGTGCCCCCTTTTATTGATTTTTTTTTTTTACATTTAGCCTATTCAATAAATGCAATTGGAATAATAACATTATAGGGCTGTTACCAATCAAATGAAATCAGACAAAAGCTGCATCTGAAATGGCATTTAGATGTATTAACATATACTGTTTACAAATGCATTGATTCATTAATTCAACTTATTTGTTCAAAACGGCTGATTTATTCAGGAACGAAGCAAGTGATGAATGGTTCATTGAATCATTGAGTCATTTAAAATGCTGAATCATGCTCGGAGACGCAAAAGTTCTGCTGTGACTCTTTTTGGGACTATTTTGGAGCAATGTTGACAATATTGTGTCTAAAATGTAGGCAACATCACTAAATATTAGCATAAACAGACTGTTTTAAGTTTAACTATTTATTTAGTAATTATATACCATTGGATAAAGTATGAAATATTGAGTGATGATCTTAAAAGGAGGTCAAATGAGCGTTCGGCTATTGGTAAATACTATTATTTATATAGCAATAAGCGGGCCCACCTGGAAAACTCCCGGTGCTCCAGATGACAACAATGACACTCAAAACTGTCCTGTTACCAGTGTTGGGAAGGTTACTTTGGAAATGTAATAAGTTACAGATTACAAGTTACCCTATTTAAAATGTAATAAGTAGTGTAACTATTTCAATTTTTTTATTAAAGTAATGTCACTGATTACATTTTGATTACTTTTGGATTACTTTTCTATTTTTCAGCACTGAAACACATTTTTATAATTTTTATCAAAAGCATCAGAATAGCAACGCTTTACTAAACGGCTTTTAAATAGCAGGAGACATCATGCTTTGTGTATTATTCAACATATCCTAGCTTTTTACAGAAAACAGATGTAACCCCTTTTGTAATCATTATATTATATCATTATATATAAATATAAATCATTATATTTTCATAAGTAACTATAATTTAAGTACATGTTTTTTCTCAGTAACTGTAACTGATTACGGTTACATTTATTTTGTAATTAAATTACGTAATGCCGTTACATGTAACTAGTTACTCCCCAACACTGCCTGTTACTATAGCTAACATTACAAGAACAGCATATCTTGATTCTGTGAAACATAGCAAAACCAATGTTACTCACGTATGGAGCAAAAACAAAGTAACCTCTGTGTCCGTTTTCAGGCCTTCCTGCTCTCTAAGCACTAGAAAGCTTAGAAACGCGGGTTCTAAAGTTTTTGCCCTGATCATAACCCTTCTTTCCCAGCGATATTGCTCTGACCTTTTCTCTTTGGTAATATCTCCGCTATCTCTCTTCACAGTCTTTCTTCAATTCTTAAACTTGCTCTCTCTCCTCCCCCATCATGAGCAGATTCGCCCCTGACGGCTGATTGGCTATGGGAGTGTTTTGGTGCTCCACTTTGTTTTTTCTCCTATTTACACAACCAGGACTATTTACAAATGCAATATGATTTCAGCACAGAACAGACATCTAGCAAATATTCACAAAATTGTTTTAGGTGTTGATTTAAATTTTCAAAAAAATCACTTACTGTACCTTTAATCAGTGCACAATATTTGAAAAACAAGTTTGTCAAATCAAATGCTTCTGAAACATTTTTTAGGGGATGTCACCTGAGCCTCATGGTCTACTGTAATGTTAAATAGCAAAAAAGATACAACAATCTATTGTAAGTTACTATTTGATTTCAAGAGGCACATTTGATCCTTTTGTGTCTCAGATGAAGCACACAGTGACAAGGCAAAGGAAAGCATACGTGGGAAGTGTATGCAGTATCTGGACAGAGCCGAGAAACTCAAGGACTACTTGAAAAACAAGGACAAACAGGGCAAGAAACCAGTGAAGGAAACACAGAGCAATGACAAGTACGCTTTCATTTGTTATTTGTTCAGCTGGACAGGGTTCCCACGGGTCCTTGAAATCCTTGAAAGTTTGTGAATCTAAAAAATAATTTCAAGGCCCTGGAAAGTTTTTGAAAATAAACATACATAGATACAGGTCCTTGAAAGTGCTTGAATTTATTTTGTGCAAGAAGTTTTCTGGAAAAAATGTCATCTTATTTAGCCTGACGTCGTCATACTCAGATTCTAGTCAGAATAGGAGTCTGATACTGCTCCATTGGGCTGTGATTATGGGGCGTTTTCCAACAGAACCAGGAAAGACAATGCCTCTGCACTCAATTGGATGGACCTACAAACAATCAGAGCAACGGAGTAAGTGACGTATGTTGAGCGACGCATAGTTGTCAACAGAACTCAACTGCACGCACGCTGGAAGAAGTAGAAGAAGATGATGAGTGTAAATGATCTTTGCCGGTGTTGTAAAAAGAATTTAAGGATACACGGAGTACTTACCAACACGATCATAATTTTTTAAAGAGAAATAGTAAAGGTGACTGCATATACGAACAAGTTCTCAGATTATGATTAGATTGAATTCAACCCAAACGCTCTTTGGTGACATGGATGATTACGTTACTGTTGATCATCTGCCCATCATCGTATAAAGCCAGCCCTGACAATTTGATTGGTCCAAACAGCTCTGGTTCGCGAATAGTTGGTCCACAACGGATCAAGTCCAGACCAAACTTCCCAACCTCAAATGTTGTGGGCCGGGCTAAGTTTGGCTGGCATCCAGGCTAAATCTTATTCCCTCAGGTCCACTAATGTGTTATTTTGTCAACACAGCTTGCTTGATTTACGTTAGTTACATGCATTTACGCGTTACGTTAAGTGTTTCCCACGTGAGGTACTTTGTGTTGTACGTTCATGCGTTCACGAATCTGTTGCCCAAATATTAAATGTAATGTTGAATTGCTTTGCTTGTTAAGATAATGTAAACCTATGAGGCAAGAAAAACTTAAAAGCATATCCATATATCTTAAAACTTCTGGTTACAAGCTCTTTTCAATAAAATCCATGCAAAAGTTAATATATGATCATTTTAGAATACAGGATGTACCAAATATTCTTCAGTTTAATACAAAACATAAATATGACATAGAATATCAGATCTCTGTCATATGGCCAAAAATAAATGCATAGTTGTGTTTGACACATGAAAACTGTAATAATGTATCTTACAAGGTAACACGATGTAACCTTGCTCTCACTTGATATGTGTCCTTGAACATTAAGTCCTTGAATTTGAGGGTATTGGACCTGGAACCCTGTGTTGATGATTTGAGTGTAGTGCATCGCTCACACTGATACTGTGTGTGTGTGTGTGTGTGTGTGTGTGTGTGTGTGTGTGTGTGTGTGTGTGTGTGTGTGTGCAGAAGTGACAGTGACAGTGAGGGAGAAAATCCAGAGAAAAAGAAACTCCAGGAACATCTGATGGGTGAGTCTGTATGTCTATGTTTCATTTGTTTTAATGCAAAACAATACACTCCTGCTGTTTTGTTAATGGTCATAGTCATAATGGTGAAATGTTTATTGATGTTTTCAGGTGCGATTGTAATGGAGAAGCCCAATGTGAGGTGGAATGATGTGGCGGGACTGGAGGGGGCAAAAGAAGCCCTGAAGGAAGCTGTCATTCTACCCATCAAATTTCCACACCTGTTCACAGGTCAGTCTGTGTGGTAAAAATCAATTATGTAGCGTTTACATGTTTTTTATTAGGAGAGACCGGGGACGATTATGAGCACACTGCGGTCTTCAGCCCTGCTCCTGGGGACCCACTGTCCTGCCAAGTTTATTTCCTGCTTCAGCACACCTGCCTGTGAATTTATTATTTATTTTTTAATCCTGAAGAGCTTGATTAGATCAGTTGTGTTTGATTAGCAGGGCCTAAATTAACACTCGCCAAGCTCCTTATGCGAGTAAAAATCTACTTTGTCTACAGTTGTCGAGTAACATTTTTATGAATTCTAACAATGCGGTGTTGTGAGAACATGAACAAACATGAACGACGCTTGGGACAGTTGACAGGCCAGCGCTGCATCGTCATGAAAGTTTAAGCCGTGCCAATTTATTCAAGTGCAAGAAGATGCGAAAGGGAGCTCAATTTGTTACTCACGTACTGTGTTGGAAGTTTAAACATCCGAAACGAGCGCCCAGAAAGCCGCGTCTCAGAATACTAAATTGAGCTCTCTTTCATGTCGTCTTGCACTTGAACGGACAAATTCACACAAAATTATGTAAAAAAATACCCATCTTGGCCAGTATCCTAGTAAACACAGTCGGTTATGTCTTAAGTGAACGTAAACAGTAGAGAAACAAAACGCAGGTGTACAGTGCGTAGGCTATCAATATTAGGCTTAAAGTGACAGCATCCTAATAATCTTGCTGCTTTCTGCATTTATGTTATTCAAACAAAAAAGGACACAAGAAAATCACTAACTGCTCTTGACTGAATAACTTTTGTAATGTTAATAAGGATTCATTAATCTATGTTTAATTTTGCAGTCAAGACTATACAGTGTTATTTTACATTTGATTGCTTTATTAAAGGACTGCCCAATCCTGTTCCTGGAGATCTACCTACCTGAAGAGTTCAGATCCAACCCTGTAATTATCAAGTGCTCCTGAAGATCTTAATTAGCTGCTTCAGTTGTTTGATCAGGGCTGGAGCTGAACTTTGCAGTAAGCAAGATCTCCAGGAACAGGATTGAGCACCCCTGCTTTATTAAAGTGGTCCTATAATGCCCTTTTCACAAGATGTAATCTAAGTCTCAGGTGTCCCCAGAATGTGTCTGTGAAGTTTCAGCTCAAAATACACCACGTATTATTTATTATAGGATGTTTTGAAAGCCCCCATTTGGGTGGCAGCAAAAACACACTGTTTTCATGTGTGTCTCTTTAAATGCAAATTAGCTGCTGCTCCCACCCCCTTTTCAGAATAGGGCGGAGCCTTTACAGCTCGCACTTGTTTGGATAAACGACATCAACTGGAGTGTGGAGAAGGAATTCGCAAAGATGGTTAAATACCAACTGTTTGACCAACTTCATTTTCAGAACATGTAAGTACAGCGCATTATATTTTGTGAATGTGCTGGTTAGGATGCTATACGGTGGCTAAAGTTACCATTTTCTCTGACTGTATTCACAGAGATCAGTTTTATTTTTAAGAAATAATAAAAGTGCGCTTCTGAATTGTACAGGCGGTGAGCATTTTGGGGTCAAAAATAACAAGCTCTGGTCTCTGTGAATACAGTAAGAGACAATGGTACTTTAGTCACATTAGCACATTTAGAAAGGTGATTTAAAAACACTCATTAGTGCAGTACTTTTGTGTTCTGGATATGAACAAAGTCCCTTTCAAGGAAAGTGTTCACTCAGTGGCCATATTTGCAATGTCTCCGGGCAGCTATTTCAGGCATCCAAGACCAAGTCCTATCTGTTTGAATGAGGGAATCCTCCGCGTTCATCACCGGAACTTACACTACGCCTGTGTCCTACGTCATACGCTGGAATGCCAGTCTATCGTGAATGCGCGTACGACAGTTAGCGGAAGCTAGATATTTTACTTTTATAAAGTTTTAAATATGGATATTTTTCTTACACAAACCCATCGCTTCACTTCAGAAGGCCTTTATTAAAGGATTAGTTCACTTCAAAATGAATATTTCCTGATACTTTACTCACCCCCATCTCATCCAAGATGTTCATGTCTTTCTTTCTTCAGTCGAAAAGAAATTGCGTTTTTTGAGGAAAACATTTCAGGATTTTTCTCCACACCATTGACAACCAAAACGTTGAAGGTCCAAATCAATGCAGTTTCAAAGGGCTTTCGAAGGCCTTTAGAGGCTCTGCACGATCCCAGACGAGGAATAGGGTCTTATCTAGTGAAATGATCGGTCATTTAAAAAAAAAAAGCTATTCTTTTAAACCTAAATTGCTTATCTTGCGCTGCTCTGCGACGTGCCAAGGATTGTGTAATCACGTCGAAAAGGTCACGCTAGACGTAGGCAGAAGTACCGACCCCCTTGTTTACAAAGCGCTCGTGCGAAGACTAATACAAACGCCCTTTAGCAAAACAAAAGGTAAAACAATGATATCGGACGATTTTGAAGTTGAAGATGGAGTGTTTTTTGGTAAAGGGCGTTTGTATTAGTCCTTGCACGTTCGCTTGGGCCGGAACTTACCACATACGTCTAGTGTGACCTTTTCTCTAAAAAGTATATTCATTTGACCCTATTCTTTGTCTGGGATCGTGCAGAGCCTCTGAAGGCCTTCGAAGCCCTTTGAAACTGCATTGATTTGGACCTTCAACATTTTGGTTGCCATGGAAGTGGTGTGGAGAAAAATCCTGGAATGTTTTCCTCAAAAAACGTATTTTCTTTTCGACTGAAGAAAGAAAGACATGAACATCTTGGATGAGATGGGGGTGAGTAAAATATCAGGAAATTTTCATTCTAAAGTGAACTAATCCTTTAACCCCCTGGAGCCGTGTGGAGTACTTTTATGGACTTCAAAACAGAAACGGCCATTCACTGCCATTATAAAGCTTGGAAACACCAGGATTTTTTTTATATAACTCTGATTGTATTTGTCTGAAAGAAGAATATCATATACACCTAGGATGGCTCGAGGGTGATTAAATCATGGGGTAATTTTCATTTTTGGGTGAACTATCCCTTTAAAAAAGCTTTTTCAGGCTAGACGAGCCCATGTGCAGTCCTAAACGTGAATCTCAGGTTTCTATGGCAATGTGTGTGTGTCTATTCGCAATGACTTTACCAATCACCGATTGGCTCTTTTACTTTAGAAGGAGCGATGTTTTCCGCCATATTGCGTGTTGCAGTTTCTCCCATAAATAAGTAATAGGAGTGTTGTCTTTCTATATCTATAGTCTTTGATATGAAGTTGGATCACGAAGAGTTGGATTTGATCCATCTTTGAGAAGCAACTTTTGTGCAAATCCTGCGTTTACTGACCCTCGTTTGCAAAGCAGTTCTGTGTACATTGATTCACACAAACATATACGAATTTAGCTCATTTCTTGGGCACATTCCCTTCACAAATGAAATGAATCCACTGCATCCTCAGTGGCTCAGATGCCGGGAGTTTATTATTACAGCCAAAAACAGAACAGTTATAATGTTTAAATGAGACATTTTATGACCAGCTGCTCTAGCGAGGGTATAAACATGGCAGACTGTGTAACAGAAATAACAGAAATTTTGACGGCATGGCAACAACACTCTACTACAACAACTCAGCCCTACTTGGCCTCACCCCCTTTGTTGCGTGTTCCCGGGGGCGGGTTTACGTAAATGATAGGGTTTTTGATGTCACCAACCCGGGAAGAAGGTGTAGACCTTTCTGTAGACCTGTACAGAACCTACCTGAAAAACCTACCTGCAAATTTTATTTGTATCTTTGTTCTATTGTATTTATTTGTGTTATTGTTTGCTTATTGTATTACTCACTGTTGACTTGTCTTTAATAATGTTTTAAATTGATATTAGTTAGGCTAGTAA
This sequence comes from Rhinogobio ventralis, assembly GCA_039654625.1. Taxonomy (NCBI): domain Eukaryota; kingdom Metazoa; phylum Chordata; class Actinopteri; order Cypriniformes; family Gobionidae; genus Rhinogobio; species Rhinogobio ventralis. Next base: position 26,055,194 of record CM077216.1, read on the forward strand.
CAGTCGCGAAGTAAGTTTCAAACCAAATGTAGTACCTACTATACAGTATGCCATTTCTGATGCAGCACGGGTCCCCAGGAGCAGGGTTGAAGACCTCTGGTTTAAATATTTAAATGGTTCTGTTTTTGTTGGCACCGCTGCAAAGGAGGCTATAAATCTGGTAGTAGAAGAATGTCAAATCCCCCCTTAGACCTTAGACTTGCTGTCAATCATTATATATTAAATAAGTCTCAAAAAGAGTGGGATATGTGTACAAACAATAAATTTCCATCCTGAAATCTCAAACAGACTTTTAATCTCCCTTAAAACAATATTTGATCGGTCATACAAGACCCAACTCTCTGTACTTTGTTCTGCAAGACAGTCAGTATGATTTAAAAAAAAAAAATTAATTATTTTGTTAAGCAAGAATGAGGGATGGACAGTGGAGACCAGTAAAAGCTGTTCTTTTTAAATTTCTGTTTATCAAAGAATCCTGAAAAATCTTTTTAAAACGTTTCCAAATAATATTAAGCAGCACAGACGTTTTCAAATGTGATGATAATAAGAATTGTTTCAAATCAGCATTTATATGATTTCTGAAGGATCATGTGACACTGAAGACTAGAGTAATGGCTACTAAAAATGCAGCTTTGCCACAGAAATACATTTAATTTGTGTAAATTGCATAATAAATTACATAACTGTTTTTACTGTATTTTTCAAATAAATCCAGCCTTGATGAGCATAAGAGACTTCTTTCTTTTCAAAAACGTGAAAAAAATCTCACCAATCCCAAACTTTGGACGGTAGTGTATGTTTCTTATACCAAATGATTGCAGAAAGAGTTGTAAGATTTGTTATAAATGAATATGTAAAAAAAATTGCCATTGATGTCACCTAACATTTTAAGCTCTTTATTTCAAAGATTCAAAATGCGGTTTATTTAAATTCTGCAATCTGTGTATACATTGTGATGCAGGCAAACGCACTCCATGGAGGGGCATTCTTCTGTTTGGGCCCCCCGGCACAGGAAAGTCCTATCTGGCCAAAGCTGTCGCCACCGAGGCCAATAACTCCACCTTCTTCTCTGTGTCTTCCTCTGATCTCATGTCTAAGTGGCTCGGCGAGAGTGAAAAGTGAGTTTCGGTCTTTGGTCACTTTGCTGACAGTCTGCATGAGGCTCTTTGAATGACTTATTTTGTCTTACAGACTGGTGAAGAATCTGTTTGATCTAGCTCGCCAGCATAAGCCGTCAATCATCTTCATAGATGAGGTGGATTCTCTCTGTGGATCCAGAAATGAGAATGAAAGTGAAGCTGCTCGGAGGATCAAGACTGAGTTCCTGGTGCAGATGCAGGGTGAGAAACAGTCACAACTGCAATCCAGCAGAAGCAGTTTAGTTGATGCAGTCAAGCCGCTCTGTTGCTTAGCAGTTGTCATTTCATTCATGTTTCATTCATGATTTATTTTTTCTACTATTTTAAAAATATTTTAAAAACTACCATAGTTACTTAAAATAACATTCAAAAGGCATTGCATACAGACATGACAAGTTTTCAGTTTCTTCATATATATAATTATTTTGAAAGTAAAAGGGCAAGATTAGTTAACCTGATATTAATATCTGTTCACACCGTATTCATGGAAACGAAATACTTTCTACTTTGAAAAATATGTTTGAAAATGTTTTAATGACATGTGTTAAGAAAATATGTTATTACTTTATTACACCACTTGACATTTTTAGAGTCAATCAATTAAAACTTGAAAAAGTTTTTCAAAAACATAAAAAGACAACATGAAAGATGACAATTTTTGCCCTGTTATCGCATTCGTGTCAGTTCTGATCCGGAAGTGGTACGTGCCTCTGTTTGGATGGGAAAAAACTTTGCATATGGATGAAGCCTATCAAAATGCAAATAATTTAAGATTTAAAAAAATATTTTAACCATATATATATACACTCACCTAAAGGATTATTAGGAACACCTGTTCAATTTCTCATTAATGCAATTATCTAATCAACCAATCACATGGCAGTTGCTTCAATGCATTTAGGGGTGTGGTCCTGGTCAACACAATCTCCTGAACTCCAAACTGAATTTTAGAATGGGAAAGAAAGGTGATTTAAGCAATTTTGAGCGTGGCATGGTTGTTGGTGCCAGACGGGCCGGTCTGAGTATTTCACAATCTGCTCAGTTACTGGGATTTTCACACACAACCATTTCTAGAGTTTACAAAGAATGGTGTGAAAAGGGAAAAACATCCAGTATGCGGCAGTCCTGTGGGCGAAAATGCCTTGTTGATGCTAGAGGTCAGAGGAGAATGGGCCGACTGATTCAAGCTGATAGAAGAGCAACTTTGACTGAAATAACCACTCGTTACAACCGAGGTATGCAGCAAAGCATTTGTGAAGCCACAACACGCACAACCTTGAGGCGGATGGGCTACAACAGCAGAAGACCCCACCGGGTACCACTCATCTCCACTACAAATAGGAAAAAGAGGCTACAATTTGCACGAGCTCACCAAAATTGGACAGTTGAAGACTGGAAAAATGTTGTCTGGTCTGATGAGTCTCGATTTCTGTTGAGACATTCAGATGGTAGAGTCAGAATTTGGCGTAAACAGAATGAGAACATGGATCCATCATGCCTTGTTACCACTGTGCAGGCTGGTGGTGGTGGTGTAATGGTGTGGGGGATGTTTTCTTGGCACACTTTAGGCCCCTTAGAGCCAATTGGGCATCGTTTAAATGCCACGGCCTACCTGAGCATTGTTTCTGACCATGTCCATCCCTTTATGACCACCATGTACCCATCCTCTGATGGCTACTTCCAGCAGGATAATGCACCATGTCACAAAGCTCGAATCATTTCAAATTGGTTTCTTGAACATGACAATGAGTTCACTGTACTAAAATGGCCCCCACAGTCACCAGATCTCAACCCAATAGGGCATCTTTGGGATGTGGTAGAACGGGAGCTTCGTGCCCTGGATGTGCATCCCACAAATCTCCATCAACTGCAAGATGCTATCCTATCAATATGGGCCAACATTTCTAAAGAATGCTTTCAGCACCTTGTTGAATCAATGCCACGTAGAATTAAGGCAGTTCTGAAGGCGAAAGGGGGTCAAACACAGTATTAGTATGGTGTTCCTAATAATCATTTAGGTTAGTGTAGTAAAACACGTTAGAATTCAAAATGTTGTCATTTTTGCACATTCTCTCATTATTAAAACAGATCAGATACAATATAGTTTTATTTTGAAAAATGTTAAGTTATGAATGTTTTATAAGCTCACGTTCCAGTGGGTCGAAACTGACCTGGGTATACAAAAGGTGCATAAAGGTTTTTAATATAGCAGAAGGGTTTAGTACTTAGCGCATACATTTTAAACATGATTAAAAAAAATCATTGACCCACAAAGAAAATGTTGCAAGATTTCCACATAATTTGCATAAACTCATCTGTCTTGAGATTGTCTAATGGTTTGCTGGCGTCTCTCTTTGGCAGGTGTTGGTAATAGCAGTGATGGGATATTAGTTCTCGGAGCTACTAACATTCCCTGGGTCCTTGATGCTGCTATTCGCAGGAGGTCAGTGTGATGAATGCTTTACATGATCATGTTTTAAACCACAGTCTTTAAACTGCGTGTTGTAAAATGCTCCCGGTGGTCTGTGCAGGTTTGAGAAGCGCATCTACATCCCACTCCCCGAGGAGCCTGCGAGATCGGCCATGTTCCGCTTACATCTAGGTAACACGCCTCACAGTCTGACGGAGGCAGACCTGCGTCAGTTGGCCCGCAAAACAGATGGATATTCTGGTGCCGATATAAGCGTCATAGTACGAGATGCTCTCATGCAGCCTGTCAGGAAGGTGCAGTCCGCCACGCACTTCAAAAAGGTAACGACAGTGATCACTGGTTTCTAAATCAGTTATGAAACAAAGTTGTTTCAGCTACACTGCCGTTCAAAAGTTTTTCATCTGTAAGATTTGTTATGTTTTTAGAAGAAGTCTCTTATGCTCACCAAGGCTGCATTTATTTTATTAAAAATACCAAAAAAAAAACAGAAATATTGTGAAATATTATTAAAATGTAAAATAACTCTTTTCTATGGAAGCCCGTTTCCGCCACTAAATAAAAAAAAAGAGAATTCTGACTTTTTTTCTCACAATTGCGTGATATAAAGTCACAATTCTGACTGAGAAAAAAATCAGAATTGAAATTATATTATATCACGGAAAAAATTATATCACGCAATTGCGAGTTTATATCTCAGAATTCTGACTTTATATCACGCAATTGTGAGAAAAAAAGTCAGAATTCTGAGATTAAAAAGTTGCAATTACTCTTTTTATTTTTTTATTTAGTGGCGGAAACGGGCTTCTATAGTTTTCTATTTGAATATATTTTAAAATGTAATCACTACTCCAGTCTTCAGTGTCACATGATCCTTCAGAAAAGGATTTGCTGCTCAAGAAACATTTTTGATTATAATCAGTGTTGAAAACAGTTGTGTAAAACATTTTTTTCAGGATTCTTTGATAATTAGAAAGTTCATAAGAACAGCATTTATCTGAAATAGCAAAGACATTTATAATGTTACAAAAGATTCTGTCATTTTTGATCAATTTAATGCATCCTTGCTGAATAAATGTATTAATTTCTTTAAGTTCTTTCCCCCCAAAAAATAAAAGAAATTCTTACTGACCCAAAACTTTTGAACGGTAGTACAATGTTGAAAAAGCTTTCTATTTCAGATAAATGCTGTTCTTTTGAACTTTCTATTCATCAAAGAATCCTAAAAAAATGTTTTACACAGTTGTATGGGTCAAAATTATTAATTTTTCTTTTATGCCAAAAATCATTAGGATATTCAGTAAAGATCATGTTCCATGAAGATATTTTGTAATTTTCCTACCGTAAATATATAAAAAAATTATTATTAGTAGAATTTTTTTTTTCCCATTCTTAATTCTATTGCCACAAATATACCCGTGCGACTTATTGTAGTCCAGGGTCACACATGACTAACTAAAAGACATGCGTGTGTGGCTTTCAAATGAAATTTGAAATCTCTTTAGTTCTCGAACATTGAGTTTGATGTTTGTTTTTGGGTATTTTGCTCTCTTTGCTCATCAGGTCCGAGGGCCATCTCGCAGTAACAGTTCTGTGATGGTGGATGACCTCCTGACTCCGTGCTCTCCTGGTGACCCTGATGCCATAGAAATGACCTGGATGGATGTACCAAGTGACAAACTACTGGAGCCCATAGTGTGCATGGTGAGATCAGTTACTTCTTTTCACATTTATCATGCCTCTGAACTCAAGTCTGGACTTCTTGACACATTATAGCCCCTCTCACAATGGGTAGTTCTAGGAACTAACCACCAGGGCGGTTCCCTGAGAACTAAAAGTACCTCTAAGGCCGTTTTCCTGGTTGCATTCACACCGCCAGTAGGAACTCTGAAGTGACGTAAGCCTGAGAATACAGCGCTCCCATTCTCCATCTTCATTAGTTTATGTCTGTTTAACAGTCCTGTCTATCTAATACGTTATTAGATAGAACTGTTATACAAAGAAAGTAGACATATGTGTGGTTGATGTCCATTGTCACTAGCGAGTAGAAATACATAATCATGTTTAGTTTAGTCTACTGAAAGTTGCGTTGGATTTTCTCCTTAGCGTAAAGGTTGAGAGGTCCATCTATCACTGTTTTCCATGTTCGTAGAGTTAGTTTGTAGAGTAAATATAAAGGCTATAAACTGTGTGTGTAGACAGCTTTTTTTTAAAAAGCTGGATGCTGGTGTTTCGCCTGCGTTCGGCCAATCAGCGTACACTTACGTCACTGGTAGTTCCTATAACGCTGGTTTAGTACTCCTACTCTGAAGTAGGAGCTAATTTAGTTCCCCTAAAAGGAGTTCCTAAAACTGAAATAATTCCCAGTTCCTGCGGTGCAAACACGCCAAAAAGCGGGTGTTATGAAAAGGTTCCTCCAGTGCAAAAGTAACTTAAAATTGCTAATTATATTACACGTATATAATCATAGACATTAGGGATGCACCGAAATTAAACGAAAATTCTGGATGCATTTGGCTGAAAACTGAAACCGAAAATGCTTTCTTTTATTTTAAATGAGCTTTTTTGTATAATTACTATTAGACTTTTTAATGAAATTCAATAATTTAATAATACTAAATGTAAAAAATTCAAGCCAATAAAATAAAAAACACTTTTATTGAAAGTAACACGCTAAAATTGGACAGAAAATATATTAATATGAACTCTTTCCCTGCCAGCTACTGCCAGCATTTTTGATCATTTTCACAAAAATGTCATGGCCAACAGAATATTTTATTGTATAAATATCTGAACATGCAATATATCAAAAGAAAGAACAGACCCTCTGCTTAAAAAAAGTTTTATTTTTTTCCAGTGCTCTCTAAACTCCTCCTTTCTGAGAGCCTACTCTGCTCTGATTGGTCAGATGGCCCAGTCTGTTGTGATTGGTCAACCGCTTACAGTGCGTGTCAGATCTGAATTTCAGCTCTTCCTCAGAACATGATACAAACAGTAACAATGGTGTCAGTTTTTCTGTATTTAAGTCTTATCCTTTGGAAGTGAATACAAAGTGGATTTGCTTTCACAGCGCAGAAAACCGCGTCTTCCCGACATGTCGACAACACAAACCAAACCATTAGCCTATAGTGTCTTCTTATTCTAACTGAACTTGTATATTAAATGTAAGAATTTGACACAAAAAAATGATATTGTACATCTAAAAAAGTTAGCAAAAATTGCGCTTTATAAAGGTAAAAATGCCACTGGAAATCAGTTGAAGGTGGCAAATATATTGCTAATTATTGTTATTGACAAAACCCCAGAAAATATTGACAGGTCATATATATATGTGCTGTTATGTAACTGAGTTTGTTTGTGTGTTTGTAGTCTGACATGCTGCGCTCATTGGCCACGACACGCCCCACCGTCAACAAAGAAGACCTGCTGAAGGTGAAGAAGTTCACAGAGGATTTTGGACAGGAGGGCTGAATCTGGACACGCTTTCAATTCAAACATCGATTCATGTGTAGCTCGACCAGGACTTTCTACTGTAAACTAACCCACAGCGGTGAACGGCAGGAGCATGTGATCTAATCTAACGTCTCTAATCGCCCAACACTACAGAACATCAGATTCACCCGTTTAATGTTAACCAAGAGCATGAAGCTTGCTGTAAATTGTTTTATGTTTACATGATCAAATTTGTTGGTGTTAATTTTATGAAATTGTTTTGCCCTTTATTTTGAACAGGCTTTACAACTATCACTGAATATTTATTTTAATTTATTCTAAATACTGGATTGTTTCGAGCTTTATCAGTATCTATTGTGTCCAGCTCAGTATTGCAGCACTTTACTTTATGAACGTGGTCTGGGTGAATCTTACCAAGACATGTCTGGGTCACTTTTCACCCCAGAATTAAAAGGAAGGAAATTTTGAAAAGAAAATTAAGCAAATTTCAATTTCTATATGTACAGATAAAAATCATCAGCATAAATAATAGGCTTCATGTAAGTGTCACAATGCAAAAAAAATAAATAATAATAATTAATAGTGCTAAAATAGGTTTGATTCATGAAGATTTTTTTTCTTTTCTTTTTTTTCCCCTTTGGGGTGAAATATGCCCTGGCCATGAATTTGACAGGCTCACCATCAACATTTCACTTATTTATAAATCAACCAGATGTGTTCAGATAATGAAGTGTGTTATAGACATAGCTGTCATTCATTCTGAAGAACCTGAACTGATAAAAAGGACTTTTAAAGCAATTTGTGCATTATTTGTGTCTTCAACCAATCCAATTTGCTTAAACTGGTTTAACAATAGTTGTTACATTAACAATTTTAATTTAATCAAAGGCTAATTTTCTCTGAACATGCTGTGTATGTTTTCAGACAAAAGCTGAATTTTCAGAAAGGGAACATAAATAGTTAATGTAGAATGCTGTGAAGTAAATATACAAGAATTAAAATTCACCCAGAAATGACATTTCTACAATAATGCCGTTCTAAACCCATAAGACTTTATCTTAATTTGTGTTTAGAAGATTAACCATTTTTAATGAAACCTGAGAGATTTCTGTCCCTTCTAATGAAAGTCCAGGTAACCAAAACTGGAAAGATCCAAAAAGGTTATAAAAGAGATATACATCAATCATATGATGAACAGATTTAATTTAGGCTTTTATTCCTGATGAAGACCTGACAGTCGAAACGTTGTGTTTATTAATAAATGTTTTTGGAGTTGTAAACTCAGTGTGTGGACATTACTCTTATTTTTATTTACATGTACACATACATATGTTTAGCACATTACATTTGGTAAACAGGAAGCTTGTGTGTGCAATAAAAACCAACAAGTTTTGTTCCAGTGTGTGAATCACACACACTTATTCTTTTTTTATGTAAATAAATGCTTAAATTATATCTGTTCGTCATATAAAGTGATTGCTTGTTCATGTGGATACGTTTTACAATGCCTTCATAACCTTTCTGGATCGTTCAAGTTTTGGTTACTTGGATTTGGAATGGAATGACAGAATCTTCTCTAAAATGCAAGACAAGATATTTTTAATGAAACCTAAGACAAAAATACAGGTTTGGAACGATATGAGGGCGAGTACATTTTGACACAATTTTCAGTTTGGAGTGAAATATCCCTTTTAAATGTGATGTACCTATCCAGGTATTCATTTTATGTGGCAACCAATTTGGATATTTCACAAAATCTCTTGCTGATACTGATATTGTGCTAAAATTATATACATTATATTGCCAAAAGTATTGGGACACTTCATGGAAGTAGAGAGCTTCATGGAATGGGTTTCAATGACCGAGCAGCTGCATCCAAGGCTTACTTGACTGGCCTGCACAGAGTCCAGACATCAACCCGACAGAACACCTTTTGGATGAATTAAAGCGGAGACTCACAAATGCGCTTCTAGAAGAATGGTCAAAAATTCCCATAAACACACTCCTAAACCTTATGGAAAGCCTTCCCAGAAGAGTTGAAGCTGTTATAGCTGCAAAGGGTGGGCCCTACGGATTAAGAATGGGATGTCATTAAAGTTCATGTGCATGTAAAGGCAGACATACTAAAACTTTTGGCAATATAGTGTACATATTACTGGAAAGCATTGATTTGAAATTCATGAATCAATGAGGGATCTGAGAGCACAAGTGCTGTCTTTCCCTCATTACTTTCTGCCAAGGTTTATCAGAGGAATACATTGCATATATCCAATTAATTCTGAGAATAAAGCTGCCGGGACAGACGCTGGCCCCATCATGACTCGTACAACCAACCATACTTTTCAAATCATACATTTTCAAGCTCGTTTTAGGCCATTGGTTTCTCAACACTAAATCTCCCATGAATTTTCATACATCAACAAAAATTACTATCATCCCAGCAAAGGTGGTATTTTTATATAAATGATTCACACAAGTGACATTGGATTGTATTTAGAACTGTTTTTTTTTATTTTTATATTTGTACAAAAAAAATGCAACTGCATAATTTAAGTATAACTAGCTTAACTAGGATTTATTTGTTTTATTTACAATGTATTTGTGTCTCTAAGTCTGAACTTTATATACAGTATAAGAAGACAAATTTCCATTTGGAAAGAAACTTATTTGCGATATCTTTTGTGACTGTTGTCACCCATCAGGCCGTAGAATATCATACTTTGCTTCTTTTGGACTGGCTTTCATTCACAGAACCGCCCCGTTTGTTTCTATGGTGAGGGAATGTGGGCATCAGCTCTGGTTCACATGCTGCAGAGTGAAACATGGAGAAAACATCACAACAAAATCTGCTCAATATAGAGAAATGTGGAAAACTAAGAAACTCAATAAGCCTGTACTTACGCAAGGGCTTTTCCTTGAAGTAGGAACTTTCTAAACAATCTTTAGCCGTGGCTCTATAACAAACAGTGCAATATTAAATAGCATGATGATTGTGTTTTTTGGTCACAGGGACCATAAACTATTGCTTGTCAATTACATTTAACAGCACACTAAAATAGTTCTCACTATTTCTCTCTATATATACACAGGTGCTGGTCATATAATTAGAATATCATCAAAAAGTTGATTTATTTCACCAATTCCAATCAAAAAGTGAAACTTGTATATTATATTCAGTCATTACACACAGACTGATATATTTCAAATGTTTATTTCTTTTAATTTTGATGATTATAACTGACAACTAAGGAAAATCCCAAATTCAGTATCTCATAAAATTAGAATATTGTGAAAAGGTTCAATATTGAAGACACCTGGTGCCACACTCTAATCAGCTAATTAACTTAAAACACCTGCAAAGGCCTTTAAATGGTCTCTCCTGTTCTGTAGGCTACACAATCATGGGGAAGACTGCTGACTTGACAGTTGTTCAAAAGACGACCATTGACACCTTGCACAAGGAGGGCAAGACACAAAAGGTCATTGCAAAAGAGGCTGGCTGTTCACAGAGCTCTGTGTCCAAGCACATTAATAGAGAGGCGAAGGTGTACAAGCAATAGGGATAACCGCACCCTGGAAAGGATTGTGAAACAAAATCCATTCAAAAATGTGGGGGAGATTCACAAAGAGTGGACTGCAGCTGGAGTCAGTACTTCAAGAACCTCTACGCACAGACGTATGCAAGACATGGGTTTCAGCTGTCGCATTCCTTGTGTCAAGCCACTCTTGAACAACAGACAGCGTCAGAAGCGTCTCGCCTGGGCTAAAGACAAAAAGGACTGGACTGCTGCTGAGTGGTCCAAAGTTATGTTCTCTGATGAAAGTAAATTTTGCATTTCCTTTGGAAATCAGGGTCCCAGAGTCTGGAGGAAGAGAGGAGAGGCACACAATCCACGTTGCTTGAGGTCCAGTGTAAAGTTTCCACAGTCAGTGATGGTTTGGGGTGCCATGTCATCTGCTGGTGTTGGTCCACTGTGTTTTCTGAGGTCCAAGGTCAACGCAGCCGTATACCAGGAAGTTTTAGAGCACTTCATGCTTGATGCTGTTGACCAACTTTATGGAGATGCAGATTTCATTTTCCAACAGGACTTGGCACCTGCACACAGTGCCAAAGCAACCAGTACCTGGTTTAAGGACCATGGTATCCCTGTTCTTAATTGGCCAGCAAACTCACCTGACCTTAACCCCATAGAAAATCTATGGGGTATTGTGAAGAGGAAGATGCGATATGCCAGACCGAACAATGCAGAAGAGCTGAAGGCCACTATCAGAGCAACCTGGGCTCTCATAACACCTGAGCAGTGCCACAGACTGATCGACTCCATGCCACGCCGCATTGCTGCAGTAATTCAGGCAAAAGGAGCCCCAACTAAGTATTGAGTGCTGTACATGCTCATACTTTTCATGTTCATACGTTTCAGTTTATTGGTCTTAAGTAATATTATAATTTTCTGAGATACTGAATTTGGGATTTTCCTTAGTTGTCAGTTATAATCATCCAAATTAAAAGAAACATTTGAAAAATCAGTCTGTGTAATGAATGAATATAATATACAAGTTTCACTTTTTGAATGGAATTAGTGAAATCAAGTTTTTGATGATATTCTAATTATATGACCAGCACCTGTATACAGTAGATGTGTGTTTATTGTACCTGCGCTGTGGGTTGTACATGAACAGCAGGTTGAGCAGTCTCAAACCAGCTTCTGATAACCAGGTGAACTTGTTCTTTAAGTTGTTGTAGGGCTGCTTCCTCAGACTGTACTGCCCAACCAGCGGTAGACGTGAGAATCCCTAAAATTCACAAGAAAATACATATTTAAGCGTTTAGCATGTAGTATCAATGTTCATCAGTTTTGAGTATCTTTCACATCTTAAAAGGCACAATATGTAGTTTTTTGCTGCTAGAGGTCACCTATTCAATACAAAAGGCGTAGCTTGATGACGGCGAGATTGAGCGCGACAGCAGTGGAGCTTTTATTTTGCCGCAGACGGCCGTTTCCGCTTCTTCCACTCATGTGTATGTGGGGTAACAGCGCTGTTTTATCATATTAGATACATTTGAGTGTGCTGAAAATTATGTTATAATGTTATAATAATATGTCTCTGTCTGTGCGTTCACTCTGCAGCTGCTATGAGACACTTGTTCACACTGCAGTAAGCTAGATTGATATTAGTCATGGTAAAACATGGTACTTGCGGTACATCAAGAAAACAAGATTTAAACAATAAGACTAACTGTGTTGAGCTATATAACAATGATTACTTTTCTGACAATGAATGTATCCAAACAAGTTGCTCGCCTGTCGAATAAAACACAATGTATTAAAGCATCTTTGGTGTTTCCATGGTTTCTACAAAATAAAACCGGAAATCGAGGGTAACGAGGGTATGACATCATTGCTAGGCGACACACGGACACGATCCGTGTCCTGGTAAAAAAGGCTTATTTCTCTGGATTTAAACATTCTTGGAAACATTTGGGATAATGCAAGTACACAAGTCAACAAAATATATAGCATTGTTCTAGTGGTTTTTGGATATTTTAATCCAAAAATCGTACATATTGTGCCTTTAACTCAGATAACACACTTCCTCCATTTATGGATCTCATTTTGAAGCTAAACTCCATACCGGCCAGATGCTCTCGTTGGGTGTTCCCAACAGCTGTACGATCAAATCCACCTGCTGGATCTCTGAAGCTCCAGGCAGAAGAGGTTTATGGGCAAGAAGCTCAGCAAAGATGCAGCCAACGGCCCTGCAACAAGAGAACATAGACATCTGTTCATGAAGCACTGAAAAGGTTCAGCTCTGGTTTGTGGGAGTCCAAGATCACACAACATAGTGCTGGGCAAGACTAAAAGAGCTCTTTGTACAGACGTTTTTGTGATATGAATGTCACATTGAACTGATGGATAACAACAGAGCAAGATAGAAGATCAACAACCTAGACTTTAAAGCGACAGATTATGATTATTTGTAGCGCAACCTCAGAGCAAAGTTTCCACTTTTTGTGTAAAGTTATCAGTCACTCTCCACAAAAGTGATGACGTTACATTTTGTTTTCATGGAAAGTGTATTTTTGCTGTCAGGAGTCTCTCTCACACACACAGCTTACAATCAGTATTAAGATCTCTCTCATGTGATCCGATCACAAGTGGCCAGACAAATCACTGTTTACGTCTGGCAGTAACGTGGGACTCAAATGCGTCTTCTGTGACTTCCTCTAATCTGATTTTGAGGGAACGGTCTCTGATTGCATACGTCACAGTATGTTGATAAAGCATAAAAAAATAAAGGAATGATTTAATCATAGTAGAAACATCAGAATTCTCAGTTGTTGTAGTGATGATGTAGCACACTTAACTTTACATTTAATCATTTCGCAGAATCATTTTATCCAAAGCGACTTACAAATGACAGCAACAGAAGAAATCAAATCAACAATATGCAAATGCTGTGAGTCAGTCACACAGTACACATAGCAATGTTTGTTTGTTTTTATAAAAAAGATAGAATAGAAATAGAATAGTGTTAGTATTAAAGGTATAGTTCACCCAAAAAATTAAAATTCTTTCATCCTTTACTCACCCTCATGTTGTTCTAAACAAGTTTCATTCTTCTGTTGAACTGAAGATTTTTGGTAGTCAAACAGTTGACAGTAGCCATTGACTTCCAGAATCTTCTTTTGTGTTTAACAGAAGAAAGAAACTCATACAGGTTTTGAAATTTTTTTGGAGGATGAGGAAATGACAGAATTCTAATTTTTGGGTGAACTATCCCCTTAACGGGTCAAGTGTTGACGAAAAAGTTTCTTGAAAGTGGCTAAAGACTCCGCAGCTCGGATTGAGTTAGGCAGGTCATTCCACCATCAGGGAACAGTCAGGGTAAAAGTCAGTGAAAGTGATTTTGTGCCTCTTTGGGACGGCACCACAAGGCACCATTCACTTGCAGAACGCAAGCTTCTGGAGGGCACATCGGTCTGAAGTAATGGGTTTAGGTATAGGGTGCAGAGCCACTGGTTGTCCTTCTGGCTTTTTGGGTTTTAAGCAGGAGGTGTCAGAAAAGAACAAAGTGGAAGCAATTGGGAACAACAGCAACTCCATGAAGTGGTAGGCCACATAAAATCACTGTGCGCCTCAGCATGCGCTGACCCCACTCTGTGCACAGAAAAACTTTCTGCAGAGTCAATAGCTACAGACCTCCAAACTTTGTGTGGTCTTCAGATTAGCTCGAGAACAGTGTGTAGAGAGCTTCATGGAATGGGTTTCCATGGCCGAGCAGCTGCATCCAAGCCTTACATCACCAAGTGCAAAGCAAAGTGTGGGGTGCAGTGGTGTAAAGCACGCCGCCACTGGACTCTAGAGCAGTGGAGACGTGTTCTCTGGAGTGACCAATCACGCTTCTCTGTCTGGCAATCCGATGGACGAGACTGGGTTTGGCGGTTGCCAGGAGAACGGTACTTGCTGGACTGCATTGTGCCAAGTGTAAAGTTTGGTGGAGGGGGGGATTATGGTGTGGGGTTGTTTTTCAGGGGTTGGGGCTTGGCCCCTTAGTTCAAGTGAAAGGAACTCAATGCGTCAGCATACCAAGACATTTTGGACAATTTCATGCTCCCAACTTTGTGGGAACAGTTTGGGGATGGGCCCTTCCTGTTCCAACATGACTGCGCACCAGTGCACAAAGCAAGGTCCATAAAAACATGGATGAGTGAGTTCGGTGTGAAGGGAACTTGACTGGCCTGCACAACAGACTGACCTCAGCCCGACAGAACACCTTTGGGATGAATTAGAGCAAAAATTCCCATAAACACACTCCTAAACCTTGTGGAAAGCCTTTCCAGAAGAGTTGAAGCTGTTATAGCTGCAAAGGGTGGGCCAACTCCATATTAAACCCTAAGGATTAAGAATGGGATCATTAAAGTTCATGTGCATGTAAAGGCAGGTGTCCCAAAACTTGTGGCAATAAAGTGTATATGCATTTCTTTCAATCAGGTGAATATTTTCATGTAACCAGTCATTTTAAAGCCCTTTTAGTGCAGTGGTTGACTGACAGGTGAGTAGGCGGCAGGTGGCCACATGTTTCTGACACCTCTCCAAATGTGGTTTGAGTGATCACAAAATGTTTAGGATCCCATTTACACCTGTATTTAGTGCAGTCCACCTGCAATCAGATCACCTGAGACAGATCTTAATACAGGGTCACACTTACACAGTACATGCCACAGAAAGACATTCACATCATGAACAAAACAAATCGCCTACAACTATCTCTTCGAAAAATCACTCTGGTCAATAACGTTCTTAAATGCAAGATGACCCATCTGATTACACAGACATCACTCCCTGCAAAACAGCCTACAAGTCACCACACAAAAGAGATTTCACTCACCTTAGTGCAAAATAGATGCCATCTGATGATATAAATTTAATTTGATTCATTACAGTGATATTGTGATATTCTTATAATTGTAGTATAATGACAATAATATAGATGCACTTATAATAATAGCAGTAAGAGTAATAACAGTAGGTGATTTAAATTCATAAAAAATATTTTAATCACACTTGTTTGTTTACTTATTTGTTGCTATTTTGTACTCAGAGACCAATGGTATCAATTCCACTGACAGTTGTCTATCTGAAATACTGGCTCCAGACACATAACCAAGAAGCCAACGTCTTGCAAGTCTCTCCGTTCCTTCTGCGTCTTGACTAATATCTGAAAAGGTAATCTGATTATAGAAGACTTTGTTCTAGCACTGTTCGTCCAGTTCTCACCACATGTCCAGGGCAGTCGTCTGGGTTTTGGTCCCTAGAAGGAGCTCTGGTGCTCGATACCTGTGAGGAAAACATTGTCAGTCATGGAAAGAGGGATTTGACGGATTAGCAGGATGATAGAGAGACTTCGGCATGAAGTTTATCTGCTTACCACAGAGTGACTACTCGAGGAGTCATGGGCTGTAAAGGGATACCATAAACACGCGCCAGACCAAAGTCAGCTGTGGAAAAACCACCAGACACCCATTACTGATAGAACACACAAGTCCACATACAGTAGCTCACTGAGCTCTTTATACAGAATATGTGGGTGAATCTCAGAAAACCTGCCAAGAACATGTCTAGGTCATAGTTCACCCCAAAATCAAGAAGAAACAAACAAGAAATTATACTATACATAAAGATAATCAAGCCTACTTGCAAGAGCATTTTCTCAATATTCATGCCAATTAAATCAGATTTCCCCCTCAAATTATCACTATTCTCATATTTTTGTAATAATCAGCTGTTATATATTAAGAAAAGGACAGTTTATTTATATCCACTCACCTATCTTAACACAGCCCTTGTCTGTCATCAGTAGATTAGACACTTTCAAATCCCTTGAATAAAATTTTTTTTTTTTTTAAATCACCAGCATCAACATGAGAAATAATGCAATTCATTATTAAAGTTCCATATTATTCATACTGGATAATTTAATATATACAGTACCGGTCAAACATTAAAAAATTTATGTTTTTGAAAGAAGTCTCTTATGCTCACCAAGGCTGCATTTATGTAATCAAAAATTCAGTAAAAACAGTAATAATATTATTACAAATTAAAAGAACAGTTTTTTATTTTAATATATATTAAAGTGTAATTTATTTCTGTGATCAAAGTTGAATTTTCAGCATCATTACTCCAGTCTTCAGTGTCACATGATCCTTTAGAAATCATTCTAATATGATTTGATGACCAAGAAACATTTCTTCCTCTTCTTCTTCTTCTTGTTCTTATTATTATTAGCAATGTTCAAAACACTTTGATGAATAGAAAGTTCAATGAACAGCATTTCTTAAATAAAAATCTTTTGTAACATTATAAATGTCTTCACTGTCACTTTTGATCAATTTAATGCATCCTTACTCAAAGTATTAATTTCTCCCTTTCTTTTTTTAAAAAAGTTTTACTACAAATGTTTGAAAGGTATCATTGTTTCTATAAAGATGTTAAAGGATTAGTTCACTTTAAAATGAAAATTTCCTGATATTTTTCTCATCCAAGATGTTCATGTCTTTCTTTCTTCAGTCGAAAAGAAATTAAGTTTTTTGAGGAAAACATTCCAGGATTTTTCTCCACATAATGGACTTCAATGGCATCCAACGTAATCCGTGGCGCAAAATGAGCAATTTAGGTTAAAAAGTATATACATTTTAATTTTTTTTAGAAAATCACAGATGGTTTCGCTAGATAAGACCCTATTCCTCGTCTGGGATCGCGCAGAGCCTCTGAAGCCCTTCAAAGCCCTCTGAAACTGCATTGATTTGGTCCTTCAACTGTTGGTTGCCCTCAAAGTCCATTATGTGGAGAAAAATCCTGGAATGTTAAAATGTTAAAAAACTCAATTTCTTTTCAACTGAAGAAAGAAAGACATGAACATCTTGGATGAGATGATAGTAAATTATCATTTTGAAGTGAACTAATCCTTTAAGCAGCAAAAACTGTTTTCAGCATTGATAATAATAATAAATGTTTCTTGATCATCAAATCATCATAATAGAAGGATTTCTAAAGGATCATGTGACACTGAAGACTGGAGTATTGATGCTGAAAATTCAGCTTTGACCACAGGAATAAATTCACAGGAACAAATTCCATTTTAAAATAGATTCAAATAAAAAATTATTCTTTTTAAATTGTATTACTATTTCACAATATAACTGTTTTTACTGGATCAAATAAATGCAGCCTTGGTGAGCAGGAGAGACTTCTTTCAAAAACAATAATAATTTGTAATGTTTCCAACTTTTGACAGGTACTGTACACTCAGTCTTTCCCTATAGAAATAGACCTGAAATGTCTTACTGAACAGATCAAGCTTTAATTAATATTAGCACGTTTCTGACCTGTGAAGAATGAAGTTGTGATGTAAATACGCCAGTCCTTTAAGCAGCTGAAGAACTATACACTTCACCTGTGAAAGCAAAGAAAAGTTCAATACAGCATTTGCAAAGTTCGATAGAATTTCCAATGAGAATTGTACCAAACATCTTGTTAGGTGTCCTCGACATTGAATTATTGATGCATTACAGGAAAATGGTTTGACTTATCAAAAATTCCAGAATTTTTTAACTAGAAAAAGTTCACATGGTCACAATTTGGTGGAGATCCGAAAAAAGTTGTAGGGGCCTTATTTATAAAACAATCCAATTTTCCAATTTTATCCTAAATTCCATGGCTTCCATCCTACATCAAAAGTGAGGAATAAAACAGGATTTTAAAACGTGAAAATGTTATGTTGCGTGTGCCAGCCGAAGAGCATGCATACAAACTTTTTGCGCTTATAAAGTTAAGTATACAAGTTAGGGATGCATTTAAGAACTTTTTTGCGTGTACAGATGTTTTATAAATCGTTAGTAGGAACATTTCGGAAACTGTCAAACATCCAAATATAGGATAATTTTAAATGAGGTCCTAGGTTTTTAATGAAATGGTGGATTAAATGACTTTAATCTGCATGACCCAAGGAATCTAAAGCGAGTACTCAGGATAATAGGCCATATTTCTCAAAAGTTAGGTACTTTAAGAGCATGGTGCTGATGACAAGTATCAGAGTTAGTAGGACTGATGACGAGCAATATAGTCCAATAAAGAACATAAGAATATTCACAATACAGCCAAATTAAATTTTTATAAAATTTTAAATGACCTGTAGTACCATACCCTCAGGTATCTTCAGGGTGTGGTGGTGACAACATCAATATCAAACTTAAATTCAACAGGCCAAAGCAATACAGCCTGCATTGCTTTCAGCTTTTAGTAACTTTTGATCATGAGGGACTCAAGATGATCCAGCCACAGGAGGAGCTCAAAAATAGCAAAAATTCTGGTTGGGCAGAGGTTGAAATCAACAGTACGCATTTGACTCTGCAGGAGCAGAGGTTCTACGGGCTGCCACAGACATCCATCATCAAGAAAAGTTTGCTAACATTTGGCCTACTAATAGATCAGACACATTACCAGATAGCTTGGATATTCCATTTTGTCTTTGAAACTTTACGAATGTACTATACTTATATGAATGTATATGAATTCTACACACTACTGCCTTTGCACTGATAATCCTCATTTGTACATATATTGCACATATACACTGCCAGGCCAAAAAAAGTAACTGTTTGCATTTAAATGGGCTAATGCTTAAGAGTCTATGGGCCCTGTTTTAACAATCTGAGCACATGGTCTAAAGCGAATAGCGCAGGTGCACTTAGGGCGAGTCTGAATCTACTTTTGCTAGTTTAACGGCGGAAAAAACGGTCAGTGCGCCAGGCACATGGTCCAAACCCTATTCTCTTCATGAGTCATGGGTGTGTTTTGGGCGTAACGTGCAATAAACCAATCAGAGTCTCATCCAGTTGCACTTGCACCATGGCAGATTTGCTATTTACATGGTGGAATTTGCAAGTAGAAAGACTAAACGCTTCTCTAGAGAGGAATCCTTTTATTTTTAATATTTAAAAATGTTTGTGTGCGGCTGCGTCCCTTTGTTTGTAATAAGCAGAGTGTACACACATTATACACCACCTATAGGGGCATATTACTAATGTGCCCTTTAAATAACACAAAAAAAAAATATTAATTTAGACCATTTTTGTTGGTCAGTTGCAGCGCAAAGGCCATGGGCGAACAGATGGGCGCGAGTGCATTTGCTATTTAAACAACGTGGCGCTGGACGTGAATATAATAACTGCGTCGGGCTAAAACGAACAAAAAACACTTGCGTCGAGAAATTTATGTACCCCTTGATGGAAATAACATCATAACCTTTATTTCCATCAAAAGGTGCATACATTTGTGGTCAAGAGCTTGTATTGCCAATGCAAGAGTCCAGTACTCTGTAAAGTCTCCTCCAGCACATCCCAAAGACTTTCAATGTATTTAAGCTCTAAACTCTCGCCAATTCATGTGTGTAAATGATTCTTCATGCACCCTCCCAACCACTCTTTTAGTTTGAGCTGATGAGTCTTGACTTTGTCATCCTGGAATATGGCCATGATGTGTCTTCCTACACGTTTACAAAATGAAAAGCTACACACTCCATCAATTAGGGTTAGAAGAACTGTTGCCAAACATATAACATGCTAGAAACATAATAAATCACCACAATAATGATTGTTGCTTCTTTCTTAATATCTGTATGCGTTTTATTTGTTTTAAGTAACTTCTACCTTATATGTCTTATTTTGTCTCCGTACAGTATTTGCAACTGCCAAGTCAAATTTCTTAGAAGAATTCTTACCATGTCTTTAAAAACTTCTGATTCCGAATTCTGATTTACAACATAGCATTTCAGTGAATGAAGATGAGGTCATTCCTCAAACGCACCTGAGCTTCAGAGAAAGGTGACTGCATGTTCTCTAGCAGACTGGCGAGATCTTGCTCACAGTAACTCATCACCAGAAAGAGGCTGATGTTAAAAAAAATAAGGTATTATGAAATTAATTACACATACATTTCATTCAAGTCTGTGTTTATATCTGTGAATGTACAGTATATATTTTCTGTTGTCACCTCTCTAAATGGCTGCCCACCACCACCTCTTTCAGCTCTACAATGTTTGGGTGTCTCAGTCTGATCAGCAAGTTAATTTCCCTCAAACTGCTGATGGGAATCCCTAAACATAGATAAACTAAATAAATACCATACAAGGTTTCAGTTTCAGATGTGAAATGTAGTTCAGGCCTTTTCTTGGGAGTGTTGTAATTGTGAGTGTCATATATTGATATTTTTATAAAAATGTGAATTAATTGGTGCATGTTGCACTCAATGTGCATCATTTACTCATGTAATTTCAAACCTGTACTTTTTCCCATGAAACACAAAAGGTGAAATTTAGCTAAATGTTTAAGCTGCTCTTTTTCATACAATAAATGTGAAGGGACAATGGGGCTGTCAAGCTCCAACAAGGACAAAAAGCACCATAAAAGAAAATCATATGGCGTGTGTGCTATACTCCAAATACAATAGCATTGTGTGGACACGAACTTAAAAATCTTGCCTTGAACCCTCCTCCTCACTCTTTTATGACACCAAAAAGATCCTAGTGCCGCCTTTGAAACCATAGACCACAACGTTGATCAATACGCCATTTTATATTGCATTTTTATCGGCTAGTCAGTAGACATAGGTTGTAGCAGTAAACACACTGTGAGATGATCATGCTAAATTAATTGCAGGCCATCTACAACGGTTATCTTTGAACCTCTCTCACTGTTTAGGAGCCACGATTGGTCATCTTTTTTTTGTCTGGGACAGCCCAAAATCGTGCAATGTGTACCGGGCATGATACATTAAAGCTCTTACCTATAAGCTGATGATCTGAATCAGGTGTGCTAAATAAAGGAGACATGCAAAATGTGCAGAGCGGTGGATCCTCATGACCAGGATTAAAAAGGTTTAAATCAGGGGTGCAAAACTCAGTTCCTGGAGAGCCACAACCCTGTAGAGTTTAGTTCCAAGAATCCTGCTCCAACACACATAGCTGTAGTTTAAGAATATGCCTGAAGGACTTGATAAGCTGGATCAGGTGTGTTTAATTACAGTTGAAGCTAAACTGCAGGGCTGTGGCCCTCCAGGAACTGCGCTAACAGAGATTTCAGACCAAACACAATTGAGTGCCACAGGGATCAGTATTAGGTCCTCTGGTTTTTCACTGTATGTGCTTCCCCTGGGGAAGATTTTGCACATGCAGTAATCTAATCTGTAAAATTTAAACTGTGTATTGTGAATAAATTGACTTGAATTTATGCAAGAACCACTGAAGGTTCTGTGCAGTTTCTTTTTTTCACTACTTGGACAAAATTATTTTAAGGTGGATGCATTTGGTCATCCACTGTCATTGCATGGAAAAGACCCCGCCAAATAATTAACCCCCCCTAGTATTATATCTCACAATTCTGACTTTATATCTGTCAAGTCTGACTTTATATCTACCAATTCTGTCTTTATATCTCCCAATTCTGACTCTATAACTCACAATTATGACTTTATAACTCACAATTATGACTTTATAACTCGGAATTCTGAGAAAAAAAATCTGAATTGCGAAATGTAAACAATTGTAAGATAAAAAGTCGCAATTATCTTTTAAAATGTTTTATTTTGTGGCGGAAAAATAAGCTTTCATTCGATCTCCTTTTGTGTTCCGTGGGAAAGGAAAACAATACAGGTTTGAAATGAGAGTGAATAAATTAAGACTATATATATATATATATATATATTTTGGATGAACTATTTTCACTATGAAGTATCAAACTGACCGTCTTTCTCTTTATCCATTCGCACTTTCTTCAGAGCAACAATTTCATTTGTCCTTGTATCACGTGCTCTGTCTGTAAAACCACAATTAAATCTAAATAGCTGTTTGATTAATGATGGGTGACACATTACAGATATAATTATGGATTATATTTTCGTTGATATATGTAATATATGAGCATTATCAGTCCTGCTGGTGACTCACACACGATCCCATATGTTCCCTCTCCAATCCGATTCATCTTCTCGTACTCCTTCACACTCCTGCATTTCCCCAACTACACACATCACGCAAAAACACGGCAACAAATGTTTATGTAGCCCTTGTTTTATAATACAAATACAGCTTATATTCAAAAGATATCAGGTCTTACCCGTTCTCTGTGCGGTATTACAAACGTCTTGTTTGTTTTTAAAGATTTCAGCTTTAAGGGCTCTAGATCTGTTTCTGCTGTGCTTTCCATCTCCAATCACTCCAAATTCGTCCGGATCAATGATTAATGTAACACATATAACACTTTAATGTTGCATTACTGTACGTGTTCACGTAAACACAGAGCACATTTAGTTCATCTCAAGTAATAAGAGGAAGAGTAACTCGTAACTCCGTGAAAGCTTACAGTCGCTCATTTGAACGTCCACGTGGACAACTGTCAGCGTTCAGTGAGTTTATGTTCTCGCACAACACAAGTGTAAATCTGATAATTGAAAATATAAATATAAGACGCTGATGTTTGAGATCAGGCCGTATATTAGCACCATACGATGTTGAATAAAAAAGCCACGAAGATAGAGTAACGTATTTGTAATTGATTTATTTGTGATTGAAATGGCTTGTTTGTATTTTTTATTATCTCATGACATTTTTGTTGTTTAAATAATAACACGGGAGGGATGGTAATTTGTTTAAATAAGGGGTATAAAATGGACGGAGGGTAGCCGGTATGTGTCTAGATAATAATGTATTTCAAAGTCTTTATGGTGTAGCTATTATCAATTAAATGTTTATTAAAGATTGACCATTTCCAGTATTCTGGTTTAGATACTATTCATCTTTTTAATAAAGCACTCAGACAACGCTGTTACACTTGGTTACTTTCTCCTGTTGGATTTGTATTGGATCATTTTATGGAAACTGTAGAGGCGGATTTTCAAATGTACCAGTCCTTGAAATGAATATAGAAGAGATATAAGGAAGCATGGCATTAGCTTTCAATGTTACACTGACGATACTCAGCTCTATATTTCTTTGCGCCTGGACGAAATTTACTAATTCACAAAATTAACGGAATGTATAGCTGACATATAAAAAAAAAATGTATGACTATGTATTGTACTACTTAATTCTGAAAAACAGATTCTAATTATTGGAACAAAAACCTGCGCACGCAGTACCCTAGAATACTCTCTAACACTTGATGAATGTTCTGTCAAGTCTTTCAAGTCCTCTTTGATACCAATCTTTCATTTGAAAGTAATGTTTCTAGCATCTGTAAAACCGCATTCTTCCATCTTAAAAATATATCTAAACAACTACATATGCTCTCAATGCCAAATGCAAAACAGTTAGTTCATGCGTTCGTGACTTCAAGGCTAAATTATTGTAATGCTCTACTGGGTGGTTGCCCTGCTCGCTTAATAAATAAACTGCAGCTGGTCCAAAAGTTCAGCTAGAGTTCTTACTAGAACCAGGAAGTATGACCATATAGAGTGGGGCAGGTATGACACCACTTTTTATAGGCCAAACTTTGTAGGAAGCAAGTTAGCATTTTAGCACTTCCGGTTCCAAAATACCAAAGTCAATGGTTTTTAAAAATGGGATTTTGGTTAAATGGCTGAAATAAGGTCTGTGGTGAACACAAGCTCTTTCACGTTTTATTCTACGACATAAAATACATCAGTAAACTAGGGCTGCAACTAACGATTATTTTGATAATCGATTAGTTGGCCGGTTATTTTTTCGATTAATCAGATAAAAAGCCCATTTTTTATTTTATTGACAAAACACACTATTCCACATCCTGTCCAATGCTGTCCTTCAAACAAAAGTGCCAGCTGAGTGCTATGAAAACATACATAGTAAATATATCTACCATTACATAAATTAATTATATTAAAAATAATATTAATAAATAAATAAAAAGGTTATTGTAGTTATTCAATGGTAACCACAAATGAACCATTGTTTTGCTTCAAATCCATAGTTTAACTATATGGTATTTGTTATACAAATGGTAATCAATACGGCAAAAACATGGTTTTATTATAATAATTTCCGTAAGGGTATGTTTGTGCTATACATTATGTGCAACAAAAAAAAAGTTACTAAGCGAAAGGAGTTTAAATCCCTACATTAAAATGATATTAAAGAAAAACAAAAACAAAGAAACACAAACTCAGTGTTACCACATAAGAGGAATGTTCTGCAGGAACACACACATATTCAATATGGACACAGTAACTGTTACTGTCATTTCTTTATCCTGTAGAAACGTCTTACATTTATATTCAAATTACACGCTGTTATCCCTTTACAGTTAAAACTCTCATAAAATACGTGAATTACATGTTGACTTTTAAACCTAAATTTAGTGTCCAACAGCAGATATTTCAGCTAAATGAGTGTTTTTGCGTTGAATATTAACTGTCTCCCTCTCTATGGAATGCCAAGTCTGCCAAAATTAAAAATAAATAAATACATAAATAAATATACAAAGAAATGTAAAAAAGCAAAAATAAATAAATAAATAAATATATATATATACATAGAAAAGCAAAAAAATAAAATAATTTATACATTTATTTCCTTATGTATATTTTTTTCCACATTTATTTATTTATACATTTATTCATTTCTATTTTTATTTATTTCCACATTTATTCATTTCTACATTTATTTATTTATACATTTATATATTTATACATTTATTTATTTTTACATTTCTTTGTCCGTAGGGAAATAAGGAGGGCGTGGTTGAGGCCATAGTGACACCTTGTGGTGTGGCCAAAATACAATAAGTATAGCCTACTGACGTTGATACTGTCTGGGATGAATGACTTGGATGAGTATATGGACAAAATCCTATATCACGGGTTAAGTCATACAGGGCCGTGCACAGACATTTTGAGGGGCAGTGGCCCAAACCAAAAAAAGGGGCACTATAAGGGGGCTGAGTATCATCTTAATATAGAGAATGAATAACAAACCTTTTACAATCATATTGTAAAAACAGTTATTAGGTTTTAGTGCTAATTCAATTTATGTTGTTGTAATTACTCCTCCAAAAAGTTGATTCTGCGCTAATTTGATCTCATATTTAATGTTTTTTTTTTAAATGTTGTAGATTTATGTAGAAAATGAGAATCACTATAACTATTGAATATATTTTGAAAAAAAGGTCTTGTTAATGATTTTCAGTTTTGTTCAAGGTAATTAAAGCAACAGTATGGTATGGTAAAAGTATGGTATTTGGGGTAAAAGGCACAATAATTAACATGATAATAAATAGTTGCTGACTTTTCCATTTGTTGACATTACATGGTTAGATTCAGATGAGAAACATCATATATTAAGTTGGGTGAAACCATCATATTTAAAATATGATATTAATCATATTATAATAAAATATCATATTTTAGTTATTTGTTACGACTGTAAAGCTTTATTAAAAATTATTATTATATATTTAATTGAATTATCATTTAATTCTTTCAGAATCTTTACTTTTTAAAATAATTTTTGATTCTGTATTTTTAAAATATATTTTAATGACAGTATATTTATTGAACAATAATGAATTATTTTATTTATCAAAATAAAACAGAAAATAGCACATATTTTGCTAAAGTGATAGTTTTGAACAAGTATTAACTAAGACATGATTTAAACATTATTTTAGCTAAAGTATTTGTATTAATACTGTGTCTTTTGCCTCATGCTGGTTTGACCCTGTGTGTGTGGGGTAAAAGGCCCCCCTCGCCACCTCATACATTTATACGATTTTTAAACAAACAAACCATTTTTATGATTTATTTTCACATAAAATCTGTTGCTCCAGCAATGTTTAATACAAACATATATATATATTTTGAAAAGCACTTTTCTTAGGGTGTGCATTAAGCCCCATTGTACCCTACTATGCTAAGATACAATTCATTTACAACATTTATAGTATATTACCTTTTTAAATTTTGTATAGTATTAATATGGTCTTAATAAAACACTATAAATATGATGTATGTTATAGATACTAGTATTAACTCACAATTGTGGGAAATATACTTTACAGGAGTTAAAATGTGACAAACTGTCTGCTAAATATTCTATATGATGATTTACCTGCTGGCATACTGGAGCTTTGAATCCATGTTTGTAATGTTGAACTTCCCTTTGCTCTTCTTTTTGTCTACAAAGTGTGCCGACAACAGCAAATTGTGTGTTGTTTAGCTATATTAGATCAAATCAGGTATGATAATTTGATTAGACAATGAATTATCTTCCAAGGATGTGAATATTTTGCATAAGTTGTTAGCACTAGGTTATTAGAAGACAAGGAGCAAAACATTACCAACAGAAATACAAAAACAAACTACCAAATTACTGATTCCACGGATCAACCACTGTCGGTAATGTGGATTGTAGTTTGTAATCGACCTGTTAATGGGACAACATTCTGGAACTATCGTCTCCACAGAGAGCGGGCACTGCCATAGACTGTGAGCAATGTTGCGGAGCGAGCGGGTTAGTGGATCTTTAGCGGAACAGAGCGCTTTTATGGGAATCCTCTGGGGGTGAGGGAGGGAAGGGGGGCAAGAGGGGCACCTCAGTCGATGAGGGCAGAGGGGCAGTGGCTCTAGCCACCGGGCCACCCCCCTGTGCACGGCCCTGAGTCAGATCACCCTAACTGTACTGTGTGACATGTCTCTTTATTCCGGACATGGCCGTAGAACATCGTCTTGTCTAGATTTGTAAAATGTCCTGGGCTAACAAACATGAACAGCAACAATGGAAGCGCTTGATATTGTAATGTAACTTCCAAAAACAATACTGACAGCAACAGAAACAAACTTTTTTCTATTAAGTGGTGGTAGTCTTTAGCCTACCCCCATAAACTGATGTCCAGGGGCAACCTTATGACCTATGACTTAACCTGTGATATAAGATTTTGTCCATATACCTATCCAAGTCATTCATCACACAGTATCAACGTCAGTAGGCTATACTTATTGTATTTCAGCCACACCACAAGGTGTCACTGTGGCCTCAACGCTTCACCCTCGCCTACTCTGAGCTTAGAAATGTAAAAATACATAAATGTAAAAATAAAGAAATGTAGAATTAAATAAATGTAGAAATGAAAAAAATTGGAAATAAATAAAAATAGAAATGAATAAATGTAGAAATAATTATTTATTTCAGTTTTTTGCTTTTCTATGTATATTTATTTATATATTTATTTATTTTTGCTTTTTTTACATTTCTTTTTATATTTATTTATGTATTTTTAATTTTGGCAGACTTGGCATTCCATACCTCTCGACTGCGTTCTGTCTGTTTGAGGCGCATGCGCGCGCCTGCCGCACTAGCGCTCATTCAGTGAAGTTTAACACAGACTGTCAGGACGCGGAAATAACACAGACTGTCAGGACGATGGAAATACTCACGTGAATTAGTAGCATTTACAGATTAGGATATAACTACTGTTCTCCATATACACTCACCTAAAGGATTATTAGGAACACCATACTAATACTGTGTTTGACCCCCTTTCGCCTTCAGAACTGCCTTAATTCTACGTGGCATTGATTCAACAAGGTGCTGAAAGCATTCTTTAGAAATGTTGGCCCATATTGATAGGATAGCATCTTGCAGTTGATGGAGATTTGTGGGATGCACATCCAGGGCACGAAGCTCCCGTTCCACCACATCCCAAAGAGGCTCTATTGGGTTGAGATCTGGTGACTGTGGGGGCCATTTTAGTACAGTGAACTCATTGTCATGTTCAAGAAACCAATTTGAAATGATTCGAGCTTTGTGACATGGTGCATTATCCTGCTGGAAGTAGCCATCAGAGGATGGGTACATGGTGGTCATAAAGGGATGGACATGGTCAGAAACAATGCTCAGGTAGGCCGTGGCATTTAAACAATGCCCAATTGGCACTAAGGGGCCTAAAGTGTGCCAAGAAAACATCCCCCACACCATTACACCACCACCACCAGCCTGCACAGTGGTAACAAGGCATGATGGATCCATGTTCTCATTCTGTTTACGCCAAATTCTGACTCTACCGTCTGAATGTCTCAACAGAAATCGAGACTCATCAGACCAGGCAACATTTTTCCAGTCTTCAACTGTCCAATTTTGGTGAGCTTGTGCAAATTGTAGCCTCTTTTTCCTATTTGTAGTGGAGATGAGTGGTACCCGGTGGGGTCTTCTGCTGTTGTAGCCCATCCGCCTCAAGGTTGTGCGTGTTGTGGCTTCACAAATGCTTTGCTGCATGCCTCGGTTGTAACGAGTGGTTATTTCAGTCAAAGTTGCTCTTCTATCAGCTTGAATCAGTCGGCCCATTCTCCTCTGACCTCTAGCATCAACAAGGCATTTTCGCCCCCAGGACTGCCGCATACTGGATGTTTTTCCCTTTTCACACCATTCTTTGTAAAATCTAGAAATGGTTGTGCGTGAAAATCCCAGTAATTTAGCAGATTGTGAAATACTCAGACCGGCCCGTCTGGCACCAACAACCATGCCACGCTCAAAATTGCTTAAATCACCTTTCTTTCCCATTCTGACATTCAGTTTGGAGTTCAGGAGATTGTCTTGACCAGGACCACACCCCTAAATGCATTGAAGCAACTGCCATGTGATTGGTTGATTAGATAATTGCATTAATGAGAAATTGAACAGGTGTTCCTAATAATCCTTTAGGTGAGTGTAGATCAGTGGATATAACCTGTAAAATTAATGTTTTGCGTTAAGGATGCATACGCACACACACATCTGGCCTTCTGAAGCAAATGCATTTTTGAAAAAAAAATATCCAAATTTAAAACTTTATAAAGTCAAATGAATGCTTCCACCAGACCGCCTTCCGTATTTAACTTACAAAGTAAGTGTAACGCCTCATGCAGTTCAAAACGATTACGCTACATCCGATGTCATACGTCGAGTCAGATACAATTAGCTTCAGAGGGCCTTTATTAAGTTTTATAATGGATGGATGCACTTTTTTGGGCTTCAAATTTTGGGCTGCCATTTGCTGCCCTTATAAAGCTTGGATTAGCCAAGACATTTTTTAATATAACTCTGATTGTATTCGTCTGAAAGTAGAATCTCATATACACCTAGGATGGCTTGAGGGTGAGTAAATCATGGGGTAATTTTCATTTTTGGGTGAACTATCCCTTTAAGCTGGACTAGAGCTGCTGTACAGCCAAAACAATCTTTGTTGCATTAATTTCCTATTATAACTGTAAAGCTTCTTTGAAAAAATCTGTATTGTAAAAAGCGCTATATATATGAAGACTATACACTGTTTTGAGTAGCCTACGCTACTGGTGACGTCCTGAGATTTGAATGGCGCTCAGTGGAGGATTCTGCTTTTTAAAACTCATGCCGCCCCTGAAGGAAAGATAACTTTATGTATACAGTCAATAGCTCAGTAACATTTACCCCCATGACTAGAGTAACTAACACTTTCATTTCATACCTCATTAAATCAGGCTGTGCCCGTGACAAAACGACCTCGACCAACAAACACAGGACTTCCCATGGGCCGTGCCTCTTTATTGGCATCCTCTATTTTCAGACTCATTGGCTTATCCAAAAGGTTTTCTCGAGATGGAGCTGTGATGATAATCAGTGGTACAGCAGAATTATTTAACGATAAAGGTGGTGGAGATGATGATGATGATGATGATGAATCACTGCTGAGAGATTCTTCTACTGTGAGAATAAAAAAAAGAAATTGTATCTTTCTTCATCAACATTTTACAAATGAATAGCATTGACAATGACATGCACCAAATCCTTTACCACACATGAATTAATAGGCCTATATTTATCACACTGTTGAATGTTTGAATTTATCTTGCATATTACAATGAGTACTGAATTCACCATAGTGTAAATGAAAATATTTTACAATATACAGTTTCATTGTGAAGGGGTTTAGTGTGTTGTACAGCTTTTCTCTAATCACACTGAAGTGCACACTCCTTTAAATTGGATTACAGGGAAGTTTACGTCAGAAGAAAAAAACATTATAGATTAACCTAATTATTCTGACACAGCAGGACAAACAATATTTCATACAAAAATGAAGTTAATTAAAATTAATGTCTAAATGGAGATTTTAAATTGTCATTGCCGTTACGTCTCGTTTCTCTGAAACATAAAGCCAATAAAATAATGGTGATTTTACCTGGGAGAACCTGCTTTCTCGGCACAGAGCCCATTCCCCATCACGCAACGAAATTAATCTCTCTGTAATAATTCTGTTGCTCAATGTGAATATTTCTTTCTGTGAGCAGTAATGGTCAAAGGACCGACAGCTTTCGCGTCCTGATCCAATGTCAATATCGCACACACGTCTGGAAATCCCGCACTTATCCACAAGTGGTCACATCACCGGCGTGAACTGGTTATTTATTTAAATAGACTTGTAAAACCGCGAGAACCGATTCGTACTCGAACATTTCTCGCCTGCATTCTTCCCCAGAAACGGACGGAAATGCTATAGGCTACTAAATACACTAAGAGTCTCCTGCTGTTCGCTATAGGCTTACTTATTCAACTGCACCACCACATAACACTGCTGGTACTACAGCGCGAGCAGACTGTCCGACCAGTTTAGCCCGATTCCCGAACGAATGACTCTTATGAGCAGGTTCTTTTTATGAATCAAACACATAGCCTAGTTGTACGATTACCAAATGAATGACTCAAATGACTCGGTTCTTTTTAGTGAACCAAACACAAATATCTCACTATTTATGCGTTTAACTTAGGAAGTATTTTTTTTGTTTGTTTGTTTGTGTTTTTGTAGTAAAAGGAGTGTATCCAAATGTTGAATTTATGCCGCATTTAAAAATAGGCTACCATGAAAGTCGTGAGTTTGTGTAAACTTTTCACGTTGTGATGACACATTCCCACTATTAAGTTATGAGAAACTATTAATTATGAAAAATATTGAACCTAGAGTATAGTTCAAAAACCATTTTTAGCTTGTGCATGCACGGAAAGCATACAGTATATAACCATTTTTGAGAAAAATAATTCGATAACACTATCTTCCTACTCTCTAGTCAAGTTAAAAGTTTAACTCCAGAAAAACTCAACAGGCGATTTTTCATCAATAAGCAGGCCAGGAACCATAATCGAGTTGTTTCGAATATATTTTACACAATCATCATGATTGACAATTTGATTTAAATATACAGTATAGCCTATATTATAGTCAAATCTTTTCTGCCATCTGGTGGTTAAAGAGGAGATGAAGTGCTGATCTGATTCTTCAAGGTGTCTTGACTGCATGTTCATTTTGCAAGCTATAATCTTTATTATTAAAGCTGTTTAATATTATATTATTTTGTTGTTATTTATGAGCTTGTTTTGTGTTGTATTGTGTTAATGAACTGACAAATTGTTGTTCAGAATATACTTGGATGCATTTTATAAGATGCATCCTTCGCAAAGACGTATCTGATTCTAGCCTCACTGAAGAACCACCCGATCATCAATCCTCCACCAAATTACACAGTGGGTGCGAGAGTCTGTAATGGTTAGACAGAGACGTAGAGACCTACAACCCAGAGGACCAGCCATCAAACAAAGCCGAGCTGCTTGAATTAAAGTCGCCCAAAAGCAATGTGGAAGCTGTGATGGGAAATCCCACCAAATATTGATTTCTGAATGCTTCCTAAGTTAAAACATTAGTATTGTGTTGTTTAAAAATGAATATAAACTTGTTTTCTTTGCATTATTCGAGATTTGAAAACATGGCATCTTTTTTCATTATTTTGACCAGTTGTCGTTTTCTGCAGATAAATGTATGCTGTATAAAAATGTATTATAAAAACATTGTTTTGGTTATAGAGACTTGATCATTTTCAATGTCCTGAGTCCTCTTCTTAGGACGTATATAAAAAAGTAATTTTTTTTCCCAGAATTTTTTTTTGCCATTTGTTTCTTATACTCCAAACAATGAAATTATGTTAAAAATTTAAAATAAAAAAAACGAAATTTACAAAACCTTTTTTTTCCTATGGTTCTCAGGAGGATAATATATTGCATCTATGAGTCCTATAAGTATAGCCACTTTCCATTATTATTACTCTCATTGTGAACAATTGTAGCCCTGAAATTTCGCGAGAATATTGTTAAATATGATTATAGAATATTATTAAATATTATTATAGAATATTATTGAAATTTTGAGAATAGCGACCCCTGCTGATCTATTTGTACCATGACAACCAAATGTTCTGAATAAATAAAAATCAGCTATTTTATTTTTCAAGAACAACATCAACAACAAAAACAGTCTCTCTTTTATTTAGATTGCGGATACCCCTAATGGAAAAGTCAGGATAACTTGAACAATTAAAGGCACAATATGTACGATTTTTGGATTAAAATATCCAAAAACCACTAGAACAAAGTTACATATTTTGTTGACTTGTGTACTTCCAAACGTTTCCAACAATGTTTAAATCCAGAGAAATAAGCCTTTTTTACCAGGACACGGACCGTATATGTGTCGCCTATCAGTGACATCATACACGTATCCGGTTTTATTTAGTAGAAACCATGGAAACACCAAAGACGCTTTAATATATTATGTGTTTTATTAGACAGGTGAGCAACTGTTTGGATACATTCATCGACAGAAAACTAATCATTGTTATATAGCTCAACACAGTTAGTCTTATTGTTTAAATCTTGTTTTCCTGATTTTACCATGACTAATATCGATCTAGCTTACTACAGTGTGAACAAGTGTCTCATAGCAGCCGCCGAGTGAATGCTCGGAAGTTATAACATAACTTTCAACAGACTGTAATATATGTAATATGATAAAACAGTGCTGCATTACCCCACATATGAATGAGCGGAAGAAGCGGAAGCGCTCGTCTGCGGCAGAATAAAAGCTCCACTGCTCTCGAGCTGTGTGTCGCGCTTGTCTCTCATTATCAATCGCTCCAGCGGCCTCGATCCGCTGCAACAGCTTTCAGCCCCACCCTGCTTCAAACTACAGTAACATTAATGAATCTTTAATACATTAGCTCATTTATGAATATGATTTCAGTCCGAGTCCCATTGGATTCTTTCCCACCGGCTGTAGAGGTGAAGACAACAACTCCCATGATTCCACGAAATTAAGGTGTCATCAAGCTACGCCTTAGTTTTGTATAAGTGACCTGTAGTGGCGAAAAATTACATATTGTGCCTTTAATGTACCTTGGTTTACTAAGCTCTTCTGGTGCTTTGGTCTCTAAAATAGCAATTTCATCAGTTCTTTCAAATCTTTCTTGAATTGCAACTTGTTAGTCTTTAAGTAGCCTACTCGCTGTTTTTTATAATTGCAATTATCAGATGAGGACTCAGTATCGGTAGATACTCGATATTCAATGACTCCGACCAAGGGTACAAAAATCTTGAACGGGACATCCCTAACACCTACAAATGCAACCGATTATATAGCCTAAACTACATATCTCTCATCTCTGTCTCCTCCTCTTTATCCTCTGTTGCTCTCCTTTTTATCTGTCTTTTTATCAGTGCTGGTCACGCTGGCGAATCCTCATTATAACAAACATTATAGACATTACGAGAGATTCATTGTGCAGTCAGCTTCATTGATTATAATGGAACTTTAGATTAATTTTAGATTAGATTAACTAAAACGAGTGACAGATTTTTAGTGATTATAAAGGGAGTGCTACTGAAAAATGTATGTATAGGCTACTTTTACTTGCGGGTTCTTGCGGACAGGAGCGGGACAAAACATGAATGTTGAGGATGGGAGTGGCAGAAGGTACAACATTTTTGCAGGAGTGGGATAGACTCCTGTGGGATTGGGACTGAAAAAATCTGTGCAGACTACTAGTTTGCGCTAAACATTCACGCTACAGAATTTCTGTTAAAGGAAGTGAGCATCAATGCTTATGGAAGCTTGTTTCTGCCACGGATTAAAAAATAAAAAGGTAATAGCAAGTTTATATCTCACAACTCTGAGCAAAAAAGTCTGAATTGTGAGATTAAAAAGTTCGCAATTCTTTCTCACAATTGCGAGTTTCTAATTCGCAATTCTGACATTTTTTTCTCAGAATTGTGAGATATATTGTGAGGAAAAAAAGTCTGAATTGTGAGATTGTGAGTGTGTCAGCACACACAAATTAGATGCAGTATTTAAAACGAAACCTTTATTTATTTATATTAATCTTTATTTATCATCCAACCAGCAACATGCAGGAGAAAGTAATATTGATAATAAAAACAACCACAATAGACAATAACCGACAAACTCAAACTCAGACTGCATTCATCATGCATTCATCATGCATTTAAAAAAAAAAAGTTTCATAGTTAAGAAATGTGTTTAATGCTTTAGGTGTTTAATGCTTAAATGATAAAGTTAGGAGCAGATCAGGAACACACACTCGCGCACACACACACACACACACACACACACACACAAAGTATATTTTAAAAACTTCATTATGAATGTACATTTACAGTATCTGTATCATATTAACACCAATAATAAGATATTCCTGTTGCCGCTGCCTAGCCTTGTCGTGGTAACATTCCATGTGAAGCTAATGAGGAATTACGTAGTCTTTCATTGCTCCCTTCGCCAAGTGTGTTCCAAACAGCTTCATAATGACCCCTGTTCCCTCCAAAGTCCCCACTTCAAGGGCTCTGCCCTTTGGTGTGAGTAAGGCATAGGGATGCTCACTTCCCATTGGAATTTGCCCTATAAATACACATTTCAAAAAAAGTAACTAAACTAGACACAGGTGTCAGCAATACGTAACTAAACAAACAACAACATAATAAACTGTAAAGAAAACTGGCTACAAACACAATCAAAATCACTACTATGTAAAGTGTCATTTAAACAACTAATGATATGAATTCAGGATGCACATCAATGGATTATACATTTTAACCAAACAATTAACATAAGCTAAAGTGCAAAATTTACTTACTTGGTTCATATACTATATATGCACACAACACCAATCATGCATTTCTGCCAGTATTCTCTCAGGTCCAAGGTGAAGCAGCTTTGTATTAGCTTTGTATAGTCCTTAATGTGAAGTGTAGTGACAGGATGATGGGAATCAAATACAATACGATGCATCAACTCAGGCTCACTCTCTTCACAGTGGCAAAGAGAACCTCCTATTCCAAGGAGTTGACTTACACAGTCAAATTCGGGAGTGAGGCTAAGAAGTCAACTGTTGTTATTCATTTGTTTTCCTTCTGTAAGCTGTGCTATATTGGAGGAAAATTTTCCCATTGAGTTTGCTGAAGGATAGATATTTTAGCCTGTTAAAAGGTCTTCAGCTGATAGATTGGCCCTATTTTTCCTGAGAGATTCTGCAGAGGCTGCCACTCTTGAAAGGTCAAAAAATGTGCTTAGATCGGGTATGGACAAGCAATGTGCATTATTAGTCAGACCACAGACTGTAGAGTTTCTTAGTTCTTCACTGTCAATAAGAGAGGATGGGGGTGTAACCGGCCACTGATCAGATGAGAAATGAAGGAATGGTGGCCCTGTATTCCAACGACTTTGTGGCCCTAGTTCTGCAAACCTTTTCCCCCGGGTGATATCATCTGCCAGCTTGCTGTCTGAGTCCACACAGTGTCTTTCACAGTGGCTGGTAAGGTCCTGAATCTCGAAAACCTTGAATCGACAGGATTCGGATTTAATCCTGGTCAAAACTGTGGTGGCATCAGTCCAAAGGAAACCTTGCAGAATGGGAAAAGTCAGTTAATTCCGCAGGATCTTGGCCAACTGGCCACCTGTTAGGGGTGCACATAGTTCTAGACGCGGTATTGACAGACTTTTTTGGGAGCCACTCTTGATCTGGCCACTATGAATGTGATCTCCACCTCTCCCTACTCAGATGCGTCACAGAAGATTTGGATATCTCGTAGGTATTGAAACATCATCCTTTAGTGCACTACAATAGTATCTGGGTAAGGCTATCTTGTATAGGTTACTGATCTTCCCTGAAAGACAGGAAAAAGTCGGCACACCACGGCTCCAAAACATATAAAAATGTAATGCTAGACTCGTCAGACATAGGCTTTTTCCTTGTTGAGCACCCATTTTGAGCAAAAAAATCGTTTTTCCATAGATGGCTTTGGATCTGTTTTTTACTGATCTTCCCTGCCCATCTGTTCTAAGCATTCACTAAATCTTCAGGTAACTTGGGATCATCCCAATCTCTATTCTTGTCCATAGTCGCTGTACTATTACCTTTGCACGTGTGGTGTATGGGATGATGTAGCCAAGAGGATCATATTGGCTGGCAAGTACCTTATAGATATTGGGTATAGTAACTTCCTGGCATTCTATAATGCAGAGATTATAGGACAAGGTATCAGTTTGACAGTTCCACTGAAGTCAAAGCACTGATTCATGGTTTGAGGCATTACCATTGGCAATCAATTGCTCAGCACTGTCTGATTTGGATGCCGCTGGCAAGTGACTAATGGTCGAAGGTGTGTTATTGGCCAATTGCCTGAGTTTGAATCCTCCTTCTGCTAAGGTACTCTGCAATTGGTCTACCAAAAGCCTTGCATCATCTACAGAGGGTAGAGGGTAGATACATAAAATGCCTTCAGTATAGCATCATGTACATTTTCACCAGGCTGATTGTTTTCCAGGATATGCTTCTACAAGGCAAAGCCAGCACAACTTGGGCTACTAGTAGTCCCAAAGGGGAGAACTTGCCATTCATCTTGCCTTTGTTGATCTCTTTGTAAAAAAAGGAGAAGGGGATTTTCAAAAAGGAGTCTAATCTGGTGGAACATTCCCTTAATGTCGCTGCTGATGACGAATGTTCTCTGAATCTTATTAGCACAGCTAGTAAGGAGGAAGTCAGTGCTGGTCCTGGAAGTTTCAGTTCATTGAGGCTGTTTACTTGAAACTGGAATGAACAGTTGAAAACCACTCTGTTTCCCACTATGTTCAGCCATATGGTGTGGGATATGCCAACTCACTGGAGTGTCTTCTGCTCCTGACTGCAGTTCAGCAATGTAACCTGCCTGCTCCAGTCGTTTAATCTCAGTCTGGTAGATAGCTGTTTGACTTACTGAGGCGACACTCTAGGCTTCTTAGATGAGGCATTACCGCTCCTTTAGGTGCACGAAGAGTTGGCATATTTTGAACTCTGAGCAGTGGGGTAGCATATCACTGAATCCCATCAACTTCAACTCAGTTTTTGTAGTGACTGCTGGTCTTGCACGTATCGAGTACTCATCTTCTCATCCCTCCAAGGAAGGACATCTATTTGCCAGAGTATTTCAACTTGTTTGTGCAGAGTAGCAGAAAGTGACAAACTTGTGAACAGACATTGTTACTCTGTGAGGCTTGAACTGTGTTGCTTGAACTGGTCCTTGCAAAGTCCATCCAAGGAGAGTTCCAATCGCAGCAGGACCCCCTAGTGGGCCAAAGTGAACTGTTTTGACTGGGGTAACTAAATGAGGGCAGTCAGAACCGATAAGCAAAACTGGATGAGATCTACTATCTTGGGCATAGTTTGGATTTGACATAGGTTCAGATAATCTTGGTCTCCGTGGGGCTGGTACTGGTTTAGGGTGGTCTAGGGTCTTTGACTGACCAGGCACAGGAAGTGGAGATAATATCTGAGGAAGTTGCGGCTGCTGATTTTGCCAACTAAGCAATTGTTTCACCTCTGCTTGTAATTGGGACATCTGTGATGTGAACTTGTGGCCTGATGTGGCCTGCTTAAGCTCATCTCTTTCCTCCTTTAGCTGCTGAACTGTGGTAATCAGGTCTCTGTGGAGTTTCCTTAAAGGGATAGTTCACCCAAAAATGAAAATGTGGTGTTTATCTGCTTACCCCCAGGGCATCCAATATGTAGGTGTCTTTGTTTCTTCAGTAGAACACAAATGAAGATTTTTAACTCCAACCGTTGCGGTCTGCCCGTCGCATAATGCATGTCAATGGCAACACTTTAGAGTATGAGAGCTATGAAAGTAAAAAAAAAATACATATACGAATCCATATTAAACCCTGCAGCCCGTGACGACACATTGATGTCTTAAGACACGAAACGATCAGTTTGTGCGAGAAACTGAACAGTATTTATATCCCTTTAAATCAGCATTTTCCTCACATAGTGCTTTTCCACATGCTAGTCCCACCGATCTGTTATATACCACTGTTGTGGACTATGATGATCACTATGACATGCTGCTATAGAATGCCTAAGAAAGGAGAAAAAAACAGACATTTCATACTTTACCTACAAACTGTCACAGTTATATTCTGTTTTGTTCCATGGACTTCCTGTTTTCTTTTGTCACATGTTCCTTTGTTCAGTTTTCCCGCAATCCGTCTGTCCCCATGGCAACCCTCATTAGTTAAGTTCCTTCCAGCTGTGTCCTGTTAATGATCTTGTGTGTGTCCTATTTAGGTTCTACCATTTCTGTTACTCCTGGTCTGGTATTGTTAGTCCTAAATTGTGTTTAACGTGTGCCTGTGTACTCCCCTGAGAGATCCTCCTTCATTAAACTCCATTTTGTGAATTGAATCTGTCCTCCTTTGTCTTCTTACCAGCGTTAAACCGTAACACAAACGTCATACATTCTATATATTCCCTAGGCATTCTATACAATACTTTGCCGGTAACATATACAAATATTTGTTAATAAATACTAAAACATATCTCTGGTTTCACAGACAAGACTTAAGCCCAGTCCCAGACTAAAATGCATGTTTGAGCTGTTTTAACTGAAACAACTTGCACTGACATATCTTAAAATACACTATATTGCCAAAAGTATTGGGACACCCCTACAAATCATTGAATTCAGGTGTTCCAATCACTTCCATGGCCACAGGTGTATAAAATCAAGCACTAGGCATTGCAGATGCTTCTACAAACATTTGTGAAAGAATGGGTCGCTCTCAGGAGCTCAGTGAAGTCCATTCGTGACACTTTCTCACTGCTAAATATTCTACGGTCAACTGTTAGTGGTATTATAACAAAGTGGAAGCAATTGGGAACCACAGCAACTCAGCCACAAAGTGGTAGGCCACAGGTTTACTGTGAATTCAGGGGTTGGGCTTGGCCCCTTAGTTCCAGTGAAAGGAACTCTTAATGCTTCAGCATACCAAGACATTTTAGACAATTTCATGCTCCCAACTTAGTGGGAACAGTTTGGGGATGGCCCCTCTACACATAATCATTGATGACACAGAACAGAGAAAACTGAGGGCTTAAATACCAAGGATGATAATGGACAGAACAGGGAACAGGTGCAAAACTAGAAACCATGTTAACAAACTAAAAACAAGAAACAAATAGGAACAGGGAAAATAATGAAAACAAAACTAATCAGAACATGAAAATGACACCATTAAACTAAGCAAGACAAGATTGAGAAGATAACACCCACCCCCCAAAGAAGCGGAGGAGCCAGAGGATGACCCAGAGCATAGCCAGGATGAATATAAACATTGATCAGCGAACATAAACAGAAGCTCAACCAAACCTGCACGATGAGAGCAAACCTCTTGCAGAAGCTCAAACGTGCTGCGTAACACACAAGAATGAACCTCATTGGTTCTCGCATGTCAAGCGAATATGCTTGAGCTTCCATTTACCACTACTGATGTGTGAGTTGATGAATGTTTATATGTCAATAAAAGCCTAAATTCAATCTGTTCATCATATAAAGTGATCATGTCTCTTCAGAACATTTGGACTAAACCACTCAATTCATATGGATTAGTTTTACCATCTCTTTATGAACTTTTTAAAACGTCAAAATGGTAGTTGCGTAGACTGTCAATAGAGGGACAGAAATCTTTTAGATTTCATTCAAAATATCCTCATTTGTTTTCCAGAGATGAACGAATTCTTCTTAATGACAGAATTTTTTGGTATAAAGATTTTTTTTGCTTAGGTGGCCAAAATGTCCACCCAATAGAGAAAAGTTCTGCTCAGCAAAAATAAATAAATAGAGGGAACACT
The DNA here is from genome assembly GCA_039654625.1 of Rhinogobio ventralis. NCBI lineage: Eukaryota > Metazoa > Chordata > Actinopteri > Cypriniformes > Gobionidae > Rhinogobio > Rhinogobio ventralis. The sequence continues at coordinate 26,095,759 of CM077216.1, forward strand.
GCCTGCTGGTATTGAAAGTTATTTCCTCTCACACAGGTGAGGCGACACCACAGTCAGGTTCTGTCTCCTCTAATTCTTTGATGATGGCTTGGTGTGTCACCACGGCCTTAAATAAGTATTTTTGGGTTGCTCCTGAGGTATCCTCACAGATTTCCACTGAAGCATCAGGAAGCATTCATAGGAGGGGGATTCTGTCACATCCGAGTCTTTGGCTCCACCTCCTCACTACCAGAAAGCCCTCTCTCCTAAATATTGACTGTTATCATATTTTTAGTTTGAAAAGGCCTATTTCTGCCCAATAAGGTGTGAGAAAGCAATATGGTGGAAATTTCATTCATCTTAAGCTGGCACAGGACACAATTTGAAATCAGCCATTTGTGCTCATGGTTCCTCATCATCCTCATCAATTATCATGTGACTAATATTCTAGAGCAAGATTATAGAGCAAGAACTAACAATGTCATGACACTGCAGATTGGCTGATGGAACCACAAGAACACACAAGCCCTTCACTATAACTAACCTGAGCTGTAACTTAAAAGGAATCAGACATTTTTAATAAACGTCTGCTTGAGCAACCATCACCTGTAGCTTACATACTAGGGCCCTATTTTAACGTTCTGAGCGCATGGTCTAAAGAGCATGGCGCAGGTACACTTAAAGTGCGTCCGAATCCACTTTTGTTAGTTTAACGACGAAAAAAAACAGTCGGCACGCCAGGCGCATGGTCCAAAAGGGTTGTACCTAGTCTCTTAATGAGACTCATCTCCCATTCCCTTTAAAAGCCAGTTGCGCTTGCACCATGGCTGAATTTGCGAGAGGAAGGACTGAACGCTTCTCTAGAGAAGAATTATTTTATTTTTAATATTTAAAAGTGTGTGTGTAATAAGCAAAGTGCATGTGTGTAGTGCACCCGCCTATAGGCGCATATTACTAACTTTAAATAACACAAAGAAATACTGCACTATTGACTAGGTTTTATCCACCTACACACCCACCCACATCACATAAAGCAGTGGATGGTTTGTTTACAAGCCCTCATCACTAGCATGCTGAACTCTACAGAGGCTTTAGTCTGTAAAAATCTAAATCTAAAATATGGAACATTCTGGGCTCTCTGGGTACAGCCGAATCAAATCCGAATCAAATTCTGTTCATTATTTTCCTGTTTAACACTGTGAAGCTGCTTTGAAACAATCTGCATTGTAAAAAGCACTATATAAATAAAGTTGACTTGACTTGACTTGGGTTTTTGTTGGTCGATGGCGCAGTCGTTTTCATTTCCTCAAAATAGCAACGCGCCAACAATGCACCTGAACACACCTCGTTTTCAGACTAGCACGCCCATGGCCGAACAGATGGGCACGAGTGCATTTGCTATTTAAACAACGTGGCGCTGGACGTGAAAATGATAACTGCATCGGGTTGAAACTAGCAAAAAACACTTGCGTGACGGTGATAGGGCCCTAAACTACAGACCTCATTAACCAGCAGCACATTTACCTCTCTCAGGGACAGTCTCAGGGACAGCTGTAACTGATCCACTGGCTGTCACAAAACCATCTCATTGTCAAAGACTCTCGATTTATGAGGACTGCTTATATATGTATTTATTCCAAGTACCATTATGCCACTCAGGAATCTTCAGTACTGATAAACTTATCAGTGTCATATTGCTATTATATAAAATGTAGGGCAAATGGTGGTTAGAGCTTTTTGGATTTCATTATTTGTTGGCATGACAACTAACAAATATGACACATGGGGTTAAGAGAAGGATTAGAGATTTTTTTTGGTAATCTTTTTTGTCCTTCTACAACCTTGTCATATGGAATATAAAGGGTTTTATTTTAAAATAATAGAAAAACTAAGCAGTGTGCTAGGTAATGATGCAGTGAGTAAATAGTTTTAGCTGTCATATTCATCACCCGTGGTATGTGTTCTTTCATGTCTGTGTTATAATCTCAAACTGTCCTATTTCTATTTTCCATTTTCCATTTAGTTGCTTAGCAACAATGCCCTGCCAGAGGAAAGTCTGATGATAGGAATTACTGCTTCATTTAAAAAATAAAATAAAATATATAAATGAAATAAATTATATTTATTTAATAAATAGAGGTGCAGTTGCACTATGTGTTAATTTGCTAACCACTAGGCCATCAGCACCGACAAAATTGGAGAAATATTTAAACTTTGCTATAGAATATAGTGTGTTTACATAAAAAAGAGGTATTTGTCTCTGCTGAAGTACACATAGACTATCAGTTTTTAATAATAATATTATGGTTAATTCACATAGTTAAACCATTAAAGTATCATCAAAGTAGACCACACGATTTACACAATATTCTACAATAGCTTTGTATGAGTAACATACCAAAATGCATTAACCGATGCAACCGTATCAAGTCATTGTAGTTGAACCCAAGAACCGCATCTGTATGATTTGTGAAAATATCATTCAATCCGTGTTTGTAAACTTGGTCAGCTGATTCATTGAAAAGATCTTGAGTTCTTGAATCCAAATGACTGCTCTGATCGCATGTTAACAGTTCAATGGGATTTGGATCTTTTGGATTTTAAGTGGCATGATGTATCATATAAATTATGACTTTTTATTTTGGTAAAATAAAACAATTGTGAGTTATTTCTTTAAAGTAATTCCTATCATCAGACTTTCCAGGCCCCGTGGTAATGTTCTGGTATCTTCCCCATGCACTCCCACACTGGAACAGAAGATCAGTGTCCTGAAGCATTTTATATTCCCACAAGACATGAGAATGTATGTGTGTATGTGTTTGTGTGATGTGTTTATGTGTGTCCCCAGTCCCGTTTTATCCACCTACACACCCACCCACATCACATAAAGCAGTGGATGGTTTGTTTACAAGCCCTCATCACTAGCATGCTGAAGAACTCTACAGAGGCTTTAGTCTGTAAAAATCTAAATCTAAAATATGGAACATTCTGGGCTCTCTATTATATATATATATAAAACAATGTGTGAAATCCTGCATTGTATAGAATGCCTAGGGAATATATAGAATGCCCGAAGTTTGTAGGCAAAGTATGAAATGGTTTATATTTCACACACTGTCGCCTTTGGCTTGCTCAGTTGGGGACACTAAATTTTCAAATAAATATCCAAATAAATTTTATTACTTAACTAAATTAACTATATCAACTACATTACTCGAATATATATGATAACTGAAATGAGCTAATGACATCACCGTTTTCTCCAGAGCGGCTGTACAGCCGAATCAGATTCGGTTGCATTATTTTCCTGTTTAACACTGTGAAGCTGCTTTGAAACAATCTGCATTGTAAAAAGCACTATATAAATAAAGTTGACTTGACATTTCCTAGGCATTCTTGCCAAAGGGCCAGCCAGCAGAGTATAAAACTCTCCCGCTACTCATTGGGTCTTTGTTCGGCGGTGGTCGTGCCGGTAGCGAAACACGTGAGCTTCTACTCCCGCCGCAGAGGCTCGCCCCTATTGTTCCCGGACAGTTGCTATGTCGCGATGTTCAATTGCCAATAAAGGCGTGTTTTGATACTTTGCCTAGAGTGTACTTGTCATTCTGTATAACACCTAATGTAATGTATAGAATGCCTAAGAAACGTATGCAACGTAATCGCAGAAAACAGACATTTCATACTTTGCCTACAAACGTTGCACATTCTATATATTCCCTAGGCATTCTATACAATACCTGCTTTTCACACATTGCCGGCAACATATACAAATATTTGTTAATAAACACTAAAACATATCTCTGGTGTCACAGACAAGACTTAAGCCCAGTCCCAGACTAAAATGTATGTTTGAGCTGTTTTAACTGAAACAACTTGCACTGACATACACTCACCTAAAGGATTATTAGGAACACCATACTAATACTGTGTTTGACCCCCTTTCGCCTTCAGAACTGCCTTAATTCTACGTGGCATTGATTCAACAAGGTGCTGAAAGCATTCTTTAGAAATGTTGGCCCATATTGATAGGATAGCATCTTGCAGTTGATGGAGATTTGTGGGATGCACATCCAGGGCACGAAGCTCCCGTTCCACCACATCCCAAAGATGCTCTATTGGGTTGAGATCTGGTGACTGTGGGGGCCATTTTAGTACAGTGAACTCATTGTCATGTTCAAGAAACCAATTTGAAATGATTGGAGCTTTGTGACATGGTGCATTATCCTGCTGGAAGTAGCCATCAGAGGATGGGTACATGGTGGTAATAAAGGGATGGACATGGTCAGAAACAATGCTCAGGTAGGCCGTGGCATTTAAACGATACCCAATTGGCACTAAGGGGCCTAAAGTGTGCCAAGAAAACATCCCCCACACCATTACACCACCACCACCAGCCTGCACAGTGGTAACAAGGCATGATGGATCCATGTTCTCATTCTGTTTACGCCAAATTCTGACTCTACCATCTGAATGTCTCAACAGAAATCGAGACTCATCAGACCAGGCAACATTTTTCCAGTCTTCAACTGTCCAATTTTGGTGAGCTCGTGCAAATTGTAGCCTCTTTTTCCTATTCGTAGTGGAGATGAGTGGTACCCGTGGGGTCTTCTGCTGTTGTAGCCCATCCGCCTCAAGGTTGTGCGTGTTGTGGCTTCACTGCATACCTCGGTTGTAACGAGTGGTTATTTCAGTCAAAGTTGCTCTTCTATCAGCTTGAATCAGTCGGCAAATTCTCCTCTGACCTCTAGCATCAACAAGGCATTTTCGCCCACAGGACTGCTGCATACTGGATGTTTTTCCCTTTTCACACCATTCTTTGTAAACTCTAGAAATGGTTGTGCGTGAAAATCCCAGTAACTGAGCAGATTGTGAAATACTCAGACCGGCCCGTCTGGCACCAACAACCATGCCACGCTCAAAATTGCTTAAATCACCTTTCTTTCCCATTCTGACATTCAGTTTGGAGTTCAGGAGATTGTCTTGACCAGGACCACACCCCTAAATGCATTGAAGCAACTGCCATGTGATTGGTTGATTAGATAATTGCATTAATGAGAAATTGAACAGGTGTTCCTAATAATCCTTTAGGTGAGTGTATCTTAAAATACACTATATTGCCAAAAGTATTGGGACACCCCTCCAAATCATTGAATTCAGGTGTTGCAATCATTTCCATGGACAGAGGTGTATAAAATCAAGCACTAGGCATTGCAGACGCTTCTACAAACATTTGTGAAAGAATGGGTCGTTCTCAGAAGCTCAGTGAATTCAAGTGTGGTACCGTGATATGTTGCCACCTGTGCAATAAGTCCATTCGTGAAACTTCCTCACTACTAAATATTCTACAGTCAACTGTTAGTGGTATTATAACAAAGTGGAAGCAATTGGGAACAACAGCAACTCAGCCACGAAGTGGTAGGCCACGTAAAATCACAGAGTGGGGTCAGCGCATGCTGAGGCGCACAGTGCGCAGAAGTCGCCAACTTTCTGCAGAGTCAACAGCCACAGACCTCCAAACTTTGTACGGCCTTCAGATTAGCTCAAGAACAGTGTGTAGAGAGCTTCATGGAATGGGTTTCCATGGCCAAGCAGCTGCATCCAAGCCTTACATCACCAAGTGCAATGCACAGCGTCGGATGCAGTGGTGCTTCTCTGTCTGGCAATCCGATGGACGAGACTGGGTTTGGCAGTTGCCAGGAGAACGGTACTTGCCTGACTGCATTGTGCCAAGTGTAAAGTTTGGTGGAAGGGGGATTATGGTCTGGGGTTGTTTTTTAGGGGTTGGGCTTGACCCCTTAGTTCCAGTGAAAGGAACTCTTAATGCTTCATTATACCAAGACATTTTGGACAATTTCATGCTCCCAACTTTTTGGGAACAGTTTGGGGATGGCCCCTTCCTGTTCCAACATGACTGCACACCAGTGCACAAAGCAAGGTCCATAAAGACATGGATGAGTGAGTTTGGTGTGGAGGAACTTGAATGGCCTCAACCCGATAGAACACCTTTGGGATGAATTAGAGTGGAGACTGTGAGCCAGGCCTTCTCGTCCAACATCAGTGCCTGACCTCACAAATGTGCTTCTAGAAGAATGGTGAAAATTCCCATAAACACACTCCTAAACCTTGTGTAAAGCCAGGAGAGTTGAAGCTGTTATAGCTGCAAAGGGTGGGCCAACATATTAAACACTACGGATTAAGAATGGGATGTCATTAAAGTTCATGTGCATGTAAAGGCAGATGTCCCAAAACTTTTAGCAATATAATGTCAATTGCCATTGTTTTGTCTCAAGATGCACACCAGTTATCTTTTTTTTTATTTTATAAAAGCTCTTTAAATGTCCTAATTAAATTTAGGCCACGCCTGGCTTAATCTAAGCCCTGTCTTTGAAACCAGGCCATAATTGACTGTTCACCCAGGCAACAGATTTCTTTCTCTACCGGTTTCATGTCTCTTGTAACACTCTGTGATATTTTTCTTCTCACATAGTAAATAATTTAATTTATATCAAATTTTAATGTCCATGTATTAATTTATTTGATGAGTAGCTGTGTAATAAATGGCTCCACTTTGCGTAGGCGTCCTGATTGCCCTGTCGGGTTTATTTTGTGGTTATGACTGGCGGAGTGAACGTTATCCTTACATAATTTGTTGGTGAGAGAGAAAGAGAGAGTGAGAGGGAGGGAGCAAGGAAGCGAGGGCAAGAGTGTGTCAGTGTTTCTCTCTTCACTCTGTACGCTTTTTGCTGAGGGTATCATGGACATGGAATCATCATATCAGCAGGTAAAGAATCTGTTCCTAAGGTTACACCGAAGCTTCTGCTGAATGTTTTGGTGTGTGTATAATTTAATTGCATTATCTTTTTTTGGGTCTGAATTCTGTTTTAATTGTTCTGTCAGTAGCTGTTTTTTCCTTTACACAATGTTAAATATTTTTCATTAGTAAAACTAAAAAAAGGAGACCACTTACATTGTATGACATATTGGGAGTATTAGTAATGTAAGTAAACAATTTTGCTTAAGTGCTTAAGTATCTTTTTTTCAAGGATGTTTTAGTAGTTTTATCAGAAGATAAGGTGAAAATACAGATAAAGTTTTTGTTGCTAGTAACAGTTCTCATCTCTGTCATTGAGATTTTGCCAACCGAATGCATTTGGTGGATCTGGAGCTCAGATGAACAGGAAGTTACAAGAAGTAGTGTGTCATTTTGATGGTGTGATAAAAATGCACAAAATGATAATGCTTATACTGAATGCTAGCAAGGTTTGGAGACCAGTATTCATAACAAAACTGATTCATTAAGTGAAGCGCAACAAAAAGAACATTTTGTTATAAGTGGACAGGTAAAGGTAAATCCTATCAATTTACTACCTTTAAAGCTCATATGCAGTATTGCGAGTGCTGCATGACCAAAGATGAAAATTAAATATGTTTTGGATTGAACCTTTACTATTAAACTGATAAATTCATTGTTTATCATTCATGTGTTGATTTGTAATAGAGCAGAATATCTGGTGAAAATGCAGAGGGTATCACAAACAAACCTTTTATTTTTATTAGTGGTCTTTGAAACAATATGATAATGCATATATTCTCTTTCCCATTAATTAATGTGTTTTCTTTGATCCTCCTCCATGTTCACTGCCTCATTTCACCCCTTCACTCCATTTTTTTCAAAGAGTTCTCTCTTTCGCCCACACAGCACATTGTTGTACCTGCCAATTCGCAGCACCCACACACACTCTCGCCCACTAACACCCATCCACACTAATGCAGTGATGCCCTGAGCCCACACACACATGCACATTAACACCATACCACAATAATGCAAAAGAGCAAAGATGCCTTCAGCACTGATGAGCTTGTCCTGAACTCTTATACAGAGAGAGAGAGAGAGAGAGAGAGAACATCACTACGCAGATGAAAAAAGCACCCTATAATATTTGAAATTGTTTGGTCAAAACGTGTTGGAACCTTGGTAAAATTTTGTAACGTTCAGGAAACCCTACTAACAATCCAGCATAAACCAGCATGAATTCCATATTGATCCAAGCTGATTTATGCTGGTTAGAGCTGGCATTGTCATGCTGTTCTCAAGCTAAACTCGGCTGGTGTAGCTGGTTCACCAGCACTTCCAATTCCCATGCTGGTCCCAGCATGCAAAACATACCTTATGCTGTTGACCAGCAATTCTGCATTTTTCAGGACTCAGGACAGGTGACTTTGGGAGTTGCAGGGACCTTCAGTGGATCTGAACCTGGGCCTTAGCGCAGTGGCAGACCCAGACATGGGCATTGGAGCAGTGGTGGATCTGGGTCTGAGCCTTGAAACAATGTCGGACCTGGTCCTGGGTCTTGGAGTTGTGGTGGACCCAGTCCTGAATCGTGGAGCGGTGGCCTTTGTGCAGTTGCGGACCCAGACTTCGGACTTGTAAAGTGGCGGACCCAGATCGGGGCCTTGGGGAAATGTGGACACAGACCACAGGGTAATTGCAAGGCTGTGAATGAATAGGACCAAGAGGCTGTGGCAGGGCATGGAGCAGGACCGGCTGTGACAGGGCATGAAATAGAACAGGACCATGAGTCTGTGACAGGGCATGGAGCATGGCCAGATGAGACAGACAGGGGACCAGAGCCTGGTGAAATAGACATTGAAGCATGACCTAGTGAGACTCACAGGGGAGTGAGGGCAGACCTGGAAAGCACCGGGGCACAGGAATATACAATCGGCCAGCATTCAACGGCTGAATGGAAAGTCCACACCTTTCTGGACTCTATACAGTAAGCATAGACTAACCTTATCTAATCCCCTACACAGTTCTTGCCCCAGCCACTCCTTCCTAACTCATACACTCCGCCAGAAATAGCATACGCATGGGGAATACATCAGGAATATAATGGAGAAATATACATGTACCATTGGCGCTTTTGGCAAGACACTCTCATCCAGTGATGATAGGATGTCCTTTTCCACATCCACAAACTGCTTAATGTCTGGCAATATTCTCTCATATGATAATGGTGCAATCTAGTTCAAAAGTTTCCATGAACTTTAGGTGTCTTAGGGCCATGCGATGCCAGGTGCGACACAAGTGTTTTTGCTAGTGAAACATGTTTACAGCCTGTTACAAATTGTGGTTTTGGTCTATACAGCTAATTTTGCCCTTCATGACAACTGTGAGGGGGGTGATTTTTAAAAATCATTTGTTTACATTATATAAAGCCTTAAAGTTCTGCATAATTAAGGGGCGTGGTCACTTTGAGTGACAGGTGGATTGCAGTTTGTCTGCTGTCTGTTAGTCATCAAGTCATCCCAGCTCCACCCACGTCCTGCCTCTTTGCCCATTGTCAGTTATCCGTGAGTGACGCGCGGTGACGCACTGCCAAGATGCAACGGCCGACTTTGAAGCTTCAAAAACTCTCTTCAGAAACCTACGGGTGACGTCAGGGACACTATGTCCATATTTTTTTACAGTCTATGGTTCAGGCGCACTGTTGGCACGTTGCTCTTTTGAGGAACTGAAAACGACTGCGCCATTGACCAACAAAAACCTGGTCTAAAGTCAATAGTGCAGTATTTTTTTTTGTTATTTAAAGGGCGTATTAGTAATATACGCCTATAGGCGGGTGCACTACGCATGTACACTTTGCTTATTACACACACAGGGCAGCAGCACACAACATTTTTTAATTCCTCTCTGGAGAAGCGTTCAGTCTTTCCGCTGGCTTTTAAAGGGAATGGGAAATGAGACTCTTATTGGTTTATTGCATGTTATGCCGAAAACACACCCATGACTCATTAAGAGACTAGGTACAACCCTTTTGGACCATGCGCCTGGCGCATCGACCGTTTCTTTCCGTCGTTAAACTAGCAAAAGTGGATTCGGACACACCCTAAGTACACCTGCACCATGCACTTTAGACCATGTGCTCAGAACGTTAAAATAGGGCCCTTAAAGTGCCTTATGTGACCTGAGTACTTCTCTGCTCTTGACTAACCCGCTGCTCTCTCCTTGGTACCTCACTTCTCACTGCTGCTAGGTGAGCTACAGAAGTAATATGGTAAAGTAAGTGCAGTTGTGGAGAAGTTCACATGTAAATGTCTACCTCAGATATCACTGGAGATTGATCAAATTATTTTTGGCATCATGTTTTTTTTGTTTGTTTTTGTTAGTTTCAGTATGGAGCAGAATGAGTTCTAAAACTTATACGAGTACAACAACCTCTTATCTGTAAAAAGTTGAGAATTTTGATTCCTTATATCATGACTTCTTTAATGGAACAAACAAGGAACCAGAAACTTTCAGAGGAACCAGAACCAAACCCAGAACTCTTGAATGCTGTTGAAAAGAATTAAAAAAGATTTTAACTGTTAAAAAGATTTCCATCTCTAAACCTCATGTCTGATCTAGGTACTGCAGGTTGTACAACACAACTTAAAAAAGCAGACAAAGTATTCAATTCCACAAACAATTTTATTTAAATAAAAATCTGAGAATTTAAACTGAACAAACACTTAGGTAAGAAAAAAAATAAATAAATAAAAACAAATAACAAAAAACAATACAACTGTATGCTTCTCTTTATACATTGCCAGGACCAGTAGGTATTCAAGCAGTCATAACACAGGCCTGGATTTAGAGCCATTGCAGAGCCATTACTGGGAAATCTTCTTTCATTGACCCAGAAAGAGAAGCTGAAAGAAATCCTGGGGCATTTTTCAGATGTATTTACACCTCTCCCCTGAAGAATTAATGTCATACAGCATGATAAAGTGACAATAGAGGAGCTCTAAAGAGGCTTTGCATAAGATTCAAAGTAAGGCCAAGTAAGCTTCAAAAGCCAGGCAAGTTCAAAAGATGTTGGAACTCAGGCAATAGAGGAATCAAGAAGTCCATGGTCTAGCCCCATTGTGATTATCAATAAGCTGGACCACACCATGAAGTTTTGTAATGACTTGAAATTTGAACAACATCATTTTGTGCCCTACGAATTAGACAATATATTCAGTAACTCCAGTTTCATTTCAAACCTGACCTTACAAAAGGCCCTGGTTCTATGGGGGAGCTAGAGGGTGCTGAGTACACTCAAACAAAAGCAAGAGCACTGTCCGTTTAAAATGTTATAATAGCATATTGGCCACAAAGATTTGGCTATGCATGTGTTTTTGCAGCATTGAGCAATGTAGCCAATCCCATGTCTGTTGATCTCTTGAACACACTGGCCAATCAGAAGTTAGTCAGAACTCAGAGTTCTTTATGCATGCAAATCCTCCCATTATAACAATCAAAGTGTAGACACAATGTAAAATATATTCAGTATGCAGTATAGACAGCTTCATTGATTATAATGTAAGTTTTCACAAGAGTGCAGCAGAAGACGGTGAGATTGCGATGAACTAATGTGAGGGACAGCTTTTTAGTGTTTCTAAAGGGAGCACAGTTTGTGCGCTTTCTATATATAATCTTGGCACATACATACTGCATACTGGGATTCAATCTCAAAATTTGCAATGATTAACATAGTGGTACCATCTGCACTTTACTAGAGCACCATCACTAATTTCAGAAGCACCCTTAGTGATTTGATTCTGGAACTGGGGCTGCTTCAGTGATTCCTTGTCAGTGGTCCCAACCCTAGTCCTGGAGTTTGCCCAGCACTGCACAGTTTAGATGTCTCCCTAATCAGTAACACCTGATTCAACTCATCAGCTCGTTAGTAAAGACTCCAAGACCTCAGATGAGTGTGTCAGAAAAGAGAAACATCCAAAATGTGCAGAACTAGGGGTACTCCAAGACCAGGGTTGGGAACCACTGCCATATATCATGACTTTTTTAATCAAACCATTAAGGAACCTGGAACATTGGGAGGAATCAGAATCAGAACACAGAATTGTTAACCGCTGATTCAATTCTGGAACTGGGCCTCCTTCAGTAAAAGAAAAAGACTGCCATTGGCAGTACCGGGTGTTTCCCTTTGGCTTGCACCTGAAAGTGATTAATGGATGTTGCAGCCTTACCAAACATATGTGACACCTTTGTGGACAAGGTTGGCCATATACTACTGTTTGATTCATTCTTAACTTCTCCTCAATAGCTTTTACTCTAAAGGACCTGACAAAGAAGTGACAGGACGAGAGAGAGGTGTTGACTGAGGTTCTGAAAGAGCAAAAAACAGAGGCGTTTCTACATGCCTCAAAATTTCATCAGACCCTTCATCTTTCGGACGGACACATCAGAAATTGTACTTGGGGCTGTCCTTTCACAGGCAATACAAGGTAAGGAGAATCCTGTGATTCATTAGCCATAAGCTGTCTCCTGCAGCAATGCAGTTACAATAGAAAGATGTGATTTAAATGTGCTATCCTGTAGCCAAGATATTACTTGTTAGGTAAGTGGGCAGTGACAGCAAATGGCAAAGCTTATTGCCTATTCAGTATGGTTCCCCTTTGTCAGGTCTCGTGAGTTACTGGTACATCACAGCCCCCTTTACCATTTTTGTTCCTCATCCTTTTACCACTTTTTGGTCCTTCTAGCATCCCCCAACTTACTATTACCATCCTCACTCTTCTAAAGAAATCTTCTTAGGGCTATGTATGTAACCTGTTTACCTGAGATGGGAACAAGATGCTACTTTAGGCATAATCAGCTTTGAACTCTCTGAAGGAAGATGTCCAGGCATGCCCCAAGCATGGCAATGCGACAGCATCTTGTTTCCATCTCAGGGAACCGGGTTACATACGTAACCCTAAGACATTCCTTTTCAAGGGAGCTCAGCGATGCACTATGGTGTTGACAGCTGCTCTACACATCCTCTTTCTGTCATGTCAGCCTACTAGTATCCCGGACTCGACCAAATACTTTAAGGGAGCATGCAAGGTAACACCTCTGCAGACTAAACCCCAGACATAATGTGCTGGATAGGGCAACAGATCAGAGAATGGATCACTAACCATGATTCAGTCCACCTCGCCATGCCAGAGTGCCCTAATCTGACCTTCGATTAACCTGAAAGGGGTGTTCCTAAAAGCAACCCATCCATAGGGGAACATATAACCCTGCTTTAATCCCCAATCTGATGAATTGAGGAGGGCAACAGATGAGAGAGTGGGCTGCCACTTGCAACTTGATCCACTTCAGCGCTCACCTACCGCGCCCTATACCTGTAAGATATCCACAAGGGAGCATAGCCCTGCTTTAATCCACAATCTGATAAATTGGGGAGGGTGAAAAATTAAAGAGAAAGAGTGGGTTGCTCTTTTAACTCTGTCCACCTCATCTCACATCTGCCAGGCTCTATACTAGGGATGGTCCGATACCACAATTTTGATTTCGTTAAGGTACCACAATCTAATACCGAAGTACCGATATTAAATCAATACCACACAGGGTCTGATTTTGGCGTGGGTATTGCGCATAGTTTTACTCATTCTCGCAAGTTTTGGGTTTATAAAGTGGGAAATTACCACAAATGTTTATTAGTAAATGAATCAACAAAGATTATCACATCAAATCAGTCATTTGAAAACTGAAATTTCAGCAATACTGCGTTTCTCCCTTCTCTATCGCTCAAAATGAGCAAATTGCTTCTGGCTTCAAAAGACATCACACCTACACTAAAGCAATCTGCATGCTCCGATTCAACATTTAAACATTCGTTTCGGGACAGCTAATGGAAATCACTTGCCCACGTATTTTTAAACCTTGCAAATTTGAACATTCAAACGATTTTATATCATTTCGTAATACATGGGATGGGAGCTCTTTGAGAGAGTTTTCTTTGCGCTCATACCAACAACACACACACAAGGCTGGTAAAGAGCTTGCGCATTCCAAATTAAGTTTCCTTAAACAGTCAAATACACAAAATTATGTAAAAATGTCCGTCTTTAGTGGGTATTCACATAAACACAGATTTCGTGATATTTAAACGATTCGATCTTATGTATGTATGTGCGTTGATCAGTGTTAAAAGAAAATAAATGTCTAAATTAGATGGTTTGAATGATGCACTCACCTGTCGATCTCTTAATGTCTTGCTCAAGTCAGGATAGTGACAGATGCTTGGCTAGGTTTGATGATTCTTTGCTTTTATAAGCAAAGTAATTCCAAATTTCACTTCTACTCCTCTCTTTATTAATTAGTTTTGGGCATGTTGAGTGAGATTCAACTGCTTTATCCATTTTGTTCCTCTATGTTGCCACTTGCCACATTTGCCGGTTTCGCGTCAGTTTGGGTAGCGCACTGCCACCTAGCGGAACAGCAGCATATACCGAAATATGCAAAATCATGATATCGTACCGTTTGAAATAAAATATATACCGGTATTTTCCCTGTACCGGTATACCGCGCATCCCTACTCTAAATCCTCCTAGGGAGGAGAACAAAGGTTCTTCCAGTAAATCTACCAAGGAAATATCTTCCAGCTCCAAACTAGATGGGGTGAAGGTGGAAAGTGTGACAAACTAAGGTGATGCAACTCACTTCTGTTTTGACAACCTTCTCATCTTGTGGACCATAAGGGAAGAGTGCTGACATAATCTACACCATAGTCTACACCATCACCTACAATTTTGGAGGGGCAGCCAGCAAGAGATTATGTTGCCTGTAGGCATACAGAACACTTTCCGCTCTTCTAGCTGTTCATCACCACGCATCAGCTTTGGCTTTAGCAGGAGAAAACTGAAAGACTGTTTACCGCCAAATTAGTTGGGGCGTTCTTCACGCCTATAATTCCTAGACTTAAAATACTGGAGAGGATGGCCAACTACAGGACACAGTAGTCTACTTTGCTCTCAACACTGCCCTTCGCTGACCCCTTAGGGGAGCTGGCTGACAGTGATCATGCTCTCGCCTTCAGTTCAAGCCAACTGGAGAGGGCACCAGAGAGAGTGGGTCGCCTGAGCAAACACCCAGTTCCATCTCCATAAAACTGCCCATTCAACCCTCTGTTCCGGAAAATGGTTGCTATTATAACTGCGAGTCCAGCAAGGAAGCGTGCTGATGCTGCACTGATGCTGCACTCAGGCTTAAAGGGTTAGTTCACCCTAATATAACTCTAATTTTATTTGTCTGAAAGAAGAATGTCATATACACCTAGGATGACTTGAGGGTGAGTAAATCATGGGCTAATTTTCTTTTTGGGTAAACTAACCCTTTAATGCACTGGAGGGGGCCACAGATGAGACCTATAACGAGAATTCACTTCATTGTGTCAATCTGTCCATTTCTTGCAGAGCTACAGTGTGCCGACATAGTCCTACTATGTTTACACCATCACCTCTCAGACTTAATATGCTGGAGGGGGTGACTGATGAGAAAGTAAAACACGTATGCTACCACCAATCTCTCATTTGAAAGCCACGTTTCTAGCATCTGTAAAACTGCATTCTACCATCTTAAAAATATATCTAAATTACGGCATATGCTTTCAATGCAAAATGCTGAACAGTTAGTTCATGCATTCATGACCTCAAGGCTAGATTATTGTAATGCTCTACTGGGTGGTTGCCCTGCTCGCTTAATAAATAAACTGCAGCTGGTCCAAAACGCAGCAGCTCGAGTTCTTACTAGAACCAGGAAGTATGACCATATTAGCCCGGTTCTGTCAACACTGCACTGGCTCCCTATTAAACATTGCATACATTTTAAAATCTTGCTAATTACTTACAAATCACTAAATGGTTTAGCTCCCCAGTACTTGAGCGAGCTCTTAACGCATTATACTCCATCACGTCTATTGCGGTCTCAAAACTCTGGCCAGTTGATAATACCTAGAATATCAAAATCAACTGCAGGCGGTCGATCCTTTTCCTATTTAGCACCCAAACTCTGGAACAGCCTTCCTAGCATTGTTCGGGAAGCAGACACACTCTGTCAGTTTAAATCTAGACTAAAAACGCATCTCTTTACTATGGCATACACATAAAACATTTTAATTTATATTTTATTCAAATTGTTAGGCTGCATTAACTAGGTCAGCCGGAACCGGGAACACTTCCCATAACACCTGATGTACTCGTTACATCATAAGAGGAATGGCATCTACGCTAATGTTAGTCTCTCTGTTTATCTCGAGGTTTACTGCAGTCAGCCGGATCCGGGCCGTATCCAGATCAGATGGTGGACCAGCGCCCAGACATTACCAACTCATCCCTGAAGTGTCTGCAGAGACCGTGTCAATTAGTCTACCCTCTGAAATTGCTCATCGACATGGCATCCTCAATGGATCCATCTCCGGCGTGATGACTCCGATATTTCGAATATTCCTATTTAATAATTGTTTAATTGACACGCCATCCTCAATAAACCCGGTGTGATAATCCGATCTAATATTACTTCTGACCTATAAGGCTGCCAAAATAATAAACATACACTGTTTGTTAATTGGCCAGAGGAGAACTGGCACCCCGACTGAGCCTGGTTTCTCCCAAGGTTTATTTTCTCCATTAGGACACCTGATGGAGTTTTGGTTCCTTGCCACTGTCGCCTCTGGCTTGCTCAGTTGGGGACACAAAATTTTCAAATAAATATCCAAATAAATTTAATTACTAAACTAAATTATATCAACTACATATATATGATAATTGAAATGAGCTGATGACATCACCGTTTTCTCCAGAGCGGCTGTACAGCCGAATCAAATTCTGTTCATTATTTTCCTGTTTAACACTGTGAAGCTGCTTTGAAACAATCTGCATTGTAAAAAGCGCTATATAAATAAAGTTGACTTGACTTGACTTGACTTGACCAGGCGGGCAAGCTGACACTGCTGACACTATTTTGAATACAACCGATCCTCATTGTTCTTAATAATGTTTTAAATTTATATTAGTTAGGCTAGTAGTTTTAGCTGTGGTATCAAAATTGGAATAAAGAAATTAGAATTTTCACTGGTTTCTAAAATTTTGGTGTCATAAACAAAATAGCTTTATGGCTGGTAAAAAAAATATATATGGCTGGTAAATTTTCCATCGGCTATTGGCAGGCAGTGTTGGGAAGTTTACTTTGGAAATGTAATAAGTTACAGATTACAAGTTATCCTATTTAAAATGTAATAAGTAGTGTAACTATTTCAGTACTATACTTTTTTGATTACTTTCTAATTTTCAGCACTGGAACGCATTTTTATCACTCGCCATCGTGGCAACTCTCAGACAAGTTGTAGCCTAAGGCTTTCAGTGGCGATGTGGATTGATGTAATTGGCAGACGCTGCAAATTCAAACGAGAGCCAATCAAAAGCATCAGAATAGCATTGCTTTACTAAACGGCCTTTAAATGGCATGCACATTTAAAAAAGGCAAAGCAACAAATGAATATTATTCAACATATCCTAGCTTTTTACAGAAAATATTCAGATGTAACCCCCTTTGTAATCATTAACAGTAAAAAAAAATTCTCAGTAACTGTAACTGATTAAAGTTACATTTATTTTGTAATTAAATTACGTAATGCCGTTACATGTAACTAGTTACTCCCCAACACTGTTTGGCAGGTGTGGCAAAAAGTTTTAGGCCCTGTGTGTAATGCAGGCGGCCTTTTATGTGCACTCCATGTGACTTCATAGGACTGCCGTCAGCCAATCAGATTGGCATGACACTGGTCCACACTGAAAGCATCCCCATAGCATCAACACCATGACCCATCTCAGGGAACTTGCACTACAGCTTCTTCCATTCAGTAGTCTTAGACTAAGTGTTTGAGTTTTCTTCTTCAGCCTCTCCTTTTACTTTATCTTTCAGCCATCAAAAAGGTGTAGAATTGTTTTGTTATAGTAATGTGTCTTTTGGCTGTATTTTGATTGTGTTGAACACTTAAATGCCAGCATGACATGGTGGTTTAAATGATGCTTGTTTTGTTTGTAAAATTGACAGTATAGTTGTTGCACTGCTTTCTGCAAACACTAATGCTACAAGCAATAACCAAAAAGAGTGGGCTTTTTTTTCAGTGGTATGGCAACCGAAGATGCGAATCACTTCCTTTTTAGATTTTGTCAATCTAAATGAGTTGTGTCTGCTTTTATCTTGTTCTCGTTCCCAGCTTTGGTGTTTAACAGGTTTTTGATGTGCTGCTGTTGTTGGGGGTGGCATAGATTTTTCATGGACGCCTACACGGTTACACAAATACAAGATATGAACAAACATTAAACATTTATTTTATGAAGATATTTTCTAATTAAGGAGCTAGGCTTTGTTGGATTTAGCTCAATTTTTTGTCCCCAAACCATAACAAGGCATGTACACCCGTGAAGAGGTAGATCTGCTGTGATGCTGTTCCATATAAACATGTTTCATAAATTCAAGGCAATTTCACAAAGGCAGAGAAAAAACGCATTTTTATCACTGTACTTCAGGCAGAAAAATATGTCAATGAATATTGCTGTAATAAATGAAACCTTATTTTATGTATAAATTTCAAATATTGTGAGTTTAATGAAGTCAAAACTAGAAAATCACAAGCTAGAACCAAGAAAAGAAAAAAGGCTTATACTGTATCATGGATGAGTCACTCTTCAGAGCTAACACTGTGCTTCCTTTGATGTATCACTTCATTTCCCAGTCACAACTTGACTCTATCAAACTTTAATGAAACATCCTCATCACAGCTACAGATTAATCCCTTCATGGATGAGAATATTCCCACACTGACGTCAGAATATATGTGTTTAACAGAATGTGTTTCTTATTACACCCATTACAGCTCAGCATGCTAAATTACATGAGCAGAAAGTAATAATTGAGTTTTTAAAATGTTTTTAAAGGCTTTCTTTATTTTGTTTCTTCAATTCATTCACAATATATAGAATGAATTACAAGTTTAGGCAAAATTCAGAATTGGAAAACACACTCCCTTTTAATTTTAAAGTTGGAATCTGAATTGCATTGGCCATACCACACAGGATGTTGAATCCGAAAGCCTCTTTTTGTGTATATTTGTGTGTTCTGACCCATCGATGCATGGACTCCACTAGACCCCTGAAGGTGTGCTGTGGTATCTGGCACCAAGAGGTTAACAGCAGATCCTTTAAGTCCTGTAAGTTGCGAGGTGGGGCCTCCATGGATCGGACTTGTTTGTTCAGCACATCCCACAGATGCTCGATTTGATTGAGATCTGGGAAATTTGGAGGCCAAGTCAACACCTCAAACTCGTTGTTGTGCTCCACAAACCATTCCTGAACCATTTTTGCTTTGTGGCAGGGCGCATTATCCTGCTGAAAGAGGCCACAGCCACCAGGGAATACCGTTTCCATGAAAGGGTGTACATGGTCTGCAAAAATGCTTAGGTAGGTTGTACGTGTCAAAGTAGCATCCACATGGATACCAGGACCCAAGGTTTCCCAGCAGAACATTGCCCAAAGCATCACACTGCTGGTCTGCAGCTATGCAGCCCCATATACACAACAAACTACGATGTACTGTGTATTCTAACACCTTTCTATCAGAACCAGCCTTCACTCCCCACGTGCATCAATGAGCCTTGGCCGCCCATAACCCTGTCGTCGGTTCACCACTGTTCCTTCCTTGGACCACTTTTGATAGATACTGAACAATGCAGACCGGGAACACCCCACAAGAGCTCCTTACGCTTACCCATTTTTCCTGCTTCTAACACATCAACTTTGAGGACAAAATGTGCACTTACTGCCTAATATATCCCACCCACTAACAGGTGCCGTGATGAAGAAATAATCAGTGTTATTCACTTCACCTGGTCATAATGTTATGCCTGATATATTATCTTGCAAAAAAAGTAATTAAATTGCCTCTTAATTTTAAGTGGACAGCAATATATTTATGTTTCACAACTTGAAGAAATATGTTTATTTGGGGTCTATAAAAGTTAAATAAACATTTAATCATCTATAAGCATTTAACAGATTTATATGTACACTAATTAAAAACTATGCATTTATTTCCATGATGGAAATGACAGCATTAATGATCACATCCATCATCTTTCAGTTGAAATAGCCGATGGTTTAGAATTCGCTGTTAGCCTCCCGAGCATCATTAATTCATGAAACTAAGCATGTTTGCTCAGAATGACTTGCTCTCCATATGTACAAACAAAGTTTTGATAAGTTTGGATTTTATGCACACAAGATATAGGCATAATAGGCCATACCAATCTGCTAAATGGCTTAATAGATCAAAATTCTTTTCATAACTTTTTGTCAGCATAGTCTAGAGCTGATGTGTGCATACAAAGTTTGGTCAAGGTCGGAAAAAGTTTTTTTTTTAACAAATTAGAATAATGGATACTGTTTTTAGATAACCATAAAAATAGATTTACTACTGGTATGGCTTAAAGCAAGAAATCAGAAGAAACAAGACATTTGATTCTTTCACACATGGTTGCACAATTATTAGCTAAAACATAAAGTTGTTTATTATAGTGCCACCTTGTCTGCCCAGGCAGCTCACCAAAAGCCCTTATGAGGCTGAAGAAGACACATAGTCCTCAGACTTCTCCTCACCCATTGTGAAAGGGGATGCACATTGTAGAAGCATTCATTCAAAGACAGGATGATAATTCATTGGTGTTTTGCATGCCCCTCTTTGCCACAAGATGGAGCTATTAATCAGATTTTTCATTTACGCTAACACAAATTTCATACTCAAATTTAATATATTTTTTTAAAGCTATAAATGAGTTATAACATGCACAGAATATGTAATATTCAGGTTGTTTTGAGGCTTTGTTTTGTATGATTATATAATTTGTGACTACTGACTATAAGTGATTTTAAGATTAAAATCTGATTAAATGGGCTGAGATTGTTTTAAAATAAACATATGCATGTCTGTGAAAGAATATTCATTTAAATTATTGTGATTATTTATTTTTTGTATTTATTTACCATGATGCAGAGCAGAAACCAAACCAAAACCCCCCAAAAATTCCTTGAATTAATTCCCAGCTTTTGTTGATTATTTATTAGTTCAGCTGCAAACGTAGTTTCTTTGTTCTACTGCTCAGGTGACAGAGTGATCTGACATCAGGAGAGTGTCATGAGCACAGAAAAAGAGCGCAGCGTCCTGAATGATGGCGATGAGGAGAAGGAGGTGAAGGATGAGAAGACCGGAGAAGAGCTGGAGGAGCTGAGGGCTCAGGTACTGCAGCTCCTGCTCGAGCTGGAAGAAGCTCGAGACACGTCTCAGAAACATGAGGAGAGCTTTCTGGAGCTGCAAGGTGAGACTCCCTGAAAAACACAGTAATGACCTTACAGTTAAAGAGGTCATGTCATAGTTTTTATTTCTCTCTCTCTCTCTCTCTGATCATTTGAAATAAACACAAAGGTTTTGAGTCACATGCCACAAAGTTGCAGAAATACAGAAAGAGTCATTTTTGTGCCTTGGTTTCAATAAATGAAATGGATATATTTATATAGTGCTTTAATATGTACTACTGTACACCCAAAGCGCTTTACAATCATCATCAGTGGATGTCCTTACCATCCACTGATGATGCGACGGCAGCCACAGAACAACGGCGCCAGTGTGCTCACACCAGCGATAGGTGGAGAGCAGAGAGAGTGATAAAGCCAATTCAAAGCATAGGGATTATTATTAGGATGCCATGATTAATAAAGGCCAATGGAGGGAATTTGGCTAGGATAACACTAGGGCCCTATTTTAACTATCTGAGCGCATGGTCTGAAGCTCACGGCGCAGGTGCAATTAGGACGTATCCGAATCCACTTTTGCTAGTTTAACGACTGAAAAAACGATCGGCGCGCCAGACGCATGTTCCAAAAGTTGTACCTAGTCTCATGGGTGTGTTTTGGAGTCACGAGTGTGTTTTGGGTGTAATGTGCAATAAACCAATCAGAGTCTCATCTCCCAGTCCCTTTAAAAGCCAGTTGCACTTGCACCATGGCAAATTCACTATTTACATGGCGGCATTTGCGAGCTAAAAGACTGAACACTTCTCCAGAGAGGAATCCTTTTATTTTTAATATTTAAAAAATGTTTGTGTGGGTTGGCGCCCCCTGCTGGCCTCACTAACACCTCTTCCAGCAGCAGGTTTTCCCAGGAGGTCTCCCATCCAGGCTCAACCGTGCTTAGATTCAGTGGGCGACCAGTCTTGGGCTACAGGGTGATATGGCTGTTCTTTTTGTACTAGGGAGGATGTTTTGAATGATGGAATTTATTAAATGTTTTTATAATACAATGGTTAAATGTCAAACTAGTAACTTTAAGCAATTAATTATTTATAATAGACTACATATTTTGTATACAATGAATTATATGACTTATATTATCTGCATAAACCATATTCAAATTATACAAAACCTAAACTCAGAATGTTGACCCTCTAATAATTGTAATGAAATTTGCATTGGACAAATGACTAATTACAGTAAGTATTAGTATTGTGCTCAGTGTCCTTAAAAAAGATGTTTCTTTACTGAAAGTTATTTGTCAGATATAGTTAAATGTGGTCTGTCTGTGTATTTAGCTCAATGAGTTGTTTTACTCAATGACAGGCCCAGTAAAATAGTTTATATATAGCCCTTTATGTCTCTTTAATGAGTCACCTGCTATATAGCAGACAGACTCCTGGGACTCTGGTAATGATCTCGGTGTGCGGGGGTCTGTGACTGTGAGCTGTTTGTGTGTAACACGACAGGCATGTGAAATGACAGCTGCATGCTGAAGGAAGATTCCAGACGGGTTGTCCGGACCAGCTCTAGGGCAGCAGATGCTTTTTATTCCTGGATCATCTCCAGTCACCACCATGCTCTGCTGTTCCTGCTCATTCATGATTGCAGACATAGCATAGATCAGTCTCACCCTCTAAAGTTGTGCAAAAGAGGTTTCAAGTATTTTGAGCTGCGCACTTTGTTACTGTTTTCTCATGCCTGAAACAGAACATATAGTATAAAGACCTAGAAATTAGACGCTCTAAACTAATGTTTAAAGAAAGGGGGGAGGGGATACTCTCCATGTATTAACATGTTTACTGTATGTATACACCGATGTATGTATACAAATCAACATTTTGTCCTCAAAGTTGATGTGTTAGAAGCAGGAAAAATGGGCAAGCGTAAGGATTTGAGCGAGTTTGACAAGGGCCAAATTGTGATGGCTAGACGACTGGGTCAGAGCATCTCCAAAACTGCATCTCTTGTGGGGTGTCCCCGGGCTGCAGTGGTCAGTATCTATCAAAAGTGGTCCAAGGAAGGAACAGTGGTGAACCAGAGACAGGGTCATGGGCAGCCAAGGCTCATTGATGCACGTGGGGAGCGAAGGCTGGCCCGTGTGGTCCGATCAAACAGATGAGCTACTGTAGCTCAAATTGCTCAAGAAGTTAATGTTGGTTCTGAAAGAAAGGTGTAAGAATACACAGTGCATCGCAGTTTGTTGCGTATGGGGCTGCATAGCCGCAGACCAGTCAGTGTGCCCATGCTGACCCCTGTCCACCGCCGAGAGCACCAACATTGGGCACGTGAGCATCAGAACTGGACCACGGAGCAATAGAAAAAGGTGGCCTGGTCTGATGAATCACGTTTTCTTTTACATCACGTGGATGGTAGGGTGCGTGTGCATAGCTTACCTGGGAACACATGGCACCAGGATGCACTGTGGGAAAAAGGCAAGCTGGCGGAGGCAATGTGATGCTTTGGGCAATGTTCTGCTGGGAAACCTTGGGTCCTGCCATTCATGTGGATGTTACTTTGACATGTAAATGGTTCATTGTAAAAAAGCGCTATATAAATAAAGGTGACTTGACTTACCACCTACCTAAGCATTGTTGCAGACCATGTACACCCTTTCATGGAAACGGTATTCCCTGGTGGCTGTGGCCTCTTTCAGCAGGATAATGCACCCTGCCACAAAGCAAATATGGTTCAGGAATGGTTTGAGGAGCAGTGAGGTGTTGACTTGGCCTCCAAATTCCAAAGATCTCAGTCCATTTGAGGGATGTGCTGAACAAACAAGTCTGATCCATGGAGGCCCCACCTCGTAACTTACAGGACTTAAAGGATCTGCTGCTAACATCTTGGTGCCAGATACCACAGCACACCTTCAAGGGTCTAGTGGAGTCCATGCCTCGACGGGTCAGGGCTGTTTTGCCAGCAAAAGGGGGACCAACACAATATTAGGTCATAATGATATGCCTGATCGTTGTATATCAGTCCCATAGCCACCACTGACATTAAGCGGGACAAAGCCTCCTGTAGCAATGTTCATAGTTTAGGGAAGAAGGAGGCGGGAACAGGACGGTCCTCTCCCTTCTTGCACTGTCGTCACTCCTCCTTTTATCCTTCCAGAGCTCCTCCTTGAGACTCAAGAACAGTGTGTTTCACAGGTGACGCTGATTAGCACTCGGCCTCACTCTGTTTCCATGGCTCTTAGCCCCGTCCTGCTTGCCACACCTCCCCTGCTTAGTTTTGGGTTGCTAAAGTCTTTTAATTTTACTGTGATTATTTACTCTCTCTTAAATATTTTCCTTGCACATAAATGTCCATCCATTCTCCAAACCGCTTGTCCTCTGAAGGGTCGTGGGGATGCTGGTGCCATAATATTAATGTTCTGGAGATTTTTTATTTCGTTATTATCTTAAGAAAATTTTTGTTGTTCTGTATAATATGAAAAAAGTTTTCTGGTCCTTTTTTATGTAGGTTGTCTTTAACTGCTATGTACTTATGTCTGAAAAATAATAATTGTTTTGTTCAGTGTACTTATTGTGTTGATGTAAAAACACTTTTGCTGCTATTGTGATATGGTCATGGTATGAGACTAAGGGTAGGATTAAGGGTGGGGGATGTAAGGGAATATAATTTTGGATCAAATTACAGAAATTAATTACAGGTGTAATTATAATTTTTAAAATACAAGTACAACTTAAAAACATGTATGTACACAATAAGTGCATTGTATCAAATTATTAATTTAAATGTTAGTACAAAGCAGATGTATTAATGTAGTGCATTTACCTAATTTAACAGTATATATTTTTTTGTGGTGTGTGATTTCCTAAACTTCGTTACATATAATTGTCTCTTTTCTTAAGAGAGAGACTGAATGAAAGGCAGAATGCATTACATTTTGCAGCAAATTAAACATTTGAGATTACTAATTGCGTTAACTCAAAATATTCTGATAAAGAAAAATGATAAAATAAAAGATAAAAGATATTTAATAATTTTCTTTGAGGCAATGTCAGGATTAGGTTTCATTCCTGTGTGTTTGTTTCTTGGTTACTGAATACGTTCAGCTGTCTGTCAAGTTCCCTGTGTAATTATACTCCCTTACTGAATTCGGAACCGCATACTAGTGCTCTTACTACTTTTACAATATCTTTGATCAAATGACAGGAATAGGAGTAGTATATAGTATGCGGTTCTGAATTCACCACCCGTCTCATTCAGTTCATGGTTGGTTCTCATCTGTAGTGTTAATGTTATGATTCTCTATGCCTTTATCTATGTATTCTCATTGTGTTAGTATTTGATCCTCATTGTCATGATTCTGTTAACTACCATATCAGTTGTGATGTAATTGCAAGTAAACTAGAATAATTGCAAAATAATTACAAGTAAACTAGAGCTGTGTCTGAAATTACATGCTTTCAGAGTATGTACTAAATTAAGGAAAGAATTTACTTGGCCATTGAAAATTCACAGAAATGTGAACAAACTTTTTATGAGTGGGGGATCCTCTACATCTGATAAGTAGGCTCAATTCCATAGAAAAAATTGGCAGTATATAGACTACAGGTGAAAACCAGCCTATTTCAAGCCTTGCCCTGAACCTGCATATTTCACTGGTTTGGGGTATAAAATACAGTCAAACAACAATTGTTCTGGTAGTCGAATTTGAGTGGACAAATAGTGTTTCAAGAGTGACAAAACTTTGCATAACAATATAACTGTATCACTTCACTTGAAACTAACTTTTTTTGCCAGAGCAAAAATAAATTTAAGTTCTATCATATAAGCCCTGTCACAAGCTAAGCTTGGACTTGACACACATGCACACATCACTGATTACGCCGACATTTAACATCTTATAAATCAGAAGGTGTTGTGTAATTGTTTTACTCATTTCAAATGAGTGCAATACTGGTTTTTGTTTTTGTCTGTTTGCTCCAACATTTTGTTCAATTCAATTATTTATAAAAAAAAAAAAAAAAAAAAAAACTCACAACCCAGTTTAATTTCAGTCAGAATTACCTTTATTTCTTGTGAGAATCCCCCAAACCTTTTGTTTTGTCTGTAGGTCTTCTATTTTTCCAGCTGGATCAAACTGTTTTTATAGCATTAGCATGCTCCTAATTGGACTGAACCATTTGTAGTTTTGTCTGGGGGAGGGGGAATAGCAGCTGAATGATTCTTTTCTTTTCCTTTTTTTATTCTGTATCTAGTGTGTTTAAGTACCCATGGGTTTATACCGATTGTTATGTGTGTATATGTTTAGTGTTTCATTATTTTTATACTTTTGTGTATATGGCATTCTATGGTTGGCCCCGGCTTGTTCAATTGGTACCTTATAAATGGGGAGCTGTAGAGCTTAAGGATCAGGCTTGGTTTGTTGAAGGACAAAGGCTAGACCTGTTGTAGGTTGGACCAAATTACTTGGTGTAGGCTTTCTTTGCACATTGTTGGTTGCAGTGTTCAGTTTTTTTTTGTATTTCAGTATGTGACCATGTAAATATTTTTTCCCCCACCTCATTTCCATATTAATAAAACCACCTTCTTTGGGATCCACCGAACCTCTGTCCAGCTTGTTAAAATGTATTTCCTATGACCACTGGGCCATCTCTTACAAGCCCACTTTGATTATCTGCAATCTCATACCTCTACACTTTTATGAAAAAAAAAACATATCTGTGCTCGTATTAGATACAACAGCGCCCTTGCTTGTGTGATATAGTTTTTTTTAAATATATAATTGTGTTAATGTTCTAATTACCTAATTATTTCAAATTACGGCACATGCTTTTAATGCAAAATGCTGAACAGTTAGTTCATGCGTTCATGACCTCAAGGCTAGATTATTGTAATTCTCTACTGGGTGGTTGCCCTGCTCGCTTAATAAATAAACTGCAGCTGGTCCAAAACGCAGCAGCTCGAGTGCACTGGCTCCCTATTAAACATTGTATACATTTTAAAATCTTGCTAATTACTTACAAAGCACTAAATGGTTTAGCTCCCCAGTACTTCTTAACGCATTATACTCCATCACGTCTATTGCCGTCTGAAAATTCTGGCCAGTTGATAATACCTAGAATATCAAAATCAACTGCAGGCGGTCGATCCTTTTCCTATTTAGCACCTAAACTCTGGAACAGTCTTCCTAGCATTGTTCGGGAAGCAGACACAGTTTAAATCTAGACTACAAACACATCTCTTTACTATGGCATACACATAGAACATTATCAATTTCTATTATTCAAATCAGTTAAATGATTGTTTAAGGCTGCATTAACTAGGTCAGCCGGAACCGGGACCACTTCCCATAACACCTGATGTACTCGTTACATCATAAGAAGAATGGCATCTACGCTACATCTATGTTAGTCTCTCTGTTTATCCTGAGGTTTACTGCAGTCAGCCGGATCCGGGCCGTATCCAGATCAGATGGTGGACCTGCGCCTAGACATGACCAACGCATCCCTGTAAATGCTGCATCGACACGACACATTAAACCCGTCTCCGGCATGATGACTCCAATCTTTCAAATAATCTTACAAATATCTTTCGATCTAATATGACTTCTGACCTGTAATGTTGCCAAAATCATAATCATACACTATTTGTTCGTCTGCCAGAGGAGAACTGGTCCCCGACTGAGCCTGGTTTCTCCCAAGGTTTTTTTCTTCATTCTGGCCACTGAAGGAGTTTTGGTTCCTTGCCACCGTCGCCTTTATCTTTTGGCTTGCTTAGTTGGGGACACTAAAATTTAAATTATGTTACTGATCTGCCCACATTGACACTATATGATAATTGAAATGAGCTGATGACATCACCGTTTTCTCCAGAGCGGCTGTACAGCCGAATCAAATTCTGTTGCATTATTTTCCTGTTTAACACTGTGAAGCTGCTTTGAAACAATCGGCATTGCAAAAAACACTATATAAATAAAGGTGACTTGACTTCTCTATCCCTGTTCAGGTCTTCTGGAGGAGGAACGTTTAGCTAGTGCTCATCAGGCAGAGGCCTTCACAAGACAGATCCAGCGTCTGCAAGGTAACAGAGACTCTGAATTGATATGAAGTTGCCCCACAGAAATATTTACTTAAAATATCAATATTATTGCATTAGATGACAAATATCAAAGCATATGCACACTTTTAATTTAAAATACTTGGAAGGAAGGAAGTGAAAAAACATTTGCTGCCACGCTTTGACTGAGTTTGTAAAAGTCATACGTTTCTTATTATCTCCCAACCCCTGTAGCCCAGCTTCGTTCTGTTCAGGAAGAGATGGACAGTCTAGAGGAGGAGAAGGAGAGCGAGCTTCTGGAAGCGCAGGAAGAACTGCGGACGGCACAGGAGGAGGTGCTGGTGCTGCAGCAGGCGGCAGAGGAGGCTGCGGCTGAAAGGGAGAATGACATCGCCAGTCTGCAGGAGGAGCTCTGCCGTTTACGGGCTGAAATATCACGACTGGAGAACACGGGACAGGAGTATGAGCTGGAGATCGTCACGCTCCGAGCAGAAATAGAGATGAAGAGTCAGTTCCGTCAACAGCAAAGGAAAGAGGGTAAGAGCAAAACACAAGACTAAAATAGCTTTTAGTCAGATGTGTTAAGATGTAGAAAAAAAGTGAACCTTTTTACTTATATACCAAGTACTAACATAAGCAGTTGTGAGAACCTTATTATAATGTATTACACAAATGACTGAGAAATAATAAACTAAAATGGGGTGGTGGTGGGATGCAGAAACCCGTCGAAGAACATAGGTGAGTTGGCCATGTATATATATATATATATATATATATATATATATATATATATATATATATATAGGCCTCATCTCTTGCTGATTGGCTAGGCAATTTGAACGTGTTCCTCCCGAACTTTGTTAATAAAACATCATTTATGGCAACTATTTTCATAGACTTGCTATTGTCAATAGATATGCAGACATGCTGTTGTGAGCATGTAAGATATGCTGCTGCATGAACAGACATATAAATCCTGTAGCAGATCTAGGCAGGTGGAGCTGGGGGAGGTGGAGGACTTCAGAGGAACCAGCTTACAGTGAACACTGAACCAGATGTTGAGCAAAGAATCTAATTGCCTGCAGATTGAATACAGGCCAATCGTCTTGTGCCATATAGTAAATGATGTGATTGCTAGCAGATTACATGTAAAGAACCTATCAGCCCGTGGCCTCTAGAGTTTCATGATTGAACTAGACATATATTAAAAATTAAATACAATATTTTTAAGACTTGACTAATTAATTACAATTAATGTAGATGTTACGTAATGTGTAGTATAAAACTCATGACGAGGAAGACTTCAAGGAGACAGGCTTTAATAACAAATACTCAGGAAACGGGCTAAACTCAGGAGCAATACACATAAATAACCACATTTACATTTAATGAGAACGGACAGAGACTAAGGGAGAACTCAAGTATAAATGCATAGACCAAACAAGGGGAACTAATGAGATAATTGAAATGGCACAGGTGAAAGACATAACCAATTAAACAGACTAGGGAAAATTAGGTCACAGGGACTGAACCAAAAACACAATGAAGGGGGAACACAGAACATACACGTTACAGTACGCCCCCTTCCAAAAACGTGTGTCTTTGTGCCGTAACTAGACCAACTGAGGAGGGAGGAAAGGGGCTCTGGAGGAGGGCGTAAAGCAAAAGAAAACACTGAGCCCGGTGAACATAATACTATCCATGGAGGAGTGGAAGGTAAGAGGAGCCAGGAGCAGGAGAAGCCAGGATGTGAGCCAGGGACCAGCCAGGACGAGGCCCCAGGGCGGAGTTGAAGGTGGGAGGAGCCATGGTGCCGACTTGATGAAAGGTACCCTGGGGACGACCGACAGAAATGCAGCTGTAGAAGGAGGAGAGACAGGTGGAGATGACAAGCTGATGAGCCCATGCGAGACCGATGGTACTGGAGACGAGATGTCTGAGGTGAAGACGGTTAAACAGAGGACAGAGGCTGAACCAATGGGACAGAGGATGGAGGCGAGGCCGGGGGGAAGGCGGAGCCAGATGGAGCCGAAGGTGCAGGCAGGTTGATGGCTGACCAAGGCGAAGCCGGAGGGACGAGGGAGCCTGGAGAAGCCGTATGGCCTGTGGTTTCCGGTGGAGCCGAGGGAGGAGCCAGGGTGTAGCCGATGTGTCGACATGCAGCGGTGGAGCGAAGGGCACAGAGGCTGGAGGCAGAGCTTGGGGACCCTCTGTGCTGGATGAAGCTGGTGGCTGGAAGACACTGGGCAGGTCCTCAATGTCAATCAGAGCTGCAGAGGGGCTGAAGGCCAGCAGCGGGGCTGAGGAACTGGCTGATTGAGGAGGTGGGAGAGGGAGGCTGGGTGGGCTTTCTGAAGAGACAAAAGATGCGGGAGATACAGGAGACGCTGGAGAAACAGGGGGCCTAATAATAACTTATCCAAAAAAGTCCATTAAATTTACCTCAAAAATGTCCTTCAGTTCCTCGGAATACCTTCCAGAATCCTTAACTAACACATCCACTGTGTCAGTGTTGTGGGCGGGGCTCTCCTCCCAGCCCTCGAACCCCACAAGCACTCCCTCAGCGACGCACGATGTTGCCGGCTCACGCACCTGGTCAGACTCTAGCAGTGGTCCGGGCTCCGGGGCGATGACTCCTTCTGACCTCTTCTCTGGTTCGGGCTCATCCATCGCAGCAGGCCGGTCTCCACGGTCTGCAGTGGGCACAGGAAACTCCATCATGCCAGTCGCGGTCAGTGGTGAATGGCTGGTCTCTGGCGGCAGTGGAGGGGGACTGGTAATGCTGTCATCTTCAGCAGGGCCGATGGTAAATGGCGAGTTGTTATTTACCTGTACCCACTCCACGAAGACGGCAAAATCCTTACGAGGACCGCTCGCTGAGGCTGGAGATGTAGAACACGTAGAGCGAGCGATCGGAATAGTGCGTTAGGCACGCCAACTCCAAAAAATCCTTGGTATGTGACTCCAGGGAGCGTTCCTTCTGCTCCAGGCATAGCAGGGGCAACTGCAGGAATGTTGGAGAAAGAAACAAGGAGAAGGAAAAAAAAAAAAAGAAAAAAACTAAAATGCAGCAAAAAACTGTATTGGTCTCTTCTTCTGTTACGTAACGTGTAGTATAAAACTCTCACGATGAGGAAGACTTCCAGGAGACAGCCTTTAATAACTCAGGAAATACTCAGGAAACAGGCTAAACTCAGGAGCAATACTCATAAATAACCATGCTTACATTAATGAGAACAGACAGAGATTAAGGGAGAGCTCAGGGTATAAATGCATAGGCCAAACCAAGGGAAACTAATGAGATGATTGACATGGCACAGGTGAAAGACATAACTAATTAAACAGACTGGGGAAAACTAGGTCACAGGGACTGAACCAAAAACACAATGAATGGGGAACACAGAACATACATGTTACAGTGGAACACTGTCCATTTATTATAATTTCAGAAACCTGGTCCCAAAAGCTAGAAACGAGGATTCTGATAATCTCAATATAAAGTTCTGTCATGAAACTTTAGATGGTGCAGGCTAATAGGTCCTTTAACTACCTGCTCGTAATCACATCGTCATCTTTAGGGCACAGCTGATTGGTTCCTGCTGTATCAGTAGCCAATGAGCTTGTACGCTTAACCTTCAAATACTCGGGTAGCATTTGCTTTAGCAGTGCAGCGCACTTTCAGAAACTCTCCACCTTCTCCAGCTCCACCTGTATAGATCTGCTACGGGTAATTCATGTGCGCTCTATGGTAGAGTAGTTCAAATAATTGTAATTTTTGTTCCATGTAATGTGCTGATGTTTTTATTTAGACAATGTCTGAAACATCCACTAATGTCCATGTTGACATCATCAAATCAATGCATGATAAATTCACTTAATTTCTAAAGCTGGTTAGCGTCCTGCAGTGATGACCATAAATCACACTAGTTTTAATAAAGGGTGGAACCCTGAAGCATTTCAGAAACATTTGCAGCACTCAGTGTCCAGCGGGAAGAGCTCTTGCAGAATAGCAGATGGTGTGGGTCATTGTCATTGTTATGTGAAGATGCAGTAAACTCTGACACTGAAGCTTTTGAGAGCATGGATGACTACATGCATCCCACTGGATGGAATGATTGTTCCAGTCAATGTAAGGCCAAGAAAGAGGTGAAGAAAAGTACTATGTATCAGTCACAATGTCAGTGAAAGCATTTGTGGGGATGTGTTGTAAATAATTGAATTGTTATTTCCAGGTATAGGGTTAGCAGATATAAATAAGGTGGTTTCAGGTAAGCACTGTAGTCTTACATAATGTGCAATAATAAATAATAATCAAAAAAATAAATCCCTTACACTCACTTAAAATACAATTGCTTTGTGTATAGAGTGTCTTTCTACAAACATAAACTAGTTAACATTGTTAATGTCCATGTAAAGCTCATAGCTTTCTTTCTTGCATTACTTGATTAGGTGATGTGGGTCAAATGATGGATGAATGTAAGAGTCTGAAGGAACAATGCCATGCACTGCAAGATGAAAACTCTAGACTGACTCATAGATTGCAGATGCTACAAAAGAGGAGGTGAGCAACTACATCTTTTGATACTCAGTTGTCTCCAGTTCTTGCATTTTTTGACATCTGGAATTTGTGAAAATTGTACAATTGTTGAATGAATGCATTTATCACAACTTTTGGACAAACTATTTTTGAAATTCTCTTTCTGGTGTTGACATAATTCCTATTGAAACTGGAAACTGGGGCTGAATTACCAGAGTTCTTTGTTTTTAAAGAAATTGCAAATATGCTTTAGTTTACAGCACAGCCTGGAAAATCCATTCAGAGTTAGGGAGGTATTGAGGGTGGAGGGAGATTCACATTCCAGTAAGCACAAAACTTAAAAACCTTTTTATAAAATCTAGTGGTGGTATTGGTGGTACTGACCACACATTTCACAAAATAAGATATGTGTCAATGAAGCTCGCACCAAATCCTTCAACATCATTCTGTCACTCCTTACTATCTTCACGTGATAAGTGAAGTCTCTGTTGTGCCGCTTCCACCGCAACAGCGCGGATCTCGTGCCGGAGCTTGTATTATGTTCAGTGGGGGAACTTCTAACTTCCGACCGCCACCCTGCGTTTCACTTGTAGCTGAAATATGCTGTGAATGACTCCATAACCTGTCCATAAAAAAACAGTGAACAGCTTTGAGGACATATTTTAACATCCTAAATATTTATATTCTGTATCTTTTTTAATAAAATCATAAAAAAGACTGAAAAGGCAAACGCAACACTCATTTAGGTGACTCATATCGTGCCCCTGTATGTTGCTTTGCATAGAATTAAACGATATACAGAACAATTACGAATTTATAGATAAAATTAAATATTCCCAAACCTGTATTTTACAGAAGACATGTACCTATTTGACGGAGCTGAGAATTGCTCTCTCCTGAAAAGGTAGCAAATAGCCCGCAATAAATAACTCAATCCCTGGGTTGTTATGTCTGACACAGGAGCTGGGTAACACAAACTACCCAAACACTGGGTTGTTACGTCTGAACCAGGAGCTGGGTAACACACAAACTACCCAAACACTGGATTGTTACGTCTGACAGAGGATCTGGATAACACAAAAAACACCCAAACACTGGGTTGTTACGTCTGACCCAGGATCTGGGTAACACAAACTACCCAAACACTGGGTTGTTACGTCTGACCCAGGATTTGGGTAACACAAACTACCCAAACACTGGATTGTTACGTCTGACCGAGGATCTGGGTAACACAAACTACCCAAACACTGGGTTGTTACGTCTGACCCAGGATCTGGGTAACACAAACTACCCAAACACTGGATTGTTACTTTTAAACCAGGAGCTGGGTAACACAAAAACTACACAAACACTGAAAAAAAGAGATTTTTTTAGAGTGTGTGCACATAATTATTTTTTTAAAATTCATATGCCCTCCTAATCTTTAATAAGAAACATTATGGTCCCCTCCCCCTCGGTGGAGGGCAGGACTAAATATCTCCACTCCACTCATGAGGTCCACAGAGGTGGAGCTGAACTAGGTCAAGCTTTACCCATTACATCCAGAGAGGGGGAGCTGGACGTCATTTGGCTCTGCAGTGAGCGCCACTTGTTCAGATCTGCCTCCATTTACTTAGCAACACCCAATTTCCAATGATCCAATCAATTCCTGAGGACGAAATCAAGTTCTGCCCTACATTTTTAGAATTTTTACTAACATGTAGATGTTTCTCCTGTAATTATGCATCTTCTTTTGGCTGTTATGTCACAGTTCAGACAGTTCCTACATATGTCTTAAAGAAGAACAAGAAGAGACAGAAGAGGGAAAATACATGCAGTGTGGAACAGAGACGGAAACTGGAGGTTCCTATATGAGTGTGAATCAGATGGGCTCTAACTGCAGGCTGGTGGATGCAGGTATCCAGAAGAATATATCGTTTGAAGGCAAACCCATCACCCCCACCAGCTGGACAGGAGGATTTTCAGAGATCCTCTCACTGAGAGATCAACTCAAACAGACAGAAGAGAAGGCCACACATGTGCAGCGAGAGGTAAACGCTCTGATATTAGTTTTTCAAATATTAAAGTTTTCTTAAGAATGTGTTTTGTACGTTTTGCTTAATTGTGTCTGTCAGTGTGATGGACTAAAGAATGAACTACAAAATCTGCGGGAAATGTATGAGACCAGTCAGAAGGAGCGAGCTGAACTGGAGCTAGAGTTACTGCGCTGCAGGGAAGAGCTGGAGAGAGCTGCTGATGTAAAAGAGGTACATTAGTTATATAAAAGTAGGCACATTTATATATACCTGAAAATAACATCTGAATAATATCCGAATTTAGGTACATTTTTGATTATATACATTTATAATCTTGGATATTATTATACTTTGATTAGAAATACAGAGGAACCGTCAGATTTAATGGTGATTAATGTGGTGTAAATGAACTGAATTCCACTGTATGCCTACACTTGATGAAGACAGACAAACTGTATAACATTTATGGGTGTTTCTACGGTAACACTTTAGAATAATGGTCATTAATAGGTAACTATGCAGGAAGTAATTCAGGACTAATGAGTAGTACTACATTAACACTTCAGCTGCTACTATTAACTAATATAGAAACGAGCTTAACTAATCAGTAATATCAAATATAGGATAATTCCTTATTAGGTAAGCAATAATTACTTAATGAGAATGGCATAATTAATAGGTAACTATGACAAATTATAAAGAATTACTAATTAATTATTAATCACAACATTAGCGTGTCTGAGATGTGAGCAATTGTCTTTTTTTACTCTCAACATGATTATAAAATGCATCACTTATCATGTGTTACCTAGTCACTATGCAGGACTACTGTGACTTGGACTATTATTTTAAAGCGAAAGCGATGTTTCAATAGGATGATATAGTTATGATAATAAGAATGTTCCAAGTGCCCAACCAAAGTGAACACCGATCACCATAATGGTGAGGTTTTTTCTTTTTTTGCTTGACAAAATGGCACTCAAACCAATCAATTAATCTTAACTTGGGTTTTCTGAGTAAATAAGGAATAGTATGTGAATAGTACAGATTACTAGATTTTTACAATTAAGTTAAGACATTAAGTAAAGTTAACTAAAAAAGTGTTAGGTAGAATCACTGTTGGATTTTAAGTCTCAGACACACAATAATGTTCTTGTTAGTTAATAGTTATTAATGAGGCCAGTCTCATTCAGTAATTATTGATTACTTAACAAGGAACTATCTCCTAAATTTTATATTACTTACTGATTAGTTAAGCTTGTTTCTATATTAGTTAATAGTAGTAGCTGAAGTGTTACTGTAGTACTACTCATTAGTCCTGAATTACTTCCTGCAGTTACCTATTAATGACAGACCATTATTCTAAAGTGTTACCGTTTCTACAAATATGAGCACTTCTGGCTCTGTGGACACTTTTAAAAATAAACTCTCTTTAAACACACATTTCATAATTGCACTGACAAATTATTTTAATTTCCACATTTAATTTAATATTAATTTAAACAAAACCCTAACCCTTTATACAAGTAATTTTGCTCAACACTTTTGTATTAAAAGAGGGCCAGATGTCCAAATTAAAGAGTCTCATTCTTCTACTTTACAGATATCAGGCAGGTCAGATAGTTTGGAGGTTGTGTGTCAGAGAGCGAGTGAAATCATTAGCAATGTATCAGCAAGCGATGATTTCAAGGAAACGTTAGCAGTGTGACAGTAAAAGAAGTAAGATCGACGATCGTTATTCCTAATCATCACTCACCAATAGGTTGATGACTTCACCTGTTTTCTCTGCTATTTTGAAATCCATTTCACATGTTATCAAACTCTGCGCACCACATGATTAAACATTAAGGTCAAGGATACCTTTGCCCTTTGGCTTCCATATTTAGTATGTCCCTTTTTTGCTTCAATGACAGTGGTACTCTATACTCTATAATTACACTTTTGACCCTTCCCTTGCACCTTAACCCACACTCAAATCTACCCATACCACCAAAGCTGTCCCTAACCATACCCATATGCAAGTGTTTTGTAATACAATATCATCACAATAAGTAAATTGTACTTTTGTACTTATTTTTTATGCAATTACATAGTAGTTAAAAACACCTTATATAGAGTGGGAACCAAGAAGTTCTTTGGTACAGTCCACATCTTGTGTTATTCAGGGCGGGAAAGAAACCTTTTGAGTTCACATGGTCTGTGCCACAAATTTGATTATTGACCTAGAAATAGAGCAAAATCCTAAATATTGAATCCCAGATGTACACCGGTCAGGCATAACATTATAGCACCTGTTAGTGGGTGGGATATATTAGGCAGCAAGTGCACATTTTGTCCTCAAAGTTGATGTGTTAGAAGAAGGAAAAATGGGCAAGCGTAAAGATTTGAGCGACTAGTCAGAGCATCTCCAAAACTGCAGCTCTTGTGGGGTGTCCCCGGTCTGCAGTGGTCAGTATCTATCAAAAGTGCTCCAAGGAAGGAAAAGTGGTGAACAGGCGACAGGGTCATGGGCGGTCAAGGCTTATTGATGCACGTGGGGAGTGAAGGCTGGGCCGTGTGGTCCGATCAAACAAACAAGCTACTGTAGCTCAAATTGCTCAAGAAGTTAATGCTGGTTCTGATAGAAAGGTGTCAGAATACATAGTGCATCGCAGTTTGTTACGTATGGGGCTGCATAGCCGCAGACCAGTCATCCATGTGGACGTTACTTTGACACGTACCACCTACCTAAGCATTGTTGCAGACCATGTACACCCTTTGATGAAAACGGTATTTCCTGGTGGCTTGCGCCCTTCCACAAGGCAAAAATGGTTCAGGAATGGTTTGAGGAGCACAACAACGAGTTTGAGGTGTTGACTTGGCCTCCAAATTTCTCATATCTCAATCCAATCGAGCATCTGTGGGATGTGCTGAAAAAACAAGTCTGATCCATGGAGGCCCCACCTTGCAACTTACAGGACTTAAAAGATCTGCTGCTAACATCTTGGTGCCAGATACCACAGCACACCTTCAGGGGTCTAGTGGAGTCCATGCATTGAGGGGTCAGGGCTGTTTTGGCAGCAAAAGGGGGACCAACACAATATTAGGAATATTAGGTCATAATGTTATGCCTGATCGGTGTATATTCTACACAGTGAGGTAGCTAGGTGAACATTCATAGCTATTTATATACTGTGTGTTTTAGCATGACTGGAGAACTGTATTGATCATTAAATCTGTTTTATAAAAATAAATAAATAAACCATGCCATAAACGGAGTGTCTATTTTCACCAAGTGCAAATAGCATGCCTTGTTAGATTGCAAAGAACTGCTACTTTTACATGGTGTAAATAGAATATATCACTATTTGCACTTAGTGTAAATATCATCTATCGCTAAGAAAATATGCTATTTTCACTTAGTTCAAACAGCCGCCGCCACAAATAAATGTGTATGATTTAATATTACAATCTATATTAAATAGGTATATATAAATATATATTAAATATAGTGCACATTCAGTCATTGCTTTTGTTCTCAGTCTCCATCTCCATATCTATCATGTCATCATCACTGTTTTCTCTTTTCCTTTCTAGGAATGATGCTCATAAAAACCATTGATTTGTTGCTGGCATTCTGAACTAAACCGTATAAAGAACAAAAGGTAACATTAAACTTTGAGATATTGTTATTCATGTTTTGGTCTTTATGGTGTTCTTTATGCTTATTTTTTTCTTTAAACAAACTTTATGCTTTCTAATGACTTTTGACATTGTCATATTGTTATTTATTTATTTTGTTGACAGTTTATTTTAACAAATAATCTTTCTATGACTGCAGGAAATACTTTAGTATAATAATGTGTGCCAGATTATTAACATTAAAATTATTTTTTTCTTTCATGTGTTCTCCCCTGATGACAACCACAAACATCAATATGATCAGCACTCATCACAGCCTCTACAATAACATCTGGAGTTCTGTTTTGTGTGTGTGTGTCATTTTGTCTTTTTGCAATAATAACCAAGACAAGAAGTTCCAGCCTGATCTGGATCACACATGACTGCTCTTGGTGAAATTCAAAAGCAGTGACCGCTCACCTCTGTTATATTCTCTGTTACATTTTTCCTATAATACTTCACATGTACTTTATATTAGTTTAGCAAAAGTTTTAATGATGTTTTTTATTTATTCACCATTTAGCTACTGATTGTGTTGTGTTGTAGGCTTAAATAGATTTAATATTATGATAAGTCTACATTGAATTCTTTCTAATACTAGATGAAGTGCAAGAACTTTATTAATTGTAACAGGCCAAAAAAGCTCCGTTAAATTTTCACCCAAAAATTTACTTACCCTCAAGCCATCCTAGGTGTATATTACATTCTTCTTTCAGATGAATAAAATCAGTTATATTAAAAAATTTCCTGGCTCTTCCAAGCTTTATGATGACAGTGAATGGGAGCCCAAAATTTGAAGCTCATAAAAGTGCATCCATCCATTATAAAAGTGCTCCACACGGCTCCGGCGGTTAATAAAGGCCTTCTGAAGTGAATTGATGGGTTTGTGTAAGAAAAATATCCATATTTAACACGTTATAAAGTAAAATATCTAGCTTCCGCCAGACCGCCTTCCGTATTCAACTTATGCAGAAAGTGTTACGCCTCTCGCAGTTCAAAACGCTTACGCTACAGCATTTGACGTCATGCGTCACAAGTTGCGTTTTTTCCGTAAGTTAAATACAGAACGCGGTCTGCCGGAAGCTAGATATTTTTACTTTATAACGTGTTAAATATGGATATTTTTCTTACACAAACCCATCAATTCGCTTCAGAAGGCCTTTATTAACCCCCCCGGAGCCGTGTGGATTACTTTTATATTGGATGGATGCACTTTTTTGGGCTTCAAATTTTGGGCTCCCATTCACTGCCATTATAAAAAATGGAAGAGCCAGGACATTTTTTAATATAACTCTGTTTTTGATTTGTCTGAAAGAAGAATGTCATATACACCTAGGGTGACTTGAGGGTGAGTAAATCATGGGGTGATTTTCATTTTTGGGTGAACTATCCCTTT
The DNA here is from genome assembly GCA_039654625.1 of Rhinogobio ventralis. Lineage (NCBI taxonomy): Eukaryota > Metazoa > Chordata > Actinopteri > Cypriniformes > Gobionidae > Rhinogobio > Rhinogobio ventralis. The sequence continues at coordinate 26,135,516 of CM077216.1, forward strand.
AAGAAGGTTCAAATTGGACATAAAATGTTTAATTAGTGAAAAATGTAAGAAAAATTAAAATAAAATAATTAAAATAGTTATTTTATACCTTATATATTATTTTATGATTTTTTACACAATGCTATTGGTTTGCAATAACTGCTATAATCTTTTCTTTTTATATTTTTATGCATGTTACCGCATGAGGCAACATTATATAGTGCCATATAGATGATTGTATTTAGATTTGTACATTGATAAAATCTGGATTTCGGCATGTATGCCCCCTAAATTGTAAACTGAACATCATTAGTCAACAAACAGCGCACATCACTTAACTGTGGCATGCATTTAGTTCATAAACTCTGAAGGTCACTGATTTAAAAAGTAAATGTAACCTCCTATTTAGTAACTAGTTAAACAGCTTACAGAAACCACTTCAGTAAACTGAGGTTAGGTTGTCTGAGTTGTCCGAGCCACCTGCTGTAAATTTGCTCACATGCTTTGGATCATTGACACATGCACCAAATTCAATAGCATTGTTTTGGATTCTACGGATGGCCATTCATAGAGGGTCATAACTGTGACCTTTTCCAGTCAATTAAACTTTAACAAATCTTTTCTAAAGTCATCTAAAATCTCTTTTAAAATTCCATTATTTTGAGCAGGGTATCAAATTGTGTCAAATCTGACCTGACCTGTTTGGAACTCTTTATCAAAGTGAAGTTATTTAACGTAATTTCAGGAGGAGCCCATCTAATCTTCCAATTAATACCAAGGTATAAAACCAGCATCTTACCTCTTCCCGTTGTTAATTCTTTCGGCATCCCTCCTCCTTTTTGTACAATTTTGCCTGTTATAGGGGGGCAATCGGAGCTCGAGTAGAATATCCTCTCTGAGCCCCTCTATAGCAGACAGCAAGCCAAATCTGTTTACCAAATTTCGCTAAGATTATATATGCACACAAACTCATCAAGCCTTATTATCAAGAAAGTTCACATATTTTTACTTTTCCTATCAATGACCTTGATTGTTCAAACCTTTGTTCTATTAACCTTTGTTCTATTTATTTATATAAAATTTATTTTAAACTAAAAATCGAAGTCAGACATTCGAAGTATTATGATTGAATCAATAGTCAGATAACATTGTAGATCATGTGTCTCTTAGGTTGATCATCCTGATTTAGAGAGTTCTGGGCCATTACAGTAATATCTCTAGTTCCCTATCTGTCTATCCGTTCGACATGGTGTTAAACATGGTGACTGACACTTGGGGTCACACTTTTGTTTGCCACTTCCCTGTACATACGGATATATAAGGGAAACGACATGCATCACTCATTCAGATTTGTTCTTCGGAGCTGAGTGAGTGTCATCTATACACAACCTCTGGAAAGGAAGCAAATTGCTGGTGTGGCGAGAGCAATGGGCAATTTCTACCGGGTCAATCCCCAAGGGCCTCCCATTTCTTGTTTTGCACATTGCGCCTGGTGGAGCTCTCGGATGACTTCGACGGTCACATGGCACACCTGATTTTTCATTCGGGGCTCTGGATGAGAACGAACTATCGATAGGACTCGGCTGGACCTCTACCCTCGGGTTCTGATATAGAATTGGCAGCCATGCTTTCCCGGGCTGCCATGAGCATCAGGCTGGAGAGGAATCCGCCACCCTGTCACGGCTGGATGATTGGTATCTGGGTTTGGAGCGTGACTTAGGGGGTTCGGTGTTGTGGAGGGCACCTTTTACTGCCGGTCCCACTTCACAAGCTCTTCCACCCTCACTACACTGGCATGTAGGGATGCCATGGCCATCTTGCAGGTCCATCAGGTCAAAGCTCTAAAAGAGCTGCACGAGGGTAGTTCTGAGCCAGGACTAATGCAGGAACTGCGCTCTCTGAGTGACGAAGGTCGATGTCCACCGTAGTCCATGAGCACCATCTCTGGATTTTCGACACTTATTCAGCCCTTGGACAGAGCTTGCTTTTCTATGGGCAGGGGTTCCCCTAGAACAAGTGTCCAGGCACGTTGGACTCCTGAGTGATGCACGCCATCTCCCTTTTATACCTGTATGTCCAGGGGAGTGGCATGCAAATTCCACTCACTAATTCTCACTAATTCTCTCATTGGCCATTCTCAAACTCATCAGAGGTGTTTGGGGCTCCCAATTGCGTTCCCTCCCTCAATAGTAACTGAGAAGTTCTTGTGTGAGTCAGCCAAAGGTCAGCTGAGATTATCAAAGCCTGCTAACAAATGGAATTATTATCATCATTATTATTATTAGTAGTAGTATCTATTGTCACAGTGGTACCAAAACAGTTGTATTTAAATATGTAAAATTATAAAAAAATATTTGTATACATTGAATAGTAAGATGATAGTATGAACCATCAGGTTTAATTGTGATTAATGTGGTTACATTAGCAATGAACTGAATTCCACTGTATCCTTACATTTGATTAAGACAGACAATTTGAATAACATTCCATACTTCCAAAACATTTATGGATGTTTCTACAAATATGGGCACTTTTGGTGCTGTGGACACTTTTGAAAATAAATTCTCTTTTAACACACTTTTAATAATTGCACATTTCATTTGTACACTATCAATGTCCAATTCTCCTGTGATATTTATATAATAATATAAAATATTTATATAAAATCTTTTTGAAACATCACACAAAAAAGGTCAAATGTTAAGGATACTTTCATTTTGTATCCTAAATGTAATCATATTTTTGCACTTATTGCACACAATTGTTGATTGTGGTATTATGCCTCATTTAAGGGATAGTTATAGTATAGTTATCTGTGTAAAAAGATTATAGAAATCATTTTCACACAATAAATATGTTTGTAATTTCAACAATGTGTATTTTTCTCTGTTTAGATATTTTTTAATGTAATAATATTTTACATTGACTTTTCATACTTTATGATTTTTAAGATGGGACACTTAAAAAACAAAAAATATTATTATAATATATATATATTAATATGCACATGCATAAAATAATTAAATATAAGCAATATCACACTTGTAGCCATGCGATATTGCTCTATATCAGCACGGTCGTGATTCGGCTGTAGGTAATCACAGCCACGCTGATATAGAGCCATATCGCACGGCTACGAGTGTGATATTGCGTTTATACAACAGTTCAACAGCACAAGAGTGTAAATAAATTTACCCTCCGTTACTAATTCTAAAACGTCACTTTAGAACTAATAACGAAGGAACACTGAGTTGCTTCATTGAACCTTATTGTATTATGTAGAGTATAATGAGAGAGAGATTGAGTAAGCAAATGCATTACCTGAATCTAGCTGATATTCTTCAGGGGCCGTATTCCCAAAACTTTTTATCTTACCGCTAAGGCCATGTGTCCACCAAAGCGTTTTTTCACGCGGTTGGGAGCGGCGCGTTTTTAGAATGGCATGAGCGTAACAAGGCGCTGTGCGTCTATTTCACGCTCAAGAGCTGAGCGTTTTTTACTGCTCGCCGAGAGTTGAAGAATGTTCAACTTTAGGCTTGTTCGACTTCATGCAGCGATGCGCAGATCGATCAACGGCTGACTTGAAGCAGTGCATGCCGGTTAGAAATTTTGTCCGACTTGAGGCAGCGCCGACGCCACGTGACATATGTCAACAAAGTGCTGCGAGAGCGATTCGAGAGCAGCCGGCTGGTGCATTTTGTGCAGCTTCTCCTGAGGGACTGCACGAGCTCTGATGACGACACAGCTGTTTCATGATTGGCCAGATTCACCGCACAACAGCGAGCATGTGTGTTTCGTTTATTCTAAAACCTTCAGTTCCACTAATGCTCACAAATCAGTTTTTTATAACGGTAAAACCTCTTTTCATGTCGCAATGTTATATTGTCATGTTTATCAAAATAAAACTGATAAAAAACGTAGACCCCACTTCATTGATAGTGTAGGCTTATATGTTGAACTTTATTCTTGTACAAACAGATGCTGTATTAAGCAGTAGCCTACATAAAGTATTGAATGAAAATGTCTTATGAAACATCTGTGTATTTGATAAATTTTGCATTTATTTCACTTCAGCTGTGTTAAAGTATGCAAACACAGCGTGAGTGTCACTACAGGAAGCAGAAAATGTCCGACTTCACGTTTCCGTTTGCAGCTCCTCCCCGCCTGCACGCGGCTACTCTCGCCGATTGGTTACATCCAGCCACAGCCGATGTCGAACACACCTTTTGAGTAAAACGCAGCGCTCATCACTGTCACGTTTTACCCAGCCGACCAATCGCAGTGGAGGAGGGGCAGGACAAATACAACACTGACCAACCGCCACATGCTTGTACAACGTCAACAGATGACAAGCATAATAACCGAAGAAAATAATTTAAAACAAGAGAAGGAGCAAATATTTTACATTGTATCAGCATTTTTATTTAGAAACAATACAGAAACATATCTGTGAAATTAGATATTAGTTACACTTCCGTGGATATTCCGTATCATAATAAGCAAGCTTCTCAACTGAAAAAAATGCTGCGCTGCCAAAACGCTCTCAAGCGCTCACAGCAAGGCGTTTTCAGCTAGCTAAAACTCTTTGGTGGACACACGGCCTAAGAGTTCTCCTAAATAGTAGTAAAAGTTCTTAGGTAAGAGTTTCCTCTTAAAACCTATTGACAAAGCTGCTGAGACCAACTTTTACTAAGGAACAGAGAGAAATGTTAAGAGAAAGGGTGGGGTTGACATCATTGCTATGGATTACTAACTATACTCACAGTGATTGGCTGATAGGGAGGGGTCTCTTATGCTGACGTTATGCTGATTGCTCCTGCCTGATCGATTGCTCAATTGCTGCTGATCGATTGCTCCTGTCTGCTCCTGTTAGTCCTGCTGTGCTCGCGTGTGGTTTGCCTGCTTTTAATTTCTATTTGATATCATTCCCTGTTGTTTAAACTGCTAAATATAACTTACCCATCATCATATATTGTCTAATATTGCCTAACACTTTAAATCTGACATTGCTAGCTTTTAGTCTAAATCACTATCACGTGTTAGCATTTCACTACTATCACGTGTTAGCATTTCACTAGCCTGTTAGCTTGCCATCTCTGCATCCGGGTCTCCTGTCTCCTGTTTTCTGAGTTCATTAAACAACTGTGGTGAGTTGGATTAGTCAACAGAGTCCATCAAACAACAGTGGTGAGTGGGTTTAGTCAACAGAGTCCATTAAACAACAGTGGTGAGTTGGTTTAGTCAACAGAGTCCATCAAACAACAGTGGTGAGTTGGTTTAATCAACAAACACGGTAAGCCATGTCATCTTCTCCTGTTATTCTCACTTGCACTGCCTGTCACATGTTCAGTATATCCTTCTCTGTCAGCGAACAGGGCTTCACATGTGATAAATATAAGGAGATAGTCAGGCTGACAGAGAAGATTTCAGAATTAGAGACACGCATCCAGACTTTATTTGAGAGTAGTGAGAATGTAACAGCTTTAGACACTGCTTTGGATGCGACTAGCTTAGTGAACTCTGTACACTGTTCGGTTCCGGCTGTAGAGCCCATGCAGCAGGACAACTGGGTGACTGAGACGGATCAAAAAGTCACGGATAAAAAAAACACTCTTCCTGTTACGGTGTGTAGTGCAGCAGGGAAGAGAAGATCCAGGGCTTCCACAAAGATGGGTTTTTATTTACAAAGTGATACAGAACACGACACACATAGGCATAACACATAATTACGGACAAGGAGTGCAGGAAAGTGAGATCAATATAAGGGGAGTGCTGATGATGATGACCAGGTGCAGTGAATCCAGGGAGAGTGGGAGAGATGAGGAGTGAGTGATTTCAGGTGTGAGACAGGGAGGATCATGGGAAATGGAGTCTAGGACAGGCGTGGATTGTAACATTACTTCCCCCTCCCGGTAGGCGCGTCCTCGCGCCTTAGATGAAACACCAGGGAGGGGGGGTGGGCGCCCTGGAGACCTACACGCAGGTGCGGGGGAGGTGCAGACAGGTACAGAGGTCTCCAGGGCGGGACTAGGACATCAGGCGGCCATGGCGGGTCAGGAGTCTCGGGCGGCCATGGCGGGTCAGGAGCCTCGGGCGGCCATGGCGGGTCAGGAGCCTCGGGCGGCCACGGCGGGTCAGGAGCCTCGGGAGTCCACGGCGGATCAGGAGCCGTGGGATGCCATGGCGGATCAGGAGCCTCGGGAGTCCACGGCGGATCAGGAGCCGTGGGATGCCATGGTGGATCAGGAGCCTTGGGAGTCCATGGCGGATCAGGAGCCCCACCCACATGTGCTCCACCCACATGTTCCCCACCCCCGGGTATATAGCCCCCCCCCAAAACTTTCTTGGGGGAATTCAGGGGTAGTATGGAGGGCACGCGGAATGGGATGAGCTCCTGGGCTGGAGCGGGCTCGAGGAGGGCTGGAGCGGGCTCGAGGAGAGCTGGAGCGGGCTCGAGGAGAGCTGGAGCGGGCTCGAGGAGAGCTGGAGCGGGCTCGAGGAGAGCTGGAGCGGGCTCGAGGAGGGCTGGAGCGGGCTCGAGGAGGGCTGGAGCGGGCTCGAGGAGGGCTGGAGCGGGCTCCAGGAGAGCTGGAGCGGAATCCAGGAGAGCTGGAGCGGAATCCAGGAGACTCGGAGCGGGAACAGGGAAGCCTGGAGCGGGAACTTGGAAGCCTGGAGCGGAATCTAGGAGACTCGGAGCAGGAACTTGGAAGCCTGGAGCGGAATCCAGGAGACTCGGAGTGGGAACGGGAACGGGAAAGCCTGGAGCGGAATCCAGGAGACTCGGAGCGGGAACTGGGAAGCCTGGAGCGGAATCCAGGAGACTCGGAGCGGGAACTGGGAAGCCTGGAGCGGAATCCAGGAGACTCGGAGTGGGAACGGGAAAGCCTGGAGCAGAATCCAGGAGGCTCGGAGTGGGAACTGAGGCGGCAGGATCGCTCCAAAAGTCTATCAACCAGAGGTCCTGTGGCTCTGGCGTGGCGGCGGCCATCTTAGCCGGAGACGAGGGCTCTGGCGTGGCTGCGGCCATCTTGGCCGGAGACGAGGGCTTGGCGTGGGCCCTCCTTCTCTGCCATTTGGGTTTGTGGACAGGCAGGACAACACGGGAAGGCCCACTGGAGAGATATGTGGAGGGAACTGGCTGTGGGTGAACTGACCAGGCCGCGTGCTTCTCTGAGGGGACCGGACGAGGAAGACACTCATTCTCTTGAACCTCTTCAATTTCGAAATTGGAACAATTTAAATAGAGAATCAGATTCATCGACTCGACTAGGGAAAAGGAACAGGCAGGTTCAATATATCGAATAGTGTCCTCGTCCAGGCCCATCAGAAAACACGCGTTAAGTGGTGCATCTGGCCAGTTCACCAAAGAAGACAGCTCAGCGAATTCCTCCACGTACCTCTCCAGCGGGCGACCGCCCTGCCTGAGACCCCACAGGCGATCCACCGCTGTCGTGTCTTTAAGGGGGGACACGGGAGAGATCGGGGTCAGGAAGATTCCCATCTTCAGGGCAGTCCTGGCAGTTTTTGGTCCGTTCTTCTGTTACGGTGTGTAGTGCAGCAGGGAAGAGAAGATCCAGGGCTTCCACAAAGATGGGTTTTTATTTACAAAGTGATACAGAACACGACGCACATAGGCATAACACATAATTACGGACAAGGAGTGCAGGAAAGTGAGATCAATATAAGGGGAGTGCTGATGATGATGACCAGGTGCAGTGAATCCAGGGAGAGTGGGAGAGATGAGGAGTGAGTGATTTCAGGTGTGAGACAGGGAGGATCATGGGAAATGGAGTCTAGGACAGGCGTGGATTGTAACACTTCCGTCTGTTTAGAACATCAAACAGGTTCTTCCCACTCAGTGACGCACCCACTGAGAATCCTGTTGAAAGTGCCCTAGTTACTGCCGATTTTATTACACGGAACGTGAAAATAGAGACACCAGCCACCATAGTCACATGTTTACCAGGAGCCAGAGCGCCTGACATCAAAGCAAATTTAAAGGTGCTGGCTAATGCTAATTGTAAATTCTCTAAAATTATTATTCACGTCGGCACTAATGATGTTCGACTTCGCCAGTCGAAGATTTCCAAAATTAACATTAAAGAGGTGTACGATGTACGATGGCAGTAGGGATGTTGACGATTAATCGATGATCGATTAATTGTCGATAATACATTTAATCGATAAAACTTATCTATCATCGATTAAGCAGGATCATGCGCGTGCGTGCTGCTCAACCGTGAAACATGTAAAGCAGACACAAGGAAAAATTAAGCGAGCACGCCAAAATGGTTTGGGACCATTTTACAGCTGGAGTTACACCTTCATCATGACTATAAGTGTGCATGTGCATTTGCAGCCTTTTGTTTTGTGCAAATGTAAGTTGTAATGTTGTGTTTATTCTGTATGGGCCTGTATATATCTGATTTATCTTATAGGATGCATTTGACTAAGAATTAACGTGGTAATAAAGCATGCCGGTGATCAGCTTCAGTGCGCGCAACTCAAACAGCACTGCACAACTAATAATGACTATGATTGGGACTGTCATATTACATAACATTATAATGACAACACTATTGTAATAAAAAATTGTGAATTATTTGGGTTTAGTTTGCTGTTTCATCGCGTTGCTCCAGGAATCATTTTGTGCAGATATAATTTGTAATATTATGTTTATTTTGTATATATCTGATTAATCACATATAGGATGCATTTCTTTGAGCTAAATATCGCGCTAGCAAAGAACTTAAGTGTACCGGTGTTCATTCAGCGCACACAGCTCAAACAGCAACGCACGACTAATAATAACTTTGATTGGGACTGTCATATTACATAACATTAATGAGAACACTATTTTAATAAATCATTGTGAATTCATTGGGTTTAGTTGCCATGTTCAGCGTGTTTTGTTTCAGGAAGAGCGCGTTCATTCTGAATAACAGATATGAGGCGGCGTTGGTGATGCGTTGTATTAGAGGTTATATTTGATTATTAAATAAGTAATTTAATTAAATGATCAATCGCACTGACTCATTTTACAATCCTACTAGCCCTTTATTTAGACTAAAAACCCTTCTCATTCATTTGGTGAGGAACATGGTGTTTTGAGCAGCATTTGCACACCCTGTCATGCTGTCGGCTATAAGCCACTGATGTAGACGTATTGCAGTATTAAGGCTAACGATTAATCGATTAATTGATAATTAATTTAAACGACGATCAATCATGGGAATTTATGTAAATTTACATCCCTAGATGGCAGATAGCGTTTTTTGCTCTGGTCCCCTCCCTGTTCGCCGGAGTGATGAGATACTTAGCAGAATATAATCACTCAATGGCTGGTTGTCTAAGTGGTGTCCGCAAAATAACATAGGGTTCATAGACAATTGGAAAAGCTTTTGGGGCAGACCTGACCTGTTGAAAAAAGATGGCATCCATCCTTCCTGGGATTGGTGCCGCTCTTCTCTCTAGTAATTTGGCACATAGTCTTAAAGCTAAACCTTGACTAACTGGCTTACCCGACCGTCTGCTAGCTGTCTCACGTCACAGAAGTCAGATAAATCCCAGCACATAGAGACTCTTTCACCTAGATATTATCACATAGAGACTGTGTCTGTTCCCCGAATTAGTAAATATATAGAACCATCAAAACCATTCAACGGTAAAAATTTAATTGATGTCCAACAAATAAACAACAGATATAATACAGATGATCAAATGATAAAGCTCAGGCTGCTGAATATTCAATCCCTTTCCCCAAAAGCGCTTATTGTTAATGATATGATTACAGATCATAACCTAGATGTGCTGTGTTTGACAGAAACCTAGCTAAAACCTGACGATTACATTACTTTGAGTCCACCCCTCAAGATTATTGTTATAAACACGAGCTGCGTCTGAAAGGTAAAGGGGGAGGTGTTGCTGTAATTTATAATAATATCTTCAGTATTACTCAGAAGTCTAGTTTCAAATATAATTCCTTTGAATGCTTTACGTAACGTTATGTAGTGAAATTGATAAGTCCCGTTTAACATTTGTGTTGGCTACTGTATACAGGCCACCAGGGCACTATACAGACTTTACCAGAGAATTTGCTGATTTTCTATCAGAGTTAGTACTGGCTGCAGATAAAGTACTAATTGTTGGTGATTTTAATATCCATGTAGACAATGAAAAAGATGCATTGGGATTGGCATTTAGAGACATTCTAAACTCTATTGGAGTTAGGCAACACATGACAGGACCCACTCATCGCCGTAATCATACTTTAGACCTAATACTGTCACATGGAATAAATGTTGATACCGTTGAAATTCTGCAGCAGAGTGATGACATCTCAGATCATTACCTAGTATTGTGTATACTTAATTTAGCAAAGGCTGCAAAGCCATCCCCTCATTTCAAATATGGCGGGACTATCACCACTGCCACTAAAGATGGCTTTGTAAATAATCTTTCTCATCAGTTTCATCTCCTCAGCATCCCAGATAGCCTGGAGGAACTCGATGTTGCAACAGAAACTATTGACTCTCTCTTTTCCAGCACTTTAGACACAGTTGCTCCCCTGCGCTTAAAGAAGATTAAAGAAAATAGTCCAACGCCGTGGTACAACGAGCACACCCGGGCCCTTAAAACAGCAGCCAGAAAAATGTAGCGCAACTGGAAGAAAACAAAACTGGAAGTTTTTCGCATTTCGTGGAAAGAGAGCATGATTGCGTACAGAAAGACCTTAAAAACTGCTAGATCTGCTTATTTCTCGACTCTTTTAGAAGAAAACAAACACAACCATAGGTATTTATTTGAAACAGTGGCTAAATTAACCAAAAATAAAACTTCAACTTCTGATGTTTGCAAACAGCACAGCAGTAATGACTTTATGAACTTTTTTACGTGCAAGATTGATAATATTAGAAAAAAAATTATAACCATGCAGCCGTCTATTACAGTATCACGTCAGACAGTGCATTGTAGTGTCACTGAGGAAAAATTACACTCATTCACTGCTATAGGAGAAGATTGGCTAAACTCATTAAATCATCTAAATCAACAACATGTATGCTCGACCCTATACTGACTAAACTACTAAAAGAGATGCTTCCAGAGGTCATAGATCCTCTTCTTAATATCATTAATTCATCCTTGACTTTAGGATATGTACCGAAAACTTTTAAGTTGGCTATTATTAAACCACTTATTAAAAAAACGCAACTTGATCCTACAGAATTAGTCAATTACAGGCCAATCTCAAATCTACCCTTTCTGTCAAAAATACTAGAAAAGGCAGTGTCCTCACAACTACGCTCCTTTTTAGAAATAAATGGTATCTGTGAGTATTTCCAGTCAGGATTTAGACCGTATCATAGTACTGAGACTGCCCTCATTAGAGTTACAAATGATTTACTCTTATCATCTGATCGTGGTTGTATCTCTTTATTAGTGTTACTCGATCTTAGCGCTGCATTCGATACTATCGACCACAACATTCTTTTGAATAGACTCGAAAATTATGTTGGCATTAGTGGAATTGCTTTGGCATGGTTTGGCATGGCATGACCGTTATCAGTTTTGTAGCAGTAAATGAAGAGATGTCATCACAAGTTCAGTATGGAGTACCGCAGGGCTCAGTGCTAGGACCGTTGCTTTTCACCCTGTACATGCTACCACTGGGAGATATCATTAGGAAGCATGGCGTTAGTTTTCATTGTTATGCTGACGATACTCAGCTCTATATTTCTTCACGCCCTAACGAAAATTACCAATTCACAAGATTAATGGAATGCATAGCTGATATAAAAAATTGGATGACTAGTAATTTCCTGCAACTTAATTCAGAAAAAACTGAATTTTTAATTATTGGACAAAAAAAAGTAGTAACCTAGAATATTGTCTAACACTTGATGGCTGCTCTGTCATGTCCTCGTCATCAGTTAGGAACCTGGGTGTGCTCTTTGATACCAATCTTTAATTTGAAAGCCACGTTTCTAGCATCTGTAAAACTGCATTCTACCATCTTAAAAATATATCTAAATTACGGCACATGCTTTCAATGCAAAATGCTGAACAGTTGGTTAATGCTTTCATGACCTCAAGGCTAGATTATTGTAATGCTCTACTGGGTGGTTGCCCTGCTCGCTTAATAAATAAACTGCAGCTGGTCCAAAACGCAGCAGCTTGAGTTCTTACTAGAACCAGGAAGTATGACCATATTAGCCCGGTTCTGTCAACACTGCACTGGCTCCCTATTAAACATTGTCTACATTTTAAAATCTTGCTAATTACTTACAAAGCACTAAATGGTTTAGCTCCCCAGTACTTGAGCAAGCTCTTAACGCATTATACTCCATCACGTCTACTGCGGTCTCAAAACTCTGGCCAATTGATAATACCTAGAATATCAAAATCAACTGCAGGCGGTCGATTCTTTTCCTATTTAGCACCTAAACTCTGGAACAGTCTTCCTAGCATTGTTCGGGAAGCAGACACACTCTGTCAGTTTAAATCTAGACTAAAAACACATCTCTTTACTATGGCGTACACATAGAACATTATCAATTTCTATTATTCAAATCAGTTAAATGATTGTTAGGCTGCATTAACTAGGTCAGCCGGAACCGGGACCACTTCCCATAACACCTGATGTACTCGTTACGTCATAAGAAGAATGGCATGTACGCTAGTCTCTCTGTTTATCCCGAGGTTTACTGCAGTCAGCCGGATCCGGGCTGTATCCAGATCAGATGGTGGACCTGCGCCCAGACATTACCAACGCATCCCTGAAGTGTCTGCAGAGACCGTGCCAATTAAACTCGCCCCTGTAAATGCCGCATCGACACGACATCCTCATTAAACCCGTCTCCAGCGTGACGACTCAAATCTTTCGAATAACCTTACGAATATCTTTCAATCTAATATGACTTCTGATCTGTAATGTTGCCAGAATCATAATCATATACTATTTGTTCGTCGGCCAGAGGAGAACTGGTACCCCGACTGAGCCTGGTTTCTCCCAAGGTTTTTTTCTCCATTCTGGCCCTTAAGGAGTTTTGGTTCCTTGCCACCGTCGCCTTTGTCTTTTGGCTTGCTCAGTTGGGGACACTAAAATTTCAACTAAATTACTGATCTGCCCGCATTGACACTATATGATAATTGAAATTAGCTGGATGACATCACCGTTTTCTCCAGAGCGACTGTACAGCTGAATCAAATTCTGTTGCATTATTTTCCTGTTAACTCTGTGAAGCTGCTTTGAAACAATCGGCATTGTAAAAAGTGCTATATAAATAATGTTGACTTGACTCTTTCAGTGATTTAATCATAGAAATATTGTAAAACGAGGTATCATGTTGCTATATTTAAATAAAGATTTTAAATAAAAATGTTTTCATATTCATAAAGATTTAAAAATGTAAGCAAAGTGTCACTAATTAATCAAGGAGGCTATATGTTCAGCTAACTGTCAGCCTCTTACATGTCACTAAATCGACTAAATGAATAACAGGTGTGCAAATTAATTAAAAAAATGAAAAACCAAGGAAACAAACTGAAAACCAGGGCTGAATCTGAAATCCGAAATCCAAAACCCTTATAGGGCACTATTTGAGGGGACAGCCATTTGTAGTGGTGTGGTGTCCGAAACCATAGTGCACGTTATCGAGTGCACCGCAATAATGAGTGTACAGCCGATGTACACACAGCGGCTGTCTGAATTCGCTCACTTGTTTTCATTCACTCAGTTTTTTTCTTTATGAATTTGTTTTACGTATACTTGGGATGTTGGAGAAAATATATAAAAAAAACAAAAGACAAATGACAAATGAAATTGATAATGCAATAAACTATAACAGTCAGCTTAAGTATTATGCTGTTAAATGTCAATTAACTCCAATATTATACAGTAGAGTTCAAATAAAGGGTCCAAGGGTCAGGGGTCCAAATAAACTTCCATCACCCACTTGACGAAGTTGAGCGCACTTCAAAATGGTGGCAGGGATCCCCCCGGGGGAAGTGCTTAGGGAAGTTTGCAACTGTAAGTGGAGTTAAACACAGCCCGGATAACAGTAACAGGTAAGATGAATCCACAGAATTGGAATTTCCTTTAAACTTGTTTCTTTGGTACATCCAACACTACTACCCTTCCATGCATTCATTGCACTTTACACCACTGACTCCTGACTGTTACACTGTATACTGTTTTTTCTGTATAGTTCTGTATAGTTATATTTTATTAGTACATTTTGCATTCTATTCTGGCTTTCTTGTGTGTCCCTATTTTTTGTTACGTCCCTTTTGAGCCACAGGGCATAACAAATGTGGGCTCGTCCTCGTCGTAGTAAAGTTTTGTGTCTTTGAGGGTGATTGGAAATATTTGATTAAATTTGTTTGTTTCATCGTGTTTTGCTTTGATTCTTTTGTACATGATTTTAAATGATTGTTTAATCGTAACATTTTGAGGGGAATCCAATTTGAATAATTTGACGTCACATTGACGTCTCAACAGTAGTGTTATTCATGTTTCTATCCTAAAATCAAGTCTTTTTAGAGCTTTTGAGTAATCAGAGTATCTGTGACAGATCTGGAAGATTGTCTTGGAATTACTTTAGTCATTGAAATTTTGCATGGAACATGGCTGTGGTTAAAGAACTTTATACTACAATAAACTGACATCTCATGAACTGTAAGTTCTATGATGTTTCCTGAAAATCTCATTGATTCACATTGAAGAATAAAAACTAGATAAAATTAACATTACAGAATTGTAGACTATTTTCAAATGGCAAATAGAAATCTCTAACTCTAAAAAACAACAACTACTAAAACAAACTTCTAGTAGACTTTCTAAAAACACCTCATTTGCGTATTGTGCTTTAAAAGTATGTTTGTAAAAATATAAAATGTAACTTTCTTTTAGATTTCCTTTGGGATCTTCTGAAAGATAACACCAGAATTGTTAGGAAGTGAGGTATCACATTCATTATGTGTTTAAAGTTCAAAAGAAATTTGAGACTTCCTGGATGACATTGCCCACTTTTTTATATATATATATGCTTGGAATTCAATGTCAGAAATTGTCATATTAAATCCAAGCCAAGAATTCATGCTGCCAGGTATGTTGACTCTTCTTTTACATTAGGAACATTAGGTCAAGCATAAAAAGAAAAAGTGAGGAGTTCAATATCATCAAGCTGGATGACCATCTGAAACCAGCTGAGACCAGCAATTGTTAAGAAGTAGTTTTTTCCCAACAAGGAAGAGCTATGAACCATCTTTAAACTACATCATCAGTGTTTGTGAACCCTTTAAAAATATATGGATTTCTGCATTGGTTGCTAATAAATTGTGCACTGTAAACCCTAATGTTCGAAATACTTAATTGGTTTGAGTAGGACAAACTTAAATTAAACAAATTAGTTCAGTTAAATTAACCGTTATGAGTATTGAGAACTTTCTTTTTCTTTTTAGTTCACAGCACTGACATATTTCAAGTAAACTGAACTGTATCATTGTTCTGAGTTGTGTGAACTAATTTCCTTTAATATAGACTAACTTAAGTTTAACTAAAACTGGGCTGGGGATTTTTTATTTCCCAGCATGCTTTGCCCATGGCACTCGAAATGGAGAGTAAATGCTAAAAAATTTGTGCAAGATTAATGGTATGGGAGATTTAGTAGTGATTCATGTTTTTTTATGCTGATTTAGAAGAGTTTCTGGTAATGTGGGTTTTTGGACAGTTATGCTGCTTCGTTTGAGAGCAGGTACTGTAAGTTACATGTTTTAAGTTGCTGTACTCATTCAGTAAGTGATATACCATGCTATTGTTAACATGTTAGCAAATTAGCAAGTTGGCATTTTGTGAATTAGTTTGTTATAGCTAGCAAAATATTTCTTAACTTAAAAAAAATCTCATTAAACTTTGAGTTATGACAACTTATTAGGGTTTACAGTGAAGTGAATAGCTTATTTGATTTGCAAGAACTCAAAATAAAAAAGTTAATTAACTAAACCTTGTTATTTGAAGTCAGTACTTAGTTAGGAGCAATTGAACAGTTAGGAGCAATTAACATGCATGAGTACTACAGGGAACTTAATGTTTTTTTTGAGTTAGCCCAGTTTACAGTGTGGTCTGGTCTTCAAGTACCAATTATAGACTAACACAATCGGACTAAACTAATAACCCACAAACAGTACTTTTCAGAATTGTATTGAATACAGGTTTAATAAATAAGGATACTCAGGTGAGTGATACAGGCAGGATCGCAACACTCTATACACTGACGTACATAGACGAGACCGAACACAGACTGAAGGAAACAAGAGAACTAAATAGCAAACAGAAACGAGTTAATTGACAAGACAGCTGAACAGAACTAAACTAACGAGGGTAACCATGGGGACAGATGAGTGGCGGGAAACTGAACAAAGGAACATGTGACAAATGAACACAGGAAGTCCATGAACAAAACGCATAGACAGTAAAAGAAATGGACACAGCGATCCCATAGACTTCAATGGAGAAAAGTCAATTAGAAGCACTCACTTCCTGATGGCTGAGCGTACTGCGCAGCCTCAGACTGAGCTTGACGACGTAGATGTGAAGTCTTCTAGTAGTTGTGCAAAGTGAAATCTGAATCACCGAAGCGGAGAGCGTGAGCAGGAGCAACTTTTGGTAAGTATTCTGATTAATTATTTTGTAATTTTGCATAGTATTTATTTATTTTAAAATTTAACGCCAGATTGCCTGCAAGCTTCTCCTCCTGTCTATACGGTAATTTCTCTAATGTGCAACAGAGAGTCGCATGGTTATGATGCAATCGTTAGCCTATTTTTACAAAAACGGCTTCTACAGGGCGATAGTGTAAGATAAAAGGTAATGGAGCCTTTTATACATTGTCGTGTTTCTTTAAAAATAAACAATGGACAAATGGAGTCTTTAAACACCTCAGATGTAAAGTTATTTGCTGTCAAAGTGACGCCAAAATGAATGGGAGTCAATGGAATGCTAACAGCAGGTGATGGCTTGGTTAGCAATGGCTGCCCCTTTGGAAGGTACGCTTTCCGGGTGCTGGATTACCCCCTTGACAAAACATAACTGTGACATTACGCCCCTCCTCTGGAAGGCGCGGCCTCGCACCGTAAGATGGATCAACTGCGGACGGAGGTAGGGAGGGGGCTCAAGTGGAGGACGAGGAGTAGGAGAAGGGTAAACAGTCTATATAGGAGGACCCAGGGTGGAGCTGACGGAGGAAGGAACAATGGAGGAGGTAGGGCTGATGACTCCAGGGGGCCGACTGACGGAGGCGGAGCCAGTGGATGCCATAGTATAGCCGCTGGGCCGACGCACCACGGCGACATCGAAGATCCGGTAGGGCCTGCCGATGACCTGGGCTCCAGCGACCGAGGCTCCGGCGGGGACACAGCAGGCCACTGTGGAGCCGGACCGACTGAGCCCCGAGATGGAGTAGGAGGGAGCGAGGAGCCCAACTGAGCCCAGGGGATGGAAGGAGGATGAGCAGCTGGACGAGTGGAGTCCCAAGGCGAGGGCGGGTCGACGAGCGACCAAGGTGACATCGGAGGGGTGAGGGAGACCGGCGGAACTGGTGGACTGGTGGTCCATGACAGAGCAGAGGGAGGTAAGAGCCAGGGCAGCGTCAAAGGCTCGACGGGCTGGTCATGGAGGCCGGAGGCGGAAACCGTGGATCCACCAGCCCAGATGTGGCTGCGGACTGGCAGACCCACGGCGAACACACCACTCTGAAGATGGACGGAAGGTGAGCGGAAGGGCTGACAGGAATTGGCATAGGTGGCCATCTCTGGACGCTGGTCAGTGGCTGGAGCCTCTCCTTGACCCACTTTGGGTTCATCAGCGGACACGGGGGTTCTCACTGGGCTTTAGGAAGAGACAGGGGTTGCCTCACGGCTCTTGACGGAGACAGGAGGTGTCAACGAGCTCTTGACGGAGACAGGAGATTTCTCTGGGCTTTGGACAGAGATTGGTGACATCACAGGGCTCTGGAAGCAAACAGGGGTTGTCTCAGGGCTCTTGACGGAGACAGGAGGTGTCTAGCAACGGCCACAGAGATAAAACTTAAAATAAAAGAAAAAAGGTTTTGGCTCTCATGGGCC
This sequence comes from Rhinogobio ventralis, assembly GCA_039654625.1. Lineage (NCBI taxonomy): Eukaryota > Metazoa > Chordata > Actinopteri > Cypriniformes > Gobionidae > Rhinogobio > Rhinogobio ventralis. The sequence continues at coordinate 26,153,621 of CM077216.1, forward strand.
AGGACGACAATTCTTGCCCTATCGTCCATTTTGGGCGGTTCGGTCTTCTGTCACGGTGTGTGCAGGCAGGAAGGCAAAGACAGGTAAACACAATTCTCAAACGAAGGTTTAATGAATAAGGATACTCAGGTGAGTGATACAGGCAGGATCGCAACACACTCTACTGACGTACATAGATGAGACCGAACACAGACTGAAGGAAACAAGAGAATTAAATAGCAAACAGAAACAAGTTAATTGACAAGACAGCTGAACAGAACTAAACTAACAAGGGTAACCATGGGGACAGATGAGTGGAGGGAAACTGAACAAAGGAACATGTGAAAAATGAACACAGGAAGTCCATGAACAAAACATAACTGTGACAAAGACAACCTGGATATTCCACAAATCTTCTGGGAAAATGTTTTGTGAACAGTTGAGAAAAAAAGAACACTGTACACCAACACCAAAATCTCATCCCAACTGTGAAACATGGCAGAAGGAGCATCAGGGTTTAGAGCTGCTTTGCTACCTCAGGGTCTGGACACTTCACAACCACTGAAGGAACAATTAATTCAAAAGTGTATAAAGACATTTTACAGGAAAATGCCAAGACAGCAGTCCATGGCTTCAAGCTTTAGAGAGGCAGAGTCATGCAACATGACAATGATCCAAAGCAAACAATCAATCGACAAATAAAGAATGGCTAAAACAAATAAGAACATTTGTTTTCTTGAGTCTTGACCTGAAGCCAATTGAGAGGTTGTGGTAAAAAGGGCTGTGCTATCAAGACAACCCATAAATACTGATAAACTGGAACAGATTTGTGGGGAAGGATGGTCCAAAATTGGCCAAACTGTTATAAGCAGCTGCAGGGAATGTTTGGTGGAGATTTTGCTACTACAGGAGAATCTAGAAGTTTCTACATTTTAGGGTTCACTTACTTTGTCCAGCCTACCTTATCAACGATCACTCAGCGCCTTCAGTAAAATGTCGCAAAGTGTAACTGTTTTTGTTTTCTAACTGGTATTTTGTGTATCAACCTTTATAAGCAATCAGTCAGTGTGCTAAACCTGTAATGTCTGCAAAATAAACTTGTCACTGGCATTTTGGGTTACAAAACTGTTTTTAATGACCATGTGAAATGCAGGTTAATCACTTGGTGTGTCACTGATGTGTCAGTAAGTCAGGAGTGTTCATCTAAATCTGCCATGCTGAGTCACTTTGTCTGGTCATTGCTCTGTACATAGGGGACAGCCCAAAATACACCTTGGTGAACACAATCTTTGCCAAACACTATTGCAACTCAAGACATTTATAATCAGAGTCTATAAATGAACATGAACATTGACCTTCTTAGAACATGCGATGAAGTAACAAATCTTGATATACACACTATCTGCTACATGTAGCCTATGCATTTTTTTTCTAATAAAACATATAATTAATTCCCTTGAGACCAGCTATGTTATGTTTTAGGCTACATGAACATTTTCTCCCTAAACAGACCAATAAAAACTGCTTTCATATTACCAAACCACAGTGAAGAAGAGCAGTCAAGAGCACATGCCATGCTCTGACTGGATTAAAATGTGAAAGCATTCAGTCATGTGACACCTGATACCAGTCACAGTTTAAACTCTTATGTTATTGTAGGAGCAGAGGGATCCCAAGATCCTTATAAAAAACATTTAAGTATTGGGTTTACTTTTTTTTTTTTTAAAGACAACTGACTATGAATGAACAAGATTTCTGATCTTGTTACAAATGTATATAATTTATAATTCATATAGAAATATACCCTTTGCTTGAAATTTCTGAAATCATGCATATATAAAAAATTGAATGAATTTCACATGCACAGTAAAAAGTTTGGACCTACTTTATATTAGGTGGCCTTAACTACTGTGTACTAACATTTAAATTAATAATTTGATACAATGCACTTATTGTGTACATACATATTTTACATTGTACTTACATTTTTAAAAAATACCTGCATGTAATTACATCTGTAATTAATTTCTGTAATTACATTTATAATTACACTGTTGACACTTCCCTTACACCTAACCCTACCCTTAAACTTACCCATACCACCACACCTGTCCCTTTCTTTACCCATATCTCACCTCAATGTCAGCAAAAGTGTTTTGCAATACAATATGAACACAATAAGTACATTCTACTTATATTTTGATGTAAGTACATAGTAGTTAAGGCCACCTAATATAAAGTGGGACCTATAATATAATATAATATATGAGTATTATCACACGAGTAGCAGTGGGATATGGCTGTATTTCAGCATGGCTACGAGTGTGATATTGCATTTATACAACAGTTTGATGGCACAAGAGTGTAAATAAATAAGAAAAATCAACGGAGTGTCTTTAAAAACCCTCTTTTGTGCAGAACTACTTCCACCACAAATTCCTCCGTTACTAATTATAAAACGTCACTTTAGAACTAACGAAGGAACGCTGAGTCACTTCACTGAAGCTTATTGTATTATGTAGAGTAGAGTATTATGAGAGAAAGATTGACAAAACGAGTGCATTACCTGCATCTAGCTATATTGGTAACACTTTACAGTAAGGTTCATTAGTTAACTACATTAGTTAACATGAAATAATAATGAACTGCACTTATAAAGTATTTATTTATCTTTGTTCATGTTAATTTCAACATTTACTAATACATTATTAAAATCTTGTTAACATTAGTTAATGCACTGTGAACTAACATGAACAAACCATGAACAGCTGTATTTTTATTAACTAACGTTAACAAAGATGAATAAATACAGTAACAAATGAACTGCTCATGGTTAGTTCATGTTAGTTAATACATTAACTAATGTTAACTAATGAAACCTTATTGTAAAGTGTTACCACTATATTCTTCTGGTCAATCTTATGTTCATAATCACAAAATCCATTTGAATGTCCGCTGAGGACATTTTGTCTTTGTCCTTTTTACAGTTAAGAGGATTTCCCATGACAGCGCTAGTCAATGCATTTGTAAGTTGCATCTTAAGGAGTTGTTTAAAGTAAAAAGCAATGTCCTTGTTTCCTTGTTTCAGTCCATTTCAATATAAAAGTCTTTGCTACTGACTCACTCATTAAGACAGTCTTTGCTGCCATCTAATGGTGTAATAATGTAACTTTCACTGAAGTCAAAATCACAATCCCAAATGGACCCTTTGTCAATACAAAATATGGCATGTTATAAAATATTACTTATTGATCAATAAAATAAACAATATTAGCCATGCTAAATGTATAAGAAGTTTGTACAATTGGAAATAAACACAAGCAAACAGTTCAGTAAACAGTAGGCTACAAGCAGTGCTAGTAATAGCCTAATGTACAGGGTTTCAGTTAAATAAACATATGAAGTTATGAAACTATGCCCTTAGCCAAATCGATTTACTCTGGAACAAGTAATAGATGAAGACCAAAAATGGCTTGTTTGATATACCCAAAATGAATCATAGGCTACCTCATGTTTAAACACTAAAGAGCCAATGGCAAATTTCCGAAGGACTGGCCGAGATAAAGCTGTTTTCGGCGCGTGTAACGGCCGCTGACGGCCTGGAGCTCACAAATTTGAGCATTCTCGCCTAAAAAAATCTTAAAACTACATCCCGTGACACAACAGCAGTAGCCTAGTATTTGTAAAATTATGGTTGTTTGCTCGTCCACCATTACACTCTCTGTGAGAAATGTTGCAAGCAGAGTGATACAAACCAAACGGTGAAACGGTTCCAATGCTGATACTAGGGGAATATTGCACGGCTGGAAAATACTCTCAGCCAATCAGAATCGAGAACCAGAACAAACTTTTGAATATAATATAATATAATATAATATAGGCTAAATATGATATAATAATATATGCCTAGCTAATATAATTTAATTTGAAGTTAAGCCCATTCTAATAAACATCATTCTACTTAGTATAGGCTATGTATGAGGAGCTGTTTGTAATTACATATCGTTCATCATACACTAATCACTTATAATAACATGCATGTGACATGCACGCTATAATGTCTAAAGTGTTGCCGCCGTCACTCTCTATTTTTTGCTGTGACTTTGTCATACAGGGCTGGTGACCGCACAGTTTACAAATGAGAGGACATGCCGCCCACTTACTCCGATAGTCCAGAAATAAGTGTGTCTCAACTGGCCAATCGCAGACTGTCTCATTCATTTCGGCCAATCTGATCTATGAGAGATACCCTTCAGAATTAGAAAACTAGTTCGTCATACTCCAGTTTACAGCATTACATCAGTGTGATGTAATCCCAGGGGTCCTGGGAGCATTTAAGCCCCCTTCATTCACCCTCTCTTCATTTCAAACTGAGCTTCACTCCTGGAGCAGCAAAGGGACTTTATCATTTTTCAAAAAGTGATATTCTTCAAACGAGAAGTGTCCATTAAGAAGCAGAGACTACATTTGTCAGGGGACTGAGAATTAAAAACGGGGACCGGCCGCCTTGTAAACCGTAAATCGGATAATCTATCATCGTCCTGACAGGAGAGCACTTTTCACAAGTATCCGTGAAAGTCTATATGTTTTGTTTTTTAAACTTCATCCAAGTTTTGATTTGTTTAACAGCGAGCGCGCCTCTGACACTCTCCCGCAAAAGTGACGAGCTGTGAATTTTCCGCATTAGAAGTATAAAAGGAAGAGTCCATCATGAGCAATTACACACATTTAGACGATCTGCCGCCACAATACTACCAGGGCACAGACCTTGGGGAAGAGGAAGAGGAAGAGATGCCAGCAACAGAGAAAGATCTGGCCGAGGACGCGCCGTGGAAGAAGATCCAGCAGAACACCTTCACCAGATGGTGCAATGAACATCTCAAATGCGTCAATAAGACCATCACCGACCTCCAGAAAGACCTGAGCGATGGGCTCAAACTCGTCGCGCTTCTGGAGGTCCTCAGTCAGAAGAGAATGTACAGAAAGCATAATGTCAGACCAAACTTCAGACAAATGAAACTGGAGAACGTGTCGGTGGCGCTGGAGTTTCTGGAGAGAGAGCGAATCAAACTTGTGTCAATAGGTAAGTTCTGCTTTAACTAGTTAAACAGGAATAAACACTTAAAGTTAAATAAGTTTCTCTATTTATATAGTTAAGTTCTATAATATTGTATAGACCCTATAACATTTTGGTAATACTTTAGATTAGGGAACACACTCCCTCAATAAACTAGTTACTGCTTATTGATAATAAGTAAGGTAGTTGTTGTAGTGGTTAAGGGACCTAGAATATGGTCATGCAGAATAAGGCATTAATATGTGCTTTATAAATACTAATAAACAGCCAATATGCTGGTATTATGCATGCTAATAAGCAATTAATGTAAACAAATTATATGATCAATAAGTTATGACAACCTATGTTTTATATTGCTTTCATCAAAATAAGTCAAGCAATTTTCAACTTTTTTCACAAGTTATACAAGATTCAACTCATTTATTAAGTCAGTTTAATGTAATTAAACTTGAAATGACTTAAACATCCAAGTTGATTGTACTTAAGTGGATAAGTACTTAAATACTTAGGCAGCAACTTTTTTTTTTTTTTACAGTACTGTAGTTAATAGTGAATGCATATGTGTTCCCTAATCTAAAGTGTTGCCAACATTTCTATTCAAACTTCGAAGAGTTACAGTAGATAAAACAACTTCAGTCTGTTTAACATTAAAATTGTTGTATTTATGAATGACTTAATAATAAAAGTGTTTGTTAATTACTTATTAATAGAAGTAAAGTTATCACGTACTAACAAATGTAGTTGATATTACTGCTGTTTTTGTATCTCTGGTAAAGACTGCCAAACCTCTCTCTCACACACAAGCCTGCCCGTAAACATGATCATCAGTCAGATGCTCACTTCTTTACATCACTCTAAAGTTCAGGTGTCAGCTCACAGTCTGGGAAGAGCATTTCAGTCCCATGTACACATAGGGCTTCCATGTGTCAGTGAAATGGAAAATAGTTTTAAAGGGCTACAGCTTGTTTGTTGAATAAAGGTGAAAGGTTATATCGATCTGTCTAGACATGCTGTAATAACTTGTTGGAGTATTAATGAATACAGAGTAAATATTGCAGTTACAGCAATGTAGGTTTGCAGTTTAGTTGTCAATGTTTAGAGCTGATTTAAAGAACAGCACTTTGTGTAAACCAGTGTTTCCCAACCCTGTTCCTGGAGGCACACCAACAGTGCACATTTTGGATGTCTCCCTCATCTAACCCCTTTATCTCCCTGTCTTGAAGTCTACTAACGAGCTGACGAGTTAATTCAGATGGAAAATGTGTAATGTTGGTGTGCCTCCAGGAACAGGGTTGGGAAACACTGGTGTAAACCATTGGTGTGAGGGTGTTTTGGGAGACTTGACTACTTAAAGGGATAGTTCACTCAAAAATGAAATGTATGCCATTTTTACTCACCCTCATGTCCAAACCCGTAAGACTTTCGTTCATCTTCGTAACACAAATGAAGATATTTTTAATGAAATCTGAAAGCTTTCTGTCCCTCTGTGATTGAAGCCTAAATTCAATCTGTTCATCATATAAAGTGGTCGAGTCTCTTCAGAACATTTGGACTAAACCGCTCAATTCATATGGATTAGTTTTACCATCTCTCTCGTCAAAGTGGTAGTTGCGTAGCTGTCAATGGAGGGGTCAGAAAGCTCTCAGATTTAGTTAAAAAGATCTTCATTTGTGTTTTCCGAAGATGAACAAAAGTCTTACGGGTTTGGAACGACATGATGATGAGTAATTAATGACAGAATTTTTTGGGGTGAACTAACCCTTTAACAGCCTGGATGTCAGTGCTATTTCTGAGATGCTTAAGTAAACTGAGGTGGAACTAATATTAATACAAACACTTAAACACCTAATTTTTATAGGCTTTCATAATATGGAAGTAACCAAGGAAAATTTGTGGTGCTTTAGTGATAATGCCCTTTTAAGGAATGTCCCCTGTCTCAGAGGGTGGCAGACAAATGTGTTTTGCGGAACAAAAAAGTACACGTTTTTGAGCATGTTGATATCCCAGGTCTTTGGAATCGACTTTATGATGGCAAGTGATTTAAATAATTGTGATTAATTAAACCATTTGATTAATCAGTTTTCTTGTGATTGTCTTTGGTCTGTGCAGACAGCAAAGCCATTGTAGATGGGAACCTGAAGCTGATTCTGGGTCTCATCTGGACACTCATTCTCCATTATTCCATCTCCATGCCCATGTGGGAGGATGAGGATGATGAAGAGATTAAGAAACTCACTCCCAAACAGAGATTGCTGGGCTGGATTCAGAACAAGGTTCCAGAGCTGCCTATTCACAACTTTAACAAGGACTGGAGGGATGGCAAGGCCTTGGGTGCCCTCGTGGACAACTGTGCCCCTGGTAAGGACACATTCTGACATCATCAGGTGTAGCTGTTTGCTTGGTTTGACTTTGGGCATTTGTGGTTTTGGGAGGAAGTCCAGGTTAACAATCAAGGATCTCCAAAATTTTGGGTTCTCATGCTATATTCAATGCTTTGACCATATTTAACTGTTAACTTCTTTTTTAGATTTTTAGACAAAGGGGCAAGAACACAAGATAATTCATTGTCATAAAAACAATGTATTGAGTTTCAGTGCCAATATAAAATGAGTAAATTATGTAATAAATTAATAAAAAAGGTAAGTTAGTATATAAAGTCTTAATAAAATTCGGAATAGTTTTGTGACAGTTTATGTATAGCCTTTTCCCTAAATAAGAATATGGCAATAATAAAAATATAAAAAAAGGAAAAACCTGTATAGTATTTTAAGGAATGGAATTCTACAATACAATAGAGAACGAGAGCTTCATATATCAACTAAATCATGACCTACTTCCTGGATCACTCTTTGCTCACATGGAGCCACGCTGAGGACAGGAGTAGTGAACGAAAGTGTTTACTTCAGTGTAGCTGATATGAAACAGTCCCTGTGAGACAGTCATGACCATACAGGGTGCTGCTGGCTTTTGACAAATCACAGCATTACCATTATCATTATATGTTTATGTTACATTATATGTTTCTTTAGACATTTTTTATAAACAATTTCTAAAGAGCAGAACAAGTTTATGGGAGGCCTGATGTCATAACTGATAAAGTTAGCTCATTGTTTTAATAAAATGTTTCACTAATAATAATAAAATGATTCACTCATATCAATGTAACTCTTTCTGTAGGTCTGTGCCCTGACTGGCAAAAATGGGACCCCAACCAGCCTGTTGCAAATGCTCGTGAGGCCATGCAGCAGGCCGATGACTGGCTCGGTGTGCCACAGGTGAACATCCACTCAACATTAACACCATCATGTTCAGCCAATGCATTTTATACTCTACTGTAGTCATGAGGACGGTAGTGTCTAGTCAAATGTTAGTGGTTTCAGCACTTTGACATAGTGGTGCCTGCTCCATTATCCTCATGGGATAAGTGTGAGATTCCATGGATGGTGTAGCATGTGTGTCATAAATTCTTGGGGCTGAATTCCCTGCTGACTGTTGAGGGGATGTGGGAGGGGTCTGGCTCCTGGTAAATCCTGCCCTTGGCTTGTTGTAGGCCACAGCACTCTGTGGATAAATATAGTATCTGAAGAGATTGCCACCACCTTGTGATGGTAGAACAAACATGATGGTGAAAAGAAAATGCTGGAAGGGAGTGGCTTCTTTCTGCAATGTTTATCTCACCATAAACAGGCTTTCTGACTAGTTCACTAGTTACTTCTCCAATGGAGATTTAGTGTAATATCCTTTTTCTGAGCATATACATATGCACTAAAGCAGTTATTAGTGAATGAGGCCCTGTATACTTAATTTTCATCTGACATCTATGAATTTTTTATCTCTAGGTCATAGCTCCAGAGGAAATTGTGGATCCAGATGTGGATGAGCATTCAGTGATGACATACCTCTCTCAGTTTCCCAAAGCTAAACTGAAGCCTGGAGCCCCTCTCAAGCCAAAGCAGCTGTACCCCAAAAAAGCCAAGGCCTATGGACCAGGTGAGCAAACTAACCCAGCAAGCAATGGCCTTCATTTCACCGTCTCGGTTAACAATAGACCCAATATAGTCCGGTTATGAGTAACTCACTTCTAGCCAAAATAACCTTGAATTTGGCTACATGTAATTTTTGCCAAAAATAACTTGCGAGATGTATGATATTCCATCATATTAGCAAAGTCAACAATGATTCCAGGGTGTTTGGTTTCTTTGACATGTTCATGTTCTAGATGACTAGTCTATTCTTGGGCTATGGTTGGACGTCTATTAAATCTTCACTGACAGCCCAAATTTTACCTTGTTTTACCCTTCACTATCTTCCATTGTATAAAAGTGAAGCCGCCAATGTCCGAAAATGGCGCTGACATCTTGCACTGATTTGGGACCTGCGTCTGCGCAGTAGAGAGCAGGAAGTAGAGCCGCGATATCAAAACCCCGCCCACACTCCCGCAGTATCTGGTAGTACAGTTTACTGCAGAGCAACTCATTATGTCGGTGTGAAATAAACAGTTATGGAAATGTAGAAATTAAAGTTTAAAAGCTCCAATCTCCTCCTAAAAATCACGAAAAAAGTCATTTGGTGCCTCAGTGACAACTTTGCTCAGAGAAGCTGTCAATCACAGCTGTCAATCATGACGTCACATCCCCTTTTGTATAGCATCAAATAACTAACTAAAACCAGAAAATAAAACTTATTTTAAAAAACTAACACTTGAACTTACATCAGCATGATAAAAACTGCCTAAAATGACAGAAAACATCTTTGAAAAAAAAAAATTTGAAGTGTAATTTGATTGTTTAGTTTGTCTCGCGTCCCATTAGAATACATGGAGGGGCGGGGTTTATGAGCTATACTGGGACCAACCACCTGGGGGCGATCGAGATGCTTTGGCTTCACTTTTCAGGACGTGTGTGGCACACTTGGTTTGGACGGCTATTAGATATCTTTTAAACTCAAAATTTCTTATATTCCAAGTGCAGATGAAACGTCACAAAAAAGTGCTTTGTCAGCACAAAAGCTAATAAAGAGTTTTTGAGCTACACATACAAATTTTGTCAAATTAATTTTAAAACAAGAGCTATTTATGCTTTATTTGAGTGTGTTGCATACAATCAAGTATGCAATATGTACATTCTGAGGATTGCTGTTGACTTGATATGACAGTTTTTTTCTTTTAAACAGGTATTGAGCCTCAGGGGAACATGGTTTTGAAGCCAGCTGTATTCACTGTAGAAACACTGGAGGCAGGACTTGGTGAAGTGATTGTATATGTAGAGGACCCAGAGGGTCACACTGAGGAGGTGAGATATGACAGATATATTTCTCTAAGATTCTGTAAATGTTGCATCAATGTGAAACAAACTACATTTTAAACTAAAATCCATCTTTTAATTTTCTTAAAATTAAGGCTAAAGTTGTCGCCAACAATGACAAGAAAAGGACATTCTCTGTCACTTATGTGCCCAAGGTTGAGGGACCCCACAAGGTACGCATCAGTACAAGAACAAGGTTGATTGTACAGTGTCCATTTGAGGATGTAAACCAGTTTGCTTCCAGTGACATGGTTGTTTATTTATTCTTCTATATCACAGGTGAAGGTACTCTTTGCTGGTCAGGACATTGATAAGAGCCCCTACATGGTGAATGTGGCTAGGGCTCTGGGTGATCCCAGCAAAGTTCAGGCTCGAGGTCCAGGTCTGGAGCCAGTGGGCAATGTGGCTGATAAACCTACTTATTTTGACATCTATACTGCAGGTGAGCAGAATGCACAAAACATGTTTTGGAAGAGGTTTTTCTATATGAAGTTGCTCTCATGGTTCTGTCTCATTTCAGGTGCTGGGGCTGGAGATGTTAGTGTGGTCATTGTTGACCCTCAGAATAAAAACAACACTGTGGAAGTTATTCTTGAAAACAAGGGTGACAACATCTTCCGTTGCACCTACAAACCTCTGCAGGAGGGGCCGCACACCATCCATGTGTCCTTTGCTGGGCAGCCCATACCCAACAGCCCCTTTAAAGTGCATGTCTCTGAGAGTAAGCATCTGATAATTTTCCTTTCTTATATATCTTGCTGAATTAATCAAATGTCTTTAAACGTGTCAGCCATATTGGAACAGTGGACAACAAAGAAAGTCAAAGAATCTACAACAACAACTGTTTATTTTGTAGCACACCCTAAACCTTCTGCTGTGCCTCCGAAGCAGATACCCCCTCATAAAAAGAAAGGTGTGCATACCTTTGCGGCCTAAAGCTTAGCTTCTTGCTTATTCGCAGCAGCTTAATTCCTACCATACATCAAAACACCCACTTTGAGGCATGGTAGGAGAGGGGCAATGCCAAAGTTAGTGCGTTTCTATTGGAGGAACACATGAACTGCAACTTACATAACATTATGTTGTCATAGTGTCATGTTGAAAAAAAAAAGCTCAGCTCTTGTTGAAATAGAGCAAAGAATTTTGGGCTTGGGTGTAATACTGTCAGTTTGAGTATTTCCAACAATCTACCATTGTAATACTGGTATGTTTTTGTATTGTATTTTATGGATGTCCTTACTCAGTTTTCCTGTTTGTCATCAGAGCAACTGACCAGAAGCATAGCACCTTGCTTGGCCATACTAACAGTGATTCAGTCTGTGCATTTAAAAAGCTTTGGGACATTTTATAATCTGTTTATTTTGTTTCTTTTTCCCCATCAGCCAGCAATGTCAATGCCTGCCGTGCAACTGGCCGGGGACTGCAGCCTAAGGGCGTTCGGGCTAAGGAGGTGGCAGATTTCTCAGTTTTTACCAAAGGAGCAGGAACTGGAGAGTTGAAGGTCTCTGTGAAAGGGCCAGGTGAGTCATTTATAAACTTTCTTACTTTATGGGGATTGTTTTACTATTAAAACTGAATACTTGTATTCTTACACAATTACCTTTCTAAGAAAAACTTTTAAAATGCTAAATACTACATAGTACAATTAAATGTGTAATATTTTCTTACACTTGGCTAGATACTTTGACTATTAATTGTGTATATTTTTACTACATTATGAATCAATTTTATATTCTTGGCTTAATTCTTAGTCTCTTTGCTCATCAATTAATGTGGCTACATTTAGAAAATGCTGAGAATTGAATGCATGTTTTCAGGAGGAGTAGAGGTTCCTGTGAAAGTACGTGATGTTGGTGATGGAGTGTTCAAGTGTGATTATTGCCCTGTTAAGCCTGGAAAATATAATGTAAACATCACATGGGGAGGCCAACCTATCCCACGCAGGTGAGAGCTAGTTGTACAACTTAGTTAACCACTGTAATGCAAATATATGCACTTTCCTCTAGGTCGCCGTGATTTTGCCAAGGAAGACATATTCCTGGATCAACATCTTTTGTTGATTCTGGAACAACATTCATGTCCAAAAACATAGTCCTATCCCTACCCCTAAACCTAACCCTGCTCATAACTTATCCCTAAAATGATAGATGAATAACACTGATGTAGAAGGACCTAACCCTGGTTGTAAGCCTAAACTTGACAATAACTGAAAACCAATCCCTAAAATCTGATTGGTTGATTAAAATATTTTTCCAGGATCAACAAGGATGTTCTACTTGGTGAAATCACATTCACCCCTTCCTCTGTGTCAAAGTTTCCTCTATTATATTTTATGTCCAATCTCAGCACTGTTTAATATGTGATTATTTTAGCCCATTTGAGGTGGAGGTCAGCAAGGAAGCTGGACCACAAAAGGTGCGGGCTTGGGGTCCTGGCTTGAAGACTGGAATGGTTGGAAAGTCAGCTGACTTTGTTGTTGAGGCTATTGGTACAGAAGTAGGAACTCTAGGTGGGTAATTCTATATAAGGAAGAAAATAATTAAGATAATTTCTTTTATGCGTCCAGCTAATTTTTCATATGCCATCTCTTTTCTTTAAAGGGTTTTCGATTGAGGGCCCTTCTCAAGCAAAGATAGAGTGTGATGATAAAGGAGACGGTTCCTGTGATGTGCGTTACTGGCCCACCGAACCCGGAGATTATGCAGTTCATGTCATCTGTGATGATGAAGATATCAAAGACAGCCCATTCATGGCCCATATCCTTCCAGCAAATAATGATGTCTTCCCTGAGAAGGTGGATATAACATGGAAACAATAATCAAAAATAATCTCTTATTGTCTTCTGCTGTCAGTGTTATTGATCTGATGGATCTCATGTGCAGGTCAAAGCTTTTGGTCCAGGACTGGAGCCCACCGGAGTTATTGTCAACAAATCAACACAATTCACTGTTGACGCTCGAGAAGCTGGCAAAGGCAGTCTGAAGATCTATGCTCAGGTTTGTCCATGTGTAATATTCTTAATGTTTTCCTTTGGTAATGATTGTATGTTAAACATCAGTCCTGTCAGTAGAATCAGTTAAAGGGTAACAGAGGACAAAGACACATACGTGCAAACTTGTGTGAATTCTTATATTTCTGCAAACTGGCTTTTCTTCTAGGATGCTGATGGCTGTGTGATTGACATTCAGATTACTGATAAGGGAGATGGCACTTTTGTTTGTATGTATGTTCCTACCAAGTCGGTGAAGCACACCATCATAATTACCTGGGGGGAGGTCAACGTACCCAAGAGTCCATTCAGAGTGAGTATTCCCAGTGAAGTGTTTTGGTTTGTATTATGCTGTGTTGTAATGGCACCATTAGATGAGTCATTGTTTGCTTTGAGATTTTTCTTTGTTTTTTGCACATCATTGCTGATTTTATAACTTAAAACTTTGTTTTTAAAGGTTCTTGTTGGTGAAGGCTGTTACCCTGACAAAGTGAAGGTCTATGGACCTGGAGTTGAGAAAACTGGTCTAAAGGCAAATGAGCCCACCTACTTCACTGTCGACTGCGGTGAAGCTGGCCAAGGTTTGCATAATGAGTTTGTTTTTTCTTGTTATATGACAGAGTAATAGAGTTTTGATGTGGCTAACCATTCTGACTATATCTTAGGTGATATCAGCATTGGGATCAAATGTGCCCCAGGTGTGGTGGGTCCAGCAGAGGCAGATATAGATTTTGACATTATTAAAAATGACAATGACACCTTCACTGTCAAGTACACGCCCCCTGGCCCTGGCCGTTACACAATCATGGTGCTTTTTGCAGATCAGGTAAAGCACTGAACAAACTTCTTGCCTGCACCCAATTGCACACTAATGCTAAGTGAACATCTCAAACTGTTCTCTGCTTAAAACAGGAAATCCCCAGCAGCCCATTTAAAGTTAAGGTGGATCCGTCTCATGATGCTGGTAAAGTCAGAGCTGAAGGTCCTGGACTGAACAAGACAGGTTGGTGTAAGCCACAACATTAAGACCTTAAGCTTCAGAGAAGTGCATTTTAATGGACACAACTCTGCTTCACAGGCGTTCAAGTGGATATTCCAACCCATTTCACCATCTTCACGAAGGGAGCAGGAAAGGCAAAGCCAGAGGTGGTGTTCAAAACTGCAGTCAAAGGAAACGCTGTTAAAGATTTTGAGATCATTGATAATCATGACTACTCCTACACTGTGAAGTACACTGCTCTTCATCAGGTCAGGGGTCACTATCATCTATTCCATTTAGTTTTTGCTTTGAACATGAATATAATTAAGATTGGAAAGGTTATGTTTAACCAGCAATAAATGCCTAATCTTCTGCAAATTAGGGTGAGATGGCTATCATGGTCACACATGGCGGGGATCCCATTCCCAAAAGCCCTTTCAAAATCTCAGTCGCCCCTTCACTTGATCTTGGCAAAGTCAAAGTTCAAGGCCTTAATGAAAGTAAGCACTTTAACTCAAGAGTTAAGCCACTTATGCCAAAGTATTTTTCTTTTATAAAAGTACTTTTTACAACCTGTAAATGCTTACTGCCCTAATGCTTACTAAACTGCTGTATGTGTTGCAGAAGTAGAAGTTGGAAAGGACCAAGAGTTTATTGTTAGCACAAAAGGGGCAGGTGGACAGGGTATGGTAAAAGTGAGCATAACCTCACCCTCTGGTAGACCAATACCTTGTAAGTTGGAATCAGACAAGACAAAAGAGGCCACCTGTGTGAAATACATCCCACCTGAGGAGGGTAATTACAAGGTGGACATCAGCTATGATGGGAACCCTGTTCCAGGAAGTCCTTTTTCTGTGGAGGGACTCATGCCTGCCGATCCTTCTAAGGTAAGATCACAGCTTGTCGGGAATAAAAGGTCTCATGACTTTGTAACATTGTTGTGTGAGCTCTATAATTTAATGTTACTGGATTTCCCACTAGGTTCGTGCCTATGGACCTGGACTTAAGAGTGGTATTGTGGGTCAGCCTGCACCGTTCACTATAGACACAAAAGGGGCAGGTGCTGGTGGTCTGGGTCTAACATTGGAAGGCCCCTGTGAGGCTAAGATTGAGTGCCAAGACAACGGTGATGGAACCTGCTCTGTTTTCTACTTGCCCACAGAGGCTGGTGACTACAACATCAATATCCTATTTGGGGAAGCTCATATCCCTGGCTCTCCTTTTAAATCTGTTGTCAAGCCTGCTCTGGATGCTGGCAAGGTTATAGTGAGTGGACCAGGACTAGAGAGGGCTAAAGCTGGTGAGCTGGCCAGTTTCACAGTGGACTGCAGTAGAGCCGGAGAGGCTGAACTCACCATTGAGATTGTGTCAGATTCAGGGGCTCAAGCTGAAGTTTGTATTCAAAAGAACAGTGATGGAACATTCTCTGTTACCTACACCCCACTCTTTCATGGGGTACATACCATCACAATTAAATATGGAGGTCAGCATGTGCCCAAGAGCCCCATACATGTTCAGGTGGAGCCATCCGTGGACACAAGTGGGATTAAAGTGTATGGACCCGGAGTCGAGCCCAGAGGTAATATTTAAAAACTTTCTGTAATTAACTTTCCAACCGCAAATCAATTATACCTTATTTTCCTGTTTTCTGTCACTCAAGGGGTCCTCAGGGAGGTGACAACACACTTCATTGTGGATGCCCGGGCCCAGACTAAGACCAAAGGAGGGAATCATGTTAAGATTCGCATCATCAATCCATCAGGCGCAAACACAGATGCCTATATCACTGATAAGGGTGACGGCACATATCGAGTGGAATATACTGCTTTTGAGGAAGGTACGTCACTCAAACACTGAACAAATATGATTAAGGAAAAAATGATTTTGAAAGTGAGGGTTTTTTCCGAAGGCTTTCAGAGAGTTTGAATTATTATAAATACATGTGAAGTGTAAGATTGTAAGAGTGTTAAGATTTTCACATGAGATATCTAGGAAAGATGGTGGAGGAACCTTTTTAGAAGAGATACATTAACATATACAAATGCATGAAATGGATTGGGTATATCAGCCCTTGTGATCCATTTTCCTGCAAAGTTTAGCTCCAATCTTAATCGAACACACCTGATCAAGGTCTTTATAACTAGAAAGTTACAGGCAGGTTGGAGCTAAACTCTGCAGAAAAGTGGACATCAAGGACCCCTGGGGTATATATACAGACAAGACAGATTTTGAGAAGCTTTCAGAGCTTAGAAGGGGTACTGAATGAGAGCATATGACAGATGGAGAGGGAGTTTATAAATAGGAAATGCATTGTAAAAAGAGATCATTAAATAGTTGTGTGCCTGACTAGGGCCCTCTGCACATCCGTACAGAAATACATCTTACATTAATACCAATGACAGCTGCAGTTCACGGTTAAAACAGAGCCTATTACAAATACTTTCTAGAAACACTACAAAAGCTTTATGTGGTCAAACTCTGATGTCTCTTTTTTATTTCATAGATGCAGTTATAAACTAAATATTACAATAATATTACATAATATGTGCAAGACAGCTATATGTAGCCTATGGAGTAGGACGAAGCTGAATTCTTCAAATTAAAGTAATTCTTTGCTTTGTGTAGGTTTGCACCTGATCGAGGTCTTTTATGATGATGTTGCTGTTCCTAAGAGCCCCTTTAAGGTGTCAGTTGTAGAAGGTTGTGACCCAACACGTGTTCGAGCTTATGGCCCAGGCCTGGAAGGTGGGCTAGTCAACAAACCCAACTGCTTCACAGTGGAGACACGGTATGGACTCTGTATATACTGTAGCATCATTGATACCCTAAGAGAAACTGTCATATTTAATAAGCTCATTAAGCTTAAATAGATTTGAGAAATTAACATCTAATTGTACATCCATGCTTATTATTTTAAAGGGGTGCTGGGACGGGTGGTTTGGGCTTGACCATTGAAGGAGCATCAGAATCCAAAATGTTCTGTAAGGACAACAAAGATGGTAGTTGCAGTGTTGAATATATGCCTTTCACTGCTGGAGACTATGATGTCAATATCACTTATGGAGGCCAGCCTATTCCAGGTGAAATATTATCTACCTAAATACCTATATGTTAACTACCTATACAATATTACTGTATTTTACGTACATATCCTTGTTTTTTTCAACTGTATAGTTCTATAACTACTTTATATTTGGGGTTACGGTTCTCAGGCAGTCCATTCCGAGTGCTGGTAAAGGATGTGGTGGATGTCAGTAAGGTGAAGTGCTCAGGTCCTGGACTTGCTAACAGAGTTACAGCACATGTTCCACAAACCTTCACTGTGGACAGCAGCAAAGCAGGACTGGCTCCTCTAGAGGTGCAGCTGTATGGACCAAAAGGTACATAACATAAACCCCTCCAGTCCACTACAAATATGCTCTGAGCCAGCCAGGTCTTTGCACACTGAGTCCGAAATTTTCGTATGCGTTTTTTCGTATTCGTCATCACGTGGCTCTGAATTGTCAAAACCCCTCTCAAAATGCTTGCTACGGATGCGAAAACCACAAAAAATCGAACCTGATCCGAATTTTTTTAATGACGGGCGAAAGTTTCGGAGGCAGTGTGTAAATGTGCTTGACACAACATGAGGTTGTATTTATTTTTAATGCGCCAATTTCTAACACTAAATGACTAAAGGTACTTCTACACTGTAAAATAATTTCTGAATTTGTATACTAGCATACTACTCTTAATACTATTTCTGCCATAGAAAGATATGGTAAAAGTAGTATGAGTAGTATACTAGTATGCGGTTCTAAATTCTGAATGTTCCATACTTGCCTCTGACCGATGAAATCTTGAACATGTTCTGTCTTACAGGAACTCTTGAGCCTGTAGTTGTTAAAAACAACAGAGATGGAACACATACTGTCAACTACACCCCTGCACAGGAAGGGCCGCACACTGTGTCTGTCAAATACGCCAACCAAGAAGTACCTGGCAGGTAAGATCTTACATTTTAAACTATTTAATTGTTACCTTATGGCAGTAACGTGACTTGAGGACATAATTTGCATCTCTTTTATTTTGTGGTTGTAAACAGTCCATTCAAAGTCAATTCAGGCCCCTCACATGATGCCAGTAAGGTGCGGGCTAGCGGACCTGGTCTGGACACTAAAGGAGTTGCTGCCAGTCTACCAGTGGAGTTTACCATTGATGCTCGTGATGCAGGGAAAGGCCTTCTGACAGTTCAAATCCTTGTGAGCACTCTTTCTCTCTCTCTATATAAATAGAAAACCTCAAAATAAGGCAAAACCAGAGCAGTGCATTTAAACGTTGTGTTCCATTTAGGATCCAGAGGGAAAGCCAAAAAAAGCCAGCATTCAAGACAACAGAGATGGAACTTACACTGTATCTTATGTGCCAGATATGACTGGCCGCTACACCATAACCATTAAGTATGGTGGAGATAATATTCCATACTCACCTTACAATATCCAAGCCTTACCGACTGGTGATGCCAGCAAGTGTCTCCTCACAGGTATCCTTTCCATTTTGGTGCTTGGTGTTTTGTGCTTATTCTTTCTTCTTTGTGCTTCTTTGCACCTCTGGTTTTACTGATTTTTTTGCTTGCTTTTCATTTTCAGTGTCTATTGGAGGACATGGTGTTGGTAAGGAATCAGGAAATTAATTTTAAATAATTATATGAATTATTGTATAATGGTGGAATATTCTATAATGAAATATCTACCATTACACCATTACACAGTAATATGTTTCCAGAATTAAGTTCTTCGGTTTTTAACAATGTTGTTGTTTGAGCAGAAAGTCTTGGGCCCAATATTAAGATGGCAGAAGAGACGTTTATCACCGTGGATGCTAAGGCTGCTGGAAAAGGGAAGGTGACATGTACAGTTCTCACCCCAAATGGCATTGAGCTGGATATGGATGTTACAGAAAATCCAGATGGCACCTTCGACATATATTACACTGCACCCGAGCCGGGAAAATATGTCATCACAATCCGCTTTGGAGGGCAACACATTCCTAAAAGCCCTTTTCAAGTCATGGTGAGTGATATTCTTGAACAGGTGTGTTGAACTGTGTATCACTATCCTGATGAAGCCATGATAGATTTATTGATATCAATACCAGGGACATTACAACAGAAAGCGATTTGAAAGAGATGGTTAAAATATTTAATACTGCAGTGACAGAAAGACAGCAGGACACTGTTTAAAACATTGTTGATTGTCTTTCTTATGCCATCTCAGGCTACAGATCAGCCTATTGCACCGAGAGACGACACAAAGCCGATGTTTCAACCCCTGAACTTAATTATCCCATTCACTGTCCAGCAAGGAGAGCTCAGTGGTAACATCTTTAATCATGTTAATTTACAGCAAAAATCTTAATACTCTTATGTGCTGTTTTCAGAAGTATACTGCTTGTACTAGTCATGTTTGTTTTATTTGTAGGGGAGGTGCGTATGCCCTCTGGTAAGACAGCTCGTCCCTTCATCAGGGACAACAAAGATGGAACAGTCACAGTGCAATTTCAGCCTACAGAGAGAGGCCTGCATGAAATGGACATAAAGTATGATGGCAACCACATCCCAGGTTGGACTCCCTTTTCATATTATGTGCGAAATGGCCTAAAAAACAGCAGAGAGTTTCGCTTTTCTGCTTTTTCTTTAAAATGTAATGATGGATTGTTATATTGACACAAAATGTATACTTTTATGTGTCTTAAAGGTAAGGTAGGCAATTTCGGAGAGGCTAGCATTAGCAAGCTAGCTTTGAAAGCATAAGATCCCACCCTCCCTTCAGAGCGTCTCCAAAGCCACGCCTCCTCCAAAACACATGAACACACACAGCAGAGAGACGCCGTTAAACTACCTCAAGTCTCAAAGCACATACAATTACAATAATAATGAACATAACTTAAAGAGTGCTTACTTATACCATCTGTCTACTGCAAATTCATTTATAGTGTTGACATAGAAACGCATAAATCTGAGGACGTGAACAGCTCCGCGTAGAAAGTCACAGGTTGCCATCACGTAATTGCTTGTGACATGGCATGAATGCAGCATAAGCTCATTGTTTTGGTTCAGGAGGAACTGTAAAAGGCGGCTGCTGTTTGTTTGCGGTGCTTAGTGACTGATGTCTACAACTCTGCATAGCCTTATAGAAAGCGTTGATGACGTGTGATGCCTGTGCGAACAGGGTGTGCGGAGGCATGCAAATACATATGTTGACAGGCAAGTAGGACATCCAATCATTGCATTCGGACCGAATTAACTGATTGGACGAACATTTTTTGGTCCTGAGACTTCAACATAAGATATATGTACACTTTTTAATATTTAGACCACTTCTATTATTGATTGCTATCAGGATGTGAAGAGAGTTTCAAACAGTATAACAAAAAGTGTTTCAGAAAAAACTTGCCTACCCTGCCTTTAAGTGTTCAAATACGTATTGAGACCTGTTTAATTTGAGTCCTTGGAAGTCAGTGGAATGATACACTGCGTCATGTAGTTTACAGAATCATAGTCTGAATGCAATTATGTTCACAGGAAGTCCTTTGCAGTTCTATGTAGATGTGATGAACAGTGGGATGGTGACAGCCTATGGACCTGGTTTGTGTCATGGGATAATCAATAAACTGGCCACTTTTACGGTTGTTACCAAGAATGCCGGACAAGGTACATAAAAGTGTTTGCAGCAAAGCAAATATCACGATATTTTTATAAAAAGTGTGCCAAATAGCCAATTTTGTTTGTCCTTCACAGGTGGTTTGTCCCTTGCTGTAGAGGGCCCATCTAAAGCTGAAATCAGTTGTAAGGACAATAAAGATGGTACCTGCACGGTGTCCTACTTGCCCACTGCACCTGGTGATTACAACATCATTGTCAAGTTTGACAACAGCCATATTCCTGGCAGCCCCTTCACTGCAAAAATTACTGGTATGATAAGAAATGTGTCAATTAAAAAAATTAGAGCTGGTAAAAATAACTAAACTCTTGCCCATGGTGACTTACCATCCTTAACCATAATATGTCTGTTCATGTAGGTGACGATTCACTCCGAAGGTCTCAGCTGAACGTTGGCACAGCAGCAGACGTCTCACTGAAGATCACAGAAACAGACCTGAGCTATCTGACAGCCAGCATCAAAGCTCCATCAGGAAAGGACGAGCCTTGCCTACTGAAGAGGTTGCCCAACCGGCACATTGGTGAGCACAAGAGGCCATAAAATGCTTTCTGCATATACTAGATTGGCTTTGGTTAATCTCTGCTCCCCTTGCCTCACCAGGTCTCTCCTTTACCCCAAAAGAAGTGGGGGAGCATGAGGTCAGCGTGAGGAAGAGTGGGAAACATGTGAACAACAGCCCTTTTAAGATTATGGTAGGACAATCTGAAATTGGCGAAGCCAGCAGAGTCAAGGCTTTCGGTAAAGGTTTAGTTGAAGCGCACACCTTTGAAGTGACCGAGTTCTTTGTGGACACCAGAAATGCTGGTATGCTCTTACAGTTTTTTTGCTCTTAAGATCTTTTGCTTTTGCATGATTTAAAATACAAACCGGGTGTAATACACCTGATTGAATTTATTTCCACACTGTCTTGATTGAAAGGATATGGAGGACTTGGATTGTCCATCGAGGGTCCAAGTAAAGTGGATATTAATTGTGAGGATGTGGAAGATGGAACATGTAAAGTGACATATTGCCCCACTGAACCAGGCAACTACATCATCAACATCAAGTTTGCAGACAAACACATACCAGGTTACTTTTTTAATGTTTCTTTACAGTGAAATGCTCATGTAGGCTTGCAGTCCATTAAAAAAGTCCATTGTTCGCTCCACTCCATAGGAAGTCCCTTTACAGTGAAGGTAACAGGAGAAGGAAGGATGAAGGAGAGTATAACAAGGAAAAGGCAAGCTGCTTCTATTGCTTCAGTGGGCAGCGCATGTGACCTAAACCTTAAAATTCCAGGTAAAATCAAATACCAATAGAGGAGATTGTGTGAGTTAGATTACAATTAACTGTCACAGTATTAGCCAAAGTGTATGAAAAACAACTAAAAATGTCTTTAAAATGTGATAAAGTAATAATAAAAAAAATCTCTGATTCATTTTTACTTAGGAAATTGGTTTCAGATGATGTCAGCACAGGAGCGCTTAACTCGTACCTTCACGCGCAGTAGCCACACTTACACGCGTACAGAACGCACCGAAATCAGCAAGTCACATGGTGGTGAGACTAAGCGGGAAGTACACGTTGAGGAGAGCACTGAGCTTGGCGGTGACCCCTTCAGAGATGTATTTGAGTCCTTCCTGGGAAGAGAACGACTGGGTAGCTTTGGTACAGTTCGACAAGAGGGTAAGGATAAATAACTATTACGCTGTACTACCCCCCCACCACCTCCAAAAAACACCACCGCCTACAGCTCTTGTTTCATTGTTACCTTTACTTATTATTACACTACATTTTCAAATAAATATCCAAATAAATTTAATTACTAAACTAAATTAACTATATCAACTACATTACTTGAATATATATGATAATTGAAATAAGCTAGATGACATCACCGTTTTCTCCAGAGCGGCTGTACAGCCGAATCAAATTCTGTTGCATTGTTTTCCTGTTTAACACTGTGAAGTTGCTTTGAAACAATCTGCATTGTAAAAAGAACTATATAAATAGAGTTGACTTGACTTACCTTTCCAGGAGACACAGGGATCCAGGGAATGACAGCCCAGGTGACCAGCCCTGGTGGGAATGTAACAGATGCAGAGATTGTTGATAGCGGGAACAGTACCTACAGAGTCCGCTTCGTACCTGTTGAAATGGGTTCTCACACTGTCAACGTCAAATATAGGGGTGAGCATGTCCCTGGAAGCCCCTTCCAGTTTACAGTTGGGCCCCTCGGGGAAGGAGGTTCCCACAAGGTCCGGGCTGGAGGCACAGGCCTAGAGAGAGCTGTTGCAAGAGTTCCTGGTATGTTTTAAACTATTTGTTTTCTTCTTATTTCTGTAATGAAAAAAATTTACATTAATGTACATATTTTTCTTTTCATTACCCTCTGATAGCTGAATTCAGTATTTGGACAAGAGAGGCTGGAGCAGGCGGTCTGTCCATCGCTATAGAGGGACCAAGCAAGGCTGAAATCTCCTTTGAAGACAGAAAAGATGGATCCTGTGGTGTTATTTACATTGTGCAAGAGCCAGGTAAGATTTAAAAAGAAGTTGCTATGATTTGAGTTAAAATCATATAGCAAAACCAGACAGCAAAACCACCATTCTCCATTTCTCCTCTCAGGTGACTATGAAGTTTCCATCAAGTTCAATAGCGAGCATATCCCAGATAGTCCCTTCGTTGTTCCTGTTGCCACACTGTCTGATGATGCACGTCGACTTACTGTTACAAGCCTTCAGGTAAGCTCCAAGTTAGTCACAGCTAGGCACAACTGACCTGTACCTTACAAAACAAACAATAAGGAATATTATATAACATGCATTGAACACATGGTAGTAACAGTGAAATAAAAGCTTGCCAGAACAGCTCTTACTGCTCTTTGAGTCATGGCCGAGTTATTTTTGTCCTCGAACTGTAATTCGACTCCATGTCTGTCCAGGGTCATACTATTATTTTGTTGAGCAGGGATTAAGTGTTCTTACATGTGCTCTATGTCTGTCTATCTATCTATCTGTCTGTATCCATTTATCTACCTACCATCTGTCTGTCCATCCATCCATCCATCTACTCTATCTACATCCATCTATACATCTATCTGTCTGTATCTATTTATCTACCTACCATTTATGTCTATCCATCCATCCATCCATCTACTCTATCTACATCCATCTACTCTATCTATCCATCCATCTATCTGTCTGTCTGTCTTGGTGTGTATTTGAGCTTTTTGGAGTCAGAATCAAACTTTTATTCCTCTTTTCACTTGCAGGAGAAGGACTTGAAGGTTAATCAGGAAGCCTCATTTGCGGTTCAGAGGAATGGGGCGAGAGGTGTCATAGATGCTAAAGTACACGCCCCCTCTGGTGTAGTAGAAGAGTGTTATGTCACTGAACTGGATAGCGGTGAGTTGTAGACTTATTTTTATCTTATTTTTGAGTTGTAGACTTTTTGTCAAAAGCATTGGTTATTCGTTGTCATGCTTTCAAATAAGTCAAGTCATCTTTATTTATATAGCGATTACAAAAGGTTCTCATTGAAATGTTACTTTAACTGAAAAAGGCAGTCCCAACATTATAATAACCTTCTTTTTACAGACAAGAATGCAATTCGCTTCATTCCACGTGAGAATGGTGTTCATTCAATTGATGTGAAGTTCAATGGAAGCCATATCCCAGGTAGCCCATTCAGAGTCCGTGTTGGAGAAGCAGAAAGTGTTGGAGATCCAGGAATGGTGTCTGCCTTTGGTCCAGGACTTGAGGGTGGACGCACAGGTATTGGTCCACTGCACTATTCTGCTTGATAAGTGCAAAAATAAGTGATATGTAATGATTAGTATTGTGAAGGATTTAGCATTAAGTTGCTGTAGATGGACTTGCTCAGTCAGTTATAAATCACCAACAGATCCAATTTTAATCTTATGTTCTTGCTGTTCTGTAGGGGTCCCCTCTGAGTTTGTCGTAAATACATGCAAGGCTGGATCAGGTGCCTTGTCTGTTACTATTGATGGTCCCTCAAAGGTCAAAATGGACTGCACGGAGTGCCCAGAAGGTTACAAAGTGTTGTATACACCTATGGCACCAGGCAACTATCTTATATGCATCAAATATGGTGGGCCACAGCATATTGTTGGCAGTCCCTTCAAAGCAAAAGTTACAGGTAGGATGAACAGAAATTGATTGAAATTTCTTTTTTTTTTTTTTGATAATCAATACATAATTATGGCACAAATGCTGCCATTGAGTTTAGAGATTGTATTGATCCAGGAACAGTTTTGCCCTAAATAAATCATGGGACATCCCGTGTGTTTTTTTAGCTATATAATAAGAGAGTTGTGACTGTGGCTTTTAACATGTCTGTCTCTTATTAGGTATGCGTCTGTCTGGGGGCCACAGTTTGCATGAAACTTCATCAGTCATTGTGGAGACTGTTACCAAAACCTCTAAGGTGGCCGGAGCATACAGCTCTCTGTCCAGCTCACAGTCAACTTCAGACGCCAGTAAGGTTGTATGTCATGGTGCTGGCCTCTCCAAAGCCTTTGTGGGCCAGAAGAACAATTTTTCAGTTGACTGTAGTAAAGCAGGTAAAATAAAACAAAAAAAAGTCAATAGTGTTTTATCACCAACAAAATACATAATTATACAGGATATTTGTTTTGCTTTCAGAGGAACATATTGATTTTTCTTCTTTTTTTTCCAGGTACAAACATGCTAATGGTTGGTGTCCATGGTCCCAGAACTCCATGCGAAGATGTGGCTGTTAAACATATGGGAAACAAGCTTTATAATGTTACCTACACAGTGAAGGAGAAAGGAAACTATGTAGTTATTGTTAAATGGGGGGATGAAACTGTACCAGGAAGTCCCTTCCATGTGAGCGCTCCCTAAACACCTAAAGTTAAACCTAGTTCCTAATCAAGAATGAATAATAATAGAAAAAGAACTCAAATGAACAACATTTGCTTAATACACACACACACACACACACACACACACACACACACACACACACACACACACACACACACACACACACACACACACACACACACACACACACACACACACACACACACACACACACACACACACACACACACACACACACACACACACACACACACACACACATATTCGTTTAACTTCTCTGAAGAAAAGCTTATTTTATGACAGAAGCTGATCTTAGAGGCCGCTGCCCTTTATTTAATGCTAACTTATTTGACGCAAATGCATTTTAATACTGTTTGGGTGTGGGATGCCACAAAAAGAGTGAAGAGTTTTAATTCATTAAAAAAGGAATATAGTTCAATTAAATAGGTATGTCTTCGAAAGCCTGTTTTGTTTAATCACCAAAAGAGAAAATGTGAGTATTTAATAGAGGGAGATTTATTGTTCTTAAAGGCACTTTTGTTGGTCAGGGGAAATCGCAGAAAGGTTTTGTGTTCTGACAATTTCAACAGTGTATAGATGTATCCAGTGCTTTTATATGCTTTATAGAATGTAATTTTGTTATCTTAACCAACTATTTAATATGCATTTGAAAACTTAAATAAAGAATAAAACTTAAGTGTGTTGTTTTTTCCACTCACAAAAAACAAAACAAAAACAAAGACCAAACAAATCAAAGACCATCATGATGTCTTTTGCCTGCTGCAAAGGTGGAACAATTTAAACATGC
This sequence comes from Rhinogobio ventralis, assembly GCA_039654625.1. Lineage (NCBI taxonomy): Eukaryota > Metazoa > Chordata > Actinopteri > Cypriniformes > Gobionidae > Rhinogobio > Rhinogobio ventralis. Next base: position 26,180,310 of record CM077216.1, read on the forward strand.
ATTTCTCTGTTTATCAATTAATTAATTTATTTTTAATAATTATTATTTTTAATGTAATATTGGGTGAGCCCAGTTTGCGCATTTAAACAGGTAAAGTGCATCTTATATGGCTCCCAAGTTTTGCAATAGTGTTCTTGGCAACTTTAGGAACTCAGACACACTCTGTTCAGTCTAAGTCTAGACTAGGGAGTCCCAAATTTAACCCACTGATCTCCATTCGCTTTTGCATAAACACCTGCTCATATTATTACAGTTTCACAATTGCTAAGACACATTTCTTGAACCCTTCACCCATTTTTCTCACATCATTAAACACAAAACCAAATCTTCAGAAACTGATCTTACAGGCCGCTGCCCTTTATTTATTAGACACCACATAGAAAATGGAGAACACAGCATCCAAGCATATAGTTGTTACAAAAAAAGGTGAATTTATTGGTGAAAAGAGGTGAATATACACCGATTAGGCATAACATATGGGGTGGGATATATTAGGCAGCAAGTGCACATTTTGTCCTCAAAGTTGATGTGTTATAAGCAGGAAAAATGGGCAAGCGTAAGGATTTGAGCGAGTTTGACAAGGGCCAAATTGTGATGGCTAGACGACTGGGTCAGAGCATCTCCAAAACTGCAGCTCTTGTAGTGTTGTCACGATACCAAAATTATGACTTCAAAACGATACCAGACTAAAATACCTCGATACCGATACTGAATCGATACCATGGCAAAAAACAGTAAAAGTAATTGAATAATATGACAGAACTTATTATTCATTGTTTTATAAATAAATAAAAATAAAAATAAAAATAAAAAAAAACAACTCACTTGGCTTATTTAAAAATAATAATAATAATAATAATAATAGCTACAAGCCAGTGTGAACACCCTTACAGAAATGTTTGCAATAATCACATTATCAATAATGTTAACATTTACTAATCTTTCATTCTGAACAGGTTGGGATGACCAAAATCTTATTTCATGATACAAGTAATTTAATATTTTTTAAGTGTAATTTTAAAAATGTAAATTACTAACAATATGACAAAAACAGTGCTTTATTTTCAGCTACAGTAGGTCTATTTAACAGTAGCATTCAAGAAAGAAATTAAATAATCAAATAAAAAAAAACTGCGGCCTTCATTCTATAAATCCATAGGTACACTGATTCTTAATAAATATATTAAAGTTATTCAGTCAAGCATGGGGTGATTTTCTATTTTCTTTTGTTGTTTGATTGACATTAATCACACAGAATATTAGGTCCAGCCCTTTAAGACCAGCACGGACCAAATACATTGTAACACATCCGAACTCTTTATACGTTCACTAAAGACATGCACGTCCTGTACTAATAAAATGTCATATCGTACCGTTTTTAATAGCAGGGTATTGTGAACCTTTTCTAGTACCGGTATATCGTGCAACACTAAGCTCTTGTGGGGTGTTCCCGGTCTGCAGTGGTCAGTATCTATCAAAAGTGGTCCAAGGAAGGAACAGTGGTGAACTCGACACAGGGTCATGGGCGGCCAAGGCTCATGGGCGGCCAAGGCTCATTGATGCACGTGGGGAGCGAAGGCTGGCCCGTGAGGTCTGATCAAACAGACGAGCTACTGTAGCTCAAATTGCTCAAGAAGTTAATGCTTTGGGCAATGTTCTGCTGGGAAACCTTGGGTCCTGCCATCCATGTGGATGTTACTTTGACACGTACAACCTACCTAAGCATTGTTGCAGACAATGTACACCCTTTCATGGAAACAGTATTCCCTGGTGGCTGTGGCCTCTTCCAGCAGGATAATGCTCCCTGCCACAAGCAGTTTTATTTATTTTTTATAAAAAAAAAAGTTCATAGAACTTGAAACATAGAAGAGATGGTAAAACTAATTCATATGAATTAAGCGGTTTAGTCCAAATTTTCTGAAGAGACTCAATCGCTTTATATGATGAATGAAAGTCTTACCGGTTTGGAACAACATTAGGGTGAGTAAATTATGATATTTATATTTGATAATTATATTAAGTGTACTGACCTACTTTTGATTTATTCATCCAAAATTTGACAATTTCTGTCAAGTCACCTTCATTTATATAGCGCTTTTTACAACACAGATTGCTTCATTTCTGTTGTAAAAACTGATTACTTATTTAATTTGGCGCAACTTAAACAACACCATCCTCAACCAAACCAGAAAACCACCAATGCGTTCCGGATGCCCATCCGCATGGCAACAGCACCTGGTGGCCCGAGAGCGCAAACCATGAAATAGGTTTTGAAATAGTTTTGAAACTATACCACCATCATCCCTGCACTGTGCAAACCCTAAAAATCTGCGATTCTGCGAAAACGGCGATGGCATGTACGCAAGCATTACGTGTTTAGCCTATAAGCAAGCGCGTTTGAATACGTATGTGTGCATGTGTTTTTATCTGTACTGAGGCCTTTACAGGGGAGAGTCTAGTTGACACGGTCTCTACTGACTTCAGGGCTGCGTTGTGGTCATGTCTAGGTGCAGGTCCACCATCTGATCTAGAACCAGCAGACTACAGTAAACCTCGGTATAAACAGAGAGACTAACATTAGCGTAGACGGCATTCTTCTTATGATGTAACGAGTACATCAGGTGTTATGGGAAGTGTTCCAGGTTCCGGCTGACCTAGTTAATGCAGCCTAACAATCAGCCTAACTGATTTGAATAATATAAATTGATAATGTTCTATGTGTATGCCAGGTTAAAGAAATGCGTTTTTAGTCTAGATTTAAACTGACATGATGAGTGTCTGCTTCCCGAACAATGCTAGGAAGACTGTTCCAAAGTTTAGGTGCTAAATAGGAAAAGGATCGACCGCCTGCAGTTGATTTTGATATTCTAGGTATTATCAACTGGCCAGAATTTTGAGACTGCAATAGACGTGATGGAGTATAATGCCTTAAGAGCTCGCTCAAGTACTGGGGAGCTAAACCATTTAGTGCTTTGTAAGTAATAAGCAAGATTGTAAAATGTATACGATGTTTAATAGGGAGCCAATGCAGTGTTGACAGAACTGGGCTAATATGGTCATACTTCCTGGTTTTAGTAAGAACTCGAGCTGCTGCGTTTTGGACCAGCTGCAGTTTATTTATTAAGTGTGCAGGTCAACCACCCAGTAGAGCAGTACAATAATCTAGCCTCGAGGTCATGAACGTATAAACTAACTGTTCAGCCATGTGCCAAAATTAAGATATATTTTTAAGATGGAAGAATGCAGTTTTACAGATGCTAGAAACGTGGCTTTCAAAAGAAAGATTTGTATCAAAGAGCACACCCAGGTTCCTAACTGACGACGAGGACTTGACAGCAGTCATCAAGTGTTAGACAGTATTCTAGGTTACTACCTGCAGAATTAAGTCGTAGGAAATTACTAGTCATCCAATTTTTTATATCAGCTATGCATTCTGTTAATCTTGTGAATTGGTAAGTTTCGTCAGGGCGTGAAGAAATATAGAGCTGAGTATCGTCAGCAAAACAGTGAAAACTAACCCTCTCCCAAGGGTAGCATGTACAGGGTAAAAAAAGAAGCAACAGTCCTAGCACTGAGCCTTGTGGTACTCCATACTGAACTCGTGATTGATATGACATCTCTTCATTTACTGCTACAAACTGATAACGGTCAGATAAGTACGATTTAAACCATGCCAATGCAATTCCACTAATGCCAACATAAGTTTCACGTCTATTCAAAAGAATGTTGTGGTTGATATTATCGAATGCAGCACTAAGATCCAATAACACTAATAGAGATATTACAACCACGATCGGATGATGAGAGTAAATCATTTGTAACTCTGATGAGAGCAGACTCAGTACTAGGATACGGTTTAAATCCTGACTGGAAATCCTCACAGATACCATTTCTTTCTAAAAAGGAGCATAATTGTGAGGACACTGCCTTTTCTAGTATTTTTGACAGAAAGGGCAGATTTGAGATTGGCCTGTAATTGACTAATTCTGTAGGATCAAGTTGCGTTTTTTAAATAAGAGGTTTAATAATAGCCAACTTAAAAGTTTTCGGTACAAATCTTAATGACAATGATCCTCCTCTTAATATCATTAATTCATCTTTGACCTCTAAAAAGCATCTCTTTTAGTAGCTTAGAGTTTTCAAACGTCAGAAGTTGACGCTTTATTTCTTGTTAATTTAGCCACTGTATCAAATAAATACCTAGGGTTTTGTTTGTTTTCTTCTAAGAGAGTTGAAAAATAGATCTTAAACAGGCCTTTCTGTACGCAATCATGCTCTCTTTCTACGAAATGCGAAAAACCTGCAGTTTTGTTTTCTTCCAGCTGCGCTCCATTTTTCTGGCTGCTGTTTTAAGGGCCTGGGTGTGCTCGTTGTACCACGGCATTGGACCATTTTCTTTAATCTTCTTTAGGCGCAGAGGACCAACTGTGTCTAAAGTGCTGGAAAAGAGAAAGTCAATAGTTTCTGTTGCAACATCAAGTTCCTCTAGGTTATCTGGGATGATGAGGACATGGAACTGATGAGGAAGACTATTTAAAAAGCAATCTTTAGTGGTAGTGATGATAGTCCTGCCATATTTGTAACAAGGGGATGGCTTTGCAGCCTTTGCTAAATTAAGTATACACAATACTAGGTAATGATCTGAGATGTCATCGCTCTGCTGCAGAATTAGGTATTAGGTCTAAAGTATGATTACGACAATGAATCCCTTGTGGGCAGTCAAATTAAGATGTTAAGACCCGCAGAAACCCTGTCTATCACTAGCTGCGTTTCCATTACAGATTTGCAAAACCTTTGCGATATTTTCTAAATGTCGATAAAAAACTATTGCGAAATTATAGCGTTTCCATTAAACGCTGTTATGCGACTAAAACTTATTTTTTTCCTCTCACAATAAGTCATTCCAAAAATTATGCCACGTATGTTGGGTTTATGTATATCCCAGCCACTGCACTAGCCATTATGTTTAATGGAAGGAGACGTAAGCATGTTATCCAAGCATTAATAGCAAGGAAAGCGCCTTAAACTTGTAAGGGTGAAGGGCGAAATGTTTGAATTTGCATGGTGGTAACTCAAATTTTGGCTCGGAATTTTGTTTGTTGGAAATATGAACTGAATTTAGAAATGCTTTTGAAATTAAAAAAATGTGCGTTTAATAAACAAAATACATTTTTTAAATGAAGACGGCGTTTGGAGTGGAGTGCATGCAAAATAATCTGTTCCCTGAATCCACGGCCTTTGTTGTTATTGGGAGTGTACACAAATAAAAGTAGATAAAAGTCTTTATTTAAAGTGAATTTCGTTTTTTATAAATTGTATTTTAATTTTGATCAATGTTTCATCAACTAATTGCCTGTATATTTAATAAATAAGAAGCAAACCAAGGATGTCGACAATGGATTGACCGGCGTAACGAACCCACTGGCCTGTTTCCGCGGCCTTTGAGTAAGGCTGAAACTAATACATTTCTTGAATATATGTCTTAATTACAGTAGGCGTATAGATAGTTATGATATTTGTGGCTGCACCGGGGTCCGTCATTACTAGGTTAAAGTTACGCCACTGAGGCTAATCATAAGCGGTCCATGGCACCAAAAAGTTTAAGAAATTTTGATTAAGATGAAGGCTACCTGTTATGAACCGTAGGCTACATAAAAAAATTACAATTTTGTGCTATGGGCACTGCCACTGATACAGGCAGCGGAAGATTACGCTGAGCTTGCTTCTGCTTTTCAAACATGGAAATGTGACAAAGGCACATAGGCTATATAAATTTTGTAATGTGGATAAAGGCATATTTTGTACACATCATATAACATATATTTTCTCCTAATAAGGACATGTCGTTTTAACGAGAAATAGGCCTATGTTGTTTTAACGACATATCTCGTTATTATGACATAATTGAGTGGAAAAAATTATATGTGGCAGCAATGCCTCACCAGTGACCTGTAAATGCTGAAAAACTGTTTCCATTGCAGTTTTGCGAAAATTTATTTCCTTTTTCAAATTGCCTGAAAAACCACCTAATGCGAGCGTAAAAACTTTTTTGCGATATATGGGAGTTTTTGCGAAATTGACACGTTTACATTGGGCGTATGTTCAATTCGCAATTTGCACCATTTGAAGGGTAATGGAAACGCGGCTACTAAGCTCACTACACTTAGTGATAGAGAATGCTATTTCATGCACCTATTTGAAACACAATATTACAAACATTTCAAAACAGAAGGGAAGAGGTGCTTTGATGTTTTAATGTTTATTACACATTCAACTTTAATGTTTTACTTAGAAGTTTATGGAATGTCCACATTCAGACAGCTATTGTTTTTATATGCAGCTAGGTGTAAATTAAATATTCTAACCATATCCCACACCTTAACAAATGTTCTGCATTAAGAAAAAAAAAAAAAAAAAAAATTACTGTTACAATTGAGGTCATTTTGTTAGATTTATATCACTTACAAACTTATCCTTAAAATATGAACAAGCAATTACACATGTAACATGTTTTTTTGACAGGTCGCTTTAATACATTTCTTATACAAAAATAATTACAATTCATTAATTGTGTACAAAGATCTACCGTTTAGAACAGACAGAGAATTAAAAAAAGAGATAAAAATGAAAGCAAAAATCTAATAAAAATTGAAAAGAAAACATTTATGACACACACACACACAACAGACGAATCCCAAAATGACTTCTAAATATCTAATTTCATTTAGTTTTTACTTCCAACGTGTCAAGGGTGAGCATGTTATAGGACTGCTGCAGGACTTTCCTCCATATGAAGACACTGCCTGAGTTTGCTGTTTTCCTGAAAACACAGAGACAGATTTAATAAAATCCTGCAAAAGCAACTCATTTATTTATATTATCTTGAGAGTAAGAAAGCATTAAGAGATAAGAGAAATGCTTTATGCATATCAGATAAATATGTCTAATGTCCCTGAATATGTTGAGCATATCATAATGAGGTATAAAAAATATAATTCAGAGAGTAATACTTTATAAAGATAGAATGCATAAGCTGGAGCAAGAATTACGTTTTCCAGGGATTTTAGGGATAGGTGGAAAAATGTAGTAAGCGGGGTTCCCACTCTTTTTCAGAGATCATTTTCCAGGACATTTCAAATTTCATTATATGTATGACATAACATAACCATATTTGCTGCATTCTTGTTTTCTGAAGCGTTTTAGCGAAAGTATAAATTTTTATTTATTATAGGGTTAAAGATTTTCCTGTCAACTGTTAGTCGTTCATTTAAGCCATTAGTCGAGGGAGACTATAGAGACTAAACTATAATAAATAAAAAATTATGAGCATTTAAAATAAATTCAGTGCAAGATATCAGAACGCAAACAAAAACAACCTATAATATAAATAACTGCCTATAATAATAATAATAATAATATTATATATATATATATAGAAAATAAAATAAAAATATAGGACATATAAAATATCAACAAACTAATAAATAAATATACAGCAAACTGAATCAGTTAGAAGAGAAATATCAGTGTAAACACAATCAGGCCGACGGACAAGTATAGCCTTAACATTGAATGAAAACTCTCTTCTGAGGTAAGAACACACACAAAACAAATACATTATACAAAAATGAATAAATAAATGAAGTTGGCCTTAGACGGTGTGGACGTAGAAGTTAAACATTTTTAATTCATCTTCCACACTCTGCATAAACATTTGGATATGTGGCTAATAATAGTGCACATTTATCTAGGTTAACATTAGAGCGAGTGGCCATGTGAAGTGGCTAACGTTAGGCTACTACTTAGGTTGTCAAGATGTTCCCACACTTTAAATTTTCTGCCCAACATTAGTGCATGGGTTAATTTATTTACTCGCCTTCATGTTGTTCCAAACCTGAGTTTCTTTCTTCTGATGAACACAAAAGAAGATATTTTAAAGAATTTTGGTTACCAGACAGTTGACGGTAGCCAATGACTTCTATAGTATTTTTTTTCCTACTATGGAAATCAATGGCTACCGTCAACCAGACAATATCTTCAATATTTTCTTTTGTGACTTAAAACTTAAATTAAAATGTAGTCGACCAATGCCATGTATCGAGGTTAATGTTTAGTTGACTATTAGATGACAGTTAAATGATTGTTTTAGGCTGCATTAATTAGGTCAGCCGGAACCGGGAACACTTCTCATAACACCTGATGTACTCGTTACATCATAAAAAGAATGGCATCTACGCTAATGTTAGTCTCTCTGTTTATCCCGAGGTTTACTGTAGTCAGCCGGATCCGTGCCGTATCCAGATCAGATGGTGGACCTGCGCCTGGACATGACCAACGGATCCCTGAAGTGTCTGCAGAGACCGTGTCTATTAAACTCCCCCCTGTAAATGCTGCATCGACACGACATCCTCATTAAACCTGTCTCCGGTGTGATGACTCCAATCTTTCGAGTAATCTTACGAATATCTTTCGATCTAATATGACTTTTGACCTGTAATGTTGCCAGAATCATAATCATACACACTTTGTTCGTCGGCCAGAGGAGAACTGGCACTCCGACTGAGCCTGGTTACTCCAAAGGTTTTTTTTCTCCATTCTGTCACCTGATGGAGTTTTTGTTTCTTGCCACCGTCGCCTCTGTTGCCTTTGTCTTTTGGCTTGCTCAGTTGGGGACACTAAATATTCAACTATATTACTCATCTGCCCGCATTGACACTATATGATAATTGAAATGAGCTGATGACATCACTGTTTTCTCCAGAGCGACTGTACAGCTGAATCAAATTCTGTTAATTATTTTCCTGTTTAACACTGTGAAGCTGCTTTGAAACAATCGGCATTGTTAAAAGCGCTATATAAATAAAGGTGTCTTGACTTGACTATTAGGGGGCTGGCCTAAGTGACCACCACTTTGACCATTCAAACCAGGTTTGTGACGAGATGTTTTTTACATTTAGCATTAGGCCTATTAATCAGCATGTTAAGAGCATTTCATAATAAACTATGTTATAATTTGAAAAATTATTTGTAGATGGCAAAGAAAAACCATTCAAACTTTGAAATTACCAGTTAACTTTGTTTTCTGCTCATAATGAGAGTGGTCCAGACTTCAAGAGGAAAACCCTGAAAACCCATAGTACAGTAGGCTATCTTTTATCAGTCACATGACCTACTGCCACACATATTCAAAGGAAAATGCCAACTATTTTCAAAGGAAAGTAGCTAACGCCTGAACAAAAAAGTCATCACGTTGTACTTGCATTCTGCCTAATGTCTGTTTTTTTCTCCTAATCCATGCTCACACAATCCATTTTATTATAATGTAGCTGAATGTGTAATAAAGCTCTTCTCATTTTTTTTGTCAGACAACAGAACAAATATGATCTAGTGAATGACTACATTTTTTATGTGTAAGTTTAATAAAGTTTAAAGTTTATTATTGTGTTTGAATTTGTACAATATACAGATGATCTGAATTCAGAGAGTTTGGAAACTGGAATTAGAGTTTGCGTAATCGCGTAGGAAAGGTCACACTAGACGTAGGCAGAAGTACCGCCCCCGTGTTTACAAAGCGTTCGTGCGAAGACTAATACAAACATCCTTTAGCAAAAAAAGGTAAAACGATGTCAGACGATTTTGAAGTTGGAGATGGAGTTTTTTTGTAAAGGCTGTTTATATTAGTCTTCAGCGCAAGATGAGCAATTTAGGTTAAAAAGTATATAAAGGTTTATTTTTTTTCTTGAAAATGACCGATGGTTTGGCTAGATAAGACCCTATTCCTCAGCTGGGATCGTGCAGAGCCTCTGAAGCCCTTTGAAACTGCATTGATTTGGACCTTCAACATTTTGGTTGCTATTGAGGTCCATTGTGTGAAGAAAAATCCTGGAATGTTTTCCTCAAAAACTTAATTTCTTTTTGACTGAAGAAAGAAAGACACGAACATCTTGGATGAGAAAAATATCAGAATTTTCATTTTAAAGTGAACTAATCCTTTAAAAAAGTAAAAAAAAGCAAATTGCCTTCTTCATAAAGACAGGACTACAGCTGCCACTTTAAGTGTTATGACTTTTTCCATTTAAACGAGTGAATCTTCTCTGTCTTATACACTGTAAACCCTAATGCTTAAAATAATTGGTTTGAGTAGAGCCAACTCAAATTAAACAAATTAGTTCAAACAAATTAACTTTTATGAGTATATAGAACTTTTTCTTTTGAGTAATCAAAACTGACACATTTTAGATAATCTGAATTGTTTAACTGTTTTGAGTTTTATGAACTTGTTTCTTTTAATTTAGACTAACTTAAATTTAAGTTAGCTGGGGCTGGGATTTCTATTTCCCAGCATGCTTTGCCATGAGACTCAAAAGGGACCGTAACTGCCAAAATTAAGTGTTATATTATGTTTTTTTGTGCAAGATTAACGTTAAGACGGAGATTTAGTAGTGTTTAATGTTTTGTTATGCTAGTTTAGAAGAGTTTCTGTAATGTTTTTTTTGTTGTTGTAGGGTTACCATCATGGTGACGAGTGAAGCATGAGCTTAGATTGAGAACAGATACCAAAGCATTGTGTAACAAATTAGCAAGGTGGCATTTATTGAATTAGCTAGTTAAAGATCAAGTTTCCACTACTAAAAAAGTGAGATTAAAATATATGGTCCCACTTTATATTAGGTGGCCTTAACTACTATGTACTTACATAAAAAATAAGTACAATGTACTTATTGTGTTCATACTGTATTGCAAAACACTTTTGCTGATAATGAGGTGGGATATGGGTAAAGTTAGGGACAGGTGTGGTGGTATGGGTAAGTTTAAGGGTAGGGTTAGGTGTAAGGGAAGTGTCAACAGTGTAATTATAAGTGTAATTATAAATGTAATTACAGAAATTAATTACAGATGTAATTACATGCAGGTAATTTTTTTAAATGTAAGTACAATATAAAAACATGTATGTACACAATAAGTGCATTGTATCAAATTATTAATTTAAATGTTAGTACATAGGCCACCTAATATAAAAGTGGGTCCAAATGTATGATTACAAAATAAAAATCTACAAGTTCTGCTTGCTTAAACTTCAAATTTCTTAACTTTAAAAATGTTATGCAACTGATTGCCTACATTTTTTTTTGTTTTGCCAACTTTGGGTTTAAAGTGTACAGCCTCTGGTTTTATGCATAAAAACTGTCGGTTTATACTGACCTCCTGTAGTTTGGTGATCTCCTTTTTCAATTTGACCAGGTACTCAATCTTCTGCTTGGGGTTCTGATGACCCAACAGTTTCCCATTTTCCTCGGTCAGATGGTCCACCTGCTTTCTCAGAACCTCAATTTCCTGAAAGACACCACTAGGGTTACAATTAAGAAGTTTACATTTACAGACATTTAAATGAACTTAAAGGGACTGTTCCCAAAAAAGGAAAATTCTGTCATCATTTGCTAATCCTCATGTTTTTCCAAATCCATTTGACATTCTTTTGTGTTCCATGGAAGAAAGAATTTTGCTCAGTGTCCTGGCCACCATTTTCCATACTGTAAAACTACAAACTATATTCAAATGATGTCCATTGATATTGTTGATATCCATAACATGTGAGAACCAAAGAACAACACATTTTGGTCTACGAATGACATTTAAGAGCTACACATGAAGATTTTAATTATATCTTCTGGTCTCTTCACAGCAAAACTATTTTATTTAGAGTTTCCTAATAAAGTAGTTATTTTTGTATGTTTTTTTGCGCACAAAAAGTATTCTCGTCGCTTCATAACATTACGGTTGAACCACTGGAGTCACATGGACTATTTTAACAATGTCTTTACTGCCTTTCTGGGCCTTGAAAGTGGTAATTATGTAGTGGACAGCACATTCAAGGGCCCAGTTTATGGCCGGGCCCCTCTCTGCCCATACTAGTGGACAAAGGTTTGCTACATTTTGATTGGATCTTGGTGGACTAACACAAACAAACTGTAAAGATAAAGATCAGATAAAGATGCTAGGAAAACAGCCAGAGACCTCTTGGAGGGCAAGAAGAAGACCTCTGTTACCAAGCCCAGGAAGGACAGGACTTCTCATTGGTTCACATGCAGTTTCTGCCCTTCACCCATCTAGAAACTGATCCCTAATGTCCTGGTGACTGCCATAAAAATTCCTCAGGAACTCAGCAGTTGTGGGTTAAACAAAGAAAGACCACAATGATCCATCCAAATCCATTCATAACTATGTCTGGAAACCTTAAGACTGATGTAAACTACACATCCATTTCATACTTATTCAGAGAAATAAGTATTCTCAGTGACAGCTATTTGTAATGCAACATCTTACACAGATTCAGCTGTTAATGAAGAAATTAATGAACAGTTCAATATTGTTCCATCATGTTTGGTGTCTATTTGTTTAGAATATTGCCATGGGTATTCTGGTGGTGGTTTGGAAAGTGAGAAATGCATTGGTAAACTTTAAAGACACTTTAAAGACTTCTAACTGTGTACAGTATGCAAATGAGTTCCACAGGGGAAAGAAGGGTGGGCCACACTGCGTGCCTCCTCTCATGCCAGCAGCCAATCGCGATACTGGAATGGAGAAGCGCCAAACTGCAATCTCCTCCTATTCGGAAAAGGATAACGGTACCCTTTCAACAGACACTCCTTGTTCTGGGTCTCTCCTCAAAAGAGACAAACAGTTCACCAAGTTCTGAGTCTGTCCTGCAAGGATGAGACATAACAGATACACCGTAACATTCTGAGCCTCTGGTTAATCCAGAGAGACAACAAAAGATCAGAGGATCTAAGTCTACAGCTTGTGAGGCAGCAACAGATAGGACCATGTTCTGAGCCTTCAGCCTGTAAGGAAAGAGACATTAACAAACACTACGTTCTTTAGTTGTAGTCCAGCAAGACGACTACAGCACGTCCCTAATCTCCATGCCAGAGAGACAAAAGTGGATTGACCAAGTCCTGAGTGTCTGGCCCAGAGATATTTGCAACGAGGTTAAACTCAGGAGAGCAAACCTTCACTTCAAGGTTCCTTCATCTGCGTGTTCCAGATTAAGGACCTTCTGCACCTACTTCAGGGCCTCATCTGCGTGTTCCAGATTTTAGGACCCTTTGGTGCTCCAGGAGATCAGCATCCCACAGATCTCCGTGTTCGAGGCTGTTGAAACGGATTCCAGCACTGCATTGTCACCCAGCACAACCAGTGGAAGAAGTCACCGCCATCGGACTGCTTACTCAACCACGTGGAAAGTAAATATCACTTAACCAAACCTCTTTCCAGAGACCTTGGCATTGTTGTATATTATCAGTGTATGATTTTCTAATGTACATTACAGATAATATAACTGATGCTAGTTAATAACAAATAATCTTTCGTTTATTTGTTTGATGCATAATAAGGTTCTTCACCTTCAGAGAAACAACAGTTTATCTTTCCATAAGATAACGCAACTCTTCCATAGCCACACTCAACTTAAATCGCATGTATTTTATGCATCTTATGCACTTTACTCCTTTATCATTCATTGTATTCATTTAGTAGTTGTGTTAGTTATTCTTGTTTATCTTCTGTTAATAAAATAAATGTTATTACAATTGTGTCTTCCTTGTGCTGATAATACAGAAGAGGCTCTACAAGTTAGAAATCTCACCAATTTTTCAGATAAATCAGCTGACCAACTCTCCTCACTTTACATGAATTATAAATGATTGGACAGACTCCTGTCTGGAGTGTTCTCATACAGCCAAGGTAAAAGACCTTGACTGGTGTCCCAAACTAAGAGAGGGAGAAGGTGGTCATCTGATGTACTCATGACCACACCTTAAGTGACGGGTGATCCAAAAATCACAACGTCAGCAGTGACGTGTGTACCAATCACTACCTTACTTAGCGTCCTTGGATGGACGAAAGTAAAAATCACTACAATTACATTGGTGTCTATGGAGGGGTCAGAGAGCTCTTGGATTTCATCATAAAATATCTTCATTTGTGTTCCAAAGATGAACAAAGGTCTTACGGGTTTGGAATGACATGAGGGTGAGGAATTAATGACAGAATTTTCATGTTTGGGTGAACTATCCCTTTAAGGATTTTTGACCGGCTTGTTTGGGCCAGTGGTTAACATTTTAACTTGCTGTGGCCCTACCACAAAAAGCAAATAAATAAATAAATTACAATACAAAGTTAAATAGGTCAGAAACAAGGAATACAATAACTAAAAACATGAATATTGTAAACAGCAGGGCAATTTCACATTTCTTGACTCAAATTTCGATACCCCAGTAAAAAGCACTAGCCTATTTAACAGACTGTCTGAGAGTTGGCTTTGTGCATATGCTTTGGGTGTGTGTGCGTGGACAGAAAACATTGTTCTTGAATGGTTTCAAATGGCTTCAAAGTGAAAATTGGCCTGATTGGGCAGTGTCATCAGGAAAGTTTTACCATTTGCATGTTTTTTAAGACTAGCAATTGACAATTCCCTCAACTGTCCTAAATGTTTTTTTACGCTGGCCCCAGGCCATCAGGCAGTCCTGATCATGCTGCAACTCATTGCCTTTTCTCTGACCTGCTGCAGTTTTTCTTGTTGAAGGTCTTTCTCACGCAGATCCCGCAGCTCCAGGCAACGATTCCTAAGTTCAGTGGTCAGTTCCTGCACACATGTCTGAGACTGGGCAAGAGTAACTTCATTACGTTGGAGTCTGTAACACAACACACAAACAGGGGTTGGGTAGTTTGTTAGTGTTGTTAGGAGTTTTATGGCAATCAATTAAGACATTTGATGTTAGGGATTAAAAACGGTACGACTGAAAGAAATGTGTCACTTCAAATACTCCCAGTGTAGATCTGGGTTAAGGAATGGTCAAAGCTAGGGATGTTCATGTTTTTTTTCTTGTCTGATTAAAAATACCAAAATTTGTTTTCCAGGGGTTTAGTTTTACATGCACAAATAGCAGCATAAACAACAGAACGGAGAAAAACTAAATTAAATATAAAAGGAATAAACAGGCCTATATGCAAATTATTTAACTTAATTAATAGTAACAAAACGAAAGAAAAACAAACTGCTAAGTGTTGTATATGCAGATTTTCGGTTCATTTTTGTGACTCGTTCCACAAACAAGTTCACGTAAAGGAAACAGAATACATTCAGTTTTTCTTTATTTTACAAAAGCACAATGTTTTGTTTTTAATGTGAGAATTATGTCTTCCTTTTATCTGTATGACCAAAAATTACTATTTTAATGAGTATTTTAAGTCATTTCCACTGTTATAGGGAAACTATTCAAGTGATCGCGCAGCCGCCTCACGCACGCACACAACAGTTCTAGCATTGCTAACTTGACATCGCAGCCTGTTCATTATCAAAATAAAACACAAACATATAAATACATATACCAAACATATACAAAGTTACACCTGCTCAATTTATTTAGTGTGTAGTACAATCTGTGCACCGCCCCACTGTGGTGTTGTGCCAAGCACATTTCTGAGCATGTGAAGGATGATGTTTTACGTCGATATTGGAAAGCAAGTGAAGTACAAAGCCTAATTATGGAATAAATAATAGTTTAGCATACAAATACATCACAAATGGAAACATTTGGATTCGTGACAAATGAGAGAGGTAGCCAACACCGGTTTCTGTTCCGCTTTAAATGAGTTTGTTTTGGCTTGACGTTTATATAGTGATTTATATCTTTCATTCTTGTTCTGTTCTGAATACCATTCATTTGAAAGATTTGTTGTGGACTGAGGGGAAGTAAAATGGCTTATAACATGTTTATAAACATTTCATTTACCTTTTTTTTACATTTCTGAATGTAATAATAAAATGCGACTTATACGGTATATATGCTTTTTTATTCCTCAAAAAAGCAATTTTATATGTGTAGCATTAGTATATTTTTAACCATGCAGCAAACGTTTTAAAATATCTTGAAAAAGTCCCTGTTCAGGATCAATTGGTTTACGGAAATTGGTGGTCTTCTCTTTAATGTGTGGCTCTAGTATCGCTAGCAAAGCATCAAACTGAGCAACTGACATCCTGAAGTAAACTTTGAATCGCTAGGGATAATCCCACAGCTCCTTGAAAAGGAGGTGGAACTCTCTCTACGCAATTTCAGGATTGGATGGACCTAATATTTCCGCTTTCTTTTTAAGAAGAGGACAACAAAACATTCTCACTGCTTGAAAACTCAAATTGTGTATTGTTTTACGAATTTTTTCGCAACGGATTAATTAATACGCATCGGACTCCGTGTGCAAGGTTTCTGTGTGTGACAAATTTTTAAGGTGACGAATACGAAAAAACGCACATGGAGATTTCGGACTTTAACCAGTTAATTATGAGCATCCCTAGTCAAAGCCAAATTTTCCAGGAAACAAGCAGCCCAGGAAACCTTAATACTCCTTTTCTAATGTCAGCTACTGTTCAACAGCAAATATTTTGTTCCTTTAGCTTCAGATATCTTTTTTTAATTTTTTTTTTAAATATCAGCTCACTTACGCTGTCTGAGTATCAGTCAACTGCATCATCAGGGAACTCTGAGAAAAAAAGAGATTAAACGTAGAAAAATTCAATCAAGTGCCTCATATAAATGGTGGGTTCAAAAGGGCATTTATCATTTCTAATTTACCTTTTGACCAAGTTAGTCATGATAAAAATGCAATTTGATTACACAAATGTTGCATAGACAACAAATAAAATGAAAGCAATTAGTTCTTCGAAAACAATTTCAGACGTTTACATTTTGCTACATTGCTGTTGCTCTGATCTCCATGTTGGGAGGGCCTTGAAAAACAATCATGCATGGAAAAATGTTCTACATGAAAGTAGTTCAACTGTAATGACACCATTGCCCAAGTACTGTTGAAAGCCATGGCAGACGCAGATAACCACATGCGTCATCACTCTCCATCACGCACGAAAACACAACCTTGTTATTCCAATAACAAATACTATAGTAGCTACTTAAATCCAACTGTTACCAACAACTTTTTGTAAGCAAGATGCTGAATTGGTGGCATAAAAGTTCTACACGCAGTGGCTAAACTGCAGAGTGTTGATGTAATTCATTCATATATAGATTTTTTAGATATTGCCTGGACATACTTTCACTTTCCTCTCTTCTTGTAGTTCTCTCAGCACAGAAATGTGTATGGTCTCCTTCACATCTCTATGAAGACAAAGCAAAGGGATTATTTCATAGACAGAACAGACATGTATGAACGAGTGTATGAGCGAATCATTCTTACTCTTGCGCACAGCTGCCCTGCTGTTGCTGATTCTGGAGGGTGTAAAATTTGTCCAACAGCGTTTGAATCTCCATTCGCACAATCTCTTTTTCATTCAGCTGGGCCTGCAGATGCACAGGCAAACATTTGTATGTAAAATTAACCTCCTGAAAACTTTAATTAAAAAGAGCTGACACTGCTATGGAAGTTAATTTGGCAAAATACAGCCTGAATTCAAATGAATTTATTCACAGGGTGAACACTAAACAGTATGATAGAAGAAAACTCAATTAGATGAACAGTTTCTTGAATATAATAAGTGAATAATTACAAATGAATATATTTATTATGTTTAATTATATAATAGGCTGTGAGATTCACCCTGTAACTAAAGTGGGAACTGCTTGTGTGCGTTTGCATGAGCATAACCTTTAATCTGTCGATCTCTTGGTTCTTGGCTGTGCGCTCTGCGTTGAGTTCCTGCAGCAGAACTTCCATGGTGATCATTGAAGAGCGTCGACTCTCCAGCTCTCTCTCTTGACACTCCAGCACCTGAGACAGACTCGAGCTAAAGCCACAGGGGGTTTGGGGTGTCTGAAAAAACAGACATTGATGAAAGAGTTCATTTAAAGATGAAGCCTTTGCCAAACAATCAAATGCAAGCTCTCTCTCTCACACACACACACCTGCATTTTTCCTTTAGGTGTGGCAGCAGCTGGAGGTTGATTGACAGATTCTCTCACTCTCAGAAGGTTAATCTGATCATTCAGCTGTTTCACCTGTGAAACATGTGTGCACCAAAAATCATTCATGTTTTCATGACTGATTTAACTAGCTTGTACTAAGGGTGCATTCACACTGGCAGTTTAGTTTGAAACGGGCACGGTTCACATGAAAAATTGGTAATGTGAAAGCTGTCATGCGCACACGGGAGCGTTCCATGGTTCCGAACCCAAGACTACCTGTAGGAGGAGTCAACTGTGGTGCGATTCCCGTAAATGTGAAAGCAACACAGACTCTGTGCGCACTTTGTTCAGGAAGTAAAGTAACATGCGCATGCATTTTAGCGATGACGACATCATTAGTTCAACAAAACACATGTAAGGGATGACAGTGGTAGTGATTTACCTTGGATATGTGCGAGAGTGAGCATGCAGTGTAATCGCGCATAGTGAGTGCAATCAGAGCCGCAAATGAATGGCTCAACCTGCCGTCTCCTCCAATGAGTCTGTCTGCAGAAAGCCGCCTTCATGTGACGCACATACAGTAAACCCAAGTGTCATCCAAATTAATAAAAAACACAATATGTGACATATGCTGGCAAAATGAGTCAGAAATGTGCATGGCTAATTACGAGCTACAGGCAAAACAAGTGAATGTCTTGTTTGAGGTTCACACAAAAATGAGTCCATTAAGCGTCTAGCAATCCCAATGCTTCAAATAACCATTAAACATCTAAAAGTTTTTTTTTTTTTTTTTAAGTTTTCTAAGAGTACCACCTTTTCCTTTGTCCACAAAATTTTTTTTTTTTTCTGCTCGCTTCTCGACAATGGTTTTTAAGGTATAGTTGCTAGGTGATTTTGTTTTGGAACCGAAAATGTTTCAGAAAACGTAACTTAAAAAAAAATTCTCAAAATTGACTTTAAACAGGTGTAGCTCATTCATGTTTTGTCTAATTCCAACAAATCATACATATTTTAGAAGGTTTTTTATTAAAGATGAAAATATATATATATTTTTTCAATTTGCTCATTGCAGCTCCTTTTGCCTAGCCTGACGTCGTCATACTCAGATTCTAGTCAGAATAGGAGTCTGATACTGCTCCATTGGGCTGTGATTATGGGGCGTTTTCCAACAGAACCAGGAAAGACAATGCCTCTGCACTCAATTGGATAGACCTACAACCAACCAGAGCAACGGAGTAAGTGACGTATGTTGAGCGACGCATAGTTGTCAATAGAACTCAACTGCACGCACGCTGGAAGAAGTAGAAGAAGGTGATGAGTGTAAATGATCTTTGCCGGTGTTGTAAAAAGAATTTAAGGATACACGGAGTACTTACCAACACGATCATCATTTTTTTAAAGAGAAATAGTAAAGGTGAATGCATATACGAACAAGTTCTCAGATTATGATTAGATGGAATTCAACCCAAACGCTCTTTGGTGACATGGATGATTACGTTACTGTTGATCATCTGTCCATCATCGTATAAAGCCAGCCCTGACAATATGATTGGTCCAAACAGCTCTGGTTCGCGCATAGTTGCTCCACAACGGATTAAGTCCAGACCAAACTTCCCGACCTCAAATGTTGTGGGCGGGGCTAAGTTCGTCTGGCATCCAGGCTACCTTTTGCCAGCACTGATCACATATATTGACCCGGGTCCTTTTTTCTATCATGCACTGTACACATCTGCAAATGACGATTTTAAGTGTGCACCGGAAACAATCGAACTTGGACTAAGACCGCAGCAAATGTGCCCAGTGTGAACACCTACTAAGGCTACATTCACACTGTCAGTCCAAATCCGATTATGTGTGTATCAAATTGGAATCTGATCTAAAATTATTGACGGTCCACACTGTATCGCAACTGTTCAGATATGATTTGTGTGTCACATGCCGCTCTTTCATTTTCCGGAATATTTGCATTGGTTTCTATGGCAATGACGTTGCTTTGGTAGGTATATGCCAAAAAGCAACAACTACATGCAAATGTGTAGCCGCCACACTGGACTACTGCGTCTTCTGAAGCAGTGGCAAAAACGTATGAGGCTGGTATGAGTGTCTTTATTCCGTGCTGTCGTCTTGTCATTTTCTGCTCGTTCGGCACTTTGCAACAACACAACCTTGTTTCTGCTGTGACTTTCAGCATGTTTCCTATAACAACGTCTGACATTTATGTATTATGTGGTGTGAGAAAGTCAGATAAACCATGCGACATCCGATCAGAGCAGTCAGACTGAAACAGATTTCCAGAAATGTGATTTGAATAGGATTTCAAACCACACATGAATGTAGCATATCGTGATTTTTTGCCATTCACACTTGCTAAATCTGATCAGATTTCAATCAGATATGCACAAAAATTTTATTTGGACTGACAGTGTGAACATATGAATTTGCAGTAAAATAATGTAGAGTTTGATCTGATATCCCATCTGAGACCCATTTTTGGTTTGCAACACACCAATTGACAACCACTTGTTTAGAGTTCATTATTCAAAAATATTTGACTGCAGAATACCATGACGAGAATCAAGTATTGCAGAGAGCCATTGATAATGACTGACAGACGGATTCTACATTAACTCTTACATATTTGATTTAAAAACGGCAGCATGAATTGAGGCAGAAGGGGCAGTACCTGTTCCTCCAGGGTGTTTATAATGTTCTCTTTCTCTGTGTTCATGCTCCTAGAACTCTCCAGTAAAGCTGCCTGTTCCTCCACCACTTTACTGAGTCTCTCCACCTCATCTGTAGCATAGGACAGATCTTCCTGCAGCAGCTCCAGCTGTGACACACACATACTTTAGTTTAGGCTTTTGACAAAAGCTCAAAGAGTAAACCCGGTTACACACATACCTCTACACGGTCAGAAGCAAGACGCCTCTCTGAAGCTTCTTGCAGCTCCTGTAGTTTATTCTGCATTTGTGTGATACGCTCCTTCATCTGCTCTTTCTCAGTACAAACCGTGCTGTACTTCCCCTGCAGGTACAACACTCAAGACATCAATACAAACTACTTAAAGCATTATGAGCATATAGTGTATGGATAGAGCAACTCACACTGATGTCAGCGATCTCTCCTCGCAGCAAACACACAGTCTGATCTCTCTCAGCCACCACACTCCGAAGATCTCTGGTCTCCTGCATAAACTCCAGTACCACATCCTACACACAAACACACACATAAGTGAAACAGCACTGAGCAAAACCTAAATCCTATTGTTATTAAGTTAAGAACTATATTCTAAAATAAGAACTATAGATAAAATGTTAACTTGACTCGTTTTCACAATAGATCTTGAATACATTAAAAATTGTAATGACAGTTACAGTATATTTACATTAACGTCAAGACAAACATCAATTTCAGAAACCTATATAATCCTACAAAATCTGATAGCACGAATCATGCTATTTTCAGTATTCAATCTAATGACAGCAATCATAAATTGCTTGTGTTTATGGTTTACCATGAACATACTTTAAAGTCACCTTAAAATAAAGCACAACAATTCTTATTTTTTATGGAATATTGCAGTATTTATTATAAATGATTTATCCGTGTACGTAATTTTTTTTTTGCCTCCGTAAACTTTTCCTCCCTCTTGTTATGACATCCAATCAATTCCAACAAAATTAAGCCCCACCATAAATTTTTTCTTATTCAAAAACCAGTTTCACTGGCATATGTGTTACAATAAGGAAGAAAAGACTTGTTTCATGCTGACTTCAAGATCAGTTTTTCCAGCTGATTTCAGGGTGTAAATCTGAGTATTTTACAAAAGCCTAAAGTGTGTTTTGTCTTGTTCCATTAATGTTAATTTCTACATTCCACATATGCATTGACATTAAACATGTTACATGTTAACATTAATATTAATTTATAACCATTTACATTTATATAGCATTTAATACATTTTATAGCATTTATTAGTTCTTGATACCCAAAGCATAAACTAATGCAGTGGTTCCCAAACTTTTTAGAGTGGAGTACCCCCTGAGGCATTTACCATCCTTCTGCTTACTCATCTGTCTTCCACTTAGACTGCACTCACACCTTTTCCATTAAGGGACAATATTTGCCCCCTAAAATTACTTTCCAGTGCATTTTTTTGTCTTTATAAATACCTTTACAACATTAATAATGTTTTAAATTAAAACAATGTTCAATGGAGAAATATGCAATGATGATAAAAACGTGAAAAGTTCTTTTAAATACTAAAACCGCCAGTAGGTGGCGGTATTGTCAATGCGTGAGTCATCGAGTCATTCATTAATTCAGTAACGAAGCAAGTAGCTCTGGGTGCACCTCAATCAGCTCCCTAGTTTAGTAGTCAGGGCACTGATCAGGGAATCAGTCAATGGGCTGACTCCTTGATCAGTGCCCTGACTACTGAACTAGGGAGCTGACTGAGACGCACCCTCTATTTATGAATGAATCATTGAATCAATGACTTTAACAAACGATTTGTTCAAAGCCGCAGATTCATTCACGAAACACTGCTGTGTTGTAGTTCTGCTGTGGCGTTCGTTGGAACTATTATTTCGTTGCAAAATAAAACAAATACTGACAATACTGTGTTTAAAATGAACATCACTTAATTTTACCATTTTGTTTGTTGAACTGTTGTATAAAATCTATGTCAGGTTTTCAGTCGTTTGGATATTTGGATTTGCATTCTTGCTTGTATAATATTATCAACATTAAAAACAAGAACTCACAAAGGGTATGTTTTGTATCGAAGAGTTTGAATCTTAAATCGATCTCTATGCACCTTCTGTGCCAGGCTATTTGTTCTTCATGCTAGTAAATCTACAGGTACATTGTCGAGAACGACAGTAATGTAGCGATTTGCTAAGGCAGCAGACTCTACTCACAACCCATATGCACGCTGCTTATGTGGAAATGGATGTAGTCCATTTGATTGGATGTCATGTATTTACGGCATTGTGCCTGTTAGAAATATATGCTCGGTTTTATTGTTATTTTAAGGTGGGGAAGAATTAAATGAACGGCAAAACTACGCGTGCCCCCCTACGCATACATTTTGTTTGCGAACCCCAGTTTGGGAACCACTGAACTAATGTTATCCTATGTAAACCTGTCATCCTAACCATTCTGTAAAATATTTTTATTCATTTTAATCAATGCTTTTTTGATCAGTGTATTGCATTCTCACTTTGTCCTGTTCAATCTTCTGCTTGAGGCTGTTGATAGTCATGTTGGCTGAACACACACTCTGCTGTAGAGCACTGATCTCATCACACTGCACAGACACACACAGCAGATACATCAGAACCAAACAGACATGTTGAGGAGTTCATGCAATACAGCATCAGAAAATCAGCATGCAAATGACAAAAGACTAAAATTGTTAACGGACACACATACTTGTTGTTGATTTTTGTTTGTTAGGTCAGTGATGCGTTTCTTCAGTGAGGAATTCTCTTCTACAGACTGCACAAGCTCTCTGAAAAACACAACATCAAAACTTCCATAGGTGCCCATGATGCAAATGATAAGTGCACTCATTTCTCTCTCCCTACACACACACACACACACACACACACACACACACACACACCTCAATGAGTATTAGGACATGATCCACTGAAATTTGAGAAGTGCCAAGTAGGAAAGAACGTATTTCCTATAAAGCACATATTGAAATATACATCTTTGGAAAGCTGCTTTGAAATTACAAAAGATCTATACAAGTAAAAATTACATAAGAATACTTAATTTTTTGAATGATTTACTTAAAAAGTAAAACTTTAAAATAAACCCAACTCACTTTGATATTTGGTTTTAATACTAAATAAATTAAATAACATTGCACTTATTAAGCATGACAAGTACTTTTGGGGCCACTGTATGCATGTAAGAAAAGATACAAAACTATAACTATTTAAAGTTATATCAACAAGTCCCTGTTGTCCCACGCTTTCTCTATAATATCTCATACCAATATCAAATACATCAAATATTAAGGTGGGGTTTTGACAGATGTTTGCGTGTCTCACTCACTTGTACACACTCTCTTGGTGTGCGGTTAGCTGGGATCTCACACTGTTGTTCTGCTCTTTCTCCTCCTGAAGAGTATGCAGCAACGCCTACAAACAAAACCATACTCATACGATCAATGCTTTTATAATAGCTACAGGTGAAATACAGACATCTGACTTAAAAATCATTCAAATCAAGCATGTTTGAACCACTACTAGTATAATAAACAGGAACAGTGTAGGGCTTTTCACACTTAACCCAGTTAACCCTGATTAATCCTGGGTTAGATTGCTTCATGTTTCACACTGGTCAATTTATTCTGGGTTAAATCCTGAGTATTCAATAGGCTTGCTGCGATAGTCTGTGTTCAGCCGCAACACTGGTTACATCACTTGCCCACCGCAGCACTGCCCCCCTCCATCGTTTAGATTTTTTTTATAGTAGTAAAAATCATTTAGTTCAGTTAGAGAACAGACAATACAATTAAAGCATTTATCATGAGTGAGGAGCTGACTGACAAGTCGACGGCGGAAGAAAACGTAAAAGCGGCTATTTAAGTGAGTGTGTCAATGTACTGTTTTGTTGTGTTTTTCATTAAGAATATTAATGAACCCACCATTCAAGCAATTGCCGCCCCTGAATTAGCGCTAATTCTAAAGCGAAAGTAAAAAGCATGGCCATTCATAACAGTGTGTGTCCACTGGAGCAGAGTGAGCGTTTTCAGCTCAACTTCCAAAGGAATCAATTGAAAACACTCAATCTGCTCCTCACCGTTATGAATGCCCGTGCGGAATTAACGATTTAAAAGCGAGGTACAAAATAGGGAAAACTCCAACGTCACCCCCCTCCCGGTGATAACGGTATTGGCACACGTTAATTAACCGGTGTGAAAAATTCCTCTCGACACATCCCTAGTATTCATAAGACATTACACAATGTAATTAATTAATGAGTTACATTTATATAGTGCTTTTCTCTGCACTCAAAGAACATTGCAGGGGTTGAATCTTCTCAACCACCACCAATGTGCAGCATCCACCTGGATGATGCGACGGCAGCAGCCATATCACGCCAGAACTCGCACCACACCAGCTTATTGGTGGAGAGGAAACCATATATGGACATGATTAGGAAGTCATGATGGACAGAAGCCAATGGGCAAATCTGGCCAGGAATCCGGTGTTACACCCCTACTCTTTTTGGAAGGACATCCTGGGATTTAAATGACTACAGACAGTCTAAAGTCAGTTTAACATCTCATCTAAAGGGCGGTGCTTATTACAGTATTGTGTCCCCATCACTATACTGGGGTGTTGGGACCCACATAGACCACAGGGTAAGCGCCCCCTGCTGGCCTCACTAACACCTCTTCCAACAGCAACCTAGTTTTACCAGGAGGTCTCCCATCCAGGAACTGACCAGGCTCAACCCAGTTTAGCTTCAGTGGGCTAGTGTGATAGCTGTTGCACACTATAAAGGCTCTAGCGCCGAGCATCATCATATGATATATTTGTGAATACTATCACGTTTTTCCCTGAATGGCTTTTTCAAACTATAAAAGGTAAGAATAAAACTCTTCTTAACTCCAGTTGGCGAGTTTTTCCCCCATTTTTCCCCCTCAAACACTGAAACGTTTGGGGACAGTGTGAAAAGCCCTTAAGTGAAAACTAAAACTGTGTGAATGTGTGAATGAATACTGACATTAATCTTGGTTTGCATTTCTGAACACTCTCGGCTCTTGAGCTCCATCTGCTGTGTGTGCTGATCCAACTCAAACTGAAACTCAGCCTGCAATGTGTCATACGTGTCCTGAAGAACACGCTGTTTTTCCAACACCTGCTCCCACTCCAACCTGAGAAAGACATACAGTTTATACTAAGCATCAATCTAATCTAAGACAGATATGTTATAAATGCATCTAAATGCATTCTGAGACGGGTTATAAAATGGTATGGAAAGAAAATTTTAATCTGAAAACCCCAATGATAAAACCTCTCATCTACACTGCATGTATTTAAATTGAAAAAAAAAAAGAAAGAGGGATTTTACACAATGTAACCTTAATCGTAAAGGGATAGTTCACCCAAAAATAAAAATTCTGTCATTAATTACTCATCCTCATGTCGTTCCAAACCTGTAAGACATTCGTTCATCTTCGGAACACAAATTAAGATATTTTAATGAAATATGAGAGATTTCTGTCCCTCCATTGACAGCCTATCATTGCACTGTAAAATCTAATTAGTTAGACTTAAAAAAAAAAACCATGCAAACCGATTGCCTTAAAAAAACTAAGTAAAGTGAAATAGGAATAGTATGTTGTGCTAACAAATGCTTAGTATAGTTCACTTACACAAGAGTTCTAGTAACTAAAAAAGAACTGTAGAGAGTACTTGATCTTTTAATAATTTACTCTTGACTTAGTATGGCTACCATTGTTGTGTTTTGCATGCTGAATGTTGAAGCCTGTGTGTGACTCAAGCATGATCAACTGCAAGATATTGTTACAAAAAATATATGGATTATATCAACCCAATTGAAAGTTTCACAGGTGTTTATGACATAAGTGTTAGCACTAAAATTGTAAACAATCATTATGTCATAAAGGGAAATATTACATAGATTCATTTTAAAAGGTGACCTTAATTTCTGACTAAATCATTAACTATAGTTAATTATTCAGTCAGTAGCTAGGTCAACTTTTTAAAAGCAACCTATTTATTACTTCTCTTCCTTTGAAACCAAATAACTGTGATTTCTTGTTGCATCGCTACATTAATAGGAAGAGAGTTACAATAATATGAATGTTCCAAGTGGCCAACCAAAGTGAACACTAATCACCATAATGGTGTTTTTTTTTGGCGCTCAAACTATTTAATTAATCTTAACTTGGCTTTTCTGAGTAAGCAATGAATAGTATGTGACTAGTACAGATTACTAGATTTTTACAATTAAGTTAAGACATTCAGTAAAGTTAACTAAAAAGTGTTAGTTAAAATCACTGTTGGATTTTACAACTACCACTTTCAAACCCCAGAAAGGTAGTAAAGACATCATAAAAGTAATCCAAGTAATCCTGACTCCATTGGTTTAAAGGTGCACTGTGTAAATTTTAGCGGCATTGAGCGGTGAGATTGTGAATTGCAATTACCCACCGCTCACCCCTCCCTTTCGAAGCACATAGAGAAGCTACGGTGGCCGACACAGGACAAAAATGTCTTCATCGGAGAGAGCAGAGAGTGACTAGCGCTCTATAGAGAAGTTTGTCTGTTTAGAGCTACTGTAGAAACATGACACCGCAAAAATGGCGACTTCACTGTAAAGGGACCTGCGGTGTATGGAGATGGCTCATTCTAAGGTAATATTACATAATGGTACATTATGTAAGGTCTTTATACACCACTGAAAACATAGTTATGTATATTATATTGCATTTCTGTTAATAGATCTTCATAAATACTATGCACTGCATCTTTCACCTAAATTTTATGAGTGCTTTGACAGCTCTCAGATTTCATTAAAAAGATCTTTGTGTTCTGAAGATGAACGAAGGTCTTATGAGTTTGAAACAACATGAGGGTGAGTAATTAATGACAGAATTTTCATTTTTAGGTGAACTAACTCTTTAATATTAATGTAATCTTGAATGATAAAGTTATATTTAAATCCAAATAAAAGTAAATCTGCCTGAAATCTTGAATTGTCACCAAATCAGGTGAAAATCATCTACAAATGAAACGCTTATGAGAAAGGCACTGAGCACATTAGTAGAATGCCAAACATAAGCAAATTGTTTTGACTGTGTTTTACGGTCTGTGACCTAATTTAATGGCTCATTTCCACCGAGCGGTGCGTTTCAGTACAGTTCAGTGCGCTAGGCAATTTTTGGCGTTGGCATTGTCAGAAGTTGTGAATGATACCCTAATTCTGAACCGTACCACTTTTTTAGCACCCTTCTGTTGGGGTACCTAGCACAGTAGTCCGGTACTAAAGGGTGGAGCTAGACTGCGTTGAATGGTTGACAGAGAATCGTCACTTGCGTGTGCTTTTTCGGCTTTGTTTTTCGTGCAGCTTTGGCCCAAACAAAGCGTGTCTTCTTTTTGAGACAAACAGCCACATGCTGAGAAGCAAGAACAAAATCTGCTGTATGTCGTCCACTGTTGTTTACTGTGTCGCTTTCTTCTTTGCGCGAGAATGATGTCGATCGCTACACCACGCCTATCAAGTAAGGGTGCTGTTTGCGGTGGAAATGCAAGCCGGATCAGGGTTTAGCATCCCGAATTGTACTGAACTGTACTGTACTGAACCGTACCACTCGGTGGAAGCGAGCCATAAGAGAGACAATCACCGGTTACACTAGTATCATTCAAAACCTTAGAGATAGACAGCTTACTGAGTACCATTCAAATTAATTAAACTCTCAGAGAGAAAGAAACTGTAGATTATGTTTTTGCTTAATTTACACTACCAGTCAAAAGTTTGAAACCTTTTGATCTGAAGGCTTCAGCTTAAAATAAAATAAATTAAACTAAAACTGACTGCTTTGAAGAAACTTTTGGATCATTTTGATTTAGTTAATTTACTGCTTAATTCCTCTATTTCAAATATACATACTATTTTTAGAACAATAGTAAATAAGGTGGCGGTGTGTTCAAACTTGTGGCTGGCAGTGTATGTGATGTGTGAGTATGTTTGTACTTGATGGTGTCCAACTGCAGCTGTGTGTTGATCAGACTATTGGACAGCTGTGTCGTCTCGCTCTCGTATTCTGCTTTCTGCTGCTGCAGTTCTGTCCGCGTGGTCTCCAGCTCTTTATCAGAGGACTGCAAGACAACACTCAGATCTCGCACCTCCACCCGCAGCACTGCAGAGAGGTCAGGTCACAGCAATCACAGGCTGATTCTTAATTGTGTACACTTGTACAAAACTAGAGGTTGACAAAGTTTTGTAGGAACTCACAGAATCCATCATATTGGCTACTAATTCAACATATGACTCACTTACTGAACTGCCAGTTTCACGTCAATGCATCATTATTTCATCAAGGTGGGTCCCAGCATGAAAAAGTTTGGGAACCCATGTGACAAGGACCTGAGCAACTCAAGACTCACCATCCATCTCTCTCTTCTCATCCTCCAGCTGCTGTTCCAGTGTCCTGATTTTCTCCTGCAGATGCTCCTGTTTTTCCAGCAGGGAGTGTCGCTCCGCACTGAACATCTACGGTTAGAGAGCATCATCAAACCCATTCACAGGAAACAGAGCACCAGAAAAACGAAACAGTATTACAAACACACCTCCTCTGTGTGACTGGACTTCTCAGTGGCTATGGTAACATGTTCTTCCAGCTTGCTGATTTGCTGAAGCAGTTTCCTGTTCTTTGCTTCCTCCTCGTCTAACTGGCCCTGAACACGAAGAGCCTGTTCCTAAAACCAAACCAAAAAGAAAGTTTAAACAGATTCCCTCAATCTACAGTAAACTGCAAAATGAAACTGGACATTAATATGCTGCAAATTGGACATTAATAAACTGCAAAATGAAATTGGACAGTAGATATTCATTTTAGTAAGCAAATCAAATGATCAAAATCTTGTGCTATATTATGAAAACTTTTTTTTCTAGAGAATAACATGCACTGATTATTTCCATACATTAAGTCAAGGGATCTTTTTAAGAATGCAAAAAGAAGCTCTTGTACAGTAATTTGATAGTAAGCTGTAGGGCTGTCCCTTAATAGTTGACTAAACGTTAACTGACGAGAAGAGGCTTGTAAAGAGACTTTTATTTTGATATGGCCTTAATGTGCACCAACATGGTTGTATAAAGCGCGTCTCATTTCCTCTAGGTGTATGTGTGCATTAGTGTTGTCAAAAGTACCGACTTTAGTACCAAGTCCGAAATTTTTGAAATTTAAAACGTGACGCTTTGAGCGCTGTTGAGTGGAATTGTAAACACCTCTGATTGGCCATTGTGCTCATGCGCTCATCGGATAGGTCTGTGATTGGCTACAATGATCAACGCTTCAAAAACATGTTGTAAATATACATCAATGACGCTCTTTACAGAGCGCTTACAGATACACACGGGAGCGTTTGAAAGCAGGTGTCTATCGGTTGACAGGTCCGCTGATCGACGCCTGCTTGTAGTTTCAAACGCTTCCGCTTTCAAAACACTTTCAAACACTTCCGTGTGCTTTCAAACGCTCCCGTGTGTTGATCATTGTAGCCAATCACAGACATATCCAATGAGCGCATGAGCACAATGGCCAGTCAGAGGTGTTTACGATTCCACTCAACAGCGCTCAAAGCGTCACATTTTCAAAATTTCAGTACCGACTTGGTACTTTTGACAACACTAGTGCACACACTTTTGTGAAGGACGCAGCCTGCAATTTAAGACATTTTTTTCTCTTACCATTGTATTTTTTGTGATCATATAGTTGTTGTTTGTGTTTTGCTGTAGCTCTTATGGAGTCTACATGATTGTCACGTATTAAACGCTAATGGGAACATCCGTTTAAGGAGTATTTGACCATTTCAGTGGGGAAGCAACAAGGCTTAGCCAACCAAAATGTTTAGTATGTTAGTCTCAGAAAAACTTCACAGGAAGTGACAAAGTCACGCAGTCCGTGAGGGACAGATTGTTAACGATGGGTCCTTGTGGTAATTACAGTATGTCGGGCAGGAAATCCAAATTTTCACCCATAATTCATCGACCTCAAATATGGCTTATCATTTGAAACATTTAAATAGCAGCAACTTTACATGATACAGAAAACAAACAGAATGCGCTTTCTGCCGTCTCAGTCTCCATGAACTGGTGCGCATCACAAAAATGAACCGGAACGCAGCATAGGCTACTTGCCTCAGACATCAGAAAAATATCTATCTATAGAAAGCTTGAAATGTCTGCTTCAACTAAACTAACCAATTCAAATAGAAAACAACTCTCTGCTTATGTAATCCATATGAAAGGTGCATTTCTCTCTAAAGGTGCATCACCTATACAGCAGAGAGGAGAGTCAGCATCGACACGGACTCAGAAAACACTAGTTTATTAATAAACAATTAAATGTTTATTATTATTTAAAACATTTTCTACTTTAAATTAAAATGTACTTACTTTTTTAATGCTTTATGCATGTGCTTGAGTGCGGAATATGGTTTAGTTCCCCACCCAGTATATTTTTAAGTAATTAAATTAATATAAAGTGCGATTAGTTGACTAATGTCTTAAATGAACGACTACTAGTTGGACTAGAAAATTCTTTAGTCTGGGACAGCCCTAGTATGCTGCTTTGAAACTTTGCAAAACAGGCCTTGAAACAAATGAAAATGGTTCCTTGTGAGCACCTGCATTTGCTTGAGCTCTTCAGTGAGCGCTTCACAGGCTAGCTCACTCATCTCAGGGGGCGGCGGTTCACTCTGGATATCATCAACGTCGATATCCTCGGCCTGTCCATTCAGATGGTCTGGGCTAGACAGCGGCACCAGTCGATTTCGCAAGTTATAGCCTTTTGTGGGCGTAGTCAAGATCTAAGGAGCAACAGCAGTCATTATAAAGACATTTCAATTTGAAATCATTTTAAAACAGACCAACTTAAAGTCTCGCTACCTTAATGGTCTCAGCATGAATCTTGTTGAGTTGAGACACTTCTTGTTTGCTGTGGGCTTTAGTGGCCTCTAGGATCTTCTCAAGATGTTTGTTGGACTTCTCCAGATAGCGTTTCTCAGATTCCAGCTCAGCTACCTGTTTTCTGAAGAGTACAATGTTCACATACTGGTCAGAATGATAAAATTTGCATCCATCAAGGGCTCCGCAAGCATTTGGGAAGAGATACATGAATGTGACATGAACATACTTGTTGACCTCCTTAAATTCCTCAAAGGCTTGAATTGTTGCCGTGAGCTCTGACTGTTTCTGCAGCAGCTGAACCTTCATTCTCTCCATGGAAACTGATGACAGCGTCTCCATGGTGACAGGGGTGGAGTAGATGGGAGGAGCTAATAATCAAAGCAGTAACAGTAATCAGTGATCTGCTTGTGCTTCACATTTAAAGATTGAGCGTTGCAAACTTTTGTGTTGACTTTTCTGTAAATATATTAAATTATTTGAAATATTTAATTGCAAATATTCTCTTTTTGTAGTTAAAGATACATTATGTACAGAAATTATATAATGAGCGAGTACATCATGAATCCATTGACTTATCCCTGAATCACTATGGTACGCCTATAATTAGTGTTTATATTCTGACTCTTTTAGACTGGGCAGGACAACAACCGCAGTGGAGTATCTCAGTACCTGCGTGACTCATCAGGTGTAAACAGAGTTTAGACCTGGTATTAAGATGCGTATTGGTCGATTGGATCACGAGTAGACGAGACAGACCCTGTTTACACCTGGGGCCAAATTTAATAAACAGGGCAAATTAGTGTGAGTCCAATCCCAAAAAAGCACTGATGGGAGTGGAAAGTTCTGCGCGTGATCTACTGACAACAAACAGCCGAACTCTGTGAAGGGTGTTAGAAATCAGGAATGGCGACAAAGTTTAAATACAGTCTGGCTAGCGCGCTTTTGTTGCTGTTTGAACACAATCGACCACATGAGCATGTGTTTTCGACTACCTCTGAAGTGGTCGAAAGTGTACAAGCTCAAAACATTTTACACCCCTTTTACACCTGTATTTAGTGTCGTCCACTAGTGATCCGATCGGCCAAAGTGCATCTTAATACCAGGTGTAAACAGGGCCAGAGAGAAGTAGCTCTAGCCACAATACTGTTCCTCAAGACACATGCAGTTTTGTTTATTAACCGATAGAGTGCCAAAAGTTACATAGTGTACCTTAAACAGATTCAGGGTTTTTTTTAAGGAATGAAAACTAAATGGGCCTTTTCTTATTTAGAAAGTTTGTTTAGATGACGCTTGTAGTGTCAATCTATGCATTCGTGCTCTTTTCAAACAAACAAATAGCTATAAATGTCAAATTCAAATTAATGTTTAATTAAATCACGTGCGTTTAACTTTGACAAGTCTACTTTATACATATCTGCAAACGATTGGTTTGAGTTGTTCACCTCCTGTGGTCTCCTCTGTTCTCTGAGCCTCCAGCAGCTGTAGGAAGGTTTTCTCCAGCGCAGTTAATGACTGAACCTTGGTTTCAACAGCAGATCTGACAGAATCCAGAGCACGCAGGGCTCGAACCTCCTCCCGCAGGGCGCAGTTCTCTGCTGCATACCGCATCATCCGTGGGTGGTGCTCCACCTGACAAAAAGAAAAATATGTTTTTAAAAATGTTTGTATAGACTGTTTCAACGGCAACATAAACAAACGTTACTGCGCCCCCCTTAAAGGGTTAGTTCACCCAAAACTAAAAATTCTGTCATTAATTACTCACCCTCATGTCGATCCAGACCCGTAAGACCTTAGAGAAGAAAAATATCTTAATTTGTATTCCGAATATGAACGGAGGTCTTACGGTTCGGAATGACATGAGCGTGAGTAATAATGACAGAATTTACATTTTTGGGTGAACTAACCCTTTAAGGACCGTGTAATGGCGTTTTCTGTACAGTAGCCTTTATAAATGCTTGCGCGCTCGCCTTTCACTCATGCAATGCGTCGGAATAACGTTTCTTTGTTTCATAATATAAGATTAATGTTAGGAAACTTAAACTTGTAGATAAAGTACCCTATTTGAGATTGATTGTATATGAATGCATCACAAAAATCCCATGCTCTATTGGCACTGCCATTAATAGAGGACAAAGCGAAAGCTGTTTTACACTCCGTGATAAAGGCATATCATTACATACCTAATATAAACATTTTGCGGGAAACATAAATCCGATCAGTTATCCAGATGGTGACCACTTGATGTGAACAAATGCGCTGTGTCCTGATTGACATGATCGCATGTTAATGCCAAGTGTAAACACAGCCAGAATAAGTTACCTCTAGAGTAGATTATTTCTGATAAGCAAATAAATAACTAAATTACATTAGACGCTGCTCTCGTATGCAGTCAGACTGGATATTTATGAAGCATTCAAGGCTTTTTGGTGAGTCGCACACACTCTTTTTGCGCTGGTGTCATATGCTCTCTGCTTGATCGTTAATATTTATATCATGTTATCCAATAATAGTAGGTCAAAAATGTGTTTCTAACGGAGTAGTGTGCCATACTATCCACTAGCCAAACCGTCTATAGTTGTATAGCTACTACTAGGAATATATATTAGCACAGGGGTTTTCAAACTTTATGATGCCAAGGACCCCCAAATATGATGAACCTTTATGAGGGACCCCCTTCCTGAAATCCATCTATTTTTATGTGAGAAAAAAAAATTAAACTGTTAGATAAATAGTGTGACATTATAAATACAATATATTGTTTCCCAACTTAAATTGGCTAATAATGTTGGGTGTATAAACCTGAAGAAGAACATTTTCAATTAAAAATTATTTGTATAAGCAACTTTCACAATAAATGTATGTAAGCAGCGTTCATACTGCGTTAAGAAAACTGCCTTATAACCCCAGAGAGCAAGATTAAGAAAAACTCACTAAAGATACAAAGCAAACATATACAATTCTGAAAAGTATGTATACGGCAAGAAAGGAGAGAAACATTTAGAAATTAAACAGTTAGAGCAGACTTTATCCATTTTTGCCCCCGGACCCCAGTTTGAAAACCCCTGTATTAGCAGGTCAACACCAAAACTGAAAGAAATTAAAGGTGTTAAACACCAGTTCATTCTACAAATTACAATTACATTCAAGATAATAGTAGAAAGTTAAACCATTAATTTGCAATGAAAACTGACTTAATATGCAGTGTTAATATTTAATAAGAGCCAAGCCTTCTGTGTAGGGTGACCAGACGTCCCGTTTTTCCTGGGACAGTCCCGTATTTCATCAAAGGTAGCCAATCGCTTCATAGCATATTTTGTAGAAAAAAAATTACCATCCGATCAGAATTCGTTATCGATTAACGGGATATTAGAGAGCGAGGATGAGATCAAGTCAGACGCCAAGATGTAAAAGAAGCGTGTTTACATTTAACGAGGATCTTCAAAAAGAGTTTATCAAGTTATTATGCGCAGTAAGTTGTGGAAAAATAACTCAATGTGCGCGCAGTCCCGAAATCAGTTCTGAATGGTCAAATACAGACACAGTTGTCAAAATGCCAATCATGTGAAGTATCTCACGCAAATACAGCCGGTTATGGCGTAAACAGCTCTGAGAAAACCAGATGTGTGTCAATATATTAGATCCTAGCATTCGGTCTTAAAGTGACAGCAGCCTAAAATACCTGTCTGTGTCATTAATGTTAATCAAACAATAAAATATGTTAAATAAATGTATACATGTTAAATAAACCTACTGTACCTGAAAAGCGTAGTTGATTTAATTTGTAACTTTATCGTATTCGTCCTATTGTTTGTAATTTGCTGCTTTGTTCCTTTTTTATATAACAAAAAAAAAATTACTATATGATCTATATCGTTATCATGGAATCAAATTTCTCATATCATGAAATAAGTGAAAGGTCTGTCTCGTCCCGTATTCCACCATGAGAAATCTGGTCACCATACTTCTGTGGCTAGAAAGGGTGTGGCAAGACTAAACTGTGACGAGATTTCTCATTAAGGTGAAAAGTTGTGAGGGTGAAGTTAGGATAGAATATGCCAACGCTACGTTTGCATTACGCCTCCACTGTAGTTTTGCTTTTTATAGAAATAAAAACTATTTAATTCAAGTGGATAACGGTTGCTTCAATTCCATCAGCTCATTCAATACGAGCTTGAGTCGTACATAGTGCGCAGCACTGATCACTGATCACATGACAAGACTGACAGGACCGTAGCGGAGGATTCGTTGCGCAACAGAAGCGTCAGACAATTGTTTTATATTTTAAAATGCGAGTTCAGCACCACCTATTCAGACTACACACAATCATGAAATTGAAAAAATTTAAGTAAACGCGAGCGCTCATTCAAACGCGATTTCAATACGTTACCACTGTTTGAAAGCGGCTCCCTGAGGCATGAGAATATCTCTCAATGTGAAAGCTATCTGTGTAGTTGTAACCATCTCTTAGCTCTGTATCATGCTTGAAGAAAGATGTGGTCTCTATTTGAATAGAGTACTTTGATTATGGTTATTGTTTGCACTTAATATCTATGATCAATTTGTGATTCAGTTAGGAGGTCAAAAGAAGCTCATGCGCAGTTCTAAGGTCTGAAGAGAAAATCATACAGGAAAGAAGCCAGTCAGTTGAGTTTTTGGCAAAACCTTTACAGTGCTTGTTGTCTTTTACCGCATATGAAAATTCATACTCCGAGAGTAGAACTGAAATGACATTCATTACAAGATGAGTTAAAACATTTCAAATGCACCTGCAAACAATGTATTTCATCATTGAGGATTTCTTAAAAATACTATGTAAAAATCTTGTCTCACCCCTAGTGGCTAGTAAAGAAGAAAAAGTTTCAGAAACTAGGTGCCTTTGTTTTAATTTAATGTACTAATATGTACAAACTAAAGTGTTTAAATGGAATTTTGCAGTGGCATCATAATTTATCAAGACTTTTGATACACACATTTAAATTTTTTATAATTTTTACAATTTACAAACTTAACAAAAAATAAAATAAATACAATTATAGAATACAATTTTAATATTGGGAGATGTCAGCTATTTAACGTGTGCACATTCAGTCTGCCACGCAAATTTGATCAATATGTTCCCAATCAAATTAAATCATTTACACTGAATAATTACAACTGCATTAAATAACGTTATGAGATTGTTTTAAATATTTTTTTGAATTTACAAATAAGAAATGTTAGGAAGAATGACACTTTTAAGCATGAAACTAAACTACCAGTAGGTGGCGTCATTGAGTCGATTATTCAAACGAATCGTTCAAACAGCGGATTTTTCAAATTTTTGCTGCTGAAACAGAACAAAAACAGTCAATGTTGTGTCTTAAATATAAGTGACTTAATATTAATTACTTGTTTATTGAACTGTCGAATGAAATCAGTGTCACATTTTCAATCGCGATGGTATTCAGCACTCTTGGTCGTGTGATGCTTAACTGTATAATATGTTATAAATATAAAAACATTTTGAATTTTTACCGCAGTTTCTTTGAGAGGCACTCATTGGTTTACATTTCTCCTCAGGAGGCTGCGCGAGTCTCAACAGCACAACCATGTTACCGTCAGTACATTATTATATTTTTATACACTATCATTCGCCACTTACATTAAATTAATGCAGAATCATTCTCGCGTTTTGTTGATTCCCTAGTTAATATTTGCTATTGACGTTTTAATCAGGATACTTGTCCGGTCGGGCAAGTAAAATTCTCTTTCACTTGCCTATTCAAAAAATCCACTTGTCCTGGACAAGCGTTAATGTGGAGCTCTGTGTAGATATCTAATATCGGCACATGCCTAAATATTGTATCTGAAGCCATGTATGTTTTGTTCTGTTCATTTCATTTTTCTACTATACTTTGACTGTTGGATCACACACACATGCTGATCCACGGCATCATTCTGGACTATGCTGTTGACTCAAACACCACTGTTATGTTGTCTACCTGATCTCGAAGCAGACGGATCTCTTCCTGCAGCTCCTGGTTCTGCTGTTCAGGATCGTTTCTCTGGCCTGTCTGAAGTTCTTTCTTCAGCTGAACGATGTAATCATCTCTGAACTTCAGGATCATGCGGTTGGACTGGATGAATTTCTCCTTCTGAGACCAAGCAGCTTCCAGCTGAGACACTTTCTGCTGAAGAACCTGAAAGAAAGACAGCAGCAGGTGGCAACTGTGGTTAGGACTGAGCATAATGGGAAGAACATGCAAACTCATGCTGAAGTCAAACAGCTTTGGAATGACATGACATCAAGTAAATGACAGAATTTTTTTTTTCCCCTCATGTAATCGCTCAGTCAGTGTTTCAAGACATCAATAAAACAGTTTGTAAACAATGTAACGTAATGTCACATTTACTGTATCTCAGAAAATCATATTCAGTGACCATAAACTTGTTAGTGAGCTAGAAAAATGAACTCTAGAGAGAAGCATTTTGCTAAATATATATGCACCATATTACATATTCAATATAATTTTTAATGTTCTTCAATATATAATGCATGTTTAAATAAATCCGTGATTATGTAATTGTAAAGTTAATATAATAACCTTATTGTTATAAAAACTTTTTGGCCACAGCCACCAGGGAATACTGTTTCCATGAAAGGGTGTACATGGTCTGCAACAATGCTTAGGTAGGTGGTACGTGTCAAAGTAACATCCACATGGATGGCAGGACCCAAGGTTTCCCAGCAGAACATTGCCCAAAGCATCACACTGCCTCCGCCGGCTTGCCTTCTTCCCATAGTGCATCCTGGTGCCATGTGTTCCCCAGGTGAGCGACGCACACGCACCTGGCCATCCACGTGATGTAAAAGAAAACATGATTCATCAGACCAGGCCACCTTCTTCCATTGCTCCGTGGTCCAGTTCTGATGCTCACGTGTCCACTGTCGGCTATGCAGCCCCATACGCAACAAACTGTGATGCACTGTGTATTCTGACACCTTTCTATCAGAACCACCAGCATTAACTTCTTGAGCAATTTAAGCTACAGTAGCTCGTCTGTTTGATCGGACCACATGGGCCAGCCTTCACTCCCCACGTGCATCAATGAGCCTTGGCCGCTCATGACCCTGTCGCTGGTTCACCGCTGTTCCTTCCTTGGTGCACTTTTGATAGATACTGACCACTGCAGACCGGGAACATCCCACAAGAGCTGCAGTTTTGGAGATGCTCTGACCCAGTCATCTAGCCATCACAATTTGGCACTTGTCAAACTCGCTCAAATCCTTACGCTTGCCCATTTTTCCTGCTTCTAACACATCAACTTTGAGGACAAAATGTTCACTTGGTGCCTAATATAGCCCACCCACTAACAGGTGCTGTGAATTACTTTTAACTTTTATATTTAAATGATTGATTTCTTAATTTTTTGGGTGTGTACCTCTACTAAAACATTAACACAGATTCAATTCTGTTACAGCTTAGTTTTGGGTTTTTCCTGTTGTTGTTTTCTGTCTTTTTATAGGTCACCAGTTAAGGATCTACACCTGTCTTAAACTCGTGACTGTATTTAAGATGTCTGTCATTTGTTGGAGGAGGAGCCTTAGCCATATCCTGCAGCTGTGCTCCGGAGCTGGACTGTTGACTTGT
The DNA here is from genome assembly GCA_039654625.1 of Rhinogobio ventralis. Classification (NCBI taxonomy): domain Eukaryota; kingdom Metazoa; phylum Chordata; class Actinopteri; order Cypriniformes; family Gobionidae; genus Rhinogobio; species Rhinogobio ventralis. The sequence continues at coordinate 26,219,539 of CM077216.1, forward strand.
TTTGTTCTGTTAATTATTTGCTTATTTACTGTTGTTCATTTATTATCTTTTTTATTTAAACCCCTAGACTTAATAAATATTTTTGGACTCTGATCCCTTACTTGTGTTACTTCCTTGAGCAGGAATGTAACAGTTCTCAATGTAAATAAAAAAAAAAAATTATAATAAAACAAAACAATAAAAAAAACACCTTCTTCTCCTCCTGTCCTTTCTTCCAGAAGTTCATGGCCTGAATGAACTGCGTCTTATAGGAAACCTCAGCGTCAGAGTCTGCTGCAACACAAACACCAGTTTAAATAATAATGAATGAATAAACTCACTGTAGTTCTAGTTTCTGACATTATGTTTAGGCAGATGGATTGTCTGTGTGAGCTCTGTAATGTGTGTACCTGTTTGCTGGTCTGTTGGCGTAAGCTCTACAATGCGTGTTTGTGAAAGAGCATTTGCGAGCTGCTCCTTTAGTTTTTTCACTTCTGTTTGCAGTTGTCTGACATTACCCTGAGTGTCCTCATTTACCATAGCCTACAGAGACACAAACACACAGATCAGTCTTCACATTTCTTCAAGAATACTAAGAAGATCATGAATGTTCGGCTGTTCAACCTTATTTTTGATGAGTTTGGCTCTCTGAGCAAACTGCAGGGTGGACAGCGTCTCTCCAAAGCACTTGGAACCAGGATGAACATTAGCGATGATGTACGTCTTAGCATTTCCGCCCAGAGAGTCCTGACAATATAAACAGCAGTCAGGCATGATTCACTCATCTGCATACATTCACAGTAACATTCTCAAAGCACCCTCACCCTGAGCAGGAAGGTCAGTTTCGAATCTCTATAACAAATATGACGGTTTTTCCCATTGGACACATCCATCAGGGCCATGATCACCTGACCGAGACACATCAGTGACCGGTTTATGCTGCTTGCCTCCTAAAGCATACAAGTCAAAAGTTACAGGTTATTTTTAATGTAATAACAGTGGAGTAACAAATGTATTTAAAGCAGTTGTTTAACAGTAAGATTGCAGAAAATATACAAGTTGGATTAGTGTTGCATTAGAGCCTCACTTTTATGATCCATACTTTACCACACTGAGAATAACTACATTGCTACTTTTGCTTAACAAACCTTAGTATTATGAGTTGATTTTGTCAATTACATTAGGACAGCATGATTGGCCTAATGACATTGGTGTTTCCAGGGAATCAAGGCTAAACAAACAAACAAAAAAACCCTGAACTAAATAACATGAAAGTGGATTTTTGGTCCACATTAGCTGTGATAGAGTATCACTTTTCACTTGCACTTATTTGAAATGGATTCAAGGTAAATATTATTGTAAAACAATGCTTCATTAAGGTTGGGAATCGAAAATCGATTTAAATTCTGGAATCTAATACTTAAGGCCAGGAATCGGATAATTGTTATAAAATAAAAAAATATAAATTTCTTTGTGTGCATTTTAATAGGACTTTAAACCAGTGAAGCGCTAGACCCGTGCGTTTTTGTTTTCTGCTCACACATCCAAAGTGTGCTCAGAAAAAGTGATTTAATGTGATTTTAAACCATTCAAGCGTAAGAAGGCTGTTTTCTGTGTTGTGCACACATCCAAAGTGTTGACAATATATTGAACAGAGTTCTCTTCTGCGTGTTTTTACACTTCAATGGACAAATACACCCAAAATATATCGAACTATCCTCATATACACAGTCGGTTATGTTTTAAGTGAACATAAACCACATGTGTAACAGTATATTGGATCTGTGCAGCTCTTAAAGTGACAGCAGCCTAATATTTCAGCTGCCGTCTCTATAATAACATTAAATCAAACAACACTCAGTCGCGATTGGTCAATACAGTCGACTGTGTCGACGCTGATAATAAGTCGACATTAATATTTTTATTCGACTGATCATTGTATATTATTTTACCTTAATCATACTTATCTGACCGTTATCAGTTTGTAGCAGTAAATGAAGAGATGTCACACCGATCACAAGTTCAGTATGGAGTACCGCAGGGCTCAGTGCTAGGACCGTTGCTTTTCACCCTGTACATGCTACCACTGGGAGATATCATTAGGAAGCATGGCGTTAGTTTTCATTGTTATGTTGACGATACTCAGCTCTATATTTCTTCACGCCCTGACGAAACCTACCAATTCACAAGATTAACGGAATGCATAGCTGATATAAAAAATTGGATGACTAGTAATTTCCTGCAACTTAATTCTGAAAAAACGGAATTTTAAATGATTGGACAAAAAAAACTCTGCACGTAGTAACCTAGAATACTGTCTAACACTTGATGGCTGCTCTGTCAAGTCCTCGTCGTCAGTCAGGAACCTGGGTGTGCTTTTTGATACCAATCTTTAATTTGAAAGCCACGTTTCTAGCATCTGTAAAACTGCATTCTACCATCTTAAAAATATATCTAAATTACGGCACATGCTTTCAATGCAAAATACTGAACAGTTAGTTCATGCGTTCATGACCTCAAGGCTAGATTATTGTAATGCTCTACTGGGCGGTTGCCCTGCTCGCTTAATAAATAAACTGCAGCTGGTCCAAAACGCAGCAGCTCGAGTTCTTACTAGAACCAGGAAGTATGACCATATTAGCCCGGTTCTGTCAACACTGCATTGGCTCCCTATTAAACATTGTATACATTTGAAAATCTTGCTAATTACTAACAAAGCACTAAATGGTTTAGCTCCCCAGTACTTGAGCGAGCTCTTAGCGCATTATACTCCATCACGTCTATTCCCTGTGAAGGCCTCATTGGCACGACATCCTCAATAAACCCGTCTCTGGCGTGATGACTCTGATTTTCAATCAGATGGAACTGGACAAATATTCTGAATATTCCGATCTAATATGACTTCTGACTTGTAATGCTGCCTAAATCATCATCATACACTCTTTGTTCGTTTGCTAGAGGAGAACTGGCACCCCGACTGAGCCAGACTGTTTTTTTTTCTCTATTCTGTCACCTGATGGAGTTTTGGTTCCTTGCCACCGATTTAGCTGATGATAAAAAGTTGGTTTGTACACTCTGAAAGGTTTTGTTGGCATACCACAGCAGCACAAACTCGATGCATGAACATCTGAAGAGGAAACATACAGATGATGACCTGCCGGAAAAGGCAAAGCCACAACCACGTCAGTGTTTTTGTCCATTAAATTAACTTTGTAGGCAGAACTATTTAAAAAAATCTGCTGTCTTTTAAGCTGCTAAATACTTTTTGAAGCAAGAGAAGTTGGGTCGCAAGTCACGAGCACTGGAATTGACAACCACTGTATGGCCATGATGGTATTTTCACACATTTTTAGAATGCCATGAGCCAACGAGGCGCTGAGCGTCAATTCACCGAGAGTTGAAGAAGGTTTAACTGAGTAAAACAAAGCGCTCATCACTGTCACTTTTCACCCAGCCGACCAATCACGGTGGAGGAGGGGCGGGACAAATACAACACAGACCAATCGCCACATTCTGCTTGTACAACGTCAACAGATGACAACAAGCATAATAACGGAACAAAATAATTTAAAATAAGAACCAGAGCGAATCGGCATTTTTATATATAAACATTAGAGGAACCAACTATCTGTGAAATGAGATACTAGTAACACTTCCGCGGATGTGTGTCTCAACCATAGACTGTAAAAAAATAGGCATCAACTAAAAAAAAAACGATTCGCTGCCAAAACGCTCTCAAACAGCCAGACGTTTTCAGCTGGCTCAGTTGAGACTCTTTGCTTGCTATGATACAGAATATCCGAAGAAGTGTTAGTAAAAATAGTGACTTCTGACTTCTAATATGACTTCTGACCTGTAATGTTGCCAGAATCATAATCATACACTGTTTGTTCGTCGGCCAGAGGAGAACTGGCACCCCGACTGAGCCTGGTTTCTCCCAAGGTTTTTTGGCCCTGAAGGAGTTTTGGTTCCTTGCCACCGTCGCCTTTGTCTTTTGGCTTGCTCAGTTGGGGACACTAAAATTTTCAACTCTATTACTGATCTGCCCGCATTGACACTATATGATAATTGAAATGAGCTGATGACATCACTGTTTTCTCCAGAGTGGCTGTACAGCCGAATCAAATTCTGTTGCATTATTTTTCTGTTAACACTGTGAAACTGCTTTGAAACAATCGGCATTGTAAAAAGCGCTGTATAAATAAAGGTGACTTGACTTGCATCTCATTTCACAGATTTTTGTATTGATTCTATATAAAAAGTATTTGCTGACTTTCTCTTTTTTTTCTCATGTTTGTTTACAAATTTGTACCTTTTTACATTTTGTCAAGGGCTTGTTTACATTTATACTTTATGGTACACTACTGAATGCCAAAGTTGCAAGCTAAATTACATGTTTTTAAGTAAAATTTATACTATTGGGTGGAAAATTCTTCGTTTAAATTAATCGATACATTAGTCGATATAAAAATAGTCGTTAGTGGCAGCCCTAAACAACAACGAGAAAATTCACAACTTTTCTAATAGTGCTGGGCGGTATACCGGTTCATACCGAATATTGGTGTTTATTTTTGTTATGATATGAATTTTTATTATACCGCAATACCGGTGTATGTTGCTTAAACAATGTTCGGAAGGCGGAGCAGCTCGACACTGTTTGAGAGGGGTCCCTTTTCACTGTGGTGAGGACACAGCTGAGATCGCATTACAGCGGAGAATTCAAACAACACACGGCACGCGCAAGAAAGCGGTTTCTGCACGGAGCCCCACAATGAGTTTAACAACGCTCACCACATGGATCATATAGATCAGATACAGACCGGAGTGAGCGTGAGTTTATGGACATATTTCATATACTCTAGTGCTCTAAACATGAACCAGCACCGTGTATGCGCACATATTTAATCACGTCTTCTTCAAATGGGCTATAACGACTAATACAACATGTCACCAACGCCGCCTCAGATCTGTTATTCAGGATGTGTGGAGCTCTTCCTGGAACAACGTGCTGACGCCAACTAGACCCAATGAATTCACAACGAATTAATAAAATAGTGTTCTCATTAATGTTATGTAATATGACAGTCCCAATCATAGTTATTATTAGTCGTGTGTTGCTGTTTGAGCTGAGTGTGCTGAGGCGCTGAATGAACACCGGTAAATGGATGCCCTTTGCTAGCGCGTTATTTAACTCAAAGAAACGCATCCTATATGAGACTAATCAAATATATACAAAACAAACATAATATTACAAATTATATCTGCACAAAATCATGCGAATGCACAAGTGAACTTGAACTAAGTTACTGGCTATTCAGAATGTGTTTTTCCTTCATGGTGTGGATGCGCTCTTCCTGGAAACACGGCAACTAAAACCAAATAATTCACGATGTTTTATTACAATATTGTTCTCTTTCTAATATTATGTAATATGACAGTCCCAAATCATAGTCATTATTAGTTGTGCAGTGCTGTTTGATCTGCGCGCGCTGAAGCTGATCACCGGCGCGCTTTACTACCGCGTTAATTCTTAACCAAATGCATCCTATATGAGATCAATCAGATATAGATAGGCCTACACAAAATAAACACAGTATTACAACTTACATTTGCACAAAACAAAAGAGTGCAAATGCACACATGATGACCTTCAACTCCAGCTTTAAAATGGTCCCAAACGTAACTCCGTGTAACTCGTGTCCGCTGCAGGTTTCGCAGTTGAGCAGCACACACGCGCATGACCCTGCTTCATCGATTAAATCGCTAATATCCCTAATGAACGCGATTACACAATGGATTATTCTGATACAGAAGATGTAGACCGAAAATTCTAAGAAGAATGGGCAAAAAAGTAACTATGTGTCATTTGTTCAGAGACTAGTGCTATTATTGGTTGTTGTCTCCCCACGGCATCATTTTGTGGGACTTTGCAAACCTGTATTAATTCTAGTGTGGAATTTTTCTACAATATTCACTCTTCATGACAGTAAAATTGTGCATTCTAGTCAATCTACTGCAGTATTTCCTCTCTCAATCAGTAGAAAATGCAGTTAACACCCTGTCATGCATGAGGGAAAAATAACGTAATATACCATGAAACCGGTATAATTTTGAAAAATACAGTGATATACATTTTTGGTCATACCTTCCAGCACTATATTCTAACTACATTTGTAATGTATATTTTATTCATAAAGTGCAGTGTTATTTTACATTTGATTACAATTTCTGTACCTGAATACCTGAAAATCTTAAAACACTGTCTTTGTTCAGTTGTATTTATTTGTGTGATTGCAAATTTTTAATTTGTTCTTTTTAAATTACTGAGTGTTTATTTGTCTTTAATAATGCTTGAAATGTATTTTAGTTAGGTTAGTTGTTTTTGCTTTGGTATTTTTAAATCATAGTCTAGTCTAAGTGTTCTTTAGCTTGTTGATTTTTGTTCATGGTATTCAGCCACAATCAGTAATAAAAATAAGAATATAAATAAGAATAAATATAAATGATATCCAAGTTTTTTTTTACCTTATTGAAAAAAAAAAAAAAAAGAATCGAAAATGATAAGCATAATAATTAGAGATAATAATAATAATAATAATTAAATTTTCTTGGCCGATTCCGATTTTTTGTTAGTATGATCTGCCGATACCGATTTTTGCCGATAGCGATTTTCTTTCTAAGAACTATAATTGACAACATATATAAACAAAAATCTACTTTTCTTCAACGCAAAGTTATATTTTCATAAAAAAAACACAAGTAAAAAGTCAGTAATAAAATATAAACAGCTCAAATAAATGCAATAGAATAAAGAGAGCTATGAAACTAAGTTTTTCAGGTTAACTGGGTTTCTATTCAGGTAAGAAATACTACAGAAATTAAAGTAATAAAATGTAAAATAACACATTCAGTGTTATTTTACATTGGTTACCTTAATTTCTGTAGTCTTTATTGTAAATATTAATACAGATCAATTCTTACCATTAAAGTTATAAAACGTATTCAGTCAAGAGCAGAAAGTGATTTTTTTTGTCTTTTGTTCTTTGATTAACATGACAGACAGCAGCAGGAATATTAGACTGCTGTCCCTTTAAGAGTTTATGAACGGTGTTCAGCGGAACCAATACTGTTACACACAACATGGGTTCACTTTCTTAGCTATTTAACGATTCAAAACTGACTGTTTATCTGAATACTCGCCAAGATTACCTGTGCCGCTGGTTTTGAGATACTTTTGTATGTATTTGACAGTTTAAGCGCAGTAAGTAACTCATTTTGGTACTTGTGACTGTTTGACTTCTGTCTCTGTTTGAGACTTAGCGTGGCTTGTTCGCTTCACTTATATAGATCAGTGGTGCGCGTGCTTTTGGTGTGAGCGTGAAACCAGTGGGAATGACTAAAATGATGCGCAATACAAGCACTATTAGCCGGAGCGAATGAGACGTGTGAGAGAGAGGAGGCGCCCACGCGGATGTGTGTCACTTCACTGTGACAGAGAAGAGAGCGAGAACGCGCAGCTGACGTTATTGCCTGTGCCGCTGGTAACAAAACGGATCGGCTCGGAATCGGTAAGAAGTGAGACTGATCGGCCGATCACCGATCCGGGCCGATCATGAGGGAAATCGGCCGATTCTGATCCCTGGCCGATTGATTGGTGCATCTCTAGTAATAATAATGTATTCCTGTTAACCTGGGGTCTGTTCTTCGTACCTCGCTTAATACATCTGAGATGATTTGACAGATGCCAGATCTTCTAATCGTGATAACTGATCTCTGGCTAATTTGGTTCTTCAAACGAATGTGTGGATTGGATTAAAATATCTGGATTAAGTTGTCTAAGATTACTGCGCGTTCCCTGAAGAGGGCAGATGTATCGATACTCGAAACTACGATTAGCAATGCAGCGATTGGCTGGCGGGAAGACAACAACGTAATGACATCATATAATTAAAAAAGCCACATGGCAAAAAAAACTTGACAAATTAAAAAAAGAAAACTACGAATTTCTAGACCTTTATAAGGAAACAGCCAAGCGACCAAACCAATAAAATTATAAAGTAATTATTCTATCAAAAATAAATCTCTCAATCAAGTGGCTGTGTCTATAGTATTATACACAACATAATATTATTTTCAAATACATTTTTATATCATTATTATTATTATTGTTATTATTTACAATTATTATAGCCCCTGGTTCAGTAAGGAACTCTTGTAAAAAAAGTAGCAGTGGCTGGGACAAATTTTAAGTATCAGCGCCACTTAAAAAGATGCAATCTAATCCTGTTTACATGAAATAAACCTGTTCCCGAGCAGGTTTAAGCTTCCGGACCTGTTGCTATGACAGCAAGTCCATGATGAGCTTCGAAGAACCGAACAATCCAAGATCATGCCAAATCGTCAACAATCAAATCCAGCTAACTGAGTTAGCGACATACGAAGAACGGACCCCTGAACCTAAACCCTAATTTTGTTTGAAAACTGAAAAGTTTGAAGACCACTGCTTTAAAGTATTTTGAGAGGTAATGTTCAACATAAGCACCTTGAGCCGTGAACCCTCTGCATGCGTGTCCCTTTGTCTCTCTGAGCCGGCAAGATCGACCAGGTTGAGCTGAGAGGTCCTGATGTTGACCACTTCCTGTCCAGTTTCCTTTGATTCCAACGTCATGGTGAACACAGCATGTGAACGAGATGATTCACGGTTCATTGAGGTGGATGCCACTCGCCGGTTCCGCCATCCCATCGACAACACCTACAAACACAAACATTCAGAAATACAGCACAAGGTCACAATAAAACTTCCAAAATATTATAAATAAAGATAATATACAACCAGGTTCCCACAGTATTAGAAACCTGCATATGTGAGGTTGCCTAATTTTAAGTGATTTCTAAACCTGGAAAAGTCATGAAAATTAGGAAGACATAAATAACCATGGTTTTTATTTTATTTTTAAAGCAACACTAGGTAACTTTTGGCGCTCTAGCGGTTAATAAACAAAACTGCATGCGTCTTGTGGAAGAACATTGTAGCTGGAGCTACTTCTCTCTGTTTATGTCTATGACGAGTCACACAGGTACTGTGCTACTCCGCTGTGTGTACCGACCCGAACACGAAACTTATAGAGTGTGGCTTTATCGCTCGGAGGCTGCTCAGGTATCAGCGGCAGTAGAATTCGTCCTGTTAAGAGTTGTTCTACCACTGAAATAATTGTAGAGACATTATTTTAAGATTGAAAAACTACAGTCTTGCTTTAAGAATGTACATTTTTCCAGCCATGCCAAGCTCTAAAATATTTTTATCGGGTTGAAATTATTTTTTTTATTCTAATCCAGTAAATCATGAACGACTGGAAAAGTCGAAAAAAAAAAAACGGACCCAAAAGAACATTCAGCTCTTAAAATGTTTGTTTATAATACATTAACTTTATTCTACATTACAATTAAGTAAAAAAGAATTAGCAACATGATGTGTAGAATACTGTTAGATGCAATCCAGCACGTCACACTATAGGATATTTCAAAAACTTGGTTTGACAAAAAAAAAAAAAAAGAGTCTTGCATTTTAATTTTTGGGTGAACTATCCCTTTAATAGCTTTCGTTTGATAGTTCACCCAAAAATTAAAATGACCCTATAATTTACTCACCCTCAAGCCATCCTAGGTGTATTCGTCTTTCAGACGAATACAATCAGAGTTATATTAAAAAATTTCCTGGCTAATCCAAGCTTTATATAATGGCAGTGAATGAGAGCCCAAAATTTGGGTGAACCATCTCTTTAAGGTCTGACAATTCTAAGCCGTTGCTAGTGTGTTTTTTTGAGAACTATTGTAGGTCAACATGCCTGATAGGCCTCTGCAGCAGATGCTGCGTATTTCTCCACAGCTCCTTCTACAAAGACGCCCCTCTTGATGTCCTCTCGCAGGAACAGGCTGGTGGACACACTGTCCAGCAGGTCGTAAATCTGCTCATTGTAGATCTCTATAAACGAACACTTGCAGAGGAAGCTCTTCATCCCACTAGACTGCACAGAAAACAGAAAGAATTAATAAACAAGCAAAACAGCAAATAAATCATTTAATGTACCCACTGATCAAGGAATGTAAAGACTTCTATGCTTTTAATCTATAATTAAGGAGGAGAATACAAAACACTTGAAAAATAATGTATTCTGTAGTGCCCTTATCTACGGTGGCCCAGTAGTGCACAACACAACGAAATTTAAAAAGTAAACATAAATTCACAACACAACGAAATCAAGCCACAACACAACAAAAAAATTGTTACAAAATGTTTTAATTAATACAAATCATACGTTTCAACCACATGGTGGAATTGGCAGATGTTCCCTTATAGGCATCGTGCGCTGTGGTAGCGGCTTTCAAAGCATTCTTGAGTATTAATATGCAGCTATAATGCATGTAGGTGATTTTGAATTCATATTTCATGTCAATACAATGGTTACATACACTTAAACTGATCGTAGTATTGATATCTTTGTAAGACTGCCTAATCTATAGAACAGTGGCAAGGAAAACTAACTTTACTGTGTCCGAGAGCATTTCCGTTGTGTTGTGAACTTATGTTTGCTTTTTAAATTTCGTTGTGTTGTGCACTACTGGCCCGCCATACTTATCAGCGAGATTTCAGATGTGTTCAGAAGTGAACACTAATAACACATTAATAATACATTGTATTATGGCACATTGAGGGGGAAAAGAGAAGAAATGTATCAACAATGTATTGTTGGGCTGGGCAATATGTAAAAAAATATTTTAGCGATAATCGGCTTAAAAATATTGCGATATCCGATTATATCGTCTACTCAACGATATTTTGTTTTGTGAGGAGAACTGTTGAATACAATTGAACAGAACCCAATTTGGTAATTGTTCATTTTTCATATGGCCCGATGTTTCTCTTTCTTTTTGGCATTATCGCCTAAGTAGACACATTTCATGATGATAATAATTTACTTATTTAATTTCTTCAGCCTAATTATAACATGTAGCGCTGTTTTTAAACTTGTTATTAAGCTATAATGTATTTGTTATTTGTCTAAAATCATATCTTTTTTAAGCTTTTCTCTGTCGATTTAAAGTTATTCTATGACCCTCTTTGTTTCATTATAAGGGTTACCTCCTGTTTCCTGAAGGTGACACGTTATTTATTTATATTTATATTTATTTTTATTCATTTATTCTATGTTTATTTTTTATTGCTTTAGATGTTTTGTGAATTACTTTTTTTAGTAGATCTCTGTTTACTGTATATTGTTTAAAAATTTACTTTATTGCCTTACTCTACCTCGAGTTTCTTATCCTGTTTTTTTTTTATATAATGTATCCTACGGTGACTGGGAGGGGACTTGTTTGGTTCAGTTTGTTTTGTCGTGGCCACGAGATATTAATTTGTGGGAATGTGATAAGTCGTGGACACGACATCATATGTCGAGGGAACGATATAATTTTCTTGAATTAAATGTGTAAACAACCTGCACGACCATAACAACCTGGCCTAAAATTAAGAAAAAGTACAGAATTAAGAAATTATTAAATTAACATATTGCCTATTATATTGTATTGTGCGCGATGGTGCCTATAGACAATTCACTGATCTGTAGATATCTGAATCTTGTTTATTATTTGTGTGTATAATATTTATATATATAATGGGCTAATAATAATAATAATAATAATAGTCTAATAATAATAATAAATAAAGACACGATCAGTTAATAGATTTAAAAGGCTGTGAGATGGGATGGATAAAAATGTTTTCTTGTAGGCCTATTATTTTATGTTCTTACATATTCTTTTAGCATTTATTTATAAACTTTCGAATGATTGCCGTCTATAGGCACCATCTCTCAAAATACAATACATGTTAATACAGGCTACTAATCATTTCATAATTCCGTGCTCTTTCTTAATTAAAAATAAATATTATTATAGGCCTATTCATTTCTGGTAATTCCAGGTTGCTGTTGTCGTGCAGGTTGTTTACGCATTTAACTCGTGGCCATGAGAAATACATGCCGTTCCCTCAAAATATGAAGTCGTGGCCACGAGAAAAATATATCGTTCCCTCGACATATGACCGAGGCGACAACTTTACATTGCGTGGCCATGACAAAATGATCTTGTGGCCATGACTTATCACGATCCCACAAATTAATATCCCGTGGCGACGAAAAAAAAAACTGAACCAAACATGTCCCCTCCCAGTCACCGTAGTATCCCCTGTGATCTTTGTTCAATAAAGAAAAGTAAAAAAAAATAAAATAATAATAGGCAGAATTACTGGTACCATTTTATTTATTTTTTCTTATCTTTTATTAGACTGCAGACCAAAATAAAACAGGCCTACTGATAATATTATTTTTAAAATAGATCATCACTACTATTCTGGATTTATAGGATACAGTTACATTTTTTCATCTGCAGAACAAAATAAATTGCATAGAAAGGAATAGTAACATTGGAATAAAAAAATAAATAAAATAAAAGATAGCCAGGTCAGCAGTTTTTCCCTAAACATTATTTGTAGCGCGCCTCTCATCCAATAAATCGCAAATAGCACTGTGCTTTGTTACTTCTAAAAAGAAACAGTGTAATCTTTCAAATTGATGAAACATTCAAATGATAAATGCCGCTTTGACGCTCCTAAATGTGATGTGACAGATCGCTGTAGTGCCTCAATTCAAGGGGCAGCGAGTCATCTCTTCCACTTTAATACAAGTTATATCTCAAAAAACATGCATGAATAGTACATTACAATTTACCAAAATCCATATCACGACTCATGTAATCACTCAATGTTTCAACCACAAAAAGACGTCAATAAAACAGCTGGTAAACAACAGGTCACTTAACATTGTACTTAGACTACCTCAGGAAAGTCCTCTGATGTTCACAGTTTGTTAGAAATAAAAAAACACTAGAGAGGAGCTAAGGCTACTTGCTGCTAATTATACAGTATACACTCACCTAAAGGATTATTAGGAACACCTGTTCAATTTCTCATTAATGCAATTATCTAATCAACCAATCACATGGCAGTTGCTTTAATGCATTTAGGGGTGTGGTCCTGGTCAAGACAAACTCCTGAACTCCAAACTGAATGTCAGAATGGGAAAGAAAGGTGATTTAAGCAATTTTGAGCGTGGCATGGTTGTTGGTGCCAGACGGGCCGGTCTGAGTATTTCACAATCTGCTCAGTTACTGGGATTTTCACACACAACCATTTCTAGAGTTTACAAAGAATGGTGTGAAAAGGGAAAAACATCCAGTATGCGGCAGTCCTGTGGGCGAAAATGCCTTGTTGATGCTAGAGGTCAGAGGAGAATGGGCCGACTGATTCAAGCTGATAGAAGAGCAACTTTGACTGAAATAACCACTCGTTACAACCGAGGTATGCAGCAAAGCATTTGTGAAGCCACAACACGCACAACCTTGAGGCGGATGGGCTACAACAGCAGAAGACCCCACCGGGTACCACTCATCTCCACTACAAATAGGAAAAAGAGGCTACAATTTGCACGAGCTCACCAAAATTGGACAGTTGAAGACTGGAAAAATGTTGCCTGGTCTGATGAGTCTCGATTTCTGTTGAGACATTCAGATGGTAGAGTCAGAACATGGATCCATCATGCCTTGTTACCACTGTGCAGGCTGGTGGTGGTGGTGTAATGGTGTGGGGGATATTTTCTTGGCACACTTTAGGCTCCTTAGTGCCAATTGGGCATCGTTTGAATGCCACGGCCTACCTGAGCATTGTTTCTGACCATGTCCATCCCTTTATGACTACCATGTACCCATCCTCTGATGGCTACTTCCAGCAGGATAATGCACCATGTCACAAAGCTCGAATCATTTCAAATTGGTTTCTTGAACATGACAATGAGTTCACTGTACTAAAATGGCCCCCACAGTCACCAGATCTCAACCCAATAGAGCATCTTTGGGATGTGGTGGAACGGGAGCTTTGTGCCCTGGATGTGCATCCCACAAATCTCCATCAACTGCGAGATGCTATCCTATCAATATGGGCCAACATTTCTAAAGAATGCTTTCAGCACCTTGTTGAATCAATGCCACGTAGAATTAAGGCAGTTCTGAAGGCGAAAGGGGGTCAAACACAGTATTAGTATGGTGTTCCTAATAATCCTTTAGGTTAGTGTATGTATGCTTGAATAAATTTGTCATGAAGACAAGTGCTTATGAAAAATACCTATATGTGTGCAATTGAGTTGTATACAAACATTTCACATTTGGGTGTAATTATCTGAAAATAAATAGCAGTTTAATAATATAATATTTAATATAACCTGGAAAGTACTCACAGCGCTTCACTTTTTCCACATTTTGTTATGTTACAGCCTTATTCTGAAATGGATTAAATTATTTTTTTTCCTCAATTCTACAAACAATACCCCATAATGACAACGTGAAAGAAGTTTGTTTGAAAACTTTGCAAATGCATTTAAAAAAATAAAAATAAATTACATGTACATAAGTATTCACAGCCTTTGCAATGATACTCATACTGAGCTTAGGTGCATCCTGGTTACACTGATCATCCTTGAGATGTTTCTACAACTTGATTGGAGTCCATCTGTGGTAAATTCAGTTGATTGGACATGATTTGGAAAGGCACACACCTGTCTATATAAGGTCCCACACTTAACAGTGCATGTCAGAGCACAAACCAAGCCATGAAGTCCAAGGAATTGTCTGTAGACCTCCAAGACAGGATTGTGTTTCTGCAGTATTGAAGGTCCCAATGAACACAGTGGCCTTCATCATCCATAAATGGAAAAAGTTTGGAACCACCAGAACTCTTCCTAGAGCTGGCCACCCAGCCAAACTGAGTCAGATGTAGTGGACAGCACATACCAGGGCCCAGTTTATGGCCGGGCCCCTCTCTGCCCATAACAGTGGACAAAGGTTTGCTACATTTTTATTGGATCTTGTTGGACTAACACAAACAAACTGTCCAACGCCATCAGATAAAGATGCCAGGACAACAGCCAGACACCTCTTAGAGGCAAGAAGAAGACCTCTGGTACCAAGCCCAGGAAGGACAGGACTTCTCATTGGTCCACATGCAGTTTCTGTCCATCATCCATCTAGAAACTGATCCCTCATGTCCTGGTCTGTGACTGCCATAAAAATTCCACAGGACCTCAGCAGTTGTGAAACAAAGAAAGACCACAATGATCCAACCATATCCATTCATAACTATGTTTGGAAATCTTAAGACTGATGTAAACTACACATATCCATTTCATACTTATTCAAAGAAATAAGTATTCTCAGTGACAGCTATTTGTAATGCAACATCTTACACAGATTCAGCTGTTAATGAACAAATTAACGAATGAACGCATGATATTTCAATCTTTTTCCATCATGTTTGGTGTCTATTTGTTTAGAATATTGCCAAGGGTAGTCTGATGGTGGTTTGGAAAGTGAGAAAAGCACTGGTAAATTTTAAAGACACTTTAAAGACTTCTAACTGTGTACAGTATGCAAATGAGTTCCACAGAGGGAAAGAAGGGTGGGCCACACTGCGTGCCCCCTCTCATGCCAGCAGCCAATCGCGATACTGGAATGGAGAAGCACCAAATTGCAATCTCCTCCTCATCGGAAAGGGATAAAGGTACCCTTTCAACAGACACTCCAAGTTCTGGGTCTCTCCTCGAGAGAGAAAAACAGTTCCCCATGTTCTGAGTGTGTCCTGCGAGGATGAGACTGTGACAGAGCAACCAAGTTCTGAGTCTCCCCTCAAAAGAGACAAACAGTTCACCAAGTTCTGAGTCTGTCCTGCAAAGATGAGACATAACAGATACACAGTAACATTCTGAGACTCTGGTTAATCCAGAGCGACAACAAAAGATTAGAGGATCTGAGTCTACAGCTTGTGAGGCAGCAACAGACACGACCACGTTCTGAGCCTCCAGCCTGTGAGGAAAGAGACATTAACAAACACTATGTTTAGAGTTTTAGTCCAGCGATACAGTGACGATTACAGCACGTCCCGAGTCTCCATGCCAGAGACAAAAGGGGATTGACCAAGTTCTGAGTGTCTGGCCCAGGAGAGGCAGAAGACACACAGAGACATTTGCAACAAGGTTAAGCTCAGGAGAGCAAACCTTCACTTCAAGGTTCCTTCGTCTGCGTGTTCCAGTTTAAGGACCTTCTGCACCTACTTCAGGGCCTCATCTGCGTGATCAAGATTTTAGGACCCTTTGGTGCTCCAGAAGATCAGCATCCCACAGATCTCCGTGTTCGAGGCTGTTGAAACGGATTCCAGCTCCTTTCCCCACTGCATTGTCACCCAGCACAAACAGTGGAAGAAGTGACCGCCATCGGACTGCTTACTCAACCACGTAGAACGTAAATATCAAACCAAACCTCCATTGTTGTACATTATCAGTATATGATTTTCTAATGTACATTAGAGATAATATAACTGATGCTAGTTAATAACAAATAATCTTTCGTTTATTTGTTTGATGCATAATAAGGTTCTTCACCTTCAGAGAAACAACAGTTTATCTTTCCATAAGATAACGCAACTCTTCCATAGCCACACTCAACTTAAATCGCATGTATTTTATGCATCTTATGCACTTTATTCATTTAACATTCATTGTATTAATTTAGTAGTTGTGTTAGTTATTCTTGTTATCTTGTCTTAATAAAATTAATTTTATTACAATTGTGTCTTCCTTGTGCTGATAATACAGAAGAGGCTCTACAAGTTAGAAATCTCACCAATCTTTCAGATAAATCAGCTGACCAACTCTCCCCACTTTACATTAATTATAAATGATTGGACAGCCTCCTGTCTGGAGTGTTTTCATACAGCCAAGGTAAAAGACCTTGACTAGTGTCCCAAACTAAGAAAGGGGGAAGGTGGTCATCAGATGTACTCATAACCACACCTTAAGTGACGGGTGATCCAAAAATCACAACGTCAGCGGTGACGCGAGTACCAATCACTACCTTACTTGGCGTCCTTGGATGGACGAAAGTAAAATCACTACACAGGGAGGTGACCAAGAACCCGATGATCACTCTGACAGAGCTCCAGCGTTTCTCTGTGGAGAAAGGAGAACAACCATCTCTGCAGCACTCCACCAATCAGGCCTGTATGGTAGAGTGGCCAGACGGAAGCCACTCCTCAGTAAAAGGCCGCCTGGAGTTTGCCAAAAGGCACATGAAGGACTCTCAGACCACAAGAAATAAAATTATCTGGTCTGATGAAACTCTTTGGCCTGAATGGCAAGCGTCATGTCTGGAGGAAACCAGGCACTGCTCATCACCTGGCCAATACCATCCCTACAGTGAAGCATGGTGGTGGCAGCATCATGCTGTGGGGATGTTTTTCAGCTGCAGGAACTGGGAGACTAGTCAGGATCGAGGGAAAGATAAATGCAGCAATGTACAGAGACATCCTTGATGAAAACCTGCTCCAGAGTGTTCTGGACCTCAGACTGGGGCGAAGGTTCATCTTCCAACGAGACAATGACCCTAAGCACACAGCCAAGATAACAAAGGAGTGGCTATGGGACAACTCTGTGAATGTCCTCGAGTGGCCCAGCAAGAGCCCAGACTTGAACCCGATTGAACATCTCTAGAGAGATCTGAAAATGGCTGTGCACTGACGCTCCCCATCCAACCTGATGGAGCTTGAGAGGTCCTGCAAAGAAGAATGGGAGAAACTGCCCAAAAATAGGTGTGCCAAGCTTGTAGCATCATACTCAAAAAGACTTGAGGCTGTAATTGGTGCCAAAGGTGCTTCAACTAAGGCCCAATCCCAATTCTATTTTATGCCTACCCCTTCCCCTTGAAACAGAGTGGCAAGGCGTAGGGGTGAAAATATTCCCCTAAGAAATGGGACACCACTACTACACCATTACACGTCATCATACCCTGTTTATTTTATTAGTGTTCTGTAACATTTGACCAGTATGAACAGCAGTGAAGTTCACAGGCTATATCTAACAGAAATCAGGCGCGAGAACATATAACAAATTACTCACTCCCAACGTAGTTTTGCGCTGTATTTGGACTTAAGAAAACAGTGCTCGTTTTCAGTTCAAAAACGTATAAGCTATCGAGTTTCCCAAGACGATACAGAATGATACAGAACACACAAGACTGGTGAAGCCAGGCTAAACTGTTCTCCTTGTTTGTTAACCGTTCCATTCCGTGCCAATCCGAACCGGCTGGTACAGATATGGTTTTGTTTTCTACTGTGGTGTTGCAATGTAATAAAAACATGTCAGTTGTTGCCTTGGAGACGCAAGAGTTTACAGACGATACGTGATATAAATATCGACTGCGTTATTAAGGATTACTAGGGCTGGTCTGAATACCATTTTTTGAGCTTCGAAGCTTTGATAGTAATCAACACCAAATATTCGAAGCTTCGGAGGGAGGGGGCTGAACATATTCTTCTGTCTAATAAAGGCAGGAATCTTGAGAAGCGACGCGCCTCACGCGGGCAGGGCTTATATGCTCCGAGAACGGACACTGGACTAATGATACAAAACACACCGGTCTGTTACATCCCAGTAACAAGCTCCTATATTTCGCAGTACATTCATTGAGATTGATAATAACGGGTAATAGGCTTGCTGTGATTGTCGGTATTCCCGGTGTTCAGGCATAACACCGGTTACATCACTTGCCCACCGCGGCACTGTCGTTTTGATATTTTATAGTAGTAAAAAATAATTTATTTCAGTTAGAAAATTAAAAACTGAACGTGTAGCGTGAGCCGAACGAGAGTCAGATTTCATTCATCACGAGAGTGAGGAGCTGATTGACGAGATGATCGCGGAAGAAATTGGTTTCAAAGCAAAATGTAAAAGCGCCTATTTAAGGGAGTTTGTCATTGTACTGTTTTGTTTTTATTTTATTTAATAATAATAATAATAAGGCTAATGAACCTTCCATTCAAGCAACCCGCAGCTGAATTGACGCTAATTCAAACCCGAACCTAAAATATGACTGGCCGCACTTTTATTCTTTCACAGCTGCACAGTGCAGCATTGTAATGTGACGGTGAGGGAAAATGTTCTCACCGTCACATCCCTAACGGGTAAAAAGGCTAATACATTTTGATTCTATTATTCTATTTTCCCCAATGTCAAACCAACGCAGCTTAACCCAAAATGCAAACTCAGGCATGTGCTTCTTCCATATAAGCTTGTGCAGTTGTGCGCTCTAAGTCAAGTCAAGTCAACTTTATTTATATAGCGCTTTTTACAATGCCGATTGTTTCAAAGCAGCTTCACAGTGTTAAACAGGAAAATAATGCAACAGAATTTGATTCGGCTGTACAGCCTCTCTGGAGAAAACTGGTCAGTCATCTAGCTCAATTCAATTATCATATAGCAACACTATGGGCAGATCAGTAATTTAGTTTATATAGTTAATTTAGTTTAGCAATTAAATTTATTTGGATATTTAGTTGAAAATTTAGTGTCCCCAACTGTGCAAGCCAAGCCAAAGGCGACTAATAATTAATTGTAGCCTTGCAGGGACCAAAATCGAATACCAATCCACCGAACGAATATTCAAATATTCTGTTACAGCCCTAAAGGATTACCAGATATTTTTTTTAACTATTATTAATTTATTAATTATTAGTTCACATCACTCAAATGGTTGTCTATGGAGAAACTGGCATCCAGGAAACACATAAGTGATCGATCCTGAGTGGCAACATCACTACACGCATTCTAGCAGCAATCAGTGTATGCAGGGAAATTCATCATACCCCTTCATTCGTAGTTTGGTCCTGAAAAATCTTTGTTTGAAGGGCTATCTGGCCCTTCCCCTTACCCCTACCACTTCAGCCAAAAGAGAATCAAGACACCCCTACCCCTTCACGTGAACGCGCAAAACGAAGGGGTAGGAAAAGGGAAGGGCTAAGGGGTAGAAATGCTGCAAAGGCTGTGAATACTTCTGTGCATGTGAATTTTTTCGTTTTTTATTTTTAAATACATTTGCAAAGAATTCAAACAAACTTCTTTCATGTTGTCATTATGGGGTATTGTTTGTAGAATTGAGGAAAAAAATAAGGGATTTAATTGGATTTAATTCCATTTTGGAATAAGGCTCAAATACGCCTGCTGTTTTTCTTTCTCAACCTTTTACGTTAAAAAAAAGAGACAAAACCGACTGTATTTATGGGGATATTTTGACATAATGTCATTTTAATTAATAATTTAAGTGCAGTTAAAATTAGCACGTTAACGCATCCAATTTAACGTGCTAAACATATTTAACACAATTAACGCAGCATCTGTTTGCCATCTTTTTGGCTAGCGTTACATTATATGATCACGCTCTTATTCACGAAAATGCTTTTAAACCATTCAAGCACCACGAGACAGAAGAGGGCGCACTGTCTGTGAATGTCCTATCGACACACACACGACACACAGAAAGACACGCGCCAGCATCAGAAGTTCACTTTCGTGCTTGAATGAACAATAACACACAGAATTATGCCAAAATGCCTGTTTTGTCGGTTATTCTCATAAGAGCAGTCTTAAATGAGTTAAATAACGTCTTACATGAAACTTAAAGAGTTGTGAGTCAGATCTGCATCATGTTCGGCAGCGGCAGATCTTAAAGTGACAGCAGCTTAATAAACCAGTTGCTGTGATCAAAGAACAAAGGTAACAGAGAAAATTGTAGCTTTAATAAGGATTATTTATTCTATAACTTTATTCAATTTCTGTATTTCTGTTAGACAGGAAGGAAGGCCACAGGTAAATATGATATTTATTATAATGGGTTTATGTGAAGATTGTTTTAAGTTCACTTAAATTAAAAGTTTTTTTTTTTAAAGCCTAATAAATGTTGAAATTGATAGCTTTTAATTATAATGTAATGTTGAATGTCTATTAGTAATGTCAGTAGGCTATCAGTATTAGTATCAGTGATATTGGCATTCATTCAGATGCCATTACAACAAATATTTAAAATATACTGTCTGTAAGTTGTTTCTACATTTCGTGCACAGCACAAAAAAGCATGCATGCAGAAGTGTTCTCTTTGGCGGCATCTTCTGCTTAAAGTATGGTATCAAGAATTGGAATCGATTTTCTATTCCAAACCCTACAGGAAATATTTGATTTATGCAATTGCATGTGAATAAATATGTATATGGTAACTATGGGGCTATGTGAAATATATTTGTCATTTTTTCCCGATATTGTCGATGATTGTCTGGTAACTGACTGTTATAATCAACACTGTGATGCATCGTCGATATACGATAATATTGCCATATCGCCTAGTAGCCCTAATGTATTGTAACATGTATCAAATGTTTCATTTTGTACTTGTTCTCCTACAAAAGCGGAATGAACATGCACTTGTAATGACAACAGCAAAGTTCAACGTAGCTCTAATTACGCATTCTTCACACAGAACATATCCCACATCAGAGAGCCCTATTTTACAATGTACTGCCCAATTCAGTGGGACAACACAGACATTCTAGAAACCACATATACATTTCACTCATTTCCAGTATTTTAAAAGTTCTAAAAAAAGAAAGGTTCTTGATTCCCATTTTATATTTAATGAAACTTGTCTCACCCGTTCCACCTCTCGATTGATGAGAAAGAAGAGGTACTCAAAACTACGAGGAATCACACCACGCAGCTCATCAGAAAAATTATCCAGCTCTGAGGGACCTGCAGACACAAAATACATACACCTTTCTATGTGTGTATTCACAATAACTTTCATATACCCCTTTTCCACCAGAATGAACCGGGTGCTAGTTCAGAGCCAGTGCTAGAGCCAGTTCGGAGTTGGTTCGACTGACGAGCCTTCTAAGAACCGGTTTGCCTTTCCACGGGCTAGAGAGCCACCACAGAGCCAGATCTTACGTCACTGTTTACGTCTCATCTTTCTCAGCAACTCTAGCGAGGCAGTGGAAAACACAAACACACCAGGCTTGTTCAAGATGCATCGGTGCTGCGCAGACCGATCAGCGTATGATATCAAAATACTGCATGAGCAATTCAAAAGCATAAGGAGTCGTATGCTCTCGCTGTACTTTGATGTCATACGGCGATCGGTCTACACAGCACGGATGCATCTCGAACAAGTCTTCCATCAACAATGGCAAACGTTGCGTTACTATTGATGCACATGGCTTTACAATTGATCCTACATCAGCATTAAAACACAAGCGAATCCAATGCATTCGTGCAGCTCGCCGTAATTTGTATAGACGGAGATCACAATCGAGCTATTAGCTAATCTGCTATTAGCTCGAATAGCTGCTAATTCAAAAATGGCGGTCACAAGTTTCTGTTCGTCTTGTTGGTCACGGTAACCCCGCCCCCAGCCGGTTCTTACTTCTAGACCAGCAATGATTTGGTGCTACTTAAGAACCACTTTTCCTGGTTCGGAGCTGGTGCTCTGGGTGTGGAAAGACAAAGAACCGATTTGAAACTAGGCTCTGGCTCCGAACCAGCACCAGCACTGCCTTGGTGGAAAAGGGGTAATACCAGATATGCATAAAGTAAATGGAAACTTAAATCACACTTAAAACGTCTAACTGACAATGCATTAGATAACATGAAACATCACCCAGGGTTTCTGCAGGTTTTATGAAGGTAAATTTAAGACCAATTTAAAAAAAAATTAAGGAATAAACTGAAGGGAACATAACATGTCAATATGTTCTCTAAATGTAAATGTCTAGGAAGCACACAATGAGTTGTATTAGCAAAACTTTAAAGTTTGAAAACACAATTTCCAACAGATCTCCATTACTTTTTAATTAATTTTACAAAAATAAAAATAGATTACAGTTTGAATAGCTCTGCTCCCAAACACTAGAATATGGAAATAACTTTTACTGAATCTTTTGATCACACTACAAAAAAGTGATGCTCTTTTTCAATAGTTTTGTCTTGTTTTCCAGTGCAAATATCTAAAAGATTCTTAAATCAAGATACATTTACTAGAGAAGCAAAATGACAAGATAAGAAACCTTGTGATCTTGTGAAAGTGATTTTATGATTAAAACAAGAACAGATATCTGCCAATGGGTTCAGAAAAATCAACAATTCAAATGAAAAGTAATGTTCATACCCATTGACAGATATTTGTTCTGGTTTTAAGCATAAACTCAATTTTAAGTTTCTCAGAAAACAAGATTTAATTTCTACAATTTGCATGTCAAGTAAATGTATCTTGATTTAAGGATGTTTAGATATTTGTACTGGAAAATAAAAATCCTGAGGAAGATATACATTTTCTTTCAGTACATGCAAATTAATTTTTCCCTATGAAATCCATTTTATTTTTTTGCTTTAGTTTTAATGGTTAAATTAAATTCCGCTAGTCAAAAAGCATGTCTAATTAATTGCAATCATTAAACATTTAAAGCAATGTATTAAAGGTTTTTGGGGCCCTATGAAATTTATATTTTGTCTCAAATTCGCATTTATTTTAACCAAATTCTGTTTCCGTTTTTCAAAAACTCACATAAGGGTGAGTAAATGATAGAATTTTAATCTTTGGGTGAACTATCCCTTTAAGTGTACTGAGCGCAGGGCTCGACATTGAGCCTTATCAACAGCGCAACCTTCTTACCGTCAGTCAGTACATTCTACACACACACACACACACACACACACACACACACATATATATATACATACACATATATACACACATACATACATATACATATATATATATATATATATTATTATCCACTATCAATCGCCATTTACATTAAATTAATGCAGAATCATTCTCACATTAAATTAGAGTGGGGGTCTAGTACTATTTCCGTCCTTCGGATGAGACATTAAACCGAGGTCCTGACTCTCTGTGGTCATTAAAAAATCCTTCGGAAAAAGAGTAGGGGTGTAACCGGCATCCTGGCCAAATTTGCCCATTGGCCTCTGTCCATCATGGCCTCCTAATCATCCTCATTATATATATATATATATATATATATATATTATACATACGATTGGCTTCATCACTCTGTCTCCTCTCCACCAATCAACTGGTGTGTGGTGGGCGTTCTGGCGCAATATGGCTGCTGTCGCATCATCCAGGTGGATGCTGCACATTAGTGGTGGTTGAGGAGATTCTCCCCTTCTATATATAAAGCGCTTCGAGTACCACTGTTAAAGAGTTGATTTAATGCTAAACATGGCCAAAATGTAAAAAAACTAGTTGGAGTGTTGTGCCAAATACACTCCTTCAGGATTCAAACAAGTTTCAGAAAGTTTTTTTCAAGTATTCGGGTTACGGAAGCCGTCGCAAGCAGCTCTGTCATTTTGTTTTTAGACTACAAAATCAACAATGTCACTAAAGAAGTGTGTTTCTGGTTGTGAGGGAAAGATAACCTTATTCAGCTTTAAGGGAACAGTGGATGCAGTTTGTTTTACCGGAGTTCTGCAAGTGTGTTTGTTTGTTCCCGGTCATGAGTGGAAACCACAGGCGGTGAGTAAAACTGCATCAAATGACTGTGTTTTGTTGGCAATATGTAAGTGCATATAATGTGAACAACACGCACGTACAGTGAATCGAAAGTTATCCAGGGATAATGCAATGATGTATTGTGTATGTGTGTGTGACTCTTTAGCTCCGCCCACTGCACGCCTGCACGAGCTCAGAAAGAATCGGTACAGCTTATCTGTCTTATGAATCTGATAAAACTAAAGACTCTTCGGAGATATGACGGATGCAATACTACTCCATAGGTACTCAAGATTAACATGAGACTGGCAGAAACTGTGTGTTGTGTCCCCTTTAAGACTTTTTAAGACCCGCGGAAACCCTGGTCAGCTGATCAAACAAATGATGCTGCTGCTGTTCTCACAACTTTACTGTTCTGAGCCATTTTTAAATGACTGATGTCAGCTGTTGTGATTTGTAGTGCATGTATGCTGTTAGTTCCCTTCAAGTTCACCCAATTCATACTGTAATCATATCAAAATCGTATTAACTAAGTTGAACTAACATTTGACAACTAGAAAATGTGAACAATGTTGCTTGAAAAGTGTGTTTGAGCTAATTTTCTAAATCAAATGCCATTTGTTTTGATATTTTGTTATCTATTGCAATGATAACACATTTTTAATTGTAGCTCAAGTGTCTAAACACTTTTTGGGAGCTACATCATGTTTGTTATGTCATGCATACAGTCAAAAGAACTAACTAGCAGACAAACTGACTCGAGATCTCAGCACTTACCCAGCATGGTGAAGGTCTTTCCTGAGCCCGTCTGCCCACTGAAAAACAAATACATTAACATCATGAATGTACTAGGCTCCAACAGTTTTATACAAGCCACACATGAACTCACTAGGCAAAAATGGTGCCGTTGTATCCGTTCATGCACGACTCCACGATGTTTCTAGCCACGCTGGAGAAAACCTCCTCCTGAGAGACACAAAGAGCAGTGGATGGGATTACTCAACCGATCTTCACCCAGAGAAGACTAATCTAAACCCGTCTCACCTGGCTTGTGTCCATGTCAGCTACATGGTCGTAGGTGAAGGTCCGAGGTTCTGGTTTGCAGTGCAGTCTGACAGTGTGCGGTGAGGTCACGGTCAAGCATAGACTGTGATCGCCGTCTGTTGTTAACCCAGTGCCTTGAGTCAATGGCCGAACCCGCACAAACACCTTGATGGCATCTCCATCACTGCATGATGATAAAGGAGGAAATGATTCTCGGTAGAACACAAATCCATTTGAACCAGATTCAGTGTAAAAGGGATGCACCGGAACAAATTTTGTATTTTAAGCTGCATTCACTCCTGTAATAATCTGTGTCTTCTATAAAAAGAGACCAGCCTTAGGTCTGTATTCCAAAGCATTAATGAACTACAACAATCAAAGTTTAGATCTATGCTCAAAAAGAGGGGTGACAGTTTAATGACCAGCGAAGATAAGGGGAAGAAATGTCAAGAAAAGATAAATTCATTTGTTTCTAACAGACAATTGTCAACCGACTAGCATGATAAACGCCATATACTCATATACAGTTACCTGACAGAATCACAAAAATGGGACCAAACTCTGTGTATATAATGGTACAACACATTAGCTGTAATCTCGTTCATTCTTAAGCACTAAGTCATTTTTCATATTCTCATTATCAACAATTACATTTTCACTAATTAAATGCTAGCCTAATTCTTGATATCAGGATGTAATTTTCACTAGTTAAATGTCACCATAGGCTGCCAAATTCAATTGTTGATAAAGAATTGATTTCTTACTAGTTGAAATTCCAATTTCACATATCAGAAATACAATTCTCACTAGTAAAAATAATATTTTTTGATATCAATAATTACTTTGTTACTAGTAAAAAAAAATTAATTCCTGATATCAAGAATAACATTTTCACTAGTTGAAATGTAAATTTTTGATATCTATAAATGTATTTCAACATGTTACATTTGTTATTTCTGATATCTGATATCAATAATCAGAAGAGTAATTTCAGATATCTAAAATGGCTCTTAATATGGCAAGCCGTTTGGACTTTTATTAATTCACAGGATTTGAATTCTTGATATCAACAATTGAATTGCTACTAGTGACAATGTTAATTTCTGATATCATGAATGTGATTGTTACTAGTAAGAAAGCCATTTTAGATATCTGAAATTATATTTATATTAACAATTCAATTCCGGATATCAACATATTAGCATTTCTGATATCAAGAATTTAATTTTTGATAGCAATAATTCATATTTCTGTGAGTGACACATCATTGTTGATATCAAGAATTAAAAATTTTTCTAGTGGAAATTTAATTTTTGATATCACAAATTCATATTCTGGGAATGAATAAAAGTCTAAATGGTTTGCCATTGCCATTCTTGATATAATCAATTGAATTGCTACTAGCAAAAAAAATCATTTTTTCATATCAATAATTCGATTGTCACTAGAGACAATGTTAATATCTGATATTATGAATGTGATTGTTACTAGTAAGAGCCATTTTAGATATCTGAAATTACTCTTCTGATTATTGATATCAGAAATACATTTTAGATATCTGAAATAACAAATGTAACATGTTGAAATACATTTACAGATATCAAGAATTAACATTTCAACTTTTAATTCTTGATATTAGGAATTTATATTTTTTTACTAGTAATTATTGATATGAAATTGGAATTTCAACTAGTAAGAAAATAATTCTTGATATCAACAATTGAATTTGGTACAATTGATCAGTAATTCCTGATATCAAGAATTAGGCTAGCATTTTAACTAGTGAAAATTGAATTGTTGGCATCATGAATTCATATCCTGTTTATGAATAAAAGTCGAAACAGCTTTAGTCCTTCCCTCTTCTTAAGCTCACTGTTAGCCGTATGTTTACTATCTTTTAGCTGTGTTTATATTGATGTACCTGTTGGTGTTTGATTCCGCGGCTGCTGAAAGGAAACATAAAAGATAAAACACATTAATAAGAGAGCTATACTAAACAAGGTGCTAATATTAACGACAACAAAGCTCGTCAGTAAACATTAACGTGTACTCGAGTGCAATAGTAAATATCTTCTGTTTATTAGATGTGTAAGGTAAACATTTCGGCTATTTGGTATAGTATCATATGCGAAGATTGAGTTCGTTACATTAACTCATAGCATGAGTAAATAATCCTCACCTTTGCCTTTAAGATTCATGATTCATTCCTATATTTATTTTTGTTCTCTTTCTCACTGTATTCGTGAAGGATAGATACAAAATTTGGCGCCTTGTTCTCCTTCTTCTTCTTCTTTGGGGTTTAACGAAAGCTTGCAACCTGGATGTCGCACTACTGCCACCTTCTGGAGTTAGTGAACTCCTGCATTGTTCACAGCATGCATGTTTTACCCATCAGTTCTCTGTTTTACAGTTTTTCTCAGTAGCTTTGGCTCAACTCTCGAAGGAGACTTTCCCCCCCTCAAAACTATAAGTTAAGATCCCTGAACAAATAGTTTCTTGTTCATCAGATTAGAATTTCTTATTGATTTTATGCAAATTGCATTTGTTTTGGCACATGTGTGCAAAAGAGTTAGTACAATTGTCTACAATTTGCACAATGACTAAATGCACATGGCACATCACAACTTACAAATATTCTTTCATCGTGTAAGCCATCACATGCAAAATGATCTATTCAGTGATGAATCTATCTGATATGCTATATTCTATAAATATTTATGGAATATTTGTTAAATTGCAACACACACAAATGTTAATTTTATTTTCGTGTACTACATTATTGACTTTTCCCAGTCAATTTGTACCTACTGTCTGAATCTGTATTTACAGTAAAAAGCTCAGTGTGATCCAAAAGAGCATTCAGCTAGACAAAAATGACATTATTGTATAGAATAGAAAGCAGTTAGTGTCAACAAAAAAAGTTGAAAACATGAAATTTGTATATAACAAATATTTCCATGGTGAAAAAGATTTAATGTGAACAAAAAAAGATTTTGACCAGTGTGGCTCACACGATGACAAAAACACTTTTTATTTTGGTGGCATTGGCCAATTTACAGACACAATAACTATGTTTTGAAGCATGAATTAAAGGGATAGTTCACCCAAAAATGAAAATTATCCCATGATTTACTCACCCTCAAGCCATCCTAGGTGTATATGACATTCTTCTTTCAGATGAATACAATCTGAGTTATATTAAAAAAATATCCTGGCTAGTCCAAGCTTTATAATGGCAGTGAATGGGAGCCCAAAATTTGAAGCCCAAAAAAGTGCATCCATCCAATATAAAAGTAATCCATACGGCTACGGGGGGTTAATAAAGGCCTTCTGAAGTGAATCGATGTGTTTTTTGTAAGAAAAATATCTATATTTAAAACTTAATAAATAAAATATCTAGCTTCCTCTAGACCGCCTTCCATATTCTTACGCAGAAAGCATAACGCCTCTCGCAGTTTAAAACGCTTAAAACGTGAGTTGAATATGGAAGGCGGTCTGGCAGAAACTAGATATTTTACTTTATAACATGTTAAATATGGATACTTTTCTTACACAAACCCATCGATTCGCTTCAGAAGGCCTTTATTAACTCCCTGGAGCCGTGTGGATTACTTTTATAATGGATGGATGTACTTTTTTGGGCTTCAAAAATTTTGGGCTCCCATTCACTGCCATTATAAAGCTTGGAGTAGCCAGGATATTTTTTTAATATAACTCCGATTGTGTTCGTCTGGAAGAAGAATGTCATATACACCTAGGATTGCTTGAGGGTGAGTAAATCGCTTTTTTGGGTGAACTATCCCTTTAAATGTTTTGGGTGAGTAACTACATTTTATTATGCAATAGAGTTCTGATGTTCCAGCAAACAGTTAAGACTGTTTTGAAAAATGTGCCAAAGCAATTGAGGAAAACTGTAATTATGAAATTGCTCAAAGTATTCATCATCTTGTCAGGCTCTGCCAAATTTCAGTCATTGATTCATCCAGTGGGGTAGTATGGATTACCATCATGAGTTTGTGTGGTTTTTCAGTTCTTAACTGAGTGTTTTGCTAAAAATCTTCATTTGTGTTTATCTGAAGAAATAACAGGTGGTGAACATACATTAGTAGCCTAACTATAGCTACAAACAAGGGGATACTTGGTGACCTATACTGATAAATTAAGTTGACTAATTATATAGGCCTTCTTTTAACTAATATCTTTAGTTTAAGAAAGTACACTTCAATAAATATTCTCAGTAAATTACTTTAACTGCTTTTATACTGCAAATATACTTGTAAGATTTATTTAAGCAAACATAACATTGTACTAATCGTCTATTATTTTACATATTTTGCTCTATATTCACTGACAAAATATGTGTTCAATAAAAATATCCATAAGCCAATAACATGACAACATTTTACATGTTTTTTATTCAATGTCTAAATTGTACATTTATTAACAGTTCATTAAAATGCATACAACCTACCATCCATCATGCATCCATTATCTTCCGCTTATCCGGGGCCGGGTCGCGGGGGCAACAGTCTAAGTAGAGATGCCCAGACTAGGGACACCCTGCAGAGAAAGCTCATTTCGGTAGCCTGTATCCGGGATCTTGTCCTTTCGGTCATGACCCACAACTCATGACCATAGGTGAGAGTAAGAACGTAGATCGACCGGTAAATTGAGAGCTTCGCCTTACAGCTCAGCTTCTTCTTCACCACGACAGACCGGTACATAGACCGCATTACTGCAAAAGCTGCACCAATCCGTCTGTCGATCTCCCGTTCCATCCTTCACTCACTCGTGAACAAGACCCCAAGATACTTGAACTCCTCCACTTGAGGCAGGAACTCTCCACCAACCTGAATCGGGCAAGCCACCCTTTTCTGACTGAGAAACGTGTCCTCGGACTTGGAGGTGCTGATTCTCATCCCAGCCACTTTACACTCGGCTGCAAACCGTCCCAGTGCACGCTGAAGTTCCTGGTCTGAAGAGGCCAACACGACAACATCATCTGCAAAAAGCAGAGACGAAATGCGGTCCCCAAACCGGACACTCTCTGGCCCCTGGGTAATGGACGAGTCCACCTCTGAGCCCTCTGCCTCTGCTTCCTCAGTGGAAGACGTGTCAGAGGGATTGAGGAGATCCGCGAAGTATTCCTTCTGACAATATCCCCAGTTGAGGTCAACAGCTGCCCACCTCCACTGTAAACAGTGTTGGTAGGGCACTGCTTCCCCCTCCTGAGGCATCAAATGGTTTGCCAGAATCTCTTTGAGGCCAACCGATAGTCTTTCTCCATGGCCTCACCAAACTCCTCCAAGGCCCGATTTTTTGCCTCCACAACTAACCGGGCTGCAGTCCGCTTGGCCTGCCGGTACCCGTCAGCTGCCTCAGGGGTCCCACAAGCCAGCCAGGTCTGATAGGACTCCTTCTTCAGCTTGACGGCATACCTTAATTCCGGTGTCCACCACCAGGTTCGGGGATTGCGAGCAGCCGCGTCGGCAATGGAGGTGGAGAACATGGTCCACTCAGACTCAATATCTCCAGACTCCCTTGCGGTCCGGTCGGAAGATCTCTCTGACAGGGGTCTCGGCCAAATGTTCCCAACAGACCCTCACAGTACGTTTGGGTCTGCCGAGTCTGTCCAGCTTCCTCCCCCGCCATTGGATCGAACTCATCACCAGGTGGTGATCAGTTGACAGCTCCGCCCCTCTCTTCCCCTGTGTGTCCAAGACATATGGCCGGAGGTCAGATGAGACAACCACAAAGTCGATCATCGATCTCCGGTCTAGGGTGTCCTGGTGCCACGTGCACTGATGTTCGTTATGGACAAGCCATGACTAGCACAGAAATCCAATAACAAAACACCGCTCAGGTTCAGATCAGGGTGGCCAGTCCTCCCAGTCATGCCCCGCCAGGTGTCACTGTCACCGCCCACGTGGGCGTTGAAGTCCCTCAGTAGAACGACAGAGTCATACAACCTACCAATTCACCAAAATTTCTGGCATTCAGCATTTTGCTTCTCCTATAAAGACCCAATCCTATGGTGGTGATGGTCTTTCCAACAGAACTGAATCAACACTGAACTGACTTCTGAACAACAGCCGAAATGCAAGAATTTTCCTGTTATCACTGCTTTGAAGCAATCTGTATCGTATAAAGCACTATACAAATAAGGTGACTTGAATTCAAATTAGTGGCATTACAACAAGCACTGTAATGATCCAGGGCTCGGACTGACTTGAACAATTCGAGAAAGACATGCCTGAAAATCCTAGGTGAGAAGAAGCCCAATTATGGCCCCTTCAGGAAATGTTTAATGGGGTGGCCAGAGGGGTACAGTAAAATGCACACTAAAAAAAGTGGCAACCTGCATTTGTAATTTCAAGATATTTCTACTTTATCTAACACACACAATTTACTTCTTAGGCTACATTAATTTCCTTGAAGTCATTTGTCAGGATGATATGCAGATTAAATTATATTTTTAACTTGCAAGAAACCAGTTCATTTACATGTTCTTGTACATAAAACTGTAAAATAAAATAAAAAATCCCTGTAATGTAATTCCTGTGTAAATTCATTTAGCCTAGTGATGCACTGAAATTAAAATTCAGGATGCACTTGGACATAACCCTAACCCATTCCATAGACATAATGTTTACACTGTACAAACTGTATATTCTATCCACCTACACTAACCCTACCCATCACAGAAAACTTTCTGCATTAAAAAATATAAATAAATAAAAATAAAATATATATACACTACCAGTCAAAAGTTTGGAAACTGTACTATTTTGATTGTTTTTGAAAGAAGTATATATATTTATATATATAAATATATTCAAGCATGGTACCGTGATAGGTTGCCACCTGTGCAATAAAACAACAGCAACTCAGCCACGAAGTGGTAGGCCACGTAAAATCTCAGAGCAGGGTCAGCGCATGCTGAGGCGCACAGTGTGCAGAAGTCGCCAACTTTCTGCAGAGTCAATAGCTACAGACCTCCAAACTTTGTGTGGCCTTCAGATTAGCTCAAGAACAGTGCATAGAGAGCTTCATGGAATGGGTTTCCATGGCCAAGCAGCTGCATCCAAGCCTTACATCACCAAGTGCAATGCAAAGCGTGGGATGAAGTAGAACACCTTTGGGATGAATTAGAGCGGAGATTTTGAGCCAGGCCTTCTCATTCAACATCAGTGCCTGACCTCACAAATGCGCTTCTAGAAGAATGGTAAAAAATTCCCATAAACACACCCATAAACCTTGTGGAAAGCCTTGAAGCTGAGTTGAAGCTGTTATAGCTGTAAAGGGTGGGCCAACTCCATATTAAACCCTACGGATTAAGAACGGGGCATCATTAAAGTTCATGTGCATGTAAAGGCAGATGTCCGAGAACTTTTGGCAATATAGTGTGTTAGGGGACAACAGTTTAGGACCCAAGACCAGTTGTGAAGAATGAAGACCAAGAGTCAGGAGTGCAATATATAAAATTTACTGAAGAATAGTTTGCAGTTTCATTAGCAGAAGCCAGCTTTAAGTCTCACAAGGAGTTTGTAGGCCGCGCTCTCCCTTTACCAGTTTTTTCGTACATACAATTTCTCAACAGTTATACTCTTTTCAAGGTCTAGCTACATCATTACTTCAGGTTGAATGATTCTGATTGGCTAAGAGAAAATAGATAGTCATAGTAAATTTCCACACATTGTCAGTTAAGTCTCCATAGATCACTTGTTGACACTTTCACCCCGGAATTAGGCACGTAGTGACCTTCCAGGTCTGGAGCAGGCGCCAGCTTGTCCAGAACAACATGCCTGTTGTACACTAGAGGTCTGCACGGGCTTTAAACTGAAGCCCGAACCTGGCCCCTACCCGCGATCATTTAACCCGACCCGACCATTACATTTACATGTTAAGCCCGAACCCGACCCGAACCCGAGGTCCACTCCGTTTCTCACAGCAAATACCATTTTTGCAATATGATTGCTTGCAACGGTAAACAATATGTACAAACACAGGCACAGTGGCCCCATCAGCACAGCAGTAAGAGAAAAGCACGGACTTACCAAACGTAACTTTGCTGTGGTCGAAGTCGAACAGGTGTAACAGTCACAAACTTCTCTGAAACTCAAACTTTAAACTTCAAAAATGCAGTGTTGCAAAACTATTTACACAAATAACGGCATCGACAGTTGATGGTTTCAGCGCCGTCCTCCTCTGATTGAAAGTTAGTCCAGCTGCACTGAAGTTCCTCTCGCTGCTGCTGCTGCTACTTGCAGGAAAGCTGAGGATACTACGGGCCAGTTTTGACAGTAATGGGAAAACACTGCTGTGAGATCCCGCTCTTCTTGCATGTTGTGGTTACGGCTGGTGTATTGCGTAACTTCATCTGCGGTTTTCACTGAGGGGCACGTTTACCCACTCCTCAAACTCTGCCACAATCTTGCTTCTTTTTGTGGCCGGTTCAGCCACCCATTCAGCTGTCTCGTTGCCTGTGGTAAAGCTGGCTATCCGACGCCTGGCTTCTTGCTGGACATCCTCTCTGTCAGGGAGAGACAGCATGCGGAGCTGACAGAACTTTGGCCAAAGGAATATGCCAAGCTTATGTAGTGTCTGGATTTTTATTTTGCGGTTCAGCCATTCAAGATGCCGCTCACTATTGATGGCCTGATGAGGACTGTCTGACGCTACAGGTCTGCAGTGGCGCTTTAGCCTTTCGTGCCACAAAACAATCAGTTTAAGTGTGGGGTACTGGTCACCCTCTAGTTTCCTCTGAGCCTGGTAAAATGGGCGAAGAAATTCCAGCAGGAACTCCAGGACATCTGGAGATATTTCGTCAAAGCTCAGCATAAACCTGCTTGATTGAATCCATGGTAAGGAACACCGTGCTAAACCTGGTGTCTGACATTTGCCTGACAGTTGTTGATAACTGACTTATTATACCCGTTTGCTTGACATATCTCACAAGTGCCTTTGCTGCGAGCAAAGTCTGTGTGACCTCTGGTCCTGACAATCCAGCCGATGATACGGCGCGGGTGCAGCAATCATGTTTGATCCCTGGTCAGTGACCCAGACGACTTTGTTCATAACGCAAGCATCAAATCCTAGTACAGATACAAGCTGTCTCTGTAATTCTCTCCATATGTTGTCACCGGTTTTCGCTTCTTCAGGAGGGAATATCGCTGTTGTAAGGCCTCTGCTTCGAAGCAAAAAATCAGGTGTGATATAGTGGCAAGTGATTGTTAAGAAACTGAGCTTGCGATAATCGTCAGTCCACATGTCGGTGGTCATCCCAACACTAATATCAGACATGATCTTCGATATTTCTTTGACCAGCGCCTGTCTTTTGGAGGCCGCAGTTTCCTTGCATCTCCGAGAGATGGTTGTGGGATCAGGTAACACACTGTCCACTGAGACCATATGTAGCCCCCACATTTATTAGGTCTTGCGCTAGGTTAATAAAACCTCATCCAGCAACCGTATGAAACAATCTAATATCCCGACAGCAAAACTCCATACATTTTTCTGTTACATTAGATTTTACAGAAGCTGGTACTGACTTGGCTGTTGGAGATAAATAGTCCAAAAGGGGCCTGCTTTTGGACAAGTGCATCCACGATCAGTGTGTCGCTGTAGAGAAGATGTACCTGTCTTTTTGCTGTCATACGCCAAGACGGCTTTGCAAGCTCTGCACTGTACGTAACCACTGGGCTCTTTACTGGTTGAAACGACAAGATCATAATGCTTCCAGATTGCAGCTTTTCCTGCATCATTTGGAACTGTCATAAGTTTTCCCTCAGTAATTTTTTGCTTTATCACACTCATGGTTTGCTTGCTGTTGTCTGCTGTCTAAACTTTATCATGATATATAATCATTAAAATCTTTCAGAAATCTTTTTTTTTTTTGCATTGTGTGACTCCATATACTATCTATGCTTAAATGTTTTCCCCCATAAGAAACCCATAATATGTTATATAAAATATACATTTTAGTCATGTTCCCAGGTCTTCACTCAGTCCTGTTACCCTCATCACCCCCTCTAAAAAAAAACTTGGAACATGCCACAAGACACAAATTGCATCATCTGGATCTTATGCAGGCCATGAGAAGACCAAAAGTATGCCCTTTCATTTTTATGAAATTGTTACCTAAATTATTCATTAGATATTATTTATTTTAAAAATATTACGTTTTGGTAAGTCACTACAATTTGCTACTACAATTTCCTCATGATGCGCCATGTATTTGATAATTTTTGAGCTTAAACTCAATCCTGTTACTTTCAGTCCTGTTACTCATATGGAAAATAACAGGACGGAGTGAAAGTAACAGGAGTGAGTAGAGTGCTCTGTTTTCTTGATTTAATAGTGTGAATATTAGTTGATAAAAGTATGTTAGCAATTGAAAAAACTGTATTATGTCCAATCTGTAGTCACATTTTCAAAACTCTAAAACACAATTAGCACAACATCCATCCCTTGTGACCATACCATTAACACAATTCATGTTGTTTTCACACAAAATGCAGTCAATTAACTTACATTTTTCATTCAAGCTTACCCAATATCAAAAACATGGATCTTTCTGGTTTTATTTACAGCAGCTTAAAAGTACTGAAAAATATATATATTTTATATATATATATATTTTTTTTAGGTAACAGATCACTGAAATATTGAGAAATAGCTGGATCCAATCTCTTTCAGGTGTTGAAGTTCTTTTCTTTACTTGAACATACACAGTAAAAAAGTTTTTTGGTTTACTACAATGTGGATGCTGAACAACAAAAATAATGTCTGGGTGAGGGAGAGGAAGAGTTGAAGGAGAAGAGGAAGAATGTGCACTGGACTGTGAAAATCCACAATCTCACAATTCTGACTTTTTTTCTATTAATTCCCAGTGTACTGTATTTCTCACACACACAAAAAAATCACAATTACCTTTTATACTTTTTTTTCGCCACAGAATAAAAAACAGCTTCAATAATAACCAAAGACCATGTATGTTGGGTTTGTTGTTGATCAATAGCAGCAATTTCATGTTTTCATTTCAGTAAAATCTTCATGTAAAGCTTTTACTACAACAATTCCATATAGGCAGAATATGTGGTCTGTGTAGGGCACTAAGGGGGCACCATCAACAGAAAGCAGTTTCAACGGAGGTGGCAACTGAAGTTCTGCATATAGGACTCATTTGACCAGTGGCTTCCCTGAGCAACTATTACTTTCTTCTTTTCTACTGTACATTCTATAATGTAATGACTCATTCACTTTTAGATAGTATGTTGCTATGGTGCCAAGAATGCACACATTCAACACTCAACCAAAAGTGTAGAATGGCTTACATGTAATCATTATACTTTTACTGCAGTAATGTAGGTGTGTTGCTGTGTTAAGAGTTTAAAAGTATTGGTAAACGCTTGTTAGCAATTGTAAAAAAAAACTATAAAACTGTAATATTAGTTTTACAGTTTAAATTACTTAAGGGATTAGTTTTACAGTGTGAATACCATACTTACAGGGAGAGAACCCACGCAGGTGCCAGAAACACCCACCCATGGTGTGCTGCAAGGGAAGGAGCGAGATACACCCGCAACCCTCTCTTTTCCGCCTTTTTGTCTTTCCTTAAATCCCTCTCTCACTCTCTCTTCTTCTTACTCTTTCCACCTCCTTGTGAAGTACTACTAGCACATAACACATCCCTTCAACACACAGATCTCACACACATGTATATGGACACTCAGTCCTGTTACCAAGTGTTCATTCCTGTGACTAAATGTTAATTTTTTTTCTAGAAAAAATTTAATAATGTTAAGCCACTGTTTTTATTAGTTTTGTTAGGACCATCATTTATACAATTGTTTATATATATATATATATATATATATATATATATATATATATATATATATATATATATATATATATATATATACACACATACACACACATCAAAAGGATTAGGCCTTAGTTCACTTAGGACATTTAAGTAGCTTTTATAAACTTGCTTTAAAAAAAAAACATTACTGGTGTGCATCTTGAGACAAAACAATGACACTGACATATTTTAAGATATATCAGTTCAAGTTGCTTTCAGTTAAATCAGATCAAACACGCATTTTAGTCTGGGACTAGATTAAGCCTTGTCTGTGAAACCGGGGGTCAGTGTTTAATTTTGCAGTACCACGTTTTTGAAACCGATTACAGTTTAAGTTTAAGGAAAAAAAATGATTTATTCAGTATTGATCTATTCCAACCCCATCTAAACAATTGTATTCAGTGGTGTTGTAGGCACTAAAACATTCCAGTACTTAAATTAATTTGACTGTTTGAATAATGAAGATTTCTGCCCCACCCCAGGTAGCTGCCGGCCTGTATTACCACTCCTATGAAAATATCCTTGCTCCAACACCAATTAGTGTTCAGTTGTGGTATACAAGTGCGTTTTAAAGAATGTTTAAGAAACAAACTCTCAAAGAAGCCATCTGAATCGCGGTTGAATTGGATTAAACATGTAACCGATAAAACACAAATAGCTCTTTAGCGGAGAACATGTGTGGCTCTTAAAAGAGCCTTTGTGTGGCTGAGTCTCGGTTGACTCTATTTGGAGCTAGTATACTTAGTGACGGCCTTTGTGCCCTCGGACACGGCGTGTTTGGCCAGCTCTCCGGGCAGAAGCAGACGCACGGCGGTCTGGATCTCTCTGGAAGTGATGGTGGAGCGCTTGTTGTAGTGCGCCAGACGAGACGCCTCACCGCCGATGCGCTCGAAGATATCGTTGACGAAAGAGTTCATGATGCCCATCGCCTTGGAGGAGATGCCGGTGTCAGGATGAACCTGCTTCAGGACTTTGTACACATAGATAGCGTAGCTCTCCTTCCTGGACCTCTTGCGCTTCTTTCCTCCCTTACCGGCGGTCTTAGTGACGGCCTTCTTGGAGCCCTTCTTAGGCGCGGACTTTGCTGGTTCAGGCATGATGCTGATGATCAATCTATGTGAGCTCAGGAGCGATACAGAGGCATTTATTCAGCACCATATGCTAATTTACTAAGAGACAGAGGAATCCTCGGATTGCCGGTTTCCTTAGGCCGAATTTCATTGGACAACTCATAGCATCACGAGGAACGAGGGGCCAATCACGGGCGGTTTATTGATAGCCCCGCCTACCGTTTTACGTTTGAAGGACAACCCCCCACAGGCTCCGTTTCCTTTGTTTATTTCCCGCTATTTATTTTTTGTTTTGATAACATTTTGAAAAGACATTCTGCATAACAATTAGAAACCCTTTAAAATAGCTTATAAATTCTCTTAAAAAGCTTCTTCCACCCCTGACATTTCACTCTTATTTTCACCACTTTAACTTTTTTTGTATGGTTCTGTAAATCACTTTAAATTGCAATACAGTTAACTTGTCTGAAAAAAACCCATTGGAATTTTTATAAAACATATTAGGATTATTAGCAAAAAAAAGCTGACTTCAGTGCAATTATAGCTAAAATACTTTAAGTTCTGTGAAGAAACGTCAGAGTTCTGCAGAATTTACATACTTCGGTTATTAGTAACTATTTTTTAATAAAAAAAAAAATTGAAAATGTCAAAATTACTGTATCAGCTCTTTATATGACAGTGTGTGTGGCTCTTAAAAGAGCCGTTGGGTTTGTGGTTTCTCTTGATCTCAGGCGTTTAACCTCCGAAGCCGTACAGAGTGCGTCCCTGTCGCTTCAGCGCGTACACAACATCCATGGCGGTGACGGTCTTCCTCTTGGCGTGCTCGGTGTAGGTCACGGCATCGCGGATAACGTTCTCCAGAAACACCTTCAACACTCCGCGGGTCTCCTCGTAGATCAGACCGGAGATGCGCTTGACACCGCCGCGGCGAGCCAGACGACGGATGGCGGGTTTGGTGATCCCCTGGATGTTATCGCGCAACACTTTACGGTGACGCTTAGCGCCTCCTTTTCCGAGTCCTTTACCGCCTTTGCCTCTTCCAGACATGTTTAACTCCAAGTATTTATGTCAGTCAAACGACAATAATGAATGGAGAGTAAGTTTACAAGGAGGCCATTTATATTTGCTTACAGGACCTGACAGAAACCAGCACCGCGTCACAGGGCACAGCACGCTCCTCCCCTCGATATATTTCGAGCACAAAACAATGTGATTTAACCCTAATCATGATCCAACGGGACCTGTCCTTTGTTTAATATTAAAAATCAAGTTTTATAAGATTCGTTTGATGAAGATTATATCATATACAGAGATGCTGAATGACAATTAATATATTTAATGAATTCATTGCATTATGACAGTATATTTTTATGTGACATCTCAGATATATTTGCAGAATATAAATGATTTCAGGCCTCAGTGATTTACACTGTATGTCTCCCTTTAGCTGAACTTGCGCTATAAGAGTAATCTCTTCTTCAACATGTGATAAAAGTTTCAAAACAGAACAT
Source organism: Rhinogobio ventralis (assembly GCA_039654625.1). Classification (NCBI taxonomy): domain Eukaryota; kingdom Metazoa; phylum Chordata; class Actinopteri; order Cypriniformes; family Gobionidae; genus Rhinogobio; species Rhinogobio ventralis. The sequence goes on from CM077216.1 coordinate 26,259,504, forward strand.
GCCATTATTAGGGAGTAGCTGAAGATTTAAAAAAAAAAAACTTTGGATGAGCAAATTAAAGAGTTGGGGGAAAAAAACCTGTATATTTTTCGGACAGACTGTTTGAAGATGATAAAAGTGGCAAACACCTGAATACAGAAACATTAAAAATCGTTAAATGATAAAAACTGTAAAAATGAGTTACGAGTGTAATTCTGAGACGTTCTCAGCTTTGTTGTGTCATTGGCATCCGTAACTCTTGTAAAGAGACGTTTTCTATTGCAACAGGACTATCACATTTAGGTAAAAAAAAAAAAAAAAATAGGAAGGAGAATGGGAAAGTGTCCAATCTTTTGACTGGTAAGTGTGCATATATAACTTACATAAATATAAAAGTAACATTGACAAAAAACATTAAAATATACAGTAAACCCGGTATTTAACCATAAAAAAAAAATCTATAGATATAAATTATACGTTCAATACATTTTGTTCTTATTGTAAAAGGTAATTTATGATGTAGAAAACGAAGTACCAGACTACGATTACATGAAGCGTTAAACTGGAAATTCTCTCCTTCAGTGTAATTGATGTGGCTCTTAAAAGAGCCTTTGGGGTTTGAAGCGGCTGATGCAGATGCGGGTTTAGGCGCGCTCTCCGCGGATGCGGCGGGCCAGCTGAATATCTTTGGGCATGATAGTGACCCTCTTGGCGTGGATGGCGCACAGGTTGGTGTCCTCAAACAGACCGACCAAATAAGCCTCGCTGGCCTCCTGCAGGGCCATGACAGCGGAGCTCTGGAAGCGCAGATCCGTCTTGAAGTCCTGAGCGATTTCTCTCACCAGACGCTGGAAGGGCAGTTTGCGGATCAGCAGCTCGGTGGACTTCTGATAACGGCGGATCTCTCGCAGAGCCACGGTCCCGGGCCTGTAGCGATGAGGCTTCTTGACGCCGCCGGTGGCCGGAGCGCTCTTACGGGCGGCTTTAGTAGCGAGCTGCTTCCTCGGGGCTTTGCCACCGGTGGATTTACGGGCGGTCTGCTTGGTTCTTGCCATTGTTGTAGTTACTTCTCTCTGTCCTGCTGGCGCTGGAAATGCTGCTTTTATGCTACACGGCTCGTTTTAAAGCATTGAACCGGCTTGAGCTCATAGTGTCGCGAGGATGCAGAGGCTTGTGATTGGCTGATATGTGACGCGCGCTTATGACCGCTAGCCAATGATTGCGCGTTTCCTCTTTTCAAACAAGTGGAGGGTTTCCGCTCAAAGTGCTTTATTCTCTTTACTACTTTGCTCATCAAACAGTGGAACAGACCCATAGGCTTTATACTTACATTGGTGTATTTATTTGTTCTGATATATTCACCTCATTCCTAATAGTTGTGAATATCTCGGATTCAAACTAAATCATTTTACTATCTGTATAAAATCACTCCAACCAAACAAGACACACAACCCCAGTAGATATGAAATTAAAGCTATAATCAAAAAGCAAATAAATCATGATGGCGACAACGTTGGGAAACTGGAAGTGTATGTAATACAGCCAAAAGTGGGGAAAGGTAGGTACTCAGGTGGAGAAAGAAGAGAAGAAAACATTTTATCCAGACTCATAGGACATACAGGACTTAAAACAATGCGATTAATGTCCAAGCATCCGACAGGACGTTGTGATAACGAAACAGTAAAACATTTTACTCCTACTTTATAACATGGAATATGGATATTATACTGGTACACCTTTACACACTGTATATTCTGTGCACATTGAGCTTTGATACTGTACATTATTATATTCCTATTGTAATATTGTAGTTTTATCACTGCCTTTGTGTGTGGGTTTGTCACAATTCTCCATCAGTGTTGTGTGTGTATATTCTGTCTGTACTGTGATCACTGCCTGAACCCTCATAAGCTTTTTGGCCAGTTTTAATATTTTTTTATGTGTATAAAAATGGTTTACTCAACTTGAGCTATTCAAGACTTGGTCAGTTATTTTAGATATAAAAGTAAGTATTTTATATTGCTTGTTCAGATTGCATGTGTATATGGTAAAGTCATATCTTACATTTCCTTTCAAAATGAAAGAAAATTAAATAATCATAAATACACAAGTTTTGTTCTTTATTCAGAGTTTGTGGTTGGCTCTTAAAAGAGCCGATGAGGAACAAATAGTGGACGTTTATTTCTTTTTGGGAGCTGCCTTTTTAGACTTGGCGGCTTTAGGCTTTGCCGTCTTGGGTTTAGCCGTCTTGGCTTTTTTGGGGCTCTTCGTCGCCTTCTAAGCAGCAGGTTTCTTGGCCTTCTTGGGCGATTTCTTGGCGGCGGGTTTCTTTGCCACTGCGCTCTTGGGCTTCTTTGCAGCGGCGGGTTTCTTGGCCGCGGGCTTCTGCTCTTTAGGAGCCGCTTTCTTGGCTGGTTTCTTCTTGGTCTCGGCTTGCTGCTTGTTGAGCTTGAATGAGCCAGAGGCGCCGGTCCCTTTGACCTGCACCAGGGTGCCTTTAGTCACCAGGCTCTTGATGGTGATCTTGACGCAGGAGTTGTTCTTTTCCACGTTGTAGCCGCTGGCAGTGAGAGCTTTCTTCAGGGCGGCAAGGGACACGCCGCTCCTCTCCTTTGATGCGGACACAGTCTTGACGATGAGCTCACCGACGCCTGGACCTGCTTTCTTGCCTTTCGCAGCAGACTTCTTCTTGGGCGCTTTAGCCGGAGCTGGGGCGGTTTCTTCTGCCATCTCTCTCTCTGATCGGATCTAACGTCTAAACAAACGCTGTCCTGGTTTCAGCAATGAATGGCGCTCGCGCAGTGCTTCTCTTAAATAACACATGAAGACCTTATAGACTCAACCTGGCCGCTCGGTGTCTGTGCGCGTCCACAAGGCCCTCACACGCATGTTCCCTTTCGAACGGTCAGTCGTACTGCATCTTAAGACGCAATGGGAAAATAATTTATTTCTCGAATTACTGAAGCATTTGTAAAATATGCAGCCTGCAGCGGAATCGTGAGCTAGCCAGCCCGGACATCCTGCAACGAGTCAGCGGCCTGTTTCAGCGCGCTCAATTGCCAGCGGTCCTGTGAGCTGTTGCGCCTTACCCTGCGCTCTCTGGTGAAACACTACGGTGTATCCTTGTTTTTACAATGAGCGACTTACGTAATGTCGCGCAATATATGTGTAACATGCAGCACTCACCTGCATGAAGAGGACGGCCACGATGTGTGCGTGATCTGTCTGGGCTAAGCCCACGCAGACGCTGCTCTCTCCGGGTCCGGCTGCTCTCACTGCGAGGGTATGCCCATCTCCTCTCTCCACTCGCGGATAACGCTCTTCTCAGAGTACACCTAGGCTAACGAGCTCACGAGTGCCCGCGTGCCTCGTCTTCGCCTCAGAGAGACGTTTCTCCCGTGACGTTCTCTCGATCTCGATTGTTATAAAGCACGCACGCCTGCACACAAAACACTGAGAGCGTGACTTCTCTCTACCACTTCTCCCAGTCCCCACTATTCAGGCGACTGGAGAGGTCCACCATTGCAGTAAACGAGCCCGTTATGAAGCGTGCACGCCTGCACACAGAACGCTAAAAGCAATTAAGAGTATTTTCCTCTTATGACTGTAGGCAGTGTGTCCCCTACATAGTGTGCACCACTGCATATAAGCACTGTTAATTCAGCGCTACGGAATCACTCAAAAGATCAGGAAGAGAGGAGGGTTGAGTCCCGCCCAGGCCGGTCCGCCCCCCAAAAAAACTCAGAATTCTCTCCCCACGGCCCGTTTTATTCCGGCCAGGGAGAAAAATGTTATTTTGAATGTTGTGAACATGTTTAAGAAATGAGTTTTCTGTCTCTTCCACACCACACGGAAGTTGGCGCCCTGCACAGCGCGCCGCCTTCCGACACTATAAAACCTCTGTACAACCGGGCAGAGGCTTGGAAAGCCATCCCCAGTGTCACAGCGGGTTATAAAAAAAATTCAATGAGGTTACTCACTCCAATTCGCTCGCAAACCACCCCGTTCACGGGCATAACACACACTTCGGTGGAGAGCAATGTGACTCACGTCCTCAAAACTGAAGTGGAGAGCCTATTGATGAAAAAAGCAATAGAGGCGGTGCCTCTAGCACAGCGCGAGTCAGGGTTTTACAGCCGCTATTTCCTCATCCCCAAGAAGATGGCGGTCTTGGCACTTTCATGAAGTGCATGGATGCAGCTCTCTCCCCCTTAAGACACGCGGGAATGCGCATTCTGAATTACCTCGACAACTGGCTCATACTGGCCCAGTCAGAGGAAGAAATAAAATCTCACAAATCTGTGCTACTCAGCCATCTAGAATGCCTGGGTCTCAGAATAAATACAGCCAAGAGCTCATTGTTTCCCAGGCAGAGAATCTCCTTCCTGGGAACAATTTTAGACTCAGCCCAAATGAGGGCGTGGCTGTCGAACGAGCACGCTCTGACTACACAACGCTCGTTCAAAGTGGGAACTAACAGACCCCTGAAAACTTTTCAGAGAATGCTAGGCCTAATGGCATCAGCTTCTCCACTACTTCCGCTGGGCATGATGCGCATGCGCCCCCTGCAGTACTGGCTAAAATCACGGGTTCCTCCCCAAGCATGGCATTCTGGCCAGCTTTGGATCAAAGTGGGCCGCGGCTGTGTCAAAGCCCTGGCCCCATGGTCGAATGAGCTTGGGGACAGTTTCCAGACAGATGGTGGTCACCACGGATGCCTCCAACATGGGTTGGGGCGCTCTGTGCGAGGGAGAACCGGCCTTCGGCTCCTGGTCGAGCACGGAGTCACGGTTGCACATAAACTGCCTAGAAATGCTAGCAGTAGTGCTGGCCCTCGAGACTTTTTTACCACGTCTCTCAGGTCACCATGTTATAGTCCGCACGGGCAACACAACAGTGGTCCACGAATGGCCCAGCAGTCTACTTTATGCTTTTCTTCCAGTCCCGCATCTCCCTCATGTCTTAAAAAGAATCAGGGAATGCGGGCATACAGTCCTGCTAGTGGCTCCACTTTGGCGAACCCACCACTGGTTTCCCGAGTTGATTCAGCTACTATCAGCAGCCCCATGGCCAGTTCCACTGAGAAAAAATCTCCTTTCTCAGGCGAACGGGACAGTCTGGCACCCCCATCCCAAACTGTGGGCACTACATGTCTGGCCACTCAAAGGGAGCTTGAGTACCTCCCAGTGAGTGTTCTTAGCACTATCAGTGAAGCTAGAGCTCCGTCTAATAGACGTCTCTATGCTCTTAAATGGTCAGTGTTCTCTGACTGGTGCTCAGCCAGAAACCATAGCCCAGTGTCATGCGAGATATCACAGATACTCATTTTTCTACAAGAGATGTTGGATGCAGGACGAACTCCATCCACATTCAAAGTCTACATGGCAGCTATCGCCGCTTCTCATGCACCGATAGCTGGCCAATCAGTAGGCAGGCATGACATGGTTGTGAAGTTCTTAAAAGGAGCCAGGAGGCTTAACCCTCCTCGCCCTCCTACAGTGCCAGCTTGGGACCTTTCACCGGTCCTGCGAGCACTAAAAGAACCTCCCTTCGAACTGTTGCAGACGGCCGAATTAAAACCGCTTTCGCTGAAAACTGCCCTGCTATTAGCACTGGCATCAGTTAAGCGTGTTGGTGACATTCAAGCACTCTCTGTGAACGCGTCATGTCTAGAATTTGGCCCAGGTGATTCTAAAGTCATCCTCAATCCGAGACATGGCTATGTACCCAAAGTGCTTTCAACACCATTCAAAGCACAGGTAATCACTCTCTCTGCTCTCCCCCCCTCTGAGGATGAGAGACAGTTACACCCGCTCTGCCCAGTTAGGGCTCTTAGAGCATATACTGAGCAGTCCTTCCACTTTAGACAGTCGGAGCAGCTCTTTGTAAGTTTTGGTGGCTGCACTAAAGGACTTCCGGTCACCAAACAAAGCCTGGCCAGATGGCTAGTGGACGCAATAGCGTTAGCCTAGGACACTATGGGCCTCCAATGCCCCACAGGTGTCAAAGCTCACTCCACTCACTCTATTGGTGACATCTGTAGATCGGCAGGCTGGTCCTCACCGTCTACTTTTACCAGATTCTACAGCCTGGAGGTCCCTGCACTGCAGGTGCAAGTCCTCGCTGTATAAGTATACTGAGACGGCCTCTGTAAGACCGTCCTATTAATAAGTTGACATCTGGGGCCTTCATATGCTTCAATGCTTACAAAAGTTTTTCCTTGTAGTTACTGGCCTTCTCCAGCCCAGTACGCATAGAAATACATATATTAGTGTATATATATGTGTGTGTATATATGTTATGATGTGTCAATAACTCTAGTCTTGGGCCCTTTATTAAGTGTTCAGCTTGAGAGAGTACATGTCATTGTGCCTATATAGCACGGCGGGATTGAACAGGTTCCCATTGCGTCTTAAGACGCAGTACGACTGACCGTTCGAAAGGGAACGTACTCGGTTACTTACGTAACCTCGGTTCCCTGAGATAAGGGAACGAGTACTGCGTAGACGGCCGTGCTATGGCACTAAAACAACGGGTGATCGTCGCTTCAGTCGATATAACCTGACGTTTTAGGGCATTACAGCGTACCTATAAGGCAGATGCCACGCCCATTTTGGCGGGCTTTGTGCTCACCTTCGCGGGCTTTGTGCCCTGCATCGCGGGCATTGTGCCCATTGGTTCGCTCAGTTACGCTGTTCTGCCATTGGTTCATGCAGTTCCCACTGGCCAGCCAATAGCGTGCGAGATGTCTCTACACTGTTTTGACTGGGTAGTAGTACTGCATGATTTTACAAATACTTCAGTAATTCGAGAAATAGATTATTTTCCCATTGCGTCTTAAGACGCAGTACTCGTTTCCTTATCTCAGGGAACCGAGGTTACGTAAGTAACCGAGTACGTTTTCTTCTCTTACATTTGGGGCAAAACTGGAGCGGTAAAATAGTTTGGTGCAGTCAAAACAAAGTGAACACAAAGCAGAGGTTCTGAGCTTTCATTGGAGACTAAAATACGCAAAGAGGAAATGTTTATTTTGCCTTCGTCCGATCAAATCCAAGGCGAGCCTCAGCCACGGGGAAAAGCCGCGTGTCAATTTGAAGGATATTTTAAGTGTAAGAGTTGATAAAAGCCTGAACGCATCCTCTGTGTGTTCAGCAAACAGTCTGAAAGAGACTTTAATGAAATCAGCATCAGTGTTTCATACAGCTGTTGTTTTGGGCAGCTTGAAGCACACGAACATCATCTGGAGGATCCGAGTCTGTGTGTCTGGCCAGCAGATGATCTGTCCTTATAATAATAATAATCATAATAGTAAATATATCTTATCACACAAGTGTTAATGTTTTTGCACAGATGTTGGGGTTTTGATTTTAAAGATAAAAAAAAAAAAATCAAAAATCTAGTTTTGTTGGGTCTGTTTTGTTTATACATTTACAACTTATTCCTAAAAGTTGTTTCTTGGATTCGAGAACATCAGGGGTTACGAGGGTTTTCTGACCCAGGACAATATTTTTCTTACTTTTGCTCTTGTGAAAGGAAATGGGGCTCTCATGACACACAGTAACTATATATGAAACATAATTTTCCTTATGTTTCACTATATTAGTGAGGAGATTTTTGAGTATGAGGATATTTTGTAGGCTACATACTTTGAAGGGCCGTGTAACACTTTGCAGTTCTTTGTTCAATTCGCACCATCAAAATGAACCAAATGAAAAGTTGGCTTCTAACTTTGGATGTACGTGGACATGGATGTATTTACCCAGAGTGCTGTATGTATATGCCTATGCATTGGCACGTCTGACCAAGCAATAATTTATCGCCTGCCATTTATGTCAGACAGTGGCAACGCGCTGAGGTATCTCTACGTGTACTTAATCTAGAATGATCTAATCTCCTGTATTCCTGTATTTAATGTTGTTAGAAGTTATAGACCAAACAGAATATGACATCCCGATGAAATAGTAAATGCTAAATAAATTACTGATGGGACACTGATATGGGGGGTTGGGGTGCCAATTATGTCAGATATAGACAATAATGCTATCTATACAAAACAATAATGCTGACAATACCTAAGCCATATAAGCATCTCAATTCCATTTCTGGTTAATGGTTAATGTAAAATCTAATGTAAAAGACGCATATTCAGGAAAACTTTTATGAAAATAAACAAATACAGACAAAAGATGCAATTGTAGTAACCACAGGAATAGGAGCATATTTCAGATCTAATATAGAAAATCCATGTAATCCAGGGGTGCAAAATTTATTTCCTGGATGGCCACAGCCCTGCTAAATTTAGTTCCAAACTGTGGTTTTCAAATAAATGATGTTTTATTAACAAGGTTCGGGAGAAGCACGTTCAGATAATTGACAAGTGGAAAGCACTCAGCCAATCAACAATAGATGTATATATATATATACGCAGCAGTCTTACCTTACGTTGCAATCTGCCGGCCTTAGTACCATCCATCCGACGCCGGACATCACAGCCGAGTCCCAGGCTTCTTCACGCGGCCGCACGCCCGCTCGAACAGGCTTGCGCTCGCCAAGACGCCGAGGCCAGTCTTCACCACCACCAACAAGACTTCCATCTTCCTCCCCGGCCTCCTCCTACCGCTCGGCCGTCCTGACGATCCCACCTATCGGGAAGTGGACCGTAGCGGGATTGAGGCAAGCGCTGGGTAACGCGAACATACAGGCTTCACGAAAAATGAACAAAGCAGAGCTGTACAATCTTTATGTGTCTATACATTTAACCTCTCTCCTAAGTTCTCACCAGCCCCCAAGGTGGCCCACAGGCAGAGCAGAGCCCGCAGAGCTCAAAGCTCGCCTAGCCAGACACCATTATCGTCTTCCCCCACAAGATCCGGCCAAAAAGCTGCTACTACAAGAGGGTAAAGCTTGAATAGCGCTGAGGACTGTGTTGTGTCCTGGAGCTGCGGTGGCCATGGAGAAGCGAACCAACGACCCCGAAACTAATTGAGGGGGCGGCGTCTGTGAACAGTTGGATATCGATGGGGGACGAAACGAGATTACTATAGAAAAAGGATAGTCCGTTCCATTGGTTCAAGAATGTTAACCATAACCTGAGTTCGTTGCGACATGCTTGAGTTATCGGAATTAGGTCCTCTAGCGAGTGGACGGAATACGCGAACGAGAGGAAATGCGATATGAAGGGGCGGCCCTGCGGAATGATGCGCATTGCTAAGTTTTAATGGCCGAGCAGGGATTGAAGTTCATGTTTTGAACAATTGGATTTTTCGAGGAGAGTATTTTCTCTTTGGGCAGGGATGCCTGGAATTTGGCTGAATCTAAATGAATTCCGAGAAACTCTATGGATGTGGCGGGTCCCATGGATTTCTCCTGTGCAATGGGGATTCCGAGCTCAGAAAAAACTTTTTGAATTGTGAGAATATGTGCGGCTGGGATGGCATCCGGAGGCGAGATTATTAAAAAATCATCTAGTAGGTGAATGAGGTGGGGAATGGCATAATTTTTCGACAAAATCCAGCAAACGGCTTCTGATAGCATGTTGAATATTTTAGGGCTGCTTTTGCATCCGAAGGTTAATTGCACTGCGAAATAGTACTTCCCGAGCCAGCGAACTCCGAAAAGGTGCCATGAATCTGGATGGATAGGCATTACTTTGAAAGCAGATGTGATGTCGATTTTGGCAAGCCAAGAGCCCCGACCTGCGATTTTGATTATATCGATTGCCTGATCTATGTTGTGGTATTTAAGCGAAAATTCGTCGAGAGGGATCAAACTGTTTATGCTTGGGAGCGGGGAATTGTGCGGGGCTGACAGATCGATTATTAGGCGTTTTTTACCCAAGAATTTTCTTGTAGCCACTCCAATGGGGCTGATATGAAACACGTTAAACGGGGGATTGTCGAACGGGCCGATCATAAAGCCTGACTCAACTTCTTTTTTTTTATCAGGTTGTCTACGACTTCAGGTTCTATGAGGGCGGATTGAAGATTATTACAGATGGTGTTTTGTGAGAGCGGGCATTCTACGCCGGGTTTAAAGCCATTTTTGAGGCCCGAGAGCAGATAATTAGTAAATCTGGGATCCGGGTGATGAGTTAGTTCAAAGTCCAGGCGTGTAATATTTACGGGAGTCGATAAGTAATTTTTAGATTTTTTATTCACAGATTTGTACACTGGACATACAATACGGGCATGGGCGCCGCCACAGAAAGTACAAATGTGCATAAACCGGCAGCGCTGTCTGATGCTTTTACCGGAATTAAAATGTCTGCAAGGCTGCTTGCTCTCTTCAAAAGAGGAAACTCTCCTTTCGACTTCCAGGTTTGCGCTGGCAGTTGCTGCACGTGGCACGTAGCTGGTGGATCGAGCGGTGCTTGTTTCTGGGCAGGATAGAGAGGAAGGATTAACCTGAGGGCATGATGAAGTTGAGTGTGCCACTGACCTGCAGACCGCGCAAGAAATGTTTTTACAGCCTAAAAACACCCTGCTGTGGAGATCCGTGTCGAGTGCACCCCAGTACGTGCACTGGTTCCACTGTGCGACTCGCACGGCACCTTTGGCTGAGAAAAGTTTATGGTATGTGTGGAAATGCCCTCCCCCATAGGACAGTGCGAGCTCGGCTATGATTGCTAGATAATCATTTAATTTGCGTCGCCTGTACAGAACAGATGACTTCTGTAAAACGTCGGAATCTGGGGGCGGCCCAGGCTCGCTAAAGGCCTGTTGCGGTGGCTCGATGGGCGAAGCCAGCTGGATCTTGTGCGGGAAGACGACGGTGGTGTCTGGCTAGGCGAGCTTTGAGCTTTGTGGGCCCAGCGGCCTCCCCACAGCTTCTCAGTTTTATGCTCCTGCATCATTCCGCAGGGCCGCCTCTTCATATCGCATCTCCTCTCACTCGCGTGCTCCATCCACTCGCTAGAGGACCTAATTTCGATAATTCAAGCATGTCACAACGAACTCAGGTTATGGATAACATTCTTGAACCAATGGAACAGACTATAATTTTTCTATAGTAATCTCGTTTCATCCCCCATCGATATCCAACTGTTCACCGACGCCGCTCAATTAGTTTCGGGGTCGTTGGTTCGCTTCTATATGGCCACCGCAGCTCCAGGACACAACACAGTCCTCAGCGCTATTCGAGCTTTACCCTCTCGTAGTAGCGGCTTTTCATTCCCCGATTTCTCTCTCCTTTCAATCACCTCATTTATTTCCTACCTTAATACCGTTATTAAGGGCCTCCAAGTCAGGTCCATCAAAGGGTACTTGAGCGGCATTCAGTTTTTTCACAAATTGATGTACGGCGCTCCCTCCCCCGAGATAAACAATTCACAAACCTCCCTCCTGATCAAAGAGATTCAAAGATCCCAGCCCACCCGTCCCGACACCAGACAACCAATAACGCTAGACATCCTCACCAAATGTATTCACGCCCTACGCACAGGCTACCAGCCCCTCATTACTGCCCGAACACTCGACACCATGTTTATCCTAGCCTTTTTTGGTTTTCTTAGATGCTCGGAACTCGCTATTACAAGCAAATTGGATAGTTTTCCACGCAGTAAGATAGTGGATAGTTTACACGAGTGAATAGTGTCAATGCAGCGAGAAAATGGAAAGATTCCACGCAGCAAGAAAGTAGATAGTTTTCCACACAGTGAGAAGTAGACAGTTTTCCACACAGCAAGAAAATGGATAGTTCCCACACAGCAAGAAAGTGGATAGTTTTCCACGCAGTAAGATAGTGGATAGTTTACACGAGTGAATAGTGTCAACGCAGCGAGAAAATGGAAAGATTCCACGCAGCAAGAAAGTGGATAGTTTTCCACACAGTGAGAAGTAGACAGTTTTCCACACAGCAAGAAAATGGATAGTTCCCACACAGCAAGAAAGTGGATAGTTTTTCACACAGCAAGAAAGTGGATAAGTTTTCACGCAGTGAGAAAATGGATAGTTTCCACGCAGTGAGTCAGCGGAACGTTTCCATGCAGCAAGAAAGTGGATAGTTTTCCACACAGCCAGAAGTGGACAGTTTTCCACACAGCAAGAAGCGTGAACTGATGTTTTATTAACAAGGTTCGGGAGAAGCATGTTCAGATAATTGACAAATGGAAAGCACTCAGCCAATCAACAATAGATGTATATATACGCAGCAGTCCTACCTCCGTTTGTTGACAGTTATCAGCATCCCTCCACCACCCCTTCAGCACACCAAATACGCATTAAATTACTCTCTATAAATTATATGTAAGTGCGAACTCGTGAATATATATATTTATAGCTGAATCAGGTGTGTTTAATTAGTGTTGAACTCTGCAGGTCTGTGGCCATCCAGGAATCTATAAGTATTGAATGTATTGCTGTTATAGGATTAACATGGGTAGCGGAAATAAAGCATGACAGAGTGATATGTTCTGGTTCAGCATCATCATTAACAACAATATCTACTCAGAAATTCCAAATGTTTGGAAATGTAAACTGATATTTCCTGCTGACACACTACAGTAAAATATATAAATAACTGGCTTAAAAACATTTTTCGTGTGAAAATACCAACATGCCTAAGACTTTTGCACAGTACTGTAAGAAGCCTTTTTCCAAATCATATATCTATACTGATGGGTCAAAGATTGACAATCACGTACCTGCAGCAGCAGTAATTGGCCACCAACAGTATGGCATTCGTATCCCAAACCAAAGTTAAATTTTTACAGCAGAAGTTCGTGCTCTATTTGCTCGGGAACATATTGAAAATGCAAGAAGACAGAACTTCATGGTGTTTACTGATTCAAGATGTCTACAAGACAAACCATCCAAATAATCACTGACATTAATCAAAGCAATGTCTACCATTTTAAATCAAGATACAACCAAGTTGTATGGTGTTGGATAGGTCATACTAGACTCATGGACATTTATTGAAAGGTGAAGCACCAAATGTCAATACTTACCAACCTTTCTATAAAACATCCTTTTGGACTACCCAATTTTTTATGTTATTTTTATTAGGACAAACTTTGAAGGACTTATTTATGGATCTAGAAAAACTCATACAATTTTTAACACAAGTACATTTAAAGAATCTTTTATAGAAATGTACTCATTTTGTATATGTACTTATTTTTGTTTGTTTGTTGTCTAAGTTGATTTATTTTTTTTATTACATTGTATTTATGATATTATAGTTAAATGTTCAATATGTATATAATAGGCGGTGATGCTGATATGGCAATAAACTCAAATGCTACTATTGCAGTTACCCACCAGGAGCAGGACTGGGCACCCCTGCTCTATTATAAATATATAAATATTAATATTTCACCCTGCTTATGGTAGTTAAGCCTACACCACGGCGAAAAAAGGCTGATAATGTTAGCCCGAGATCTGTCGAGGGACCAGTTAGAGTCCTTTTTTAAGGTGAGTAACTTGTTGTTTTTAAAGGTGCACTATGTAACATTTTTTCAGTAAAATATCTAAAACCACTATGCCAGTGTTATATATTTTGTTCAGTTGAGCACTTACAATATCCCAAATGATTCCAACTATTTGTAAATCGTGAAAAAATTGCTATTTTAACCAAGGAACCGGGACGTGTGAGGGAGTCGCCTGTCAATGGCGTCATATCTGCGTTACCCTCGGTTTCCGGTTTTATTTAGCAGAAACGCTTTACTCTCACTGCAGTGTGCAACAAGTGTCATAGCAGCCGCCGAGCGAACGCACAGAGTAACGTCATAAAATAATTTTCAACACACTCAAATGTATCTAATATGATAAACAGAGCTGCGTTACCTCATACTCATGACCGGAAAAGCAGAAATGGCGACTGTGGCATAATAAAAGTCCCGCTGCTCGCGAGGCATGTGTTGCGCAATCGCTCCAGCGGCCTTGCTCAGCTCCCACAACACTCGGTCCTGTTCTGCTTCATACTACAGTAACATTAATAATCGCATCCATGAACATGATGTCTGCCTGAGTCCTATCCCGATTCTTTTCCACAGGCTGTGAGGTGAAGACCACATGTCCCGAGATTCTGAAACTTGGCGTCATCAAAATACACCTTTGTTTTGAATAGGCGACCTCTAGCGGATGGAAAAGTTACAGAGTGCACCTTTAATACTTTCGTGCATTATTTTGTCTTTAATAACTTTGTTAATGTTAGCTTGATAGTTAAGCTAGCATTAGCCACTAGCCAGCATATGCAAGTGATTGCGCCGGCGCCTCCCATAGGGTTTAATTGGAACGTAAAGTCCAAAGGTTAGTAATAACTTTTAGTTTGTAGTGTGTTTACACGACAACGATGTCAAAACGATCTGCGAAATTGACTAAAAATATTGTATTATGCATGCCAGGCCAGTAGTTGGTGATATCACTTTGTCAAGAAACACGTTACCCCACGAACACGTAATACGCATACGTATCACATCACCGTTTTCACAAATGTTTTTTTGGTTAAAGATTGTAAAGCCATCGTTTTCAGAACCTTTCAGAACTTTGAAACCTTTTTTCAAAAGCTTGCGTTTTCAGCCCCCTAAAACGCTGTTGTCGTGTAAATGAATGACCAAAACGCATACAAGTTTCCATTTCAGTTGAAAACGGTGTCGTGTAAATGAGAACTCTGCACTTAACTGTGCACAATTTGATCGCAAGGCAGAACTTTTATAGTAGGTTGTAAGCTCTCTGTAGTAATGCGTAGTCATTCATCTTTATTGCCAGCTGGCAAATAACAGCCTCAAAATTTGTAGGCAGAAGTTTTGTTATAATGACATTTCAATTTGTCCTGTTAAAATTTAATTTTGCCTCGTAACATATGGTAAAAATACAGTTCCACTGAACTATACTTAATCATGAAGTAACTTAATACATATTTTATATGTAAATAACATTTATTTGAAATAAATAGCAATAAAGTTGTAAATGCGATTGGGAAGCTCTGGATTTTCTTTAACCACCGAGTTTACGATTTGGGGGTGTGTCAGTGGGAAATGTGGTAGAAGCACAATACAGCAAGAAAGCAGATTTATGTAGCAGACATTAAGGATAGCGGGAAAATATCTCCATACAGTATGTATTTGTATCCTTCCAAATCTTTTAGCTCATAAATTGTACTTCAAATGCTGTAGCTAATGTTAAATTGGATCAGTTGTTCCCAGCCGTGGTCCTGAAGTACCACCATCACTGCAATCAAATGCACCTGATTCAACTCATCAGCTCAATAATCTCCAAGACCTCAGATTGGTTTGTTAGAGAGACAAAAAAATTGCAGTATTTGGGGTACTCCCGGACTAGAGTTGGGAAACATATAACTGGATTATGAACTTTTTCTTTATCACAGCTACAGTGCATGTCACAATATCTGAAGGCCAGGGTGTGCAGGCGGTGGGACAAACATTGCAGGAATATTTAAATTCCGCTGACAGCTACAGTATCTGCGATGCAAAAGGGCTGGCAATTGCGGATACATCAGAGACCAAAGGTATTTCAAATGTCCATATGTTTATCCCCTAAACTACCATACATGTTTATCAACTTCCCAAAGAATCCTTACACACAAAAGGTGTGTGTTGGTTAAATATGTTTCAGTTTGTTTTCATTACCTTTTTAAGCAAACTATATTATTGTGGTACACAAGCAGACCAGACAATTGAAAAATAAAAACTGGTAAAGTATTGGATTTTGTGTTCATAGTGTGTTAGGCTATTGTAAGTGGGTTTGTCAGGACTCTATAGCCACTTTTCCACCATCGGGCTGAACGGTTCTCATAGTGTCACCGTTCCATTCCGTACCAGCTCGTTGCCTTGGTAACGCAATGGTTTACTTATGATATGAGATGTAATAACAACCGCGTTAAGGTCGTTGATTAGATATTTCTTTTAATTTTATTATTAATTTGTGTTTACATGGCTCAAATAGAGCACTTAGCCAGCTATGGAGAAACTGGTAGCCAGGCAACAGACAAGTGACCAATGCTGTGTGTCGACATCACTTCACGCATTCTACCAGCACGATTCAGGTTTGACAACCGTGCCGAGACTTCCGTGCCGAGAACGGTTTGTAATCGTGCCATGCTGTACCAGGCTCCAGTGGAAACACAACTGGAACCGTTCCTTACCATTCTAAGAACTGTTCGGCCCAACGGTGGAAAAGCGGCTTATGAAGCACATTGTAACACACAGTTCCTCGCATATTGTTTGTGCAGTTTTTTTTAATTGTGTATAGTTTTGAAAATGTAAGCAGAAACTGTGAAATGTTATGAGGGCATAATTTAGTAATGTTGTTGCATTTTAGATTTGGAATTTTGGAAAACATCGAGCCGGAAGGTATACGCCATCAGAACCTTAGACCTGGCCAAGCTCAAGACGGGAAGACTTGAAAGTGCCTCCAAAAAGAAAAGGCAAGTTTGTTTTCAAGAATCAAAATGATCTATTAACACAGCTTAAGGCATAATTTAAGAATGACATAGAGTTAAGAAGGTTTTGGGAAATCCAGCCCAAGTCTCTTCAAAATCAGTGATAAAAGAAAAGCTTCTCAAAGCCTTTAAACCAGGCAAAATTATTAAGTTACATGCTTAAATATATACAGTTATGCAACAATACACTGTATAGTAAAACCAGTATCTAACGGTTACCTGTACGTCTGTAACTGTACAGGTAACCGATCAGTCTGTAATGCACTGCTTTGATCTCACTGGTCAACAGTTACCACCTTTCATTCTGAAACTTATACCCTAAGCAAAGAAATGTTAAATGTTTAGAATTCAAACACCAAAATAGGGTTGAGACAATAGTATCATGTATTTATGATATTATTATTATTATTATTATTAAGCTAGTATTATCAAATTGGCCTGCCATAGTTTTACTTAAGCATCACAGCATATAGTCGGCACAACATGCGCATTAAATCTTGCATTAAAATACTCCTCGTTGAAAATGTTTTAAAAACAGACTACAAAACTGTAGCCCACATCAAATCAAACTGCAAGGTGTTGTGGGATTACACATTTATAAATTATTTCTAGGTTCCAATGTAATAGTATAATAACTGAAAACGTTATGTACATTGTGTTTTACATTTTTAGGTAAAAATGTATGACATTCTAGCAGCCCAGGTGATACATTAGTATTTTGTCTTTATGCACTTCCTGACCATTTGGTATGACAAGCCCAAGGCACAGCTGTGCCTATCCTTATGATAATGTGAAGGTATGGGCAATACTGTCAGAGCGATTGGATTAGCACCTATGCATTTGAATGACACTGTTATGCTGATTGGATTAGGACTGGTGACCCTCTGGGGCGGGTCCCTTTACCTGGACACAGCATTTGCATGCTTTGTTTAGATTGTCTTCGCCTCTACTGTGTGTATCCCTCCCCTCATAATGTATATAAACTACAAAGTCTTACTGCTTAAGTTAGACTTGTTGGATGACTACAGCAACGCACAACGCGTGTCTCAATAAAGAGTAACTTCTGCTTGAAAGATATCCCAACGTCTCCTGGTCTCTGCTTCGACAAGGAAAAAGGTTCCTACAGTGTTAAATTTATATTCACAAATTTGGTCAAGAGTGCTTTACCAATTTCTTGAACAGTTGTGAAAACAGCATCGTCATTGGTCAGTATTTTTGTTTCAGCACATTAACAAAATGTTAACGATAGGCCTAATATAATACAAATGACAACACCTAACAAATCATTCTTTTATTATATAATAATGTATAGCTAGTAACAGTCTATAATAGGTCCACACAATCAGTCAACAATGAAAATTAACACCAAAAAAAAAAAAACAACTGAAAGAAAACAAAGATCATAAACCTGAATACAATAACTGTCAGGTGTCGTTGCACGCAGGAAGATGATGACAGGCAGATTCACAATCAAAAGAGTATTTAATGAATAAGGTTCTCAGGTGAGCAAATAACAGCACGAGCAACACACACTTACACTCACGGTACACGACGTAGATCAGACACACACTGGCAGAAAAGGGAGAACTTAATAGGGAACCCAAACGAGAGAATGAAAAGACACAGCTGAACAGAACTAAACTAACGAGGGTAACCATGGGGACAGATGAGTGGCGGGAAACTGAACAAAAAACATGACAAAAGAAAACAGGAAGTCCATGGAACAAAACAGAACATAACTGTGACATTACGCCACTCCCCAGAAGGCGCGGCCCAGGTGGAGGACGAGGAGAAGGTGACTGGTAGACAGAAGACACAGGAGGAACCAGGGCGGAGCCGACAGAGGAGACAGGAGGAACCCGGGCGTAGCCGACAGAGGGAGGAGCCATGGTGGAGGTGAGGCTGACGACTCCATGGTGCTGAGTGATGGGGGCGGAGCAGGTGACCCAGGTGTCGCCAGAATGCCGACGAGCCAGGGTGATGCTGAGGATCTGGCGGGCCATGGCGATGCCACAGGCTCTGGCAACCGAGACTCAGGCAGGGATCCCGAAGGCCGTGGTGGAGCCGGAGTGACAGAGGCTCTAGGTGGAGATGGAGGGAGAGAGGAGCCCAACAGAGCCTGAGGGACGAGGCGAAGCCAGAGGAGTGTAGTCCCGAGGTGAGGGCGGGGTCGACGAGCAACCAATGCGGAACCGGCGAGACGAGGGAGCCTGGTGGAACTGGTGGACTGAGGGGCCACGGTGGAGATGAGGGAGGTAGGAGCCAAGGTGGAGCTACTGGCATGATGGGCCGAGGCAGAGTCCAGGTCACGGAGGTTGGAGGAGAAGACCGGGAATCCCTGGACTGCGATGGAGCTGGAGACTGGCTGACCCACAGCGAGCCCACACCTCCCATGGTGTATATGTCTTGGCCGGAGACGAGGGCTCGGGCGTGGCAGCGGCCATCTTGGCCAGAGACGAGGGCTCGGGCGTGGCAGGGGCCCTCTTTGCAGTGGGTGTGGCTGGAGCCATCTCTGGATACCGGTCAGGGGCTGGAGCCGTCTCGGGACATTCGTTGCGGGCTGGAGTCTCTCCTTGACCCTCTTCTGGGTTTTCATCGGACACAGGTTCTCACCAGGCTTTGGGAAAAGACTGGGGACGTCACAGGGCTCTGGGAGGAAACAGGGGTTGTCTCAGGGCTCTTGACGGAGACAGGAGGTGTCAACGAGCTAGACGGAGACAGAAGACGTATCTGGGCTTTGGACGAAGACAGGGGACATCACTGGGCTCGGGACAGAGACGGGGTGTGTCCAGGACCGGGGCGCGACGCTCTCCAGACACCGGATTACAGTCTCTCCAGCTCAGTCCCGCAGTGTCTGGGAGGTCCACAGGATGATGGATAGTGACCCCAATCCTGAACAGCGTCTTCAGGGTCTCGTCCTCGAGAACACTGGTGAGGGCGATGTAAATAAAACCAGGGAGGAAGGAAAGAAAATCCTGGCTCTCCTGGGCCAGAACGATAATTTTTTTCCCTATTGTCTATTTTAGGGAGGTCTGATCTTCTGTCAGGTGTCATTGCAGGCAGGAAGACAATGACAGGCAGATTCACAATCAAAAGAGTATTTAATGAATAAGGTTCTCAGGTACTCACAGTCACACTCACAACGTAGATCAAACACAGACTGGGTGAAAAGGGAGAACTTATGCTGCGTTCCAGGCAATCCGTTACCTGTCTTTTTCCAACCTTCTACGCGTGAAAGTGCACTGGAACGGCACTCAAACCCGTGACTTCCCACCCGTGAACTCGTACTAGATCGATGTACTCTTAATAAACGATTAACTGTACTTACTTACAGCAGGTTCTGTTCCTGAATAGACCATTTAAAGAGAGACTTTCTTCTATGTACACTGTTGTCATATGAACCACAGGACATTTTGGCTCTCCTAGCAGAATATGCTTGCCTAGGTTCATTTCACTGTTCAAAACTGTTAAAAAAAGGCACTGATAGTGATACAAGGGTTGTATACCTTGTGGGGTATTATAAGAAACTAAATTCTGAATTTAACAAATGTTATAAATGTTTTTATTATGGTAATTAGCAAATGTTAAAATAAAACTTGCCTTTTCAAATGGACTTAAGTCATTAATACCAGTTACGTGTGACATTGACCTCACACCAAGTTCACGATAGTCATAGTTGATAAATACAGTGGTATGTTATGAGTTACTGTACCAAACATAAATCATGTTAATTAATGCAAATAATGTAGTATGTACTTGTACTGTAACATTAAACCATGCAGCCGTCTACTACTGTATCACATCAGACAGAGCATTGTAGTGTCACTGAGGAAAAATTACACTCATTCACTGCTATAGGAGAAGAAGAATTGGCTAAACTCGTTAAATCATCTAAATCAACAACATGTATGCTCGACCCTATACCGACTAAACTACTAAAAGAGATGCTTCCAGAGGTCATAGATCCTCTTCTTAATATCATTAATTCATCCTTGACTTTAGGATATGTACCGAAAACTTTTAAGTTGGCTATTATTAAACCACTTATTAAAAAACCGCAACTTGACCCTACAGAATTAGTCAATTACAGGCCAATCTCAAATCTACCCTTTCTGTCAAAAATACTAGAAAAGGCAGTGTCCTCACAATTATGCTCCTTTTTAGAAAAAAATGGTATCTGTGAGGTTCTCCAGTCAGGATTTAGACCACATCATAGTACTGAGACTGCTCTCATTAGAGTTACAAATGATTTACTCTTATCATCCGATCGTGGTTGTATCTCTCTGTTAGTGTTACTCGATCTTAGCGCTGCATTCGATACCATCGACCACAACATTCTTTTGAATAGACTCGAAAATTATGTTGGCATTAGTGGAATTGCATTGGCATGGTTTAAATCATACTTATCTGACCGTTTTCAGTTTGTAGCAGTAAATGAAGAGATCTCACACCGATCACAAGTTCAGTATGGAGTACCGCAGGGCTCAGTGCTAGGACCGTTGCTTTTCACCCTGTACATGCTACCACTGGGAGATATCATTAGGAAGCATGGCGTTAGTTTTCATTGTTATGCTGACGATACTCAGCTCTATATTTCTTCACGCCCTGACGAAACTTACCAATTCACAAGATTAACGGAATGCATAGCTGATATAAAAAATTGGATGACTAGTAATTTCCTGCAACTTAATTCAGAAAAAACTGAATTTTTAATTATTGGACAAAAAAACTCCACATGTAGTAACCTAGAATACTGTCTAACACTTGATGGCTGCTCTGTCAAGTCCTCGTCGTCAGTTAGGAACCTGGGTGTGCTCTTTGATACCAATCTCTCATTTGAAAGCCACGTTTCTAGCATCTGTAAAACTGCATTCTACCATCTTAAAAATATATCTAAATTACGGCATATGCTTTCAATGCAAAATGCTGAACAGTTAGTTCATGCATTCATGACCTCAAGGCTAGATTATTGTAATGCTCTACTGGGTGGTTGCCCTGCTCGCTTAATAAATAAACTGCAGCTGGTCCAAAACGCAGCAGCTCGAGTTCTTACTAGAACCAGGAAGTATGACCATATTAGCCCGGTTCTGTCAACACTGCACTGGCTCCCTATTAAACATCGCATACATTTTAAAATCTTGCTAATTACTTACAAATCACTAAATGGTTTAGCTCCCCAGTACTTGAGCGAGCTCTTAACGCATTATACTCCATCACGTCTATTGCGGTCTCAAAACTCTGGCCAGTTGATAATACCTAGAATATCAAAATCAACTGCAGGCGGTCGATCCTTTTCCTATTTAGCACCCAAACTCTGGAACAGCCTTCCTAGCATTGTTCGGGAAGCAGACACACTCTGTCAGTTTAAATCTAGACTAAAAACGCATCTCTTTACTATGGCATACACATAAAACATTTTAATTTATATTTTATTCAAATTGTTAGGCTGCATTAACTAGGTCAGCCGGAACCGGGAACACTTCCCATAACACCTGATGTACTCGTTACATCATAAGAGGAATGGCATCTACGCTAATGTTAGTCTCTCTGTTTATCCCGAGGTTTACTGCAGTCAGCCGGATCCGGGCCGTATCCAGATCAGATGGTGGACCAGCGCCCAGACATTACCAACGCATCCCTGAAGTGCCTGCAGAGACCGTGTCAATTAGTCTACCCTCTGAAATTGCTCATCGACATGGCATCCTCAATGGATCCATCTCCGGCGTGATGACTCCGATATTTCGAATATTCCTATTTAATAATTGTTTAATTGACACGCCATCCTCAATAAACCCGGTGTGATGCCTCCGATCTTTCGAATAATCCGATCTAATATTACTTCTGACCTATAAGGCTGCCAAAATAATAAACATACACTGTTTGTTAATTGGCCAGAGGAGAACTGGCACCCCGACTGAGCCTGGTTCTCCCAAGGTTTATTTTTCTCCATTAGGACACCTGATGGAGTTTTGGTTCCTTGCCACTGTCGCCTCTGGCTTGCTCAGTTGGGGACACAAAATTTTCAAATAAATATCCAAATAAATGTAATTACTAAACTAAATTATATCAACTACATTACTTGAATATATATGATAATTGAAATGAGCTGATGACATCACCGTTTTCTCCAGAGCGGCTGTACAGCAGAATCAAATTCTGTTCATTATTTTCCTGTTTAACACTGTGAAGCTGCTTTGAAACAATCTGCATTGTAAAAAGCGCTATATAAATAAAGTTGACTTGACTTGACTTAAACCATTCCATGCTGCAGTTCAGGAGTGAAAAAAGACTGACACGAACAGACAATAAATAATAAACAAAACCCAAAGATTTTGATAATGACAAAGGTGAGCTTAATTGAACATGTGCTGGTCCCAATTTGGGAGGTCACTTAAATAATCAACATTTAAACTATTCATTCTGCAAAAACTGTTGTCAACATTTTACTTTTGTTTTGGGTGAGTAATTCTTCTGCGTTAATGTCTATGTTGCATTTTATTACTTTAAATACTGTTTTTATTTAAATACTGTTACCTTTAGACACATTAGATATACAACAATGCATTTTATAATCTCATGTTTGTAGCTTTGCTGTCCTGCAACCACTTATCTTAACCACTTATGTAAAAAATTACAACTTTTAATGACACTTTTTAAATGACACTAATAAGAAAATGTCATTTGAAAAGTAATAAGTAAAGATGTCACAAATAGATTGGAGTAAAAAATTATGTTTGCCTCTGATATAGTGCAGTAGAAATGCTCTCAAAAAGTTATTTGAAGGCTGCTACTGTTTAATCTGAACAACAAAAACAACACCATTACACTAGCTATTGCTCCAGTCTACGTGTAATGTTCGCATATGTCTCCAAACCCTCCCAGAATAGGCTGTGACCTAAAAGACAATCATAAAACATTTCATCATAGCCACAGGTTAACAGCAGCAATGTTTCCCTCTGCACCTGAAGGTCGGGGTGGCCATCAAGGGGGTCGCATTCAAAGGGCGCAGGATAAGTCAGAGTTCCTCCATTCCTAATGTAGTCAGCTGCAGGTGGAAAGAACTGAGGTGGGATCCAAGCGGTTCTGAGATGGGCTGCAAAAAGAGCATCGGGTATGTCTTTGGATGGGATGGTATGTGCATTCCAGGAAGGGATGAAATTCTGCAGCCCAACCATGCAGCATTTTGAAGCAATTGCCGAGACACAATGCTTACCAAAGGGGTCATCAAAGTCCAGAAAACGTCTCGGTTATGTATGTAACCCTCATTCCCTGAGGAGGGAACGGAGACGTAACGTCAGTGAGCGCACACTGCCATCTGGGCTCTGGGTGCTCAGGGATGGGTGAATTAGTTCTTTCTCACAAAGGTTGCTGCCGGCCCCCTGAGAAAAGATTCTGTGGTCCTGCAACCAACCCCTTGAAAGAACTACCATCTCTGAGCTGTCCGCGTCAAGAGCGCCGCTAGACTGGCGTACAGCGGAGCTGCGGGGCTGGGGAGCGGAAAAGGGCGCCTTCCTGCAACCACCTCCACAGTGCGGCCCGGGAATTGGCTGCTGCTGGGGCCGGGCGGGAGGGGTGGAAGCCGTAGGAGGGCGCCCTCGGCGGCAAGCAGATTGAGGCGACTGAGCCGGTGGCTGAATGAGGCAGCAGTTGGCCGCCGGGGCAGTATTTACATATTTCATGGCCTCAGTCTGCTTCTGGGCGGCCGAGAACTGTTGGGCGCAGTTCTCGGCCGTGCCGCCGTTGAGGCCAGCCTGGGACATGTGAGTGCTGAGGAAGCGGGTTCACTCAGTCCCTCCCATATCGACCAGGTTGAGCCACGTCTCTCCTGGACCACATCTGTGGACATCACCTGACCCAGGGAGCGCACGGTTCCGTACGTCGCCTGGAGGGCGAGGTCGGTGGCGGCACACAGCTTATTCAAAGCCCTGGGACAGCTCTACCCTCGTGCACGCCGCGGGCATCCTGGCCTGGTAGATCTGAAGGATGGCCATGGCATGCTGAGAGGCGCCAGCCTGCCCCGCAGCTCTGCAGTACCTCGTCACCAAGGTAGACGAGAACATACAGGTCTTGGAGGGGTGCTTAGGACCACCGCACCCATTGAAGCACTCTGTGCAAGACTAAACACAGCTGTTTAATTTAGCTACACATCTTATCTTGCACTTCATGACCGTTAACTGAAGCGTTGCGCTGAAATTCGTGCTCAGCAGCTGTGAACATAAAGCCCGCAGAACTTTGTATATGTTAGGTTGACCGTATTTTATTTTGATAATGAACAGGCTGCGGTGTCAAATTGGCAGTGCTAGAATTGACATATTATGCACGCGTGCGAGGCGCGATCACTTGGATTTTTCCCTCAGCAGTGGAAACAAATACTCTGTTATTTATAGTCATTTTATTTGTGTACATTAAAAATGACTACAAAATGTCAAGCCTTTGAAAACTAAAGAAAGTGGTTCAGTCAAGATCAGGTAGTGGTTGGCAATGCAACTAGCGCTAACATTACAGCAAAGAAAGCTCTGCGAATAAACATATACCCTTTCTTTTTGAGTAATTTTCGGGTGTTTTTTTCGGCGGTTATTTTGCCGGGAATTAAGAAATAAGACGTAATTGTGTTTTATTTGTTATTCTGGTAAATTATACATTTAGCCTATCATTTCGATTACATTACTACAAGTACTGTTACTACTAATAAAACCAATCTCTGGGGGCCCCAAAAGTGCGTAGGCCCTTAGAATCGTCCTAACTCCCTCAAAATCTCACTTCAACCAGGCAAACAAAGTTGGAAACACTTAAACTGTTAGTTTATGAATAAAATAACTCTCATTGTTAAATCATATTCAGGAACAAAAATATATCCATATAAGCCCATCAGTGTCCAAAGTGTTGTTTTAGACCAAGAAGTTTTATGTTGATTTAGGGTTAAAGAGATATGGTGTTATGTTTACATGTTTGAGGCACAACATAGCCTCACTAAAATCTCCTCACTAATATAGTGAAACATGAGAAAAACAATCATTTCAAGCATTGTCCAGAAAAGTACAAGCTAGAACAAGGGGGGTAATAAGTAATAGTGAGAAAAAGAAATTGTTTTTAAATCATTTGATATGCCTTGCTGTAAATGAACCCCTCATTCAGATGAGCACTAACACAATCCTCATTCACATGCCGAAAACTGAGATGAATGACGAATAAGGAGAAACAAATATAACAATTTACATTTTTATTTATGTGTACATCAGCTTATGAAACATATTTAACAACATGATGTATATTGTTATTATTATTATAAGGACAGATCATCTGCTGTCCAGAGTCACAGACTCGGATCCTGCGGATGATGTTCGTGTGCTTCAAGCTGCCCAAAACAACAGCTGTATGAAAGGCTCCTCACGCCCTCACTGATGCTGATTTCATTAAAGTCTCTTTCAGACTGTTTGCTGAACACACAGAGGACGCATTCAGGCTTTTATCAACTTTTACACTTAAAATATCCTTCAAATTGACACGCTGCTTTTCCCCATGGCTGAGGCTCGCCTTGGATTTGATCTGTCGAAGGTAAAATAAACATTTCCTCTTCACGTATTTTAAACACACGTGTGAGGGCCTCGTGGATGCGCACAGACACCGAGCGGTCAGGTTGAGTCTATAAGGTTCTCATGTGTTATTTTAAGAGAAGCGCCGCACGAGTGCCATCCATTGCTGAAACCAGAACAGCGTTTGAAAGACTTTAGATCCGATCAGAGAGAGAGATGGCAGAAACCGCCCCATCCCCGGCCAAAATGCCCAAGAAGAAGTCTGCTGCGAAAGGCAAGAAAGCAGGTCCAGGCGTCGGTGAGCTCATCCTCAAGACTGTGTCCGCATCGAAGGAGAGGTGTGGCATGTCCCTCGCCGCCCTGAAGAAAGCTCTCGCTGCCAGCGGCTACGACGTGGAAAAGAGCAACTGCCGCGTCAAGATCGCCATCAAGAGCCTGGTGACTAAAGGCACCCTGGTGCAGGTCAAAGGAGCCGGCGCCTCGGGCTCATTTAAGCTCAACAAGCAGCAAGCCAAGACCAAAAAGAAACCAGCCAAGCAAGTGGCTCCTAAAGTGAAGAAGCCCGCGGCCAAGAAACCCGCCGCTACAAAGAAGCCCAAGAGCGTAGCGGCAAAGAAGCCCGCCGCCAAAAAATCGTCCAAGAAGGCCAAGAAACACGCCGCTAAGAAGGCGGCGAAGAGCCCCAAGAAGGCAAAGAAGCCAGCTACCGCTAAGAAAGCAGCCAAGAGCCCTAGAAAATCCAAGGCAGCTAAACCCAAGACGGCAAAGCCTAAAAAGGCAGCTCTAAAAAAGAAATAAACGTCCACTGTTCCTCAACGGCTCTTTTAAGAGCCACCCACTAACTCCGAATAACAAGCAAAACTAATCTATTAATGATTTCTGTTCATTTTGAAAGGAAACAGAGAAGATGTGATTTTTGACAACATATACTCGTGCAATCTGAACATACA
The DNA here is from genome assembly GCA_039654625.1 of Rhinogobio ventralis. Classification (NCBI taxonomy): domain Eukaryota; kingdom Metazoa; phylum Chordata; class Actinopteri; order Cypriniformes; family Gobionidae; genus Rhinogobio; species Rhinogobio ventralis. The sequence goes on from CM077216.1 coordinate 26,286,367, forward strand.
ATGTAAAATGCTTAATTTTAAATCTACAATAAGTGACCAAGTCTTGAATCACTCAAGTAAAGCAAACCATTTATATACATAAGAAATGTATTAAAAATGTCCAAAAAGCTTATGAGGGTTCAGGCAGTGATCACAGAATATACACACACAACACTGATGGAGAATTGTGACAATACAAACAACCCACACACAATAAAGGCAGTGATAAAACTACAATATTACAATAGGAATATAATAATGTACAGTATCAAAGCTCAATGTGCACAGAATATACAGTGTGTAAAGGTGTAGCACTTTTGGTAGGAACGACATAAAGTATCCATATCCCATGTTATAAAGTTTACATGTCAAACCCCAGTAGCATATTGATATCAAAGTAAATTATTTGAAAAGTCTGTTTCAATGGTTGTTTCACCATTTTAGTTCAAAAATTAAATGTTTTACATATTAACTGTGCACACAGAAAGAAAGAAAAAACGTTACATTTTTAAATTAATATTTAGTAATTTAATTCCCTAAACATCTGTAATGCATTTATACAATTTCTATCATATATTTAAATAGTTTAACTTCTTTTATCTTAATAGTCACAAATACTTTTGTGCATATTGAGCCCGTAAGTTACGACTTTAAACCACGACTCACGACTTTGTAGTGTTCCAGGCAAAGTCACGACGAACTGCCTGAGCGCAAGGAATTGTGGTAGCTAGATGTAAACAAAGCATGGTGGACTGTACAGGGCTTTTGCTCATTTACAATCATTTCCATCGCCAAAGGTGCTTACTCCTTGCTTATTTGAGGGAAACGGAGGAGAAAAAACAGCGCATAAGGCAAGACAAGCTGTTATACATTTTATTTTACGTTATTTGTATATTTGCAAATGTATTTGGTATTAATTTATTTTTGCACTCAATGGACTGAAAACTAGGTAATGCTATAAAAGCTGCTAATAATGCATAACATTTGCGGATAAATAACGTTAGAGCAATACCTTATTTTAATAAACGATTTGGTTTTTAATATACGACTTTCATAAACACCGCATCCGTAGGGGCTGCCAATTGTTGTTTCACGGGCTATGTGACGTCAAAGCTCGTAACTGGGAGTACATCGATCTAGTACGAGTTCACGGGTGGGAAGTCACGGGTTTGACTGCCGTTCCAGTGCACTTTCATGGGTAGATGGTTGGAAAAACACGTGTTATGGGTTGCCTGGAACGCGGCATTAGAAAATGGGGTTGGGCTTTGGAGGGAAGTTCAGTGATTGGTTGAAATCTTATCAGACTCTAAACCAATGAGCGACTGGCACTCTCGTTTAAAGACAATATGTGGAGACACGCAGTTTCATTCTGTTAACTTTAGCTGTTAAGGTTGTAGTAACTGAGTTAAAATATGAGCGGCAGAGGCAAAACCGGTGGCAAAGCCAGAGCAAAGGCTAAGACTCGCTCCTCCAGGGCGGGACTGCAGTTCCCCGTCGGCCGTGTTCACAGGCTTCTCCGCAAAGGCAACTACGCTCAACGCGTCGGTGCCGGTGCTCCTGTTTATCTGGCGGCTGTGCTCGAGTATCTTACCGCTGAGATCCTGGAGTTGGCTGGAAACGCCGCTCGGGACAATAAGAAGACCCGCATCATCCCCCGTCACCTGCAGCTGGCGGTGCGCAACGACGAGGAGCTGAACAAACTTCTGGGCGGAGTGACCATCGCTCAGGGCGGCGTGCTGCCCAACATCCAGGCCGTGCTGCTGCCCAAGAAGACCGAGAAGCCCGCCAAGTCCAAATAAACAGATTAAATACTGTTTTAATAACCCAAAGGCTCTTTTAAGAGCCACCCATTTCATCTCAAGGAGAGTACTTTTTTTTTTGTTAATATTTAACTGCATAAACTCATTGGGTTGATTTAAAAAATAACCATCAAATAAATCAAATCTACAATTGCTCTACAGACAATTGATACAATAGCATGAATACTGTCTTGATTCTTTGTCTTTAGTTTGGTCGTAGTGATTTCATTCGAATCCAAAATCTGCACAACCATTAGGAATGAGGTGAATCAAAACAAATAAATACAACAATGTAAGCGTATGTTTGATGAGCAAAGTAGTAAAGAGAACAAAAGCACTTTGAGCGGAAACCCTCCGCTTGTTTGAAAAGAGGAAACGCGCAATCATTGGCTAGCGGTCATAAGCGCGCGTCACATATTAGCCAATCACAAGCCTCTGCACCCTCGCGAGACTATGAGCTCAAGCCGGTTCAATGCTTTAAAAGCAGGTGTGTAGCATAAAAGCAGCATTTCCAGCGCCAGCAGGACAGAGAGAAGTATCTACAGTTATGGCAAGAACCAAGCAGACCGCCCGTAAATCCACCGGTGGCAAAGCCCCGAGGAAGCAGCTCGCTACTAAAGCCGCCCGTAAGAGCGCTCCGGCCACCGGCGGCGTCAAGAAACCTCATCGCTACAGGCCCGGGACCGTGGCTCTGCGAGAGATCCGCCGTTATCAGAAGTCCACCGAGCTGCTGATCCGCAAACTGCCCTTCCAGCGTCTGGTGAGAGAAATCGCTCAGGACTTCAAGACGGATCTGCGCTTCCAGAGCTCCGCTGTCATGGCCCTGCAGGAGGCCAGTGAGGCTTATTTGGTCGGTCTGTTTGAGGACACCAATCTGTGCGCCATCCACGCCAAGAGGGTCACCATCATGCCCAAAGATATTCAGCTGGCCCGCCGCATCCGCGGAGAGCGCGCCTAAACCCGCATCTGCATCAGCCGCTTCAACCCCCAAAGGCTCTTTTAAGAGCCACATCAATTACACTGAAGGAGACCATTTCCAGTTTAACGCTTAATGTAATCGTGTTCTTGCGTTACATTGATACTATCTGGTACTTTGTTTTCTAAACTATAAATTACCTTTACTATAGAATTTGTCAAGTAACATAAATACACAATTAAAAAGGTATATTATTAAGTATTATTTGTATAGACCGTAAATTATCGTTTAATTAGACAAATGTTTTTTGTTGTATTTGTTTACTCGTGATATTTTCCAACATTCTATTTTTCTTCCCAACTCTTTTAAGTTATCAAATCTTCAGCTACTCCCTAATGATGGCATGGTCTATTGTGAAACTTTTGTCACGTTTCCGAAAAAAAAAAGATTTTTCTAGACTAGCACATTTCATTGTCATTCATCTCTGTATATGATATAATGAATATCTTCATCAAACTAATCTTAGAAAACTTGATTTTGAATATTAAACAAAGGACAGCTCGCGTTAGATCAGGGTTCGGGTTAAATCACATTGTTTTGTGCTCGAAATATATCGAGGGGAGGAGCGTGCTGTGCCCTGTGACGCGGCGCTGGTTTCTGTCAGGTCCTGTAAGCAAATATAAACGACCTCGTTGTAAACTAATTCTCCATTAGTTTTTGTCGTTTTGATTGATTGAAATATAAGTGAAACATGTCTGGAAGAGGTAAAGGTGGTAAAGGACTCGGTAAAGGAGGCGCTAAGCGTCACCGTAAAGTTTTGCGCGATAACATCCAGGGGATCACCAAACCCGCCATCCGTCGTCTGGCTCGCCGCGGCGGTGTCAAGCGCATCTCCGGTCTGATCTACGAGGAGACCCGCGGAGTGTTGAAGGTGTTTCTGGAGAACGTTATCCGCGATGCCGTGACCTACACCGAGCACGCCAAGAGGAAGACCGTCACCGCCATGGATGTTGTGTACGCGCTGAAGCGACAGGGACGCACTCTGTACGGCTTCGGAGGTTAAACGCCTGAGATCAAGAGAAACCACAAACCCAACGGCTCTTTTAAGAGCCACACACATTGTCATATAAAGAGTTCTGTCACATTAATACTGGTACTTCATGCTGTCATTGAAGACGAATAAATATAGTAAGTGTGTTCAAGGGGAATGTATAATATGTCTATTTTTAATTTTTTTTTTATTTTAACACCGTATAATTGAATTGGTATCCAAAATTGGAGTTATAATAACTTATTTCTGAGATTAACTATTGTAATTTGAAGTGATTTACAGAATCAAGAAAAAAGTTAAAATGGTGAAAATAGTAGTAGTAGTAATATTAGCATACAATAAGTTTTCGTGTTGGAGAGGCTTTCTGATATAATATGCTATTTTGAAAGGCATCCTCGTTATTACTATAATTTCAGATTACGCAATCGTGCAGAATATTTGTCAAAATTGTATTAAAACAAAAATAAAGAGCGGTAAATGAACAAAGGAGTCCTGTGGGATGTCAACTAAACTTTTGGCGGTAGGCGGGGCTATCATTTCTCTGCCTGTGATTGGCCCTCTGTTCTCTTGTGATGCTAGGGCTTGTCCAATGAAATATGAGTTTATGGGTTTGGCCTATGAAAAAGAGACAATCAAAGGATTCTCCTATCTCTTTGTAAATTAGCATATGGTGCTGAATAAATGCCTTTGTATCGCTCCTGAGCTCACATAGATTGATCGTCAGCATCATGCCTGAACCAGCGAAGGCCGCTCCTAAGAAGGGCTCCAAGAAGGCCGTCACTAAGACCGCCGGTAAGGGAGGAAAGAAGCGCAAGAGGTCCAGGAAGGAGAGTTACGCTATCTATGTGTACAAAGTCTTGAAGCAGGTTCATCCTGACACCGGCATCTCTTCCAAGGCGATGGGCATCATGAACTCTTTCGTCAACGACATCTTCGAGCGCATCGGTGGTGAGGCGTCTCGTCTGGCGCACTACAACAAACGCTCCACCATCACTTCCAGAGAGATCCAGACCGCCGTGCGTCTGCTGCTGCCCGGAGAGCTGGCCAAACACGCCGTGTCCGAGGGCACAAAGGCCGTCACCAAGTACACCAGCTCCAAGTGAGGTGTGACTGACTTAACTAACCCAAAGGCTCTTTTAAGAGCCACCCATATTATCGGTTGAAGAGCATATATTGCTTGTGAAATGAACTAATAGTTATTAATCCTTTTTCTTTCATAGCTTAAATCACTTAATATAAATCAAATATGAAAGTGCAAATTTTGGTGTTTAAGTATTATAAGCAATTGAATGTGTTGCATCTGGGGCAGGATGATATAACTTACATTTTCTTATTCAGTTTGTGTGGTAGTGAAACATCTTGATAACGATTATGCTTGTCAGTACAGCAAATTTCTAATATGTTTTACATAACCTTACAGATTTGTAATTCATATCACAGCATAACCCATTAACCCAAACCTCCAACTACACTATATTGCCAAAAGTATTGGGACACCCTTCCAAATCATTTAATGATGATTTATAATCACCTTATAATATAAAAAATATATATATATTTATTTGTTACTACTGTAAAGCTTTATTAAATTTTTATGGGATCTCATGCAATGCTTTCAGAATCTTTAATTTTTTAAAATAATTTTTGTTTCTGTATTTTTAAAATATATTTTTATATTAACATTTTAATGACAGCATATTTACTGAACAATACTGAATTATTTTATGTATCAAAATAAACAGAAAACTACAAACTTTGCTAAAGAGATTGTTTTGAACAATTATTAACTTAGACATGCATAAAAACATTATTTTAGCTAAAGTATTTGTATCAATACTGTCTTTTTACTGTGGGGTAAAAGGCCCATCTTACCACCTCATACATTTATAAGATTTTTAAACAAACAAACCACTTTGATTTATTTTCACATAAAATCTGTTGCTCCAGCAATATTCAATACAAACATTTTTTTCTGCAATCATACACTATGGGATTAGTGAAAAGCACGTTTTTTCATAGGATGTGCCCCATTGTATACTATGCTAAGATACAATTAATTTAGAACATTTATAGTATATTTCCTTTTTTAATTATGTAAACTATAATAAAATATCATAAATATGATGTATGTTATAGATACTAGTATTAACTCAATTGATTAATGGGAAATATACTTTACAAGAGTTAAAGTGTGAAAAACTGTCTGCTAAATATTCTATATGATGTTATATATAGCTATATTTACCTGCTGGTTGGCTAGAGCTTTAAATCCATATTTTAAAAAGGCATTAGCCTCCCTTTGCTCTTTCTCACGCTGTCTTCTTTTTTGTGAAATATTGTCACAAATTTGGTGTTTATTAGATCAGATCAGGTACAATAATTTGATTAGACAATTAATTATCTTCCAAGAACGTGGATATTTTGCACAAGTTGTTAGCACTATAAGACCAGGAGCAAAACATTACTGACAAAAATGCAAAAACAAACTACCAAATTTCTAATTCTGCGGATCAACCACTGTCTGTATATGGCAAGCTGTTTTGACTTTAAATTTAAAATTTTTAATAACGTTTTTTTAATAATTTTGATATCAGTAATTGTATTTTCACTAGTAAAATGTCACCATAGGCTGCCATTCAAATTCAATTGTTGATATCAAGAATGGATTTCTTACTAGTTGAAATTCCAATTTCAGATATCAGAAATACAATTCTTACTAGTAAAAATGTGAATTTCTGATATCAATAATTACATTGTTACTAGTGCAAATATCTATTCTTGATATCAACAATTGAATTGCTACTATAGTAACAATGTTTCCCTTTCAGTCGGTCACGTTCGACGTACGTCGGAACTGACCGACGAATTGGGGATCATTTTCAGAGACCAATCTACTTCAAGTGTATAAAAACGAGCCAATACACATTGGCATGCGGTTCACGCACCACACCGCCCCGCAGCGTGGGTATAAATACGGAAGTGGAATACCGCATCCTCGCTTTCAACTTCGGAGCCAAACAGTTTGCTGTATCAAGCTGTTTCTACGAAGAGTGTTTAGACGAGTCTCGAGGAGGATCGCTCTCTTACCTGGGTGCTGGTGTGACGGCGCGAGTCAGCGAGTGGCTGCTGGAACATACACTTGTTCCTGTGTTGGTTGGCTGGGCGTTTCCGTTTTTTGAGTGCTCACATGCAGGCTTGCAATCGGACTGCTGTGAACCGCGGCCATCTCCCTGAGTGCTTCAGCACTTCTAAAAGAGCATTTCCTTCTAAAAGAGCAACACGGTTTGACCCTGCGTCTTTTTCAAGATGTCATTCAAACCGTGTGTTTCTGGATGCGGTTGTTTCCTGTCCTCATTTGACGGCCACGATCTCTCTTGCATATAAACATGTGAGATTGCGTTTCGTGGGTGATTCATACTCTCTCAGGAGAGTGTGATCATGTCGGCGTGCGGTTCGTCTCACCTTTCTCGTAAGGGATTGAGTGTTCAGCGCGCCGTGTGCCGTCGAGCGGCCGGCTGACCGTGAGTTGTCACGGCAACCCAGCGAGTCACTCGGCGCTCTAGATGCGCAGTCGAGACTGTGAGACCTCAAACGGGGTTGAGTCCATTTGCTTATTCCCCGATCTAGTTCCTTTTCTGGTGCACCAGAAAAGGGCTACTTTGGCTAATAAGCCTTGGTGACCTGAGGATTACAGTGGGGCTTCCCCGCTGGGTACGTCCCCGTGGGCCCTCACTCCTCTAGCGCATCGCAAGCATGTTGAAACTCTGAGTGAGAGAACATGACCACGTCGACGCGTTGTTCGTATTGCCTTTTTCATAGAGGCTTGAGCGTTCAGCGCGCCGTGTGCCGTCGAGTCTGGCGGCCATGCTCACTGTCTCACATGCCCGCTGGTAGCTTACAGATGGGGAAGAAAAAAAAAAAAAAAAAAAAAAAAAACGGGGACCTAGCATTTCATTTGGGGCTCTGGCAGAGGACAGATGTCAATTGCTGCATCAGAGAGAGGGCTGTTATGCGCTGAAAATGAAGATGAGGCTGAGTTTCTAATAGTGTGTGCTTATGCTGAATCAGATTCAGAGTTGGCAGCCATGCTTTCCCGGGTGGCTGAAGGGTAGCGCAACACGTAAATCGCCTTGCCTGCCCCCGTGCCTTTTTTCCCGGATGTGCATTGGGAAAAATTTGCAGTGTGGAACTATTTGGTGCCAAAAATATGGAACGCCAAAAGGGCCATAATCTGTTTAAGTTTTCCCCTCTCTCACTACCCTCATTGGTGGGGTGGCAGTGCCACTGGCAGGCCACCTCTGTCCTGCACTCTTAATACACGAGGGTAGTTCCAACCCAGGGGTTGTGCAGGAACTGCGTGCGGCGACGGACCTCACTCTCTGGGCGACGAAAATCGCTGCACACTCCCTGGGTTGGGCGATGTCCACACTAGTGGTCCAAGAACGCCACCTACAGCCCGACAAGCTCGGTTTCTCAACGCCTCTATCTGTCAGGCTGGCCTCCTCAGCGACGCCATCGAGAACTTCGTCCAGCAGTTCTCAGTGGCCCAGAAGCAAATGGAGGCAGTTCCTGCTCCAACCAGCTGCTGTCGTCCCCCTGCGTCTGCCGCCGCCCCTGCCAAGCAGCAGCCTCCACCTGGGAAGCAGGGTGCCAGATGCAAAGGGGCCACCCAACCCGCTCAGGGTCCCGCGGGTCTGACCGTCCCACCTCGCTGCCCCACCCTGAGTACGTCTGTGGTGCCGTTGGTCCCACTTGTACGGTCTCTGGGAGCCTGGTTAGCGCTCCCCAGGCCGTCTCGCTGACTCATCCGTACCATCAGACTCGGTTACGTGATTCAGTTCGCATACCGGCCTCCCAAGTACAAGGGCATCCTCTTCACCTCTGTGCAGAGCAGCGATGCCCACGTCTTGCGGTCCGAGATCGAGGTCCTACTCACGTCATCCTGAGACCCAGGCCCGGATACGTGCCCAAGGTTCCCACCACTCCCTTCCGGGACCAGGTGGTGAGCCTGCAAGCGCTGCCTTCAGAGGAGGCAGACCCAGCCCTGGCTTTGTTGTGTCCCATCCGCGCTTTTCGCGCTTACGTCGACCGGACGCAAAGCTTTAGGACCTCAGAGCAGCAGAGGCCAGCAGAAGGGAAAGGCTGTCTCCAAGCAGAGGTTAGCCCACTGGATAGTGGATGCTATCGTCTTGGCTTACCAGTCCCAAGACGTGCCTTGCCCGTTCGGGGTGCGAGCTCACTCCACTAGGAGTGTAGCCTCCTCCTGGGCGTTGGCTCAAGGCGCCTCGCTGACAGAATTTTCAAGAGCTGCGGGCTGGGCGACACCAAACACGTTCGCTAGATTCTATAGCCTCTGTGTAGAGCCGGTTTCTTCCCGTGTACTCGCCTCCAGCGGCCGGTAAACGTGAAGTACCCGCTCTTGTGTCGGCTTGCAACGCCACTCCCGCCCGCTGGGCCGGATATGTGCGTCTATTGTCTCCAGTTGTGTTCCCCAGAAATGGCTAACCCTGTGAGCCCCTCCGGTGTCAGACGTTGCGGCCATATAAATATTATAAATATTGACGACTGCTTATAAATATTCAAATAAGAGCGTGATGTTTTCACGTTACAGAATGGCGATAACGTGTGAACAAACTGGCAATGGCAGAGGAGGCAAATTGAAAGGCAATGTTATGCCATTGAAAGGCCGTACCACTATGGCTTTTGCGGTCAACGACGTTGTGCCATAGACTTGGTCGGCTGCCCACAAAAACATCATATCATCATACAGCCGATTGCTGTGTGGCGTCCTGCACCTCTAATAAGTTAAATTTGAAGTTTTATACTGCCGAATAACAGACGGAGCCGTTTGTCAATTCCGAAAACCTATGCAATACGTCCATTACAATTAAACATTTGCACTACATAATTATGTATTATTGTAAAGATGAAAACATAAGACATAGATTTTTTTCCCTTAACTTTACACAATAAAACATATTTGTCAGGTTTCCAGACACAATTAAATATTTTGCTTTACATTTAAAATGAAGAGACCATTTTATTTATCTCTTTTAAGATGACATATTCCTTTCTATTCCGTGTTTTGCGAGCAAAAGAGTAAAGGGTAAAATACAATAACCAAAACAACACTGTAAAACTTTGCAGTGTAAATTTGCATTAGCCTAATTAACTGGCAGCCGTTACACCTACAAGGTACTGTTGCTTTAACAGTTTTTTACTGTAAATTTTTTTTCCTAATTTATCTGTAAAACAGTTGCACTAAATTAAAACTCAATTTAATTAATTTCATTTGCAGAAACTGACTGCCATAAAATGGTCAATTGCCATTCAAGTTAATAAACTAATAGAGTGTGCTAATAATGAGCATAATAAAACTGTGAATTTATTTAATTTAATGTAATTCTTTTTTTTTTTTTTTACATGTTAATTAACTAGCAAACAGCTTATCACTGCACTGCTCTATCACTTTTAGATAAAGCAACATGCAGCATATCATCAGTGTTTCTGCTTATCCTGGACTGAAGCACAGGCTCTTCAGCACAATGGTGACACACAAAACTCAGATAACAGAAACACTTTAAATTCTGGCATAACAGAACAACATTAAACACAAACAGATCACCCATCATTGTGTGTGTGTGTGTGTGTGTGTGTGTGTGTGTGTGTGTGTGTGTGTGTAAAAACGAATTAACACGTCAACATTTACTCTCCTGATTACATTTTTACTTCACAGTAATTTTACAGTAAACTACTGGCAGCAGCTTCACCTACAAAGTTTGCTCACTGTAAACTTAATTTACAGTTTATTACTGTTAAAATACATTTCAGCAGAGGAGGATTAAACAACTCCAGTCCACAAACAGCATTACCAGCTTCACTTATTTCTAACCAGGAGTGTTCGCAAGTTCCGCAAGTTCCATTGAATTCCATTAGTAATGACAGAACTTGCGCCCACTTGGCTCTGGGAAACACACCCCTAGTTTGACTTTTTCTTTCATAAATCTACAGAAGCTCTTAGTGAGAAATAACAGATATTTAGATGTTGGTGTTTTATTGAAAATGTCTGGTTACCATTATAGTGATCAGTATTTGCTTTAGTTGGCCTACTGACCTTTTATTTCTTAGTTCTTTTGGCTGCTGCGATGTGTTTATAAGACACGTTTGCTATAGCAAAAACAAAAAGCCAAGAAAAGATGTGATTGTGATGTGGCTTATTTATTGATGATGATTTAATCATCACGTCAATCAGGTGATTTAATCACCTGACTCACTGGTCTCATCAAGTGCCAAGTCCGTTATTGACAGTGTTATGTTTTTAATGCACTTTACTTTAATGCACTTCACATTACCACAATTGTGATACCGCCGCAGTCAATTATAAAGGATTTTCAAACACACTGTTCACAAAAACATTTGAAAATCTATTCCACTCCAAAATAGAGATGTTTCTGTTGCATATTTTTTTTTCCAAATAGGCTATATGTCTTAAGCAACTGTCAGACGGGTTAGTGTATCAGATCCAGTGTCCGTAAAATGGCTATGATTCATCTTGTCCAATGTAGGCCTACTTCAAGAACTGGACATGTTATATAAAATTATTCTAATGCAAGTTATTAGCACATTAGGTGCACACATTGGTCCAATGGTCAAGAAAATCAGAGCCGAACTGGGTAGAGAGGGTAAATAATTTGGCTCATCATTAGGTTATGCCATAAGAGAAAGTGTCAGTGTACATAATACATCAAAATTTACAGTAAAAAAAAAAAAAAAAAAAAAAAAAAAGTTCAGCAGCCAATAACATTGCATTACACTGTGTTCTATCGCACTCGCACCTGAAGAATTTGGGCATTATGACGACTCATTCTGTATTATACCCATATGTGAATGTCATGGAACGGGATAAAAATCGTCCAGCAAAACGGTCAAACTTTGACTCATTACAAATTATCTTTCGTTTTGGTTGTATTTTTATTTGATGCATTAGAAAGTGTAATGAAAACAAAAATAAACATGAAAAAACGACATGAGGTTATGTTCAGGACAATGGTAAAATAAATGACAAATTAATTTTTAACAGATTTTTTTTAATTCTCTGAAGGACCCAGTGGCCACTTTTTTTTAAAGAATTAACAGAAAAGGAAAAAGCAAGCCATAATATTTTTTTTATGTTTCATTAACTAAACAAATAAATAAATAAGGAGCCATTTCTCTGCGTGGATGTTCTTCCTCCATCTTTGGCCTAAAGAGGATTATGGGAAAACCAGATCTCATTAATATTCATGAACTCATTACCATAGCTATTCTTACATGCTTCTAGAAAAAGACAAAAAGACGTGATTTTGGTCAAGTTTGTTCTGCTGGTTTCTGTCCATACAATTGAGCCTGATTTTCAGAAGCTTCAAAAGCATCATCAAATAATGTTGTGAAGCTTCTGGAAGTCAGCCTCGATTGACTGATATTGTATGAAGAAACCAGTAGGTTTCATTTTGTGTTCAGATGCTTTTATCCAAAGCAACTTAATTACAGTGCATTTATTACAGGGACGATCCCCCTGGAGCAACCTGGAGTGAAGGGCCTTGCTCAAGGATACACTGGTGGTGACGGCTGCGGAGATTGAACCAGCAACCTTCTGCTTACCAGTTCAGTGTTTTAGCCCACTACACTACAAAAGTAATAAAGCTACAATAAAAATTTGCATGTAATTGTAAACATATGAAATGAAATTTGGCAAGAAATTAACTGCTTTTATATTTGGCTATTATATGTAACATTTTCATGTGTTGGGGAATTTGGCTATTAACATGTAAAATTTTTATTATATTCTGCTGAAATGAACAAAATGACTTGAAAAAAGATTTGCTCATTTTGATGAACGACATTCAAAGTCAAAGTTAGTAAAATTATCCAAACTTGGATTTAGGAGTATTGCAAGGTTTTACGCCTCTCGCGGTTTAAACAAATAGGGCTGGGCAACAAACTCAAGCCCCTCTTCTCTTATATCTAAATCCTTATGAAGCAATGAGAATACTTTTCGTGCGCAAAAACAAACAAAAATAACAACTTTATTCAACATTTTCGTTCTAGCATGTGTCAGTCTCCAACACAGTTTCCGTTGTAAATACAGCACACATATGCGCCATGGTGCTCACGTGAACAGCATCGGCTGCCATTACTCGAAAGCGCTGCACGGAAAACTGCGTAGGAGACTGACACAGGCTAGAGCGAAATTGTTGAATAAAGTATTTTGTATGTTTTACCCAAAAAGTATTCTCGTTGCTTCATAAGGATTTCGATATAAGAGAAGAGGGGTTTGAGTTTGTTGCCCAGCCCTATCATATTTTAACATGATTGTACAGTTATTATCAGCTCTTCACCTCCAGTATCTCAATTTTACAGTAAATACATACAACCCTTTATAGGTTTTTTTTTTTTTTTTTTTTTACATTGCTGGATATCAGTAACGATTATCTCTAATGTATAAATTAATTTCAAATATTATATTTATTTTAGCAAGTATAATTTATTGTCCACCCTGTTATTTTTTAATTCTTTCCCTTTAAATGAAGGTTGGACAAATTAAATGACATCATATCATAAAGCTGTTATTACTTCTTTGGAGGGAAAACAACTTGGGGAAATTAGTGAGATCCTCTTGAGATCCAATTAAAATAATAGTCTATTTTTGCCAATTTTATCTTTCAAATTTGATGTGGTCGACCTTAGTACAGCCACCCTGTTAAAGCTACACTATGTATTTTTCGCTAACCTCTTCAAAACAATAACAAAGGCAAAGATTGATGATGCAGTGAATGAGCTTGGAATCATGGAACTTGTCGTCATAACGATGGATCTGATAATGTTAATGGTGAAATAATGTTTATGGATGAGTGAATGCATGTTTTTTAACATGACTGTGGTATGAAGCAGGGCGTGATTACTAATAAGAGACAGATATCAGCGCCACACCTACGAGTCCCGGGGGATATAAAGAAATGAGGACATTTCATTCTACCGAACTAATCGCAAGTGCTGAATTACTACTCATACAGGTCAGTTTATTTGACTAATTAAAACTGTTAAGAAACGCAAACCATCCATCCATCCGTCCATCCATCCATCCATCCGCCCACCCTATCACTTTGTCCACCGTTTTGCAATTATTTCATAAAATTAGTAAATTAGCATTTGTCCCTAACAGAATGGACATTTTTGATCTTCCATTACATTTATTTAGTTTAATAAATGGTTAAATTTATTTATTCGAGCTTGACCAAAAACATTTTTTTACATCACCCTACCATAGACTAACTTTAGTCACAGTTAGAGCTGAACTATATAGTTGCAATCAAAATTATTCAACCCCCCTGGAGACTGTAATAATTCACAAATATACGTTTTTTTTATTTTTATTTGTATCTATAACAGTTTAATGGCAAATTAAAAGTGATAATGCCAATATATAAATGTAATGCTTTTGAGTTACGGGATTTTTTTTACAGCTGTGTCATAATTATTCAACCCCTATTCAATGCTGCTGTTTTTAAGACACTTATGGTATGCACTCTAAAAAAAAAGATGGTTCTTTAAATGTTCTTTACACATAGTAAAAGTTCTATTTAGAACTGTACCGTGCTGAAATGGTTCTTTGTGTTAGAGGTTAACGTTCTTTATTCCCGCCTTTTTGTTTTTCAAATCTGTAACTGTCAAAGTCAACTTATTACTGATTTTCTGGAGTTCTCCACAGATGTAAACACTCTCGACAGGTAAATGATTTCTTTCTTAAAATGTCTATAAATTTTACCTTTAAATATTGTAACTGTTCCCACCATTCATGTCTTTTTATCTTTTTAGTTCAACAGAACATGCAAGTGTGAGCAGCTCTATTCAGTCTTTTCTTCTCAACAAAGTAAGTAACAGAGATATTGAATTTATCATCCATATTGTAACATTCGGCCTTATTGGAAGATGTTACTTGAATTAAAATGGGGTCAGATCAAACTGTGTGAGGATGAGAGTGTTTAAGAAAGATGAGACAGATGACAGAAATAAGATGAATAAATAAAGTGTATTTACAATATTCACAAGGAACTTAAAACAACACAGTAAAACCAGGAAACCTCAGTCTGTTAAGTCAAGTCAACTTTATTTATATAGTGCTTTTCACAATGCAGATTGTTTCAAAGCAGCTTCACAGTGTTAAACAGGAAAATAATGCAACAGAATTTGATTCGGCTGTACAGCCGCTCTGGAGAAAAGGGTGATGTCATCTAGCTCATTTCAATTATCATATATATTCAAGTAATGTAGTTGACATAGTTAATTTAGTTTAGTATTTAAATGTATTTGGATATTTATTTGAAAATTTAGTGTCCCCAACTGAGCAAGCCAAGCCAAAGGCGACAGTGGCAAGGAACCAAAACTCCATCAGGTGGCATAATGGAGAAAAATAAACCTTGGGAGAAACCAGGCTCGGTCGGGGTGCCAGTTCTTCTCTGGCCAATTATCAAACAGTGTATGATTATTATTTTGGCAACCTTACAGGTCAGAAGTCATATTAGATCGGAATATTCAAAATATCGGAGTCATCATGCCAGGGACGGGTTTATGAGGATGCCGTGTCTGTGAGGCAATTTCAGGGGGGAGTCTAATTGACACGGTCTCTGCAGACACTTCAGGGATGCGTTGGTAATGTCTGGGCGCAGGTCCACCATCTGATCTGGATACGGCCCGGATCCGGCTGACTGCAGTAAACCTCGGGATAAACAGAGAGACTAACATTAGCGTAGATGCCATTCTTCTTATGATGTAACGAGTACATCAGGTGTTATGGGAAATGTTCCCGGTTCCGGCTGACCTAGTTAATGCAGCCTAACAATCATTTAATTGATTTGAATAAAATATTAATTAAAAATGTTTTATGTGTATGCCATAGTAAAGAGATGTGTTTTTAGTCTAGATTTAAACTGACAGAGTGTGTCTGCTTCCCGAACAATGCTAGGAAGTCTGTTCCAGAGTTTAGGTGCTAAATAGGAAAAAGATTGACCGCCTGCAGTTCATTTTGATATTCTAGGTATTATCAACTGGCCAGAGTTTTGAGACCGCAATAGACGTGATGGAATATAATGCGTTAAGAGCTAGCTCAAGTACTGGGGAGCTAAACCATTTAGTGCTTTGTAAGTAATAAGCAATATTTTAAAATGTATGCAATGCTTAATAGGGAGCCAGTGCAGTGTTGACAGAACCGGGCTAATATGGTCATATTCCTGGTTCTAGTAAGAACTCGAGCTGCTGCGTTTTGGACCAGCTGCAGTTTATTTATTAAGCGAGCAGGGCAACCACCCAGTAGAGCATTACAATAATCTAGCCTTGAGGTCATGAACGTGTGAACTAACTGTTCAGCATTTTGCATTGAAAGCATATGCCGTAATTTAGATATATTTTTAAGATGGTAGAATGCAGTTTTATAGATGCTAGAAACGTGGCTTTCAAATTACAGATTGGTATCAAAGAGCACACCCAGGTTCCTAACTGACGACGAGGACTTGACAGAGCAGCCATCAAGTGTTAGACAGTATTCTAGGTTACTACATGTGGAGTTTTTTTGTCCAATAATTAAAAATTCTGTTTTTTCTGAATTAAGTTGCAGGAAATGACTAGTCATCCAATTTTTTATATCAGCTATGCATTCCGTTAATCTTGTGAATTGGTAAGTTTCGTCAGGGCGTGAAGAAATATAGAGCTGAGTATCGTCAGCATAACAATGAAAACTAATGCCATGCTTCCTAATGATATCTCCCAGTGGTAGCATGTACAGGGTGAAAAGGAACGGTCCTAGCACTGAGCCTTGCGGTACTCCATACTGAACTTGTGATCGGTGTGACATCTCTTCATTTACTGCTACAAACTGAAAACGGTCAGATAAGTATGATTTAAACCATGCCAATGCAATTCCACTAATGCCAACATAATTTTCGAGTCTATTCAAAAGAATGTTGTGGTCGATAGTATTGATTGCAGCGCTAAGATCGAGTAACACTAACAGAGAGATCGGATGATAAGAGTAAATCATTTGTAACTCTAATGAGAGCAGTCTCAGTACTATGATATGGTCTAAATCCTGACTGGAAATCCTCACAGATACCATTTCTTTCTAAAAAGGAGCATAATTGTGAGGACACTGCCTTTTGTCGTATTTTTGACAGAAAAGGTAGATTTGAGATTGGCCTGTAATTGACTAATTCTGTAGGATCAAGTTGCGGTTTTTTAATAAGTGGTTTAATAATAGCCAACTTTAAAGTTTTCGATACATATCCTAATGTCAAGGATGAATTAATGATATTAAGAAGATGATCTATGACCTCTGGAAGCATCTCTTTTAGTAGTTTAGTCGGTATAGGGTCGAGCATACATGTTGATTTTGATGATTTAACGAGTTTAGCCAATTCTTCTTCTCCTATAGCAGTGAATGAATGAAATTTTTCCTCAGTGACACTGCAATGCACTGTCTGATGTGATACAGTAGTAGACGGCTGCAAGGTTATAATTTTTTTCCTAATATTATCAATCTTACAAGTAAAGAAGTTCATAAAGTCATTACTGACGTGCTGTTTACAAACATCAGAAGTTGAAGCTTTATCTTTGGTTAATTTAGCCACTGTATCGAATAAGTACCTAGGGTTGTGTTTGTTTTCTTCTAAGAGAGTCCAGAAATAAGCAGATTTTGCAGTTTTTACAGCCTTTCTGTGTGCAATCATGCTCTCTTTCCACGAAATGCAAAAAACTTCCAGTTTTGTTTTCTTCCAGCTGCGCTCCATTTTCTGGCTGCTGTTTTAAGGGCCCGAGTGTGCTTGTTGTACCACGGCGTTGGACTATTTTTTTTAATCTTCTTTAAGCGCCGGGGAGCAACTGTGTCTAAAGTGCTGGAAAAGAGAGAGTCAATAGTTTCTGTTGCAACATTGAGTTCCTCTAGGCTATCTGGGATGCTGAGGAGATGAAACTGATGAGGAAGTTTATTTACAAAGCAATCTTTAGTCGCAGCAGTAATAGTCCTGCCATATTTGAAGCGAGGGGACGGCTTTGCAGCCTTTGCTAAATTAAGTATACATGATACTAGGTAATGATCTGAGATGTCATCGCTCTGCTGCAGAATTTCAATGGTATCAACATTTATTCCATGTGACAATATTAGGTCTAAAGTATGATTACGGCAATGAGTGGGTCCTGATACGTGTTGCCTTACTCCAATAGAGTTTAGAATGTCTCTAAATGCTAATCCCAATGCGTCTTTTTCATTGTCTACATGGATATTAAAATCACCAACAATTAGGACTTTATCTGTAGCCAGTACTAACTCTGATAGAAAATCAGCAAATTCTCTGGTAAAGTCTGTATGGTGCCCTGGTGGCCTGTATACAGTAGGCAACACAAATGTCAAACGAGATTTATCAATTTCACTACACAACGCTACGTAAAGCACCAAAACTTCAAAGAAATTATATTTGAAACTAGACTTATGAGTAATACTGAAGATATTGTTATAAATTACAGCAACACCTCCCCCTCTACCTTTCAGACGCGGCTCGTGTTTTTAACAATAATCTTGTGGGGTGGACTCATATAAAGTAATGTATTCGTCAGGTTTTAGGCAGGTTTCTGTCAAACACAGCACATCTAGATTATTATCTGTAATCATATCATTAACAATAATCGTTTATGAGGAAAGGGATTTATATTTGAATTTTATCATTTGATCATCTGTATTATATCTGTTGTTTATTTGTTGGACATCAATTAAATGTTTACCGTTGAATGGTTTTGGTGTTTTTTTGTATTTACTAATTCGTGGAACAGACACAGTCTCTATGTGATAATATCTAGGTGAAAGAGTCTCTATGTGCTAGGATTTATCTGATTTCTGTGACGTGAGACAGCTAGCAGATGGTCGGGTAAGCCAGTCTGTCTGCTTCCTGACCTGGGCCCCAGTTAGTCAAGGTTTAGCTAAGTTGTGCCAAATTACTACAGAGAAGAGCGGCTCCCACCCCAGGAAGGATAAATGCCATCTTTTTTCAGCAGGTCAGGTCTGCCCCAAAAGCTTTTCCAATTGTCTATGAGCCCTATGTTATTTCGCGGACACCACTTAGACAACCAGCCATTGAGTGATGATAGTCTGCTAAGTATCTCATCACTCCTTTTAACAGGGAGGGGACCAGAACAAAAATATTTACGTGACATCGTACTTGCGAGTTCACACACCTCTTTAATGTTAATTTTGGTGATCTCTGACTGGCGAAGTCGAACATCACAAGTCGACGTGAATAATAATCTTAGAGAATTTACGATTAGCATTAGCCAGCACTTTTAAATTTGGTTTGATGTCAGGCGCTCTGGCTCCTGGTAAACATGTGACTATGGTGGCTGGTGTCTCTATGTTCACGTTCCGTGTAATAGAATCGCCAATAACTAGGGCAATTTCAACAGGATTCTCAGTGGGTGCGTCTCTGAGTGGGAAGAACCTGTTTGATTTTCTAATCGGAACGGAAGAGTGGTTTTTTGATCCGCGACTATGCCGTCTCACGGGCTCTACAGCCGGAACCGAACAATGTACAGAGTTCACTAAGCTATTCGCATACAAAGCAGTGTCTAAAGCTGTTACATTCTCACTACTCTCAAATAAAGTCTGGATGCGTGTCTCTAATTCTGAAATCTTTTCCGTCAGCCTATCTCCATACATTTATCACATGTGAAGCCCTGTTCGCCAACGGAGAAAGATATACTAAACATGAAACATGCAGTGCAAGTGACAATGACAGGAGAAGAAGACATGGCTTACCGTATTTGTTGATTAATCCAACTTACCACAGTTGTTTGATGGAGTCTATTTACTAATCCAACTCACCACAGTTGTTTAATGAACTCAGAAAACAAGAGACCCGAGTGCAGAGATGGCAAGCTAACAGGCTAGCAAAATGCTAACGCGTGATAGTGATTTAGATTAAAAGTTAGCGATGTCAGATTTAATGTGGTAGGCAATATTAGACAATATATGGTGATGGGTAAGTTATATTTAGCAGTTTAAACAACAGGGAATGATATCAAATAAAGATTCAAAAGTGAACAGAGCACACACCAGCACACCAGCACCAGGACAAACAGGAGGCAGACAGGAGCAATCAATCAGCAATCGATCTTTTCGATTAAAGCATAGAGTCCTTAACACCATACCCTAAAACAGTCCGAATGAGTCCCAGTGTGTTGATAGTCCCAATGTGTAAGTGTCCACCGGTTTATATACAAAGTCCACAGAAGTGATAATCCAAATTGTGCTGGAAAGGAAAGTCCAGTGTAAGTGATTACAATGTGGTCAGTTTGAATAGTGACCTTGTTTGTTCCCTTTTGAAAACGGTTCACTCGTACTGCGTCTTGCTGGACACTATGGAAAAACTCCTTTTCTCGAAAATATTGAAGCCTTTATTTTAAAATGCAGTGCAGCTGCACAGCCAACATAGTGCAGAGCTATAAGCGCGTTGATTGGCTGGGCTGTGGGAACTGCATGAACCTATGGCAAGGCGGCGTATCTGCATGAACCAATCGAGGCGCCTCCTGCCAACACAGAGCAGAGCCTGCCAAAATGGTTGGGGCCTCTGGCTATATAAGCGGCCCATTTCGCCATAGGATTCAGATTTATTCTCCTTCAGTGACGATTCACTTCTTCGCTGATTTCTCCTGCTTGAAAGCCTTCTCGCCGTCGGAACGAGCCCAGCTGCGGAATGCGGCGAGTCCGCAGCGGCAGTTCACCGGACAGCGGCCTCCTGTTCAGTGAGATCTGACTTGACGCCGTCATCTGCTGATTCCCCACTTCCTTGCGGCTATCCGGCGAGTATCCTTAACTCTTTTCCCGGCAGCATTTTGAAAAAAAGCTGCCAGCCACCGCCAGAGTTTTTGATAATTTTCACAAAAAAATGTTTTATCAACACTTAAATATGGGTACGTTTCGTAAAAAAAAGCAACATTTTGAACAAAAAGCTGAGAAAATCAAGTTTTTGTGAAAGACCCGTTCAAACTCACGCACCCTTGCAACCAAATGCTGTTACAACAGCGACCAAAATAAAACACAAAAATTCTCAACAAAAGAGCACTTTTCCTCTTCCAAACACTTTGGCGGCTGGGCCCCCGATTCATGGCGGCCCGCCTCCAGAATTAATTCAGCCCCTAGCCACTCGGGCCGAGGCCTGGGATGCCATCCCTGATGTGTCAAAGTGGGTACTGAACATAATAAAACGAGGTTACTCGCTCTAATTTGCTTGCAGACCTCCGCACTTTCATGCCGTGGTCAACACTTGGTAAGGAGCAGCGTGGCTCACGTCCTCTGAACCGAAATGACAAACATGCTAGTGAAGGGGGCTGTCAAGACAGTTCCCCCTTCACAGAGCGAGCCAGGCTTCTACAGCCGTTACTTCCTCATACCAAAAAAGGATGGCGGGCTCAGGCCTATTCTTGACCTGAGACACCTGAACACGGGCCTCATGAGACGGCCATTCAGGATGTTAACAGTAGGCCTGTCTCGATAATTAAATAACCGTCTGATCGCGGTTATTTGATCTAACCACGGTTGTATGAAACATTATTACAGAATTTTATAGGACTATGGCACAAAGGGGAGTTATAAACCAAAAGAAATAGACAAGCACCAATTAAGTTTTCACACACTATATTCAAAGTCATCTGAAGCCATCCCATTCTCCGTTCAGCATTTAAACAATGTGTCCCGTTCTGTTATGACCGTCAGCAAGGTAAAGCTCACTCCAAGATGATATATTCCTATTATAATACTTGATATGTAGATAAAGAGTTGTGGATTTGCATAACATGACTTTATCTTATTGGAGTTTATTGCTGTTTCTAAAACTATGTCGAACTACCGGGTGTCTATAAGATCACACAACACCAGGACTATGAATTTACATCAAACACACAATAACTGGAATTTAAAACTGTGGAGAAACAAATGATCGATAAACTGTTGGACAGATATACACTAGGATTTGTGTTTTTGTGAAAGACTACATCCAGATCAGATTCAGAGCAATGATCAAACACAGATGGAGTCGATCAAGTCCATCAACACCCCTAATGCTTGCACAGTCCTATAGCTCGCCCTGGGTCAACATTTCATTTAGTAACATTAGATAGTTTTGATTTATATGCTGTTTAATGTTGATGATCACGTTATTTTACATATGCATCTGCTTACATACGATCGCTTGTTTTATTGCGTCTCCTTCGCCTTTGTTTTGATCAGGAGATTCTGTACTCATTCAGAAGATGCGTAATATCGCCCCCTAGCGTCTAACAGTGGAAACCCGGAAAATTCTGTGTTTGGCAGTGAAGCATTTTCTCACGAATAACGGAAAATTCCATGTTTGGCGGGGAAAGAGTTAAACAGCTAATTTCTAAAAACCCACGCAGAGTCTGCACTCACAGAGAACAGCTGTTCTCATTGCGAGAACATGCCACTCTCCTCTCTGCGCTCGTGGATAGCTTTCTTTTCAGAGAGCGAGAGCCGGCTCAGACCCCGCGTGCCTCATTCTCTCCAAATAGAGAGATTTCACTGGTGCTCTTTACACAAGCAGACCAGCTCCCCTCGTGTGAAGCGAGCGGACTCATCTCGTTTGGTGGTTCTGAAGAAGACCTCCATGATGACAGCATGTCATTGGCGGCCTCTGAAGGCGAGGATTGGTCAGGCTCAGTGGATGACCCCACCAGACCAGCACAAGCGACGTCAGAGTGAGTACGGACGCCGAACTTCTCCGCATTCTCGCCAGGGCTGTCAAAGGGCTCGGCCTCGACTGGTCATCATCAGAAGAGCTCACAAGAAGCTGCCTCGACGAGTGGTTTCTGCCGGGGTGCCAACAGGGCCGTCATGACGAAGTCAGAAGTCATGACGCGCCCCCTACTCGGCCCGCCTACGCACTTCCGCTTCTGCAGCGCTCTCAACTCTAGATGCTGCAGAGGAAAAAGGCTATGAGAAACTGCCGCCTCTGGAGGAAGCTGTTGCTGCGCATCTCTGCCCACCCACCGCCATCGGATGGAAGGCCAAAGTGACTCATCTGTCCAAACTGCCCCAGCCCTGCACACTATGCCGGTCCTCAAAGAGTTCCAGATAAAACTCCTCAGCCCCATGGACGAGTTTGGACCAGACCCAGCCGCCTTTCGTGATCTGTGCAGCACCACAGACCTGGCCCTACACGCCACAAAAAACACAGCCGGAGCATGGCCAGTTTGGTAGTATTTGAGCGCCACTTGTGGCTCAACTTAACAGAGATTAAGGACGTAGACAAGACTGCCTTCCTCGACTCCCCGTCTCTACCTCTGGTCTCTTTGGCCCCGTGGTGAGCGGCTTCGCGGAGCAATTCATAGAAGCGCAGAAGTCTTCGCAGGCCATGTGTCACTTCCTGCCCAAACGCTCCAGCTCTGCTTCGGGTCGCCCAAAGAACGCGCTAACCCAGCAGTCAGCCAAACCAGCGCCGCCGGTCTCTCAGCCCCGCCCAGCGGTTAAAACCAGACAGCGCCCTCACACATCAAAGCGCTTCCCATACCCTAAATGCCAGGGCCCCTGGCCTAGAATTACGCTGGACCCTGAGCCTCGGAAGCCTTCCTGATCAAAGAGCAAAAAGGAAGAGGAGGGGGTTAAGTCTTGCTGTGGCCGGACCACCCCCGAAAAAGGCTCGTGTTTTTCTCCCAGCCCCCTTTTCAGTTCAGGTGGTTGGAGATGTTCTGTTTGCAACCAAAGGGCCCATTCAAACTCACGCACCCTTGCAACCAAATGCTGTTACAACAGCGACCAAAATAAAACACAAAAATTCTCAACAAAAGAGCACTTTTCCTCTTCCAAACACCTTGGCGTCTGGGCCCCCGATTCATGGCGGCCCGCCTCCAGATTTAATTCAGCCCCTAGCCACTCTGGCCGAGGCCTGGGATGCCATCCCTGATGTGTCAAAGTGGGTACTGAACATAATAAAACGAGGTTACTCGCTCTAATTTGCTTGCAGACCTCTGCACTTTCATGGCGTGAGACACCTGAACACGGGCCTCATGAGACGGCCATTCAGGATGTTAACAGTAGGCCTGTCGCGATAATTAAATAACCGTCTGATCGCGGTTATTTGATCTAACCGCGGTTGTATGAAACATTATTACAGAATTTTATAGGACTACGGCACAAAGGGGAGTTATAAACCAAAAGAAATAGACAAGCACCAATTAAGTTTTCACACACTATATTCAAAGTCATCTGAAGCCATCCCATTCTCCGTTCAGCATTCAAACAATGTGTCCCGTTCTGTTATGACCGTCAGCAAGGTAAAGCTCACTCCAAGATGATATATTCCTATTATAATACTTGATATGTAGATAAAGAGTTGTGGATTTGCATAACATGACTTTATCTTATTGGAGTTTATTGCTGTTTCTAAAACTATGTTGAACTACCGGGTGTCTATGAGATCACACAACACCAGGACTATGAATTTACATCAAACACACAATAACTGGAATTTAAAACTTTGGAGAAACAAATGATCGATAAACTGTTGGACAGATATACACTAGGATTTGTGCGCTCAACATTTCTTGTCTTTGTGCCGTAAACTTTTCAATGCGCACTTGCGCAGCGCTGCGCACTGTGACTCTTTGTTGCTTTATGCACATCATTCTGCACCCATGATGCGCATAAGCGGTTTGTGCCGCTCTGTTTTGAAGCGTTTCATATTATCACGCTTTTACGCACTGGAAGAATATTAAAAGCCTATCTTGTTCTGTCGTATCTATCATATCTTGTTGCCCCATTAAAAAGTTGCACAATATATATATATGCCTTAATCAATATTTATCCAATATTCTTTTCGAAGAACAGGGATGCGCTGGCCTACGAATGGCCCAGCCTTCCCCTCTACGCGGTTTTGATGCTCTCTCAGGCCATCAAATGGATCAGGGAAAGCAAGTGTGCAGTTCTCCTAGTAGCCCCTCTCTGGCGGACCCAAACATGACTCCCCGAGTTGATGCAGCTGCTCACAGCAGCCCCTTGGCAAATACCCCTAAGGAAAGACCTCCTCACTCAGGCGAACAGGGCAGTCTGGCACCCCCGTCCCAACTTGTGGGCCCTCCACGTATGGCCCCTCAACTGGTACCAAGAGGCCTCCCAGAAAGAGTCTTAAACACTATTACTGAGGCTAGAGCTTCGTCCATGAGACGCCTCTATGCCCTCAAATGATCCGTGTTCAACAGCTGGTGCTCAGCTCAGAACCAAGACCTCTTTTCATGTGAAGTACCACTGGTACTTTCCTTTTTACAAGAGCTACTGGACGCGGGCTGTACCCCCTCCACGCTCAAAGTATATGTGGCGGCGATAGCAGCCTTCCATGCTCCTGTGGCCGGCCAATCGCTAGGAAGAAACGACTTAGTCATCCACTTCCTCAAAGGGACCAGGAGGCTAAACCCGCCTCAGAGTCTATATAGAGCGCTCTGCCCAATTCAGACAGTCAGAACAGCTCTTCGTATGATTCGGTGGCCACACCAAAGGGCTTCCGGTCACAAAGCAGAGATTATCACGCTTGAGAGTTGACACTATTTCTTTGGCTTACAGCGTCAGAGCACACTCCACGAGAGGCATGGCCTCTTCATGGGCATGGTCCAGTGGTGTTCCCATTGATGACATTTGTGCAGCAGCCGGCTGGTCCGCACCGTCCACATTTGTTAGGTTTTACAATTTGGAAGTACCTGCACTGCAGGCACAAGTCCTATCTGTCTAAGTGAGTGTTGGACTCTAAGGAGCCAAACCCACTAGATACTCTTTCTGTGAGCCCCGACCTTTGTTCACAGTCGCAGTTCTACTCTAATGCCTCAGGTCTTACTGCCTCAGGCTGGGGTTCAGAGCGAAGTCAAGTCAAGTCAACTTTATTTATATAGCGCTTTTTACAATGCCGATTGTTTCAAAGCAGCTTCACATTGTTAAACAGGAAAATAATGCCACAGAATTTGATTCGGCTTTACAGCCGCTCTGGAGAAAACGGTGATGTCATCCAGCTCATTTCAATTGTCATATAGCGACAATATGGGCAGATCAGTAATTTAGTTGATATAGTTAATTTAGTTAACCAAAACTCCATCAGGTAGCATAATGGAGAAAAATAAACCTTGGGAGAAACCAGGCTCAGTCAGGGTGCCAGTTCTCCTCTGGCCAATTAACAAACAGTGTATGATTATTATTTTGGCAACCTTACAGGTCAGAAGTCATATTAGATCGGAATATTCGAAAGATCGGAGGCATCATGCCGGAGACGGGTTTATTGATGACGTGTCGATTAAACAATTATTAAATAGGAATATTTGAAATATCGGAGTCATCACGCCGAAAACGGATGCATTGAGGATGCCATGTCGATGAGGCAATTTCAGAGGGGAGACTAATTGGCATGGTCTCTGCAGACACTTCAGGGATGCGTTGGTCCTGTCTGGGTGCAGGTCTACCATCTGATCTGGATATGGCCCGGATCCGGCTGACTGCAGTAAACCTCGGGATAAACAGAGAGACTAACATTAGCGTAGATGCCATTCTTTTTATGATGTAACGAGTAAACCAGGTGTTATGGGAAGTGTTCCTGGTTCCAGCTGACCTAGTTAACGCAGCCTAACAATCATTTAATTAATTTGAATAATATAAATAAAAAATATTTTATGTGTATGCCATAGTAAAGAGATGCGTTTTTAGTCTAGATTTAAAATGACAGAGTGTGTCTGGTTCCCGAACAATGCTAGGAAGACTGTTCCAAAGTTTAGGTGCTAAATAGGAAAAGGATCGACCGCCTGCAGTTGATTTTGATATTCTAGGTATTATCAACTGGCCAGAATTTTGAGACCGCAATAGACGTGATGGAGTATAATGCGTTAAGAGCTAGCTCAAGTACTGGGGAGCTAAACCATTTAGTGCTTTGTAAGTAATTAGCAAGATTTTAAAATGTATGCGATGTTTAATAGGGAGCCAGTGCAGTGTTGACAGAACCGGGCTAATATGGTCATACTTCCTGGTTCTAGTAAGAACTCGAGCTGCTGCGTTTTGGACCAGCTGCAGTTTATTTATTAAGCGAGCAGGGCAACCACCCAGTAGAGCATTACAATAATCTAGCCTTGAGGTCATGAACGCATGTACTAACTGTTCAGCATTTTGCAATGAAAGCATGTGCCGTAATTTAGATATATTTTTAAGATGGTAGAATGCAGTTTTACAGATGCTAGAAACGTGGCTTTCAAATGAAAGATTGGTATCAAAGAGCACACCCAGGTTCCTAACTGACTACGAGGGCTTGACAGAGCAGCCATCGAGTATTAGACAGAATATTACTTGGTTATTACTAGGTTATTACTTGTGGAGCTTTTTTATCCAATAATTAAAAATTCATTTTTTTCTGAATTAAGTTGCAGGAAATTACTAGTCATCCGCTATGCATTCCGTTAATCTTGTGAATTGGTAAGTTTCGTCAGGGCGTGAAGAAATATAGAGCTGAGTATCGTCAGCATAACAATGAAAACTAACGCCATGCTTCCTAATGATATCTCCCAGTGGTAGCATGTACAGAGTGAAAAGCAAAGGTCCTAGCGCTGAGCCCTGCGGTACTCCATACTGAACTGATCGGTGTGACATCTCTTCATTTACTGCTACAAACTGATAACGGTCAGATAAGTATGATTTAAACCATGCCAATGCAATTCCACTAATGCCAACATAATTTTCGAGTCTATTCAAAAGAATGTTGTGGTCGATAGTAGCGAATGCAGCGCTAAGATCGAGTAACACTAAAAGAGATATACAACCACGATCGGATGATAAGAGTAAATCATTTGTAACTTTAATGAGAGCAGTCTCAGTACTATGATACGGTCTAAATCCTGACTGGAAATCCTCACAGATACCATTTCTTTCTAAAAAGGAGCATAATTGTGAGGATACTGCCTTTTCTAGTATTTTTAACAGAAAGGGTAGATTTGAGATTGGCCTGTAATTGACTAATTCTGTAGGATCACATTGCGTTTTTTTAATAAGTGGTTTAATAATAGCCAACTTAAAAGTTTTCGGTACATATCCTAATGACAAAGATGAATTAATGATATTAAGAAGAGGATCTATGACCTCTGGAAGCATCTCTTTTAATAGCCTAGTCGGTATAGGGTCGAGCATACATGTTGTTGATTTTGATGATTTAACAAGTTTAGCCAATTCTTCTTCTCCTATAGCAGTGAATGAGTGTAATTTTTCCTCAGTGACACTACAATGCACTGTCTGATGTGATACTGTAATAGACGGCTGCATGGTTATAATTTTTTTCCTAATATTATCAATCTTACAAGTAAAGAAGTTCATAAAGTCATTACTGCTGTGCTGTTGGCAGACATCAGAAGTTGAAGCTTTATCTTCGGTTAATTTAGCCACTGTATCGAATAAATACCTAGGGTTGTGTTTGTTTTCTTTTAAGAGAGTCGAGAAATAAGCAGATCTAGCAGTTTTTACGGCCTTTCTGTATGCAATCATGCTCTTTCCACGAAATGTGAAAAACTTCCAGCTGTGCTCCAATTTTATGGCTGCTGTTTTAAGGGCCCGGGTGTGCTCGTTGTACCACGGCGTTGGACTATTTTTTGTTATCTTCTTTAAGCGCCGGGGAGCAACTGTGTCTAAAGTGCTGGAAAAGAGAAAGTCAATAGTTTCTGTTGCAACATCGAGTTCCTCTAGGCTATCTGGGATGCTAAGGAGATGAAACTGATGAGGAAGATTATTTACAAAGCAATCTTTAGTTGCAGCAGTGATAGTCCTGCCATATTTAAAGCAAGGGGACGGCTTTGCAGCCTTAGCTAAATTAAGTATACATGATACTAGGTAATGATCTGAGATGTCATCGCTCTGCTGCAGAATTTTAACGGTATCAACATTTATTCCATGTGACAATATTAGGTCTAAAGTATGATTACGGCAATGAGTGGGTCCTGACACGTGTTGCCTAACTCCAATAGAGTTTAGAATGTCTCTAAATGCCAATCCCAGTGCGTCTTTTTCATTGTCTACATGGATATTAAAATCACCAACAATTAGTACTTTATCTGCAGCCAGTACTAACTCTGATAGAAAATCAGCAAATTCTTTGGTAAAGTCTGTATGGTGCCCTGGGGGCCTGTATACAGTAGCCAACACAAATGTCAAACGGGATTTATCAATTTCACTACATAACCTTACATAAAGCACCAAAACTTCAAAGGAATTATATTTGAAACTAGACTTCTGAGTAATACTGAAGATATTATTATAAATTACAGCAACACCTCCCCCTTTACCTTTCAGACGCAGCTCGTGTTTATAACAATCTTGTGGGGTAGACTCATTTAAAGTAATGTAATCGTCAGGTTTTAGCCAGGTTTCTGTCAAACACAGCACATCTAGATTATTATCTGTAATCATATCATTAACAATAAGCGTTTTTGAGGTAAGGGATCAAATATTAAGCAGCCCGAGCATTATCATTTGTTCATCTGTATTATATCTGTTGTTTATTTGTTGGACATCAATTAAATTTTTACCGTTCAATGGTTTTGATGTTTTTTTGTATTTACTAATTCATGGAACAGACACAGTCTCTATTTGATAATATCTAGGTGAAAGAGTCTCTATGTGTTGGGATTTATCTGACTTCTGTGACGTGAGACAGCTAGACAGTTGGGTAAGCCAGTCCGTCTGCTTCCTGACTTGGGCCCTAGTTAGTCAAGGTTTAGCTCTAAGACTATGTGCCAAATTACTAGATAGAAGAGCGGCACCACCCCAGGAAGGATGGATGCCATCTTTTTTCAACAGGTCAGGTCTGCCCCAAAAGCTTTTCCAATTGTCTATGAACCCTATGTTATTTTGCGGACATCACTTAGACAACCAGCCATTGAGTGATGTGCAGCCATTCAACACTTATAGCTCTGCACTATGTTGGCTGTGCAGCTGCACTGCATTTTAAAATAAAGGCTTCAATGTTTTCGATAATATTTTCCCATAGCGTCTAGCAAGACGCAATACTTGTTCCCGTTATTCTCAGGGAACCGAGGTTACATAAGTAACCGAGTACGTTTTCCATGCTGCTTCCTTTATGCTGGCTATTTCCTGTTTCCTGTCATGTGATCAGTCATATGACAGGCAGATCTAGTAACATTTAAAGACATACACAGATTAAAACAGATAAGAGGAATAAAATGGACTAAAATGACAAAGACAACATGTGAACCTATTAAAACTAATATACAAGTACTGTGGGTTTGGGCCGAATTCCGAGCTCAAAGCCCTCCCCCCGGACAGCACGCCAAATACACATTTAAATTTACTCTCTATAAATTATATATGTAAGTGTGAACTTGTGAAGGGGAATACAATGTTTGATAAGAGCAACTGAGAAAATCCCTCAATTTACTGCCAAAGACTTGCAGGATGACCTGATGAAAGGAGGAAAAAAAAATTCAATAGAGTATAAGAAGAACACTAAACAATCTTCATGTTGGGATATCTTGCCAAATGCCACTCTTGACTAAGAAGAACATAAAAGGCTGACTTGAATATGCTAGCATTTATTTGGATAGACCTGTGGAGTTCTGGAAGAATGTTTTATGGAGTGACATGACCACACTGGAACTTTTGTACCCATGGATCAGCGGTATGTCTGGTGCAAAAAAGGCAAAGAACAGAAGAACACCATCTCCATGGTCAAACACAAAAGGCGGTCCAGTCTTGTTATGGGGGTGCTTTGCTGTTACAGGAAGTGAAAATCTTGACTGTATGAAGGACATCATGAATTCTTTAAAGTATCAAGCCATTTTGGCAGAGATGGTGATGCCTTCGGTGCAGAGACTGAAGCTTGAGGATCAATGGACTTTCCTGAAGGACAGCCATCCCAAAGTATACATCCAAATCTATTTAAGCTTGGTTCAGGAATAAGTCGTAGAATGTTCTTGAGTGGCCTGTACAGTCTTCAGATTTAAATCTCATTTAAAATATTTGGTGGAATTTGATGAAAGCAGTGGTAATGTGAAAATCAAAGATTATCAGTGACCTGGAAGCTTTTTCAAGCGAGGAATGGGCCAAGATTGCAGTTGAGAGGTGACAGAAGCTTCTAAGCACTTACAGGCAGTGTTTATTGGAGGTTTTTAAGAATAAAAGATTTCGCAAAAAATGTGACTTTTGGAGGTTGAATAGTTTTGAACATGAATGTTTAGAGCCAATTAGATTTTTTTCATTTCTCATCAACTTTACGTTCTGAGAATCACTCAAATGTGTATGAATTCTATAATAGTTTACTAATGCCTTTGTTTAATTGTCTTCATAAAATTTTGTTCTTGGCAGCAAAATGTCTTGCAGGTCAAGGGGGTTGAATAATTTCGATTGCAACTGTAGTCTGACTTGCAACATCTTTAGGAGACAATGACATAAGAAATGCTAGCAATACAAAGTTTCAAACATTGCCCAGGAAAGTACAAGCTAGAACAAGGAGGGAAATAAGAAATAGTGCTATGCCTTTCTGTAATGAGAGATGAGGAGAAACAAATATGATGATTTAGTTAAAACATTAACACTTGAGTGATCATGTGTATTTATTATTATGATTATTGTTATTATAAGGACAGATCATCTGCTGGCCAGGCATGAGACACACAGAGAGACTCGGATCTTCCAGATGTTCGTGTGCTTCAAGCTGCCCAAAACAACAGCTGTATGAAAGCCTCCTCACGCCCTCACTGATGCTGATTTCATTAAAGTCTCTTTCAGACTGTTCAGACTGAACACCCAGAGGACGCGTTTGGGCTTTTATCAACTTTTACACTTAAAATATCCATAAAATTTACACGCGGCTTTTCCCCGTGGCTGATGCTCGCCTAGGGTTTGATCTGATCGCAGCAAAATAAACATTTCCTCTTCGCGTGTTGTAGTCTTTAAGGAAAGCTCAGAACCTCTGCTTTGTGTTCACTTTGATTTGACTGCGCCAAACTATTTTACCGCTTCAGTTTTGCCCCAAATGTAAGAGAAGAAAACACACGCGTGAGGGGCTCGTGGACGCGCACAGACACAGAGCAGTCAGATTGAGTCTATACGGTTCTCATGTGTTATTTAAGAGCAGCGCCGCGCGAGCCCTATTCATTGCTGAAACCATAACAGCGTTAGAAAGACTTTAAATCAGAGAGAGATGGCAGAAACCGCCACAGTCCCGGCCAAAGCGCCCAAGAAGAAGTCAGCTGCGAAAGCCAAGAAAGCAGGTCCAGGCGTCGGTGAGCTCATCGTCAAGACTTGTGTCCGCATCGAAGGAGAGGAGCGGCGTGTCCCTCGCCGCCCTGAAGAAAGCTCTCGCTGCCAGCGGCTACGACGTGGAAAAGAACAACTCCCGCGTCAAGATCGCCATTAAGAGCCTGGTGACTAGAGGCACCCTGGTACAGGTCAAAGGGACCGGCGCCTCGGGCTCATTCAAGCTCAACAAGCAGCAAGCCGAGACCAAGAAGAAACCAGCCAAGAAAGCGGCTCCTAAAGTGAAGAAGCCCGCGGCCAAGAAACCCGCCGCTGCAAAGAAGCCCAAGAGCGCAACGGCAAAGAAGCCCGCCGCCAAGAAATCGCCCAAGAAGGCCAAGAAACCCGCCGCCACAGCCGCTAAGAAGGCGACGAAGAGCCCCAAGAAGACAAAGAAGCCGGCAGCCGCTAAGAAATCAGCCAAGAGCCCCAAAAAGGCCAAAGCGGCTAAACCCAAGACGGCAAAGCCTAAAACCGCCAAGCTTAAAAAGGCAGCTCCCAAAAAGAAATAAACGTCCATTATTTGTTCCTCAACGGCTCTTTTCAGAGCCACCCACTAAATCTGAATAAAGAGCACAACTAATTTACTTTTATTTTATAGATATTTACAGATTATAGCTATTTATGACTTGACCACTAACACTCATGCAACCTAAACATACAATGTAAAATGCTTAATTTGTTATCTACAGTAAGTGACCAGGTCTTGATTCAGAGCTTATGAGGGTTCAGGCAGTGATCACAGTACAGACAGAATATACACACACAACACTGATGGAGAATTGTGACAATACAAACAACCCCACATACAATAAAGGCAGTGATAAAACTACAATATTACAAGAGGAATATAATAATGTACAGTATCAAAGCTCAATGTGCACAGAATATACAGTGTGTGAAAGGTGTAACACTTTTGGTAGGAACAGCTTATAATATCCATATTCCATGTTATAAAAACATTGATATTGAAATGCTTGTTTAAATGCGTGTTTCACCATTTTAGTTAAAAAATTTTTACACATTTAACTGTGCGCGCACAGAAAGACCACATCGTTAAACAATATTTAGGAATATGACGTGTGTAATGCATTTATATGCATTTTCTATCACAAATATTTCAATAGTTTAATTCCTCTATCTTGGTCACAAATACTTTAATAATCAAAAAAGGGGGGTTGGGCTTTAGGGGGAAATTCAGTGATTGGTTGAAATCTTATCAGACTCTAAACCAATGGGCAACTGGCACTCTCGTTTAAAGACAATATGTGGAAACACACATTTTCATTCTGTTTACTTTAACTGTTAAGGTTGTGGTAACTGAACTAAAAATGAGCGGCAGAGGCAAAACCGGTGGCAAAGCCAGAGCAAAAGCTAAGACTCGCTCCTCCAGGGCGGGACTGCAGTTCCCCGTCGGCCGTGTTCACAGGCTTCTCCGCAAAGGCAACTACGCTCAGCGCGTCGGTGCTCCTGTTTATCTGGCGGCTGTGCTCGAGTATCTTACCGCTGAGATCCTGGAGTTGGCTGGAAACGCCGCTCGGGACAACAAGAAGACCCGCATCATCCCCCGTCACCTGCAACTGGCGGTGCGCAACGACGAGGAGCTGAACAAACTTCTGGGCGGAGTGACCATCGCTCAGGGCGGCGTGCTGCCCAACATCCAGGCCGTGCTGCTGCCCAAGAAGACCGAGAAGCCCGCCAAAGCCAAATAAACTGACTCCGTGAAGAGAGTGAAAACTCAAAGGTTCTTTTAAGAGCCATCCACTTTTTCTGACAGCGAGCACATTATTTTATATCACCATAAACGGTACAGTGTCTTGATTAGAAAATTACCATCAAAACAAAATGTACGACTGCTGCTGCATATGGACAAACACGAGAACAAAGTGTATGCATAAAAATAATCCTAAAAGAGTTTTCTTGTTTGGTCTCAGTGCTTTTATACAGATGGTAAAGTGATTTTCTTCTAATCCGAGATCTGCACAGCGATTAGGAAATATTTCATGATAAATAAATACAACAATGTAAGTTGTGTGAAGCCTATGTTCCAACGAACAAAGATAATTCAACACTTTGAGCGGGAAACCCTCCGCTTGTTTGAAAAAGGAAACGCGCAATCATTGGCTAGCGGTCATAAGTGCACGTCACACACTAGCCAATCACAAGCCTCTGCACCCTCGACACTATGAGCTAATGCCGGTTCAATGCTTTAAATGAGGCGTGTAGCATAAAAGCTGCATTTCCAGCACCAGTAGGACAGAGAGAAGTAACTACAGTTATGGCAAGAACCAAGCAGACCGCCCGTAAATCCACCGGTGGCAAAGCCCCGAGGAAGCAGCTCGCAACTAAAGCCGCCCGTAAGAGCGCTCCGGCCACCGGCGGCGTCAAGAAGCCTCATCGCTACAGGCCCGGGACCGTGGCTCTACGAGAGATCCGCCGTTATCAGAAGTCCACCGAGCTGCTGATCCGCAAACTGCCCTTCCAGCGTCTGGTGAGAGAAATCGCTCAGGACTTCAAGACGGATCTGCGCTTCCAGAGCTCCGCTGTCATGGCCTTGCAGGAGGCCAGCGAGGCTTATTTGGTCGGTCTGTTTGAGGACACCAACCTGTGCGCCATCCACGCCAAGAGGGTCACCATCATGCCCAAAGATATTCAGCTGGCCCGCCGCATCCGCGGAGAGCGCGCCTAAACCCGCATCAGCTGCTTCAAACACAAAGGCTCTTTTAAGAGCCACCAAAACTACACAGAACGAGACCATTTCCAGTTTAACGCTTAATATGAGTAGAAAGTTGCGTTTCATTATCGCTATCTGGGACTTAGTTATGAATTGCCTTTACTGTTTGGGGAAATAAAGGAACATGTACTGTTTTTATGTTTCAATATGTATCGCATAAATACAGAATTACATTTGTGTTTTAATTAAAGGTTTGTGTAGGTAGCAAATTTATAGTGTATATTTACACTTTTTAATATCTATATTATTATATACTATGTTTGAGATGTGATATTAGTTGCCCTGTTGAAGTACAAAAGTCTTCTCGTTGCAAGAAATCAGTCAACTCAGCGAGTTCCAGATGGTTTTATACAGTTTTTAACCCATGACCTTGTATCCAGGTGTTTGAGACTTTTTACCTTCTAACAGTGTAGGCAAAAATATATGCTTCTTTCAATCTCTTAAATTTGCTCATCCAGAGTTGATCAAATCTTCAGCTACTCCCTAATAATGGCATGGTCTGTTTTGAA
Source organism: Rhinogobio ventralis (assembly GCA_039654625.1). Taxonomy (NCBI): domain Eukaryota; kingdom Metazoa; phylum Chordata; class Actinopteri; order Cypriniformes; family Gobionidae; genus Rhinogobio; species Rhinogobio ventralis. The sequence goes on from CM077216.1 coordinate 26,321,703, forward strand.
ACCGTTGACATGTTTATCACATGTTGAAGGCCAAAGAAGAGATTACTCTTATAGTGCAAGTTCAGCTAAAGGGAGACATACAGTGTAAATCACTGAGGCCTGAAATCATTTAAATTATGCAAATATATCTGACGTGTCTAATAAAAATATGCTATACTGTCCATCTAGACTAGCACATTTCATTATCATTCAGCATCTCTGTATATGATATGATGATCTTATAATACTGTCTTTGTCAAACGAATCTTATAAAACTTTGTTTTTAATATTAAACAAAGGACAGGCTTTTTATTTTAATGGCACACTTAAGGTGCATTTCCGCAACCTTTGGAGTATGTAGCATGACAAATTAGAACAACTAATGATTAAATATACATTTATATACTTTACTGTGACATTAAGTCCTATTTATTAAACCTATTGCTTTCAAATAGTTGATAATTGCATAATATACTTTATACTGTGCTGAGGCATTCTTTAGTCTTATGTGTCATACATTCAATATAAATAATAAAACCTAATTCTTCTATTTGTCAAATTTGTTCTCTTTCATATGCTACACAATTTAATAGCATATGTTCCAGTCTCTGGTAAACCACATTTATAGCAATTGTCGGATTCATGTTTGCCAGTAATAAATAGTGAATGATTAAGAGCTGTGTGACCAATACAGAGTCTAGATATTATTTTGCCCTACTTCCAAAGTTTTTCCGTACATTTCCAATTTGTTTTGGAATATTGTAGCCTATAGATGACGACCTTTTACCTCCCCATCCCACATCTTTTGCCATTTCTTAATCATAGCCCCTCTAATTATTCCTTTCATTTCTGCTTAATGATATGTTCATATCTATGTTGGTGTTTTAGTGCCTTCTTGGCCATTTGATCAGCTTCCTCATTCAGCATCCCTCTATTCCAACATGTGCCGGTACCCACAGGAATGATATACTTAATCTATATTAGTGAATTTTGAACATGCTTTGTAGAATATCTTGTTTATATATGTTCATATATGTCCTGTCTAGATGTAGACTTACCACTTAATAAAACAGAATATGGGTCTGAGCAAATGACTGTTCTTAACGGCTGAATTTCCTCCACCCAATGAAGAGCCATCAGAATGGCTATCATTTCTGCTGAGTAAACTGATAAATGGTTACCTGTCCTTTTAGCAATTCTAATTTTAAAATGGGGAATGCAAACTGAAGCTGCTGTATACTGAATCACGGTCTTTTGATCCATCTGTAAATATTTAAATTTCCTGACTATAATTTTGATCCATGTATATTTGTACAATCTCATTCTTAGGAACATATCCATTTTGTTATTAATTTCTCCCAAAATTTGATGGTCTACTATAGGCATTGGAAATAACCACGGAGGTATTGTAGAAATTGCTACTGTAGGACTTACATCTATTCTTGTCATTCCTACATCTTCAGCCTCTTTTTGTACAGTCCATCCGAAACGTATTATTTGACTTATGTTCCCACGTCATTACTGCAAGTTGAATGATTCTGACTGGCTAAGAGAAAATAGACAGTCATGGTAAATTTCCACACATTGTCAGTTAATCAGGTTCACGTGTCCATAGATCACTTGTTGACGTCTTCACCTCGGAATTAGGCACGTAGTGACCTTCCAGGTGCCAGCTTGCCCAGAACAACATACTGTCACTCTCTCTAGGATGCCCGTTGTACAACTTCAATACTGATCTGTAACACAGAATTCTAGCGCACATACACAGATACACAGTCTCTCCCTCTCCAAGGTTGGAGTTGGTTGAGGTCCCGTTCGGACCAGAAAGTTTCCCAAAACATACTGATAATGTGTTTTCTCTCAGTGAGAGGTACAGACAATAGTACAGGCAATATTCATCTTGTTTCTTTAGTGTTTCAGTAAAAGGAAATATAAAATGAATTAAATATAATAAAAATGAAAGACAAATCTATATTTCATCTCTGGAAGCCGGGCTAAGTAAGCAAGCACTGATTCTGCACTCCTGGCATGTTAGGGATGTGTGATACCTCAAAAATCCAAACACACAACAAGTTCTGCCATCAAGTGTTTAGCGACACATCACACATCCCTAGGCCAGACCCTCAGTCACTCCTCAGAGACCAAATACACACTTCAAGAAACAATCATTGGTCCTATTGATTTAGTAATATCATAACTGGAATGAATCATTAGAAATCATCATAATAATATAGGAGGATAAATATTGATTAAGGCTTTTATTATGAATTTAATTCAGATATATATAGGTATATTGAAGCGGCAGTGGATTTCAGAATCCAACCTTTCACTTCCATAAAGTTCCATCATTAGCATACGTCCATTTTCTTATTCCTGGTCCAATTTGAGAGAATATATCATTAATCATTATATTGAAAAGTATTTAGCTGCATACACTTCCTCCATTTTCTATTAAATGGCATTTTGAATAAGAAGAACTCTAACTTGTATAATTCGGTCAGACAAAAAAACAATTGTACATTCTGCCCCTAATGCCCAATCTGTCTAATTTAATTTAAAGAGCTTCTTTCCATAGCATGTTGTATGCCTTTCCGATGTCAAAGACAACTCCCACTATTAACTCTTAATTTATTTGTGCCTTTCTGATATCATCTTCCAAACAAAGAACTGCATCCAGAGTGTTTCACCCTTTCCTAAAACCACTTTGATAAGTCCTTTACTCTGCACACAAGTCAGCCTATTCATGACCATACGTTCCATTCATTTACACATATTTGATTTTAGAGCAATGGGTTGATAGTTGGATTTTATGAGTGATCCTTCCCTGGCTTAGAAACTGGAACAACAATTATATCTAATAATATATATTATTAAAAAAGGGACACAATAACACTTAATGATGCATCTGATAAATGCTTAATCGTTTCATTACATATCTCATCTTTTCCTGCAACTCCAGCAAGAGCCTTTTTAATTCATACAATGTAAACTTCACATCCAATGTACAACCTCTTTGTATTTTAATATATGGATTATCTTTTATTAAACCTTCTCTGCATCTTCTCATTTCATCAGAAATATTGCTGTTACTGTACACTTTAATAAAGGCTTGTGCCATCACCTCTGCTTTTTCAGTATCCATTATTATTAGTCTTTCTGCACTTATTACAATCGTTATGTTCAAACAACGGGCCTCGTTGGATCATGATTAGGGTTAAATCACATTGTGTTGTGCTCAAACTATATAGAGGGGAGGGACGTGTTGTGCCGTGTGACGCGGCGCTGGTTTCTGTCAGGTCCTGTAAGCAAATGTAAAATGCCTCCCTTTAACTCTCCTTACCTATTCGTTGTCAATTTGGGTGAGCTTTTGTGTTTAACATGTCGGGAAGAGGCAAAGGCGGTAAAGGACTCGGTAAAGGAGGCGCTAAGCGTCACCGTAAAGTGTTGCGCGATAACATCCAGGGAATCACCAAACCCGCCATCCGTCGTCTGGCTCGCCGCGGCGGTGTCAAGCGCATCTCCGGTCTGATCTACGAGGAGACCCGCGGAGTGTTGAAGGTGTTTCTGGAGAACGTTATCCGCGATGCCGTGACCTACACCGAGCACGCCAAGAGGAAGACCGTCACCGCCATGGATGTTGTGTACGCGCTGAAGCGACAGGGACGCACTCTGTACGGCTTCGGAGGTTAAACGCCTGAGATCAAGAGAAACCACAAACCCAACGGCTCTTTTAAGAGCCACACACATTGCCTTAGAAAGGGTCATGTTTCAGCCATCTCAATTATACAATAAAGTGTAAAACTATTATTTTGGATTGAGAACGCGCTCCTAAACAACATTTTACAGTAGTGTATTGATACGATCAGTATCTTTTCTTTAGATGATAGCCAAAATATATTTGTTTAAATGGCATGCGGAGACCTTTTGTGTTACACAATGTCTAGCAATCTAACCAATGTGTTTTACAAAATCAAAAACATAAAAGACAATGGGGCAACTTTAGAAGTGAAAATGCAGAAAATGAAAAATAAAATTACTCAAACAGGATTTTATTTACTATTCCTGTAGTTTAAACGGTTCAACACCAGTTTGATGAATCAATGAAATTCCTAGCAAAATGGTTTAAAAGGGTCTGATCATTATTGGTCTCAGTGGGTTTATAAATGGTTTTAAAATCACACAACATGTGTCTAGAACAGCTAGCTTATGTTATGAAACTAATAATAATAAAAAAGAGCGAGCGGAAATTAAACAAATGAAACGGTTTTGGGGCGTCTCTGTCGAACTTTTGGCGGTAGGCGGGGCTATCATTTAACCGCCTGTGATTGGCCCTCGGTCCTCTTGTGATGCTAGGCGTTGTCTAATGAAATACGAGTTTATGGGTTTGGCCTATGAAAACAGGCAATCAGAAGTTCCCCTATCGCTTTGTAAATTAGCATATGGCGGTGAATAAATGCCTCTGTATCGCTCTTGAATTCATATTGATTGATCGTCAGCATCATGCCTGAACCAGCAAAGTCCGCGCCTAAGAAGGGCTCAAAGAAGGCCGTCACTAAGACCGCCGGTAAGGGAGGAAAGAAGCGCAAGAGGTCCAGGAAGGAGAGCTACGCTATTTATGTGTACAAAGTCTTGAAGCAGGTTCATCCTGACACCGGCATCTCTTCCAAGGCAATGGGCATCATGAACTCTTTCGTCAACGACATCTTCGAGCGCATCGGCGGTGAGGCGTCTCGTCTGGCGCACTACAACAAGCGCTCCACCATCACTTCCAGAGAGATCCAGACCGCCGTGCGTCTGCTGCTGCCCGGAGAGCTGGCCAAACACGCCGTGTCCGAGGGCACAAAGGCCGTCACTAAGTATACTAGCTCCAAGTGAAGTGAGATCTGAAGATTTCTACCACAAAGGCTCTTTTAAGAGCCACCCACATTCTCGTATAAAGAGCTATAAAATGTTTGTAAGCTGAATTAATAGTTTTTGTTGTGGCATTGCTGTTCTTTTAGTAAAGTGCTTTTCATTATGAATCGAGCACTTATAAAATAACAGCTTTTTTTATTTCTTACAATTTTACAAGTAATGGCCAAAGTAAACTCTTAATTCAAAACTAATTGGTTTTGTAAAGTAACTACACCACCATTAAATGATTAGCTACAAACAAAAAATATAAAACACTACTATCTTGTGTCATTTGCTTCCGTGTGTAACCGAGGCCAGCTAGTAGTGAGTGAACCTCACTCCTCTGATCTCAAGACACACTCTAGCGACTGATGCTTGAGGTTGCAGCCTTTAGTCTCCTTGTTAGAGAATCTGACTCTCATGCTGGTGGACCTGAGTTCGAGTCCCGAGTGGGCGGGTCGAACAGGAGGGGTTACACGTGTGATTCAGTTTAATAACTGAACTGACTTGAGCTGTACAATGACACTATTGGCTACTTTACATCATAATTGGAATATTGCTATTGTAAAACTGCTTTGAAAAAATCTGTATTGTGTAAAGCGCTATATAAACAGAAATGACTTACAATTTGAAATTGATATTTGTTGTTTCTCAGTGATCAAATTAGGTATAAGTGTTTCACACATGAAACAAGAACTGTTAGTATTGAATGATGTATCTAAAGAGAGCTGTGTTTAGCATTTTGCAAAAAGTATGTTTTACAACTGAGTGTAAAGCATGTAATGTGCGTGTAGATTTTCAGATTAGGTCTAAGTGAATGGTTTCACTGAGTGGCCTCAAGTACCACTTTTAGTGTAAGCAATTTTACAAAAACTGTAAAAGAAGCAATTGAAAGAGATGCATCTGAAATGGAAACTTATACCTTTGATTCGGAAACACTCTCTTCCTTTATAAGATTATAAGATAACTATGCAATGCGTATTAAATGTGTTACTTTCAATTAATTATCTGCTTTGGGGCAGGACGATATAAACAAAATCTTAAATTCTCTCACATCTGTAGTGAAACATCTCAACAACGCTTGTCACACCAAATTTCTAATGTGATAGAATTTTTTGTTTATCATAACTAACATTTATTTTTCTTGCAGGATATACATTTATATGCTTTTGAAGATGAAATGTCCCTAACATTTGAGTCAAAGTGTGAATCATGTCAGAATATAACAAAAGGGGAAAACGATACTAGACAGTTGTCTAAATATATAAACTCATGACTTTGAGTAACAAAGTGAAGTATTCAAAAAATCCAGATTTATTTTTGCCTAACAAAAGGGTTTGCTGAATTATACAAATGAAGAACCAATCATATTGTAGGAAAATGATGTAATGAATCATGTCATGTTTGCTATGCTCCTATTCTATAAAAACTGTGATACTTTTTGCTGGTGGGATTTTCTCTGAAATTGGTCTGAGATCCTCCCGGTCGTGATTAAAGCATATTCAAAGGCATTGTCTGGAGTCTGTCTAATTATTTTTAGTGGAACATTAGAGATCTTATTCCCAAGTGATAGCATTACGTTGGCTCGCCCCGTATGAACACTATTTAAACATTTAACCCTTGTGCATCAATTAAAAAAAGTTACACGTAGGTCCATAGTGGACAAAAATGACTGTCATAAAAAATGTTAAGCTTGGGAGTCTCATTTTAAAGAAGACCCTAGACAGATTGTTGTTGAAGTAAAAAAGGTTTAAAAAGTGAAACAAAAAAAAAGTTATAGAGGTTTAAGTTTATGAAAATTATTTATGAACATTATTTTATATTAAATATATATTTTATGAAACATGTTGAACTCTTAAACGGCTAGAAAATCAAATCTAAACAAGTTGTGTTCTAAATTTGAGGTTGATATTTTGAAAATGAGCTTTCAGTAACATTTTGTTTGGGCGCAGTGGCAAATTTTCCCCATTGGATGCCAGCAAAGCTTCACTGGTGCACACAGCAGTTGGATTTGATATTTGCAGTAGAGTTTTTCTCTCTCAAATATTACAAGCGCACACACGCACACACAATTTTTTTATTACGCACATACAAACCACACTCTGACATCCATACCAACACACCCTCGCCGCCCTGAAGAAAGCTCTCGCTGCCAGCAGCTACGACATGGAGAAGAACAACTCCCGCGTCAAGATCGCCGTCAAGATCGCCATCAAGAGCCTGGTGACTAAAGGCACCCTTAACGCATTATACTCCATCACGTCTATTGCGGTCTCAAAACTCTGGCCAGTTGATAATACCTAGAATATCAAAATCAACTGCAGGCGGTCGATCCTTTTCCTATTTAGCACCCAAACTCTGGAACAGCCTTCCTAGCATTGTTCGGGAAGCAGACACACTCTGTCAGTTTAAATCTAGACTAAAAACGCATCTCTTTACTATGGCATACACATAAAACATTTTAATTTATATTTTATTCAAATTGTTAGGCTGCATTAACTAGGTCAGCCGGAACCGGGAACACTTCCCATAACACCTGTTGTACTCGTTACATCATAAGAGGAATGGCATCTACGCTAATGTTAGTCTCTCTGTTTATCCCGAGGTTTACTGCAGTCAGCCGGATCCGGGCCGTATCCAGATCAGATGGTGGACCAGCGCCCAGACATTACCAACGCATCCCTGAAGTGTCTGCAGAGACCGTGTCAATTAGTCTACCCTCTGAAATTGCTCATCGACATGGCATCCTCAATGGATCCATCTCCGGCGTGATGACTCGATTATTCCTATTTAATAATTGTTTAATTGACACGCCATCCTCAATAAACCCGGTGTGATGCCTCCGATCTTTCGAATAATCCAATCTAATATTACTTCTGACCTATAAGGCTGCCAAAATAATAAACATACACTGTTTGTTAATTGGCCAGAGGAGAACTGGCAGCCCGACTGAGCCTGGTTTCTCCCAAGGTTTATTTTTCTCCATTAGGACACCTGATGGAGTTTTGGTTCCTTGCCACTGTCGCCTCTGGCTTGCTCAGTTGGGGACACAAAATTTTCAAATAAATATCCAAATAAATTTAATTACTAAACTAAATTATATCAACTACATTACTTGAATATATATGATAATTGAAATGAGCTGATGACATCACCGTTTTCTCCAGAGCGGCTGTACAGCCGAATCAAATTCTGTTCATTATTTTCCTGTTTAACACTGTGAAGCTGCTTTGAAACGATCTGCATTGTAAAAAGCGCTATATAAATAAAGTTGACTTGACTTGACTTGACCCTGGTACAGGTCAAAGGGACCGGCGCCTCGGGCTCATGCAAGCAGCAAGCTGAGACCAAGAAGAAACCAGCCAAGAAAGCGGCTCCTAAAGCAGCCAAGAAACCCGCCGCTGCAAAGAAACACGCCGCTAAGAAAGCAGCCAAGAGCCCCAAAAAAGCCAAGGCGCCAAGCCTAAAAAGGGAGCTCCCAAAAGAAATAAATGTCCACTATTTGTTCCTCAACGGCTCTTTTAAGAGCCACCCACTAACTCTGAATAAAGAGCAAAAAATATTTCAATAGTTTAATTTCTTCTATCTTGGTCACAAATACTTAATATAATCAGAAAAGGGGGTTGGGTTTTGGAGGGAAGTTCAGTGATTGGTTGAAATCTAATCAGACTCTAAACCAATGGGTGACTGGCACTCTCCTTTAAAGGCAGTATGTGGAGACACACATTTTCATTCCGTTAACTAAAAGTAAGAAGATTGTTGTAGCTGATTTTAAAAATGAGCGGCAGAGGCAAAACCGGTGGCAAAGCCAGAGCGAAAGCTAAGACTCGCTCCTCCAGGGCGGGACTGCAGTTCCCCGTCGGCCGTGTTCACAGGCTTCTCCGCAAAGGCAACTACGCTCAGCGCGTCGGTGCCGGTGCTCCTGTTTATCTGGCGGCTGTGCTCGAGTATCTTACTGCTGAGATCCTGGAGTTGGCTGGAAATGCTGCTCGGAACAACATGAAGACCCGCATCATCCCCAGTCACCTGCAGCTGGCGGTGCGCAACGATGAGGAGCTGAACAAACTTCTGAGCGGAGTGACCTCTGAAATGCGGTCGAGACTCCATCTCGCAAGGGGTGGAGTCCCCGTGCCTCTGCCTCGATCTAATCCTCCACAGAGGGTTACTTCAGGCATAAGCGTGGGTGATCTGAGGATTGCGGTGAGCGCGCTTCCCCCAGGGACCCAACACCGGGGAACTCTCACCCCTCCCGCATTTTGCAGCCAGTAGAGCTGCCGTTGGAACGCGGTGGGCCACCCACGAGGTGTATACCATCCGTATCCTTCGGGGCTCCTCTTGATGATCAGATGTCCATCGCTGCATTGGAGGGAGGGTCAGAAGTTTCTGGAGATGAAGGGTTACACGCAGGTTCCTCCCATGGAACGGGCCGTTGCTATGCAACTGTGCCCTAACTCCAGGGGGAACCCGTGTCTCCTTTCCCGGGCCTGTAGGTACTCGTCCAATCTGATCGGAAAGGCCTACCAGGCTTGTGGGGATGCTGCCTCCTCCTTACACGCTATGGCGTTGTTGCAGGTCCATCAGGCCCAGGCACTGAAGACCTTGCACAAGGGTGGTCACGATCCCGCAGTTCTCCAGGAACTGAGAACCGCAACGGACCTCGCGCTTCGTGCGACGAAGGTTACGGCGCGGGCAGTGGGTCGTGCAATTCCCCCGTGTCCCAGACCGGCCTCTTCTGCGATGCGGTCCAGAACTTCGCCCAGCAGTTCACGGCCGCACAGAAGCAGACTGAGGCGATCAGTCACATCCTGCCACGGCGGACAGCTGCTGTCTCCACCCTGCCGCCGGCAGCGCCTCAGCCTGCTCGTCACCGAGGGCGGCCGCCTGAAAAGAGTGAACTAATTGTTAGTCATTTGGGCACAACAGTCTGAAAAATAACCACTGATGTTATATTTTTTTAAAAAAGTAAAGCAGATTTGAGAATTACTAATACAATAATTTTAAGTTCTCTTATGTGTAAACTGTAAATAAAATGCACTTGTAAATATCTGTTAATGTATTTATTCTCTTCAAAGAACTGAATGGTAGAGTTGACACCGATGTCAACTGTGTGCCAAATGAACAGACAATGCCCTTTTCGTCCTTGGACCCTAAGCCGACAGATGGACATGCCCACCTTGCACCTCCTCGTACACAACCCCACTCTACTGGATTATCTTTTACGAACACGCAGAACTCATGAGTCAGTCAGTTTGAGATTCCTTGTGAGAAGATGGCTGCTTCACTCTCACAAGCAATATTAAGAGGGCAGAGGGCTAAGCCTGCAGACAGGCGAGCAATGGTGAGAATTGTGTTGGCTGCCATGCAGAAACACTGTCCAAATCCCAACAGGGCTGCCTGTGTAGAGATAGCGAAAATGATTGTGTCAAAATATCCTTTGACCTTTGCAGACACAAATGAGGAAGGTCAACAGTTGGGAATAGGTTACTATTCACTTGTTAATCAACTTAAAACAAGAATTGAGCATGTTAACCGCAACAATGTAAGTGAGAGAATACGGAGACCAAGGACAACTACAGAACTTAGTGATGGCACTAACACCAAAACAGTGCGGAGCAAAGTAGACAGCTATGGCTGCACAAATTGGCAGCCGAAATGTCTCCCAGAAGGAGAGACAGTTGAATCCTTAGAAGACAGAAGAAAAAATATGGTCGCCATATTTCAGTCTGCTGGCCCCAGAGTTGCAGACATGCCAGATATTGACAATTTGATGAGTTTGACATACATCTATCAACGTCACATGATAAAAAGCTGCCCTCCCCCCAGTATAAATATGGTTGAAGAACAGTGGCCTTTCCTCTTTACAAAAAGGGGGCTCTGTGCCCATTTCAAAACTCTCACGGGTATTGATATCTGTGATCGAGTAGGACATGCTCTTCAAACCAAAGGGAAGAGGATCATAGATTTCTCCCAAAGACAGACTCAGAACAGAGACACTCAGTGTCTTCTGCGGGACATGGAGAATGACACGACCATGCAGCATAGCCGGACCAGCATAGCAGCATTACTTTTGATGAAGCACTTCTTTGAAAAAGAGGATTCCATCTTCATTTTGGCTGATGTAATTGGGCAATAGTATTGCAAATGACATCAAATGTTATTTTCAAGCTGCATTTTAAACGTGTTGTAATCATGTCTTTTTGTGTTTTAAAGATAACCACAACAAAGGCATCCATCGAGAAAGACATGAGCCTTCCAGCCATGCCAAGACTCATCATGCTTGGTAAGAGAAGATTTTGAGGAATGTTAGTGTACTTAAAGGGTTAGCCCATGATTTACTCACCCTCAAATCATCCTAGGTGTATATGACATTCTTCTTTCAGACAAATCTGAGTTATATTAAAAAAGTCCTGGCTAATCCAAGCTTTATAATGGCAGCGATTGTTGTTCTGTTTTTGAAGTCCATAAAAATGCCTCTGTCTGTCAAATAACGTGCTCCATGCGGCTCCGGGGGGTTAATAAAGGCAACAAAATGCAGTTCAAAATGCTTACGCTACCAGTTATACTCATCAGACGTAGCATAACCATTTAGAACTGCAGAGGCACTTTCAACACTTTTTCCATAAATTGAATACGGCCGAAACTTTACTTTATAAAGTTTTAAATATGGATATTTTTCTTACACAAACACATCAATTCGTTATTCAGAAGGCCTTTATTAACCCCCCAGAGCCGTGTGGAGCATTTTTATGACGGACAGAGGCATTTTTATGGACTTCAAAAACAGAACAACAATCGCTGCTATTATAAAGCTTGGATTAGTCAGGACTTTAATATAACTCTGATTTTATTTGTCTGAAAGAAGAATGTCATATACACCTAGGATGACTTGAGGGTGAGTAAATCATGGGCTAATTTTCATTTTTGGGTGAACTAACCCTTTAATTAGCCTGGTCCCATGAAATGTGTCTCTATTGCACGCACTGTGTTTATCGTGCAATTTATACGCCAAAATGAGTTTTTACGTGCATATGATATGCAGTTTTCGCATGCATATGATTCACATTTTTATGGCATGTAATATGCACTCACCCCACACCACTAAGCCTACCCAAGGAGGTTACACAGTGCGTGTTATATGCACATAAAAGTCATTTTGGCAATTAAATTACACGATAAACACAATGCGTGCTATAGAGGCGCATTTCATGCGAACGGGTTGACTTAATTTGGTGAATGCCTTTAAAATTTTGTAATTTGTATTTTTTTTTAGGGAACACATTTCTCTCTTCCACAAAGTGGATGGTAAGCATTGAGGGAAAGGTGGCCTATGTTTTGGATGAGCACCTGGGATTTGCAGATGCCTTATCTGTATTCTTCAGCTGCTTCTATGTTTTCAACATTGAATATCAGGAGCCTGCCTGTGCGACACTGGAACTCATACAACGGTAAGTACCCCTCTTTGTTTCTCCACATATTACGGTTAATTCAATGTTTATCTTGTATGTTTAGTCATGTCTGTTTAACCGAATCACAAAATTATTTAGTTTTTCACTTCTTTGTAGCTGTAACTAGCCATGCATCATGTTTTTTCATAAATTATATTTCATGTGCAAAAATAATCCAAAATTGTGTTTGTCCAGGACTGGATTTTTTTAAAAATATAATTCATGCAAAAACATGGTAACACTTTAGAATAATGTTGCTCATGTTGTTCTAAACCTGAATACATTTAAATAGGAAAATGTTCGCGTTATTTTGTCACTTATTGAGCAGTAGGCTAGCTGGAGCCGTTTACCTCCAATCTTTGTGCTAAGCTAGGCTAGCGGTGGGTGCGTCAGACAGAGTTATGGCACGCACAGAGATGAGAATGGTATGTATGGACTTATCTAACTCTGGGGGATACGGTGAATAAGCTAAAGTCCCAAAAAGTAGCCGTGTTCCTTTAAGGATACCTAACTAAAGCTAATGAAGTATACATGTAATTTATCCTGCAATAAAAGGTTACAATGTTGTTTTTGATTAAATAGTTGTGAAATCGTGCTGAGGTGATTCAGTGATTCATGTCGGCACTAATGATGTTCGACTTCGCCAGTCGGAGATCACCAAAATTAACATTAAAGAGGTGTGTGAACTCGCAAGTACGATGGCTGAGAGTGTTTTATCCTCTGGTCCCCTCCCCGTTAAAAGGAGTGATGAGATACTTACCAGACTATCATCACTCAATGGCTGGTTGTCTAAGTGGTGTCCGCAAAATAACATAGACAATTGGAAAAGCTTTTGGGGCAGACCTGACCTGTTGAAAAGAGATGGTATCCATCCCTCCTGGGGTGGTGCCGCTCTTCTCTCTAGTAATTTGGCACATAGTCTTAAAGCTAAACTTTGACTAACTAGGGCCCAAGTCAGGAAGCAGACGGTAAAGGTAAAGGGGGAGGTGTTGCTGTAATATATAATAATATCTTCAGTATTACTCAGATTTTAATATCCATGTAGACAATGAAAAAGACGCATTGGGATTGGCATTTAGAGACATTCTAAACTCTATTGGAGTTAGGCAACACGTGTCAGGACCCACTCATCGCCGTAATCATACTTTAGACCTAATATTGTCACATGGAATAAATGTTGATACCGTTGAATTTCTGCAGCAGAGCGATGACATCTCAGATCATTACCTAGTATCATGTATACTCAATTTAGCAAAGACTGCAAAGCCGTCCCCTGGCTTCAAATATGGCAGGACTATCACTCCTGCGACCAAAGAATTCTTTGTAAATAATCTTCCTCATCAGTTTCATCTCCTCAGCATCCCAGATAGCCTAGAGGAACTCGATGTTGCAACAGAAACTATTGACTCTCTCTTTTCCAGCACTTTAGACACAGCTGCTCCTCTGCGCTTAAAGAAGATTAAAGAAAATAGTCCAACGTTGTGGTACAACGAGCACACCCGGGCCCTTAAAACAGCAGCCAGAAAAATGGAGCGCAGCTGGAAGAAAACAAAACTGGAAGTTTTTCGCATTTCGTGGAAAGAGAGCATGATTTCATACAGAAAGGCCGTAAAAACGGCTAGATCTGCTTATTTCTCGACTCTCTTAGAAGAAAACAAACACAACCCTAGGTATTTATTCGATACAGTGGCTAAATTAACCAAAAATAAAGCTTCAACTTCTGATGTCTGCCAACAGCACAGCAGTAATGACTTTATGAACTTCTTTACGTGCAAGATTGATAATATTAGGAAAAAAAATTATAACCATGCAGCCGTCTACTACTGTATCACATCAGACAGTGCATTGTAATGTCACTGAGGAAAAATTACATTACAACGCCGTTCAGTCTCAACTTGACAGTTTAATTATTTAAACCATGCCAATGCAATTCCACTAATGCCAACATAATTTTCGAGTCTATTCAAAAGAATGTTGTGGTCGATGGTATCGAATGCAGCGCTAAGATCGAGTAACACTAACAGAGATATACAACCACGATCGGATGATAAGAGTAAATCTTTCATTTGAAAGCCACGTTTCAAGCATCTGTAAAACTGCATTCTACCATCTTAAAAATATATCTAAATTACGGCACATGCTTTAAATGCAAAATGCTGAAGAGTTAGTACATGCGTTCATGACCTCAAGGCTAGATTATTGTAACGCTCTTTGCCCTTCTCGCTTAATAAATAAACTGCAGCTGGTCCAAAACTCAAGTTCTTACTAGAACCAGGAAGTATGACCATATTAGACCGGTTCTGTCAACACTGCACTGGCTCCCTATTAAACATCGCATACATTTTAAAATCTTGCTAATTACTTACAAAGCACTAAATGGTTTAGCTCCCCAGTACTTGAGCGAGCTCTCAACGTATTATACTCCATCACGTCTATTGCAGTCTCAAAATTCTGACCAGTTGATAATACCAAGAATATCAAAATCAACTGCAGGCGGTCAATCCTTTTCCTATTTAGCACCTAAACTTTGGAGCAGTCTTCCTAGCATTGTTCGGGAAGCAGACACACTCTGTCAGTTTAAATCTAGACTTTCACAAGTTCACACTTACATCAAATTAAAAAGTAAAGTTTATACGTATTTGGCGTGCTGTCCGGGGGAGGGCTCCGGGCTCGTAATTTTGGCCCGAACCCAGAGTATCCCCCAAAATGCAAAGAGCAGAGGACAGCCACCAGAAGACCCCCCAAATAGGCCGAGAACTGGTGGGCTGGTATTTAAAAAATTTTTTGGTTGCTTGGCCTGGTTGCTTGACCAGGAGGGCCCGTGTTGCCTCTGATGGGAGCAGCTCACAGCATCGGGCGGCCCTACTGGCCGATGGACTGGGAGCAACCTTGATTTGGAACGACCGATCGGGAAGGTTTTTTGCGACGTCTGAGGGGGGCCAGGCTCACTGCAACAGACGGAAAAAACCCTACTGGCCAATAAACGAGGAGCAGCCTTAATTTAGAAAGACCGATCGGGAAGGCTCTTGCAACATCTGAGGGGGGCCAGGCTTTTTTAGCTTGGTCTGTCTTGCTTCGTTTGATTAAGTATGATATGGTTTCGTCGTCAAGTACTGATAGGTCTGGGATGGTGGGTTGGATTTTTGGGTCAATTTGGAAGTGATCGCAATTTCTGCGAATCTGAGGAAACCGAAAGGGCTATAATAGACATGGTGTCGAGTGTGCGGGCTGTAGCCCCTGCTGGTAACTTGTACGAAGTGTATGGATACATTTTGTGAGAACGTCTAGTGTTATGGGTTGTCTGCTGTCGGGGCGGGTGGGCTGTGATCGCTGAATCCCTTTGATCAGGAGGGAGGTTTGAGAATTATTTATCTCTGAGGAGGGAGCGCTGTACATCAATTTGTGGAAAAACTGAACGCCGTTCATGTAACCTTTGATGGACCCGACTTGGAGGCCCTTAATGCTATTAAGGTAGGGGATAAATTAGGTGATTGAAAGGAGAGAAAAATCGGGGAACGGCATGTTGTAAGAGAAGTGGAATGCTTTAAAACATCTCCAAGCAGTCACGTAGATTGGAGGGTTCTGGGAGGGAACATCATTGCTGCAGCAGTGGAGAAAAGGTTAGCCAGAGAAACTGAGCTCCTGCGGGAGCAGAAGGAACAGCACTGCTGCAGCAGTGGAGAAAAGGTTAGACAGACAAATGGAGAAACAGGTTTGTGTAACCAAATGGGACTCTTATTTTAAATTTCTATGCCTTATTAATGCAGGATGCTCATTCAAATTCAGATGAGGGAGATAAAATATGCAGTCCAGTACCGCTGGGGCTGTGCCAGGTGTGTGACCACACAGGGCCTCCCAAGGCCTCGCACAAAGTAAAGTAACAGCTGACTTAATGTAAAAGCCAATAATTAAAGTTCATGTTTTTGTCTTTCAAAATACTATAATAGTTAAAAGACATAGCTAAAAATGTGTATCGTGATGCTGTATTATTCTGCTTGTTAAAAATGTAACTTGCTATATTTCTCTGTGCGTGAGACTGTGCGTGTGACTGATTCACGCGCACATGTCAGTCAGCACGGCATTGCACGTAAAGTTAGTTTATTCACGGTCCTTCCAGAAATTAATGCGCTAGAAATCCACGCTCATTCAAGGATGTGCATTTATTGCATGGACAGAGAAAGCACGGACAAACTGCAGGATTTCATCTGACGGTACACACAAAAAGGTTTAAAGGAGCAGTCCAAATTGGATTCAGGCCGTTTTGCAAACATATTTGACCCATTCATAATTTAGAACATAGTTTAATGTCAAGCGTTAACTGTGCAGTTCAGTTACAATGTAATCACGGTAAAGAAAACATTGTCATTGTTCATAAGAATTCGCTTGGCATAAGTGTGCGCTATTCATTGATTGCGAACTGCTCTGCACTGAAGCATTCTGAACGCACCACATTCAGAATTTGAAACGTGAAGCGCTCACATTTATTTAATGAAATCATAGCCTTTGAAGTTTAATAAACCACATTAGGCAGTATCATGATGTATGTTTTTCCATCTCCAAAATATAAAATGGCTTAAAATAATCAATAAGTTTGTTATACAATGTAGCCTACTTACATACATTGTACAGTTCGTACACATCTATTTTTAGTCGCAAATGCGCGTAAAATGGTTGCACTGTGTCGAGCCCTGTAACAGCTTATTTGAGCGTCAAGTTGAGAAAAGTATTTAATCTAAGGCAGTGATTATCATCTGGTTCCAATCAGTGGCAGGCCGATCGTTTGCCGTAGGCTAATATGGGCTGTTGTGTTGTCAACATTTTAGTGATTTAACCTCACGTGATATGTTCATTCGCTTTACCAGCAAGTATATTTATTGTTCATCACCATGGCAACCGCGTGCGTCCATGATGAACGCACTTCTCGTGTGTGAAAAGTATCTGTCAGTAGTACACATAGAGGCAAGATCGCAAGGATCGTGATGTGAGCCAGTAACAATATATTATTTGAGATCATTTTCGATTTCGTAAGACAGGAACTGTTGTAGCTTTTCCTGCTTCAAGTTTGTGCAGTGTGCACTTTACACTGTCCAGCGCTGCTCTCGCAGTTGAATCGTCATTGTTCAAAAACACCACGTTATTAACATACCTTTAGAACGTCGATCGCGACAGAATCGCGATTGTGAATCGTGGCAGAGACCCAATTACACTTCGGGAAAAGCAGAAATTATTTTACCGTGATGTTGAGGGTTCACTGGCTTGAAACAATGCTGATGGAAGCGGCCGAAAAGGGGCTTTTAGGTAGCTTAGAAATTTGTAAGGAAAAGATTTTAGCATTGCAGAATTGCTTCAAGCAGCGTTTGACAGCGTGAGGCGGGGCGAACTTCCAGAAAACCCTTCTGTGCTAAAAAACTGTCAACGAAAAGAAGGTAAATCTGCACTATATATACACCTCTTGTCGTTGATTAAATTGATTAACTTAACGTGCTCCACTTGTGTTTAATTAGGTTTAATTATCTGACGTGCTTCACTTGTTTAATTAGGTTTAATTATCTGAACGTGCTCCTCCCGAAATTTGTTAATAAAACATCACAAAAACGCATCTCTTTACTATGGCATAAACATAAAATATTTCAAATTTATATTATTCAAATCAATTAAATGATTGTTAGGCTGCATTAACTAGGTCAGCCGGAACCGGGAACACTTCCCATAACACCTGATGTACTCATAAAAAGAATGGCATCTATGCTAATGTTAGTCTCTCTGTTTATCCCAAGGTTTACTGCAGTCAGCCGGATACGGGCCGTATCCAGATCAGATGGTGGACCTGCACCCAGACAGGACCAACGCATCCCTGAAGTGTCTGCAGAGACCGTGTCAATTAGTCTCCCCTCTGAAATTGCCTCATTGACATGGCATCCTCAATGGATCCGTCTCCGGTGTGATGACTCCGATCTTTCAAATATTCCGATCTAATATGACTTCTGACCTGTAAGGTTGCCAAAATAATAATCATACACTGTTTTTTAATTGGCCAGAGGAGAACTGGCACTCCGACTGAGCCTGGTTTCTCCTAAGGTTTATTTTTCTCCATTATGCCACCTGATGGAGTTTTGGTTCCTTGCCACTGTCGCCTTTGGCTTGGCTTGCTTAGTTGGGGACACTAAATTTTCAACTAAATATCCAAATAAATTGAATTACTAAACTAAATTAACTATATCAACTAAATTACTGATCTGCCCATATTGTCGCGATATGATAATTGAAATGAGCTGGATGACATCACTGTTTTCTCCAGAGCGGCTGTACAGCCGAATCAAATTCTGTTGCATTATTTTCCTGTTATCACTGTGAAGCTGCTTTGAAACAATCTGCATTGTAAAAAGCGCTGTATAAATAAAGTTGACTTGACTTGACTTAATCATATTCTCTTCATTCCTACTCCCATATAAAATCTGTATATCTACTATTTCTCGTTCTATGGCCTTTTTTGCTAATGCATCAGCCTCCTCATTACCTCTCAACCCAATATGAGCCGGGACCCACAAAAACTGTACCTTTAAACTAGTTTGTTTGATTGAATATAATTCTTGAATTATCTCTATTACCATATCTTGTCTTGTTTCTGACTTCATCTCCTTCAAGCTTATTAGAGCTGAACTACAATCTGAACATATTACTGCCTTGGATATTTTAACTTCCCTAATCCACCTTATTGCCATAATTATTGCAAACATCTCTTCTGTATACACTGATAAACAGTCTGATATCCTTTTATTCTTATACACTTTAACCTTTTGAATAATGAATGCAGAACCCATCTGACCAGTTTTTGGATCTTTTGAAGCATCTGTAAAAATGTGCATATATTCCCCATATCTTAATATACTCCCTTACATTATGTACTTCTGTTTCATATGAACCTTCCTTTTGTCTTTTTTCTAATAAGCTTAGATCAACTTCTGGTTGGGGCATAACCCATAATGGTACTGGTGATAAAGGAATTATTGGAGCATATCCACCTTCTTCCAATCTCATATCTCTTACTAATTTCCCCACACTCTATTTACATTCTTTCTTCTCATATTCCCAACTAGGACTCATTACTTTTCTTGTAGGGTGATCCTCACTCTGGCCTCTTAAAATTGCCCAATAAGATGCCATTAATTGCTGTCTTATCTGCAAAGGCATTTCACCCATCTCTACCTGAATAGCAGAAACTGGAGAAGTTAGATATGCTCTGCAACAAATTCTAAGTGCTTGAGACTGAATTCTTTGTAGCTTAATTAAATTAGATTTATTTGCAGAACCATATACAATACAACAATAATCCATTATAGATCTTATCATGGATATATATATATATATATATATATATATATATGGTTTTTAAAGCCAATCTATCTGCTCCCCATTCCTGACCTGAAATACATCTCATTACATTCACTACTCGCTTGCATCTTCCTACCATTTTTTCAATATGCTCTCTCCAAGTTAATCTACTATCAAACTCCTAGAAATCTTACTATATATAAACGCTCTAGTTTCTATATCGAAGAAAACAGCAATGACACTTTCCTTATTTATAAATGCCTTTCTTATTTCATCTTCTAAAGATGCTATTGGATCCAAAATCCCTCTACCGCACCTAAACCCACTTTGATATGGAGAAAACCAGTTCATTTTTTTCCAAATAATATGTCAATCTATCAGTTATCATTCTCTCCATTACCTTACATAAATGAGAAGTTAAAGCTTTGGACGATAATTTATAGGATTACTTGGATCTTTCTCAGGCTTTTTAATAGGTATAATTAATGCTTCCTTCCAACTTTGAGGAATTATACCTTCCATCCATATTCTATTATAAAATGTTAAAATCACTTTCATAGAAGTTTCACTAAAATGCTTCATCATACAGTAACTAATTCCATCCAATCCTGGAGTAGATTGTTTCATTCTTCTTACTGCATTCTTTAATTCACTCATAGAGAATCTTCAGTCTTTTTTTTTCTTCTTTATATCAGGATATTCCTTCAGCACACCCTCTCTCATTTCCTTACTCTGCTCAGTCAAATTTTCTGAACTATTTACTTTTATAAATGCCTTTAAAAACATTTCCACTTTATCTCTATCATCCACAGCTATTTCTCCCTCCATACTTAAAACTGGATACCCATTACCCTTTTGAATCCCTTTCATTTTCTTAATCATGCCCCATATCTCCTCTATTGGTGTATTCTTCCCTATTTCATCACAATAAGCCATCCAATACACTTTCTTGGCTTTCCTTATTATCCTCCTTACCTCAGCTTGTGCTTGTTTATACTCTATTAAATCTTGAAAATTATGTGTTCTCCTAACTATCCTAATTGCTTTCCTTTTCCTTCTTATTGCACTTTTACATTCTTCATTCCACCATGGAACTATCTTATTCTTCCTATCTCCTTTCCTCTTTGGTATATATTTATTCGCTGCTACTGGAATTGCATATACAATATCATCACTAATAATTTCTACAAATCTATCTGTTCTATTATAATATTCTTTAATCCCTCTTCACTCAAATTCATAAATTCTTCCCACCTCGCTTTATCAAACCTCCAGCTACCAATATTTCCTTGACTCACCTTACTTCCTCTCACATTTACTCTAACAGATATCATTATTGGATAATGATCATTCCCTTTCAGTCGGTCACGTTCGACGTACGTCGGATGTCACCGACGAATTGGGATCACTTCTGGGAGCCCCTATCAGCTTCGAGATATAGAGAACGGGCCAATGGCCATTGGCATGCAAGATTTGTATCTTGCGTTCCGCCCCGCGCCGCGGGTATAAACAGGAGGCGAATGCAGCGCACTATTGTCATTCACTTCGGAGCTGATGTTGATGAAGGAGACTGTTCCTGTTTCAGCAGAGAGAGAAAGAGAGAGAACGAGAGAAGATGCTTCTTTGAGTGCTGGGAGAGAAGGCACGATCAGCGGCTGCCACGAGCTCACTGGTACAGTGATAAACTGTTGTTTTTACAGCTCTGTTGGTTTGGTGAGGGCGTTCCCAACGGTGAGTGCATACACAGGCTGCACTACTCTCCTGTGTTTTGCCGCGGTCGTTCCTGGGTGCTTCAGCACATTTAAAAGAGCTTTCTTCTAAAAGAGCAGCGCGGGTGTGACACTGCGTCTTTTTCAAGACGTCATTCCACCCGTGCGTTTCTGGATGCGGTTGTTTCCTGTCCTTTGACGGCCACGATCCCTCTCGCATAAGCATGTTGAGATTGCGTTCGTGGGTGATCCATGTTCTCTCAGGAGAACGGGATCATGTCGGCGCGTTGTTCGTCTAGCCTTCCTCGTGAGGGTTTGAGCATTCACGGCAACCCAGCGCGTCACTCTGCGCTTTAGATGCGTGGTCGAGACTTGAAACCTCAAACGGGGTTCAGTCCCTTCGCCTATTCCCCGATCTAGTTTCTTTTCTGGTGCACCAGAAAGGGGCTACTTCGGCTAATAAGCCTTGGTGACCTGAGGATTACAGTGGGGCTTCCCTGCCGAGTACGTCTCCGTGGGCCCTCACTCCTCTATCGCATCGCAAGCATGCTGAGGCTGTGTTCGTGGGTGGTTCATGTTCTATCATGAGAGCATGACCACGTCGGCGTGTTGTTCGTCTTGCCTTCTTTATAGGGGCTTGAGTGTTCAGCGTGCCGTGTGCCGTCTTGACGGCCACGCTCACGGTCTCACGTGCCTGCTGGTAGCTTACAGGTGGGATTGCTGGTTCAAAAAAACAAAAAAAAAGGGACCTAGCGTTTCATCTGGGGCTCTAGCAGAGGACAGATGTCAATCGCTGCATCGGAGAGAGGGCTGTTATAAGTTGGAAATGAAGATGATGCTGAGTTTGCCACTATAATGGTGTGTGCTCATGCTGAATCAGATTCAGACTTGACAGCCAGACTTTCCCGGGTGGCTGAGGCATAGTGCAACGCGTAAATCCCCTTACCTTTTTCCCGGATGTGCATTGGAAAGCTTTGGCAATGTGGAACTATTTGGTGCCAAAATATGGAGCGCCAATAGGGCCATAATCTGGATAAGGTTTTCCTCTCTCTCACTACCCTCATCGGTGAGGTGGCAGTGCCACTGGCAGGCCACCTCCGCCCTGCGCTTTTAGTGCACGAGGGTAGTTCTGAGCTGAGGTTGAGCTGCGCACAGTGACTGATTTACATTTAAAGTCACAGCGCAGGTCCAGAAACACCCTTGGGCTACCTTGCAGGGGTGTGAGACGTCGCCAAAGTATGCTTTCTTGATGCTCACATCTCACAAGGTAACCCTTTTCGGCGACACTGTCGGTGACTGTGCCCAGCAGTCCTCCACAGTGCAAAGCAGATGGAACCCCTCAGTCTGCTCGCCATGGGCATCCCACGATGCCACCCGTCTCGGCTGCCAGTCAGCTGAGACGGGTGACCCGGACTTGGTTAAAGCTGCTCTTCCCTGGAGGAGGGCCGGGTGGAGAATCATTGCTAAATTCTGTTCCGCCACTGGTGTTACAGCCAGTGGTACCCAAATTCTTAAGAGCAGTTCCAATACCTTTGGGTCTCGGGAGTTCAGGAATGGCAGCGTGTGACGCTATGAAGCCTCGCCACTCTCATTCCCCTCCCCACAAGAGGGCGAGAATGGCAGTGTGCGACGCCGGGGAGCTTCGCCACTCTCATTCCCCTCTTCTCAGCGGTGCGAGGACGGCAGTGTGCGACACTATGCCTCGCCAACCTTGTTCCCCACTGAGGAAGGAGGTGAGGTAGGCAGTGTGTGACGCCACAAAGTCTTGCCACTCTCTGCCCCTCCTTCAGTCACCAGCGGACCGCAGCATATGGCTTGAGAACGCTACCATGCCTTCTCTCATACCCTCTGTCCAACCGTGGGGGCAGGTAGGTGCTGCGTGCGCACTCAGACCCCACTTCAGGACGCTATGCCTCTTGGGTCAGGTCCCTGCCCTCCACTTCGCTGCCCTACCGTGGGTACGTCTGTGGGGCGGGTGTGTTCGTGGTACGGCTTACGGAAGCCTAGCTAGCACTTCCGGGACGGTCCCGCTGACTCACCTGCACCACCAGGCTCGGCTATGCGATTCAGTTCGCACGGCATCCTCCCAAGTTCTGGGCGTCCACTTCACTGTTGTGTGGAGCTGCAACGCCCATCTTGCGGAAAGAGATCGAACTCCTACTGGCAAAGGACGCGTTTGGAGCCGGTCCCTCCAGCCGATATGAAATTGGGGTTCTATAACTCCTACTTCATTGTGCCCAAGAAAAGCGGTGGGTTATGACCAATCTTGGACCTGTGAGTCCTGAACCGGGCCCTTCACAAACCGCCCGTTCAGATGTTGACGCAGAAGTGCACTTTCGAGTACATCCGTCCCCAAGATTGGTTTGCAGCGAACGACCTGAAGGTCCTTCCCTTCGGGCTGTCCCTGTTGTGCGAACACAGAGACACGGTGATCAGTCACCTCAGCCTATTGGGACTTCGGGTCAACTGGGGAAAGAGCAAACTCTGCCCCGTGCAGAGGATCTCTTTTCTTGGTATGGAGCTGGACTTGGTAAATCTGACAGCGCGTCTCACAGAGGAGCGTGTCCAGTCGGTGTTGAACTGCTTGAATTCGTTCAAATGCAGGACAGCGGCTTGACTGTGTCTCAGTAACCAGCCCATCTCTGATCATTACCCATGATATATCCTTTACTCACAAGTAGCTCTCTGCTGCCTTGACTATGATTTGAATCTTAGTTGTCTTCTTTTCAGTTTGTCTTGTCTCCCTCGTCTTGTCCTTAGTCAATGTGTATTTAACCCTCTTGTTGGCCATGTGTCTTTGTCTGATATTGAATGTATGTAATCCACTGTTGGTGAGTGTTGGTGATAGTCGAATGTGTTTTGTGTCAAGTTTAGCCAAGCCAAGTTTATGTTTTGCCAAGTCAAGTCAAGCCAAGTTTGTTTTGCTATGTCTTTGTTTTATGTTGTTAAGATTTAAGTTTAAATAAAAGCTGCACATGGGTTCTTCAACCTTGCCTCCAGGGGACTAATGTTACAGTATGCACCCACCTGTCAAAAGTTTGGAACTTATAATTTTTTTTTTTTTTTAAATAAGTCTATTCTGCTCACCAAGGCTGAATTCTATTGTAATAGTTAAAAAAAGATAATTCATTAATCATCATAAATCATCTAATACCAATCCTCATGTTTCATTTTTATTTTATTTTAAGATAACAGTCAATTGTAAGAAATATTAGTTCTATTGCATTTAGCCTGGTATGGTTTCCTACTGAACCAAGCCCTGGCATATTCAGAACATTAGGATTTGGCCTACTTACAAAAAGTGTCCAGTGATTGTCATTTTCAAGGAGGGCGCCAATAATTTTAGTATAAGTTTTAAGTATGTCTTTCTGGAAAGATATAATTATTAATTGAATCAAAAGAAACCAGTTTTATGTGGAACATCATGTGTGCTTTTTTAAAAGGGGCTCTTGGAAGAATTCAGAAACCCTTGTTATTAGCACCAGTGGCCATTAAGTGAACTGCAGCCAGCAATTTATTGCTTGTGCTTGCAGTTGCGCACACACTCCATAATGATGCGAGCAAGCCTTGGCTAAAACAGTTGCCGACATCATGTAAATTTACATCTACATTAAAATTACACTGTAAAGATAGGTTCCTTTGGATTTTCCCAGCAAAAAAAAGAGTCGACAACCTAGGAAGTTGGAGAAAGTCTCTTTAAGTTTCATTACAAGCTGTTCACAATAATAATAATAATAAAAGATGAATACATGAAAATTCTTACATATAGCCCCTTTAAAATAATATAAGGCTGAAGGTATACCTTTTCCAAAGTTTCCAAACATTCTTCTTTTGCAGCTGAATATGCAGAGACAATTTAGTATACAAACCATTTGTATGTTGATTCTCCAGAAGTGTAAAGAATTAAATAAACTAAATATTAATATTCACAAATATGGAAAATGGTTAAATGTGCTTTTACAACATTTACAGTGCCTCAGGACTCGATGGGAGGAGGACTGGTGGTGGGCTGGATGGTGGACTGGATGGGAGGAGGACTTGTGGTGGACTGGATGGGAGGAGGACTGGTGGTGGACTGGATGGGAGGAGGACTGGTGGTGGACTGGATGGAAGGAGGACTGGTGGTGGGCTGGATGGTGGACTGGATGGGAGGAGGACTGGTGATGGACTGGATGGGAGGAGGACTGGTGGTGGGCTGGATGGTGGACTGGATGGGAGGAGGACTGGTGGTGGACTGGATGGGAGGAGGACTGGTGGTGGACTGGATGGAAGGAGGACTGGTGGTGGGCTGGATGGTGGACTGGATGGGAGGAGGACTGGTGGTGGACTGGATGGGAGGAGGACTGGTGGTGGGCTGGATGGGAGGAGGACTGGTGGTGGGCTGGATGGGAGGAGGACTGGTGGTGGGCTGCTGGTTAGTACAACCTAAATGGTACAAAAAGAGTAAATTATTCACCTTCTGTAATAAGAACAAATGTCCCCTTTTTTCTAGCAGTGACTGTGCTCCTTAAGGAAACGTCCAGTACATTTGTATTTTGTATTCTTCTGTCTATAAATGCTCTCTGTAGAACTGAGGCGAGGCTGATTTTGTACTCTGGTGCAAATTGTAGGATCTCATTACCTCATGTGAAGTGGAGATATGTGTTTATAGTTTTTTGAAGTTGAATTGAGCAATGCCTCTTGCTGTTGACTCTTTTGCTATGTATGGCAGACAATTAGTGAGCTATGTGGCTCACTGACTAGTAAAAGTGTCATAATCACCAGTGAGAGTGCCCCGTGGTTACCACCAGAGGGCACTCCACCCCGGACTGTCACTCCATCAAAGACTACATTACCCATAACCCTTTGCTCGGACTCATCATCACTCATTGTTTACACCTGTGTCTACCATATTACCTCTGCCTATATCTAGACTGTTCACCCTGTCATTCTTTGCTAAGTCTTGTTAAGTGTATACTGCATTTCTGAGCATTCTTCCTGGTTTCTTGTGTCTTTGTCTCTTGGTCTTGGATTACCCTTTTGCCTGTCTCTCCTGCCTTGTTTGTCTGTTATGAATTGCTCCAAGACACGAAGGGTAGAGATGGGCAGACTGAGGCTTCGTGAAGCACTGAAACAGTTGAAGCAAATGTGCCATATTGTTTCGAAGCTTCGAAACAATCCGACACCCATATCTAGCGACACCTAGTAGTCACTTGCATGTGTTGATCTGAAATAACCTTGACAATGATCCATGTAAAAAAAATAGTTTTTAACATCTGTCTGACAGCTACATGATCTTGGTTTTGTAACCTGTAGCCTCATTGTGAATAACTATGTTTTTTTTGGTCATGAAAAATGAAGATTAATAAAATAAATAAAGCCACAATGTGTCACATTTGTTACATAACATTTTTATTCAAAAATATAAATTGCTCTGCTGCTGAAGGACTTAGCCGACTTCTTTTTTTTTACATATAATTTCTCCAGCCTTTGAAAAAATTCTCTCACAAGGGACACTTATTGCTGGCATGCACAAATATTTTTTAGCAAGTACATACAAATGAGCAGTGTCAGTACCAGGTCTAGGTACAGAGGGAATGTTACCATCCTCTGTACCCTCCAAACTGGCAGGATGAGTGCTCCTCAAATGGCGCATTATGGATGATGTATTGTTGCAGAAGGCTAGCTGCCTATCACAATACACACATCTCACTTTATTTGGTCTTTCCAAATGGAAATGCTCCCACACCACAAATGTATGGCATATCTTACGTGGAGCCTCCATTTGTATTTATTCTATTAATATATCTATCTATATATCACCTATGAATCTAATCTAAATATAACTAACCAAAGCGCACTATAAATCTCACTTAGCCTATATCACAAAATTACTGCTATCACAAAATTTCTCACAAAAACCCACAATGTGAAGATGGATTAACTTCACTTTTAAACTGTGGGGAATTAGGTTCATACAGATGTGTGACTGTGTGGTTTGTTCCCGCCCCTTTCAATCAAACGCAGTTTTGGCAGGCACCACCTGATGAAACACTTCGAAGCTTAATTTAGCCGTAGTCACATGACATGGGTGTTTTGAATCACAGTTCGGAGCAGTGTTTCGAAACATCTGCGCTTCGGGATCTCGACAAAGTTTCGAAACATCAGTTTCGCGTCAGCCATCCCTAACGAAGGGTAGAGGATCCAAACGCAGTATTTATTGAAGGGTAATCCACAATCGTAGTCAAAAACAGGCAAAAGGTCATACACAGGCAAGCAGTCCAAACAGGTAAACAAGGCAGGAGAGACAGGCAAAAGGGTGATGATGAGTCCGGGCAAAGGGTTATGGGTAATGTAGTCTTTGATGGAGTGACAGTCCGGGGTGGAGTGCCCTCTGGTGGTAACCACGGGGCACTCTCACTGGTGATTATGACATAAAGAAACTAGGTCTGCAAACAACGGTTATTTTCATAATCGACTATTTTTTTTCAATGAATCGATTAGTTGTTTGGTCCATAAATCATCAGAAAATGTTAAAAAAATGCTGACCAGTGTTTCCCAAAGTCAAAGATGATGTATATATATGAAAAAAAAAAAATATATATATATATATATATATATATATATATATATATATTCATATGTAAGACTCTGAAAGCAGAGCATTTTTTTATTAAACAATTATCAAAATTGTTGGTGATTAATTGTATAATTGATTAATAATCTCAAATATCAATTAATTGTCGCAACTCTAAAAGAAACACCTACTGGATAAAGCAAAGACCAAATCTGATGAAGCAACAGGTGAATAGCTATTTTTGGCCCACTGTGGTTTGCCCTGTGACAGCGGTACCAAGAAAATTCCCAACTGTAATTGCTGTGTCACATTTATTTTTATATTGACTGTTGAGTAAGATTTTAAATAATCGCACACACTTACCATTAATTAACAGTTCATAGAGAGCCTTCATCCTGTCAGGGCATTTTTCAGAATGGTCTGACAGTTGCCATTTTGGCTGGAGGACTTGTGCGGACCAGGTTTTCTGCTTCTTCTTTCCAATGAAGACTATGGCCTTGTACCCCAATGTGTTTAACTTTTCGACCTGCAAATAAAGATATATATTATATAATATATACAGAAATATAAGCAATTATAAATGTCTTAAACATTGTGGGCTGTAATTATGTAAATAATAACTACAGACGTTAAACACATACCAAGACAGATGCCTCATCAATAACATGAGAGGTGGTTTGGTTTTTGCCAGTCTTTGCTTTCTTGGCTGTACTGACTGGCAATATTTGCAGGTCTTGGTGGCCACACCAATAGCTGCTTTGCAGCTCACACAGGTTGTTATTGTTGACCCTCGTGGCATCTTAAAACTAGATTATAAAACAATCAACATTTAATAACCAAAGAGACAAAGGAACTGCCTTATTTAAGTGTTACATTACAAATGTTTGCAATTTGGCCTACTTCAGCATTATCAGTAGGCTAGTGTCAGACATCAACACTTCATGTGTGTTTCATATTTTCAAACGCGATACAGCACGAGATATCGTTAATATCGATGTAGTTTATTTTGCGTTTAAATGACTATACATTTCTGCCCCTGAGCCGCCAATTCGTTTTTATGACCTGTATGTCAGCTGTTGCAGTGCATTGTGGGATTTGTAGTATGAGTGAGTGGTGGGAGTGCGATTTACCGCAGGCCATTAATAATAGACGTATGAAATTATCCGGCCACGGAAAAAATATCGATATATGACTTTTAGTCCATATCGCACAGCCCTACTACAGATTCTATGCAACAATAACCCATACTCCATAGTTTCATATAGCTCCAAGTTGATTTCTGTTTTCATCTAGGTATTGTATTGTATTTTTTGTGTGTGTATGATTTTGTCTTACTGTAGCTCCTATCTCATTTTGATTCTGCTGCAGTGACATGTGAATTTGGAATCAATAAAGTTTTCAACTTATCATATCATTCTGATATCTCGGTTAGCACATTGCCGCCAACTGCAGCTAACGTTAAATGCGGTGGCTAATTTAATGCTGGATAAACCCCTATGTCATTGGACACATCCCTATAAATTCATGGTGATAAATAATTAACGAATGATGGCTTAGACAGCGCTAACTAACTTTATTATTCAGGTTCCGTTAGCATATGTTGATATCACTACGTGTATTCATTACCTACCTTTGAGGATGTACAGTATGAATGGTGGGTGGCGGAGAGAGCGGACACCCCCTCACTCACTTGTCAATCTGCTGACCTCTGTGCCTCTGTGATAGGGCAACCCATGTGTCAATCAGTGACCTCTCGCAGCTACGTTGCCCACACGTAAAAACGTGATGCCACTTTTGTGACACTGTTACATTTAACCCTTGTATGTTGTTCGGGTCTGTTTAACCGTTTTAACCGTTTTTCAAATGTGTATAATGACATGGGTATTACAACGTAAACATGGTTTATGAGGACATCTGAAATGTCAAAAAATGGCAAAAGTTTTCTGTGATTGGTAGGTTTAGGGGTAGGTTTAGTGTAGGGGGATAGATACAGTTTGTACATTAGAAAAACCATTACGCCTATGGAGAGTCCCCGTAAACCACATATCCAAGTGAGTGTGTGTGTGTGTGTGTGTGCTTGCGTGCACAAATTATTTGAATGACTCTGTTATTCAAGCCCTCAAAGTGCTCTGAGTGAACCTGAGCTGTTAGGGCACATGTCCAAAATGTGAAAAAATTAAAACTGTCATAGAGCTAAACCAAGGTCTTGACCTGGAGAGTAACATATATCAATTTGAACGTTCTATATTATTCCTGCTTTGAGATATTGACCTTTGAACCTAAACCACAGGGCATATTTGAAGGCTTATAATTATGGGACAAAAAGAGTTACATACATGAGACCAACTGTTATAGAAAGGTGTTGACATGGGTTATAAGTTCAGCATAGTCCCCAAGGGGTGGGGTGGGGGGGGGGGTGCTATGGTGTAAAAATAAAAATCCCCCATTGAACAAGACAATATTTAAAGTCTGATGCCAAAAATGTGTTTGACATCCCCTCAAACCCCTGGAATGCCACCAATTAAGTATTTACAACTTCCAATTTTAGGGAAAACCCTGGGTTTAAAAAAAAAAACTACAATTCCCTAGACCCCTCTTCAGTACTTGTGTTGACATCAGCACCCCAATTGTAGTTCCTCCGTTTTAGGGTCGCGCTAGGGTTGTGAAAACATATATCTACCCAATATATCAAATATCACACACTGTCTAATAAATAATTATACTGCATGTATATGATCTATGCTAAGAAAAGACAAAAATGTTTGTTTAATGACGATAGTTTAACTAAAACAGGAGACCAGTGCGCCAACTGCTCTGCTCACGTGACGCAAAGCGGACTGTCCTCATCTCTATAGTAACGGCCACGGCCAATGTTGCTACTTCCGCTATCAAAAATGTATTTTTCATAACTGAAGGCGTGATTATTAAAACCGTCATATTTGACATCAATCTACTGTAGTGCTGCGTTATAAAACACAAATATCTTTAAGACAAGAGATATTTAATTTGCCACTTAATGTCCGTCGTTTTTGTTTTCCTGACAGGAACCTCGAGAGTCACATGATTGAGACACAAAACAAAACATAGGCAATAATTTAACAATCACACAGTTTGCGAAAGAATCGACACAGCTGTTATGCCTGCCTTATGCGCCTGCAGTCCTAGCCTGGATGTCGATCAGTTCGCTGTGATTGGCCGCCTCGTCCACCTTCCCCACATTAGCAGTTGACAGCCTCATGAATATGACGCCTAAAATATCGTTTTCGCCCTAGTGGCTTGCTATCGTACAGGTAATATGAGTAAGTTAACACTGACAAAGGCTAAAAAATAACATACATTTCAAAGGCAAATTGATATATGAAATAATAATATATTACTTATAGGATACAATATTCAATTTAATTTTACAAGAGCGTCTGGCCCTGATAGTGTCTGCCGAGAAATGTTCTGGCCCTCGGACAAGTGTAGTTGATGACCCCTGCCTTAGAATATAGGCCTAATACTTACTATAGACTTACTTGAAAGGAACAACTCACACAATGGGATAAAACAGGAAACTGACTTAAATTAAAACTATTCATGAATCAAACAAAAGAGACATGACTATAGTTGAAACAACAGTTCACTTTACTGGGTGAAATTAATAAAGTAGGCTTTCTAGAGCTAAGAGACTATGCCCTGTTCAAAATAAAGACTATACAGTACTGTGCAAAAGTCTTAGGCACGTTGGTATTTTCACACGAAAAATGTTTTTAAGCCAGTTATTTATATCTTTTACTGTAGTGTGTCAGTAGGAAATATCAGTTTACATTTACAAACATTTATTTTGCAATTGATTGTAATAATCCAGTGAGATTTTTATTTTTTATTTTTTTTATGCACAAGAAGTCTGACAGCAGCCGGTATGATCTGATCTCACCATCATCGAGTCTGTCTGTGATTACATGAAGAAACAGAAAAAAGACTAAATCCAGAAGAACTGAGGCAACGTCTCCAAGACACTTGAAGAAACCTTCCTGAAAAACTACATGAATAGGTGTAGGAATAGATGCAGGTGACAAAAGCCGTTTTAAACGCAAAGGGTGGTCACCCCAAATATCGATTTGATTTAGTTAATAGAAGTTAATTTATAAATAAAAGCTATTTATGTTATTATTTTTGACAGCATTCTCACTTTAAAGCATTCTGACAAGTGCCTAAACTTTTCACAGTACTGTAGTTTTGCAGGTAGGTTTCCTCAAGTGTCTGGGAGACGTTGCCTTAGTTTTTCTGGATTTAGTCTGTCTCAGTTTTTTCTGTAATCACAGACAGACTCGATGATGGTGAGATCAGATCATACCGGCTACTATCAGACTTCTTCTGCATAAAAAAAATAAATAAAATCTCACTGGATTATTACAATTGATTGCAAAATGAATGTTTGGAAATGTAAACTGATATTTCCTACTGACACACTACAGTAAAAGATATAAATAACTGGCTTAAAAAAATGTTTCGTGTGAAAATACCAATGTGCCTAAGACTTTTGCACAGTACTGTATATCTTCAGATATGTAGGGGTGTGTGTGTGTGTGTGCGTGTGTGTGAGTGAGTGTGTGTGTGTGAGAGTGTGTGAGTGAGTGAGTGTGTGTGTGTGTGTGTGAGTGAGAGTGTGTGTATAATAGTGGTGCGTGTGAGTGAGTGAATGAGCCAGCGAGCGTGCGTGAGTGTATGTGTATGTGTGTGTGCGCGTGCGTGCAAGTGTGTGTGTGTGTGTGTGTGCGTGTGTGCGAGTGTGTGTGTGTGTGTGTGAGGGAGTGAGTGAGCGAGCGTGCTTGAGTGAGTGTGTGTGAGTGAGTGAGTGAGAGAGAGAGAGAGAGAGAGAGAGAGAGAGTATTAATATACTAACATGTGGAAACATAAGCTGGAATAGCACACTGTTAGAGAGAGACACAATACAATAGGCTATGTAAACTACAGTAGGTACAGTATATACAAACTATAGTGAAGCTATGTAGTGTAGCGTCTGGAGTCTCTCTGGACAGGATGTGGCTTGGCTGAGGTAGAACAGACAGCACCGTTAGAATCCTGTGAGAACTTCAATCAGGACACAATCTCTCCCCCTATCATAGTTTGATATCTAAATATTCCTCTCTCTTTCTCTTAACCAACGGTGCACAGTAGATGATTATGAAATGCATCACATTGTTACCCCAAGTATGACACCATCATAAATTAGGCAAATGAGGTCATAAACGGAGACAAAGAAAGTGTTCTCCCGCCTAAAACTCCCACATCTGATTGGTCATTTCAGAAAAGATAGGCGGATGTTAATGTTTCTTTAAAGGACAGTAACACCAGCATATCTTTGCTCAGTCGGTGCAGTCGATACACAACCCCTGGCCAGGTGGCTTCGGCCCTGGCTTGGCGGCTCAGTCACGTGGGTTGGTTCCCTTGAAGTCGCTCCGCAGCCAGGCGGACAGGCAACGCGCGCCATCTCAGCGCGCTCCATCTCAGCGCTCAGTCGTCTTCTAAAACTCCGACGAGACAATCTTCTTTTCCTCCCCTTTTCGGCATTCGCTCCAACCACCTTCAAACTTCCCGCGGATCGAGAACGCTCCGGAAGGACCAAAAGAGAACACGCTCCAGCTCAAAGAACGCTCTGAGAAGACTCACACGCATTCTTTATACTCAGCACAAAACAACCCATGCAACTATAAATTCCATCGAAATTTAGATGCGTTTTAAGATGTGTACCCCTGTTTAAGGTGATATTATTCGTTGCTGGCTCTCGGTGGTTATGTTTGTGAAATTGCCATTCCTGAACCTTTCCTTTCTCTCTTTCGTTCTCTTTTTTTCATTCTCTTTCGTTATTCGTTGTCCTGTATATACATGTATTCTTTGTTTAGTCGTATGTATTTGTAGTATCAATTATTAAAACCATTGTATCCACGTTCGATTGTCATTTTTGCCGCTCACAAGGCATGGTCACTTTAATGTTCCGATCTAGCTACAAGCTCTCATAAGTATCTCTGAATACTTTAATTAATATCCTAATAATTCGGAAAGTTTATTCTTCGTGACCAGAAGGATAACCTTTCCGAAGATTTGATAAGAAAGAATAAAACTTTGTGAGAATTGATAAAAGATTGTAGTACTGTTCGTTCGTTAAATGAACGAATCAGATGAAATTAGAATTAATTCTAATTCAAAGGTTATTCTGTAATGATTTAATATATATTCGGAGTTAATTGCAACCCATTGTTGTTAACCATATATATATATTGCATAAATACCTAGGTTAGGTATTTCCCTTTTTGGGTGATTTGGAGATTTATAATTTAATCATAACCCGTTGCGATTAGTTAAAAAATAATTAAATATTAATAATCATAATTCCCTATTGAGCTAATTTAATTTATCATTATTATAATATAGCCGAGTCGCTACAGTAGGGATGCGCAATACATTTTGACCAAAAATGTAATGCTAAAAAAAAAGACCAAGGTAATTTGTCATGTTTGACAGTTGTGAATCACCAGTGATTGGGTTGGGGCAGAGGGTGGGGAATAATGGGCTAACATAATGAGTTTTTACAGTTTCAGAGGAATTTGCAGTACATGCTCTAAACACAAAGAAATCTTACAACAGCAGTAAAATAACCTCAGGTTTCACATACAAGTTATTACAGCACTGACGTTTGGGTTCAACACACTGTGAAGACATCTTCTTAGAGTCATACACATCATCTCCCTAATAACTACTCTCCCAGTTCCTCATCAGTTGAGGAAGTATTCTCTAAGTCTTCCTCTTCAGAGAAGTCATCTAAGGGCAATGTTTGCAGTCCAAGAATACTTGTGTATGTTGTGCATGCTGTAGCCAGTTGTGCTTCAACTTCACACAATTTTCTTTTCAGCACACAGAGTAGTCCCTCACGTCCTTTCTCTATTAAGCCCTCTGTACTGCCTGAGAATGTGACATTAAAATCTAAAGAAATGAGCCAATGGTTACCAGAGAAGCAAATAGAAGAAAGAGACTAACTATTTATTGTCCTTACATTTCCCATTGGTGTCTTCAGTGAGCTGAAAGGTAAACTCTTCAATCAGTCCAGCAACACTCCTCATGTACTCCATGTGCTGCTTGACTTCGCAAACCACAATAACTTCTTCTTCTTTCAGTCTAGCCAGCAACCTTGTCAAAAACATTTGTTCCCGCTCCATATCACCATGACCTGCAATACATTACAAAGTGTTATCTTACAACCTCCTATAAAAATATTGGGACAGAAGATATTTTGCATGCTGTACTACTACAATAGAGAAATAAACCCTGACAGGATGAGATAGAACATCAGCGCTTCGCGAAGGGGTTCGATCACATCCATTTACAAATTATTGCATTCTTTTTTTGCATATTGCCCAGTGTCAACATTTTTTACATCAGATTCCATATTTACATTAAGATGTGTGCATCAAACAATTTGTATTCAATGCATTTCAGAGGAAGTACTTACATTCCCATGTCCAGGAGTAGTTGTCCACAGCCAGGAGTTCATTGGGAGGAGGCAGTTTTTCAACTTCCCCCACAGTAGCATTGCGGTCATTGATGGCAACTTCCAAGGCTTTCTTCTCAACAGCAATCTTTCTTCTCAGTTGATGCCTTCGCTTGTTCCCACCTACAATGAGAAACACAAAATGAGTGTGCATTCACACGATGACTACACAAAAGCACCATACAAAATAAGACTTCACAATATGCATGTATGTGTTATGATTATTGTGACAGATGTTGTGTGATCATTTTTGCATCACAAGTTCCATTATCATTTGAAAAATTGTGAAAAAACTTGGGACATTTTTTAAACAATCTTTTTTTTTTTTTAAATAGAGGACAAAATTGGTAGGAAGGACATCTCTGCACTTTGCAGAAATATTTGGATATTGCACTCAACCTTATTATGATTTTGAAAGTTTTTCAGTATGCTACCCTGACTTGTAGTAAACCTACTTCAGATTTTTTTTTTTATAAGTGGCTTTGCTATTTTTACTATGTATAAATCTGTAGTGAATTCATTTTTTCACAAATCTGCATTACTAGTGGCCTTTTCTGCTCTCACCAGACTGACGATACAGCTGAAATTTTCGCTGTTTGATGCCCATATATAGCCCCTCGATGGTCCTCTTCAGGTCATTTTGGATTGTTGCTCCTTTGGACGACAACAAACAAATTAATTAATGCCCATTTCAGTTTACAATCAGCCTCTTTTTAGATCCCCTATACAAGAGCAAATCAAATAATTTTTTCAAAGTACCCGAGGTCCCCTGCTGAACATCAGACACCCACTGCTGGACTGTGTCTTGCTGTAGAGATAACTCAGCTGTGAGTTTCTCCAGGTCCTTTGTTGCCTCTGCAATCCTTTGTACAGTCTGTCCGAAAGAAATATCTGTGTTAACAAATGCTGAGACACAATTTAAAAACAAAAATGTTATTATACATATTTTCCTAGTTAGTACCTTGATGTATCTTTTGGCCAGTGTCCGGTCAAGGTTTTCTGCCTTTTGCTTGTTCCAGCCACTTGCCTGGATTGTTAGCATGTCTGCGCGAACTTGACACACAATGTATGTGCAGTAATTTAGGTTCACAGTGAGGACCAAAGGTCAGATACTACATTGAACATTCTCTAATATTGTCACATAAACCTGGAAATAATCATACACTTAATTAACGTGTCAGAAGTTAAATTATTATAAAGAGAATCCTGATCAGTGTAAAAGTGCTGACTAGACAGTTGTTTTCTAAGGGAGCACCTATGCATGGAACTCTAAAATGCAAAGGCCGAGCATCAGTATTCAAACCCCTTGGTCTCAATTTGGACACAACTATACATAAACAATGCTTACCGGCTTTTGACATGTACTTGTAACATATGGCTGCTCGGGAGAGGAAGCTGTTAACCTGTTCAACCTTCTCTCTGATTGTTGTTCCAGCTCCTTCTTGATTGCCCCCCCCCCCCCCATTTGAACTGTAACACATTTACATGAATGTTATAATTTGGAAAACAACAAGTAGGGGCAGGATACAGACAATCATAATGTGTGGTACAAATGGTAAGAAATACATCTAATTGTCATTATTACCTCACACATCCATGAATGCGCTTTTGCATGCATGATGGAGAGAAATGGGTGCATGTTCAGCAAGTCCTCCAACTCTGGACAGTGGTCCACAACTCTCTGCAGATACGGCCAATATTTGCAGACTACATCAGAGCAAAAAAAAATGGACGGTCTGTGAAGCTAGCTGTTTCTGGAGATATAATGGGTATGCAAATATTTCTCCACGGAACATATTCAGTCCCTTCAGCAAAACCCCATGACAGCAGACAGCAACTTCAACACCTTCCTCGTCTAGTTTGCTTGCAGAATTGTTGGCGGACTCTCGTGCTGCGGTCCACTGACCCGCACCACATCTCCCTTTCCCTGGATTCTTAAACAGATGAGGGCAAATACAGACATTTACACAGTTACATTTTACAAAATAAGCTGTAAATCATGGTATTATGGCATTTGATGCATTTGATGCAAACCAAATAATGTTTACATTTTGGGGGAAAAAAACTGGCAAGAATTCATAGAAATTTTAAATTGTGGTGTTACATATGAAGAAATATAAATTTAGCTTACATGTCCAGTTGTTCCATGGATGTAATCAACAAAGGAGGACACCTCAGCATCATTGGCCAAAAAGACTCATCCCATCAGGTCTTGAAAGAAATATATAGATATGGGTTAAATTTACTGTATAAAAGTAATTTGTGGCTCACTAACATTTCATTGTACATGAATGTTACACAACCTGGTTGGCTTTTGAAACGATATAATTTGCGGTTCCCATCCACTGCAACTGCCAACATGGAGGGTGTGCATGCAGGGCACTGAAAATGCTGGACCTGAGACAGCTTGTCAACCTCAAATTTGGCATAGGCCCATTCGAGGAAGGCCCTCTGCATTGTGTCCCCACATATCTTACCACTCTGAGAGCAAAAGTGAAAAAACAAAACAAAACAGTAAGTAACTGTTTCGAAGGTTGGCTTCAGACCGTGGTCATGACTAAGAAAGGGCTCTGTCAAGAAATATGTGCTGAAACTTTGGGGATTGTAAGAACAAGTCCTAACAATGAATCAGTTATTTAAAAGGTGATCCAAACAAGATAACTTAAATGATGAGTCCACTCACTCACTTTTTTACGACACTCGAGCATGCTGACAAAAGCTTGTCTCGATATCCCTGGGGCAGTGATTTTTAGATCCTCATACGTGGTGAACAATCCACCATGTACAAGGTCTCAAAATTGACAGTGGCTGGCCAGTAACCACTTTCAACCAGATCACTTATGGTCACTGGCAAGGTTTTTCCACAGGAGCAGTTTACTGATGGAAGGAAGAGGTTGTATCTTCCTGAAATTTCAGAGAAAAACAATGATCTCTTGTTCACAAGAAACAAAAAACAATATGAAGAAATAAAAAAAAAAACTTTACCATTCATTCCAATTAAAATAACTGGCTTTCCCTTGGAAAAGATTGTTTGCCCAGTGAAGCAGTCGCAGCAGGGAGGAACGATTGGTAACATGCAATCTAAAAAGCAGAATTAGTTTACATATTAGAGTAAATGAAACCAAAAACCCAACAGGGAGGGTGTTGTTTCTATCAAACAAAACTTCATCCAGCATGTTGGAGTAAACCAGGGTTTGTGTAAAATGTAAAACAGCCTATATAACCTGAGACTTAAGTAGATGGCGGCAGGTGTCTGAAGAACCCCTCCACCATGGATGCTCTGTTATGAAGCACCAGGGCCTCATGTGTGGAAAGGTCACAAGCTATGCAGTAGAGTGATCGCGGTAAACAGTCCCTACACATCACTACTGCAGCCTTGTGTCCACAATGATGGCAAACCCCCTCCATGGGCTTCTCAGATGACAACATATTGTTCACCATGAAGGGCCTCATTACTGTCCAATTCTCCAGAGAGGAAGTTTGCCTGTTCCTCTAGTGTGAGGGGAGAAGTTGTTCAGCACCACTTCCCAAGAGGTCTCGGACATCTTGAATGAGGGAGTCTGAAAATGAAAAGGGAAGAAGGCAATGGTAAATCTGGGCAATTGCCACATAACAAATAAGGAAACAAGTATTAAGGGAAAAAAAACCCCTAAATTTTCGATGGTCACAGTGTCTTCAGTTGTGCTGGTAGACGGAGCACAGGACACCCTTTTAACGCTTGCTGAAGAAACTGCAAAAATATGAATATCCATTTAGAACTTGCTCAATGAATAATGAATGCAACTAATGATGAAAAAACAACAAAAAAAAAATAACCAGTAGCTGAATCTCGCTTTCTTTTCTCCCCAGCTATACATCTTTTTGGCAGAGGTTGACCATCTTTGTCCTCATCAAACCAAACACACAGCTTTGTGGATTGTTTTGACCCTCCTTTAGTGTGTCCATGCTGATCCACCTAAATAAACAATTGAGCCACAGAATAAACCACCACCCACCAAGGTTATCGCCACCTATAAACATCTCATTATAAAACTAATGTTAAAATATTACATTGTAAAAATTCAGTCTAACGGTTGTGGTCCTGTACTGTACTGACAGATCTAGAAAACCCTTTCTACATTAAAAAAAAAGAAAAGAAAGTGAAACGTTTTGACAGAATATTGAATTAAACTCTCACTGGCTCTAACGTGTGAACTCAGCTCAGCACTATAGCTTGCATTTGAATAAAGACATTGAACCAGGTACTGTATAGCTGCACTTTGTTTGAAGTGTTTTCAGTTTTGCACCTTGATACTTCTTCCCTGCTATACCTCAGAGTCTATTATGGTGTTAGACCTTGTAATTAGCATGTAATTAGTAAGCTTTTTCCACCACTGAGATAATGTTATTTACCTTGCACTCATCCAGGAACACATCAACCAGGAATATGGCATATGATTCATTTGTTCAGCTTGGTCAAGTTATTTTTCCACGCTTCCTTTTCCTCCTTGTTTACCTTTTCCTGCTTCTTTTCCCTCGTTTCTTTCTTCTTCTTCTTTTCCGTGGGGCCTTGACACGTCAACACCCATCAATGAGATCGCACCACACAGGAAGTTAAATGCACAGAGGATCCGGTAGATTTCAAAATTAAACACAGCGGACTGATCGTAACTCGTCACTTTGTTAACATTAGTTTCTCCCACTGCTACGGATTAATGTGTTGATCAGCAAATCAACCTCAAACGCAACGCATATAGTGGGCGGGGGTTTGATCCGTCAGACGGAGCGAAATTGCAAGGGAGAGTATGTGGAATCTTGGGCCACAGCTATGCTAGGCGACGTCCATAGCAACCAAAACGTTTCAGTTTCACATTATTCTGGTGAGATCTGAAAAATCTTCGCAACAACGAGCAATCGAGTGATTATGTACATTCACTGAGTGAATATTATTAAAATAAAATATATATTTCTCGCAAGAAATGTAATCAAAACTTATTTTTAAGCATAAACTAATTTAAAATATTGATTTTTTCACAAAAAATGAGAGAAATGTCCGCCATGTTTTTTGTTCTCACGGCCGGAATCTTGAAAGTCACGTGACTTGGACGCAAAACAATAGGAAAAGAATAGGCAAAAAAAATGTAACAGTCATACAATTCAAGGGCCATTATTATAACCCCTCTACGTTTTGCACTTTGGACCAACGTAGTCAGGGTACGTTTTTATATGAGACTGGGTTGCAACACTCCAGGCATGGTGGGTTTAAATTTAAGAAATAAAAACATTGGCTCAGTATTTTCTTTTTTGTTTTACAACTTTTTTTGCCATGTTGGCCTTTGTTTTGTATTTTTTAGATATCCCAGGATTTCTTAATTTTGAATCCAGACTCTGCTTCAAAACTCACCGGGTTGTGTACCTGTGTTTAAGGATAATATTCTGCAGTTTGCCAGCAGAGAGAAACAATCTCTTGATCTACTTTCCAGTGTAGAAATGATGCCAGCAGGTAATGAGAACACTGTTACAAATGAATAATTCAGTCTAAAATGAATTACTATCTCTCATGTCATTCTAAAAAAGGAGAGATTTTCCCTGTTTACAATAATTACTGTTAGTCATGACAATTTCCATTTTCTTTTTGAGTTAACTATTTCTTTGTAACACAATTTAATAAATTAATGTCATACATCCAGATTTATTGCAGTCAAATTTTATTGCAGTTTTATTAAGACTTTAAAAAAAAAAAATGTGAGTGATTTTGTGATTTTTTTCATTGTATTCTAAAGAGATACAGAGTGATGTCGCCATGCAAGTACTTCCTGTAGTCCTTTCAACATCAGTATACAAGATTGGAAGTAAAACGTTTAAACCAACTTTCATTGAAATCAGGAAGGCCTTCATAGACATTATTTTTCAAGTTAACAGACATTGCTAAAACTACATGATTTAAGTATTTACAATATATTGTATGGAACATTTTCACAAACTGTGACGCATTTCCACAATTTTCAACGTCACAAATCTAGTAATGTTTTTCATATTTTATTTCTTTTTTATTAATTCAACTGTGTGAATGTGCTTCCAATGTATTGAAAATTCACGTGGGTTTGGAATAACAAGGTGAATGAATAATGATAATTAAATTTTTGGGTGAAAAATTACATTAGGTAGTGTCACCTAAAAATGAAAATTCTGCAAAGGCTATGGCCAAGGGCCGACCCCTGCCAAGTTGATGTTTGCTTTAAAGCGTTCTACGTATTTGACATAGACTACCCGAAACAGTGTTCCACAGTGTGGCAGTTTTTACAGACTGTGGTGTATGGACTTTCTGGGGATGAAACACCAACAATAAGAGTTCTGCGAGCATTCATTTTTGCTGACAAACAGTAGTTTTTGTCGTTACTGTCTGTGACCTTGCCTCTTTTATTCTTTGTTCTTTTTATTTACTTGTACACTATTACTTCTAAACTATTACTTGTAAATACTTGCACTTTTCTTTTACAGTACAATTACACTACAATTGATTCTTACTGTGATCATTTCTCTCACAGGATATCTTGATGCTTATGCTAAAGATGTTGATGTAAATGCTGTGAAATGTTTTTAGATTTCAATTCATATTTTCTTCAAGACGTTTTTTTTTTTTTTACTTTAATCAGTCTTTCTGTGATACGGCTTCATGCATTTTCATTGAATTTTGTCAATGGGGAGGGAGTGATGGGAAATTAAAAAAAAAAAATTATTCACAAATGGACACAATTTTACTTAATAAAACAAAAAGAAATGTTGATTACTGAAGTCTGTATTGCTGTAGATGTGTGTGTTATTTTAGCCATTTTAATAACTAAAATTTCTAGTTTTTTTCTTTTTCCATTTTGGGTTACATCAACCCAGCAGTGTAGTAATTTTTAACCCATAATGAGTATTTTGCTTTCAAGATCTGAAGGAGATGGCCCAGGACAGTATGGGCACTGTAGTTCCAGTGGTTTAAAGTTTTCAGGAATTGGCTTCTCTGATGTGGTTAAATCCACTGGAAGGTCCTCTGGGATTCTTTTTTAACTCCAAAAGTAGTTGGTCTGTGTGATGATACCACTACTTAATGTTTAGAATTTCGGTGGATGTCATCGGGGGCACTGATCTTCTCCTCTACATCTTCAATTTCCTCATTTGAGGTGTCCACTGCATTTTGTAGCAGCTGGGGA
Source organism: Rhinogobio ventralis (assembly GCA_039654625.1). NCBI lineage: Eukaryota > Metazoa > Chordata > Actinopteri > Cypriniformes > Gobionidae > Rhinogobio > Rhinogobio ventralis. Next base: position 26,364,326 of record CM077216.1, read on the forward strand.
TGCTCTTGGAAAAGCCACCACATGGATATATATCTATGGACACAACTGATATGATATTTTGCACCTCTGCACCTGCAGTGCCATTTACCAGCTTTCGTATCAAAGGTGCAGAGTGTTCTTCCGAGGTAACACCAATTGTCCTTTTGGCCTGTATACATAGAAAAGTATATATATATCGCTCAGAGAGGCCGTGCTCACCCCAGAAAACAGGAAATACACAGTCAACTTTTTCAGAGCAAGCCTTTTGTTTTAATGCTGTGCATTCTTGGTTTTGTCCTTTTCCAGCATCTCCTGCAAGGATTCATTGCGCAGTGATTCTGGGGGAATATACAATGTTGCTGTCTTAGTCCTTTCTAAGTGAAAACATTCTTTTCACATTCTTTTCCATTATTTGCAGCTATGCTCATGAAATCCATGCATGCCTCCACTTCACAGGCAAAATATTTAATTACTGAAGATTTTGCACGTGAATAGGTTGTCTCAACCCATGGGATTCTTTTGTTGTCACATATATACCATTCACAGAATCAATGCATATAATTGGTTCCTGCCTGCCATGCTGTTGTCTTTCATGTCTTTTGTAGTTGGATATGTTGGTGAAATGAATCCCACATTTTTTGCAGAATAGGTTCCCTTTCTGAACTGGATCAACATGGGTGGTGTCCTGGCAGGGTTCTCCATCATCTAAGAAATGATCATGATACATGGCATTATGATATTTTTTACTTTATTTCAGTTACATTGATGTAGCATAACTGTGAAGGATGGTTATGTATTATGTGCTGACCTGAGGGTTTTGCTGTAACCATCAGACCTGTTGTTGCCACACCACAAAAACAAACAAAAGTAAATGACTGAATACAAAATAAATAAAGATAAAAATCAAGAGTAAAAATTTCACAATTAAAAATAAAATGACCATGCTTTTTTAAGTGACACTTAAAATCAAAAGATTTAAGAATTATTTTGTCACTCTTTGAACAGTGCCAGTGGCTCCTTTTCCCATTCTGTTTGTCAGGACAGTGACATGTACTGAGAACTTCTCTACAAATGAAGGAAATGATGGATCTTGAATATTATGGATATTAAATATCATTATAATATGGATAATGTATATTTATAATGTAATATGGATATTATTTTATAGAATTTTAAAGAAATACTTACTCATGCCACCATCACTATAGTGGATGGCAAACCTTAAATGGCTTTTTATTATGTGATCCTTGGATGCTGTTACTAATATTCTGCAGTAACAACAGTCCTGATCTCCTTCAAGACTTAGCAGCTCTTGTTCACTCACAAACTCAAACTTTCTTGCTGAAAATTAAATAGCAATTTATGAATAACTGCACCATGGGAAATAGTTTTTGAGTAAACATATATTGTAGCTGTGCTTTCGAATAGACACAACTTATCACAACTGCTTTCACTCCAGTAAAGAATGTTTTTAATGTTAAAAATGTTGGGTAACTCATTAGAATAATGGTCCATCATGTTTTCAGTAAAAAATAAACTTTACTTCTCAGCTGATCTCATCCAGAAATTATTGATGACCTAAAAAGGAACCATCTCAGACCTATATTTACTATGACTTAGTGATTAGTTAACCCATATTAGTTTATATTTTTTGTAGCTGTAGTGTTACTGTGGAACTACTCATTTATCATGCATTACCACCTCCATAGTTACATGTTAATAATGGACCATTATTCTGAAGTGTTATCAAATGTTGAATTAGCTTGCTTAACTTAACTTACACAACTAAATATATTCAGAGGCAAAAGTAATCAGCTGTATCAAAAATAGTGAACTTATGCAGAAATGATGGGTGAATAATGATGACTGAGCCTTGAAATTCATTGTCATCATCCATCACTCATAACCAATCAGATTGTTTGGTTGAACGCCACTCAAATTCAACCAATCAAAAAATTAAATGTACCATCATCTCGGTGTGAATGTGGGGGGTCGTCGGTGTTACCTGTACTTGTTTGCGGGTGAGGGTGGCTAATTTCAAAGTAATAAACATTTTCGGCACACCAATAGGCTACTCCTGATGTAACTCCACTACATTTAAAAATCATTATTGTGTATGTGTGTGTGTGTGTGAAATAGGCCTACACGTCTGCACTTATGGTGTTTTTACTCTCTTAAATGAAAGATGGTGACCCAAAATGTATCCAAAGAAAGAATTAATTAAAAGAAGTTAAATCTTAAATAATTACGTTCTCCTTTTTTTCCACACTGAAAATTTACAGTGAACATAATATGTAAACTCTTTTCGATTAATCGATAATAATCAAATAAAAGAGAGGAGTCAGAGGACACAACAATATTTTGCCAGTTGTTATTCTGCCATTTTCACACAAACATACGAAATCATGCGACAGATGAATAGGCCTACATTCATTACATAACTGTCACAACTGTAGCCAAATTTCTAAATAGGCCTATATCAGAATGTCGATCACAAGTGGTAATTATGATCTACCATAACAACAATACTTTGTTATTGATGATTTCCCTTCAGTTTATCAATCTGGGTGTAAGCAGCTGTAAAACAGTGAGAGATCTTGAGGCAGGCGCGACGCTAAGTTGTGTCAGGCGCAATGCTTAGATGACAGGACGTGCGCTCCATTACAAACAAAAATAGCGGAATAAAATATAAGTTAAGGTGGTAAATAAGGGCATTATTGCATTGCCTGTTGCTCTCCTGCATCAATCTGGGTGTCAAGCAGCTGTAAAACAGTGAGAGATCTTGAGGCAGGCGAAAAGCGCTTGGTTAATAGTGAATATTGACCTACTATGCGTACCGTAGTGCCCCCACTGGTAGAAGGGGTACGTACAGTAGTTTGTAAAAAAATGGAGGAATAACATATTGTACAAAAAGAACAAAAGGAGACCCAGGTTGCATTGTCTTTACGTTCACACATGCGTCTACCGGACTGGCAGCTGCCTCCAGCACTGGCAGGTTTTAGATTAGCTGCCTTCAGCAGTGACGGGTTCTGTGACAGCTGCCTATAGTCCTGGCAGATCTCTCTCTAGTTCTCTCGGCCTGTTCAAGTGCAGCTTTTTTGCCCCGACACAGGTGATGCGAGGCGACAACACAGTTGGCTTTCATCAGCGCTAGTTCTGTAACGTCGGTTTGGTATGTCCCTACCCTTAGGCAGTGTGTAGAAATAACATTGGTAACAGAGTTTGACGGTAACAATTTAAATTTTTTTGCCCAAAACTCCACTTGCTAGAATAAATGCTATGAGCACATGGCACTAATGATCATGATTAAAATACTTTTAAACAACCCACTTTTATACCATACTTGTTGCGTTCTATGTCTTGGTGGGAATGATCTAATGCTGTACAAATAGACCGTTTATTTCCCGTACACACATTTTAAAAATCTGATGCACGTAACTGAACGCTCTGTGCTTCTGTAGATTCGTGACTTTTTTGTTTACAGTCACTGAATGGGTTTGTCCTGAAAATCATGTCGCCAGATGAAGACCTGCCCTGTCCAAATACTCACACTTGCGGTCTTGGCCACTTGAGAACGCGTGCACGTGACCGGAAGTAAGTGCGCAAATCTGTCCCATATCTTAAAAATGCCAAAGTCCCTACAATAAGACAATGGCTGTGTCCTAAATTGCCCTCTATACCCTTAAATAGGGCATTATTTGAAGGGACAGCCATTTGTAGTGCTGTCCGAAACCATAGTGGACATTATCGAGTGCACTCATTCAATCCCACAATTCACTGTACAACTGGTGTACACTCAAAAGCTAGAGAATACCCATAATGCACTGTGAGAGTCACGTCGAATTAATTCCCGCGTCTGACCACAAGATGGCGCCCGCAGCTTTTCCAAACTGCTTTTCCAATGTGGCTACAGCATATATACAGGTAAATTAATTTTTTATTGATTAGTAAATTGTATAATTGTGTTTTATACATGCTAGTTTCCATGAGAGTTCAAGATAAATCTTTTAATTTACTGGAGCTGCAAGTTTGCTACATTTCAACTGATTATTAAATAGCATGCACAAACTAAGCAGCAGCCCTTCCGGCACACTCAGTGTCCGAATTCACTCACTCGTTTTCATTCACTCCTTCAAGTGGACTATATTAGTGGAGCAATGTTGGGAATAGTAAATGAGGGTATAAGCAAATCTCTGACCAGACCTCTCAGCTCCACCCATCTGGTCCCAATCACCTGAATTCTAATTCTGGGCACCTGTACAAGCTCATCAACCCACAGTTTGAAGTTTTTTAGCTTTTAGTATGACTATGTTAGCCTTAAGGTTATGAATAAGCTGGTGTGTTCCAAAACAATGACAAAATTCGCATTTAGAAGATATAAGCATTCCAAACTTACAGTCTCTCACTTCCATTAAAATGAATCACAGATTTTGATGACATCATCGCAGACTTCATCTTCTCATCACATCTTCTGTCCAATCAAATTAGTGGACAAAACAGCGCAAGCGCATAAACACAGCGCGCAAGTGAATTACAACAGTGTGAGCACCGTGACAAAGCTTGCATGTAAAATATAAACATGCAGAACACTCAAATCTCACACTTGAGGACAAAACAAATTATTGTGCGCACAGATTAACAAGTCGCGAGCAGAAATAACAACCGTGAGTCCTGACAAGTTCCACACGCGCAAGTTCTTTTTTTACATGCGCGCATATTTGAACACGCGCAAGTTCTTTTTTTTTTACACGTGCGCAGATTTGAACACACGCGCAAGTTATTTTCTACACGTGCGCAGATTTAAACACACGCGAGTTCTTTTCTACACGTGCGCAGATTTGAACACGTTGTCAGGTTTGACACTGAGGGGCGGGGCCCAAACCTTCCTGTTAATAAATGCTATTGGCTGCTGGCCAAATTGCAGCTCCTCTTTTGATTGGCTGCTTGTATGCCGTGAATGCTCTCCTCCTGTTGCGATTGGCTGTTGTTGGCCCTCAAAACAGAAAGCGGGATCTGGGATGACAGACCGTAAGAGGGCATGTTTTCTTTCCAACTTCATAAATGTGTTTATCTGTGGTGTTTATATGTAACGGGTATAAAAATTATACTGTTAAATATATGTATAATTTAGGTAGAATTAACACAAAATTGTTCATTTACATATTACGGTGACGCATTGCTGCCACATACATATAATTTTTTTTCCCCACTCATTGCAGCCACATAATTTTTTACACTCAATTATGTCGTAAAAACAAAATATTTTCTCGTTATAACGAGACTGTCTGAAAATGAAGCATTCTATATTGCAGTGATGTCTGTTCTAGTGATGTTACATATGACACTGAAGCTTCAAAGCGTGTATGGAATATGCAGTGCAATTTCTCATGAAGCTCCGTGTCGGAGCGCGTATTGTTCTCAGAGAAACACGTGATCAGTGAAAAACGAAGCCTCACTTTCTTTCTAGTCACATAAATGATTTACTTTGCGTGTCTGCTATAAATTTTACCTGCCACAAGATGGCACTGTTTTTAACACTCCTGATGCTTTGAATCTTTTCCAGAAAGAATCAGGGGAAAGCTAGGGATGGCTGAGATCCCGAAGCGCAGATGTTTTGAAACACTGCTCCGAACTGTGATTCAAAACACCCATGTCACGTGACTATGGCTAAATGAAACTTCGGCGCGTTTCACAAGTGTTTCATCAGGTGGTGCCTGTCGAAACTGCATTTGATTGAAAGGGGCGGGAACAAACCACACAGTCACACATCTGTATGAACCTAATTCCCCACAAAGTTTAAAAGTGAAGTTAAACCCACGAAGTGAATATGCATTTTGTGAGAGGAGAGAGATTTTGTGATAGCAGTGATTTTGTGAAATAAGTGAGATTTATAGTGTGCTTTGGTTAGTTATATTTAGGCTAGATTTAAATTAGATATATTGACTGATAGGTATAGACAATGACAGATAGTTAGGATAGATATAATGACACATTCATATAGGCTAAGTAAGATAGTGACATAAGTTAGAGATATAGAATTATACAGATATAGATTCATAGGTGATATATAGATAGATATATTAATAGAATAGATAAAAATGGAGGCTCCACGTAAGAGATGCCGTGCATCTGTGGTGTGGGAGCATTTCCATTTGGAAACACCAAATAAATAAGATGTATGTATTGTGATAGGCAGCTAGCCTACTGCAAAAATACATCATCCATAATGCGCCATTTGAGGAGCACTCATCCTGCCATTTTGGAGGGTGCAGAGGATGGTAACATTCCCCCTGTACCTAGGCCTGCTACTGACACTTCTGGGCCGTCTAAGCAAGGTATGCATTGTTTGAAATATAATTCAGATAAAATTACAAAGTGTTGGACACTGTTTAGAAAGTCCATAGTTTTAAATAGGCTTAGGCCTGTGTCAACCACCCCTACAAACTAACTAAACACAGCTTTACTGTGAATATTTAAATATAACACTTCACAAACTTAGCCACTATATTAAATGAAAAACATTTATAGGCCTACATATGATTAACCTATCGACAGCCAGTGAAGACATCAGTTTGGTTTTCCTAATTGTTGTAGTTCTATATTCAGTTTGTCTGTCTCTGTCTGAGCATAAACTTTACCAAACATAACTCTTTGTTTAAAAAGGTTTCCAAATAATGAACCAGTAGGGTACTTTTAATAGCTGTGCACTATTTCTATATTTTTTTCAATGTATCTGTCTAAAAGTGTATGTGTATCTGTATTATATATATTTTAAAAGGCAGACAGAGGGAATTGGATGAGGCTCTTGTTAATTTGGTGGTGAAGGATTTGCAGCCCTCCACCGTCGTGGAGGATGAGGGTTTCATGGCCTATGTGAACAAGCTTGATCTAAGCTATGTTCTCCCATCCCATCCAAAGTTTATGCTTTGTAAGTATTTGTTGTTTTAATTTTCATTCATTTCAAATGTCAACATCAGGCCCATCAGCAGCAGCAGAAACCCAGGACAGTTTATGGGAACTGTTTGATAGTCGTATTCGTTAAACCCAGACGACACACAGTGCTACAGCTGATGCAACAGTAAAAGTGAATAAGTACCTCAAAGATGCGTTTTTGCCCAGAACACATGATCCATTAAGTTTTTGGAAAGAGAGAGCAGTCATTTTTCCTCATTTGTATGTACTTGCTAAAAAATATTTGTGCATGCCAGCAACAAGTGTCCCTTGTGAGAGGATTTTTTCAAAGGCTGGAGAAATTATATGTAAAAAAAGAAGTCGGCTAAGTCCTTCAACAGCAGAGCAATTCATATTTTTGAATACAAATGTTATGTAACAAATGTGACACATTGTGGCTTTATTTCTTTTATTAATCTCTGTTGCAGTGAGCCTGGTCCCCCTCAGACGTTGCAAGAGCCTTCCCGATCGGTCATTCTAAATTAAAGCGGCTCCTCGTTTATCGGCCGGTAGGGTTTTTCCCATCTGTTGCAGTGAGCCTGGCCCCCCTCAGTGCAGATTTACCTTCTTTTCGTTGACAGTTTTTTAGCATCCCTCCACCACACCCATGAAGCTCTGTGTATTATAATGAAATCGAGCCTGCATTCAAAATACTTGCATATATGTATACTGTATGCATATTTTGAAATAAACCTACAATATATTGCTTTTAAATATATATATATATATATTTCAAATTTTGAGTTTTGAGTGGTTTTGTATTTTTCCATTTTTGTATTGATTTATTGTACCTTTGTATTTTTGTCTGAATTTCAAATGCTTTCTGCTTCTAATCAAAGTTTCTAATGTCGTGATTCACCTTGTAGCTGGTTGTCATGGTTCATGGCTAAAATTGTTATATTCTGGAATAATATATTTTCTTGTATGTTTATTTCTTTCTCTTTCATGTATTGATTGTTGATTTATTCTGTTTACCTGTTTGTTCTTTTCTGTTTTTCATTGTGGCAAGTGTGTTGCCCTTAGACTTCATTGTAAATGTGACTGTTTTCCTCCTGGTTAATTTTGATATTGGAGACATTAAATTGTCTTTAGGTATGAATATGTGTGTCTGTGTGTTTGCCCTGTGATGGACTGCCCATCTGTCCAGGGTGTTACTCTCTTCTGTGGCTTGAGACACTGACTGCAGTTCGGAGAATGGATGTATTCAGGATGTAATTTATGGTATATGCCCTTCTCTGTCCAATTCTTTTATCTGTGTATTCATTACATCATTCTATTAAAATTGGGCTCTATTTCATTAAATCCTAAAGGATGCGAAGCTACCACATTTACGATCATCCTAAGTGAAGGCCTCTGGTTACAAAGCAGACCAATCAGAACTGTACTGAAAAAAGAAAGACAATTCAAATAGTGGTTTAACTTAAATCTTAAACTGGAAAATTGAGGAAGTGCTTTATTGTGTACTATAGCACAGTTACTGTTTTCCTGAGAAATTAACACATTCTCTGTAATACTGATAAAAATCTGCAAAAACATCCTGAAAAAGCACTGAATTAAAATGATTACCTATAAATATATTTCTAAATCCACCTTTTTATGTCTTTTCACACTCTTGTACACTGGGTGACTGACAGCATCTGAACAGGATGCTTAACCTGGAAAAGATTTTTGTCTCCTCTTTGCCTTACCACGAGGCCCCAATCTCCCATCACATATTTAAAACCCAATCTGAGGTGTTCTCTGTGTGAAGACATTGGACATACCCTAACATTTGTGCTTATTTCAACCATTTATACTATAAGGCAAACGTCTTGCTACATTGTATTCAGCTCAGATTGTACTACATTAATAATGGTACTTTGATTTTCTTGTTTTAGAAACGCAGTAGCAAGACAGTGCTAGTGGTCATAAATACTGCACATTGAGCACCCGGGAAGATATTGAGCCGTTCCCTAATGGCTCTATTAATATGAAAAATAAAAATGTGAGAGAGTGGAGACTTTTTTGTAGTTTATTATCAAATATAGTGCACAGTATATACAATGAAATCTAATAAAAAAGTGTGTGTGTGATTAAAGGCACATTTTTGTGCACCCAGGTTTGAACACACTCACAAACATTTGTGCCATTCCTGGAAACAGTTCCTGTTCAACTGAAGACACAAGTGAACGTCACATTCCTGGCATTTCCAAGGTGTTTGTTGCTTCTTACCATGCACTGATTTGCAATGCGCACATATGCGTCGACCAGCAGTGGCAATATTTCTGACATCTGAGGTCAGCTCAGCTCCTGGAACCGGCACATGGCCACTACTCGAATGTTTTGGTGCTACTTTCTGAGAGACACCAGAGAGCTCTGTAATAAGCTGTTCCATAAACTCCTTGCGTGTCATGTTGCCGTTTAGCTCCTTGTGCAATATGAAAGCGTTGGTGGCAGCAACAACGTCCAAGAAGTGTAGAAAGACTTTTCTGTACCACTTCATGGTTTTGTGCTATGCGGTGTAGTACTGCAACAGCTGATCAGACAGGTCAACACCCGCCATGTGGTGGTTGTACGCAGTCACAGGTGCAGGACATGGAAAAGTCTTTGTCTTCCATGTATCTTGTGCTTTCACTTTTCGTTGCACACAATCTCCTGTATAAGCAGCATGTATTGTGGAACAAACAGACACAACTTGTTTGTCCATCCACTTCACACACACAAGAGGCCCATCCCGAATCCACCTGATGGATCCCCTGGTGGACTTTTTGGTCAGTGAATTAGATGTGCTCCGTGGGAAGTCCTTCCTATAGTCTCTGTAAGTCCCACAAGCACCAAACTTCGTAGCGAACAAGTCTGTTAAGAGCTTTGGGCTTGTGTAGAAATCATCCATGTACACATGGTACCCAGAGCGCAAGACTTTCTTGTCCAGAAGAGACATCACAGCATCATAAGAAAGCCCATGGTCGGTGGGAAAGCTGTTCTTGCCCGTGTACACATTTAAGTCCACAGTATATCCATTTGATGAGTCGACAAGGACAAAAAACTTGAAGCCCAGCTTTGTTGGCTTGGGTTTCCAGAACCGTGTCATTCCTGCATTTGCTCTGCATGCCAACAGTCTTTCCTTCACAGCTAAATTTTTTCTAGGATGATAGAAGGCTTTGCAGGCAAGACGAATAGTGTCCATGAGAGGTTTGACCCTGAAAAGTCGGTCATGTTCAGCTGTGCCCCTCTTTTTGTCATTTTCCTTGTCTGCATCTGGGTGACTCATGTGCAAATTCCATGAAATGGTGCGGTATCTGTCCCTTGACATAACTGTGGCAGGAAAAGGCACAGAGAAAAGACTGTCCTGCCGCCAGTAGTCAGCGATGGAGCTCATCTTTACCGTGGCCATGTAGAAAACGAGTCCAATGTAGCGGTACAGCTCGCCAACACTGACATCCGTCCAACTGTATTTGCGACCCTTTGCAAGTGCCCTGGCAGCCTAAGCGTTTGTGTTGTTGCACAGATTTGACATGGCGCTCTCTGAGAAAAATAGTTTGAAAAGACTCATAGGGGAGTGTGAGTCAGCAAGACTCAACTGCGGCCCAGGTTCCCGTGCAGGCAGGAATCTCATAGTCTTTGGAGCCATATCGACATCAGTCTCTTCTCTCCATGACAGGGTCTTGGCTCTCTTTGCAACAGGTCTCTGGTCACTGTCATTCTCTCATATGTGGGAATCTGTTGACATCAGGATCACAACAGCTTTATCAACTAATATACTAAAACTGATATATTGCCCACTCATTTCACAGCATGTAATTGTGCATTTACCTGTCATTTTACAACAGAGTTTAATTTCACTTACTCGTTAAGATTCTCAACCGCGTTGAAAACTGAACGACGCTTGTGTGCCGCCCTTGTGAGAGGTGCATGTGAAAGAACCACATTGCTAAGAAAAGAAAAGGTACAATCACAAATTAGTAAACATTTGTTAGTTTAGGTTGTCCGAGGTGGCATACCAGTGCATGCATAAGTGATTGGTAATCACTTTATTATTATTGGTGTGATTTATGCCTGTTGATGGGGCAACGACCTTATGTTATGCACGTTCACAACATTTACACCTAAGCAGATATTGGAGAAGGTGGCATACCAGTGCATGCATAAGTGATTGGCAGTTAATGGCTATACGGTCAAACACTTTATGCCTGTTGATGGGTCAAACAACTATGTTATGCACATTGACAACATTTACACCCAAGCATATATTGGAGAACACAGTTAAGCTCTGTTGATGAGGCAGTATTTTACAGTAAACACTGGTGTTCTGCCAATAGTGCTACCTATCAGATTGTGCTACTAACACTATATTTGCATTGTTTTAAGGAAAGGTTTAGGGTAAGTATGGTCATTACAGAATTTTTCAAATAGCTTACACACAATTTCTGAAACGGTCTCGATTTCTCAAAACTACACAAAACGTAGACACAAGAGGCAAAACGTCACATCTCTTGCAAAAGCAAACATTTCATTCAAAACTATTTTAACTCTTCTAAAAATTGTGTTTTTGTAACTCTACACACAAACTGTTACTTTTTTGATTAGCCATATACACACCAAACTACACAAAATTGTAAAACACTACTCTCGCGTTTTTTGCATATTCAGTATGCAGTGAAGTTACAGGAGTTTGTCATAGCACTTACACGTACCTGTATGTGCACAAATACACAGTGTGTCTGCACAACTGATCAACTTTACAATTAATGAACTGAACTGACTCGAGCTGTATGACACTATTGGCTTGTTACTGTTTGTTCACACCAATTGGACTGTAGAAGTGCTCCGCTTGAGAGGACTCCAGAAAACGAGTCATGTAAACTTTGGTTCCGACCACATTAGTTCCCAAGCAAAATGGAGGAGAGGATGATCATTGCTGTGGTGGGTTTGATAAGAAGGCGCGCAACATTATTTATAGGCAACATTTTCGCTCTAGAACACGAAAGCGGGAATGCAGTTAATTTGCTCAAAACAACACCGATTTGACCAATTGCATTAAGGCCACACTTCACCTAAGACAGATATTGTAATGTGGGCTGCACACAAGTTAATGCTAATGTTAAAGACCAAGGCTAGCAAACGTCTCCTATAAACCATGTTGAAATTAGACTAGCACTTAACCATGAACACAAAAGCCACACCACACAAATGTCTTTTAATTGGTTTAATTCGTTAGCAAACATGAGGTTAATTAATACGATTATACTCTACCTGTGGTCAGTGTGCACAAATGCAGATCAACATGATTGTTTGCTTTGGCCCCTTTATATAAAGTTTAAAAAAATACTGTCACAATTGGCTAGCTACTGTTGTGAAGCTGCTTTGAAACAATTAGTATTCTGTGAAGTGCTACAGAAATAAAGATGACGTGACATGCATATTCAGTATACATTTACAAAATAAACAGAAATGCAAGGGTCAAAAATGTATTTGTTTCTCCAAACAAATGAATCCAATTCATATATTTACACTATAAACAAATGCAAGAGAATACATTTTAGGGTTCATTTTTTTTCTGCATGATGCAAGCTAAGTATTTATATATATCTGAAAAATCCACTGGCTATATGGTTCTGAAACAGCTATAGGTGTACGTGACTAATAGCTATAATAACAATAAAGGATTTACTCGTCAGAAAAGGTGGGGCTTTTCCCTACAAGGTTACACCAACTTCTCATTTTAAAAAGAGTTCCTGAAGATTTGGAACTAATAGTTGGCAGTATCAGTATAGTTATTGCCATTTCAACATTTGTGGCTATCTTCATGGCAAAAACTGAATTACAAAAATACAAGCGTTACATATATAAAACAATAAAAACCAAGCCAAAAAATAAATCAATTAATATTATACAAGACTGTAAATATTAACATATATCCATTCTAAAACCATTTCTGGTAAAATTACTAGTCTTTAAGAGAGCGTACTTGCATGTTTTCTTCCCGTTTTAAAACCGGGACAGTCCAATAAAATATGTTTAACGGAAAAGGGATTGCAAAACAAATCAAGTTGGCTCTTCGTCTATAAGCAAAAATGCACGAATCAATCTTGTATGATCTATATGACATTTAGTGAACACCATTTGGACAAATCGTGTTTTAAGGGAGAATAGAAGTCTGTATGAATAAAAAAAGAGAATAAAGAACTCAAAACACACTCTTTTTGAAAATGTGTGTGGCTCATAAAAGGGCCGTTGGGTTTGTGGTTTCTCTTGATCTCAGGCGTTTAACCTCCGAAGCCGTACAGAGTGCGTCCCTGTCGCTTCAGCGCGTACACAACATCCATGGCGGTGACGGTCTTCCTCTTGGCGTGCTCGGTGTAGGTCACGGCATCGCGGATAACGTTCTCCAGAAACACCTTCAACACTCCGCGGGTCTCCTCGTAGATCAGACCGGAGATGCGCTTGACACCGCCGCGGCGAGCCAGACGACGGATGGCGGGTTTGGTGATTCCCTGGATGTTATCGCGCAACACTTTACGGTGACGCTTTGCGCCTCCTTTACCGAGTCCTTTACCGCCTTTGCCTCTTCCAGACATGTTTAACTCCAAGTATTTATGTCAGTCAAACGACAAAAATGAATGGAGAGTAAGTTTACAAGGAGGCCATTTATATTTGCTTACAGGACCTGACAGAAACCAGCACCGCGTCACAAGGCACAACACGCTCCTCCCCTCGATATATTTCGAGCACAAAACAATGTGATTTAACCCTAATCATGATCCAACGGGACCTGTCCTTTGTTTAATATTACATTTTTTTTATAAAGTTTTATAAGATTCGTTTGATGAAGATATTCATTATATCATATACAGAGATGCTGAATGACAATTAATATATTTTATGAATTCATTGCATTATGACAGTATATTTTTGTGACATCTCAGATATATTTGCAGAATTTAAATGATTTCAGGCCTCAGTGATTTACACTGTATGTCTCCCTTTAGCTGAACTTGCGCTATAAGAGTAATCTCTTCTTCAACATGTGATAAAAGTTTCAAAACAGACCATGCCATTATTAGGGAGTAGCTGAAGATTTAAAAAAAAAAAACTTCGGATGAGCAAATTAAAGAGTTGGGGGAAAAAAACTATTTTCCGGACAGACTGTTTGAAGATGATAAAAGTGGCAAACACCTGAATACAGAAACATTAAAAATCGTTAAGTGATAAAAACTGTAAAAATGAGTTACGAGTGTAATTCTGAGACGTTCTCAGCTTTGTTGTGTCATTGGCATCCGTAACTCTTGTAAAGAGACGTTTTCTACTAAAAAAGGACAACTGATATCACATTTAAGTAAAAAAAAAAAAAAAAATTATATATATATATATATATATATATATATATATATATATATACATATATATATACATATATAAAGGTAACATCTATAGAAATATTAAAATATACAATTAACTCTGTATTTAGCAAATATATATATATATATATAATTATACGTTCAATACGTCTTTTTTTCTTATTGTAAAGGTAAATTGTGATGTATAAAACAAAGACCCATAGTGATAATGTAGATAAATGTGCCATAGAAGGCACATTTTTACTTACTTTAAGCGTTAAACTTAATTCTGTGTAGTTTTGGTGGCTCCTTTGGGGGTTGAAGCGGCTGATGCAGATGCGGGTTTAGGCGCGCTCTCCGCGGATGCGGCGGGCCAGCTTAATATCTTTGGGCATGATGGTGACTCTCGTGGCGTGGATGGTGCACAGATTTGTGTCCTATTAAAGAAATAAATCTTTACCCAAAACCAAAATATTTGAATGCCCTAACTGATGCTCAGTTCAAAAGCTTTATAGAAGTCTAAAACGATTAAAGTAGTGGTCTTCGCTATTTTTTTTCATGAGAGCCACACTGATAGGACAAAATCAATAGGAGAGCCACTTTTACCGCAAAGTATCAAAAGTTACATCCAGTCATAAATGGCATGTGTGCTTATCAATCTGTCATCCCTGAACATACAATATGCAATGCAATAAATACAAAGGTAGCTAGAGGGTATGCATAATATATTTTAATGTACATTTTCTTTTAGTGCTGTCAATCGATTAAAAAAAATCAACTAGATTAAATCACACTTTTTTTCTGATTAATCGCAATTAAAAGCACTTAAGTTTTTATACATAA
The DNA here is from genome assembly GCA_039654625.1 of Rhinogobio ventralis. Taxonomy (NCBI): domain Eukaryota; kingdom Metazoa; phylum Chordata; class Actinopteri; order Cypriniformes; family Gobionidae; genus Rhinogobio; species Rhinogobio ventralis. Next base: position 26,379,415 of record CM077216.1, read on the forward strand.
TTTCACAGTAAATCGCTAATGTAGAAAAAAACATAAAGACAGTATATTTTAAATATTTACTTAATGGCATCTTTTTTATGAATAAATGCCAGTATCATTGATACTAATACAGCTACTGAAGCCAAGTTTAAACATTAATTATAGCCATTCAACAACAGTGTAATTGAATGCTTTTAAACATTTATTAGGCTTCAAACTTCAACTTAAAACAGTCCTCACATAAACCCATGTCATTTATACCTGTGCCCTTCCTGTCTAACAGGTAGGAAATAGGCTACAGAAATTGAATAAAGTTATCAAACAGTCTGCACTGCATAAAATATGAATTAAATATAGATTAATCCTTATTAAAGCTACAAAAGTTCTTTAGTCATAAGCAGCGAGTGATTTTCTCTGTTACCTTTGTTTTTTGATTACCTTTAATGACAGACATCATTAGTGGCTGCTGTCACTTTAAGATCTGCCGCTGCCGAACATGACGCCGATCTGACACGCTGTCACACGCATCTCATTTTCACTCTTTAAGTTCGTTTAAGACGTTATTTAACTCACTTAAAACTGTTCTTATGAGGATACTCGACAAAACCGACATTTTGGCATAATTCTGTGTTATATTTTGTTCAAGTGTGAAAGAGAACTCGACTCTGGCGCGCTGTCACCACTAATCCTACCCAACGGGTTGCGTGCACATAAGAAGTCATTTTGGCATATATATCGCACGATAAATACAATCCGGGTTATAGATACGAATTTAATGAGAACGTGTTGATCTCGATCTATAAGAGCACATTCTGCATTAAGCTGGAAAGACCGCCAAAACTGTCAACTCCGCAGTTCAAGATGCTTACGACGAGTGTACCTGGTAGCGTAAGCCTTTTGAACTGCAGAGGCACTTTCAACACTTTTTCCATAAATTGAATACGGAAGGCGATCGGCCGAAACTTTACTTTATAAAGTTTTAAATATGGATATTTTTCTTACACAAACGCATCAATCTTTTTTGCATATTACATTATTGGGTTTTTTCCTTTGTAGTTTTAGAATCATTTTGCAGAATTCTGCGTGTAGGGCTTCTGTTGGATGTCTGTCCCATCTAGCGTAGCTCTGATCACCGAGTGGACCCCAAACCTCACTTCCATACAGCGCTATGTGCTGAATCACACTATCAAAGTTTTTACACCAAATTGGAATCGGTAATTCAATGTTTTGGATTTTTTTTCTTAATGGCATATAGAGCTCTTCGAGCTTTGTCTTTGAGAGCATTCACTGCCATACTGAAACTCCCCGATGCAGTGATGACCAGGCCGAGGTAAGTGTACTGCATCGTGTGCTCTAGGGCGGTGCTGCCTAGACTGAACTGGTATCTGTGTTCCTGACATCTGGGCTTTTTCTGAAAAAAAAAAAAAACTGAGATGCTGCTGTAGTCCCTGTGCAGTGGGTGACAGCAGCACCAGGTCGTCTGCATACTACAGCAGGAGCTTGATGTTTTTGTCTTCTAGAGTGAGTCCTGATCGGATCGGAGTCCTGATCTAGAATCTCTGGTCGGATCCAAAGTCTTTCAAACGCTGTCTGGTTTCAGCAATGAATAGCGCTCTTCAATAACACATGAGCACCTTGTTTCAGTCGCTGAAGAGCGAGAGAGATAACACCTCTCTCAAACTCTTCAACACGGTTCATCTGAGACCCCTGCAATCTCAGTCTCCTCTCAGTGAGTGGGACCGTGCCACTGGGTACAGATGCCTATCCCTCTTCCCTTGGGAAGATAGACAAACGGGATTGGGGTTTAATAAAGGGGAAATGCTCACAGTGCGTGCAAACAGCTCTCTCAAGAACTGAGCACTCCTCCATCACTTGTCTCTGTATCCACCTGTGAAATAAACTTCTGTGTTTGTGGAAGCTACCTGTGTTGTCTCCGTCTGTCCGCTAACAGTATGAGTGTGTATTACTCTCTAAAAAAATGCTTTTATCGAAAAATTGGGTTATTTTAACCCATCGATTGGGTTGTTTAAGCAAACATTTAACCCAAACGCTGGGTTAAAACAAACCAATTGCTGGGTTTGTCCACAACTTGGGCTGTTTTTAAACCAGCATTTTTTGAGCGTATGAATGTAATCTGGATGTATTCACCATGTTGTTGTCAATATTATGTACCAGCATATATTGCATCAGTTGCAATGGCATGTCCATCAGAATCTTGCTGGAAGAAATTAGTTATTCAGGAACTTTTTGCCTACTCTTTTGAGAACTGTGAATTCAGACATACTACTTTCCGGATGCATCCCTAGTCCTGACTGGGAATCTAGCTAATTTTCTTCTGTCAATGGAAGATTTTTGTTTCTCTTTTATGTTTTATGTATGGTTGTTTATTGCCTGTGTTTATTTACTAATGTCAATTTTTCTGCCAATCTTTAGTCTTTATTCACCATCGAGGAAGTTTATTCACAAGAAAGGGCTATTTCAATTCTTACCCTCCTTGTGATCTTTTGGGGTCGATGCACTAATGGATGGATGATTGTACGCATGATATTTGATGTAACATGATTCATGTCAGCCTGATTCAGACAACATCACTTCAAGATTTTCTTTCATTCTTCTAAGGCAGCAAGTTTATAGTGTCATTGTGGACTATCCAGATAAGAAATTTTGCAGTCATTGCATCTGTGGGTGTTTTTTTCCTAAACATACCACATGCCATACTGTACCGAAACCTTGATCCTAAAACTCGGATACAAACTGAACCATTAGTAATTTGAACCGTTACACCCCTAATGGCAAGCTGTTTTAGCATCTAATGCTCCTGGATCTGCTAGTCGTAATTTAGTTTTGTCTAAATTCCATATATTTATTCTTAAGTTTTGATTTATCGTAATTGGAATCAAGATATCTTCAATGTTATTTTGAATAGACCGATTCTTACTTCCTTTGGAAAATATGATATCTACAAATGGGTTTGAACTAGAAGAAACTCACAATTAAAGATATATATTATTAATTTTGCACTAGGTATAATTCCAATTAGTGATATTACAATTTTACTCATAATTCAGTTAAAGATATCTGTAATTAAATTATCACTAGTGGGGGGAAATAGATATTTCTAATTGATATTTGACTAGTAATGTTTAAAATTTAAGATATATCAGGGCTCCAGGGCCCGTATTTATCAAGCCTCTGAGAATTACTCACAAGAACACTGCTAAGAATTGACTTAAGAGTAAAAAAAAATCTTGGCTTAAAGCTGCGCTTAAAAGTTAGTTATCAAGCATCTCAGTCGTAATTTAAGTGAAGTGTAGGACTAAATCTTAAGTGTCAGTCTTAGAGATGATTCACAACACTTTGCTGTGCCACAAACGGGATTTTGGATGACGATATAGGCATGGACCAATCACTGAATAGCCACCATGGATTCCAAAAGAAGACCAAACTGGCGGGAGGAAGAAGCGCTGACAAAAATGATGATGCCTGCTCTGTCCAAACGATACCGTTTGATTAACTGCTCGTCGTCAAACATTTCAAAAACGTTCTCCCTCTCCTGAAAGATTTGCGCACGTCTCTGTCTCCTCAGTGCCATCACAAGCCCCTACTGGCTACTCCTAACCACTTGAGAGACCTCTCGAGCTGTCTTAAATAACTGGAAGAGTAAGAGTGATTCTTAGCTTTAAGAAATTTGATAACTTGCTTTTATACTTAAGTTTGAAAGTAGGAGTAAATTTCATGAATTCTCAGCACTTAAGACTAAAATGGCACTTTAAGAAGCTTGATAAATACGGGCCCATACTAACATTTGAGAGCAGTGGAACCAGCGCCACTAAGTTGCACCTGATTTGGTGGCACTGGAGGAAAATTTATGATAAAGCTAATTTAATCATAAAATTACTATTGTTTTGCATTGTTTTGTTAATAAGTGCAGTTACTAATAATATTACATGTTTGTTTATTGGAACCTTTAACAACAGTAATGTGCAAAAAACTCATTTTTATAGGGAAAATTGTACTATTCTACTCTTATTAAATGTACCATTGTGAACTGACCGACAGCTTCAGTGATTATAAAAGGAGCACTTTGTTTTACTTTTACTTCAGTCACAATTTGAAGAAAAGTTTTTGTTTTTTAATGAGACTTTGTGACTTTCTACTTAAGCTAAGAACACACCAAGCCGACGCCGACCAACTAGTGGCGATGAAAGCAGACTGCGGAGTCGGCTCACGCTGGCAGCGTCTGGGTCCAAAGTTGCCCTGACACACCAAGCCGACGCTCAACATCCGACGGCCAAGTAGCATGTCCGTTCTGTGAAATTGCAAAATAAAGGTTAGAATTCTACATTGTGTGTTTTGTGATCCTTTTTTTACATAAAGAATTGTGAATGCAAGTACCTTTTACCCAAAGTCAAAGTGTTTTATTTTCCAATGTTCAGTACATTGGCAAAAAATTACATATAGCAAAAAATTGCTATAAGGCTGTGATACAAAAAATGTAAATAGACAACAAAAATATTTAATTGTGCGATAACTATAAAATAAATTACAACTGTGCATGACACATTTACAATACAGCTTACAATATGTTTAAAATCTGAGAACATTACAGGTCTGTATACTGACTGACAGATGCATCCAGTGCATGGTTGTGGCCCACTGAATATTTGAAAATGCACGTATAAACCTCGTGCTGGAAATGTGGCAGTACATGTGGTGGCATTCTGTGTTCTAGATTTTTGCAGTAAGCCGAGATGGCATCACTGGTGTTTTCATGTGATGCCAGCTTTTCTAGAGTGTTGCCGATGATGCGCATCAAGTTTGTGGACTCCTCACTGGAGGATTCATCCTGCGCTTCCCCGGAGGCCTTGATTGAACGTAGATGCTTTGCTCCTTTTTCTTGGCTGTGGACTCAGATCCACAGATGGTAGATTCAGCCAAGGGTGTACTGGGCCGTAGCTCAGCCTCAATGAAGCTGGGCTCTTCGTGGGTGCCAGTCCAGGTGTCACTGTTGGTACCATCTGAGGGTGAACAGGAATCACTTTCAGCCGAAGGTTCCTAAAAAGAAACAATCAAAATGTGAACGATGTGATACCATAGATTCTTACAACTGTTCACCAATCACCCATAACATTTATAGGGCATAGCTAAAACAATACCCTGCAAATTGGCGAAATGGATCTATTCAGATGCACATGTGGAAGTTAATGTGTTGAGTTACTTGTAAATAGACCCATCTGAACAATCAGTGGCCACTTTACCAAAAGCAAAATGTTTATTTTTATTCTTAAATTTAAAAAATATAAAAAATAAAAAAAAGAAGTTATTTACCCTGATAGTTAGATTTGAGGTGCTCTCCTTCCTTTTTGTGTGAGGCTCTAGAAACTACAGAAGGGTCAGGATCCATTGCTGCCTGCCAGTCTTCTAAGCTCCAGAACTTCCTGAGGGTCCATGTTTCTTGTAACGCATGTACTGGGTTCGCAATGAATCCCACAGCTTCTTGAGCTCTTTCTCTAAAGGACAAAGTAAAATTTTGTCAATTTCATGACGATTTGTAATGCAAACAAATGTTCATTTTTGTTCTACTGTTAACTGGACGTATTCTAGATGACAGCACTTATTTCAGTTTTTTACAGTCACTAGAACACATTTCTCAATACTTTTTTTGCAAAACTCTCCACACAGTGAGTACAACAGAAATCTATGTAGGCTAAACTGTAGATCATTTATGACCTAAGTAATGAGAAATGTGTCCTAGTGATTGTAATAAAAAAAAATATGTTATTGCACTGTCTGTTTCCATAAACCAAATTATTTTGGTACACACAACACACAAAACCCTAACACTATGGACTACTGAAAAATAACAAGTTTTCTAAAGACCTCAGTTGCCAAAAAGGAAATCTTACCTGATATGACAAGTTTATTTGCGATCTTACGCCACAGTTCAGCTTTCGCCACACAGTTGACATAACATTTTTCCGTAATGTCATACAAAGCCGGCCTTTCCTGGATCATGCTGATCAATTTGTCTTCATTTGCCTTGGTCCACACAGCCACATGTCGAATCGGCCAAAAAATAGCAGACGAGGACCAACTTTAGCCGACAGTGTGGAACACACAGAGAAAACTGGTGTGTTCCGGGCTTTAAGGAGTGGAAACGGCTAATAAGTCAAATAATTTGGTCGCAGTCTGGAGCCCTGTATATTTAATTCCTCATTATTAAAGATATCCAAAATTAATTTGTAGATATCTAAAAATACCATATTGCTATTCAAAGTACAATTGTAGATATATTGAACTGTATTTGTCTAGTCTCCTCTTTACTGACGAAGAGGAAGACAGTTCTGTTCCTAACGTTAGACCTGCTGAAGAAGAAGTGACAGGTACAAAATGAAGTAAAAAGTAGCAAAGAAATAAACACACACAAGCGAGAGAGTCGAGACAGAGAGATGTCAAGGAAAATGAAGATAATGAAAATGAAAAGGAAAAGGGAAGTGAAGGTGCAGTTCAAGAGAGAACCTTTAATTATTTTGCACAGCCTCAGTCTATGGATGTAAACCTTTTTTATGTGATGACCATACAAAAAATATGGTTCTCTATGGTTCCAAAATTTGTTGTGGGTGTATGGGATGGCCTGGATGGGTGTGAAATTTCCAGGCCTGAAATTTTGTCCCAGTGCGGCCCTGCCTGAGACACTGACTGCAGTTTGGATAATGGATGTATTCAGGATGTCTAAAGTCATTTGTGGTATATGACCTTCTCTGTCCAATTCTTTTATCTGTGTATTCAGCCTATTAAAAGCTTCCAGCAATCAGGCTCTATTACATTAACTCATAACGGATGCGAAGCTACCACATTTATGATCATCCTAAGTGAAGGCCTCTGGTTACAAAGCAGACCAATCAGAACAATCAGAACTGTACTGAAAAAAGAAAGAAAATTCAAATAGTGGTTCAACTTAAGAAATCTTAATAAAGCACTTCCTCAATTGTACAGTTGGTGTACAATAGCGCCGTTACTGTTTTCCTGAGAAATTAACACATTCCCTGTAATATTGATAAAAATCTGCAAAAACATCCTAAAAAAAGCACAGAATTAAAATAATTACCTATTTTATTAAATTTCTAAATCCACCTTTTTCTGTCTTTTCACACTTTTGTACACTGGGTGACTGACAGCATCTGAACAGGATGCTTAACCTGGAAAAGATTTTTGTCTCCTCTTTGCCTTACCACGAGGCCCCAATCTCCCATCACATATTTAAAACCCAATCTGAGGTCTTCTCTGTGTGAAGACATTGGACATACCCTAACATTTGTGCTTATTTCAACCATTTATACTATAAGGCAAATGTCTTGCTATATTGTATTCAGCTCAGATTGTACTACATTAATAATGGTACTTTGATTTTCTTGTTTTAGAAACGCAGTAGCAAGACAGTGCTAGTGGTCATAAATACTGCACATTGAGCACCCGGGAAGATATTGAACCGTTCCCTAATGGCTCTATTAATATGAAAATAAAGTGTGAGAATAGAGACTTTTTTGTTTTGTTTATTTACAAATATAGTGCACAGTACATACAATAAAATCTAATAAAAAAAGTGTGTGTGTGATTAAAGGCACATTTTTGTGCACCCAGGTTTGAAACACTCACAAACATTTGTGCCATTCCTGGAAACAGTTCCTGTTCAACTGAAGACACAAGTGAACGTCACATTCCTGGCATTTCCAAGGTGTTTGTTGCTTCTTGCCACGCACTGCTTTGCAATGCGCACATATGCGTCGACCAGCAGTGGCAATATTTCTGACATCTGAGGTCAGCTCAGCTCCTGAAACCGGCACATGGCCACTACTTGAATGTTTTGGTGCTTCTTCCTGAGACACACCACAGAGCTCTGTAATAAGCCGTTCCATAAACTCCTTGCGTGTCATGTTGCCGTTTAGCTCCTTGTGCAATATGAAAGCGTTAGTGGCAGCAACGTCCAAGAAGCGTAGAAAGACTTTTCATACCACTTCATGGTTTTGTGCTGTGCGGTGTAGTACTGCAACAGCTGATCGGACAGGTCAACACCCGCCATGTGGTGGTTGTACGCGGTCACAGGTGCAGGACATGGAAAAGTCTTTGTCTTCCATGTATCTTGTGCTTTCACTTTTCGTTGCACGCGATCTCCTGTATAAGCAGCATGTATGGTGGAACAAACAGATACCTCTTGTTTGTCCATCCACTTCACACACACAAGAGGCCCATCCCGAATCTACCTGATGGATCCTCTGGTGGACTTTTTGGTCAGTGAATTAGATGTGCTCCGTGGGAAGTCCTTCCTATAGTCTCTGTAAGTCCCACAAGCAGCAAACTTCATAGCGAACAAGTCTGTTAAGAGCTTTGGGCTTGTGTAGAAATCATCCATGTACACATGGTACCCAGAGCCCAAAACTTTCTTGTCAAGAAGAGACGTCACAGCATCAAAAGAAAGCCCATGGCCGGTGGGAAAGCTGTTCTTGCCCGTGTACACATTTAAGTCCACAGTATATCCATTTGACGAGTCAGCAAGGACAAAAAACTTGAAGACCAGCTTTGTTGGCTTGGGTTTCAAGAACCGTGTCATTCCTGCATTTGCTCTGCATGCCAACAGTCTTTCCTTCACAGCTAAATTTTTTCTAGGATGATAGAAGGCTTTGCAGGCAAGACGAATAGTGTCCATGAGGGGCTTGACCCTGAAAAGTCGGTCATGTTTAGGTGTGCCCCTCTTTTTGTCATTTTCCTTGTCTGCATCTGGGTGACTCATGTGTAAATTCCATGAAATGGTGCGGTATCTGTCTCTTGACATAACTGTGGCAGGAAGAGGCAGAGAGAAAAGACTGTCCTGCCGCCAGTAGTCAGCGATGGAGCTCATCTTCACCGTGGCCATGTAGAAAACAAGTCCAATGTAGCTGTACAGCTCACCAACACTGACATCCAATTGTACTGGCGACCCTTTGCCAGTGCCCTGACAGCCTGAGCGTTTGTGTTGCGGCACAGATTTGACACAGCGCTCTCTGTAAAAACTAGTTTGAAAAGACTCGTAGGGGAGTGTGAGTCAGCAAGACTCAACTGCGGCCCAGGTTTCCGTGCAGGCAGGAATCTCATAGTCTTTGGAGCTATGTCGACATCAGTCTCTTCTCTCCATGACAGGGTCTTGGCTCTCCTTGCAACAGGTCTCTGGTCACTGTCATTCTCACATCTGTGGGGGAAAAAACAATAGTGAGCATGTTGACATCAGGATTACAACAGCTTTAGGTCTTTAGAAGACTGATATATTGCCCACTCATTTCACAGCATGTAATCAAAATTAAACTCTCAGTTGTGAAATGACAGGTAAATGCGCACTTACTTGTTAAGATTCTCAACCGCGTTGAAAACTGAACGACGCTTGTGTACCGCCCTTGTGAGAGGTGCTTGTGAAGGAACCACATTCCTAAGAAAAGGTACAATCACAAATTAGTAAATATTTGTTAGCTTAGGTTGTCCGAGGTGGCGTACCAGTGCATGCATAAGTGATTGGCAATTAATGGATATATGGTCACACACTTTATGCCTGTTGATGGGGCATCGACAACCTTATGTTATGCACATTGACAACATTTACACCCAAGCATATATTGGAGAACACAGTTAAGCTCTGTTGATGAGGCAGTATTTTACAATAAACACTGGTGTTCTGCCAATAGTGCTACCTATCAGATTGTGCTACCAACACTATATTTGCATTGTGTGTAAGCTAATTTAAAAATATGTAATGACCAAGTACCAAGTATGTAAGTACCTTTCCTTAAAACAATTTCTGAAACTGTCTCCATTTCTTAAAACTCTATACACAAAACGTAGACACAAGATGCAAAACGTTGCACATCTCTTTGCAAAAGCAAACATTTAATTCAAAACCATTTTAACTCTAATAAAAAAATGTTTTTGCTTAGTAACTCTACACACAAACTGTTACTTTTTTGATTAGCCACATACACAACAAACTGCACAAAATTGTAAAACACTACTCTCTTGTGTCTTTTGCATATTCAGTATGCAGTGAAGTGTACAGGAGTTTGTCATAGCACTTACACATAACAAGTACTGTATATATGCACAACTGATCAACTTTACGGTTAATGAATTGAATTGACCCGAGCTGTATAATGACACTATTGGCTTATTACTGTTGTCAAAGCTGCTTTGAAACCATCTGTATTGTGTTAAGTGCTACAGAAATAAAGATAACTTATGCATATTCGGTATATATTTACAAAAAAAATAAAAATAAATGCAAGGGTCAAAAATATATTTGTTTCTCAAAACATTGAGTATTTAATTTCTAAATGATCCAATTAATATATTTACACTATAAACAAATACAAGAGTACGTTTAAGGTTAATTTCTTCCTGCATGATGCAAGCTAACCCAACTTTAGCATAACTGTCTTATTTTTGGGGTGGATTTTATACGTTTCTTCCCTCTTCCATCTTAGTGAGCCAGAATTTACTGTTTGGGAATGTTCGGCTTGCAGGGGATGTGCACTGGGTATTTATTTGAAGCTTATGGTAATTCCAAAGGTCTGGATCAACTCTCTCTGATTGGCTGTGAATGTTTTGAAGGCATTTCATTGGGTAGAAAAGGCGGCCTGCATAGACCCCTTCACGGTTCACGTCACGCGGTTGGCAGTGCGCATGTCGGGGTCAGAAAGTGCATTCCATCCCATTGAATTGTGTTAACCAGATAATTTCTCGTCAAGAGAAAAATGCCTACTTGTTGCGTCGTGAACTGTGAAAATCGCACCAGTTATGGAGTCAAGTTTTTCAGGATTCCTGCAGGATCTCATCCGTTTAAAAAAAAATAGATGACATCTGTGGCTGCAAGCTATTAAACAGGCAGACTGGGACAATGCTACAATCAAAGAGGCTCGTGTTTGTAGAGACTCAAAATAGGAGAATTATTTAAGCTATAAACCATATAATTAGAATATACATAGAAAAAACTATTTAAATAACAACAGAGCTGAAAATAACACTTAGAGAAGATATCTAAAAAGAAACTCAAAAGGGATTGAGAAGAAACAAGTCAATCGTGTTTTTATTTATTTTTATTTCATTGTTATTGTAATTTACTTAATTTAGCTACATTAATTTAATCTTGCACAAACAATATAAATTGGTACGTTTCTAGTCATTGTCTGTGTTTTATATGTGCCTTATAAATACTTGCCCTCTGTAGCGAAACCTAAGCTACTGGTCTATTAACGTTACCTGGTGCTCTGAAATTCAGTGACTAAGCCGAGGTAAAAACAGTAAAGTGTTACAAAATTTTCGAATATTCCTATTTAATAATTGTTTAATCGACACGCCATCCTCAATAAACCCGTCTCCGGCGTGATGCCTCCGATCTTTCAAATATTCCGATCTAATATTACTTCTGACCTATAATGCTCAGTTACTGGGATTTTCACGCACAACCATTTCTAGAGTTTACAAAGAATGGTGTGAAAAGGGAAAAACATCCAGTATGCGGCAGTCCTGTGGGCGAAAATGCCTTGTTGATGCTAGAGGTCAGAGGAGAATGGGCCGACTGATTCAAGCTGATAGAAGAGCAACTTTGACTGAAATAACCACTCGTTACAACCGAGGTATGCAGCAAAGCATTTGTGAAGCCACAACACGCACAACCTTGAGGCGGATGGGCTACAACAGCAGAAGACCCCACCGGGTACAACTCATCTCCACTACAAATAGGAAAAAGGCTACAATTTGCACGAGCTCACCAAAATTGGACAGTTGAAGACTGGAAAAATGTTGCCTGGTCTGATGACAGAAGATGAAAAAGTCATATTGGAGACATTCAAAACTCAAATTGATCAGATATATTAATACAGCAAAAGGTGCATTAATTAATTCTAGTGGTTAAAATGGGGGAAAAGAATAGACTCATCAGAGAATAAATTTTTTTTGCTAGAAAACGTCTCGGTTACGTATGTAACCCTCGTTCCCTGAAGGAGGGAACGGAGACGTACGTCGGAACTGACCGACGAATTGGGGATCATTTTCAGAGACCAATCTACTTCGAGTGTATAAAAACGAGCCAATAATGTTGGCATGCGGTCCACGCTCCGCCCCGCAGCGCAGGTATAAATACGGAAGTGGAATACTGCATCCTCGCTTTTCCAACTGAGGAGCCGAAAAAAGTGAGTCGGCCCTTCAGCAGAAGCACAGCTCCTGGCGACGGGACGTACGTCTCCGTTCCCTCCTTCAGGGAACGAGGGTTACATACGTAACCCAGACGTTCCCTTTCAGTCGATCACGTTCGACGTACGTCGGAACTGACCGACGAATTGGGGATCCCTACCAACACGCCAGGAAGGCTGGCCCTTCCAGCGCCCTGCTTGGGGTCACTGAAGTGCTCCTAGGTTGGAGCAGAAGTCAGGGCACCTAGCAGGGAAGGTCCGTCACAGCTGTTTCTGCAAGACCCACTCAGCGAGACTATTGGCTAATGCTGGGAAAGCGTGCCCGTCAGGTAGACGGGACGCTGCGTCCTCCAATTTCAGAGGGTAGACTAATTGACACGGTCTCTGCAGACACTTCAGGGATGCGTTGGTAATGTCTGGGCGCTGGTCCACCATCTGATCTGGATACGGCCCGGATCCGGCTGACTGCGGTAAACCTCGGGATAAACAGAGAGACTAACATTAGCGTAGATGCCATTCTTCTTATGATGTAATGAGTACATCAGGTGTTATGGGAAGTGTTCCCGGTTCCGGCTGACCTAGTTAATGCAGCCTAACAATTTGATTAAAATATAAATTAAAAATGTTTTATGTGTATGCCATAGTAAAGAGATGCGTTTTAAGTCTAGATTTAAACTGACAGAGTGTGTCTGCTTCCCGAACAATGCTAGGAAGGCTGTTCCAGAGTTTAGGTGCTAAATAGGAAAAGGATTGACCGCCTGCAGTTGATTTTGATATTCTAGGTATTATCAACTGGCCAGAGTTTTGAGACCGCAATAGACGTGATGAATTATAATGTGTTAAGAGCTCGCTCAAGTACTGGGGAGCTAAACCATTTAGTGATTTGTAAGTAATTAGCAAGATTTTAAAATGTATGCGATGTTTAATAGGGAGCCAGTGCAGTGTTGACAGAACCGGGCTAATATGGTCATACTTCCTGGTTCAAGTAACAACTCGAGCTGCTGCGTTTTGGACCAGCTGCAGTTTATTTATTAAGCGAGCAGGGCAACCACCCAGTAGAGCATTACAATAATCTAGCCTTGAGGTCATGAACGCATGAACTAACTGTTCAGCATTTTGCATTGAAAGCATATGCCGTAATTTAGATATATTTTTAAGATGGTAGAATGCAGTTTTACAGATGCTAGAAACGTGGCTTTCAAATGAAAGATTGGTATCAAAGAGCACACCCAGGTTCCTAACTGACAAAGAGGACTTGACAGAGCAGCCATCAAGTGTTAGACAGTATTCTAGGTTACTACATGTGGAGTTTTTTTGTCCAATAATTAAAAATTCAGTTTTTTCTGAATTAAGTTGCAGGAAATTACTAGTCATCCAATTTTTTATATCAGCTATGCATTCCGTTAATCTTGTGAATTGGTAAGTTTCATCAGGGTGTGAAGAAATAGAGAAAAGAGTATCGTCAGCATAACAATGAAAACTAACGCCATGCTTCCTAATGTCTCCCAGTGGTAGCATGTACAGGGTGAAAAGCAACGGTCCCAGCACTGAGCCCTGCGGTACTCCATATTGAACTTGTGATCGGTGTGACATCTCTTCATTTACTGCTACAAACTGATAACGGTCAGATAAGTATGATTTAAACCATGCCAATGCAATTCCATAATATTATCATAATATTATATATTATCAATCTTACAAGTAAAGAAGTTCATAAAGTCATTACTGCTGTGCTGTTGGCAGACATCAGAAGTTGAAGCTTTATTTTTGGTTAATTTAGCCACTGTATCGAAGAAATACCTAGGGTTGTGTTTGTTTTCTTCTAAGAGACTCGAGAAATAAGCAGATCTAGCAGTTTTTACGGCCTTTCTGTATGAAATCATGCTCTCTTTCCACGAAATGCGAAATACTTCCAGTTTTGCTTTCTTCCAGCTGCACTCCATTTTTTTGGCTGCTGTTTTAAGGGCCCGGGTGTGCTCATTGTACCACAGCGTTGGACTATTTTCTTTAATCTTCTTTAAGCGCAGAGGAGCAACTGTGTCTAAAGCGCTGGAAAAGAGAGAGTCAATAGTTTCTGTTGCAACATCAAGTTCCTCTGGGCTATCTGGGATGCTGAGGAGATGAAACTGATGAGGAAGTTTATTTATAAAGAAATCTTTAGTCGCAGCAGTGATAGTCCTGCCATATTTGAAGCGAGGGGACGGCTTTGCAGCCTTTGCTAAATTAAGTATACATGATACTAGGTAATGATCTGAGATGTCATCGCTCTGCTGCAGAATTTCAACGGGGTGGACTCATTTAAAGTAATGTAGTCGTCAGGTTTTAGCCAGGTTTCTGTCAAACACAGCACATCTAGATTATTATCTGTAATTATATCATTAACAATAAGCGTTTTTGAGGAAAGGGATCGAATATTCAGCAGCCCGAGCTTTATCATTTGTTCATCTGTATTATATCTGTTGTTTATTTGTTGGACATCAATTAAATTTTTACCGTTGAATAGTTTTGGTGTTTTTTTGTATTTACTAATTCGTGGAACAGACACAGTCTCTATGTGATAATATCTAGGTGAAAGTGTCTCTATGTGCTGCGATTTATCTGGCTTCTGTGACGCGAGACAGCTAGCAGACGGTCGGGTAAGCCAGTCCGTCTGCTTCCTGGCCTGGGCCCTAGTTAGTCGAGGTTTAGCTTTAAGACTATGTGCCAAATTACTAGAGAGAAGAGCGGCACCACCCCAGGAGGGATGGATACCATCTCTTTTCAACAGGTCAGGTCTGCCCCAAAAGCTTTTCCAATTGTCTATGAACCCTATGTTATTTTGCAGACACCCCTTAGACAACCAGCCATTGAGTGATGATAGTCTGCTAAGTATCTCATCACTCCTTTTAACGGGGAGGGGATCAGAGCAAAAAACGCGATTTGCCATCGTACTTGCGAGTTCACACACCTCTTTAATGTTAATTTTGGTGATCTCCGACTGGCGAAGTCGAACATCATTAGTGCCGACATGAATAATAATCTTAGAGAATTTACGATTAGCATTAGCCAACATCGCCAGAGACGACAGAGCGAGCTCTGTCAAGGGAAAGCCACGGTGCTAGCCGAATAGGGTAGCTGGTACCGTGGAGAATACACATATGGGGTTACCGTTTAGGGAACTGCTACATATGGACCCAGCCCGCACACACATTCCATAAGCATACGGGTGTAGGCCTAGCGTCAGACGGCCGCAATGTCTGACACCGAAGGGATAACGGAGGAGCTCACAGGGTTAGCCATTTCTGGGGAACACAACTGGAGATAATAGACGCACGTATCCGGCCGCACGTGAGAGTTGGCCGGCCCGAATTCTAGGCACGATTCGTTGACCGAAAGTGCATGCAGGTCCCCTACCCTCTTAATGGAGGCCAATGCAGTCAGGAGTACTGTCTTTATAGACAGAATTTTTAACTCTGCAGACTGCAAAGGCTCAAAGGGAGGTCCCTGAAGTGCCTTCAACACCAGGGCTAAGTCCCAAGAGGGTACCGAGGTTGAACGAGGAGGATTTAGTCTCCTCGCACCTCTGAGGAACCTGACGATTAAGTCGTGCTTACCCAAGGACTTACCTGCTACTGCGTCGTGATACGGCGCTATTGCGGCGACGTACACTTTGAGGGTGGAGGGAGACAGCCTTCGCTCCAACCCTTCTTGTAGGAAAGAAAGCACGACATTAACCGAACACCTTCGGGGGTCTTCCCGACGGGAAGAACACCAGCCAACGAACAGGTTCCACTTCAGTGTATAGAGGTGCCTTGTAGAGAAGCGATGGTGTCTGCCACAGCCTGCGGCAGGCCACCTAGAACCTCCGCGTCCCGTCCAGGGACCAGACATGGAGTTTCCAGAGGTCTGGACGCGGGTGCCATAGTGTGCCCCGTCCCTGAGAAAGAAGGTACTTCCTCAGAGGAATCGGCCAGGGAGGGGCTGTCGAGAGGAGTGTAAGTTCGGAGAACCAGGTCCGGTTGGGCCAGTAGGCCGCAACTAACAGAACCTGCTCCTCGTCCTCCCTGACCTTGCACAGTGTCTGTGCGAGAAGGCTCACTGGGGGAAACGCATACTTGCGTAGGTCCCGGGGCCAGCTGTGTGCCAGTGCATCCGTGCCGAGGGTCCCCCCGGTCAGGGAATAGTACAACTGCTTGCCCTGAAGCGGCTTTTTGAAGCGGCTTAGAGCAAGACGTACTGCTAGCAACTCGAGGCAATTTATGTGCCAATGCAGCTGGGGCCCCGTCCACAGACCCGAAACTGCATGCCCATTGTACGAGGCATCTGTGAAAACCACAGCATGCCTGGACACCTGTTCTAAGGGCACTCCCGCCCGTAGGAACGAAGGATCCGACCACGGGCCGAAGGTTTGGCGACAGTACGGGGTAACTGGGACCCGGTACTTGCCGCTCTGCCACGCCCATCTCGGGACTCGGCCATGAAGCCAGTGCTGAAGCGGTCTCATATGAAGCAATTCGAGCGGCAGAGTTTGCTCTTCTCTCGGTTGACCCGAAGCCCCAACAGGCTGAGGTGACGAAGCACCAGGTCCCTGTTCCCGAGACTGGGTGAGAATGAGCCAGTCGTCGAGATAGTTGAGAATGCGAACGCCGCGTTCTCTTAACGGAACAATGGCTGCCTCCACGACCTTCGTAAAGACGCGAGGCGACAGGGACAGCCCGAAGGGTAAGACTTTGTACTGATATGCCTTCCCCTCGAACGCAAAGTGTAGGAACGGTCTGTGTCGAGGAAGGATAGAGACATGAAAGTACGCGTCCTTCAGGTCGATCGCTACAAACCAATCTCGGGGACGGATGCATTTGAAAATGCGTTTCTGCGTTAACATCCTGAACGGAAGCTTGTGCAGGGCCCGATTCAGGACACGCAGGTCCAAGATTGGCCGTAACCTACCCCCTTTTTTGGGTACAATGAAGTAGGGGCTGTAAATCCCCACCCTCATATCGGTTGGAGGAACCGGCTTGATCGCGTCCTTCGCCAGTAGGACCTTGATCTCGGACCGCAAGATGTGGGCATCGCTGCTCCGCACAGAGGTGAAGAGGATGCCCTTGTACTTGGGAGGCCTGATGGTACGGATGAGCCAGCGAGACGGCCTGGGGAACACTAGCCAGGCTCCCAGAGACCGTACAAGCGGGACCAATGGCACCACAGACGTACCCAGGGTGGGGCAGCGAGGTGGGACGGTCAGACCCGGCCCGGAGGCGACCCGGAGTGTTGTCTGACCGCTCCAGGGTGGGGCAGTGTGTGGGAGACTCCGAGGAGCCAGCGGCAGAAAGGTTTTGAAAGGGGTCTTGGTCCCCCGGTCGTCCTCCGGGGGGGGAGGGGTGTGGACACCATCTCCCTCCGAGCAGATCCAACCGTCCCTGGGCTGCCCGTCTCAGGGCCGCTTACCCTTCCGTTTACCGGCTGGTTTCGCGGGGCCCTGAGCGGGTTGGGCGGCCCCTTTGCGTCCGGCACCCTGCTTCCCGGGTGGAGGCTGCTGCTTGGGTTTGGCAGGGGTGGAGGCAGACGCAGGGGGACACCCTCGGCGACGAGCAGGCGGAGGAACTGCGGCCGGCGACGGGGTGGAGGCAGCAGCTGGTCGCCGGGGCAGAATGTTTTTAATCACCTCCGTCTGCTTCTGGGCCACCGAGAACTGCTGGGCAAAGCTCTTGATGGCGTCGCCGAAAAGGCCAGCCTGACAGACAGAGGCGTCGAAGAACCGAACCTTGGTCCCATATCAGCTGAAGAACCGAACCGAACGCTCTTCCGGAAGCTCCACCGGTGCAGCGGAGGGGGGAGGGGCCCAAGGGGCTTGTTGGCCCGTCGGGGAATCCCTCACAGTCACCCTCAGTTCTCCACCAAAGGCATCAGCCAAAGTAGCAGCCCTCTGCTTCGCAGCGGGAGGACCACTAGATCGGGGGATGCGCAATGGGACTCCACCCCTTTTGAGGTAATTGAGCCTAGACCGTAAGACTGCGATGGTCATGTTCTCGCAGTGGGAACATGAGTCATCCAAGAACGCCGCCTCAGCGTGCTGAATGCCCAAACACGTGAGACAGCGATCATGACTGTCAACTGGGGACAGAAAACGACGCCATCCAGAAACACACCGTTTGAATGACATCTTGAAAAAGACGCAGGGTCAAACCGTGTTGCTCTTTTAGGAAGGAAAATGCTCTTTTAGTAGTGCTAAAGCACTCAGGGAGATGGCCGCGGCTCACAGCGGTCCGATAGTGCAAGCCCGCGTGTGAGCACTCAACAAACGGAAACGGCCAGCCAACCAACACAGGAACAACACACGTTGCAGCGGCCACTCGCTGAATCGCGCCGTCACACCAGCACCAGGTAAGTGAGCGATCTTCCTTCGAGACTCGTTGAAAACACTCTCCGTAGAAAACAGCTTGAAAGCAAACCATTCGGCTCCGAAGTTGAAAGCGAGGATGCGGTATTCCACTTCCGTATTTATACCCGCGCTGCGGGGCGGTGCGTGGACCACATGCCAACATTATTGGCTCGTCTTTATACACTCAAAGTAGATTGGTCTCTGAAAATGATCCCCAATTCGTCGGTCAGTTCCGACGTACGTCGAACGTGACAGACTGAAAGGGAAACAAAATTATAAAAGACAAATTATCAAATTATGTGGAATCTTTTTACTCTCAGTTATATGAATGTGTATTTGAAATGGATAAATGTTCCAACTTCTGTTCTTCAATCTGTCTCATCTATTTCTATTCAGTTTCAAGCAGGGTTGCCAACTCTCACGCATTTGGTGTGAGACATGCTTTCAGGCTCTGTCTCACGCTCTCACTCTGCCCAAGTAAATCTCACACCAAACCTGCTTTTGATACGAAACAAAGTTTTAATATGATTATAATAAATACCGTTTTGGCGCACTTAATGTGGCATAACAATTAAACAAGCGGTGCGTCCCAATTCGCATACTATCCGTCCTAAATAGTATTCGAAAATAGAATTAGTATGTCCCAAATCGTAGTATGTTGAAAAGAGTATTCCAAAGATACCCGGATGGTCTACTATTTCCGGTCAGAATTCGAAGTGCAGATCGACGCACACTCTAACGGCTGATATTGTCCACAAACCATTACGACAGGGCCGTGCACAGGGGGGTGGCCCGGTGGCTAGAGCCACTGCCCCTCTGCCCTCATCAGCTGAGATGCCCCTCTCGCTAGTCGATACCCATCCCCGCTAAAAGTGTTCTGTTTACCCTCTGCTAAAGATCCACCGATTCCGCGAATCCGCTCCTGCTCGCTCCCCGGCATCACTAGTCTGTGCGCAGACGACAGTTCCAGAATGTCATCGCATTAACACTATGCATTACAATCCGCAGAGTTAGTAATTTAGTAGTTTGTTTTTGTATTTCTGTTAGTATTATTTCGCTCCTGATCTTCTAATAGTGCTAACAACTTGTACAAAATACACGTTCTTGGAAGAGAATTAGAATTCTTGTCTAATCAATTTTTGTACCCGATCTGATCTAATATAAATAACACCAAATTTTCTGTTGATGGCACACTTTGTAGAATATATATAATTTCATATAACCCATGTTACAGAATGTATAAATTACTTTTGATATAATTCTTAATACTATTTATATATATTTTAAAGTGTCATTAATGTAAATACTAAATAAAATATTCTACTTAATTTTATTTTGACAATTTAGTAGAATAATTGAATAACTGATAACAGAAAAATCTGAATCCCATTAAAAGATATTCATCTAAAAGGTAAAATTGTTTTATGACTTATTTAATTGCCCATATTTAAAAAAAAAAGATTTTGTCATAATAGAATTCACTCAATTAACCTATAGGTTTTAATGAAAGTGAAGATGCCTGAAATGTACATCTAATTCAATAATAGCCCTGTTAATTACAATAAGTGTTACATTTTAAAACAATAACACCAGTAACAACATGCCACTTGGGGCCTTCTGTGCCAAATATGGCTGGGTCATCTTACCCCAAGGGTCTAATTTTATCTTTTTACTTCAAAATAAAAGCTATAACATTTACTCCACTAAACCAAAAACATTGTGTCCACAAATCCCTCATTAACAAATAGACACAAAAAAAATGATATTCAACATAATACAATGTCATAGATCACTATTTTCGAGAGACACAAAATTATGACAAAATTAAAAATAGTATATTCATTCATCAAAAGTGCTGAGATGAGATTTTGTGTCGACTATGGTCAGGAGAAAAAATTAGGGCTCAGAGAGTGAGGGAGAGCCCACTGAGCATCAGCCAAATCAAGGCTGTCAGTAAAGGAATAGTAAGACTAAGATGCACGTAACTAAGCGACACAGAGTCCGTTAAAGATGACAAAGTAGTATGTCCCAAAGCTTGCAAACTCTTCTGCTACACACTCAAAAGTATGTACTTTTTCTTCACAAAAAGAGTACATACTTTCAGGTCGTAGTATAAGTAGGCAGCAAGAGTTGCGACATGCTTTCATCTCCCAGCGGCTCGCGCTGTCA
The DNA here is from genome assembly GCA_039654625.1 of Rhinogobio ventralis. Lineage (NCBI taxonomy): Eukaryota > Metazoa > Chordata > Actinopteri > Cypriniformes > Gobionidae > Rhinogobio > Rhinogobio ventralis. The sequence continues at coordinate 26,400,130 of CM077216.1, forward strand.
CGTGGTTCATGAAGCTCTCAATAGTTCTAAACAAACCAGTGCTGTCAATACATTTAAATGGCATAAGCAGATAGACAACAGCTTCACTATACAGGTATTTGCAGCAATTTTTGGTAAACAGTACAACATAGTGTGCATTGATTATTACGTCAACCACATTTACAGTATTATTTTATTATGGAGAGTTATGGAGATGCAACATTGTTAACATTAATGTTAATGTTTTTCTTGTATTTAGCCCTCAGGTATTCCTTACTAATTGGTCACACTCATACTGATTGGTGGTCAAATGTGACCTTAACTATTTTTCAATTAAATAAATGTTCTATATTTTAGTTCTATAATATCTATTGAATATTTTGAGGAGATCTTTTGGTACTAAATACTATTTGGGCAATAATTATGGTCCATTAATGACCACTTAAAATATTTTTTTTCTAATATTACAATTATTACAATTAGTGTATTAATTTAAAGGTTAAAATAGAGAATTCCAATGCAAAGAGGCAAATTTCAAATTTCAGTCATTTTGTGGCTGGAAAAATAATAATTTTCATTTGTAATGCCATTACCCAACAGGTGCATGTATGGCTCTTTAATAAATAGACATGTATCTAGTCTAGTTGCTCAAAAAAGTATTGCAGATCATAACTGCTTACTTACTTTTAGGTTTTGCATTTGAATAAATAGTTAGACATGATCAAACACTAGATTTCTTTAATTGTGAAATTTTAAAACATTAAAAACTTACATCCTAATATCTTTAATGATACTTATATAAGCAGACACAAGTGAATATTAATGAATGCGAGCAAATAAAATGTAACCCAAGAAAAGTTTAAAATAGTGCTAAAAAGGCAAACTTATTTTTCCTTATATGTACAGTAGGCTATATACATATGAATTGATACTGAATCAAGATCGAAATCGATATTTGTGCCAATCAAAAACCGAGAAAAACAACGTAGGACTGTGTAATCACATGGTCTCACGAATCCTGTCACTTCGCTTCTGAAATGCTCCTGGTGTGAGTTGGCACCGCGTAGAAAAGGTAAGGCTGGTTTCACACTGCATGCGTTAGCAGAACCTAAGCTGCGCATATTGTTTTCCGGCACTCATGTTAACAGATTAGAGCATTCACACCACACGCAAAGGTGGCGCAGCTCACGCTGAATTAAAGCCACAGTGCATTGTTCTTGATAAAAATGTACTTGATTAACATGAAAAATTACAAATTTCACCATGAACTCATGTAGATCACCATATGACATCCAGCGCTGTGAAAAAAATAAATAAAATACACAAAAATCTTTTAAGATTGAACATTGGTCTGAGGAGTCTGCTCTGTATTTTCTACTGCACAAGAGGCGTGATCAACGAGCATAGTTCAAATGACTCTGTACGAAATTGCATAGTCCTTCAACCAATCAGACCACAAGAGGTGTGATCAACGGGCATAGTTCAAATGACAAACCAATTGTGAAAACCCATCACTGCTATACGTTTTTGCCCAAATTTCAAAGGCCTTTTAAATGATTAAAACTAGAGGCATATCTTAACTTTAATTTAACTTTTCTATTGTTCAATGAAAAAAAAAAAGGCACAGATGGTCTTTCAGTTAAATTGTATCTTTGTTTTTTGGGATATTATTGAAAATCCCTTAACTGAAATGTATAAGGAATGTATTAAATCGAACAAATTATCGACTTCTATGAGACAAGCAGAGCCAGCCCAAGGCATAAGCAAACTGAGTGGCTTGAAATGAGTACTTGGTTTTTATTTTGACTGTGATTATTGAAGTTGGTTGAAGAGGCAGCAGCAGTGCAGCAAAATCATAAATGCTTTTGAAGAAATATAGTAGTATTGCGATACAGCGCACATTCTATCAGTTGCAGTTCTGGTGCCTTTCTCCCAATACTGTACAACCCGACGTGCATTCTTAATATGTAATAATACATTTTATTAATATGTTAATGCAGCGGTAGAGTTACACTCACGAGACACTGCACTTATTCGCTATCACAAAAGTTCATCATTTGCATGTGCTTTAAAGCCATTAAACATTTCATTTGCGTGCTGTTCTGACATTTGCCTGTCAAAAAGCACCTGTTTACTGGACTTTATCTTTCGCGTCTGATTGTGCTAATACTGTCAAATTCACACAAGGTTTACATAAACACAGTTTGTTAGGTCTAAAGTGAAAGTTCACAGTTGAGAGAAAATCGTTTGCATGTCTTAGATGCGTGCAAGTCTTAGTTAAAGAGACAGCAGCCTAAATTATGACAGAATTTTCATTTTTGGGTGAATAATCTCTTTAATGTTAATACATTTATTATTGATATCTTGTTACAGGTTTATATGATCTGTTAATTTTATGTCATTAAGTATTTCATTCAATATTGTCCGTTTTGTACATTTTTTTTTTTATAAGAAGATAATATTTATCATAAGTTATTTTATTTGTAGTTGATTGTTCTGCACTTTTTCACATTGCAATTTTTTGCAAAAACGACACCAGAAGCCTCAGTAGCGTATTTATAATGTTAAAGAAAATCTAGTTCCTACATTATTTTTCTATACATTGACTCACTGGGTCCTCTAACCTGCAATATGCTCTTTAAATATTTAAAGTTTCTGTCAGTTGTTTATTTTTCTTTTGCAGAGGTGAATTTATGGAAACACACATGGCTGATTAAATTAAAACAATAAAACATGCGGCAAAGTGTACAAATGGAACGAGACACTGCAGTCTACATTATTTTATTTGAAAGTGTCAAAACATTGTTTTGTTGTAAAAAAAAAAAATAGAAACATTCTTTAGTATATTTGTTAGTGGTATAAAATGATTAACCTGTTGCTGAAAGGTAAAACTTTGAATGTAAGGGATACAGCTATTGCACAAATGGCACCGGTTTGGACGGCATGGTCAATGACAGGCAGATCCAGAATTATATTCATTTCTAAGGAGAGAAATGGGGTCCCTTCAAATACTAGACAGTGTTTGTCATTATTCATATTAGCACATATATCAATCAAAACCAACATAGTATTTAATCAAAACACTGATAGCTTTTTAAACGAGAATATGGGTGGTTCTTAAAAGAGCCTTTGTGTCGCTGAGTCTCAGTTGACTCTACTTGGAGCTGGTGTACTTGGTGACGGCCTTTGTGCCCTCGGACACAGCGTGTTTGGCCAGCTCTCCGGGCAGCAGCAGACGCACAGCAGTCTGGATCTCTCTAGAAGTGATGGTGGAGCGCTTGTTGTAGTGCGCGAGACAAGACGCCTCACCGCCGATGCGCTCGAAGATGTCGTTGACGAAAGAGTTCATGATGCCCATCGCCTTGGAGGAGATGCCGGTATCAGGATGAACCTGCTTCAGGACTTTGTACACATAGATAGCGTAGCTCTCCTTCCTGGACCTCTTGGGCTTCTTTCCTCCCTTACCGGCGGTCTTGGTAACCGCCTTCTTTGAACCCTTCTTAGGTGTGGACTTGGCTGGTTCAGGCATGTTAGTTCGCGGAGTTTAATGCACTACTCAATAGCCTGTGAGAGTCCTGTATCGGATAGTTTGAGAGTTCATGCTAATGTCTGAGGGCTGGGTTGCCCTTCTCTGATAGTGTTTTCACACAGTGAATGAAGGGACGCTATTTCATTGGTCAGAAATTGGCCGCTAAAGAGAGACATCCGCCAATCGTAGGTTTCGGTATTTGAATTCCTCCCCCACGTGCCTTTTTGTCTGATTTTCCTGCTCAATTTCTCTGACAATCTCCTCGTGCCAATAAAGCACTTGAAATTGAAATTCCACATTAAATTAACTTTTGAAGAGAACGCGGACAAATATCTGAAGGCCAGACATCAGTATTAACATACAGGCCTCTCGGGGAAACTTGTTTGAGATTTAGGCACAAATCTTTATGCACAAGTTCCCACGGACCCTTTTCATTTTTTATAAACAGACATTGTTACAAACACTATTTCCCCCATCATGAATGCTTAATTTGGAATAATAAAACCATTACACACACGGTATATAAAAACTTATTTTATATCATTGGAATGGAATTACTATTTTGTATTATTATTGTGAAAATTATAACATTCACAATGCATTGTACCCACCAAGAAGTACACAGTGGTCATTAATTAATTTAGAACTTATAAAATTGCTAAAAATTATAAAAATGAAAAACAAATCATAGATCTTAGTCTTACATTGAAAGGTATATAAAAAAATATATAATAACTATATTAGTACAGTTTGGAAAGCTTGGGTGGCTTGACAGACCATAATAAATAAATTGTGTAGGATTTTTTAAAGGTCAGGCTATATAAATAAAATACAAAATTTATGAAGCCCCAATAAATCTCCCTTGTCTCAGGTGGAACGACGGGTATCATATGACGTCGCATAGCACCGCCCTTGTATGTTTCAACTAGATCCTGTAGGCGAATGAAAATTTCTACTCCCACACCTTCAGCTTTTACAGATTCTGCAGTGAAGAGTAGAGCTTGAAATTATTGACAATGTCTGGAAGAGGTAAAGGCGGTAAAGGACTTGGCTAAGCGTCACCCTAAAGTTTTGTGCGATAACATCCAGGGAATCACCAAACCCGCCATCCGTCGTCTGACTCGGACCACAAGAGGTGTGATCAACGGGCATAGTTCAAATGACTCTGTACAAAATCATAATGGCGCATTAAGCGCATCTCCGGTCTGATCTACGAGGAATATGGCGTTCGAAGGCGTCTGAATATGGCGTCCCAAAAAGGGTTTAAAAAGATGATTTTGCTATGGCGCTTGCACCGTGCCAAAATTAAGCATCCAAACTATAGCGAGTGGGTCGTGCCGTTTCTAAGACTACCCTAACAAAGGAGTAGGAGCAGTCTACCCTTCCGTCGCCGTCCGTCTGTGTCTATTTTTTAATGGGATTGATAGAGACGGTAGACAACAGACCGGCGGCGACGTCACGGCGACGTCATGGTAGGAACGAATACCTGCGGCGATGTGGCGACGGTGTCATGGCGTATGTGAGAAATATATACAAAATGTATGTACGCCTGCACTAGGCACGTCGCCTTACAAGACGCCTGATATATACGTTGTTCCCTTTCGTTCAGTCACTCCGAGTAACGTCAGTGACTGACGAATGGGGGTTTCACCTAGAAGCCTATCATCTTCGAGATCTTAGAAAACGCCCAGTGGCAGGCCAATGCCATGGGCATGCGGAATTTGCATAGCGTAGCTCCGCCCCACAGCGTAGGTATACAAGGAAGTACGCTGGCAACATCGCATTATGTTTCTGCTTCGGAGCCAAGAGTATCTCTCTCTTCACTCCTCAAGCCTTCTGAGTATCGTCAGCTTCTTCGAGTCGGTGTTGGTGTTACGGCGCGTTCCAGCGATCGTTTACTGCCTGCCTGCTGATCTGTGCAGTGGTCTGCATTCAGCTGGTATTCGGTCCCTGGGCGCTTCGGCATCACTGCAAAGCTTTCCTCTCACAAAAGAGCTCACACGTGGCATGTCTTTTTAAAGATGTCTCGCCCGTGTGCACTGTCTGACGTGTTTGGGCTTACAGCACGCTCAGGCGGCGTTCATGGATGAGTCATATTCCCACTGCGGGAACATGACCATCTCGGTGCTGCGGTCGAGACTCAATGACACCCCGACACTCAATGACACCCCAATCTGCTGTGTCCTCGCGAGGCAACACTTTGGCTGGTGGCCAGGGTGACCTGAGGGTGACCTGAGGTGTGGAATAAAGCCCTGACGCTCATGCCTCGGGCCACACCCCCCTCTAGCACACCGCTCCCCCCGTGTGCTCAAACTGTAGCAACGGAGCCGGCTCCTGCGTTCGCGGTTAGACGATTGGTTTTTGGGGGCGCCGCGTTCTGACACAAGTCAGGCCGTTCGGCGACCTCCTCCGCCTTCTCTGCCCTCGATGGGGCCGCGGCCAAAGGGTACACTGGGGTTCCCCCGGTTGAACGCTCTGTTGCGATGCAACTGTGTCCTCAGAGTGCTTCAACCTGGCGTGGCGACCCTAAGCACCCCTCCAAAGCCTGTAGATTCACATCCACCTTGGTGTTGAAGACCTACAGAGCTGCGGGGCAGGCTGCTGCCTCTTTGCATGCCATGGCCATCTTGCAGGCCTACCAGGCCCGGATGCTATGCGACATGCATGAGGGTACGGCTTCTACAGCCCCTACTTCATTGTACCCAAGAAAACCGGTGGGTTACGACCGATCCTGGACCTGCGCGTCCTGAACCGATCCCTTCACAGGCTTCCGTTCAGGATGTTGACAGCGAAACGCCTTTTCGAATGCGTTCGTCCAGCCGATTGGTTTGTAGCGATCGACCTGAAGGACGCCTACTTCCATGTCTCCATCCTTCCTCAACACAGACCGTTCCTGCGGTTTGCTTTCGAGGGGCGGGCATATCAGTACGCGATCCTCCCATTCGCAGTCACAGCTGACTTGCCTCCGTCAAAAAGAGTGCGGTTCCGCTGAAGTTATTTCAGAGGCTCCTGGGCATATGGCATCTGCAGCCGCGGTAACGCCGCTCGGATTGCTTCATATGAGACCGCTTCAGCACTGGCTTCGCGATCGAGTCCCGAGATGGGCATGGCAGTCGGGCACGCTCCGGGTCCCAGTGACTCGGGCCTGCCTGCAGACCCTCAACCCGTGGTCGAACCTCAGCTTTCTACGGGCCGGAGTGTCCTTAGAATGAGTTTCCAGGCATATTGTTGTATCAACAGATGCCTCCACCATGGGCTGGGGTGCTATGTGCAATGGACATGCTGCCGCGGGCTCCTGGACAGGACCCCAGCGCCTTATGCATGTCAATTGCCTCGAGTTGCTGGCAGTATGGTTCGCCCTGCACCGCTTCCGAGCGTTGCTCAAGGGTCAACATGTACTAGTCCGGTCAGACAACACGGCCACAGTAGCGTACATTAACCATCAAGGTGGTCTACGTTCCCGCCGTATGTCTTAACTCGCCCGCCATCTCGTTCTATGGAGTCAGAAGCATTTGAGGTCCCTTCGTGCTGTCCATATCCCAGGAACCCTGAACCGTGCAGCCGACGAGCTCTCACGGCTTCAGCCACTTCCGGGAGAATGGAGACTCCATCCCCAGACGGTTCAGCTGATTTGGGAACAGTTCGGCGACGCACAGGTAGATCTGTTTGCCTCCCACGACTCTTCCCATTGCCGCCTGTTTTATTCCCTGACCGAGGGCCCCCTCGGCACGGATGCTCTGGCACACAGCTGGCCGCGGGGCCTCCGCAAATATGCGTTTCCCCCAGTGAGCCTTCTCGCACAGGTTCTGTGCAAGATCAGGGAGGACAAGGAGCAGGTCCTTTTGGTCGCCCCGTACTGGCCCGGCCGGACCTGGTTCTCCGAACTCGTACTCCTTGCGACAGCCCCTCCCTGGTCCATACCTCTGAGGAAGGACCTCGTTTCTCAGAGACGGGGCACCTCTGGCGGTTGGTTTGAGTACCCTACCACCTCAGGTGGTGGCTACCATCACTTCCGCTAGGGCCTTGTCTACCAGACACGCCTATGCGTTGAAGTGGAACCTCTTCGTCACCTGGTGTTCTTCTCACCAAGAAGACCCCTGGAAATGCCTGATCGGGTCCGTTCTCTCATTCCTCTAAGAAGGGTTGGAACGAAGGCTGTCTCCTTCCACCCTCAAGGTGTATGTGGCCACAATATCTGCCTACCACGACCTTGTGGAGACAAAACAGGTAAGTCAGCACGACCTGATCATCAGGTTCATGAGGGGAGCGAGGAGACTGAATCCTCCTCGCTCTCCCCTCGTACCCTCTTGGGACCTCTCAGTAGTCTTAGATGCTCTGCAGAGGGCTCCCTTCGAGCCATTGCGATCAGTTGAGCTTAAGTTCCTGTCAATGAAGACAGCGCTCCTGATCGCTTTGGCCTCCATCAAGAGGGTAGGGGACCTGCAGGCATTTTCGGTTGATGAAGCGTGCCTAGAATTCAGGCCGGCCAACTCTCACGTGATCCTGAGACCCCGGCCTGGATATGTGCCCAAGGTTCCCACCACTCCGTTCAGGGACCAGGTGGTGAACCTGCAAGCGCTGCCTTTGGAGGAGGCAGACCCAGCCTTGGCACTGCACTGTCCAGTACGCACCCTCCGTGCTTACGTAGACAGAACGCAGTGTTTCAGGACCTCAGACCAGCTCTTTGTCTGTTATGGAAGATCAGACCGTTCCTTACAGAGCATGCAACACAGCTTCTTGTCCAAGCCCTGGTCATTTCTAGGCTTGACTACTGCAATGCGCTTCTGGCTGGACTTCCATCGTGTGCAATCAAAACACTTCAAATGATTCAGAATGCAGCGGCACGTCTTGTCTTCAACGAGCCCAAAAGGGCCCATGTCACACCTCTCTTCATCTCTCTGCACTGGCTACCACCTGCTGCCCGCATTAAGTTCAAGGCTTTGACGCTTGCTTATGGATCCACCACAAGCTCAGCACCCGCATACTTCGACTCGATCCTACGAGTCTACACCCCTACCAGAAGCCTCCGCTCAGCTAAAGAGCGGCGGCTGGTGTTACCATCCCAGAGAGGCATGAAATCCCTCTCCAGAACTTTTTTTATTCACTGTTCCCAGCTGGTGGAATGATCTTCCCACCTCCATCCGGATGGCAGAATCACTAACATCATTCAAAAAACAGCTAAAAACCCATCTCTTCCGCGAGCGCTTAATCTCATCCTCTATCTTTCTCTACACCCTCCCTATTCTAGCTTACGCTACTCTGAGCAATGCCCGAAACGTAGTATTTAACGTATCGCTTCCTGTACTCCTCAGTTGTAAGTTGCTTTAGATAAAAGCTTTTGCTAAATGCATAAATGTAAATGTAAATGTATGGTGGGAAGCTGAAGGGAAAGGCTCTCTGCAAGCAAAGGTTGTCTCACTGGATAGTGGACGCCATTGTCTTGGCTTACCAGACGCTGGGGCGTCCATGCCCCCTTGGGGTCAGGGCACACTCCACCAGGAGTGTGGCCTCCTCTTGGGCTTTAGCGCATGGCGCCTCGCTGACAGACATCTGCAGAGCTGCAGGCTGGGCGACACCTAACACATTCGCCAGATTCTCTAATCTCCGAGTGGAGCCTGTGTCCTCTCATGTACTCGCCTCTACCAGTGGCCGGTAATGGACTAGGCTCAGGTGTCTTCGCTTGCCATTCCTCTCCACGGATGGGATACATGCAATATTTTCCTCAGGTAGTTTCCCTGAAACCCTGAGTTCCTCCAGCACTGTCGATGCCGACACCAGTGCGTCTGCCCACTCGCTCAGGCCCTCGTGTCAGGCTAGGTGCCACCGTGTGCATGGTTCCCCCTATGGGCGACCCCCACATGTGTATTTCCACTGTAAGCCTCGCCGAGCATGTGTTTTTCCCTCGGCAAGCCCTTGCCTCCCCTGGGGGTAAAATTTTTCCACCTTCGGCTGGTTACCCCAGAGTTCTTCCATATGCAGCCCCTCGCGGGTCATATGTGTCTCCTTAAGTCCTCCCTATGGGTAGGCACTTTGGCGCATACTTCCACCTGGAATATGCTTCCCAGTGTACCTTGGTATTCCTGTGCTAAGTTGGAGTCCCTCGTCCGTACTAGCTTACGACAGGGAGCTCACACTTACGCAGGGCACTGGACGACAGCCGAGTGGCGTGATTAGATTGGGACCCCCATTCGTCAGTCACTGACGTTACTTGGAGTGACTGAACGAAAGGGAACGTCTCGGTCACATATGTAACCCTCGTTCCCTGAGGAGGGTACAGAGACGTAACGTCCCTCTGCCACTTCCGCTGAAACGGCCGGGAGTTCAGTCTTGGCTCCTCAGCAGGTAAACATAATGCGATGTTGCCAGCCTTATATACCCACGCTGTGGGGCGGAGCTACGCTATGCAAATTCCGCATGCCCATGGCATTGGCCTGCCATTGGGTGTTTTCTAAGATCTCGAAGATGATAGGCTTCTAGGCGAAACCCCCATTCGTCAGTCACTGACGTTACGTCTCCGTTCCCTCCTCAGGGAATGAGGGTTACATATGTAACCGAGACGTTTCCATGTACGTCGCCTTATACGACGCCTGATATATACGTTGTTTCCATGTACGTCGCCTTATAAGACGCCTGATATATACATCGTTTCCATGTACATTGCCTTACAAGATGCCTGATACAGAGAATTAATTATCTTACCTTTCCAACTCTCCCTAAAATGAAAGAACTTTATTTTAAAATAATAAATTATATACTCTAAATCTAAATCTAAATAATTCATTAAATCTAAATTTGATATTGGAGAAAACTCTTGTCAGTTTTGTGGAATTAATATTGAAACTACTGAGCATATTTTTTTTTAGTATTACTCAAAATTGTTTTGGTCTCAATTGTACAGTAAACTGTCATGTATTATTACATGTGTAAATCTCCTTGAATACAAACAAATTAAGTTTGGTGTACTTAAGAAAGATTGCTCACAATACTTAATTAATAACCTATTTGAACTACACTCACCTAAAGGATTATTACAACAAACACAACTTTCCCATGTTTTCCATCTTTTGATGGGCAACAGACCTTCATTTTCTGGTATACAGCCGAGGCCTACTAAAAATGAATTTCTTCCACACATCCCCCCTTTGGGACTAAATTCAAGTCCCACCCCTATACCTTTCCACTAGAGTAAGTCCCCACAAGTTTGGTCATCTCTCTCTTAGTCTATCTATGGCCAAAATCGTAGCCATCCATTTTATCTCACCAACCTTCCTCATGTGGACACACTCCAGCTAGAGAATAAGGCCAAACATCTCCCCTCTCTTTTGGCTAGAGGGAAGTAAAAGACCTTACCTCCCTAACTAATACATCAATCAAGGGGTAGCATGGTATTAAATCACTTCAACAAATCAGTGTGATATACTCATTTCAGCAGATTAACATTTCAGTTAATCATTTTTCAGTTGATTATCATCCTTCAGTGATTACATCATAAGTAGTTGATTATATACCGTCCCACGATGCCAGAGGAACTCTCAGACGCTTCCGGTGGTCTGGAGTGCTATCTGGGTTGACTCCACCGTTGCCAGGTGTACTCTGGTCCTGCCTAGAGTGCTACCTGGTGTTGGGGCTGACAGCGGGTTTTTAAACCACCAGTAGAGTCTAGCCCAGTTGCTAAGCACTGAGGTGCTCGTCGATTCCTTCTTTTTAACTCTCATAGGACTTCACAGCATATTTCAAAATACAGTAGATTATAATGCACTTTTTTTTTTTTTTATCCTTTCAAATCATTCCCTTTAATTCTTGTTGCATTACCTCGTAACACGGATAATGACCTGCTTCAGACCCTTAGTCATTCCCTCTCAATTTCATTTTAAGAATATAGTAATTGTAATAAATGAAAAATAATGAATATAATGAGTAAAAACAAAGTATATAATGCGGGAAGGGGCTTCTGTAAAGTAAAGTAATAAACAAAACCTTTCCCTAATCTCCTGCCTATTCTTATCCATCTTCTAAAAGTGCTTTCTATCTTTCCCAAATCAAAATACATAGTAGTGCTAACTCCCTTCTTCTATAAAAACATAGTGAAAAATAGAAAATAAGAAAGACAAAACAAAACAAAACAAAACACCATAGCACCCCTTCCCTTGTTTCTCCCCAAATTTAAAACTCATCCAACTCATCCACTCCTGCACCTATTTTGCAGATCTCAGAATTGGCTCCAACGTCCACTCCCGTTTTTCTCACTGATATATTGATCATTTGTTTGGCAGCAGCATTGGCCATCACCGATCTAAGGAAAGGCATAGCACAGCAAAACACCAAGACAAAAATTCCAAGTACAATTGCTAACACCATTCCCACCTTCATCAACCAGTCTTTCCATGAACCAAACAGTGAGTCAAACCATTCTCCCACTTTCCTTTGGCTGCCTGCGTTTTCAGAAACTTCTTGTCTGAGCTCCTTTAGTTTCTTCATGGCCCTAGTGAATGATCCATCTGGAGCTGTATTGTTTGGAATGAAAGTACAACAGTCAGCTCCAAACATCACACATACCCCCCCTTTCTCGGCCAATAACCAATTCAGTGCCTGTCTGTTTTGCCACGTCATTTTGCTTGTATATTTGAGTTGATGCCCTAATGCATCCAGAGCTTGATCTGTGTAGTTAATAAACCTCTGCTGATTGTAGTATATGTAATTTATCCATTCTACATTCTTATTTGGCGTTATCCATACAAATATGGACTCAAATCCAGAATTTATCTCATCCCTTGCCTTAAACTTATGAGGTATTCCTCTTGGCTGTCCAATTGAATCAATCTTTATGTTAGGATCAGGTTCATATGCTCTCTTTGTTCTGTGTCTCTTAACAGAGGGTTTGTCAGATTGTTCCAGTGTTTCTTCCCAATCTATTATTCCCACCTCTTGGGCTAGCCTCACTCTTACACACAAACCTTTCCACCCTACCGGCAAAGTAGCCCTCAATTTCCTTCCTCCGCATAGCCAGAAATAATCTGCAACTGCTGCACTCTGATCTTCCAATGGCTCTATTAGTGGGAAGTTTAAGGTTCCATTTTCACAATCCTCATGAGGCTGAACTACAGTCATATTGATGTTTACAGTCGCTGTTGCATATATTATGCTAGTAGATTTGTGCACATTCGGATCATTATACATATCTCTGTTCAAATGCCACTCGTTGAGGGCCCTGGCTCTGGAGAGGGTCCTCTTGGGAGCTCTGGGTCTGAGGAAGGCACTGTAACAAGTGTATCAGCAGTACGAACAGTGTCAAAGTCTCTGTTACCTTCCTGTTCCGAATCCACCGGGAGAGATGACCCATCCTGTGTCTGCACCTCATCTCTGACTTCAGTTCTTTCAGCCTCCCTAGAATGAGGTTCAGCAACATCATTATTTTCTCCTGCAGGCACTGTGTCCACTCCACGTCCTTCTTGGACATCTTGCTCTATTTCCTCTCCCTCTCCTTCTGCGCCCTCTACCTGTTCGTTTCTTCTTCGTCTCAATCTCGGTATTCTGGTACAATGGTTCAGGTGATACCATGTGGTGCTACCCTCTACCTGTACTGCTGTTGGGGTTGCTCTTACTACAGTATACGGGCCTTCCCGTCTTGGTTCATTCCATCTTCTCCTAAAGACTCTTAAATATACTTGATCTCCTGGAGCTACTGGACAAGGTGCTTCCTCCTCCTCTCTAGCCCCTCTGCTCTGCTCCTGTGTATAAATAGCCTCATGTATAGTAGTTAATTGCCTTATGTATGTTCTTAGTTCAGTTTGGAGCTGCTCTACGGGCGGTCCTTCATATGGCCCTCTCAAATGAGGGACTGGCATGGGTCTCCCTGTTAACATCTCATGCGGGGTCAAATTAGTCACTCTGTTTGTCTGCCTTCGATAGCTCATTAGCGCTAGTGGCAAAGCCTCGACCCAATACAGTTTAGTATCAGCGCAAATTTTGTTGAGTTTGGCCTTAAGCGTCCCGTTAACGCACTCTACGACACCCTGTGACTGTGGCCTATAGACACAGCCTAGCCTTTGTTTTATTCTTAATTGCTGTACCCCTGTTTTTACTGCCCTTTGGATGAATGCTGAGCCATTGTCAGAACTGATTTGGGATGGTATACCGAACCTTGGAATCACTTCTCTGGTCAAAAACTTGATGACTGTTTGAGCTCCCTGATCCGCAGAGGGTTCTGCCTCTACCCATCTACTAAATCGATCAATGACTACTAGCATGTATCGTTTTCCTCTTACTGATTTTATCATATCAACATAGTCTAAAACCAAATGCTTAAATGGTCCTTCAGGAACTGGGATTGAGCCTATTGGTGTTGATGTTCCCTTTCTGACATTGTTTTGGGCACAAATTTCACATTCGCTTAAGAACTCATCAATACGTTGTTGTAGGTATGGTGACCAAAATCCCTGTCTCTTAATTTTTCTAATCATTTCCCCCGCTTGCGCAATGGTCAAAACCATGCGCATCTGTTGTCAAAATTGTCAATAATTGATTTGGGGCTATCATATAGCCTTCATGTGAGCGATAAATCCCATTCACATCTCGTGTTGCCCCTCTTTGATGCCATAAAGCTAACTCATATGGTGTTGCTCTATTCTGCATATCTTTTATATTGTCCATAGTAGAAATGGGTTGAATCAACACTGAGGGTGCCATTACAGCAAGTTGACACCCTGAAGCCTGTTTAGCGTGCAAATCAGCAGCATTGTTTCCCTTGATGACAAAATCATTTCCCTTCTTGTGAGCTTGACATTTAACAATAGCCAGTTTGGTTGGGTGCATCATTGCTGAAATTAGTTTAATAATTTGATCTCCATGTTGAATTGGAGCTCCATCGCTTTTTTAAAATCCCCTTTGTTTCCATACTGCTCCAAATAAATGGCATACTCCATACGCATACGCCGAGTCAGTGTAGATATTAGCTGTCTGATTTTTTGCCAATAAACATGCCTCTGTTAGTGCTTTCAGTTCTGCTAGTTGTGCTGAGCATGGCTGCTCACAATGTTGTAGCAGGACTGGTACAAAAGAATCTCCTTCCTTTTTAACAACAGCAAAACCAGCATGATTCCCCAAGTGGTCTCGAAAACATGACCCATCAACGAAGTAATTAATTTCAGCGTCAACAATTGGAGTTGACTCCAAGTCTGGTCTCAAGCGTGTAAACGCCAGAGAATCTGTTACACACTCATGGGGTTGTCCCTCATCCTCCAAAGGAACGTAATTTGCTGGGTTTGCCGTTACACATCTCTTTATGGTTACATCAGGGTAAGTCAACAGTGCAGAATAGGCTAAGCATCTAGCTTGGGTTAGTACAAATCTTCCTCTTTCTACTAGCTCAGCCACTTTGTGATGTGTGTATATTATGACTGGATAGCCCATTGTCACAGAAGATGCCTTGTCATATCCAAAATATACAGCAGCTACCCCTTGTTGATAGCAGGGTGGGTAGCCCTGTGCTACATTGTCCAGTTTTGTGCTATAATACGCAATTGGTTGTTTCTTTCTGCCACTGCACGTTTCTTGCATCAGAACTGCAGATGCAAATCCATCTTTTCTATTGGCTACATATAAATGGAATGGTTTTTCATAATTTGGTGTGGCTAAGGCAGGAGCGGTTTGCAACTCCTTCTTCAATGTTTCAAAGGCTACCAGGGCTTCTGTATCCCAGGTCAGTCGTTCTTTCAGGTTCTTCTGGCCTGTTTGTTTCATCAAAGCTCTCAGAGGAGCTGTTTTTAAAGCATACTCCTCTATCCAATCAGCACTAAACCCTGTCATTCCCAGAAATGTCATCATTTGCCCTACTGTTTGGGGCTGTGGTGCTCTGCTTATGCCTTCTAATTGGCTGGGTGAAATTGATTTAGTTTTATGTGCAATAATCCTTCCCAAGTATTCAACTTGTGGTAAGCAATATTGTAATTTTTCTTTGGAGGCCTTGTGTCCTCCCTCTGCCAATTTTGTGAGCACCTTAATTGAATCTTGATGACATTGTTCTATTGTCGTTGAACAAATCAGTAAGTCATCGACATATTGTATCAGTGTGCTGTCCAGTCTCAAATCTTCTAAGTCCATTTTTAACACTTGATTAAACACATGCGGTGAGTGTTTAAACCCTTGTGGCATTCGTGTGTAAGTATATTTTTTACCTTGGTAGGTGAAGGAAAAAAGGTATCTGCTCTCTTCTGCCAATGGGATGGTGAAGAAGGCTGATGTGAGATCAATAACGTCTCGGTTACGTATGGTAACCCTCGTTCCCTGAAGGAGGGAACGGAGACGTACGTCGGACGTCACCGACGAATTGGGGATCACTTCTGGGAGCCCCTATCAACTTCGAGATATAGAGAACGGGCCAATGGCCATTGGCGTGCGAGATTTGCATCTCGCGCTCCGCCCCGCGCTGCGGGTATAAACAGGAGGCGAATGCAGCGCACTATTGTTTTTCACTGAGGAGCCGAACTAGTGACTCGGCCATGCAGTGATGGTACAGCAACTGTGGCGACGGGACGTACGTCTCCGTTCCCTCCTTCAGGGAACGAGGGTTACCATACGTAACCGAGACGTTCCCTTTCAGTCGGTCACGTTCGACGTACATCGGACGTCACCGACGAATTGGGATCCCTTTGGAAAACGCCACAGTTACTACCACTTCCAGCGCCCAGCGAGAGCCCCTCAGACCCCATCTGTTCCGGGCGGGGAATTCACGCAGGGAAGTCACACTGCTGTTCCGCAAGACCCACTTCAGCAGACTATTATATAACGCTGGGAAAGCATGCGCAGAGGGACGCTGCGGAAGCCACATCATGCCCGAAGGGAGTTACCATGTGGAAAATACACGTATGGACTGGCCGTGGGCAGTGCAACATACGGAAGTCCCAGGGGTGGCCCCGGCCAAACAGGCGGGGGAACAACACCTAACTGAGACGGCAGAGAGCTCTGCCGAGGGAAAGACACGGGCTCGCCGTAGGGAGCTGTACCGTGGAAGAATACACATATGAGACCGCCGTGGGGGTCACGACATATGGAACCCAGCCTAACACAAGTTCCACCAATGCATACGAGTGTTAGACCTGGCGTCGGACGCTTCGCCACATCCGATTGCCGCGGGTTGCGGAGGACTCAACAGGGTTCGCCGTTCTGGGGAACTCGACTGGAGCATATAAGCGCACGTATCCGTTCCAAAGGGAAGGGAGTGGCGCAGCAAGCCGACACTTAGAACGGGCACTTCGGTGTTACTGACTATGGGAAGCGAGCACACAGGAAGATACCGGCTCTACACGGAGGCTATAAAATCTAGCGAACGTGTTAGGTGTCGCCCAGCCCGCAGCTCTACAATATCTGTCGGCGAGGCGCCACGAGCCAACGCCCAGGAAGAAGCTACACCCCTAGTGGAGTGGGCTCTTAACCCGAGCGGGCAGGGCACGTCTTGGGTTTGGTACGCCAAGACGATGGCATCCACTATCCAGTGGGCCATCCTCTGCTTGGAGACAGCCTTTCCCTTCTGCTGGCCTCCATAACAGACGAAGAGCTGTTCTGAGGTCCTGAAGCTTTGCGTTCTGTCCACGTAAGTCCGCAGAGCGTGGACTAGACAGAGAAAAGCTAGGGCTGGGTCTGCCTCCTCCGAAGGCAGCGCTTGCAGGCTCACCACCTGGTCCCGGAAGGGAGTGGTGGGAACCTTGGGCATATATCCGGGCCGGGGTCTCAGGATTACATGAGAGTTACCGGGCCCGAATTCCAGGCACGATTCGTCGACCGAAAATGCCTGCAGGTCCCCTACCCTCTTGATAGAGGCCAATGCAGTCAGGAGTACTGTCTTCAGAGACAGGATTTTTAACTCAACTGACTGCAAAGGCTCAAAGGGCGCCCTCTGCAGTGCGGTTAGCACCAGAGTTAAGTCCCAAGAGGGTATAGAGGGAGAGCGAGGCGGTTTTAGTCTCCTCGCCCCCCTCAGGAACCTGACGATCAGATCGTGCTTCCCTAGAGACTTACCACCTACCATGTCATGATTAGCGGCGATAGCGGCAACATAGACTTTGAGGGTGGAGGGAGACAGCCTTCGCTTCAACCCGTCCTGTAGGAAGGAAAGCACAGAACCGACCGAACATCTCCGGGGGTCTTCTCAGCGAGAAGAACACCAGTCGACGAACAGGTTCCACTTCAATGCATAGAGGCGCCTCGTAGAGGGAGCTCTAGCGGAAGTGATGGTGTCTACCACAGCCTGTGGTAGGCCACCTAGAACCTCCGCGTCCCGTCCAGGGACCAGACACCGGACGCGGGTGCCATAGGGTGCCCCGTCTCTGAGTCAGGAGGTCCTTCCTCAGAGGAATGGGCCAGGGAGGTGCTGTCGCGAGAACCAAGTCCAGTTGGGCCAATACAGAGCAACCAACAGGACTTGCTCCTCGTCCTCCCTGACCTTGCACAGAGTCTGTGCAAGAAGGCTCACTGGGGGAAACGTATACTTGCGTAGGCCCCGGGGCCAGCTGTGTGCCAGCGCATCCGAGCCGAGGGTCCCCTCGGTCAGGGAATAAAACAACTGGCAGTGGGTCGTGTCCGGGGCGGCAAACAGATCTACCTGTGCGGTCCCGAAGCGACTCCAGATCAGCTGGACCACCTGGGGATGGAGTCTCCACTCTCCGGGGAGCACTGGCTGTCGTGAGAGCTCGTCGGCCGCACGATTGAGCAGGCCCGGAATGTGAATGGCACGAAGCGACCTCAGATGCTTCTGACTCCATAGGAGGAGATGGCGGGCGAGTTGAGACATGCGACGGGAGCGTAGACCACCCTGTTTGTTGACGTACGCAACGGCCGCAGTGTTGTCCGTACGGACCAGAAAGTGCTTGCCTAGTAGCGGCGTTTTGAAGCGGCCCAGCGCAAGACGAACTGCTAACAACTCGAGGCAATTGATATGCCATTGCAATTGAGGCCTCGTCCACAGACCCGAAACTGCAAGCCCGTTGTACGTGGCACCCCAGCCGGTGGATGAGGCATCCGTGGAGACCACAACATGCCTGGACACTTGTTCTAGGGAAACTCCTGCCCGTAGAAACGAAGGGTCCGACCACAGGCTGAAGGTTTGGCGGCACCTCGGAGTCACGGGGACACGGAGGGATCCGCTGTGCCACGCCCATCTCAGGACTCGGTCGTGTAGCCAGCGTTGAAGCGGTCTCATATGAAGCAATCCGAGCGGCGTTACAGCGGCTGCGGATGCCATATGCCCCAGGAGCCTCTGAAAATGTTTCAGTGGTACCGCTGTCCTGCATTTGAATTCAAGCAGTTCAACACCGACTGGACACGCTCCTCTGTGAGACGCGCTGTCAGATTGACCAAGTCCAGCTCCATACCGAGAAAAGAGATCCTCTGCACGGGGCAGAGTTTGCTCTTTCCCCAGTTGACCCGAAGTCCCAACAGGCTGAGGTGACTGATCACCGTGTCTCTGTATTCACACAACAGGGACAGTCCTGAAGGGAACGACCTTCAGGTCGATCGCTGCAAACCAATCTTGGGGACGGATGTACTCGAAAGTGCGCTTCTGCGTCAACATCTGAACGGGCGGTTTGTGAAGGGCCCGGTTCAGGACTCACAGGTCCAAGATTGGTCATAACCCACTGCTTTTCTTGGGCACAATGAAGTAGAAGTTATAGAACCCCAACTTCATGTCGGCTGCAGGGACCGGCTCCAATCGCGTCCTTCGCCAGTAGGACTTCGATCTCTTTCCACAAGATGGGCGTCGCAGCTCCACACAACAGTGAAGTGGACGCCCAGAACTTGGGAGGATGCCGTGCGAACTGAATCGCATAGCCGAGCCTGGTGGTGCAGGTGAGTCAGCGGGACCGTCCCGGAAGTGCTAGCTAGGCTTCCGGAAACCGTACCATGAACACACCCGCCCCACAGACGTACCCGCAGTAGGGCAGCGAAGTGGAGGGCAGGGACCCGACCCAAGAGGCACAGCGTCCTGAAGTGGGGTCTGAGTGCGCACGCAGCACCTACCTGCCCCCACGGTTGGACGGAGGGTATGAGAGAAGGCATGGTAGCGTTCTCAAGCCATACGCTGCGGTCCGCTGGCGACTGAAGGAGGGGCAGAGAGTGGCAAGGCTTTGTGGCGTCACACACTGCCTACCTCACCTCCTTCCTCAGCGGGGAACAAGAGTGGCGAGGCATAGCGTCGCGCACTGCCGTCCTCACACCGCTGAGAAGAGGGGAATGAGAGTGGCGAGGCTCCCCGGCGTCGCACACTGCCATTCTCGCCCTCTTGTGGGGAGGGGAATGAGAGCGGCGCGGCTTCATAGCGTCACACGCTGCCATTCCTGAACTCCCGAGACCCAGAGGTATTGGAACTGCTCTTAAGAATTTGGGTACCACTGGCTGTAACACCGGTGGCGGAACAAAATTTAGCAATGATTCTCCACCCGGCCCTCCTCCGGGGAAGAGCAGCTTCAACCAAGTCCAGGTCACCCGTCTCAGCTGACTGGCACCCAAGACGGGTGGCATCGTGAGATGCCCATGGCGAGCAGACTGAGGGGTTCCATCTGCTTTGCACTGTGGAGGACTGCTGCACAGTCACCGACAGTGTCGCCGAAAAGGGTCACCTTGTGAGATGTGAGCATCGAGAGAGCGTACTCTGGCGACGTCTCACACCCCTGCAAGGTAGCCCAAGGGTGTTTCTGGACCAGGGTGGACATCGTCTGGCCAAGGGCCAGCGCTGTGACTTTAAATGTAAATCAGTCACGGTGCGCAGCTCAACCTCAGCTCAGAACTACCCTCGTGCACTAAGAGCGCAGGGCGGAGGTGGCCTGCCAGTGGCACTGCCACCTCACCGATGAGGGTAGTGAGAGAGAGGAAAACTTTATCCAGATTATGGCACCATTGGCACCCCATATTTTGGCACCAAATAGTTCCACACTGCCAAAGCTTTCCAATGCACATCCGGGAAAAAGGCAAGGGGGCGGGCAAGGCGATTTACGCGTTGCACTACGCCTCAGCCACCCAGGAAAGCATGGCTGTCAAGTCTGAATCTGATTCAGCATGAGCACACACCATTATAGTGGGAAACTCAGCATCATCTTCATTTCCAGCTTATAACAGCCCTCTCTCCGATGCAGCGATTGACATCTGTCCTCTGCTAGAGCCCCAGATGAAACGCTAGGTCCCTTTATTTATTTATTATTATTTTTATTTATTTATTTTATTTTTTTTGGAACCAGCAATCCCACCTGTAAGCTACCAGCAGGCATGCAAGACTGTGAGCGTGGCCGTCGAGACGGCACACGGCGCGCTGAACACTCAAGCCCCTATGAAGAAGGCGAGACGAACAACGCGCCGACGTGGTCATGCTCTCATGAGAGAACATGAACCACCCACGAACACAGTCTCAGCATGCTTGCGATGCGATAGAGGAGTGAGGGCCCACGGAGATGTACTCGGCAGGGAAGCCCCACTGTAATCCTCAGGTCACCAAGGCTTATTAGCCGAAGTAGCCCCTTTCTAGTGCACCAGAAAAGAAACTAGATCGGGGAATAGGCGAAGGGACTCAACCCCGTTTGAGGTTAAGTCTCGACCGCGCATCTAAAGCGCCGAGTGACGCGCTGGGTTGCCGTGACAACCCACGCTGTCAGCCGGCAGCTAGACGGCACACGGCGCGCTGAACACTCAAACCCTCACGAGGAAGGCGAGACGAACAACGCGCCGACGTGATCCCGTTCTCCTGAGAGAACATGGATCACCCACGAACGCAATCTCAACATGCTTATGCGAGAGGGATCGTGGCCGTCAAAGGACAGGAAACAACCGCATCCAGAAACGCACGGGTGGAATGACGTCTTGAAAAAGACGCAGTCACACCCGCGCTGCTCTTTTAGAAGAAAGCTCTTTTAAATGTGCTGAAGCACCCAGGAACGACCGCGGCAAAACACAGGAGAGTAGTGCAGCCTGTGTATGCACTCACCGTTGGGAACGCCCTCACCAAACCAACAGTGCTGTAAAAACAGCAGTTTATCACTGTATCAGTGAGCTCGCGGCCGCCGCTGATCGTGCCTTCTCTCCCAGCACTCAAAGAAGCGTCTTCTCTCGTTCTCTCTTTTTCTGCTGAAGCAGGAACAGTCTCCTTCATCAACACCGTGTTCGGCTCCGAAGTGAATGACAATAGTGCGCTGCATTCGCCTCCTGTTTATACCCGCAGCGCGGGGCGGAGCGCGAGATGCAAATCTCGCACGCCAATGGCCATTGGCCCGTTCTCTATATCTCGAAGTTGATAGGGGCTCCCAGAAGTGATCCCCAATTCGTCGGTGACGTCCGACGTACGTCGAACGTGACCGACTGAAAGGGAACTGTGAAATAGTTAGCAGCAGGTGGAACATTCGTTAACAACGTATGAGGGTTGGGGACTTCTGCTGGCCAATCTTCTACTACCTCGTTTACTGCTCTTAAATCATGTACTAATCTCCACTTAGTTTTATTGGCCTTTTCAACTGGTAATATGGGTGTGTTACAGTAACTACCTGCTTCAATTACTACTCCTGCATCTACTAGCCCGTCTATTGTTTTCCTAATGCCTTCTACTGCCTCTGGCTTAAATAGGTATTGTTGCTTTCTGGGTAGCACTATTCCTGGCTTTGTTCTAATTCTTATTGGATTTGCAGATTTAACTAGTCCCACATCTGTATCATGTTTTGACCATAGTTGTGTGGGTACCCTTTGTTCCATTTAATGTATCAATTCCTCAAATTTAGATTGTATGATTTCCTTCTCTAATATAGTGTCCCTAGTATCTACCACTATTTTTGGGGTGCCCTCCATCTTCGTACAGCATGAGATTTTTAGCTATGTCCCATCCAATGTTTGAGAAATAAAAGGGTTCTCTGTATCTTTCCAGTTCATCCTTCTAGCTTCCTTCATCATTGGTCCTAAGTCTCTTGCTTGTTTTCCCTTTGCTATATACAGGGTGATGTATGGGGTTGATTCTTCCACTCTAAACCATTTTCTTGTAAAATCAGTGTCCTCTATCTGCAATGCTGCTCCCATTGCCCTATTACTAAATATTCTGAACTTAGGGGTATTTGTGGTTGTCCTGTCTCAATTAACCAGTCTTTTTCTAGCTGTGGGTCCCTCATTATATTATAAATCATTGTGCAGTGAAACTCAGTTTTTGGTTCTTCTATATCTCTCAATTGTTCTTTTATGTATTTTCCCCATTTGCTTAATGTTTTTTCCACCCCTTTCTTCAAATCCCCCATCCAAATATGTTTACTTGTGATTATTTAGAGTTGTCTTCTTGTGTTAGTACCATTTGCTTTATTGCTCTCCTGTCAATATATATTCCTTCAGGGGAGCACCAAATCTGTAGGTTCAGTTTACATATAGCATCTCTTCCTAGCAGATTAACTGGTGTTTGTTCTGATATTAAGATTGGAATTCTCACTTCAGAGTCTTTTATTTTTATGCTGACTGGAGCCGTCATTGGAATTAGCTGCGTTTGTCCCGAGAATCCTACTGTCTTAACATATTTTCCAGACTTCTACTTTAACCTGCAGCATTGGTTCTTGGTCAGCGTTATAAGATATTACTGGTAGCTGACTCCTCCCCCTAGGATTCTCTGGGCAGCCCTAGTATCCCATATCCGGACCTCGCCATGGATTGACTGGTCCTTGGTCTTGAGCTGGTGGGTTCTGATGCCATGTTGATTGTGCTTGATTCATCTGTTGTGTTTCCTGTGGCCATGGGTTTACAGGACAGTTCCTCTTGGTGTGTCCAGACTGGTTACACCCCCAGCAGATCCCTGGAGGAAAGTTCAGTCTTTGTTGGTAGTTGTTGTATTGTCTTCCTCTTCCTCTTCCTCTTCCTCGTTGTTGTTGTGGATTGTAGCCATTGTTTCTTTGTTCTGGCACGTAGATGACTATTGGTGCACCTGGTTGTTGCATATTTGTTGGTGTCACATTTTGTTGCATAGGTGGTGGTGTCATCAGCTGAGCAGGTGCCATTGATGATACAGGTGCTTGTGTCATCACTGCATTTTGTACTGGCGTCATCAGTGGGGTAGGTGTGGTGGGTGGCAGTGCAGTCACTCCTGCTGCGTTCACCGTTGCCATTACTGCTGAATCTTCATTGTCTCTCAGAGCTGCCTGTACTCGCTTCTTCTTTGTAGTCAGTTCTTCAAGCTGGAGTTGGGCCAACTTTCTTTGAAGTTCTCTTTCTTCTGCTCATTCTTCCTGAACTGTACCACTGCATGTGCCACATGGTCACAAAACTCCTTTGGTGTCTTGGAGTTGAGTCCTACCACATCTTCCAGTCTTGCTTTAACAGCTGGTGACATGGCTTCTACTATGGCATTTCTGAACAGTGCAGTCATCACTGGATCCTGTTCTGGGTCTCTTTCCAAATCCTGCTTCCACCTTCTCAGTTGTCGCTGAACATAGGTTGTGGGGTTCTCTGTTTCCCCCATTGGCTCTCCCTTCAGAAGCTTTGGATCAATTTGTGTGGGATACATGTTTCTCAGTGTTCTCCACATCTGAGCACGATATCTGTCCAGTGGGAGAGCATCTAATCCAGTCTGTGCTACTGCTGCACAAAGTCCTGCCCCTTCAAGGATCTCGTTTGTCTTGGCTCGCCCCACACTTCTTGCCAGTAGAGCCTTGATGTCTCCGACAGCTAGTATCTTTCCCATTGTTTCCTCTTCCACCTGTTTGATCCATCTTCCTGCCCCCTCGTGTATGTCTGGCAGTGTATCCTGTCCTGCCCATGGCACATATTCCCTTTGCTGTCCCTTAATTAAAATTGGACACTGCACAGTTTCATCTTGCCAGTTTTCCATTTGTGCTTCTCTTTGTGTCACTATAACACTTGATGGTCTGCTTCTCAGGGTTTTACCTCTTAACCAGCGTGTTTCAGGGACTGTATCCTCCATCATAAGTGTTCCCGAAACTTGCTTATATTCTCTGGAAGGACTGCTGGAGAGGGATCGTGTTTTGTGTTGCCCCTGTCTGCTCGTCTGGTTCAAACTCCTCCTTATATCCTGGCTGTCTTGTCTTAGCTGCTCCCTTATTTCCTCAGTTTCCTTTCTCAACTGCTCCAGTTCTTCCAGCAGACCTTCTTCAGTTGCCGAGTATGGTGATTGTTCCTCTCCATCTGTTGCACTCATCTCTGCGAGCCGTTTCAGAGCTTGGTCCGCATGGTAGAATGGATTTCTAATTGTTGAGGCTGCAAGGCTATCCCTTTTCCCTTCCATTTGCCTTGGGGTTTTTGACTTCAGGTCTCCTGGAGCATCTTTCTTTTCTGGTTTCTCCGACAATTGATCTAGATAACTACCTCCTGCAGCATGGTTGCTTGCCACAGACCCTTTGCTCATCCTTGTCTCTGATTTTTCCCACAGCTCCTCCTTTTCCTGTTGTCTATCTTCATTATAGCAAGGCCTTGACTGTCTCCCTTCCTCTCCTTCTTCTTCTTCTGACTCCTCTTCAAAAGTCACTTTTCCCGTTATAGGTAATTGAGCGTTCACTAGTGGGAGCTGTTTAGCAGTAGCTGGGTCTAATAATGGTGCATATGGGGGTGGTCTTTCTTTCACCCCACCCCTTTTTGCTTTAATCATCTTTATTCCCCAATAATAAATAATTTTAACACTTCTTGTTCTTTTACCCTTTTTTCCTCTCTTTTCTTTGTCTTATCATGGGCTTTGTGATTTTTTATTAATGCCTCCATTTCCCTGCACATTGGTAAATCAAATATTCCCTCCGCTGGCCACTTTGTGTTTAATTTTTTGGTCCTTTTTTCCCACTTTCTAGACATATCTCTGATAGTGTCTCTGCATATTGGGTATTCTGTTATTATTCGCTCTATAGGGGTTTCTGGATTATGTGACACCGAAGCCATCGTCTTAAGGTTTGCTTTGTTGTATTTTCCTAAAGGGTTTCCAAATGCTTTATTGTGTTAAATTTTGTTCAATATTTAAAATGATTTTAAATGAATTCTCTGTATTGTCAACCCTTCAATGTTTGTTAAATGCTCTGTTTTTAGAATAAAAGCCTTTTGGCCTTGGGATTTCGTATGTATCTTAAGACTGCTCTTATTTGTACCTCAGTCAATGGCTTTGATGACACGTCCTCCAATCCTAGCCAATCGTGGTTGTTGCGTTGCCAAAGAATATCTTCCCCCAGGCAGATCAGTTCAAAACTCCAGAGCTCATCCTCATCAACCCCTCAACCCCTCAATGTAATTCCTCCTGTCCAATATGAATAAGTGAGACAAGTTAATTTGGCATCAAAACCCCCTACTACAGTAATTGAGACTTGTAAATCACTTTTTGTACATGTTGTAAAGTTCAGTGGCTCAAACACTTCAACCAGAGCCTCTCTCTCTTGTTGATTTAAAATTTTTCTTCCTCTAGTCCCCCTCCTCCTCTTGTTCTTCTCTTTCTTGGCTTCCATTCTCCAGTGAATCCAGCTGCCTTTCTGCCTCCCTCTTGCCCCTGCGTATTTCTACCCACAGGTGGTGTATGTGTTCTGGATTCTGCCTGAAGATCACTGACACAGCCAATTTGTCAAGCGTCCAATTTGTGATGAGGAGGGGTCTGACCCCTCCCCTTCTCCTGTGTTCACAGAGTATATCACTTTCCCACTGCACTGGTCTTACACAGGGGCTTACTATGATATAAATGCTTCTGAGTATGGTTGCCCCCCCCAAATCTTGGGGCCAGCGCTGTCCCGCGTTTCGTTTTAAGTATGGGACAAACACCGGCGACAACTCCAATTCTGCTGCTGTCAGCAGTGTTTCCAAAAGTGATGTTTTTGGAGCACAATTCTGGTCTAAGTGCGATCTCAGACTTCTCAGATTTATGTGCTTTTTTATCTCATCACGGCAATCTATCAGAGGTGATTCATCTTCGATCTGTATCAAATTTGTAATCTTTGTGAGGTTTTTCAAAAGTTTGTCTTTTTTTTCCTCCGTCAAGTGTTTTCTCTCTCCTTCTACACTCACATACTCCTCCTCCAGCCAAAAATGCTTCTTAATTCCCTTGGATTCAATCAATGCTTCCTGGTATTTTAAATGCTTCCTGTATTCTATATCTCTTCTTCTATATCTCTCTCTGTCAATATCACTGATTCTAGTCCACATACTGGAATAAACAACAGAGTTTTTCTACTCTTTGTTGTTATGTACACACACCTCCTCCTTATTCTAATATTTCAATGTCTTCAGTATACACACGCTTACTTTCATTCGCTGCGCAGTTATGTATCCTCATGCACACACACACACACTTTCACTCTTACCCGGGTTTTCACTCACACTTTTTCAAACTCACAGCTTTTCAATGGTGTTGGGAAAGCAGAAGAGCACCTTTTCGTCTTATTTCTTAACTATCAAAGACTGCGCTTCTTTATTTGGATCACAGCGCTCACAATCTGGAGAATGTTCAAATAAACGACAAAGCCAGTTTCTTGGAATATTTTTAGCTCTCAGAGCAGCTCTTACAAAATGTATTTCCTTCTGGTTATTATTTAGGGTTGCTTTATTCATTTGCAGTTATCAATGTTTTGCAATTTCAGTTTATAGGATATCCAGCAGTGGCATAATGCCAGTGTTCAAATGGTAATTTGGTAGGAATCAGGCCAATTTTCCCCATTTCTCTGTTTAGATAAGGTCTCCAGCGAAGAGCACTGAAGACCAATATTATGGTTTGCCCTAAGCCAAGCGGTGACCTTCTGCTGGTGGTCACAACTACTGACAATATAGCTGAATCTGCTATTAGTAACTGTTCAATTTGTTTCCCTTTCTGTCTCCCTAAGTGTATATAGCAGTCCCCCCACCCTACTGGGTCGAGCAAATAGACTCTGTTCCTCAAAGCGCTCGCTATTCTCAATCCGTGCTGTTCTACCGTTATTGGAACAACTCTTTTCCACGGTTTTGCTTACTCATTTATTAAAATACCCTAGTTTATATACAAAAGTAGTTAGTTCAGTTACTACAGCACAGTCAGAAAACAATGCAGTAGAAAATTCAGTGTAGTTAGAAACTTTTGTTCTTTGATTATAAACAAAATTCAAGGCAATATACAAAGCAATATACACTTCTATCTGTTTTCTCTTGGGCCCAATCACTCTTCGCAATGCTCTCCCTATTCTGACAATTTGGCGCTTCTTATCTGTTTCTTGACCAAACTTGGATCTTTTCCCAGACAAGTGCAGCCTAACAAACACACATACATACACATATGCCTCCTCTTCTAGGCAAACACACAGCACCTCTTGTGTGTTTAAACGCAGCACCTCTTGCGTTTTTAAAGAATAAATAAATACTTCAATCCACGCAGCACTTCTTGCGTGTTTGACGCAGCACTTCTTGCGTCCTACTTCTACTCACGTAGCACTTCTTACGTGATTAACGCAGCACTTCTTGCGTTTTTAAAGAATGAATAAATACTTCAATCCACGCAGCACTTCTTGCGTGTTTGACGCAGCACTTCTTGCGTCCTACTTCTACTCACACAGCACTTCTTGTGTGTCTAACTACGCATGCGCTTTTCCCTTGACCTGGAAATTACATCTCATTTTCCTTTTAATGTAAATATACATTTCAGGCATTTTATTCAATCATGTGGTTCGTTTGATAAGGCTTTTTGGGCAGTTACCTTAGGCAAGCTGCTCACAAAGGTCCACAAAACAAAATATAAGCAAATTTGCTTACCTTTTATTTATATGGCGCCTTTTTGTTTTGTGAGGCCTCTGCCAGCTCACCCGCCGCTGGTCCCCCTCAGCCCTTTTCGGCTCCTGGCTGGCTCCGCCAATTTATGTCGTGGCACACTCTAAGTCCGAAATATCAGCAAAGAAGAAATCTCTCAGAGTCGAAGTTCCAGGTCTCAGGAAATATAACTTTATTGCCAGAACAACAAAGTGAGATGCAGCTGTTCATCTAACTTAGCTATGTTAAAACTTAATTTCTTATACTATATTTTTATCACCTTTTATCTAATTATAATCCTTCTATGTATCTTTTTCTTTTAGCTCCACCTCATAGTTTTGCCACAATTAGATATCATCTTCTGCACGTATTAAATTTATTGGTGGAAAATCCCTAGCTTTCTGATTTTTAAAAAAAGCTCTTATATAACACTTATATGACAGTTTCCCAGCGCTTCACACCAGTTTCCCATACAACAAACACAACTTTCCCATGTTTTCCATCTTTTGATGGGCAACATACCTTAATTTTCTGGTATACAGCTGAGGCCTACTAAAAATGAATTTCTTCCATACGCGCAGGTCCAGGATTGGCCGTAACCCACCGGTTTTCTTGGATACAATGAAGTAAGGGCTGTAGAAGCCGGACTCCATCTTGGCTGGAGGGACTATCTCGATCTCACCCTTCGCCAGTAGGGTGTTGACCTCCGCACGCATGACAGGGGCGTTGCCACCCACCACGGTATAGCGGACTCCCCGAAAACAGGGAGGAGACCGGGCGAACTGAATCGCATAGCCGAACCTGATGGTGCGAGCGAGCCACCTGGACAGGTTGGGAAGCGCTAGCCAGGCTCCCAAGAACTGAACCAGAGGGGTCATGCGAACCACAGGCGTACCCCCGATGGGGCAGCGAGGCGGAATGACCGGCCCAGACATGGGAGGCGTGGGGGCGTCCCGAGGTGTGGGCGGGGTCGAATTCCGCGCCCTGACAGAGGAGACCAGGGAAGGACCAGCGTTCCACGGGGGTCTCGTCTGCCAGGGGGCTGGCGGCAGAGGGGGCCGAGAGTGGCGAGGCTGCTGGGTGTCGCACACTGCCAGCCGCGCCCTCTTGAGGCTCGGAGGTGAGAATGTCAGTTCTTTCTTTAACCATGTATAGGGTACCGCCGGCCGTGAGGCCAGCGGCGGAAGGGGAAAACAAAAGATTCTCCCCCGGCCCTCCACTGGGGGAAGGAGTGGTCCTGCTACCATCTCCTGGGAAAGAACCGAGGTACCTCCGAGCCGCCCGTCTCAGGACCGCCTCTTAGACTGCCGTTTGGCAGGCTGGGGGGCTGGGACGGGCGGGGCTGCCTTCCTGCGGCGTCCTCCGCGCCTCTGCCCGGGTGAAGGCTGCTGCTGTGGCCGAGCGGGAGGGGCGGGAGCCGCAGGAGGGCAGAATGTGCTTAATCACCTCAGTCTGTTTCTGAGCGGTCGAGAACTGTTGGGCGAAGTCCTGGACCGCCCCGCCGAATAGCCCATCCTGGGAAATGGGAGAATTGAGGAAATGGGTTCGCTCAGATTATCGCATATCAGCCAGGTTGAGCCATAAATGCCGCTCCTGGACCACCGAAGTGGACATCACCTGACCGAGAGAGCGAGCTGTCACCTTCGTCGCTCGTAGAGCGAGGTCGGTGGCTGCCCGCAACTCCTGCATTAATGCGGGGTCAGCATTACCCTCGTGCATGTCTCTGAGCACCTTGGCCTGATAGACCTGTAGGGTGGCCATCGCATGCAGGGCAGACACGGCCTGGCCCGCAGCTCTGTAGGTCTTCGCCACCAAAGTAGACGTAAACCTACAAGCCTTGGACGGGTGCTTTGGGTCACCACGCCATGTCGCAGCGCTCTGCGGACACAGTTGCATCGCAACAGAGCGCTCAACAGGGGGAACCCCAGTGTACCCTTTCACAGCGCCGCCATCGAGGGCAGTGAAGGCGGAAGTGGCTGCAGAGCGATCGCGAAAAGTCAAGGGAGACTTCCACGATTTCGACACCTCTTCATGCACCTCCGGGAAGAATGGCACTGGGGGCTGACGGGCGCCTTCGGCACGGGCCACCCCCAGATACCAATCATCTAACCGAGAACACTCGGGACATGGCGGAGGGTTCCACACAAGCCCAAGAGCCTCGGCCGCCCGGGAAAGCATGGCTGTGAGCTCCGGATTGGACTCGGGCAATGCTGGAGCTCCCGAAGGAGGCAACACAGCCGAATCGTCATCTCCGGAGGAATCCAGCCCACCTTGTGATGCGGCGATCGACATGGAGTCCTCCGTCGGTGCGCCAAATGAAACGCAGGGCCCCGGGCGGGAAGCCCCAGCGCCCTCATCTGGCAACACCACAGGTTGCAGTGTGCTAGAGGGGGGTGTGGCCCGAGGAGGATTCGTCGGGTTGGCCCACACCATCACCCTCAGATCACCCTGACCACCAACCAAAGTATTCCCTCTCGTGGAGGAAATAGATTGGGGTGTGGTAGAGGGGACTCTCCCTCCACTACGGAGATCACTGAGTCTCGATCGCAACACTGTGATGGCCATGTTCCCGCAGTGGGAACATGACTCATCCATGAACGCGCGCTCGGCGTGCACGAAGCATGCCAAACAGCGATCATGCCCGTCAAACGGAGCCACCAGCCGACCGCACCCAGAAACGGAGCACGGGCGAGACATCTTGAAAAAGACGTGCCGCGTGCAGCTCTTTTAGAGAAGAGTGTTTACTCTACAGAAATGCTGAAGCGCCCAGGGAGAACACGCACGCTGTGCTAGATCACTGCACAGATCATACAGGAATGCGGAACTCGCTGGAACGCGCCATAACACCAACACTCTGGAGAGATACTCGTCTTGAAGAGAAAAAACGCTCAGGCAGTAATACTCGGCTCTGAAGCAGAAACATAATGCGAGATTGCCACGCAATGCCCTTTATACCCACGCGGTGGGGTGGGGTTGCGGCATGCAAATTCCGCAGACCCATGGCATTTTCATGCCATTGGCTCGTTTTGTAGAGCTCAAGGGCGATTGGCTTCTAAGCGAAACCCCCATTTCGTCAGTAACTGACGTAACTCGTAGTGTACTGACTGAAAGGGAACTACGGTGATGCTTTGCTGCCACATTCATATTATTTTTTCCACTCAATTATGTCGTAATAACGAGATATGTCGTTTTAACAACATCTTTTCACGTAATAACGACATATATTTTCTCCTTTATATTTATATAGCCTATGTGCCTTTGTCGCACTTCCATGTTTGAAAAGCAGAAGTAAAATAGGTTCTTCCGCTGCCTGTGTCAATGGCAGTGCCCATAGCACGAAATTGTTGTAATTTATTGATGCCTACAGTTAAAAGATCGCCATCATCTAAATCAAAATTTCTCAAACTTTTTGGGGCTATACGTTTTCTTTAACCCTCTGGCTGACGAAGGCGCCGGTGCGTTCTGATCACTGATATAGATCATTATAGATCAGTGGTTCTGATGGGTTTTTTTCCTCACAGCGGAAACAACTCATAATACTACGTCATTTTTAGCCATATACAGATACGTGCAAGACATAATTATAAACTATAAATTGTCTACTTTTTTTGTGTACACTCACAATAACAACAAAACTTTGTGCTTTTGTAAAATAAATAAAAACAGGGTGCGCTTTCAGCTGTCTCTGCAAAAATCTTTCTGAAGCTGAAACTGAAACGAATGCTTATCACACAAACATGTCTAAAGAAAGCTTAAAATTGCTACTTTTAAATAAAACAATTCATATTTTAGAGTGAATTGTGGTGCACGCTGGCATAGAGCGGAATATTGAGCTTGCTCACTGCTCTGATATAGGCTATATAGGCCTACTATATTTATATATTATCGTCAGTAAGCGGTAGATCGTGAATGACGTGTAACGTTCAAACGCTTGCGATGTGGGCAGGGTTGGGCTAGCTATATATATTTCCACCACAAGTCCTTTAAATGTAACGATATTCAATGCAAAACAAGAATGAAAAATACTCTTATTTGTATGACCATATGTGTCTACCGTTCGTAGCCTATTAGGCCGTGGATTCAGGGAACAGATTATTTTGCATGCACCCCACTCCAAGCACCGTCTTTATTTAAAAAATGTATTGTTTATTAAATGCAAAGTTGTGGCGACGTACCCCTTCTCTCACGTAAAAGTACACGACTGTCTACTTCGGTAGGTTATCCGTGGCACGATCCACCCGACATAGTTGAAGGTGTTTCTGGAAAACGTTATCCGCGATGCCGTGACCTACACTGACCTACATACTCATACTCTAGACCTAATATTGTCACATGGAATAAATGTTGATACCGTTGAAATTCTGCAGCAGAGCGATGACATCTCAGATCATTACCTAGTATCATGTATACTTAATTTAGCAAAGGCTGCAAAGCCGTGCCCTCGCTTCAAATATGGCAGGACTATCACTGCTTAGACTAAAGATTTCTTTATAAATAAACTTCCTCATCAGTTTCATCTCCTCAGCATCCCAGATAGCCCAGAGGAACTTGATGTTGCAACAGAAACTATTGACTCTCTCTTTTCCAGCACTTTAGACACAGTTGCTCCTCTGCGCTTAAAGAAGATTAAAGAAAATAGTCCAACGCCGTGGTACAACGAGCACACCCGGGCCCTTAAAACAGCAGCCAGAAAAATGGAGCGCAGCTGGAAGAAAACAAAACTGAAAGTTTTTCGCATTTCGTGGAAAGAGAGCATGATTTCATACAGAAAGGCCGTAAAAACAGCTAGATCTGCTTATTTCTCGACTCTCTTAGAAGAAAACAAACACAACCCTAGGTGTTTATTCGATACAGTGGCTAAATTAACCAAAAATAAAGCTTCAACTTCTGATGTCTGCCAACAGCACAGCAGTAATGACTTTATGAACTTCTTTACTTGTAAGATTGATAATATTAGGAAAAAAATTATAACCATGCAGCCGTCTACTACTGTACCACATCAGACAGAGCATTGTAGTGTCACTGAGGAAAAATTCCATTCATTCACTGCTATAGGAGAAGATGAATTGGCTAAAGTCATTAAATCATCTAAATCAACAACATGTATGCTCGACCCTATACCGACTAAACTACTAAAAAAGATGCTTCCAGAGGTCATAGATCCTCTTCTTAATATCATTAATTCATCCTTGACTTTAGGATATGTACCGAAAACTTTTAAGTTGGCTATTATTAAACTACTTATTAAAAAACCGCAACTTAACCCTACAGAATTAGTCAATTACAGGCCAATCTCAAATCTACCCTTTCTGTCAAAAATACTAGAAAAGGCAGTGTCCTCACAATTATGCTCCTTTTTAGAAAGAAATGGTATCTGTGAGGTTTTCCAGTCAGGATTTAGATCGCATCATAGTACTTAGACTGCTCTCATTAGAGTTACAAATGATTTACTCTTATCATCCGATCGTGGTTGTATCTCTCTGTTAGTGTTACTCGATCTTAGCGCTGCATTCGATACCATCGACCACAACATCTAATAGACTCGAAAATTATGTTGGCATTAGTGGAATTGCATTGGCATGGTTTAAATCATACTTATCTGACCGTTATCAGTTTGTAGCAGTAAATGAAGAGATGTCACACCGATCAGTATGGAGTACCGCAGGGCTCAGTGCTAGGACCGTTGCTTTTCACCCTGTACATGCTACCACTGGGAGATATCATTAGGAAGCATGGCGTTAGTTTTCATTGTTATGCTGACGATACTCAGCTCTAAATTTCTTCACGCCCTGACGAAACGTACCAATTCACAAGATTAACGGAATGCATAGCTGATATAAAAAATTGGATGACTAGTAATTTCCTGCAACTTAATTCAGAAAAAAATTAATTTTTAATTATTGGACAAAAAAACTCCACATGTAGTAACCTAGAATACTGTCTAACACTTGATGGCTGCTCTGTCAAGTCCTCTTTGTCAGTTAGGAACCTGGGTGTGCTCTTTGATACCAATCTTTCATTTGAAAGCCACGTTTCTAGCATCTGTAAAACTGCATTCTACCATCTTAAAAATATATCTAAATTACGGCATATGCTTTCAATGCAAAATGCTGAACAGTTAGTTCATGCGTTCATGACCTCAAGGCTAGATTATTGTAATGCTCTACTGGGTGGTTGCCCTGCTCGCTTAATAAATAAACTGCAGCTGGTCCAAAACGCAGCAGCTCGAGTTCTTACTAGAACCAGGAAGTATGACCATATTAGCCCAGTTCTGTCAACACTGCACTGGCTCCCTATTAAACATCGCATACATTTTAATATCTTGCTAATTACTTACAAATCACTAAATGGTTTAGCTCCCCAGTACTTGAGTGAGCTCTTAACGCATTATACTCCATCACGTCTATTGCGGTCTCAAAACTCTGGCCAGTTGATAATACCTAGAATATCAAAATCAACTGCAGGCGGTCAATCCTTTTCCTATTTAGCACCTAAACTCTGGAACAGCCTTCCTAGCATTGTTCGGGAAGCAGACACACTCTGTCAGTTTAAATCTAGACTAAAAACGCATCTCTTTACTATGGCATACACATAAAACATTTTTAATTTATATTTTATTCAAATTGTTAGGCTGCATTAACTAGGTCAGCCGGAACCGGGAACACTTCCCATAACAGCTGATGTACTCATTACATCATAAGAAGAATGGCATCTACGCTAAAGTTAGACTCTCTGTTTATCCCGAGGTTTACCGCAGTCAGCCGGATCCGGGCCGTATCCAGATCAGATGGTGGACCAGTGCCCAGACATTACCAACGCATCCCTGAAGTGTCTGCAGAGACCGTGTCAATTAGTCTACCCTCTGAAATTGCTCATCGACATGGCATCCTCAATGGATCCATCTCCGGCGTGATGACTCCGATATTTCGAATATTCCTATTTAATAATTGTTTAATCGACACGCCATCCTCAATAAACCCGTCTCCGGCGTGATGCCTCCGATCTTTCGAACATTACAATCTAATATTACTTCTGACCTATAAGGCTGCCAAAATAATAAACATACACTGTTTGTTAATTGGCCAGAGGAGAACTGGCACCCCGACTGAGCCTGGTTTCTCCCAAGGTATATTTTTCTCCATTAGGCCACCTGATGGAGTTTTGGTTCCTTGCCAATGTCGCCTTTGGCTTGCTCAGTTGGGGACACTAAATTTTCAAATAAATATCCAAATAAATTTAATTACTAAACTAAATTAACTATATCAACTACATTACTTAAATATATATGATAATTGAAATGAGCTAGATGACATCACCGTTTTCTTCAGAGCGGCTGTACAGCCGAATCAAATTCGGTTGCATTATTTTCCTGTTTACCCTTACGAAAATGAACCATGGTTTTACTACAAATAAAACCAAACAAGATAACCACAAATTAACCATGGTTTTGCTACTCTAACCATAGTTTAACCATGGTATTTGTGGTAAAACTGTGGTTATATAAATGGTAATCAATTAGCCAAAAAAACCATGGTTACAACACTTTTACTATAATAAAACCATGGTTATTTTTCGTATAACACTGTGAAGCTGCTTTGAAACAATCTGCATTGTAAAAAGCGCTATATAAATAAAGTTGACTTGACTTGACTTGACCGAGCACGCCAAGAGAAAGACCGTCACCGCCATGGATGTTGTGTACGTGCTGAAGCGACAGTACCCTGTACGGCTTCTGAGGTTAAACGCCTGAGATCAAGAGAAACTTGCCCAACTTGCCTTTTTAAGCCAAACACATTTTCAAAAAGAGTATGTTTTGAGTTCTTTATTTTATTCACACAGACTTTTAATCTCCCTTAAAACAAATGGTGTTCACTAAATGTTGTATAGGTCATACAAGATTGACTCGTGCGTTTTTGCTTAAAGGCGAAGACCCAACTTGATGTATGTTTTGCAAGATCCCCTTTCCATTAAAATGTTTTATTGGACTGTCCCGCTTTTAATGCAAGTAGAACACATTTTTATGAAGTATGCTCTCCTAAAGACTTTAGTAAGATTTTACCAGAAGTGGTTTTAGAATGTGTATCATATGTTAACGTTTTAAAATCTTGTATATTAATTGCTGTGTTTTTTTCCTGTTTGCTTGGTTTTTATTGTTATTTTATATATGTAACGCTTGTATTTTTGTAATTCAGTTTTTGCCATGAAGATAGCCACAAATGTTGAAATGGCGATAAATAACTATACTGATACTGCCAACTATTAGTTCTATTAGTTCCAAATCTTCAGGAACTCCTTCTAAAAAGAGATAAGGTGAAACCTTGTGGGAAAAAGCCCCACCTTTACCCAAAATGTGAGCAGGATAAGATAAGATAATGGACCTGAAACTTTTGGGGGAGGTGATTCAGGGGTGGGGCAAAGGAGCAGATGTGTCTATGCAGTCCGCCTTTTCTACCCAATGACATGCCTTCTAACCATTCACAGCCAATCAAAGAGAGTTGATCCAGACCTTTGAAATTACCATGAGCTTCAAATAAATACCCAGTGCACATCCCCTGCAAGCCGAACATTCTCGAACAGTAAATTCTGGCTCACTAAGACGAAAGAGGGAAGAGACATATAAAATCCAGAAAAATAAGACAGTTATGCCAAAGTTCATGGGGTTTTCAGTTTCTCGTTTTTAGCGCCCGTCTGGCCACACGCAGAGCGCCTCATTGTCATGGTAATAAGATGACATAAGTTAGAGAAGTGGTAAACGCCCCCTATCAATTGGATAAAATTGGTAGCAAACTTTTGTTTGGCTTTATTGACCTTCAGTCGCGATGGCACATCACGCACGCGAACAAGCTCTCCAGATGACCACAGACAGTGAGGAAGAATTCACTTTTTCCTCAGAGTCAGAAGACGATGATGAAGACCTGCATTTTGAGGACACGTTTTCTGACGAGTAAGTCCTTTATTCTTAGTATAGTTATTAGTCACGTACACCTATAGCTGTTTCAGACCTGTATAGCCAGACTGAAATCTAACAGTTTGTAATATTGTGAGTGCAATGTGTTGTCCTGTGAACTTTTAAGAGAAAATTTTTTAGACTTTGGGTTAGCTTGCATCATGCAGGAAGAAATGAACCTTAGACGTACTCTTGTATTTGTTTATAGTGTAAATATATTAATTGGATCATTTAGAAATTAAAAACTCAATGTTTTGAGAAACAAATATATTTTTGACCCTTGCATTTATTTTTATTTTTATTTTTTTAAATATCTATACTGAATGTGGATAAGTTACATTTATTTCTGTAGCACTTCACACAATACAGATTGTTTCAAAGCAGCTTCACAACAGTAATAAGCCAATAGTGTCATTATACAGCTCGAGTCAATTCAATTCATTAACCGTAAAGTTGATCAGTTGTGCATACATACAGTACTTGTTATGTGTAAGTGCTATGACAAACTCCTGTACACTTCACTGCATACTGAATATGCAAAAGACACAAGAGAGTAGTGTTTTACAATTTTGTAGTTTGGTGTGTATGTGGCTAATCAAAGTAACAGTTTTTGTGTAGAGTTACTAAGCAAAAACTATTTTTTATTAGAGTTAAAATGGTTTTGAATGAAATGTTTGATTTTGCAAGAGATGTGCAACGTTTTGCATCTTGTGTCTACGTTTTGTGTATAGAGTTTTAAGAAATGGAGATTTTTATATTTTTAAATTAGCTTACACACAATGCAAATATAGTGTTGGTAGCACAATCTGATAGGTAGCACTATTGGCAGAACACCAGTGTTTATTGTAAAATACTGCCTCATCAACAGAGCTTAACTGTGTTCTCCAATATATGCTTGGGTGTAAATGTTGTCAATGTGCATAACATAAGGTTGTCGATGCCCCATCAACAGGCATAAAGTGTGTGACCATATATCCATTAATTGCTAATCACTTATGTATGCACTGGTATGCTACCTTCTCCAATATCTGCTTCTGTTATGCACGTTCACAACATTTACACCTAAGGTCGTTGATGCCCCATCAACAAGCATAAAGCTCACCAATAATAATAAAGTGATTACCAATCACTTATGTATGCACTGGTATGCCACCTCGGACAACCTAAGCTAACAAATGTTTACCAATTTGTGATTTTCTTTTCTTAGGAATGTGGTTCCTTCACATGCACCTCTCACAAGGGCGGTACACAAGCGTCGTTCAGTTTTCAACGGGGTTGAGAATCTTAACGAGTAAGTGAAATTTAACTCTGTTGTAAATGCACAATTACATGCTGTGAAATGAGTGGGCAATATATCAGTTTTAGTAGCTGATAAAGCTGTTGTGATCCTGATGTCAACATGCTCACTATTGTTTTTTTTCACCCACAGATGTGAGAATGACAGTGACCAGAGACCTGTTGCAAAGAGAGCCAAGACCCTGTCATGGAGGGAAGAGACTGATGTCGATATGGCTCCAAAGACTATGAGATTCCTGCCTGCACAGGAACCTGGGCCGCAGTTGAGTCTTGCTGACTCACACTCCCCTATGAGTCTTTTCAAACAATTTTTCTCAGAAAGCGCCATGTCAAATCTGTGCAACAACACAAACGCTCAGGCTGCCAGGGCACTGGCAAAGGGTCGCAAATACAGTTGGACAGATGTCAGTGTTGGTGAGCTGTACAGCTACATTGGACTCGTTTTCTACATGGCCACGGTAAAAATGAGCTCCATCTCTGACTACTGGCGGCAGGACAGTCTTTTCTCTCTGCCTCTTCCTGCCTCAGTTATGTCAAGGGACAGATACCGCACCATTTCATGGAATTTGCACATGAGTCACCCAGATGCAGACAAGGAAAATGACAAAAAGAGGGGCACAGCTGAACATGACCGACTTTTCAGGGTCAAACCTCTCATGGACACTATTCGTCTTGCCTGCAAAGCCTTCTATCATCCTAGAAAAAATTTAGCTGTGAAGGAAAGACTGTTGGCATGCAGAGCAAATGCAGGAATGACACGGTTCATGAAACCCAAGCCAACAAAGCTGGGCTTCAAGT
Source organism: Rhinogobio ventralis (assembly GCA_039654625.1). NCBI lineage: Eukaryota > Metazoa > Chordata > Actinopteri > Cypriniformes > Gobionidae > Rhinogobio > Rhinogobio ventralis. The sequence goes on from CM077216.1 coordinate 26,439,369, forward strand.
TTTTTGTCCTTGTCGACTCGTCAAATGGATATACTGTGGACTTATCTGTGTACACGGGCAAGAACAGCTTTCCCACCAGCCATGGGCTTTCTTTTGATGCTGTGATGTCTCTTCTTGACAAGAAAGTCTTGGGCTCTGGGTACCATGTGTACATGGATGATTTCTACACAAGCCCAAAGCTCTTAACAGACTTGTTCGCTATGAAGTTTGCTGCTTGTGGGACTTACAGAGACTATAGAAAGGACTTCCCACAGAGCACATCTAATTCACTGACCAAAAAGTCCCCCAGAGGATCCATCAGGTGGATTCGGAATGGGCCTCTTGTGTGTGTGAAGTGGATGGACAATCAAGAGGTGTCTGTTTGTTCCACCATACATGCTGCTTATACAGGAGATCGCGTGCAACGAAAAGTGAAAGCACAAGATACATGGAAGACAAAGACTTTTCCATGTCCTGCACCTGTGACTGCGTACAACCACCACATGGCGGGTGTTGACCTGTCCGATCAGCTGTTGCAGTACTACACCGCACAGCACAAAACCATGAAGTGGTACAGAAAAGTATTTCTACGCTTCTTGGACGTTGCTGCCACCAACGCTTTCATATTGCACAAGGAGCTAAACGGCAACATGACACGCAAGGAGTTTATGGAACAGCTTATAACAGAGCTCTGTGGTGTGTCTCAGGAAGAAGCACCAAAACATTCGAGTAGTGGCCATGTGCCGGTTCCAGGAGCTGAGCTGACCTCAGATGTCAGAAATATTGCCACTGCTGGTCGACGCATATGTGCGCATTGCAAAGCAGTGCGTGGCAAGAAGCAACAAACACCTTGGAAATGCCAGGAATGTGACGTTCACTTGTGTCTTCAGTTGAACAGGAACTGTTTCCAGGAATGGCACAAATGTTTGTGAGTGTTTCAAACCTGGGTGCACAAAAATGTGCCTTTAATCACACACACCCTTTTTTATTTGATTTTATTGTATATACTGTGCACTATATTTGTAAATAAACAAAACAAAAAAGTCTATTCTCACACTTTATTTTCATATTAATAGAGCCATTAGGGAACGGCTCAATATCTTCCCGGGTGCTCAATACGCAGTATTTATGACCACTGGCACTGTCTTGCTACTGCGTTTCTAAAACAAGAAAATCAAAGTACAATTATTATTGTAGTACAACCTGGGCTGAAGATGTTTGCCTTATAGTATAAATGGTTAAAATAAGCACAAATGTTAGGGTATGTCCAATGTCTTCACACAGAGAACACCTCAGATTGGGTTTTAAATATGTGATGGGAGATTGGGGCCTCGTGGTAAGGCAAAGAGGAGACAAAAATCTTTTCCAGGTTAAGCATCCTGTTCAGATGCTGTCAGTCACAGTGTACAAGAGTGTGAAAAGACCGAAAAGTGGATTTAGAAATCTAATTATAGGTAATCATTTTAATTCAGTGCCTTTTTAGGATGTTTCTGCAGATTTTTATCAATATTACAAGGAATATGTTAATTTCTCAGGAAAACCGTAACGGCGCTATTGTACACCAACTGTAGTGCTTTATTAAGATTTCTTAAGTTAAACCACTATTTGAATTTTCTTTCTTTTTTCAGTACAGTTCTGATTGGTCTGCTTTGTAACCAGAGGCCTTCACTTAGGATGATCATAAATGTGGTAGCTTCGCATCCGTTATGAGTTAATGTAATAGAGCCTGATTGCTGGAAGCTTTTAATAGGCTGAATACACAGATAAAAGAATTGGACTGAGAAGGTCATATACCATAAATGACTTTAGACATCCTGAATACATCCATTATCCAAACTGCAGTCAGTGTCTCAGGCAGGGCCGCACTGGGACAAAATTTCAGGCCTGGAAATGTCACACCCATCCAGGCCATCCCATACACCCACAACAAATTTTAGAACCATAGAGAACCCTATTTTTTTTGTATGGTCATCACAAAAAAGGTTTACATCCATAGACATGCAAAATAATTAAAAGTTCTCTCTTGAACTGCACCTTCACTAACCTTTTCATTATCTTAATTTTCCTTGACATCTCTCTGTCTTGACTCTCTCGCTTGTGTGTGTTTATTTCTTTGCTACTTTTTACTTCTTTTTGTACCTGTCACTTCTTCAGCAGGTCTAACATTAGGAACAGAACTGTCTTCCTCTTCGGCATTAAAGAGGAGACTAGACAAATACAATTCAATATATCTACAATTGTACTTTGAATAGCAATATGGTATTTTTAGATGTCTACAAATGAGTTTTGGATATCTTTAATAATGAGGAATTAAATATACAGGGATCTAGACTGCGACCAAATTATTTGACTTATTAGCCATTTCCACTCCTTAATACATGGAAAAAAGTAGTAAATCACAAAGTTTAATGAAAAACAAAAACTTTTCTTCAAATTGTGACTGAATTACACAGAAGTAAAAAGTAAAACAAAGTGCTCCTTTTATAATTACTGAAGCTGTCGGTCAGTTCAGTGTGATGCTTTAGAAGAACAATGGTACATTTAATAAGAGTAGAACAGTAACATTTTCCCTATAAAAATGAGTTTTTTGCGCATTACTGTTGTTAAAAGTTAATTCTATCTGCATTTCAATTCAAGCTCAGTGCTTCACGGTTAAATTTCCAATAAACAAACGTAATATTATTAGTAACTGCACTTATTAACAAAACAATGCAAAACAATAGTAATTTTATGATTAAATCAGCTTTATCATAAATTTTCCTCCAGCGCCAGCAAATCAGGTGCAACTTAGTGGTGCTGGTTCCACTGCTCTCAAATGTTAGTCTGGAGCCTTGATATATCTTAAAATAAACATTACTAGTCAAATATCAATTAGAGATATCTCTTATTCCCCCACTAGTGATAATTTAATTACAGATATCTTTAACTGAATTATGAGTAAAATTGTAATATTACTAATTGGAATTATACCTAGTGCAAAATTAATAATATCTATCTTTAATTGTGAGTTTCTTCTAGTTCAAACTCACTTGTAGATATCATATTTTCCAAAGGTAATAAGAATATGACTAGTCAGAATATATATATATATAATGTCTATTCAAAATAACATTGTAGATATCTTGATTCCAATTACGATAAATCAAAACTTCAGAATAAATATATGGAATTTAGACAAAACTAAATTACGACTAGCAGAGCCAGGAGCATTAGATGCTAAAACAGCTTGCCATTAGGGGTGTAACGGTTCAAATTACTAATGGTTCAGTTTGTATCAGTTCACATCCAAAACATCCACAGATGCAATGACTGCAAAATTTCTTATCTGGATAGTCCACAATGACACTATAAACTTGCTGCCTTGGAAGAATGAAAGAAAATCTTGAAGTGATGTTGGCTGAATCAGGCTGACATGAATCATGTTACATCAAATATCATGCGTACAATCATCCATCCATTAGTGCATCGACCCCAAAAGATCACAAGGAGGGTAAGAGGTTAAATAGCCCTTTCTTGTGAATAAACTTCCTCGATGGTGAATAAAGACTAAACATTGGCAAAAAAAAATCACATTAGTAAATAAACACAGGCAATAAACAACCATACATAAAACATAAAAGAGAAAAAAAATTGACAGAAGAAAATCAGCTAGATTCCCAGTCAGGACTAGGGATGCATCCGGGAAAAAAAAATAATAATTTGCATACTTCTCTACAAGCGAAAAACAGTATGTCACAAAGTAGTATGTCTGAATTCACAGTTCTCTTTCAGTCAGTACACTACGAGTTACGTCAGTTACTGACGAAATGGGGGTTTTACTTAGAAGCCAATCGCCTTTGAGCTCTACAAAACGAGCCAATGGCATGAAAATGCCATGGGTCTGCGGAATTTGCATGCCACAACCCCGCCCCACCGCGTGGGTATAAAGGGCGTTGCGTGGCAATCTCGCATTATGTTTCTGCTTCAGAGCCGAGTATTACTGCCTGAGTGTTTTTTCTCTTCAAGACGAGTATCTCTCCAGAGTGTTGGTGTTACGGCGCGTTCCAGCAAGTTCCGCATTCCTGTCTGATCTGTGCAGTGATCTAGCACAGCGTGCGCGTTCTCCCTGGGCGCTTCAGCACCTCGCCCGCCTGGGCCTTCGGGTCAACTGGGAAAAGAGCAAACTCTCCCCAGTGCAGAGGATCTCTTTTCTCGGTATGGAAATCGACTCAGTCACCATGTACGCGCAGCTTACGAGCGAGTGCGCGCAGTCTCTGCTGACTTGTCTTCGCCAGTTCGAGGACAAGAGTGCGGATCCACTGAAACTTTTTCAGAGGCTCCTGGGGCATATGGCATCCGCAGCCATGGTGACGCCACTCGGTTTGCTTCATATGAGACCGCTTCAGCACTGGCTTCGCGATCGAGTCCCGAGATGGGCATGGCAACACGGCACGCTCCGGGTCCCAGTGACTCGGGCCTGCCGTCAGACCTTCACCCCGTGGTCGAACCTCAGCTTTCTACGGGCAGTTGTTCCCCTAGAACGAGTTTCCAGGCATGTTGTTGTAACAACAGATGCCTCTGCCACGGGCTGGGGCGCCATGTGCAATGGACATGCTGCCGCGGGATCCTGGAGAGGACCCCAGTGCCTTTGGCATGTCAATTGCCTCGAGTTGCTGGCCGTACGTCTTGCCCTGCACCGCTTCCGAGCCATGCTCAAGGACAAGCATGTACTGGTCCGGTCAGACAGTACGGCGACAGTAGCGTACATCAACCGACAAGGTTGTCTACGCTCCTGCTGGATGTCGCAACTCGCCCGCCATCTCCTCCTATGGAGTCAGTAGCATCTGAGGTCGCTTCGTGCCGTTCACATCCCGGGAGACCTGAATCGTGCAGCCGACGAGCTGTCACGCTTTCAGCCGCTTCCGGGGGAATGAAGACTCCATCCCCAGACGGTTCAGCTGATTTGGGAACAGTTCGGCGACGCACAGATAGATCTGTTTGCCTCCCACGACTCTTCCCATTGCCGCTGGTACTACTCCCTGACCGAGGGGACCTTTGGCAAGGATGCACTAGCGCACAGCTGGCCGCGGGGCCCATGCAAATATGCGTTTCCCCCAGTGAGCCTTCTCACACAGGTTCTGTGCAAGATCAGGGAGGACAGGGAGCAGGTCCTTTTGGTCGCCCCATATTGGCCCGGCCGGACCTGGTTCTCAGAACTCGTACTCCTTGCGACAGCCCCTCCCTGGTCGATCCCTCTGAGGAAAGACCTCCTTACCTTTGGAACCTCCACGTGTGGAACCTGGACGGGACGCGGTAGGTTTGAGTACCCTGCCACCTCAGGTGGCGGCTACCATCACTTCCGCTAGGGCCTTGTCCACGAGACACGCCTATGCGTTGAAGTGGAACCTCTTCGTCACCTGGTGCTCCTCTCGCCGAGAGGACCCCAGGAAATGCCCGATCGGGTCTGTGCTCTCCTTCCTCCAAGAAGGGTTGGAGCGAAGGCTGTCTCCCTCTACCCTGAAGGTCTATGTGGCTGTTATTTCGGCCCACCATGACCTGGTGGACTCAAAAACGGTAGGACAGCACGACCTGGTCAGCAGGTTCCTTAGAGGCGCGAGGAGATTAAATCCTCCTCGCCCGCCTCAAGTACCCTCTTGGGATCTTGCAGTGGTTCTATCTGCCCTGCAGAAAGCTCCCTTTGAGCCACTGCAGTCTGTGGAGCTGAAGTTCCTTTCATTGAAAGTGGCGCTCTTGATTGCTCTGGCCTCCATCAAGAGGGTAGGGGACATGCAGGCATTTTCGGTTGACGAAGCGTGCCTGGAATTCGGGCCGGCTAATTCTCACGTGATCCTGAGACCCCGGCCTGGATACGTGCCCAAGGTTCCCACCACTCCCTTCAGGGACCAGGTGGTGAACCTGCAAATGCTGCCCGTGGAGGAGGCAGACCCAGCCTTGGCACTGCTCTGTCCAGTACGCGCCCTTTGCGCTTAGGTAGACCGGACGCAGTGTTTCAGGACCTCAGACCAGCTCTTTGTCTGTTACGGAGGGCAGCAGAAAGGGAAGGCTCTCTCCAAGCAGAGGTTGTCCCACTGGATAGTGGATGCCATTGTCCTGGCATATCAGGCTCAGGGCATGCCATGCCCCCTTGGGGTAAGAGCACACTCCACCAGGAGCGTTGCTTCCTCTTGGGCTTTAGCGCATGGCGCCTCGCTGACAGACATTTGTAGAGCTGCAGGCTGGGCACCCAACACATTCGCAAGATTTTATAATCTCCGAGTGGAGCCTGTGTCCTCTTGTGTACTCGCCCCAAGTGGCCAGTAACTGGACAGGCTCAGGTGTCTTCGCTTCCTGCGCCATTCCATTCTACGGACTGGATACGTGCGCATTTCTTCTCAGGTGAGCTTCACAGTAAGCCCTGAGCTCCTCCAGCACTGTTGATGTCAACACCAGAGTGCATGCCCGCTTGGTCAGCCCTCGTGTTCGGCTAGGTGCCGCCGTGTGCTTGGTTCCCCCGCTGGGTAACCCCCACATGTGTATCTCCACGGTAAGTCTCTCTGAGCGCGTGTCTTCCCTTGGCAAGACACCTTGCCACGCCTGGGGTTGAAATATTTCCACCTGCGGCTGGATACCCCAGAGTGTTCCTTATGCAGCCCCTTCGGGGGTCATAGGTGTATTCTTGAGTCCTCCCTTCGGGCAGGCATTGTGTTGCATTTCTCCACATGGAATATGCTTCCCAGTGTACCTTGGTAGCGTGGAGCCTAGCCCCTCATTCGTGCTAACACTCACGGCAGGGAGCTCTGGTCAGTGCAGGACGCTGAAAGACAGCCGTCGTGGCAAGATTGTATTGGGACCCCCATTTCGTCAGTAACTGACGTAACTCGTAGTGTACTGAGTGAAAGGGAACGTCTCGGTTACGTTTGTAACCCTCGTTCCCTGAAGGAAGGGAACGGAGACGTTACGTCCCCATGCCACTTCCGCTGTACCGCTGGAACGGCCAGGCGCTCATGCCTCGGCTCTTCAGCAGGTAACATAATGCGAGATTGCCACGCAACGCCCTTTATACCCACGCGGTGGGGCGGGGTTGTGGTATGCAAATTCCGCAGACCCATGGCATTTTCATGCCATTGGCTCGTTTTGTAGAGCTCAAAGGCGATTGGCTTCTAAGCCTTCAGGGAATGAGGGTTACAAACATAACCAAGACGTTCTCAAGAGAGTAGGCAAAAAGTTGTAATTTCTAATTCTAATTTCTAATTTCTAATTCTAATTTCTAACTAATTTCTTCCAGCAAGATTCTGAAGTGCGTATCTGATGGACACTTTACTATCCCATGAAGCCACGGGAGATGATTTGTGAATGTCATGCCATTGCAACTTATGCAATATATGCTGGTGCATAATATTGACAACAACATGGTGAATATGTCCAGATTACATTCAAACGCTCAAAAAAATGCTGGGTTAAAAACAACCCAAGTTGTGGACAAACCCAGCAATTGGGTTGTTTTAACCCAGTGGTTGGGTTAAATGTTTGCTTAAAACAACCCAATCGATGAGTTAAAATAACCCATTTTTTTGTGTAGTACTCTCTAAAAAATGCAGGGTTAAAAACAACCCAGGTTGGGCGTGCTTTTGCTCTCTCGCTCTGGTCAACGCGTGCCCATACAAGGAAATTCCACCCTTGTTGACGTCACATAGGCCCATACTCGGAAAAAAACTTTTTCCGAAACTTGTGAGAAACCGGAAGGAGTATTTTTGGCACAGAAATACTCCATCAAATGTCAAACTTCGGCCATGTTTAGCATGGCAAGTCTTTAGTGTAAAAAACTCAGAATGCATGAAATAGCATTATCATCCTAGGTCAGAAAACCCTTGATGCTCTCAAATCCAAGAAACACCTTTTAGTAATAAATCATGTAAACATCTGAGATCCAACAAAACTAGTATATAGTAAACCCCACTATCTGTGCAAATATATCAAAAACATTGTAAATAATATGACTATAAATTAGCATTTAATAGTGGTTAAATCAAAATATAACACAATTACAACGAGTGACTACATTTATTCATTTAGCAGATCATTTTATCCAAAGAGACTTATGGAGGAATACAATCTTAAGGAGGCAATGACATTAGAAATGCTAGCAATACAAGGTTGCAAACATTGTCCAAAAAAGTGCAAGCTAGAACAAGGAGGGGAATAAGAATTAGTGAGGAAAAAGAAGTCACTTGCTGCTTGCTGTAAATAAATGCTTGCAACTCATTCAGATGAGCTCTAACACAATCCTAATTCACATGAGATCAATGACGAATAAGGAGAAACAAATATGACGATGTACATTTTTAGTATTGTGATGTACATCAGCTTATAAAAACGTTTTAGCTAGTGTGATCAGACATATTTATAATTATTATTGTTATTGTTATTGTTATTATTGTTCTTAAATTATCATTATTATGAGGACCGATCATCTGCTGTCCAGAGTCACAGACTCCGGATCCTCCGGATGATGTTTGTGCTGTATGAAAGCCTCCTCACGCCCTCAATGATGCTGATTTCATTAAAGTCTCTTTCAGACTGTTTGCTGAACACACAGAGGATGCGTTTGGGCTTTTATCAACTTTTACACTTCAAATATCCATCAAATTTACACGCGGCTTTTCCCCGTGGCTGATGCTCGCCTTGGATTTGATCTGACGAAGACAAAAGAAACATTTCCTCTTCACGTATTGTAGTCTCCAATGAAAGCTCAGAACCTCTGCTTTGTGTTCACTTTGTTTTGACTGTGCCAAACTATTTTACTGCTCCAGTTTTGCCCCAAATGTAAGAGAAGAAAAATGTACCATCTTAAAAATATATCTAAATTACAGCACATGCTTTCAATGATTTTCCTGAACCCATTGGCAGTTAGTTCACGTGTTCATGACCTCAAGGCTAGATTATTGTAATGCTCTACTGGGTGGTTGCCCTGCTCGCTTAATAAATAAACTGCAGCTGGTCCAAAACGCAGCAGCTCGAGTTCTTACTAGAACCAGGAAGTATGACCATATTAGCCCAGTTCTGTCAACACTGCACTGGCTCCCTATTAAACTTTGCATGCATTTTAAAACCTTGCTAATTACTTACAAAACACTAAATGGTTTAGCTCCCCAGTACTTGAGCAAGCTCTTAACACATTATACTCCCATCACGTCTATTGCAGTCTCAAAACTCTGGCCAGTTGATACCTAGAAGCAGACACACTCTGTTAGTTTAAATCTAGACTAAAAACACATCTCTTTACTATGGCATACACATAAAACATTATCAATTTATATTATTGAAATCAGTTAAATGATTGTTAGGCTGCATTAACTAGGTCAGCCGGAACTGGGAACACTTCCCATAACACCTGATGTACTCGTTACATCATGGCATCTACGCTAATGTTAGTCTCTCTGTTTATCCCGAGGTTTGCTGCAGTCAGCCGGATCTGGGTCGTATCCTAGACATGACCAACGCATCCCTGAAGTGTCTGCATCGACACAACATCCTCATTAAACCCGTCTCCGGCGTGATGACTCAAATCTTTCGAATAATCTCACGAATATCTTTCAATACAATTGGCATTGTAAAAAGTGCTATATAAATAAAGGTGACTTGACATTAGAAATTTATTAAAAATGGACAAAAAGCTTGAGGGTTCAGGTAGTGATCACAGAATATACGTACACACACAACACTGCTGGAGAATTGTGACATTACAAACAACCCCACATACAATAAAGGCAGTGATAAAACTACAATATTACAATAGGAATATAATAATGTATAGTATCAAAGCTCAATGTGCACAGAATATAGTGTGTGAAAGGTGTAGCACTTTTGGTTGGAACAGAGTATAATATCCATATTCCATGTTATAAAGTGTACATGTCAAACCCCAGTAGCATGTTGATATTAAAGTAAATTATTTGAAGTCTGTTTAAATGGTTTTCACCATTTGAATGAAATGTTTTACATATTAAATGTGCACACAGAAAAACCACATTGTTAAAATAATATTTAGAAATCTAATTTCCTTAACATCTGTTAATGCATTTACAGGGAGTGCAGAATTATTAGGCAAGTTGTATTTTTGAGGATTAATTTTATTATTGAACAACAACCATGTTCTCAATGAACACAAAAAACTCAATATCAAAGCTGAATATTTTTGTATCAATATTTTAAGTAGTTTTTAGTTTTAGCTATTTTAGGGGGATATCTGTGTGTGCAGGTGACTATTACTGTGCATAATTATTAGGCAACTTAACAAAAAACAAATTTATACCCATTTCAATTATTTATTTTTACCAGTGAAACCAATATAACATCTCAACATTCACAAATATACATTTCTGACATTCAAAAACCAAACAAAAACAAATCAGTGACCAATATAGCCACCTTTCTTTGCAAGGACACTCAAAAGCCTGCCATCCATGGATTCTGTCAGTGTTTTGATCTGTTCACCATCAACATTGCGTGCAGCAGCAACCACAGCCTCCCAGACACTGTTCAGAGAGGTGTACTGTTTTCCCTCCTTGTAAATCGCACATTTGATGATGGACCACAGGTTCTCAATGGGGTTCAGATCAGGTGAACAAGGAGGCCATATCATTAGATTTTCTTCTTTTATACCCTTTCTTGCCAGCCACGCTGTGGAGTACTTGGATGCGTGTGATGGAGCATTGTCCTGCATGAAAATCATGTTTTTCTTGAAGGATGCAGACTTCTTCCTGTACCACTGCCTGAAGAAGGTGTCTTCCAGAAACTGGCAGTAGGACTGGGAGTTGAGCTTGACTCCATCCTCAACCCGAAAAGGCCCCACAAGCTCATCTTTGATGATACCAGCCCAAACCAGTACTCCACCTCCACCTTGCTGGCGTCTGAGTCGGACTGGAGCTCTCTGCCCTTTACCAATCCAGCCACGGGCCCATCCATCTGGCCCATCAAGACTCACTCTCATTTCATCAGTCCATAAAACCTTAGAAAAATCAGTCTTGAGATATTTCTTGGCCCAGTCTTGACGTTTCAGCTTGTGTGTCTTGTTCAGTGGTGGTCGACTTTCTGCCTTTCTTACCTTGGCCATGTCTCTGAGTATTGCACACCTTGTGCTTTTGGGCACTCCAGTGATGTTGCAGCTCTGAAATATGGCCAAACTGGTGGCAAGTGGCATCTTGGCAGCTGCACGCTTGACTTTTCTCAGTTCACGGGCAGTTATTTTGCGCCTTGGTTTTTCCACACGCTTCTTGCGACCCTGTTGACTATTTTGAATGAAACGCTTGATTGTTCGATGATCACGCTTCAGAAGCTTGGCTATTTTAAGACTGCTGCATCCCTCTGCAATATATCTCACTATTTTTGACTTTTCTGAGCCTGTCAAGTCCTTCTTTTGACCCATTTTGCCAAAGGAAAGGAAGTTGCCTAATAATTATGCACACCTGATATAGGGTGTTGATGTCATTAGACCACACCCCTTCTCATTACAGAGATGCACATCACCTAATATGCTTAATTGGTAGTAGGCTTTCCAGCCTATACAGCTTGGAGTAAGACAACATGCATAACGAGGATGATGTGGTCAAAATACTCATTTGCCTAATAATTCTGCACTCCCTGTATATGAATTTTCTATCACAAATATTTCAATAGTTTCATCTCTTTTATCTCAATAGTCACAGTCACAAATACTTGTGCATAATCAGAAAAGGGGGTTGGGCTTTGGGGTGAAGTTCAGTGATTGGTTGAAATCTTATTTGATTCTAAACCAATGAGCGACTGGTTTAAAGACAATATGTAGAGGTACCGATTTCATTTTGTTAATTTCGAGTGTTCAGGTTATATTAACTTTGTTAAATATGAGCAGCAGAGGCAAAACCGGTGACAAAGCCAGAGCGAAGGCTAAGACTCGCTCCTCCAGGGCAGGACTGCAGTTCCCCGTCGGCCGTGTTCACAGGCTTCTCCGCAAAGGCAACTACGCTCAGCGCGTCAGTGCCGGTGCTCCTGTTTATCTGGCGGCTGTGCTCGAGTATCTTACCGCTGAGATCCTGGAGTTGGCTGGAAACGCTGCTCGGGACAACAAGAATACGCAAATTAAAAGCTGTTTTAAGAACCCAAAGGCTCTTTTAAGAGCCACCCATTTCATCTCATAAAGGGCACATTGTTTGTTGATATTTAATGACACCATAAAGGCATAGGATGATTAAAAATCAATCATCAAACCAATCATTTGAACGATTATAAACATTTACTAATTTAAGAGAGGCAGGAACAAAGCATGGCTTCCACGGGTCTTAAAAAGGTCTTCAATCTTAATTTGACCATCTACAATTTAAATTGGAGCAGAAAATCTTAAATTCAATATCATGGTATTAAATAAAAATGGAATTTACTGTATAATGCAGAATTTGTCCAATTTTGGATGAATAATTCAAAATACTGGGTCAGTATTTACTACATTACTACATTTAAAGGGATAGTTCACCCAAAAATGAAAAATCTGTCATTTGCTCACCCTCGTGTGAATAAATAGTTCACACCAAAACAGAAAACAGAATTTGGTTAAAATAAAACATATTATAGGGCCCTAATTATTATTATTATTTTTAACTTTTAATAAATTGCTGTTAAATTGTTTGTTTCATGATTTCAATTAATTAGACATGCTTTTTGAAATTTAACCATTAAAACAGTAAAACTAAAACAAAAAAATAAATAAATAAAAGGGATTTCATAGGGCCCTAAATTAAATTGCATGCATTGCAAAAAAAATAAATAAATAAACATATAAACATACTTAAATCAAAAAACATTAACTTGAGATGCAAAATGAAGAAATTAAAGGTGCACTATGTATTTTCCGTCCGCTAGAGGTCGCCTATTCAAAACAAAGGCGTAGTTTGATGACGCCAAGTTTGAGCGCAGGATCTTGGGACATGTGGTCTTCACCTCACAGCCGGCGGAAAAGAATTGGGATAGGACTCGGGCAGAAATCATGTTCATGGATACGATTATTAACGTTACTTTAGTATGAAGCAGAGCAGGACCAAGTGTTGTGGGAGCTGAGCAAGGCCGCTGGAGTGATTGTTAACAAGATTAACGCAACACACACCTCGCGAGCAGCAGGACTTTTATTATGCCACAGTCGTCGGCGCCATTTCCGCTTTTCCGGTCATGAGTATGAGGTATTGCAGCTGTTTATCATATTAGATACATTTGAGTGTGTTGAAAATGATGTTACGACGTTACTCTGTGCTATGACACTTGTTGCACACTGCAGTAAGAGTAAAGCGTTTCTGCAAAATAAAACAGGAAACCGAGGGTAACGCAGATATGACTCCCTCACACGTCCCGGTTCCTTGGTTAAAATAGCAATTTTCTCACGATTTACAAAAGTTGGAAACATTTGGGATATTGTAAGTAATCAACTGAACAAAATATATAACACTGGCCTAGTGGTTTCTGGATATTTTACTGAAAAAAATGTTACATAGTGCACCTTTAAGTCTTGTTTTCTGAGAAACTGAACAAAATGTATGCTTAAAGCAAGAACAAATATCTGTCAATGGGTATGAAAATTACTTTATCATTTGAATGAAGTTGATTTTCCTGAACCCATTGGCAGATATTTGTTCTTGTTGTAATCATAAAATCACTTTCACAAGATTTCTTATCTTGTCATTTTGCTTCTCTAGTAAATGTATCTTGATTTAAGAATCTTTTAGATATTTGCACTGGAAAACAAGACAAAACTACTGAAAAAGAACATCACTTTTTTGTGTGTTCATAAAGTTCAGTAAAAGTTATTTCCATATTCTAGTGTTTGGGAGAAGAACTTTTAAAGTAATTAAAAAAGTAATGGAGATCTGTCAAACTTTGAAGTGTTGCTTATACAACTCATTGTGTTCTTCCTAGACATTTACATGTAGAGAACATATTGATGTTCAATTGATGTTCCCTTCAATTTATTAATTACATTTTCTTTGGTATTAAAAGGGTCTTAAATGTACCTTCATAAAACATGCAGAAACCCTGACAAAGTGTTCATGCTTATGGACATCCTGAAACATGTTTGCTTGATAGAGATTGTTCTTTGGGTCGTGTCTTGTTTGATTGCAGTGATTGTTCGATTTCAGAACAAATAAATACAATAATGTAAGTATAAGTCATATTGGTGTGTTCCACTGTTTGATGAGCAAAGTAGTAAAGAGAACAAAGCACTTTGAGCGGGAAACCCTCCGCTTGTTTGAAAAGAGGAAACGCGCAATCATTGGCTAGCGGTCATAAGCGCGCGTCACATATCAGCCAATCGCAAGCCTCTGCACCCTCGAGACTTTGAGCTCTTGCCGGTTCAATGCTTTAAAACGAGGCGTGTAGCATAAAAGCTGCATTTCCAGCGCCAGCAGGACAGAGAGAAGTAATTACAGCAATGGCAAGAACCAAGCAGACCGCCCGTAAATCCACCGGTGGCAAAGCCCCGAGGAAGCAGCTCGCAACTAAAGCCGCCCGTAAGAGCGCACCGGCCACCGGCGGCGTCAAGAAGCCTCATCGCTACAGGCCCGGGACCGTGGCTCTGCGAGAGATCCGCCGTTATCAGAAGTCCACCGAGCTGCTGATCCGCAAACTGCCCTTCCAGCGTCTGGTGAGAGAAATCGCTCAGGACTTCAAGACGGATCTGCGCTTCCAGAGCTCCGCTGTCATGGCCCTGCAGGAGGCCAGTGAGGCTTATTTGGTCGGTCTGTTTGAGGACACCAACCTGTGCGCCATCCACGCCAAGAGAGTGACCATCATGCCCAAAGATATTCAGCTGGCCCGCCGCATCCGCGGAGAGCGCGCCTAAACCCGCATCTGCATCAGCCGCTTCAACCCCCAAAGGCTCTTTTAAGAGCCACATCAATTACACTGAAGGAGAGAATTTCATTAAAGTAATTGTAAAATAATGCTGAAAATAACGAATATAAAACTAGGGTCCTATGCAGTACGTGAAGACATGAAGGACTGATAAGACCTAATAATAAATTCACATAAGTTTATAGAATTGTGAATTTTGTTCTGGATAGCATAAGCTGTACATTAACTTGAAAATATTTTCTAAATGAATAAAGTCAGTGTCAACATCACATTAAACCTTATGATTTTAATGGATGCAGTAAAGTATTAAACAATCCTGCATTAAATCAATAATTGTTTCGGGGTATAATCGTTATAATCGTCTGAAGTCCCATTAGCCACTAAAAAGAAAACACTTAAAATATACATGTACAAACACAGGCATTAACAGATGTGCCACATTATTTAATCATTTTACTTTAATATTGTGTTATAACGCCTCGTGTCCCTCTTCGTTGGTGAGTTTGTAGAAAAGCACTTTACATTATAAACCAGTACTGCTGTGAATTATATGATCTTTGTGAAAATCATTTTAGGAAACCTGAATTGTATTATGAAACAAACGGCAGAGTTGGGACTAAATCACATGTGACGCGACGCTGGTTTCTGTCAGGTCCTGTAAGCAAATATAAAGGCTTCCATTTAACTCTCCTCACTTATTCGTTTTCTTCTTTTGAACGAGAGAAGTATTGTATTGAACATGTCTGGAAGAGGCAAAGGCGGTAAAGGACTCGGAAAAGGAGGCGCAAAGCGTCACCGTAAAGTGTTGCGCGATAACATCCAGGGGATCACCAAACCCGCCATCCGTCGTCTGGCTCGCCGCGGCGGTGTCAAGCGCATCTCCGGTCTGATCTACGAGGAGACCCGCGGAGTGTTGAAGGTGTTTCTGGAGAACGTTATCCGCGATGCCGTGACCTACACCGAGCACGCCAAGAGGAAGACCGTCACCGCCATGGATGTTGTGTACGCGCTGAAGCGACAGGGACGCACTCTGTACGGCTTCGGAGGTTAAACGCCTGAGATCAAGAGAAACCACAAACCCAACGGCTCTTTTAAGAGCCACACACACTGTCATATGAAGAGTTTAATGTTTTGGCTGTCCACCGTAAAATGAATAATAAAACGCTTTGTTTTCTGAATCTATGGTCTTCACAAAAAAAAAACTTGATTGTAAGTAACTTTTCATAGTAATAATGCGAGACTAACCACATCTTTTCATTTTATTTAAGAGATGATTCCCAAATTATGTGTTGCTTTAAAATAGTGCACTGAGGTTATTCGTTTATGTATTTCAGTTTATCAATTTAACTGGTTTATTTTTACAAAAAGGCAATTAGATGTAACAATACTAACAAAATAGTACTAAAGTTAGCAGAAGTGGAAAAAAAGAACGGAACCGAAATTTTAAACACTGTCATATGGATTTATTTACTAGTTCTGTGGTTTAAAGCCTAACAACGGTTTAATGAATCAATGAAGTTCCGAGGAAAAACTGTTTTAAAGGGTCTGGCCATTAATGGTCTCTTTATTTCCAAACTCCCTCAATGGGTCTATAATGGGTTTTAAATTACACAATTGTGCATAATATTTGTCTAGAACCGCAATTCTCTCAAAATATTACACATAAAAAGAGTGGGAAACAAAACAAAAGAAACTTCTAGGAGGGGTGTTGTTCAAACATTTGGTGGTGGTGGTGGGCGGGGCTAGCATTTATCCGCCTGTGATTGGCCCTCGGTCCTCTCGTGATGCTGTGAGTTGTCTAATGAAATACGAGTTTATGGGTTTGGCCTAAGGAAACAGGCAATCAGAAGATTGCTGATCTCTTTATGAATTAGCATATGGCGGTCAATAAATGCCTCTGTATCGCGTTTGTGTTCACATTTGATTGATCGTCAGCATCATGCCTGAACCAGCGAAGTCCGCTCCTAAGAAGGGTTCCAAGAAGGCCGTCACGAAGACCGCCGGTAAGGGAGGAAAGAAGCGCAAGAGGTCCAGGAAGGAGAGCTACGCTATCTATGTGTACAAAGTTCTGAAGCAGGTTCATCCTGACACCGGCATCTCCTCCAAGGCGATGGGCATCATGAACTCTTTCGTCAACGACATCTTCGAGCGCATCGGCGGTGAGGCGTCTCGTCTGGCGCACTACAACAAGCGCTCCACCATCACTTCCAGAGAGATCCAGACCGCCGTGCGTCTGCTGCTGCCCGGAGAGCTGGCCAAACACGCCGTGTCCGAGGGCACAAAGGCCGTCACTAAGTATACTAGCTCCAAGTAGAGTCAACCGAGACTCAGCGACACAAAGGCTCTTTTAAGAGCCACCCACGTTCTCGTTTAAAGAGCTTTTAATTGTTTATCTATCCGTAAACAATTGTAGTGAAGACTTAAATTATCTGCTGATTTTAGCTTATATACATGGTTGTTGGCTTTTATTTTTAGGGTTTGTATTTTGGGTTACAATTTATTAGATAAATTTCCAAACGATGTTTTAATCCGCTAAAAGACTTACATTAACATTTCTGTCCCCAGGACATATGTAAAATTTAGCATGGAATAACTCTGAAATACATTTTAGTATTAAGTAAAGTGTCCTGAACATTACTGCAAATTTAAAATGTGAGGTATTTATATAGCGCTTTCATATGTTCTACTGTACACCCAAAGCGCTTTACACATGTCAGGGGTCTCTCCTCAACCCCCACCAGTGTGCAGCATCCACTGGGATGATGCCACGGCAGCCACAGTACAACGCAACGGCGCCTGTGCGCTCACCACACACTAGATATAGGTGGGGAGGAGAGAGGGTGATAGAGCCAATTCAATAGATGGGGATTATTAGGATGCCATGATTGGTAAGGGCCAATGGAGGCAATTTGGCCAGGACACCAGGGTTACACTCCTACTCTTTACGAGAAGTGCCATGGGATTTTTAATGACCACAGAGAGAGTCAGGACCTCGGTTTAACGTCTCATCCGAAGGACAGTGTTTGTTACAGTACAGTGTCCCCATCACTATACTGGGGTGTTAGGACCCACACAGACCACAGGGTGAGCGCCCCCTGCTGGCCTCACTAACACCTCTACCAGCAGCTACCTAGTTTTCCCAGTTGGTCTCCCATCCAGGTACTGACCAGGCTCAGCCCTGCTTAGCTTCAGTGGGAAACCAGTCTTGGGCTACAGGGTGATATGGCTGCTGATATAATTTAAAATATTAATAAAAACTACTGTGAACACAAAAAAAAATCGGATTTGTTACATGTCCCTGGTATCTAAACCTAAACTTTATCATGAAATATATTCATTAAAATTGTTCAGAAATCCTTTTTTTTTTTTGCATTGTTATGACTCCATATACCATCTGCTTAAATGTTTTTTTTTTTATAAGAAATGCATGTTATATAAAATACACATTTTAGTCATGTCCCCAGGTTTTCACTCAGTCCTGTTACTTTCACACATTGCCCCTCTTAAAAAAACGTTTAAAAGTTGCATCATCTGGATCTTATGCAGGTCATTGGAAGACCAAAAGTAAGTCCTCTCATCTTTATTTCTGTATATTTGATGAAATTGTAACTATGACTGAGAAGGTCAATCTCAACGTACTGTCCTGTTACCTAAATTATTTCTTAGAGGTTATTTGTTTATTTAAAAAAAACATTAACCTTTGGTTAGTCACTACAATTTGCTCAATGTCCTCATGCTATTAGCATGTACGTCATGTGGCAATGTGGCATTTATTTGCTAATTTTTTGCTCAAACTCGATTTAACTCATATGAACAGACCTTACTCATATGAAAAATAACAGGAGTGAGGAGAGTCCTCTGGTTTGTTGTTTTAAAAATCTGAATATTAGTTGATATAATATTCACCTGATTTATGAGTTTTACAGTTGAAATTGCAAACAATTGTAGACTATTACTGAAAATTGTAGATTATTTTTACAATGTGAATACCATACATACAGGGAGCCAGTCCACCATGAAGTGACTTAAATGTTTTTGTCTTTCTTCTCTTTTGTAGAAGATGGAGAAAACCCAAGCTATGCAGGTGCCAGAAACACCCACCCATGGTGTGCTGCAACCCTCTGTTTTTACCCTTTTTTGTCTTTCCTTCTCTCTCTCTTTCCTTCTCTCTCCTTCTTTCTCTTTCCACCTCCTTCGCTGTGAAGTACTACTAGCACATAGTACATCCCTTCAACACAGCCGTGTGTGCATGTGTGTGAATGAGATTTCTATGTACACTCTCTCTCTTACACACACACACACATATGAACACTCATTCCTGTTACCCGGTGTTCATTCCTGTTACTAAATTTTACTTTTTTTCTAAAGAATTCTAAGAATTGAATCAGTTTTGTTTTGTCCATCATTTATACAATTGTTTAATAAATCAAATTATAAAAAAAACTTCACTTCAAAAAAAGGTATTCACTTCCTTCCTGTCACATGAGGCTGCCAACTTCCTACCCCTACTTCCAGGAAGCATATATATATATATATATACATACATACATAATTGTGAAGGTCTCTAGAATCATCCAAACAAAAAAATCTTACAAGAGATCTATAGTTTTTTTGTATACTTAGACAACAGTCCAAGCAACTATAGTTGCCGGTGGCCAAAATACTTGTAAGTACATATATCATGGGGAAATGGAGTATACTGTGTTAATAGGTTAATAAATCAAGATTTTTGGTCTTGTTTAGTGCTTTTTGCTTTCATAATATCCCACCTAAAACATAACTTAACCCTTTAACTGACATCTCTACCGTACAGTACACCTTAATTCGATAGGGAATAAATCTGTCAAAAGCAGGAGATGAGAGAGCAATCTTTCCACAGCTCTACTGTCAAATATTGAGGGCCAGTTTGGATGCGTTTCATTCTAATCGGTCAAGGACCCTAATTCTTTTTATGACTAGTAGCTTATGATTCCATTATAATGTGGAAATTCAGACAAGTAATGAGTTTACATTTACATTATTATATGAAATCACCTACTACAGTCAGCCATTGAATACTATGGGCCTTTTTTTGTTTGTTTGTTTGTTTTTATTTTTATATATAGATTTTATATTGTTTTTATTTATTTATTTTCATTTAACTTTTTGATACACAATGCCCTGTTGGGGCAACTTAATGGCTGCACTTTGTTCTGCACTATGTTCCACCACTTTAAGACAAATGGATTTGTTGTTTGTTATCTATCTATCTATCTATCTATCTATCTATCTATCTATCTATCTATCTATCATCTGACTATTTCTATCTATCTATCTATCTATCATCTGACTATTTCTATGACAACAAATCAGTGCTAATGGCCTCCACAGTTCATGGGAAAGATCCTGAAGATGTCTGCAACAGATGGTCCAAAATAAAAAAAGTCCATGTCCCAGTGAGGTGGCGTGGACCTGTGTGACTTTTTCTCACTTCTTTGATGTTGCCATCACAAACTCGTGGATCCAATACAAGTCTGACAGCAAAGGTCTTAACAGACCAGCAAAGAACACCAAACAGTACCTGGACTTCAAATTGCACCTGGCTGAGGAGTTGTTGGATTGCCCAGAACTTGATGACAGCAGTGAAACAAGTGAAGAAGAGTATGAGCCACCAACTAAAATGAGGATCCCGCAACCAGAACCATCTGTGCGCAGACAAGGAGCCACCCACATGCCAGAGATGGTAGAAATCAACCATGCAGAAATAAGGGCTGCAAAAGCAAGACGTACGAGGTGTACCAAATGCAGGATGTTTCTCTGCATTACCAAAAAGAGAAAATGCTTCCAGGAGTATCCCCACTAAGCAAGTGAAACAATCCAGAATAATAATTACTTTTGATTTTTTATGTTGTATTTAATCTTGGAATATGGCTGTAATATCACTCTACAGCCATATTCTGTTTATTTTGTTTGTTTTCTAAGTTTGGCTGTCTTTTTAAACTAAACTGTTTCAGGACTATCACCGCTAAGCAAGTGAAACAATACAGAATGATAATTTGCTTTTGTTTTATTTTTATGTCAAATTTATTGTTGGATTAATATCACTCTACAGCCATATTCTGTTCATTTTTGGTTTTCTGAGTTCGGCTGTCTTTTCAAACTAAATTGGTCCTGTGGTCCACTACAGTGGACATACTGTAAAATTAAAAATAAAAATGTAAAAACTCTAAATTGTAGAATTTTTTTTTTTTTTTTTTTTTTACAAAGAAGTAGGAAATCAAAAATGATGACACTTTTTTTTCCTTGGGTCTCAGGAGGATATATTTAAGTACTTCAGTAATATTAATTAACAACATGTACTTACTATAGGGTTAGGATAGGATTAGGGTTTGGTTGAGGGTTAGTTGCATGTAATTATGTATAATTTACTGTTATTACTATGGTAAGTACATGTAGCATATGTAACAAGGACACAGTAAAATAAAGTGATACCCAGATATTTAGCTCAGTCACTGAATAAATATAAATATCAACACTGTGAAACCGGATAAGTTAATATAACTAAAAAAAAAATAGATGAAACTGATTACATCAAACATTTTAAGTGACACTAAATTTTATAAGTTAAAGAAACATTCTTTTTTAAGTAACTGGTACTAGATAATTTTAACTTATACTAAGTTATTCTTATAAGTTACTGTGACATTATTGACATTATATGACATTATGTGATTAAGTCATTTTACAAGGAGTTTTTGGGTTCACAGAACCAATTCAAATGAAAGATAACAAACATTGTTATTTTACATTTTATTTTACCTTCATAAAAACAATTTTAATTTCTCAGTAGCAAATTGCTCACTTTATTCATTTTTTCTTATAAGTTTTTTTTACATTATCAAGTAACTAAACATGAAAAAAACAAAACAGGTTAACAGACCATTTAAATGCAAGTTACTCTTATTCAGTAACCACAAAACATGAACAATAAATTGTTTGTCAAATGGAAATACATTCTCCAAAACAGTGCAAAGCCCTTGAAAATTGGGCTGAGATAACAACTATCACTTTTAGAACTGGACAATGTGGATATCTGGATCCCCAGCTGTAAACACTCCAGTAGGTGATACGGTGCAAATGTCTGTATGTGTGAAAATACAACTAAAATATTAAAAAAATCCACAGCAGTTTCTTTATCAGGCATTAAGAAGTGTAACTAACTGACCTGGAAGTCATATATCCTGAAGAGCTGACTCAGTACTTCGGACACTTTCCCTGTGCGAGCAGCTTTTTTTCTGAACAAGCTCTGAAGACATGGGTGCATGCTGGTCCAATACGGCATAGGAGTGGTTCTTCAGGTTGACGTTTGTAATTTTGTTAAACTCGGAACAGATCTGCACAAAATAATAAGTGATTAAGCCAAGGTATATGTACACAGTGTACATTTGTGATCCTGTAGAGAGAGACTGTCAACTAAGAGTGTAAACCTGACACACTGAAAAATAATCAAAAATAAAAATTTGCTGTCAGTTTACACTCACCCTTCAGCCATCCAAGATGTAGGTTACTTTCTTTCTTCAGTAGAACACTTGAGATGATTTTTAGCTGAACCTATGGACCTTGGTGATTCATAAAATGCAAGTCAACGGGTGCCACCACTTTGTGAGTCAAAAAAGCAGATATAGACAACACATTATAACATTATTACCAGGAAATCGAGAGTCTGGAGCTAAAGATTTCTTGATGTATTCATTTTTTGTTGCTCGTTTATGTTTTTTGACTTGCAAATTGATGGCACCCGTTGACCTGCATTTTATGAATCACCAAGAACCATGAGTTCAGCAAAAAATCAATGTCACATACATCTTGCATGGCCAGAGAGAGAGTAAATTAATGGCAAATGTTCATTTCTGGATTAATTATTCCTTTAAATAGAACACATATTTTCTAGTGTACCAAGAAAATTTTTTTTTTTTTTTACCTGTGACTCCATTTTAAAGGCAGGCCAACGTTCCAGGATCTCACCAACAGGTAGGTTATCAGTGATGACCTCTTTGCGTCTCAGGGCAAAGGTCGTCTGCATTAACTTCGTAATTAGGACAAGATTTTTTATCTTAACTTCTACAGTTTGTAGTCTCAGTTGTTCAAGGCTCGCAGTGTCTTCGCCTATTGGGAAATTAGGGAGGAAATTCACTTCTGCCCTCTTGGGCCGTTTGATGTTAGTGTGAGGAGCTTGTTTGTCTGGGTTGTTTCTACTCCTCTTCCCACAATTTACAGCAACTTCATGAAATCCAGCTCGACTCAATTCCCCATCTTAAACTTCAGACTGTTTTTCCAACCATACCACCCTGCCTAGATCCTGGTTCTTTTAGACAAGGATGCTTGGTGACAAGAGCTTCTGCTACCATTGAAACTTCTTTATCATTCGGGTATGTTTTGAAACTATGCATTTTGGATGCAAGTGTCTCAAGAATGTCGTGCTTTTGTCCCCTGGATAACTTGAGAGTCTTCCCTGTTTTCTCATATGTTGCATTTCCCTCACCAAGTATCAGTTCTACTTCGTAAGAAAAAGTGGGCACTGGAAAAACATAAGGCCATCTCTCAGTCCTTTCTGGAGTCACAGCATGGGGCAATATTAGTGTGTCATCTGATGCTACTGAACTTGCATCAATCTCAGGTCGTACAGCTTTTAGTACAGCCTTTTGTGGAAGTTCCTCAATGTCCACAAGGGAACATAGCTGTCCGTCAAAATCTGGATCTTCATAAGATTAAAGTTAAAGTCAAAGTCTAGCTTAAACTTTTCTTTTATCATTGTTTTTAACTCATTCACAGATTGAGGACGAGAAGACATCTCATCAGACATTGTGAGGAAGATGACTCTATGGACATGAAGCAGGAAGTTCTGAGCTGCCATTCTTACTGTTTAAAAGAAAATAAAGACTGCATTAATGAGTTTGTTATTTGTGAATAGAAAGTTTACCAAAAATATGAAAACTCTCATTCCATACCAGATGTATATGACTGTCTTTCTTTAGAATATATAGCAATAATGACGCTATCCGTCTTCTGGAGTAAAATGATTGGTGTAAGAAATGTTTTATAATTTTAACTTTTTTTTTACTTTAAAGCATCACTTTCAGTCAACCATCATACGGATGTTTGTACATGGTGTGAAGCATGATGTAACGTATAGAGAAGCTTGCACAAACATTTATATCCTTGTGCACTTGCTTAAATTTACATCAAGCATGAACTTGACCCTCTCATGAACACATAATTATAGATAAAAAAAAAAGATTAACATTTTAGAATGTTCCTGACACTGTTACAATCCACGCCTGTCCTGGACTCCATTACCCATGATCCTCCCTGTCTCACACCTGAAATCACTCACTCCTCATCTCTCCCACTCTCCCTGGATTCCCTGCACCTGGTCATCGTCATTAGCACTCCCTTTATATTGATCTCACTTCCCTGCACTCCTTGTCCGTTCTTATGTGTTATGCCTATGTGTGTCGTGTTCTGTTTCCCTTTATAAATAAAAACCCGTCTTTGTGGAAGCCCTGGATCTTCTCTTCCCTGCTGCACTACACACCGTAACAGAAGAACGGACCTAAAACTGCCAGGACTGCCTTGAAGATGGGAATCTTCCTGACCCTGATCTCTCCCGTGTCCCCCCTTAAAGACACGACAGCGGTGGATCGCCTGTGGGGTCTCAGGCAGGGCGGTCGCCCGCTGGAGAGGTACGTGGAGGAATTCGCTGAGCTGTCTTCTTTGGTGAACTGGCCAGATGCACCACTTAACGCGTGTTTTCTGATGGGCCTGGACGAGGACACTATTCGATATATTGAACCTGCCTGTTCCTTTTCCCTAGTCGAGTCGATGAATCTGATTCTCTGTTTAAATTGTTCCAATTTCGAAATTGAAGAGGTTCAAGAGAATGAGTGTTTTCCTCGTCCGGTCCCCTCAGAGAAGCACGCGGCCTGGTCAGTTCACCCACAGCCAGTTCCCTCCACATATCCCTCCAGTGGGCCTTCCCGTGTTGTCCTGCCTGTCCACAAACCCAAATGGCAGAGAAGGAGGGCCAATGCCAAGCCCTCGTCTCCGGCCAAGATGGCCGCAGCCACGCCAGAGCCCTCGTCTCCGGCTAAGATGGCCGCCGCCACGCCGCCGCCACAGGACCTCTGGTTGATAGACTTTCGGAGCGATCCTGCCGCCTCAGTTCCCACTCCGAGCCTCCTGGATTCCGCTCCAGGCTTTCCCGTTCCCACTCCGGGTCTCCTGGATTCCGCTCCAGGCTTCCCAGTTCCCGCTCCGGGTCTCCTGGATTCCGCTCCAGGCTTCCAAGTTCCCGCTCCGGGTCTCCTGGATTCCGCTCCGGGTCTCCTGGATTCCGCTCCAGGCTTCCAAGTTCCCGCTCCGGGTCTCCTGGATTCCGCTCCAGCCCTCCTCGAGCCCGCTCCAGCCCTCCTCGAGCCCGCTCCAGCCCTCCTCGAGCCCGCTCCAGCCCTCCTCGAGCCCGCTCCAGCCCAGGAGCTCATCCCATTCCGCGTGCCCTCCATACTACCCCTGAATTCCCCCAAAGAAAGTTTTGGGGGGGGGGGGGCTATATACCCGGGGGTGGGGAACATGTGGGTGGAGCACATGTGGGTGGGGCTCCTGACCCGCCTTTCAACTTTTTGAAACTCATTCACTTGTGTTTTATAGACTCACAGAGACGGTATATATCTGTTTTGTTCTTTTAAAGAAAAAAAAGTCATATACATATGGGTTAGCATGAGGTTAGTAAAAAAATATTTTCATTTTTGGTAAACTATCCCTTTAACACTATTCTAACAACAAACTGTTCTATGTGACTGACTGTATAGTTTCCCATTCATTAATGTGTTTAATCCTCAATCTCGGATCAAAATAAATCTTTTCTGTGTTAACAGCAAATGGCCATCAATCGTGTATGCTGTGAGACTTACGGTGTCATTTAGTTCCGACAGTTGATGCACAGAGATGTCCGATGATGTCAGCTCAAATGATCTTAAATGCTCACTGTACCAGGACCCGTAGTTCCTGCAAAAAAAAGGAAGCAGAGTTGTTTTCAAGCAGTATATTTTCAATCCTGCTGAATTTTGGAAGTCCTCCTGCCTGCCCTGCAGAAACAAACATTCCATTTGCATACTCTATGCCATCAATGGAGACTTTTGATGTACTGTATATGTTTTGGCTGTCTGTCTTGGTCTCTATGAAGTCTCTTGCCACTTGTGGCAAAGTAGTGACTTGGACAGTAGTAACACTTGAGACCTGTATGTGGGGTCTGAAAAGCAATGGTGCATTCAGGTGATACGCCATCATGTTCTGATGCCTGGTAGCCAGGGTTTTCAAGACATTCTTGGAATTCTGTGTGTCATGTATCACCCTTTTGAAAAAGCGGTGTTTTCCCTCAAATCTCATGGTCCACAGATGAACCAGAGGCCCAAAAAAACGTTGTCAGTTCTGGGTAGTGTTCGATATAATGATGCTTGGGTCGGAGTTTAAAGTCTGGAAACACTGCCTTAAGAACCTGTCTGTAATTACTTATTTTAGTCTGCATGTACTGGATGGATTCTTCCATGAAAGATGGAGACAACACTAGCTGCACAATTTCTTTAAGGTCTATCAATATGGCCCATGCTTCATCTCCTTCAGGGACTTTACTTCCTACCATAAGTGGTAATAACCTCAGCAGAGTGGAATTTTCATATCCATTACCACCAATGTTTCATTTGGCAGCAACATTTTTGGGGATTTGCTGATTTTGCTGATATGGAAATGTGCAAATTTTTTTGTTTAGATCTTCAAGGGTGAAATACTTCATTCGAATCATTTCACTGATGCACAAGGCCAACTTAACAGGAACGATACCCTCAAACAAATCATGCAGAATTTAAGGTGGGAATCCAGTAATGGGATGAAAATGCTGCAGTGCTTTGCTGAGAGAACACTCACCTGCAACACCAAAATGGGTTACATTTTCTCCTTGCACAACATTTTGCACATGAAGATCATGGCAGGCCTTTGTTCTCATGGTAAACTCTCCTTCGGAAACTTCACTGGCCTGTATTTGATCTGTAGTACAGCAACAAAATCTACAGACATAATGTCCTCAGAAAGACTGCACAAAGCCTGCAAGACCATGAGCAGCCAAATGATCTGCTGCCACAAACAACACAGTGCCTCTGATGCACTGACCGAGACTTTCAATGAAAATACCATCCTGCTCAAGAGTGTGCAAGTCTTTTAACAAAGGTGACAGAACACTTTCGTAACCACACTTCTGCACATCTGGTACTTTGCATAGCAGAGCTAGCTGTATGACATGTCGGCTGGATCTATACTTGCTGGGTAAACTGGCAAGTAACCAATACACTGCACAAAGCTTGTGGATCTTTCTAGCTGTGCCTAAAGAATTTGCTAGTTCAATGTCATCCACATACAGAATCAGTGACAATTTCAGCTCTCCTGCTTAGCTCATTTTGTTTAAAATACATTCCATTGAGTACATTCCAGGAGGCAATGGTTTGGCTTCTTGAATTTTCTCAAGAAGATCAGTACAGGTGCTGGTCATATAATTAGAATATCATCAAAAAGTTGATTTATTTCACTAATTCCATTCAAAAAGTGAAACTTGTATATTATATTCATTCATTACACACAGACTGATATATTTCAAATGTTTCTTTCTTTTCATTTTGATGATTATAACTGACAACTAAGGAAAATCCCAAATTCAGTATCTCAGAAAATTAGAATATTACTTAAGACCAATACAAAGAAAGGAATTTTAGAAATCTTGGCCAACTGAAAAGTATGAACACAAAAAGTATAAGCATGTACAATACTTAGTTGGGGCTCCTTTTGCCTGAATTACTGCAGCAATGCGGCGTGGCATGGAGTCGATCAGTCTGTGGCACTGCTCAGGTGTTATGAGAGCCCAGGTTGCTCTGATAGTGGCCTTCAGCTCTTCTGCATTGTTGGGTCTGGCATATCGCATCTTCCTCTTCACAATACCCCATAAATTTTTATGGGGTTAAGGTCAGGCGAGTTTGCTGGCCAATTAAAAAGAGGGATACCATGGTCCTTAAACCAGGTACTGGTTGCTTTGGCACTGTGTGCAGGTGCCAAGTCCTGTTGGAAAATGAAATCTGCATCTCCATAAAGTTGGTCAGCAGCAGGAAGCATGAAGTGCTCTAAAACTTCCTGGTATACGGCTGTGTTGACCTTGGACCTCAGAAAACACCGTGGACCAACACCAGCAGATGACATGGCACCCCAAACCATCACTGACTGTGGAAACTTTACACTGGACCTCAAGCAACGTGGATTGTGTGCCTCTCCTCTCTTCCTCCAGACTCTGGGACCCTGATTTCCAAAGGAAATGCAAAATTTACTTTCATCAGAGAACATAACTTTGGACCACTCAGCAGCAGTCCAGTCCTTTTTTTCTTTAGCCCAGGCGAGACGCTGTCTGTTGTTCAAGAGTGGCTTGACACAACGGCTGCTTCAGTCCACATATAGGACAGTTGAATGATACACATTCCATATGATTTACACTATGCACAGCTGTCTGAGTATGTAACCGTGTTAAATGAATTTTTAAAGCATTTATTGACTGAAATGTGCAGATACTGTCATCATAGAGACATGGCAATGGGCTGACTGAGGACACATTAACATGGTGCAAACGATAGTGTTCAAGCACCTGTACCCTTTTATCAAAGATAGCAGCACAAAGTTTGCATTTCCATGCCATTGATTTTTTTTCTTTTCAATTTGTGTTGTGAACTCAACATTCATTCACATTTTAGTATCCCCATGCAATGAATGTGTATTAAAATTAATAATTAGACATCAACATACCAAACTGAGCTGCCAGATGCTTCACTTTTAGCCTGAAAAGAGAGAGATTGAGAAGTTAGTCAGGTTGTAATATTTACCAAAACGCTAGGACAAATATATGTTAATGTCACATGGCACTAATCAGTTTTTAACTTAATAGGCAGCCACATTAGGCTCTATTTGAAATATGGTGTTAAAAATATCAGTCTGATCCCATAAAACAAACCTTAAACTTTTAAATATTTATTTAAACTGTATAATTAGCTTTTTGAAATGTAAAATTTTAAGCAAGAACAGGAATGTCTCAGTTAAATAACACAAGCTTTACTGCTATGGCTTGAGCAAATTATTTGAATACATTTTTATAAATACCTGTTCTTACGAACAAAGTGCATCAAATTATTGTCAAACTCTGAAAACCACTATGTAATGTTCAAGCATGCATGCTCATTATATATGCACCACAGCCCGCTATTTTGAGATCATAAAAATTTGTTAAAGTGTGCACAACCGATGCAAAAAGACATACTTTGATATATTTAAGGGAAAATGAACTAATACAGTTGCTTCTGTAAATCACTGCGGTGTTTTACTGCATTTTTACCTTTAGTGAGGCAGGATAAAATGTCTCAAATCCTTATTCGGTTTGCAAATGCATAAAATACATTAACTGCTAAGACACTAAATACATTTGCAGAAAATAAAAAAGGGAATTTACCAGATTAGAGTGCCCAACGAGAAGAAGATTATAATGGCAGGCAGCACAATGAAGAAGAGTTTGTCATCACCAGCACGTTCAGAAAATTGCATGACGCGATTCACAAAGGTCCTCAGGCAACACCACGGCAAATTCCAATCCAGATCGATAAATATCTTCTCCTGCGCTATTTTTATCAAATGAGCGCAAGTTTTTCCCGAGTTTTGCAAACTTATAGCTTAACAATTTTTCTGAGGCGAGTCAGCCGAGCACCAGAAACATGGCGTCTTTTCGCAACCCGCACTCAACGGCCAGTTAAAGGAGGAGGAGCACGTGGGATTATAGTAAAACCATTTGAGTGCACTGACAAAAACAAATGAAAGCATTTGAGTGCTGTAAATATAAAATTACACTTTCGTTCTAATTACACAAAAAATTAAAGGCGAATGAACGTTTTTATTTTTTTTAAGTAATTACAACAAATTTTTTTTATCAAAGTTTTACTGTTTGGTCTTACAGTGAAGTTGAAATCAGGGAATCTGATTAGATGAACCACATAACCCAATGCATCCCTGAAGTGTCTGCAGATACCGGGTCAACTAGACTCTCCCCTGTGAAGGCCTCATCGTCACGACATCCAGTGGCACTTGATCCTCAACAAACCCGTCTCCGGCGTGATGACTCCGATCGTCAACCAGATGGAACTGGACAACTATTCTGAATGTTCTGATCTAATCTGACTTCTGACTTTTGTTTGCCTAATCATAATCATACACAGTTCTTTAAAGGAGAACTGGCACCCCGACTGAGTCTGGTTTCTCCCCATTTTTTTTCTCCATTCTGTCACCTGATGGAGTTGGGGTTCCTTGCCACCGTTGCCTTTGGCTTTTGGCTTGCTTAGTTGGGGACACTAAATATTCAACTATATTACTGATCTGCCCGCATAGACACTATATGATAACTGAACTGAGCTGGACGATGACATTACTGTTTTCTCCAGAGTGGATGTACAGCCCAATCAAATTCTGTTGCATTATTTTCCTGTTACCACTGCATTGTAAAAAACGCTATATAAATACAGGTGACTTGACTTGACATTTGATCTGTTTTGATATTTAGCACCCATACTTGGTCAGAGAGGCTTTTTAAATAAGCTACTTCTGACTCTCCACATATGAATAACCACTGCCTAATGAATATGTGAAGCAAAGTGCATGTATTATTGTGAAGCAAAGTGCAACTGTTTATTGACATACCACTTGTAGTTGTCTTGTCTGTTTTTCATGTTTGTGGTGACAGGAGTAGTGTCTCCAACTCCAAGAATTGTAATTCGCACCAATATTTTTGCGAGATTTTGCGCCACTTCCTGCCGTAGCTGTGGTGATCGTGTCCAATATCCCTTGCCAGTTATTATGCATACAGCAAATCTCCTTTTATGAATATGGAAAATTTCAAAGTGTTTCTATCCAAAAATAAATTTTCAAATGATGTTCAAAGATTTTCTTCTACCCTCTGTAGATTTAGCGTGCTCACTGCGCTGTATGTTTTTTTCTGTGCTTGTGCAGCATCATGCAATAGTGCAGACTCTGATCACTGGTTCCGTTGCTTACATTTTGTTTGTGATTTATACAGGGGCGTAGGAGCAATTTTTTTCATTTTTTTTATTATATAAAGTACTTAAATGCTCATTTCTAATGACTTTTGGGAACAAACTGTTCTACTTAGTTTGGTTGTAAGAGGGTATATGCAGTGACAGACTGGGTAGATTATAAAAACAGAGAGAAGCAATCTAATATAACTACAACCAAATGACTACATACCATGAACTGTACAAAAACATACTTTATTTAATAAAGAACAAATAAATGAAAACACACCATTTAGAAGATGATCGGGCTGGGACAGAGCCTGGTGATAGAGAGGTTGGGGCAGAGCCTAGCAATGGAGAGAGGCTGAGGCAGACTGATGGAGAGAGACTGAGGCAGAGCCTGGGTGATGGATGGAGACTGAGGCAGTGATGGAGAGAGACTGAGGCAGAGCCTGTTGATGGAGAGAGGCTGAGGCAGTGATGGAGAGAGACTGAGGCAGAGCCTGTTGATGGAGAGAGGCTGAGACAGAACCTGGGGATGCATGGAGGTTGAGGCAGTGATGGAGAGAGGCTGAAGCAGAGCCTGTTGATGGAGAGAGGCAGAGACAGAGCCTGGGGATGCATGGAGGTTGAGGCAGTGATGGAGAGAGGCTGAGGCAGTGATGGAGATAGACTGAGGCAGAGCCAGGTGATGGAGAGAGGCTGAGGCAGAGCCAGGTGATGGAGAGAGGCTGAGGCAGAGCCAGGTGATGGACAGAAAGAGCATGTTGACTTAATTGAAGGTCCCAAAAACATGCCTTCTTTGATCATTTGCAGAGGTGAACTGCTCGCAAATTCTTGCTCTATCTAGACAATCCAACTTGTTCTGATGGATGTGACAGATTGCAGTGCTGTTTAGACGGGTCTGTGACATTGTGCTCCTTAGCCAGGTCTTCAGTTTTCTTAGGGAACTGAAACTTCTTTCTGCTTCTGCAGAGGAATAAGGAACAACCAAAAGCAGCCTCACCAATGTCTCTACCTGGCTGAAGAGACTGCGGACCTCTGGCAGCAGATTTTTTAGTATGTTGGTAGCCTAAAGAGTGGTACTATAGTCGAACTGAAGCTTGAACATTCGCAGCTGTACCTCCAGTGAATGCTGATCTAGCTCTGGATATTGGCTGACAACATCTTGCATCTTTCCAGTCAGGAGCACTTTCTCTAATTCATCCAGGACATGCAGGCTACTCTGTTCAAAGCACTTGGTTAGTTGCATGTCCACAGTATCCAGCATTTTGAAGAAGTCAATGCGGTAATGCTCTTCAGTGGTTGCTGGGACAAATGCTGTTGCATTTCCTGTGAAGCGATTGGGTGGCTTTCTGACATGCGGCATCTGGATAGGTTCAATACCTGTGCTGGTGACTAGCTCAGTGGCCCTTGTGTGTATGCGGTGAAACATTTCATCTGACCTCTTTGCCTTCAGAGTTGACTTCACGCAGTCCACAGATGCCGTCATGCCCATGACAGTTCCTGTTGACATCTGTAGGGAGTAATTCAGACACTCTAGTTCTCCAATCACTTCACAAGCAAGAAGCCCAAGCACCGTGGTCCCCTTTTGGAATCACTCCAAAAGCCCCCTAGCTGTGATTGTTGTTTCAGAGTAACCAGATGAAGCCATCTCCTCCAGACTGAGCAGCACTGCCTCATATTGCCCAAGAACAGCTCGAATAGCCGTCATCCTGACAACCCATCTGGTAGGGTATAAGGGCTTCAGTGTTTTAATGTTCCCATGTTCTGATTTGGCAATCTCTTTAAAGACCGTTTTAAACTTGCCTGACTGGTTGAAGAGACAGTGACAGTGCATCCATAACCACACATGATGAACTGCAGGCAGCCTGTGTTGCAAGATTGACGCAATGTGGGCCACAATGGACATAGAGGGCAAGAGGCTGAATCTCCTTGATTTTGGCCTGCACTCCACCAGTCTTGCCAGACATGTTTACAGCTCCATCATACGTTTGCCCACGGAGACCAGATAGTGGCAAATTCATTCTCTGGAGGACATCAATGGCAACCCTAGCCAGATTTTCCCCTGTGGTCGAAGACACTTCATAAAGACCGACAAACTCTTCATGAGGTATTAGATCATGGTCCACATACCGGATGCAGATTGACTCCTGCTCTACCCCTGCAACATCTTGGGTGCCATCCATAATGATGGAGTATTGGAGTGTCGGCAAGTTCCGCACAGCAGATGCTATCTCCCGCACAATGTTTAAAGACAGGATCGGCAAAATCTCATTTTGAATTTGAGGGCTGAGAAAATTGACCTCCTCTCTATCCAACTCTCCAGTCCCTCAACATCCTCCGACCTGAGACGAAGGAGCTGCCTGAAATTTCCCTCACTGTTTTCATGACCGCGAATAGCAGTACCTTGTCTAGGAAGAAACTGCAATGAGCCAACAATTTTTAGCAGATGAGACCTTGCCTGCTGTTGCTGAAGAGCCTTTCCTGATAATAACTGTGTGTCTATTGATTTAGCCTGATGTGTGTGTGTTGTTATGGCCACTTTCGCTTCCCTTGGCAAGACACCTTGCCATGCCTGGGGTTGGTATTGGCATTGAGCCTAGCCCCTCGTTCGTGCTAACACTTACGGCAGGGAGCTCTGGTCAGCGCAGGACGCTGGAAGACAGCCGTCGTGACGAGATTGTATTGGGACCCCCATTTCGTCAGTAACTGATGTAACTCGTAGTGTACTGACTGAAAGGGAACGTCTTGGTTACGTTGTAACCCTCGTTCCCTGAAGGAAGGGAACGGAGACGTTACGTCCCCATGCCACTTCAGCTGTACCGCTGGAACGGCCGGGCGCTCATGCCTCAGCTCTTCAGCAGGTAACATAATGCGAGATTGTGTGCTTGAGACATTTCACGTGATTTAAATTTTTCTATTGCTTTTTTCCAGTTTTGGTACAATATGACAAATGACTGATCTACACTTTTAGCAAGGGGACCTTGACTCACATCAGGACAGTAGTGTAGCCATGTGTGGTTCTTGTACCATATATCCTGGAAACTAAGTGTCTTGTTTGCAAGCTGCTGCTGAATGATACATCCTGCCTCAGGTTGATATGGCCTTTGATGCTCTGTCTGGCTGACCTGCTCTGAAACCCTGGCCTCTCTCCAATTCTGGCTGCTCTATAGAATGTACACGAAATAACACAAATCAAACTCTATAAATTGTTATCATTAAAAGCCACTTTACTTAGAAAGGTAATCTTTGCACGTAGGGCAAGTAAACGCAATGCAGTAAGGCGGAAATAATAAAAATGGAATCAGCTGTTAAAACCCTCTGGTCCTCTTCGTTTAGGGGTCACACTTGGCTTCTTCCTGGTCATAAGTGACCGAAGCCTTAAAATGTAACTTTTTTTTTTCTTTCAGGAAAACCAATGTAATACATTTTTGTTCAATAAAATTTTTTGATTATTATTTAGAATTTTTTAAAGGTTTTTATGTTACTATGCAATAATTATATAATTTTTATGAGCTATTTTTTTACATTAGAATTAATATTTTATTAACTTTTTTTAAATAAATGCAACATTTTACATTAAAATAGAGTGCAGGCCTTTAAAAAAATAATTTTCAAGTGATAAAAGCGCCATCCAGTGGCGTTGAAAAATATAAATCTGTGTAATGTCGTGTAACCGCCTGTAGGCTATACTATAGTTCCCTTTCAGTCAGTACACTACGAGTTACGTCAGTTACTGACGAAATGGGGGTTTCGCTTAGAAGCCAATCGCCTTTGAGATCTACAAAACCAATGCCATGGGTCTGCGGAATTTGCATAACGCAACCCCGCCCCACCACGTGGGTATGAAGGGCGTTGCAATCTCGCATTATGTTTCTGCTTCAGAGCCGAGTGTTACTTGCCTGAGCTTTCTCTCTTCAAGACGAGCTTTTCTCCAGAGTGTTGGTGTTACGGCGCGTTCCAGCGAGTTCCGCATTCCTGTCTGATCTGTGCAGTGATCCAGCACAGCGTGCGCATTCTCTCTGGGCGCTTCGGCATTCTGCAGAGCTGCACGCGGCACGTCTTTTTCAAGACGTTTAGCCCATGCATTGTTTCTGGGTGCGGTCGGCTGATTAGTCCGTCTCACGGGCATGAGCGCTGTTTGCCGTGCTTGGGCGCGCATGCTGAGTGTGCGCTCATGGATGACTCATGTTCCCACTGCGGGAACGTGGCCATCGCGGTGTTGCGATCGGGACTCTATGATCTCCGTTTAAAAATAATAAAAAACAGGAGAGAGAGTCCCCTCTACCACACCCCAATCTACTTCCCAATCTACGGCCAACCCGACGAATATTCCTCAGGCCACACCCTCCTCTAGCACACTGCAACTCGTGGTGTTGCCGGATGAAGGCGCTGGTGTTCCCGTCCTGGGCTCAGCGTCTCATTTGGGACGCCGGCGGATGACGTCACGTCGATCGCCGCATCACAAGGTGGGCTGGATTCCTCTGGAGATGAAGATTCGGCTGTGCTGCCTCCTCTGGGAGCTTCAGCGCTGCCCGAGTTTGATCCGGAGCTCACAGGGATGATTGGTATCTGGGGGCGGCCCACGCTTCTTCCTGGAAGTGCATGAGGAGGTGTCGAAGTTGTGGGAGTCTCCCTTGACTTTTCGCGGCCCATCGGCAGCCTCTTGCGCCTTACTGCTCTCGATAGTGGCACGGTGTAAGGGTACACTGGGGTCAGCCCCTGTCAGACGAGACCCCCGTGGAACGCTAGTCCTTCCCTGGTCTCCTCTGTCAGGGCACGGAATTCGACCCCACCCACAATTTGGGACGCTTCCACGCCTCCCTATGTCTGGGCCAGTCATTCCGCTCGCTGCCCCATCGTGGGTGCGTCTGTGGCTCGCACGACCACTGGTTCGGCTCTGGGGGCTGGGTTACGGCTCCCAGACTGGCCAGCTGGTCCGCCACAGGCTCGGCTTGCGATTCAGTTCGCACAATCTCCTCCCCGCTCTCTGGGAGTCCGCTATACCGTGTTGGGTGGCAACGCCCCTATCATGCGTGCAGAGGCCGTCACCCTACTGGCGACGGGTGCGGTCGAGGTCGTCCCTCCAGCCGAGATGAGGTCCGGCTTCACAGCCCCGACTTCATTGCACCTAGCAGAAGCGATGGGTCACGGCCAGCCCTGGTGCACGTCTTGAACTGAACCCTTCTCAGGCTTCTTCCAAGATGTTGCACCCGAACGCGTCTTCGGATGCGTTCATCCCCGCTCTGGTCTGTAGCGTTGACCTGAAGGACCCGTACTCTTTGTCCCCGCTTCTCCCCGACCCAGACCGCCCATTCATCTGCCTTCGGATGGCGGGCATCCCAGTATGTGGCTCTCCCATTCGGGTAGCCCTGTCACTTCGCGGCTTCTCGAAGCTGTCGAGGCAGCCCCTGTGCCACTTAGGCACACGGGGTTCGCATCCTGAGCTATCTCGATGACTGGCTAAATTAGCTCACTCTCCAGACCAGGGTTGCGGACACAGGGATCTAGTGCTCCGGCACCTCACCCGTTTGGGCCTTCGGGTCATCTGGGAAAAGAGCAAACTCTCCCCTGGGAAGAGGATCTCTTTTCTCAGCTCGGTCGCTATGTGCGCGCAGTGCGAGTGTGCACAGTCAATGCTGACTTGCCTCCGTCATTTCGAGGGTAAGAGTGCGGTACCACTGAAGTTATTTCAGAGATTCCTGGGACATATGGCATCCGTGGCCGTGCTAATGCCGTCCGGACTGCTTCATATGAGACCGCTTCAGCACTGGCCTTGCGATCGAGTCCTGAGATGGGCATGGTAACAGGGCACGCTCCGGGTCCCATTGGCCTGCCATCTTTCCTTCACCCTGTGCGAACCTAACTGTTCTACGGGCCAGAGTTCCCTTAGAACGAGTTTCCGGGCATATTGTTGTATCAATGGATGCCTCTGCCACAGGCTGGGGTGCCATGCGAAAATTGACGTGCTATCGCAGGCTCCTTGGAAGGACCCCAGTGCCTTTGGCTGTCAATTGCCTCGAGTTGCTGGCCGTACGTCTCACGCTTTCGAGCCCTGCTCTAGGCTAGACACGTACTGGCCCGTTCAGACAACACGGCGACAGTAGCGTACGTCTACCGACAAGGTGACCTACGCTCCCGTCCGATGTCGCAACTCGCCCGCCATCTCCTCTTGGAGTCTGAAGCATCTGAGGTCGATTCGTGGACGTTCGCCCCGGGAAACCTAAGTCGTGCAGCCAACGAGCTCTTACGGTTCTGCCACTGCTGGGGGAATGGAGACTCCATCCCCTGTCGACCAGCTGATTTGGGAACAGGCTGGCGACGCACAGGTAGTTCTGTTTGCCTCCCACGACTCTTCCCATTTGCCTACTAGCACTCAGCTGTCCGCGGGGCCCACGCAAGTATGCGTTCCCAGTGAGCCTTCTTGCACAGATTGTGTGCAGAACTGGGAGGTCAAGGAGCAGGTCCTTTTGGTCGCCCCGTACTGGCCCGGCCGGACCTGGTTCTCCGAACTCATACTCCTTGCAACAGCCCCTCCCTGGTCGGTTCCTCTGAGGAAGGACCCCCGGAAATGCCTGATCGGGGCCGTGCTCTCAGTTCTCCAAGAAGGGTTGGATCGAAGGCTGTCTCCTTCCACCCTGAAGGTCTATGTGGCCGCTATCTAAAGCAGCCTACCACGACCTCGTGGAGACAAAACAGGTAAGTCAGCGCAACCTGGTCATCAGGTTCCTGAGGGGGGCTAGGAGACTGAATCCTCCTCTCTCTCCCCTCGTACCCTCTTGGGACCTCGCAGTGGTCTTATCTGCCCTGCAGAGAGCTCCCTTTGAGTCTTTGCGATCAGTTGAGTAAGTTCCTGTCTATGAAGACAGCGCTTCTGGTCGCTTGGGCCTCCGTTAAGAGGGTAGGGGACCTGCAGGCATTTTCGGTTGACGAAGTGTGCCTGGAATTCGGGCCGGCCAATTCTCACGTGATCCTGAGACCCCGGCCTGGATATGTGCCCAAGGTTCCCACCACTCCTTCTGGCCAGGTGGTGAACCTGCAGGCGCTGCCTTGGAGGAGGCAGACCCAGCCTTGGCACTACCCTGGTCAGTACGTGCCCCTCGCACTTACGGAGACCAGACGCAGCGTTCAGTACCTCAGACCAGTTCTTGTCTGTTACGGAGAGCAGCAGAAGGGAAGGCTCTCTCCAAGCAGAGGTTGTCTCACTGAACAGTGGACGCCATTGCTCTGACATCAGGTTCAGGGCATGCCATGCCCCCAAGGGGTTAAGGCACACTCCACTGGAGTGTGACCCCCTTTGGGCTTAGGCTTGGCGCCTCGCTAACAGACTTAGGGCTGTAGGCTGGGTGACACCCTTCACATTCGTTAGATTCTGAGTAATCTCTGAGTGGAGCCAGTATCCTCCGTATACTCGCCCAAGATGGCCAGTAATTGGACAGGCTCAGGTGTCTTCGCTTGCTGCGCCATTCCACTCCACGGACTGGATGCGTGCGCATTCTCTCTTCCTAGTAAGCCCTGAGCTCCTCCAGCACTGTTGATGTCGACACCAGAGTGCATGCCCGCTTGGTCAGCCCTCGTGTTCGGCTAGGTGCCTCCGTGTGCATGGTTCCCCCGTTGGTTAACCCCCACATGTGTTTTTCCATGGTAAGTCTCTCTGAGCGCGTGTCTTCCCTTGGCAAGACACCTTGCCATGCCTGGGGTTGGTATTGGCATTGAGCCTAGCCCCTCGTTCGTGCTAACACTTACGGCAGGGAGCTCTGGTCAGCGCAGGACGCTGGAAGACAGCCGTCGTGGCGAGATTGTATTGGGACCCCCATTTCGTCAGTAACTGACGTAATTCGTAGTGTACTGACTGAAAGGGAACGTCTTGGTTACGTTGTAACCCTCGTTCCCTGAAGGAAGGGAACGAAGACGTTACGTCCCCATGCCACTTCAGCTGTACCGCTGGAACGGCCGGGCGCTCATGCCTCAGCTCTTCAGCAGTTAACATAATGCGAGATTGCCACGCAACGCCCTTTATACTCACACGGTGGGGCGGGGTTGCGTTATGCAAATTCCGCAGACCCATTTTCATGCCATTGGGTCGTTTTGTAGATCTCAAAGGCGATTGGCTTCTAAGCGAAACCCCCATTTCGTCAGTAACTGACGTAACGTCTCCATTCCCTTCCTTCAGGGAACGAGGGTTACAACGTAACCAAGACGCTCCCTATATAAATGCATAGAAAGGCCTTTTGATTCCCATAGTTTTTTTTTTTACATGATTTCTCTATCTTATCCGTTAAGAAGGTTTTGCATTATTACAATCAAACAATAACATTTGGTTAGAAAGCAAGCAAGCAAGCAAATTTTATTTATATAGCACTTTTCTAAACAAGTTAATGCAATTCAAAATGCTTGACAAAGAACCAATAAATAGGCAATTAATACAATTAAATTGAGTAAATAACAATTAAAAAGTAAAATAGACCCATTAAGATACATGATAAGAATAGAATTTATTAAAAATAAAATACAACATTAAAAACAAAGCAAAATATAAAATTATATAAGATTTTACAGGAAGGCCAGACTAAAAAAAATATGTTTTTAATTTAGATTTAAAACTATTAATGTTTTCAGCACATCTTATGTTCTCTGGAAGGTTGTTCCAGAGGTGAGGAGCATAAAAGCTAATCACCAAATTTTTTAGTTCTACTATGAGGTACCTTTAGAAGAAAAGAATCAGAAGATCTAAGAGTCCTTCTCGGTTCATATACTGTAATCATATTTGAAAGATAGTCTGGAGCAGGTCCATGCAATGCCTTATAAACTAATAAAAGATTTTTAAAATCTATACGAAAACTAACAGGTAACCAGTGTAATGACTTTAATACTGGTGTAATATGATCTCTCCTTTTGGCTTTTGTCAATATTCAAGCAGCAGTGTTTTGGATTCATTGTAATTGGTTAATTGTGTTCTTTGGTAGACCAGTAAGAAGGGCATTACAGTAGTCAAATCTGCTAGTTATAAATGCATTTTTCTGTGTTGCTCAGAGAGATAAATGATCTTACTTTAGCAATGTTCTTGACATGATAAAATGCTGTTTTGGTAATATTACGTACATGAGCTTTAAAATTAAAATCAGAATCAAAAACAACTCTTAAGTTTTTTGCCGCTTGGCTTGGGTTTAATCCAAGTATATTTAGTTTAGTGATCAATTTCTCTCTCTGCACTTTTGATCCAATAATCAAAACTTCAGTTTTATCTTGGTTGAGTTGTAAGATATTGTGTGACATCCAGTCATTTATGTCTTTAATGCAATTTGCTAGTGAATCAATTTGCACCGGATCATCAGGAGACACAGCTACATACAACTGTGTGTCATCTGCATAACAATGAAAAGAGATACCATGCCTCCTGATGAGGTGACCGAGAGGTAACATATATAGATTAAAAAGTAGGGGTCCTAAAACTGATCCCTGAGGAACCCCACATGGCACTTTATAATATTCAGACAAGGTATTATTAATGGATACTACAAATGTTCTTTCACTAAGATATGATAAAAAACAATTTAAAACTGTTCCAGATAGACCAACATAGTCACTTAAACTATTTAAAAGAATCTGGTGATCTATTGTATCAAATGCAGCACTCAAGTCAAGAAGCACCAGAACTGAAGGCCAATTTTTGTCAAGGTTTATGTTTATATCATTTACTACTTTAATAAGAGCAGTCTTTGTACTATGATATTTACTAAAACCAGACTGAAACATCTCTAGTTTCGAATTGGCATTTAAGAATGTACTCTACTGATTAAAAACGATTTTCTCTAATATTTTACTTAAAAATTTAAAGTTTGAGATGGGTCTATAATTACTAGGAATTAAAATATCTGAACTCCCTTTTTTATACACAGGTTTTACTAAGGCAGATTTAAGGTCAAAAGGGAAAATGCCAAGTTGCAGGGAGTGATTAACTATCTCAAGGATATCAATAGATATAAAATCAAAGATACTTTTAAAAAGAGAGGTAGGAATAGGATCAAAGGAACAAGTAGATGGTCTCAAATCTGTTACAGCCTTTCTTAGTGTCTCAACATCAACCAAAGTAAAACTTTCCATTTTGATAGTATTCTCGACACTTGATAATGGAGGGAACATAATTGACCTATTATCATGTATTGAACAGATTCCTGATCTAATGTTTATAATTTTATCTCTGAAGATAAGCCAGCAAACTCTTCACATTTCCCGTTTGGTAACTCAGAGCTGTCAATTTTAGGATTTATTAGTGAATCTATTGTATTAAATAATAATCGGGGGTTATTAATGTTTGCATTTATAAGGTTTGCGAAATAAGCTTGGCGCGTTCTACGAATTGCTTTATTATAAGTCTTAAGATTTTCAATGAGTTTATTTAAGTGAACTTCTAGTTTAGTTTTACGCCATCTTCGTTCTGCACTTCTACAGTCTCTTTTAAGTTTCATAGTCTGATTTGTTTTCCAAGGAATTTTCTTTTTTGTAGTTAACTTTTTAGTTTTAAGTGGAGCAACCATATCAAGAGCTGTTCTCATTCTATTATTAAATTTACTAACTAAATCATCGCAAGATGATGGTAAAATGTTCCTTTCATAACTCTTATAATGCATTGTGAGATTTTCAGCCACTTCGGAGGTAATATAACGTTTTTAACAATGCGTTCAGTTGCATTTAATACAAGATGATCAATACTCTTAAAAAAGACACAAAAGTGATCAGATAATGCAAGATCAATCACAGATGTTATACTGATATTTAATCCATATGTTACAACTAAATCTAATGTGTGACCACGTTTATGGGTGGGTACGTTTACATGCTGTTTAAAAGACATGCATTCTAATAGTTCCAAAAATTATTTTGCTCTAATGTCTGATGAATTGTCAACATGTATATTAAAATCCCCAGTTAAAACACAGTTGTCATAACTCATATGAATGACAGACAGCATGTCAGAGAAGTCCTTTATGAAGGGGGGGATGGGTAATTTTGGTGATCTGTATAATGTCACTGCAAGTAAACGAGGTTGAGAGTTTAAAAAAATAGCATTATATTCAAAGGTATTAAATGTACCAAGGTCAATGTCCCTTCCCTTGAGTGTTTCTCTGTAAATTGCTGCTGTCCCTCCACCCTTTCCTTTTCTAGTTGAAAATGTATAGGTATAGTTGGGTGGACATGTCTCAATCAGTGTGGCAGGTGCATCTATACCCAGCCAGGTCTCAGTAAGAAAAACACAATCCAAGTTAAAATCACTGATAAGATCATTAATACAAAATTATTTGTTTGTTAATGCTCTTACATTAAAGAGAGCCATGTTAATTTCTGTTGATTTCATTACCATAGATGTTAAGCTAGATGTGGGAATTTTCAATAAATTATGCATATGTATTCCCACTGTGTTATTCTTAGCAATATAATGACGAACTGAAACAATAGGTTTACATTGGGTAGGTAGTCATGGTAAAATACACTCACCTAAAGGATTATTAGGAACACCATACTAATACTGTGTTTGACCCCCTTTTGCCTTCAGAACTGTCTTAATTCTACGTGGCATTGATTCAACAAGGTGCTGAAAGCATTCTTTAGAAATGTTGGCCCATATTGATAGGATAGCATCTTGCAGTTGATGGAGATTTGTGGGATGCACATCCAGGGCACGAAGCTCCCGTTCCACCACATCCCAAAGATGCTCTATTGGGTTGAGATCTGGTGACTATGGGGGCCATTTTAGTACAGTGAACTCATTGTCATGTTCAAGAAACCAATTTGAAATGATTCGAGCTTTGTGACATGGTGCATTATCCTGCTGGAAGTAGCCATCAGAGGATGGGTACATGGTGGTCATAAAGGGATGGACACGGTCAGAAACAATGCTCAGGTAGGCCGTGGCATTTAAACGATGCCCAATTGGCACTAAGGGGCCTAAAGTGTGCCAAGAAAACATCCCCCACACCATTACACCACCACCACCAGCCTGCACAGTGGTAACAAGGCATGATGGATCCATGTTCTCATTCTGTTTACGCCAAATTCTGACTCTACCATCTGAATGTCTCAACAGAAATCGAGACTCATCAGACCAGGCAACATTTTTCCAGTCTTCAACTGTCCAATTTTGGTTAGCTCGTGCAAATTGTAGCCTCTTTTTCCTATTTGTAGTGGAGATGAGTGGTACCCGGTGGGGTCTTCTGCTGTTGTAGCCCATCCGCCTCAAGGTTGTGCGTGTTGTGGCTTCACAAATGCTTTGCTGCATACCTCGGTTGTAACGAGTGGTTATTTCAGTCAAAGTTGCTCTTCTATCAGCTTGAATCAGTCGGCCCATTCTCCTCTGACCTCTAGCATCAACAAGGCATTTTTGCCCCCAGGACTGCCGCATACTGGATGTTTTTCCCTTTTCACACCATTCTTTGTAAACTCTAGAAATGGTTGTGCGTGAAAATCCCAGTAACTGAGCAGATTGTGAAATACTCAGACCGGCCCGTCTGGCACCAACAACCATGCCACGCTCAAAATTGCTTAAATCACCTTTCTTTCCCATTCTGACATTCAGTTTGCAGTTCAGGAGATTGTCTTGACCAGGACCACACCCCTAAATGCATTGAAGCAACTGCCATGTGATTGGTTGATTAGATAATTGCATTAATGAGAAATTGAACAGGTTTTCCTAATAATCCTTTAGGTGAGTGTATGTTGTTCAATATGGTGCGCAAGCATCTGGGTGCCCCTGTGATTTGGGTGCAGGCCATCTCGCTTAAAAAGCGCAGGATGGCCCCAAGATGACCTTTAATTTGTCACATGTAGATTTTAACCATGTGTTAAGGGAAAGCAGACGACTGAATTTTTCAATACCCTTGCTGTAAGTAGGCAGTGGACCTGAGATAGCAATATTTTTCCCTGTGTTAGTGAGAGAAATGAGCAAAGATTTAAAATGTTCCTTTAAAGTCTCAGATACACGACATGAGGTATCGTTGCTACCAACATGCGCTATAACAGTGTTTGCGTTTGCGTGTTTTCCAAGCACATCAGAAAGTTGTGTGTTTATGTCCAGTACCTTAGCTCCGGGAAAACAATGAACTGCTGCTTTAGCTCCGTAAGAAGGGAGTGAGAGATCTCGGACGATGGAATCACCGATTACGACGGTGGAGGCAGGCGTTGTTAGTGTGGATGGAAGAGATGTAGAAGGTAAAGCGATGGGAGTTTGATCAGGAGGTGAGTCCTGACCCAGCACGCCGAAACAATTAGCCAACTTCAGTTCCAGAGGTGGCCGAGTTTCACGCGTTGCTCGCTTTCC
This sequence comes from Rhinogobio ventralis, assembly GCA_039654625.1. Lineage (NCBI taxonomy): Eukaryota > Metazoa > Chordata > Actinopteri > Cypriniformes > Gobionidae > Rhinogobio > Rhinogobio ventralis. Next base: position 26,483,652 of record CM077216.1, read on the forward strand.
TGCACCAATCACCCGTTTCCACTGATATTACCTTGGGCATGGTGTTGAGCAAGAATCAGTTGAGCGTCTCATAGTCGGAGCTATAGCTTCTGAAATCAATTGTGGTGAAAGTTCCTCGGCCAGCGTATTCATACACGGTTCTTGTACCGGGAGAGTTGCAAGGAGTGCCGAGTTTTGTACGTCCATGCCAGCGGATCCAATCAGTACAGTAGAATTAAAAGTATCTTGAATTTTTGACGTCTCATTTAAAACGGCGTTTAGTTCAGTCATTCGTCGGAGCTTCATGTGCATTTCAATAAGTTTTTCTTGCAATTCTTTGGTTAGAAAGGGAACACAATGCAAACATTTTTGTTACTCAGTATTTGATCATTAAAAAATCTAACAAAATAAGGGATGGATAGTGATAATTCAAAACACTTTATACAGACATTTTGCAATTAATTGGTATTTTATTCATTTTAATTCTATAAATGGTAATAAAACAGAAGGGAACAGCAATTATGATCTAACAGCAAAAACATAATAAAATAACATAACAGCAAACAATCATTATCAAACTGTAGGTTAAAGAAGAGGAATAAAAATGTAATAATAAATATTATTTTAACTACATACATACAAACTGTAATTATTTTATTTATTGCTGCATATGCAACAGATATCAGGGTGTCTTATTTGCACTCTTGATATTTTAGAGTGTCACTCCTTTGCTGTACACTTTTTTTCTGCACAGTGGCTGATTTGTAGTTTGTACCACCAAAAGTTTCTCTGAGATTTCCTATTTTTTCATATTTCCCATTCATTTCCTATGGCGGTCAGTTTATAAATCAATAAACTCCTTTTTAAATCAATATTTTGTGTCAAATTATTGATTTATTTGGTAGATAGCCATGTAATAAGCAGGATAATGTATAGCGAGGCGGTTGTTATAGCGAATGCAACCCCTTCAGGCTGATTCAAGACCCCTCCGCGAGCCTGTCGGGGTTGTATTCGCTATAACAACCGCCTCGCTATACATTATCCCTTACTTAGCTAATTAGCTAACATTTGCCTGTTTTACACAACATACAATTAGATAGTTTGCTTCCAAGTATGCTATATTTGACAGTTTTAAAATACAACAAAACTGATGATCAAACTGAAAACCAGCAATCTGCCTCAAATATAAAGTGAGTCTCTGAATGCTGTCATTGTTCTGTTGTAACATCAGCCGTCCACCAGTGTTGCCAGATCTAGCTGATGAATTCCAGCCCAAAAACTGTTCAAAAACCGCCAAAATGCACACAAAACCGCCCAAAATATGTTACCACTATTTATTTTAGTATTTTCATTCAGGAGATTTTGGGTAACTGCACAACTGACAGATGACTTTGAGCGACAAAACCATAGCGACAAAACTACCAACTTTCGGACCCTGCACTTAAGCCTATCATTTCGTTTTTAAAAATTTAATTATGTATTTAAAAGTTGCAGAATGGATTCATTTGGAGACTCCGAAATCGGCAGAAATAGGCAGGCAATGCAAAACTAAATCTTACATTGGGAAATAGTGGAGGGACAAAACTTAGATTTTGAAACGTGGGGGGGGGGCTCCTACGCGTATGGATTTATATAAAAAACTACTTAACTACTTTAGTTATAAACTCATTCTTTAGTCATACAGTTCAAGTCAAGTCTTGAGTCACTGGATCTCAAGTCAAAGTCATTTTCTTAATTTAGTCAAGCAAGTCTCAAGTCCTTAAATTTGCAACTCGAGTCCCCCACTTATTCTAACCAGGGCCTAAAAGTAATCAAAAAGTATACACATTATATTACCTAAAATGTGTAATGGATTACATGACCAGTATTCCAGAAAGCAAGGTTAACTTACTGTCACATATACCCTGAACTCCTGGTTGATTAACCCAAACCTTGCTTACTCGAGGTATGCTGGTTCCAAAAACGCGTCCGTGAGTAAGTTCAGACAACTCAGAGTATGTTCCCGTTTAACACACAAGACATTCTCAACAGAGAGAGACGAATCGATGATTCACCATGGAAACAGACGCTAAAAAAAAGCACGCCGTTCTACTTCCTCTTCTTCTTTTGTTTAATGGCAAGTTACATAACCTACTTAGTGCACATCGCCACCTATTTGGTGGTTGTGCAATATTTTTTTCAATCTCTTCGTTTAATAAGTAATCTTTATTCACTGAGAATAATGATTATATTGTTTGTTTGATGCTAATTAATTGAATGCAGATCCATGTGTGAGATGACAATAAAATAAATAATAAATATATTTGAATTGAATTAACATTTAAACATTTTTTTAAACTTTTTTAAACTTTAGAATTAATAGATAATATTATATATTATATAACTGAAACAAATTTGGTTATATTAATAATTATATTAATTATAAAACACATCTGAATACCTCTTAAGCAAACTAACCCTGGATCATGAGCTGCTCCGGAGCAGGTTATGTTCAGAGAGTGAGTTGCTATGGCTACTTGCATACCCTGAAAGTGTCTGGAACCGAAAGTTGAGGTTATCCACTTACTTACTCTTAAACATACCCAGTTTTGTCACATAACCTGCTTTCTGGAATACCCCCCAGGGCTCCAGACAAAAAATAATAATAATTAAGGAGCCATTGGCTCCTATAAGGTAAAAAAATAGGCGCCAAATAAATGGTTTTTAATGTGGTCACGTCTGTCCTCCTTTTACAGAATCTGCATTTTCTTCCATCTTGTGGATGTCCTGGAAAATAAGATTCACTTAAAGTAGGAACTGAATTGCTTTTCCAACTTAAGAACTACATAGTCACAAATAATCATTCTTTACACAGTATCTAAACCAGTCACAGACCATAATAATGTCAGCATCACTTGGCCAATGAGTATAGTTTGGTGAAAGGCAGATAAATAGTTTGATCAATTTGGTGAAAGGCAGCTCTTCACATGCAATTATATGAGTTTTTAATTTCATTTTTAGCTCCTTCCATTCCTTCTCATGTAGACATCAGGTTAAGTAAAAATATAAGGATTAGTGCATGATATAGTGATATGCACTGCATATATTTAGCAAAGTGCGTTTTTCTATAGCTATTTTTCTAGCTGACTAACGCGTTTATGAGCATTGAATGTCTTTTCTGAGGTAAATTTGACATTACATGATATGATATACAAGCTTTTTCCCAGGTCAAAATGCTGAATGAGCGATCTGTCAGGCCACATTAAAGAGCACCAAAACGACATTATTGCTTGTATTTCGTGATAAAATTAACGAACACATTAAAAGGTGGTAGTTAAGTACAAATCTTACTGCGATTACGGATGGCTGCGCTACAAATGTGAAGTTCAGCCAGTAACAGAAAACAGCAAAGATTGAGGATACAAATCCATATCAGTATCATTTAAAAACGAGAATTGTTAACGATTATTTCGCGTCCACCCAGCTGACATGTTTATCTGTTGTAGTTTATCCACATTGTGCTCACGAAATAGACACTTGTCTTTCGGCACTTTTACAGTAACTTTCTTGGATGTTCATTCAATGACACGTGTCTGTTGCTTTCTATCTATCTCATGCTGGCACAGTCATCAGTGTTGTTGCTCGATAGAGCTGAGGACTTTGAAAAAGCCCAATATTTTTCGTTTTGACACACGTTTCTGACATGGAAAGCTGAACCTCTCCGTTCGTATTTCGCTCAAACTTAGTGAGTTTTTTTTCTCTCCACTGCAACTTTGCACGTCAACACAAAAGATGTGATGGGCTACTCATCACAGAACATGCCGGTAAAAAGACATGCAATTTCTTAATCATAAAATGTAAATTTATATGGTCAGCAGTGGTGATCTCAGTAAATATCACTCTTGAAATGAGCTTGAAATTTACTCCGTAAATATCACAAATGCAACCGTTTTAGTCACAGTCTGGAGCCCTGCATGAAATTTAGAAATGTTATACTTACAAATTGTAATCTATCCACTGCTGGAACACAACAGAAGAACATTGTGCTAATTTTCAGAAAAACTGCTTAGGATACATGGAGATATGTAATTTCTCAAAATAGTTCACGGAGGTCTAAAATCTCCCATAAAAAAGGCACATTTTTGAGCACCCACATTCAACACAAAAACAATAGACCAAGGGACACTGCAGATAAAAAAAAAAAATCTTTATTCAACTGGACAATTCATACATGGGAAAACTTTTACAAATACATATGATGATGTTCAAGGACAAAAAACAACATTTACCACATTGAAATATATATACACACACATCAGATATAGGCAACGGTTTTCATTGAAATAATAACTTTAAACAGTCTCCACCTCTTATATTTATAACTACCGTTTCTAATGCTTCCACTACAAGGCTGAATTGCTGTTGTGTGCTACCTGTCTCACCATTAGATGGTCCTTATTTCCTATTCAAATGGCTTTTTTAATTATTGGATACCCGACTTTTTATATGCTGCTTCATTCTCCAATGCAAAAACCACCACACCTACTGTACATAATAAACAATACACCACATTGTGTGCTACAACAAACTAAACACTTGATATGGCTGAGCTTCCAAAAGTCTACTGTTTAAAATCTACTTACAAACCTTTGTGCCATTCCTGGAAACAATTCCTGTTCAACTGAAGACACAAGTGAACGTCACATTCCTGGCATTTCCAAGGTGTTTGTTGCTTCTTGCCACGCATTGCCTTGCAATGCGCACATATGCGGCGACCAGCAGTGGCAATATTTCGGACATCTGATGTCAGCTCAGCTCCTGGAACCGGCACATGGCCACTACTCGAATGTTTTGGTGCTACTTTCTGAGAGACACCACAGAGCTCTGCAATAAGCTGTTCCATAAATGCCTTGTGCATCATGTTGCCGTGTAGCTCCTTGTGCAATATGAAAGCATTGGTGGCAGCAACGTCCAAGAAGTGTAGAAAGACTTTTCTGTACCACTTCATGGTTTTGTGCTGTGCGGTGTAGTACTGCAACAGCTGATCAGATAGGTCAACACCTGCCATGTGGTGGTTGTACGCGGTCACAGGTGCAGGACATGGGAAAATTTTTGTCTTCCATGCATCTTGTGTTTTCACTTTCCTTTTCACACGGTCTCCTTTATAGGCAGTATGGATGGTGGAACAAACAGACACCTCTTGTTTGTCCATCCACTTCACACACACAAGAGGCCCATCCCGAATCCACCTGATGGATCCCCTGGTGGACTTTTTGGTCAGTGAATTAGATGCGCTCTGTGGGAAGTTCTTCCTATAGTCTCTGTAAGTCCCACAAGCACCAAACTTCATAGCAAACAAGTCTGTTAAGAGCTTTGGGCTTGTGTAGAAATCATCCATGTACACATGGTACCCAGAGCCCAAAACTTTCTTGTCCAGAAGAGACATCACAGAATCATAAGAAAGCCCATGGCCGGTGGGAAAGCTGTTCTTGCCTGTGTACACAGATAAGTCCACAGTATATCCATTTGACGAATCAGTAAGGACAAAAAACTTGAAGCCCACCTTCGTAGGGATGGGTTTCATGCTCCGTGCCATTTCTGTATTTGCTCTGCATGCCATAAATCTTTCATTGACTGCTAAATTTCTTCTAGGATGATAGAAGGCTTTGCAGGCAAGACGAATAGTATCCATGAGAGGTTTGACCCTGAAAAGTCGGTCATGTTTAGGTGTGCCCCTCTTTTTGTCATTTTCCTTGTCTGCATCTGGGTGACTGATGTGCAAATTCCATGAAATGGTGCGGTATCTGTCCCTTGACATAACTGTGGCAGGAAAAGGCACAGAAAAAATACTGTGCTGCCGCCAGTAGTCAGCGATGGAGCTCATCTTCACCATGGCCATGTAGAAAACGAGTCCAATGTAGCTGTACAGCTCACCAACAGTGACATTTGTCCAACCGTATTTGCGACCCTTTGCAAGTGCCCTGGCAGCCTGAGCGTTTGTGTTGTTGCACAGATTTGACACAGTGGTCTCTGAAAAAAACAGTTTGAAAAGACTCATAGGGGAGTGCGAGTCAGCAAGACTCAACTGCGGTCCAGGTTCCCGTGCAGGCAGGAATCTCATAGTCTTTGGAGCCATATCGACATCAGTCTCTTCTCTCCATGACAGGGTCTTCTTGGCTCTTTTTGCATTAGTCTCGGTTTTCAATGACAGAATCTTCTTGCCTCTTTTTGCAACAGGTATCTTGTCACTGTCACTGTCATCCTCACATCTGTTAAAAAATAATAATAAATAGAATTAGTATGCTGACAAAAACATAGATGTACTGAAAAATGCAGCTAATGCTGGTGGCTGGTCCTGACCATTAGCTGGACATCAGCATCACTAGTTTGGACCAGCTAGTTGACTAGCTTGACTGAGTTGGTGAACCAGCCAGAACAGATTGCCATTGGCTAAGCCAAGCTGCTCCATAGCTTGGTTGGGTTGCTATTAGCTTGGCCTAGCTCAGTGGTGTCCAATCATGCTCCTGCAGGCCACTTTGCTACATAGTTTAGCTCCAGCACACCTGCCTGGAAGTTTCTAGTGATCCTAAAGACATTGATTAGCTGGTTCAGGTGTGTTTAATTAGGACTAGAGCTAAACTTTGTTGGATAGTGCCCCTCTAGGAGCAGGATTGGACACCCCTGGCCTAGTTGGTCTACCTGCATCACCAGATCGATCAGGTCCCAGCAAGCTTGGGCAGACCTTGGAAACCAATTTTACAAGTTAGTGAGGATTGAGGCAGAGAATAGATCAAAATTATGTGTTTGGATACATTTAATATGAAGTATATTGCTAAATAATAATATAAAAGATGTATATATACAGCTCTTCACTTTTTTATGATATGATACTGTTCAAGAAAAATTTCAGGCTTGTCTATGTCTACAACAACCAACATACATTAAACATTGACATACACTTAATCCACCTTCACAATACTCTTAATTTCTGGTTAAGTGATTTATTCAACTCTAAGATAGCCTGATACACAAAAGGAGTGTTTCAGCCTCACTTTGTTGAATCTTGGAACTCTGTACCTCCGGTTTGATGGTAGTAATTCAAACGCATTATGCAGGACATGATTAGGGTCAGAAACCATATTATTAGCCAGCCTTAGCAAATTGTTATAATAAGCTAAATCATAAAAGCTTCTCAAGAAGCTGACCTACAATCTTCAAACTAATTTTTAATTGATTAAACAACTTTGTTTTTAGCATAACAGACAGGCTCTTATACCTAAAAGAGTTGCAATATTGCAGTATACTCATTATCACAGACCTAAAAAACAGCAAAAGAATCTGTTTTCTTACTCCAAATGACCCAAGACGACAAAGGAAGTAAATTCTCTGCTTTTACAGAGAGTATCAATATGATCGTTCCAGGATAACATATCATCTAGTCAAGTCATCTTTATTTATATAGCGCTTTTTACAATGCTGATTGTTACAAAGCAGCTTCACAGTGTTAAACAGGAAAATAATGCAACAGAATTTGATTCGGCTGTACAGCCGCTCTTAAGAAAACGTTGATGTTATCCAGCTCATTTTCATTTTCATATAGTGACCATGCGGGCAGATCAGTAATTTAGTTGAAAATTTATTTGAATATTTAGGTTTAAAATTGTAGTTTCCCCAACTGAGCAAGCCAAGCCAAAGGCGACAGTGGCAAGGAACCAAAACTCCATCAGGTGGCATAATGGCGAAAAATAAACCTTGGGAGAAACCAGGCCCAGTCGGGGTGCTAGTTCTGCTCTGGCCATCATGCCGTGTCAGTGAGGCAATTTCAGGGGGAGTCTAATTGACACGGTCTCTGCAGAGACTTCAGGGATGCGTTGGTCATGTCTGGGCGCAGGTCCACCATCTGATCTGGATACGGCTCGGATCTGGCTGACTACAGTAAACCTCGGGATAAACAGAGAGACTAACATTAGCGTAGATGCCATTCTTTTTATGATGTAACAAGAACATCAGGTGTTATGGGAAGTGTTCCTGGTTCCGGCTGACCTAGTTAATGCAGCCTAAAAATCATTTAACTGATTTGAAAGGTATATATTAAAAATGTTTTATGTGTATGCCATAGTAAAGAGATGAGTTTTTAGTCTAGATTTAAACTGACAGAGTGTGTCTGCTTCCCGAACAATGCTAGGAAGACTGTTACAGAGTTTAGGTGCTAAATAGAAAAAGGATCGACCGCCTGCAGTTGATTTTGATATTCTAAGTATTATCAACTGGCCAGAGTTTTGAGACCGTAATAGACGTGATGGAGTATAATGTGTTAAGAGCTCGGTCAAGTAGTAGGGAGCTAAACCATTTAGTGCTTTGTAAATAATAAGCAAGATTTTAAAATGTATGCGATGTTTAATAGGGAGCCAATGCAGTGTTGACAGAACTGGGCTAATATGGTCATACTTCCTGGTTCTAGTAAGAACTCGAGCTGCTGCGTTTTGGACCAGCTGCAGTTTATTCATTAAGCGAGCAGGGCAACCACCCAGTAGAGCATTACAATAATCTAGCCTTGAGGTCATGAACGCATGAACTAACTGTTCAGCATTTTGCATTGAAAGCATGTGCCGTAATTTAGATATATTTTTAAGATGGTAGAATGCAGTTTTAGAGATGCTAGAAACGTGGCTTTCAAATGAAAGATCTATCATCACTCCTAAACACTTGTATGTTTTAACCTGTCAGATTTTTTCATTATGAATAAAAACAGGCATTATAGGAGTATCAGATGTAGACCCAAATATAATCTCCTCAGTTTTACTCGTATTAATGACAAGAGCATTATTCTTGCACCACTCTTATCAATTTAGTCACACCCTGTTGATGAAACCCAGGACTGTCCAAGTCATTCAACACAGATATTAAAACGGTGTCATCAGAATACTTTAAAATAAACTGATTTAACATGTCCATTCGACAGTCATCTGTATACAAGGTGAAAAGTATGGCAGAACTGACACAACCTTGTGGTACTCCGACATTTGTTGGGATAGCAGAAAACACAATTTTATTCACTTTGACTCTCTGAACTCAATTAGTGAAAAATGAGATGTACCAGTGAATCAGGTAGGGACTTACACCCAACTGTACGTTTTGACACCAATATGTCAACCTGTATTGTACTGAATGCAGAAGAGAAAACTAGAAACAAATCTCCCATAACACAGGAACAGTATGTGTGTCAACTGAAGCTTGAAATACTGGTTGCCACACCGGAGCCAACTCCTGTGCGAAATTCTTTAAAAGACCTGTACTACATCATCTAGACCAACAGCTTTGTGTATTAACAGACTGAAACGTTTTCCTAACTTCCTCAACCTCAATAACAATTCGGTCCAATAATGATGGAACCATATCTCTCATTTCATTACAATTGTCATGTTTACCTATTAAATCAAATCTGGTTAAAAAAAACAAAAAAAACAATTCTCAATTCATTCCCCAAAACAAAGTTCATTATCAATTACAATAGATTTGTTTGAAGATGACAATCCAGTCATTGTTTTCATGATGTCCCAAACCTTTTGTGTTATTAGTCTTAAAAGCTTTCTCCAAACGCCTCTTATGAACTAAAGGTTTCCTTTAATTTAATGTTTAACTCTTTAAGTGAGCTAATATCCTAAGTTAATTAATAATCATTATCATATCCTTAAGTTAATATAATCATTCAACACTAGTTCTTTCATCAAGTGAGCCTTCCTCAAAAATGTCCCAATTTGTCCAGTCGAAACAGGCTTTCAGTTGTTGCATACTTTCATTCGATCACAATCTAACCATTTTCTTTTCTGGTTTGATTTTTTTTTTTTAAGTTTGGTCCTGTACACAGGAGACATATGTACTACATTATGGTCAGAGTTTAGAATTGGTGGTATACTCTTTGACACAAGCATCCTTAACATTCACAAAGCACTTACCAAGAATATTATTATTTCTTGTTTGAGTCTTTACATACTGTTCAAATCTCAGCAACAAAGTCTCCAATTTGCACCGTTTTAAATCACCCAGCACAATCACGGGTGCATCCGAGTAGCTTAGCTGTAGTTTGTGAATATAGTCCGCTATCAGGCTGGCTGCCTGAGATGGTTTACCGCTGGGTGGAACGTATACCACAAACAGCAAAATACAACCAAATTTTCTAGGCAGATAAAAAGGTCTTAAAGTCATGCCGAGAATTTCCACATTAGGATCACATATCTTATCTACCTTTTTCCAGGGGGTGCTACTGTAAAAAAAGAACGTGGGTACAACTTCCGGTGAGGCGGCGGAAGTAGTATACCAATAATATTTTGTGTGCTAGTTAGTTAAGAGGCTAAGTGTTTTTCGGGTCATTGTTTACTGTGTAAAGTCGCAAACCTTTATGAGAGATGTCATTGCGGAGCTCAGGGACAACATGTGCTATTCGCGGTTGTACAAATAACCAGACTAAACTAATTCAGTGGCGTAAACGTGAGTGTTTTGACCATAAGCCTAAAACTAAATTAGAGTGTTCCTGCCAACGATGGTACAGCTTCCATCGCCTCCCAAGAGACGACGAACCAAAAAGAATATGGCTGAAGAATTTAAACTTAAAACAACCCCCAAACATCTGTTTGTGTGCTCGTTTCACTTCGTTGACAAGAAACCAACACAGGACAACCCATACCCAATGCTTTTTCTGGGTTACGAGAAGCCACCGGAGAAGAGACACCGACCCAGGACTCGACATGTCACAACAACAGCAGGTAACATTAATGTAATGTCACCTATCTTGCTAGTTTTGTTTATACAGAGTTTTTTTAAATACCTTAACTATTCTTGAATTGCTTATTAATATAAGAAAAACTGTCTGCATGGTGGTAGACAGTGGGCCTGATATTTTTACCTCGCATAAACTTTTATCGTGACGAGCTTGGAGTGCACAATTGTACACGGTGACAGGTGCTAATTTCATTCTCTGATAACAGATCACTCTAAATTGTAATGTAGACGCATGCATTTTCTGTAAAGCTGCTTTGAAACTATATGTATTGTTAAAAGAGCTATACAAATAAATGTGAATTCAATTGTTTTTTTTTTCTGTCACTAAATAAATCGTCATTGAAAGACTAACCACACAAACCACGGACCGCCACTGCTAAATATGTACTTAATGTATTCCCTGCAGATGAGCCTGATGTGATGGAGGTTTCTGGAGAGCCAGATCCTACCTCACAGACCTTCCATGATGCCCAAACACAGTGGTCAGACCTAGCAATGGAGGACCACATCTACTCCAAAGGACCTACCACCATCACATGTAGTATGACAACTGCACAATCCTCTGAGAGGTCGCTGCCTGTTGCAGATGTTGTATTGAAAGACGATGTAGACTGTCTGTTGTACACAGGGATTCCACTACTTGAATTCAAAACCCTTGTGTCTTGCTTGCAACGTTTTGCCCCCACATTATCAGCATTGCCAGCAGAGGACCAAATCCTGTTGATATTGATGAAGCTTAGACAGAACTTTGTTATAGCTGATTTAGCAAGACGCTTCAAAATGTCACCTGGTCAGGTCAGTAAAACACTGAAGTTCTGGATAGGTGTCATTGCTGAGCACACCCAGGATTATGGACAATTGTCCACACAACATGTGTCATTGACTGCACAGAAAGGGTCTTGCAGAAAGCTAAAAATCTGGACTCAAGAACTGAATCTTACAGTCACTACTATGTTAGCAATACTGTCAAGTATCTAGTAGCAACTGCTCCATCTGTACATTTCAGAGGCTTATGGTGGTAAATGTAGCGATAGATTCATCACAAAGAACTCTGGGTTTCTCGACCATTTGCGTGCTGGAGATGAGGTCAAGTCACCTTTATTTATATAGCACTTTTTACAATGCTGATTGTTTCAAAGCAGCTTCACCGTGTTAAACAGGAAAATAATGCAACAATTTTATTCGGCTGTACAGCCGCTCTGGAGAAAATTGGTCAGTCATCTAGCTCAATTCAATTGTCATATAGCGACAATATGGGCAGATCAGTAATTTAGTTGATATAGTTAATTTAGTTTAGTAATTAAATTTATTTGGATATTTAGTTGAAAATTTAGTATGCCCAACTGAGCAAGCCAAGCCAAAGGCGACAGTGGCAAGGAACCAAAACTCCATCAGGCGATGGGAGGCCGCGGCTTCACCATCAGAGATTTGCTAGAGGAACGGAAAGTTTGTTTGATCACACCAGCCTTTACACGCAAGAAATGCCAGTTGACAAATGAGCAGGTAAACCCTCACCCAACTACTACTAAAGATATGCAGGTATGTTGAGCAGAGATTTATCTTCTTGTCAGCAAAATCATCAGTCAACCTAGGTAGCATGTGTAAAAAGTAGAAATTCTGCAGCTGTTGCACTGGTGCATCCGTGTAGTTTTTGTCAAATGGAATGTCCAATTCAATGTCCTCACTTGGTGTCCAGATGACCAGCTTGCAGCTCTGTAGGCCCAGACACATCATGGTCAGTTGTGCCTGAAAGAGGAGAGTAAGAATGTTGGTAAAAACAATATGTATAATTCATTGATTGTAATTTTAAAATACAATGTTTGTAGAGCTAATCTACTTTCTCAAGAAAAAAAAAAAAAGTATTCACCTGGTAGTATCCATCCTTTCCTTTGGGAAGAATCAGGTACTGTCCATCACCTGATCTTTTGAAGTCACCATTTGGCCGTCCCAGAAATTCTGCCAGTGAACTCTTGAAGGGGCACTTGATCTCAAGGAGTTGTGTTGAATCAAGGATCCCATCTGGGCTGGCTCCCAACCAAGGATGGTCAGGGTGCACGACCAGGCCTCTCTTCTCCACAGTATGCCCTCTGCTCTCCATGAGTGTGATGACGTTGATCTCATTTTCTTTGCCATGCTGATTTTTGGGGGGAGGTTGCTGATTCTTGCACAGAACTTCCTGATGGGCCTGGATATATGTGGTATGGTCTGTGATGGTTAAAATTAATGTCCTTCACCTTCCTCATCCCTACATTCTTCTTCACACCAGAACTCCACTTCCTTTGCACATCAGTGCATGCCACACCTGTCTTACCCTGCCTGACTGCATTCTCAACCTAAATTGAATTAAATTAAATTTTATCATCCAACAATCTTAGACTAAAGATTTTAACCCTTGTGTGACCTTATGGACATTTGTCTTTTTCGGGTTTTATATATATATATATATATATATATATATATATATATATATATATATATATATATATATATATATATATATATATATATATATATATACACACACATACATACACACACACACACACACACACACTCACCTAAAGGATTATTAGGAACACCATACTAATACTGTGTTTGACCCCCTTTCGCCTTCAGAACTGCCTTAATTCTACGTGCCATTGATTCAACAAGGTGCTGAAAGCATTCTTTAGAAATGTTGGCCCATATTGATAGGATAGCATCTTGCAGTTGATGGAGATTTGTGGGATGCACATCCAGGGCACGAAGCTCCCGTTCCACCACATCCCAAAGATGCTCTGTTGGGTTGAGATCTGGTGACTGTGGGGGCCATTTTAGTACAGTGAACTCATTGTCATGTTGAATTGAAACCAATTTGAAATGATTCGAGCTTTGTGACATGGTGCATTATCCTGCTGGAAGTAGCCATCAGAGGATGGGTACATGGTGGTCATAAAGGGATGGACATGGTCAGAAACAATGCTCAGGTAGGCCGTGGCATTTAAACGATGCCCAATTGGCACTAAGGGGCCTAAAGTGTGCCAAGAAAACATCCCCCACACCATTACACCACCACAGCCTGCACAGTGGTAACAAGGCATGATGGATCCATGTTCTCATTCTGTTTACGCCAAATTCTGACTCTACCATCTGAATGTCTCAACAGAAATCGAGACTCATCAGACCAGGCAACATTTTTCCAGTCTTCAACTGTCCAATTTTAGTGAGCTTGTGCAAATTGCAGCCTCTTTTTCCTATTTGTAGTGGAGATGAGTGGTACCCGGTGGGGTCTTCTGCTGTTGTAGCCCATCCGCCTCAAGGTTGTGCGTGTTGTGGCTTCACAAATGCTTTTCTGCATACCTCGGTTGTATCGAGTGTTTATTTCAGTCAAAGTTGCTCTTCTATCAGCTTGAATCAGTCGGCCCCTTCTCCTCTGACCTCTAGCATCAACAAGGCATTTTCGCCCACAGGACTGCCGCATACTGGATGTTTTTCCCTTTTCACACCATTCTTTGTAAACTCTAGAAATGGTTGTGCGTGAAAATCCCAGTAACTGAGCAGATTGTGAAATACTCAGACCGGCCCGTCTGGCACCAACAACCATGCCACGCTCAAAATTGCTTAAATCACCTTTCTTTCCCATTCTGACATTCAGTTTGGAGTTCAGGAGATTGTCTTGACCAGGACCACACCCCTAAATGCATTGAAGCAACTGCCATGTGATTGGTTGATTAGATAATTGCATTAATGAGAAATTGAACAGGTTTTCCTAATAATCCTTTAGGTGAGTGTATATAATATATATATATATATATATATATATATATATATATATATATATATATATATATATATATATATATATATATATATATATATATATATGTATATATATATATATATATATATATATATATATATATATATATATATATATATAAAATTGCCTATGTTAATGCAAACTACATACATTTTTGCTGCGGTGTGTATTTTTATTGGAATTTTACTATTTCACCCCAATTTACTTTATAAAAAAATATTTTGCACTAGGTACACAAAATAGTTACTCTCAGGACCTTTTGAACAAAAATGTCCCCATTGAAATCCATTAAAACTGTAATTTTTAATCCCAGGGCCATTTAACTATAAAAAGACCCAATCTTTGTTAATAGGCTTTCATTCTGTTGGCAAGGCTTCAAAATTTAAATTTGTACTATTTTTTACCAGATGGTGCCACAAGGGTTAAGTGAAGGTTACTGTGAAGCAACATATGCAGAACATGAATGACACACTAAACATTTCAGTTTAGTACATTTATTAGTTAATAAATATCACAATACAATAAACAATAAAATTTTTGTGCCCTTAATTGTCCTTACTTTACTGACCTTCCATAAAAGTGCTGCTGCATGACTTCAAGAGCGTCCTGGCCCTGCAATACATGAACAACCCACTGTCTGTACTTCACCTGTCACTGATGCTAGCACCCAAGCCTTATGACGGGATACGTGTAGGCTCTGGCTTGGCTCAATGTCCGCTTTTAGATACACAAGGTCGTTTCCGACATCCTTAAATAACACCTGACCGACTTTATCACTGTGCAGATACTGATACGCCTCTGAGCTTTTCAAATCGCCTTACCATCACAGGCTACTGAATCTAGAAAATAGCTAAAAATGCTACCGTACGTGATACGAGGCCACTTCTACACGTCATCTTCCCAACCAACTACCACGGAGGGTAAAGGTACTGTTGTTTCACCCTTTTGAAGTTCGTTAAATTTGTGTTCCCACATCGTTACCAAGTTTGGATAGCTTGAATGACTGTCAACTGTTGAATGTCAATGTCACGAGTGTCACGTCCCGCTTGTTTACTTCGAACCGGAAGACGTGCCAACTTTTGACGCAAGGCTTCATGGGGCGTAGGAAACTTGTGGATATTTTACTGAATATGCTCGGCACCATTTATCGTTTATATACACACAGATACCACCCTCTTTACTTTTACCCAAAACTTTGTCTGTCAGCTCGTACTAATGTAAATCCAGGAAGCTCAAAAAGCGAGTAAGGCATTGTAGACCGCAGCCAACTTTCCGTAAAGCAAAGCAAAGATGCCTCACGAAATTCATTACAGTACCTTGTGTGCGATCTTATATCCACTTTGTTATTCAGAGAACGCAGATTACTGAAGACAATACACAGCAGCCTCGTCTTTAGTTTAGCTCCAGCTACATCTCCCGGCTGTATGGGCGTGCAGACGGCATTGTGACGCCGCATGTTGTTGAGGTTCTGCAGTTGGAAATTGTATCAGTAAATGAAGAGATGTCACACCGATCACAAGTTCAGTATGGAGTACCGCAGGGCTCAGTGCTAGGACCGTTGCTTTTCACCCTGTACATGCTACCACTGGGAGATATCATTAGGAAGCATGGCGTTAGTTTTCATTGTTATGCTGATGATACTCCGCTCTATATTTCTTCACGCCCTGACGAAACTTACCAATTCACAAGATTAACGAAATGCATAGCTGATATAAAAAATTGCATAAGTAATTTTCTGCAACTTAATTCAGAAAAAACTAAAATTGCACATAGTAACCTAGAATACTGTCTAACACTTGATGACTGCTCTGTCAAGTCCTCGTCATCAGTTAGGAACCTGGGTGAGCTCTTTGATATCAATCTCTCATTTAAAAGCCATGATTCTAGCATCTGTAAAACCGCATTCTACTATCTTAAAAATATATCTAAATTATAGTACATGCTTTCAATGCAAAATGCTGAACAGTTAGTTCTTGCGTTCATGACCTCGAGGCTAGATTATTGTAATGCTCTACTGGGTGGTTGCCCTGCTCACTTAATAAATAAACTGCAGCTGGTCCAAAATGCAGCAGCTCGAGTTCTTACTAGAACCAGGAAGTATGACCATATTAGCCCGGTTCTTTCAACACTGCATTGGCTCCTTATTAAACATCGTATACATTTTATAAATCTTGCTAATTACTTAAAGCACTAAATGGTTTAGCTCCCCAGTACTTGAGCGAGCTCTTAACGCATTATACTCCATCACATCTATTGCGGTCTCAAAATTCTGGCCGGGTGATAATACCTAGAATATCAAAATCAACTGCAGGCGGTCGATCCTTTTCCTATTTAGCACCTAAACTCTGGAACAGTCTTCCTAGCATTGTTCGGGAAGCAGACACACTCTGTCAGTTTAAATCTAGACTAAAAACACATCTCTTTTACTATGGCATACACATAAAACATTTTTAATTTATATTATTCAAATCAGTTAAATGATTGTTTTAGGCTGCATTAACTAGGTCAGCCGGAACCAGGAACACTTCCCATAACACCTGATGTACTCGTTACATCATAAGAAGAATGGCATCTACGCTAATGTTAGTCTCTCTGTTTATCCCGAGGTTTACTGCAGTCAGCCGGATTCGGGACGTATCCGGACCAGATGGTGGACCTGCGCCTGGACATGACCAACGCATCCCTGAAATGTCTGCAGAGACCGTGTCAATTAAACTCCACCCTGTAAATGCCGCATCGACATGACATCCTCATTAAACCTGTCTCCGGCATGACGACTCCAATCTTTCGAATAATCCTACGAATATCTATTGATCTAATATGACCTGTAATGTTGCCAGAATCATAATCATACACTATTTGTTCGTCGGCCAGAGGAGAACTGGCACCCCGACTGAGCCTGGTTTCTCTCCAGGTTTTTTTCTCCATTCTGGCCCTGAAGGAGTTTTGGCCAAATCACCTTTGTCTTTTGGCTTGCTCAGTTGGGGACATTAAAATTTCAATTATATTACTGATCTGCCTGCATTGACACTACATGATAACTGAACTGAGCTGAATGACATCACCGTTTCCACCAGAGCGGCAGTACAGTCGAATCAAATTCTGTTGCATTATTTTCCTGTTTAACACCGTGAAGCTGCTTTGAAACAATTGGCATTGTAAAAAGCGTTATATAAATAAAGGTGACTTGACTTACTGCGCATGCGCCTCATTTTGCTCTCTAATGGTCGACTACCAGCGGGAGTTCTCAGAGGAAAAGGTAAGAGCTATAAATTTAGTTTGAGTCATAATTTTTTTCATGTTATGTTAATTGTCACTTTAGATTCAAGGTTTTGTAAAATTCTCTCAATTTAATGCGTGTTTGGTTCATTTGCTCACAATCTCCAGTGAGCTGTACTGAGGTAAAATCTGAGATACATTTTTTTAGATTTCCATTGTAGTTGTTTTTAATTTGAAAAAAATAAATAAATAAAAAAGAAAATCAGTTTCATATTTGAGCCCGTCACTGATATCATCAGTGGAGCCTGTACATTTTTGTTGAATTTAAATATTAAAGATAAGCTTGTAAATTTGACATGTTATTCGCTCATCAATGGAGTTGGCATATGCTGGTTTTGGTATTAATGTTGATTCATTCACAAACAACATTTTCTATTTATTTTTTTATGTATTGTTTATTATATAATAGTTTTTGTTCTCTTCTGCAGAACGACAAGCTGTTTTTCGAGGAACCAGTTGAGTCAATTCAGTGAGTTGATTGTAACAAAATATGCTTATGTGTCACCACCTACAGGTTTAAATGTGTAATTCATTACTGTAAAAATGATATATACTTTTCATTTTCAGTAGCAGAAGTGACAGAGACAGTACTATAGTGAGGATAATCATAAGGCACAATTTAAAGGTGTAGTTCACCCAAAAATTGGACCATGATTTACTCTCCCTCAAGTCATCCTAGGTGTATATGACATTCTTTCAGACGAACACAGTCGGAGTTATATTAAAAAAAGTCCTGGCTCTTCCAAGCTTTATAATGGCACTGAATGGCTGTTTATGTTTTGAAGTCCATAAAAATGTATCAATCCATTATAAAAGTGCGCGTGAAGAACAATTATAGCCCTCTCTACTCCAGTGTTGTGAGTGATCTAACAGACACTGGGGAGAAAGTAACATGAATTACAAACTGCAATAAACTTCAGCAAGATAAAGTCTTTTTATGCAAAACCATACACCTTTTATCTACAGATCAAGTATAATAATGGGAACATTGAATCATGGGTAAGGGTAAGCAAATTATGAGAAAATTTTCATTTTTGGCTGGAGTATCTCCAAGTTAACTAGCTTAAGTGAATCTGCCTTTGTGAGATTCCACTATCCCTTTATTTTAAGTTTTAAATGCAGTTCAGAAGTGGAAAAAAAGGTTAATTCTACCTCTCCTGCATTCTCAATTTAAACGCACTGTCCAAAAAATATGCCCTATTAAGTATATGCTCCCCTGTGAACAAAAATATCAGGAAATCCAAAACTAGTCAGAAGATAATGTGTGCATGCCCTCTGTACCCTGTTCAAATGTTTATGAATTGTGTATTGTCTTTTGTAGGAGGGAAGAGCAAAACTGACAGTGGTGCAGAGAAGTGCCCATGGCAGCCATAAACAGGAAGTCAATACTTGGTGAAAGGAAAATTTACTATGGAGATTTCTTGTATTTTTCTTGAAAAAAGTATATTTTATCAGTCATGATATGACTGGGAAATATATTAACTGTTAGTCAGTTGCTTAATGAGGCTTGCTTTTATCATACTCAACTGCTTGCATGTAAGATTCCTGTGAAATCAAAGGACTATGCTGTTAAGTAAAGATGTATCATTATTACGAAACTCTGGATATTCCTCTGACCAACAACCCCTTGTAGTGATATATTTATCGGTGGTAGGGGTGGGCGATATAGCCTCAAAATTATATCACGATATTTCAAAAATATTTGCGATAATATTTATGATGATATAGAAAAAAATATATAGAACAAAGTTTTCTTGGTGATTACAGCTGGTAGGCAGCAGCATTTATTAGTGAAAACAAAATGAAGGGCATTTTCCAGTGAGCTACTGTCATTGATGACAGAATACCTAAATCGAAGTGTAAATGTATTGTCATAAGGCGGCAGCAGCAGTATCACAGCACAAGTCAAATGGTAGCAAAGTAAAAAAGTAGCCTTGGTACAAGTTGGTAGTGTTTTCACTGGAAATCTTAAGTAAAAGTATAACATAACTCCTTAACATTTTAGTTTAACAATAACTAAAGTAATTTATGCCATGGTCTGTCTGAATACTCGATTCTGATTGGCTGGAAGGTGTGCAATAAAATCGTTTAATGCACGGTAGTTCCAAGTCAGTTGAATCACCGTTCTATAATAATGCACTTATGCAATAATGTTTTCATTGAAGCGCGCAAGCACACACACACACACACACACACACACACAAAGAGCGGAGATCACGCTGCGCATTCAGGAGCACAGAAACTTATCAACGCCGCCCCGCGACTTTTAGCAATAAAATAACTAAGCTACTGGATCACATTATATTTCTCAGCAACGATGGGGTTACATCGCTATTTTTAAGTAATAAACGCACATCTTCATTGAGAGACGCTGAACAGACGTAGGCACGAATCTCTCTCAATAATTAATTCAATTAAATTTAATCTTACGCACTACTTTATGGGATGATTTTAGACTCAAAATGATTAATAAATGCACGCACAATTATCCATGAACTTGATAAATGTTGCAGCTATGTTTTACTATCCACAAACAAATGCATTTCAACTTGTGTGTGCAAAATACAGAATTGCATGAATGTGCAGCGATTTGTACAAAAAAAGACATTTTTGTGAATACAAATGTTTTCTTTTGCATTAGTGTATCATAATTTGCGCATGCAACAAAGATGATGTGCATTTGTGGATCGTGTGACACGCGTGCATTTATTGGCGTCTTTTCTGCGTCAATCTCATTTGATTCATTCGGATTTTGAGACTTTCTTTTCGCGTTTTAAGGCATTTCACAACCCACACACAAATACTCCTGGTGCTAATCTTTAAACTAATTCTTTTACGACTTGTGTGTGTAAAATCCAGATTGACATGAATGTGCAGCATTTTGTACAAATAGAGACATAGTTGTGAATACAAAACTTCGATTTTGTATTAATGCAAGTCAGAATTTGTGCGTGCAACGAGTAAGAAAACACTTAACGTGAAACTCCCCAGTTGCGCTTATATTTCTACGCTTCTTTTTATCTGCTATATTAATAAGGTATTTTTAATGACTTACTACATTAAGCCAGGTTAAGCGTTTTCTTTATAGCGGGTTTCTAGGAAAAGGCTTCACGTAAAACTTTATTCTAGGCTCATCTGTTTTTATGTACATATACTAGCCTATTCTTTATTAGTGAGGTATGTACAGAAATAGTTCTTTTAATATCACTGTCTAATTAAGCCACATTAAGCGTGCAGGAAAATGCTTAACGTGTAATTATAACACGTTGCCTTCATATTCTGGGCTCATCTGCCTTTTTTTTTTTTTTTGCACATACTTACCTACTCCGCTATACATTTTACGTTCTCACGTCCCCGCTGGTGTCAAGGACGTCACAGTAACGTTTCCAGAAAACGCTTAACCTGGTTTAATGTAGTAAGACATTAAAAGACCAAAAGGCCTAAATACCTTATTAATATAGCAGATAAAAAGAAGCGTAGAAATATGAGCGCAACTGGGGAGTTTCACATTAAGTGTTTTCTTTCTAAGGGAGGAAATGTGTGAAACTTTGCGCATCGTGTTCATATTCTAGCTGTCTGTACACAGGAGGCTAAGCGCTTTCTCCCGTAGAGCCCATTATAAAAGAAAACACTTAATGTGGCTTAATGCAGTGAGATGGTGATATTAAAACGGAGTAGGTTTTACACTTTATTGAACATGCGCTATATTGCATATTAAGCATTTTATAATGGTTTTCTATGGGAGAAAAATGTTGTGATGGACAATGTTGTGTTCATAACCTGTTTAATCTGCTTGCCTATACAAAGTATGCGTTATTAATACCTTTTTAATGTTAGCCTACTGTTAAGCATTTTCTTCGTCTTTATAACGAGGACACATTAAGCGTCTTACAGGCAGAAGAACGCTTCCGGTGGGATACTGCCATCTAGTGGTAGCAGGTTTTCTTAGACAGCTGTGTGTGTGGATCGTGCAAGGCTAAACCGGCGAAATGAAAGTCTCAAAATCCAAATAAATCAAACAGGATCGACTCACAAATGACTCAAATGCATGCGCGTCACCGGATCCACAAATGCACATCTTACTCGTTGCATACACAAATTCTGACTTACATTAATACAAAATCGAAGTTTTGTATTCACAACTATGTCTCTATTTGTACAAAATGCTGCACATTCATGTCAATCTGGATTTTGCACACACAAGTCGTAAAGTATTAGTTTAAAGATTAGCACCAGGAGTACTTGTGTGCGGGTTGTGAAATGCTTTAAAACGCGAAAAGAAAGTCTCAAAATCCAAATGAATCAAATGAGACTGACGCAGAAAAGACGCCAATAAATGCACGCGTCACACGATCCACAAATGCACATCATCTTTGTTGCATGCGCAAATTATGATACACTAATGCAAAAGAAAACATTTGTATTCACAAAAATGTCTTTATTTGTACAAATCGCTGCACATTCATGCAATTCTGTATTTTGCACACACAAGTTGAAAGGCATTTGTTTGTGGATAGTAAAACATAGCTGCAACATTTATCAAGTTCATGGATAATTGTGCGTGCATTTATTAATCATTTTGAGACTAAAATCATCCCATACTACTTTATCTCTGTCTGATTCAGAGCGGGCAGAATGCTAGATCTAACGAGCCGTAACTGACGAAAATAACCGTCGATTTTACCCTTCCCGTAAAATATTGCGCTGCAAACATCAATAACAGCTTATCAATGTTTTGTCAGTTGTCAAGAGGTCTGACCGCTCCCTTTTTAGGTACTAAATCGTCACTGGATGCTGACATGCTGCTCTTACTCTCAGACAGGTGTTGTTGTTGTGTGCGTTAGGGAACATAAATGCGCCATACATCATCGTGTCACTATATATCATTGATATCGTGATATGACACTTTTTCTATCATGTAAAAATTTATACCGGTGTTATCATGGATGGTATGATATGGCACACCCCTAATAGACCCTTTTCACATTTCCGGGTTTCTCAAAGCGGAAGTCGTCATAGTTGGGTTAACTATTATAGCGGTGAATGAGAGAATGCATTAAATATATTTTTGGTGTCCCCATTTGCTCATATAGCAAAAGAAAAACTCCACAATAGTGATTTCACAACTTTCAAAAAGAGGGAAAAAATAGAGTGAGATTGATAACGGCAGTGAAAAGAGAGAGAAAGATGTTATTTTTACCATCATTCCCATAGACGCTGTATTAGAAACACTCACAGCAGCGGTACGTTGTTTTTTTGTAATTTGATGCAAAAGTAATTTAATACAAAGTATTAGTGTTATAAATGTACATAAATTGAAAAAAAAGAAAGAAAAGAAAATACAAAAAACTTTGCAGGATTTACGATATTGATGACCGTTAAAACGCGTCATCAGTCTGTGAAAAGGGTCCATTGGTGGCATTAATAGACCCATTCAGCCTTATGTTTGGAAAGCGTCATCTTGCGTTTAGCTTGTGGACTTGAGCTCAAGATGTTAAAAAGAAGCACAGGTTTATGGCACGTGATCTCAAGATCCACTAAAATGCAATCACACGCAAACGAGCTTCGATTTTAATCATTAACAGTAACCGTTACCCTGTTAATACATTATTTGAACGTTTTATAACTATGGAGTTGAACTCCATATGTAGTAGGGCTGAACGATTAATTGCATTTGCGATAATGACACAATATCATAAAACACGATTTTCTAACCGCAAAGGCTGCGATTACATTGATCACGTGACACGTGAGAGTACAGCAGTCTGCAGAAGAAGCATCAACTTGGCACGTTACACCTACAGGCCTGGCGTAAAGGAAAGAACCGTTTGTGTTTAATCAATCTAATGTTGTGTTGGTCATATTATACAATAGAGGTGGGAGAAAAGATTCTCTCTCCAATGATTCTGGATCAATTCTAAGCTTAGATTTTAACTGCAGGAGCGCACTGGCGCTGCGTGTGTTTTAGAAACACCCATATTCTGCTTGCTTCCATTTGCTCTCTTATACACACACACACACACACACCACTCGAACCATAAAGTAATGCTGCATTCCAGGCAGGTTTTTGAGCCCGTAAGTTACTACTTCAAACCACGACTTATGTCTTGAGGAATTAAACAGACAGGACAAACCACATCTTATATTTCAAAAGAGATCTGTGCATTAGTGTGAGTGCAGATCTCCCGCTGTCATCATTAATAATCAAGCAACAATAAAGCTGAGAAAGACAAAAATCACTCACAGCTCTTGAATGGAAAATATGTTTTTTGTTCCTCTTTATTATTTACTAGCTTTTATGTTTTAAAGCTATATTAGTTTATATATTTAAAATTCTTAAGCAATTTTTAAAATAAATAGATTAAGTTTTATTAATAAGATTAATTAATAAGAAAAAAGTTCAATAATTGTTTTGGAATCAGATCGTGACTCCCAGAATCGGAATTGGATCGTAAGGTATTCCCACCATTACTATACAATTTATAGCTCGTCTTTGTTGAATAATACAGAAGATGAAGATTTATATATAAAAAAATTTTTTAAAAAAAATATTGATTTATAATAAAAATAAATAAATAAATAAAATCGCAATTAGATTATTTTCCAAAATCGTTCAGCCCTAATATGTAGTAATCATCTTTTCAATTTGTCCAACAATATTTCGGACGGACGTCCCTAATTCCATTTCTAGGATGTTTGGGAACATTAACACAAATTGAACTGTATTACGTTATTTAATTTATTTCTTTTTTGTACAAGATACTATTGAATTTCTTGCGTTGCATAACTTTTTTATTTACTTGGAGAAACCTCATATTCAAGTAAAGAAATGGACTAAAGCTAAGCCAAATAGCGAACAATTTATAAAAGAAATTAAACAATGACACTTTAAATGTATTTAATGAGGCAGGCTTCACAGGAACACAGATCGTTTTGTCAATATTTCAGTGGCGTAGGCTACAGTACAAACATTTTTTTTTATTTTAACCATAGAAAACGAGCATGTACATTTTATGCTGTATAAGAAGACGTTTTGAAAGTTGCCTATAAAGTTATAACTCGCATTCCACTAATAAACCGGTTGAAGTCAGTCTATACGCCTTGAAACAGCTATACGAGTAACGTTATGTGGGAACTCAGAACGAAAGTAAAAAATAACTCACTCGTTGGTATCCTCCACTGGATCCAAGCGCTCCTCAAAATGCAAGCGTTCCTCTTCAAAGTCTTCGTCTTCTTCCGAGGAAAAGGTGCACTCTTCCTCACTGTCCATGTTCTCCTGAAGAGCTCGCTTTCGCCGTGCCATCGTGATGAAAACTTCTTCTTCTAGCGTATTATGGCGGTTGGCAAACAAACGATAGGTGCATTCCCGCCACCTACTGGACTGGAGTGTGGACCGTTGATGGAATTGGAAAAACGAAATAATTAAATCAATGAATAAGGGGGAAAAAATCTACCTTTCTTAAGTATGCCATTAATGCATTGTATGATTTATGATGATTCAAGCCATTATTCAGCAGTGTTTTAAGTGTAATATTGCCTATCCCCATATCTCTTAATTCTTCCAAAATACCCGTTCATTTTCATAAGCAGTACAATATATTAGTACATGCTGTACTGTTTCTGCTGATCCACATAAACTACAATTCCCAGATTCATGTTTGCTCATTATATAGAGATTGCTCTATGTTTGCTCATTATATAGAGAGATATATACTTGATTTTGAATATGATAAAGATGTCTTCCTCTTCCCTCCTCATTCCAAAGTTCTTGCCATTTTCCTTTTATTGCTGTTGTAATGTTAGCCTTAACTTCATCTTTACTTAGTGGTATCTTGATTTCTATATGTGATAATTTCAGAGCCTGTTTTGCTACATGGTCAACTTCCTAATTTCCATCCACTCCCACATGTGCTGGAACCCACAGGAAACACATCTTAATTCCTAACTTATTCACTCTATACACAAAAGGATTTCATATAAAATATCTTGTCTTGAGGATCTTCCACTAATAAGGCTTGAATAATGAAGAGAACGCAACTGAGCATATCACCGCATTCATTGGCCATCCTCCATCCACCTGATAGCTAATAATATTGCTACCATCTCTGTTGAATATACTCCTACTTGGTCAGATACTCTTTTGCCAATTTTAACTTGAAAATGTGGGACATATACAGAAGCTCGACCTGTTTCGGGATCTTTGGAACCATCAGTAAAAATTGTGATCACTGAGTTGTAATTCAGCTCAATATACTGTTTAACCATTACATCCTTAGCTATCACTCTATTTTATCATTAATCATTCCTTGCAAATTAAAATCAATTAAAGGTAAAGGGAACAGCCATGATGAAATGGGTGACACTACTACTGTAGGGCTCATTTCTATATTTATTATTCCACATGATTTGGCTACTTCGTCTGCAATCCATCCGAAACTACCTAACTTGGCCGACTCATATTCCCAACAATTTTCCAATACCCTTTTAATTGGATGAGTTTCATAATGTGCCTTTGCCGAAATCCAGTAATTCAACATTACTTTTAATCTTCGTATATCAAGAGGAAGATCTGAGAGCACCACAACATATACGTAATGCCTGTGACTGAATCATTTCTACTTTGTGCAGCAAAATTTTGGACGCAGACCCATATGCTATACATCCATAATCTAGACCTAATTAACGCACAATATATTATTTTCAAAGAGTGGCGTCTGGCACCCCAATCCACCCCAACTAAATATCTTAAGATATTTAAAACTTTTTTGCATTTATCAACTATTTTTTGAATATGAATTGCAAAAGTCAGTTTTATGTCTAACCATACCCCCAAATATCTTATCACATTTACTTGTTTGGCACAATTGTTTGCCGTATAGTTGTAATCTTAAACTAGGACATTCTCTCTTTTTTGAAAAACAAATAACCTGTGTTTTCAGCACTAATAAATTTATCCGCCACTTTTCCACCTCATTAATTGCATTTTGCATACTTTTAACCACATGCGTAACATTCCTTCCTCTCTTCCACAGTGCTCCATCATCAGCAAACAGAGACTTGTCAACTCCTGCACTAACCTGGGAAAAGATGTCATTAATCATTACATCAAATAGGATAGGACTACACACACTTCCTTGAGGGGTACCATTTTCGATATAATATGTTTTGGAGTTTGATGATCCCACCCTGACTTGAATAGATCTATCAAAAAGGAAACTATGAAACCAGTTAAACATCCTTCCTCCAATACCCATCTCATCCAGTTTAATTAGAAGCCCCTCTTTCCATATCATATCGTAGGCTTTCTCCACGTCAAAAAAAACCCATAACACTGCATCCATAGTATTCCGACCTTTCCGAAACCCACTCTAGAAAGGAAAAAAATATCCTTTACTTTCCATCACATGATTTAATCTAAAAATAACCATTCTCTCCATAATTTTACACAGATTAGACGTTAATGCAATAGGCCTATAACTAGAAGCTACTGAATGGTCCTTTTCTGGTTTTGCGATTTAAATAATTATCCCATGTTTGGTAAAATCCCCTTTTCCCAGATTTTATTAAAAAGACGTAACAATATGTATAGCGATTTACCTGAAAGGTGCTTTACCATTCCATAGCAAACCTCATCCTTCCCTGGAGAAGTTTGTTTAGCTCCATTAATAGCCCTTTTTAGCTTGTATAAGGAAAACTCATTATATAATGTACTTTCTGACGACCCCCTATGAGATAATAACTCTGGATTATCTCTTAAACAACTCTCTCTATACCTTCTCATATTTCCAGAGACATTATCATTAATATGCACTTTAACAAAAGCTTTTGCTAACACTTCAATGTCCAAAACAGCTGGTTTATTTTCATTTATGATAACTGGAATGCTATTATTTCTTTGTATCCCATTCATCTTCTTGATCATTCCCCACACTGAACTGATTTCGGTTTCTTCTCCTATACTACAATATTGTCGGCAATTATTTTTTTTGCATCTTTAATTATTTTCCTAACAATTGCTTGTTTCCTCTTATACTCATTAAAAACATGTTTTCCTAACCTTTTTTAGTGCTTTATTATGAATGACTATTGCTTTATTGCACTCATCAGTCCAACAAGGGACTGCCTTCTTCCTGCTACTTATTTTACCTTTACCGATCACTTTCTCTGCTGCTTTACAAAGACTACTGCTTATTATATTGTTCAGTTCTTCAACCTCCTCTACAGGTTCTTCTATTTCTCTCATTAAAATCTCACTAATCTCCTTAAATTTATCCCAGTCAGCTGACTTAAATTTCCATCTAGGCATTTTTCCCTCTACATTCACATCCAAATCAATTCATATCTTTGGAAAATGATCACTACCTATTAAATGTTGATCCAGTGTATCCCACACACACCTCCTTGCCAGGTTTCCAGTAACAATGGTTAAATCTAATGCAGAAAACGTCCCTTTTGCAACTCTTGTTGTCCTTCCATCATTTACACACACTAAATCACACCCATCTAACATATCTTCGATGATACTTCCATTAAAATCATTTTTTTCACTTCCCCATAATGTACTATGCCCATAAAAATCTCCACACCAAACCAGACTATGATAATTCACTCCCTAATGTCCTCTAAAATGTCTCTACTTAACCTTTCACATGGGTTATAGTAATTAATAATTCTTAAATTCTGATCCCCAACCCACACCTCTACTTCTACTACTTCAAAATCATTGCTTTGTAAATTTTACTTCTTCCATTATAAATGTAGCCACTCCCCCTCCTACTCCAGAAATCCTATCCCTACGCACATTATTATTATTATTATTAACCCTGCACTTTAAAATCCAAATGAGGCTTATGCCAAGTTTCCTGAATACAAATTACATGTGGCTTGTTATTTTGTTCAGCAATAAACTTTTTAAATTCTTGACCGTTCGCAATTAGGCTCCTTGCATTCCACTGCAAGATCAATAGCACCATTAGGATCTACCACATGGTGCCTGCGAACTTGCCATTTGCATCTTTAATTTATCACTTATCTGTTCTACTGATACCCCCTCAACATCCAGGTACTTTTCTGCTGCTCTAATAATAATTTTAATCCTCTCTGTTCTACTCTCGGTTTGCGCTGAGCAGTTCACTACCTCAGCCAAAAATGAAACAAATGCAATCTTGTCGACTACCATTAGTTTTTCATTCACATTTACTTTGCTAGGGACTGATTCGTTAACAGTTCCATTCTATTATCTCTCTTAGGTTTTGACATCTGAACCTTTTTGAGAGCCTCAACATAAGTCAGACCTTCTGTCGCTCTCACATTCTGAACTTTCTCAGCTTCTTTCCTGTACTGGCAGCCCCCAAAGCCTGCACTGTGCTCCCCACCACAATTACAACACTTTGGCTTTACATCTTGTTCACTTGTTCACGTATGGTTCCCTCCACATCTGGCACATCGTTGTTCCCTCTATATACAGCAGAAACGTGACCATAATTCTGACATTTATAGCACCTCAGTGGTGGAGGAACATTGGTCTAACTGCATAATTTCCGATATAAAATCCGATATAAACTTTTTCGGGCAGTTTATCTTCCCTCAAAATGCAGCATAACCAAAAGGCTGTCAACCCTTTCTTTGTCCCGAACACACTTTAATCGTCTCACCTCTTTCACCACAGCTCCTTTTATACCTTTTCAACCGAGATATAAGTTGGAAAACCATATATTACTCCTCTGACCCACTTCTTTCGTTCTACCACTGTGCATATAACCTTCTGACCAAGCAATGTTTTTAGTCCAAGCACTGCCTTTTGTTGGCTACTATCTTTATATATTTTTAGTAATTTACCATCCCTCAGATTTTTCGCACTGACAATCGGTCCAATCGATTCCATAATAGCTTTGGTAATTTTCAATGGATTGATTATACCAACAGCATCAGACACAAACTTCAACAACTTTATATTCTTCCTCCCTTATTCTTGTTGAACGCTGCTCCTTGATGAAAAGTTCTTCTTCTTTGGGTTTTAACGGCAGCTTTCATCCTTGACGTTGCATTACTGCCATCTTCTGGTTGCAGTTATTTTCCATATACTTTAGTCATCAAATTCTTGTCATTAGTCCCGTTTTAGTCAGAAAGCAAATCAAATATTTCATTCCTTGTTCACTCCTACTGCAGTCCATACTCTTTACCCCTGATTTTTCTTTTTCCCGCTCTCTCTTCCATTCTTTTATTAAGCCCTCTTTAATTCCTTCTCTCAGTTCCACTTTCCCCAATGATACATATCTACTTCTCTTCCTGCTCTCCCAACAAAAAGTCATGTTGCAAGCACACCCAATTCTAAAAAAACACACTCAAGATGTAATTTCATTTGTGTGATGTTGGCTTCATTGATACCTTATTAAATTCTGCCTTATTAAAAACTTTTCATGCAAAAACTAGATACTTAAAAGGCAAGGTGTATATGGGTCCCTATACAGCAAAGATGAAACTGAATACCTGCTATTAATGCTTTAATTGAATTGAGGATGAAGCTTGTGAGATTCAAAACAATAGACTATGTATGCGCATACGATGTCTAAATTTGTCAAAAAATCAAAAGCAGTACAGAAAAGAGTGAAGTAAGACCAGGCTGAGTCATAGGCTTTCACTGAAGTTCCTAAATGTAATTTAGGGAGTAGCAAGCCCATCTAATCTTCCAATCAACAGCCAACAGCCAGAGTATATAAACAGCTGCTTACCTCTCCTCAGTCTCAGCTGTTCCAGCATCCCACCACCTCCCCAAATTCCACCTTTATCTTAGGTACCTTGCCCTACATAATCATAGCCTATATTTAGTTATAATATCTTAAGATTATATGGGCAAACAAACTTGTTAAAGGTAGATATGGCCATTCCCAACCTCGTGATAAACGACCAAATCCATATATGAAGAAAGTTGATTTAATCTAGAACTGCTAGGTGGTAAGGAGGGCAGAGCAGACAAGGGAAGCGCATCGGGGAAGAGCGCACAGAATTCCTGAAATTTAAAACGGGAAAGAGAGTCAGCTCTGTCATTATTAAGACCTGGTATGTGCAGCTTTGAGAATAAAAGTATTCATAACACTACACCAGGTAATACGCCTAATAATACGCCTAATAAATCGGTTAATGAATGGTACGTTTGAATGGCTTTTATTAATAATAAAAGCATCTCTACCCGCGGATTTAATTAATTGAATAGCGCTGTCTACGGAGGCATAGGAAAGGGAAAATATAACTTTAGGGAAGAGACTGTTAACGCTGGGAATAGAACTATTGTGAGGGGATGAAAGGTCGATAATTAATCTTTTCTTACCTGTACTTTCTAGTAGCTATGCCTATTGGGTTGATGTGAAAAAAAGAAAAAGGAGAGTAACGACATGGTCCGATAATATAATCTTTGTCTAATTCTTTCTGAATCAAAGAGTCCACGATTTCGGATTCTTTAATAGCGGACATTCGATTTTTGCAAATGAAAGTGGAGGAGGGAATAGCTGAAAGTCCTGCCAGAAAGCCTTGAATAAGACCGGTAATGAGAAAATTAACGAAAAAAATTAACAAAACAACGATTAGGATAATAGGTTCTATCCATAGTAGATGGATGTTTATTCATCTTTTGGCCGGATTTGTAGGAGGCGCTTTGAACCTGCGGGGACAAACAGCTCTAGGATGAGTGTCGCCACAAACAGCACAACAATGTAAAAATGTACAAGTAGCATGTGGACATACAAATTCATTGAAATGAATGCACGTACAGTGCATCCAGAAAGTATTCACAGCGCTTCACCTTTTCCACAGTTTGTTATGTTACAGCCTTATTCCAAAATGGATTAAATTATCCCCCCCCCCTCAATACTACAAACAATACCCCATAATGACAACGTGAAAGAAGTTTGTTAGAAATCTTTGCAAATTTATTAAAAATAAAAAACGAATTGTACATAAGTATTCACAGCCTTTGCTCAATATTTTGTTGAAGCACATTTGGCACCAATTACAGCCTCAAGTCTTTTTGAGTATGATGCTACAAGCTTGGCACACCTATTTTTGGGCAGTTTCTCCCATTCTTCTTTGCAGGACCTCTCAAGTTCCATCAGGTTGGATGGGGAGCGTCGGTGCACAGCCATTTTCAGATCTCTCCAGAGATGTTCAATCGGGTTCAAGTCTGGGCTCTGGCTGGGCCACTCAAGGACATTAACAGAGTTGTCCTGTAGCCACTTCTTTGTTATCTTGGCTGTGTGCTTAGGGTCGTTGTCCTGTTGGAAGAGGAACCTTCGCCCCAGTCTGAGGTCCAGAGCGCTCTGGAGCAGGTTTTCATAAAGGATGTCTCTGTACATTGCTGCATTCATCTTTCCCTCGATCCTGACTAATCTCCCAGTACCTGCAGCTGAAAAACATCCCCACAGCATGATGCTGCCACCACCATGCTTCACTGTAGGGATGGTATTGGCCAGGTGATGAGCGGTGCCTGGTTTCCTCCAGACATGACACTTGCCATTCAGGCCAAAGAGTTCAATCTTTGTTTCATCAGACCAGAGAATTTCGTTTTTCATGGTCTGAGAGTCCTTAAGGTGCCTTTTGGCAAACTCCATACAGGCCTGATTGGTGAAGTGCTGCAGAGATGTTTGTTCTTCTGGAAGGTTCTCCTCTCTCCACAGAGAAACGCTGGAGCTCTGTCAGAGTGACCATCAGGTTCTTGATCACCTCCCTGACTAAGGTCACTGTTTTTGCTGATTTTAACTCACAGTCATGCATAGCAAAACATTCTCTTATGTATATTAACTCAGAAACACATGCATAATATTCTTTGATATATGGATAAATAAATAACAATAAATTCTCATGCATAATGATTAGAATGAATTTTCTTATATGATTAAATTTTTCCACCACAATGTGTTACATTTGTTACATAAGATTTTCATTTAAAAATATGAATTGCTCTGCTGTTGAAGGACTTAGCCGACTTCTTTTTTTACATATAATTTCTCCAGCCTTTGAAAAAATCCTCTCCCAAGGGACACTTGTTGCTGGCACGCACAAATATTTTTTAGCAAGTACATACAAATTAGGAAAAATGACTGCTCTCTCTTTCCAATAACTTAATGGATCATGCGTTCTGGGCAAAAACGCATCTTTGAGGTACTTTTTCACTTCTACTGTTGCATCAGCTGTAGCACTGTGTGTCGTCTGGGTTTAACGAATACGACTATCAAACAGTTCCCATAAACTGTCCTGGGTTTCTGCTGGTGTTGATGATGATGATGGGCCTGATGTTGACACTTGTGGCTCTGAATGAAAATTAAAACAACAATTACAAAGCATAAACTGACAGCATATATGAAGTATAAGTAACATCATTATTCAGATGACATATCTCCATAAAGTTAGATGAAGACTGAAACTGCTCACCAGGAGTTGCTGAGTTTGAATGCATCAGCGAAGCACACTCCAGTGTGATGTTCTTTTCAGCCTCCTGGGCTTTGGCAGGATTTCCAAAAGCCACATTTTTGAACCTTGGGTCCAGCAGTGTAGCAAGTGATGACTCATATCTGAATGACTCATACTCCCCACATCTGGAGTGCAGACCTTCTTGCAGGTGTGAGCCTGTTCAAAACAGGGGCAAACCATATTAATTATATTAATGACAACAATATGACATTTATAGCCAATTACATGGGTAGAATGGTCATTGTGGCCTAGCTAATTGTACAGTTGATTCCTGTGTTGCATGTCCTTTTTTCTGTGCAAGCTTGTGCTGCAACATCCTGTACAGTGGTATAAGTTTTGAAGCTGACACCCTCTGTTCCCCTGACAACTCTGTTGTTGCTAGTTTAAACGGTTGCAGTAGTGACAATGATTCTTGAATAATGTCATACTCAAAACTTGTCAGAGGAGCAGTATCACTGTTTAAATTGGAAAGAGCAGCACCCACTGGCTCTCGTTGCTCATACAAGCGTTGCATCATGTCGAAAGTGCTGTCCCATCTTGTCTCAACCTCCTGTGTCAGTTTTAGAGTTGGTCTTCACATCAAGCCCTGCATCTCCACAAGCTTGTCCTTTGCTTTGCAGCTGGATCTAAACAACCCCACAGTCTTTCTGGCTTTCTGCCGTATTTCATTGATGACTGGGGTTTGATCTAGGGCCTTCTTCACAATCAAATTCAAATTATGGGCAAAACATGGGACATGGCGAAGGTTGAGTAGCTGGGCACTTAGGATAATGTTGGATGCATTGTCAGTCACCATACACAGAACTTAGGATGTTATTCCCCACTCAGCCATTAGCAAGGATTTAGCCTTCATGAGATGCTGGGCTGTATGGGTTTGGTAAAACCTCCTTACACCCAGTACAACAGTTGCCAGCTTTGCATCTGGTGTTATGTAGTGGCAAGTTACACCAAGGTATCCGTCCATATTAATGGAGGACCACATGCCAGCCGTAAGGCTAACAAATTCTGCCTTTTTTAGGTCCTCCATTGTATTCTCCTTGGTGTTGTTGTACCTTTCGATGACCATCGTTTTAAGCGCATTCCGGGATGGGAGGACATAGCTTGGATCAAGCTTGTTCACAAAGGCCATGAAACCCTCATCCTCCACGACGGTGAAGGACTGCAAATCCTTCTCCACCAAATTAACAAGAGCCTCATCCAATTCCCGCTTGTCTGATAAAAAAAAAAAAAAAAAAGATAAAAGATGAAACCTACTTTCAGACAGATACATTGAAAAAAAATATAGAAATAGTGCACAGCTGTAAAAAGTAGCCTAACGGTTCATTATTTGGAAACCTTTCTAAACAAAGAGTTATGTTTGGTAAAGTTTATGCTCAGACAGAGACAGACAAACTGAATATAGAACTACAACAATTAGGAAAACCAAACTGATGTCTTCACTGTCGATGGGTTAATCATATGTAGGCCTATAAATGTTTTCCCTATGATTGTACCTTGCATTAACTTGAATCTAATTAGCTAACTTTACTAGCCTACTGCACATTTGCTACAGCAAGTTATGTTTTTATAATGTCTTCCATAATTTACTAAGAAATGATGCTGTTGTGACACTGCTGAATGCCGTTTTACCTGCAGTTGAGCGTTGTTAAACTCACAGCTGAATGCTGTTTTACCTCCAATTGAGCGTTTGTTAAACTCACCGCTGAATGCTGTTTTACCTCCAGTTGAGCGTTGTTAAAATCACCGCTGAATGCTGTTTTACCTCCAATTGAGCGTTTGTTAAACTCACAGCTGAATGCCGTTTTACCTGCAGTTGAGCGTTGTTAAACTCACCGCTGAATGCCATTTTACCTGCAGTTGAGCGTTGTTAAACTCACCGCTGAATGCTGTTTTACCTGCAGTTGAGCGTTTGTTAAACTCACCGCTGAATGCCGTTTTACCTGCAGTTGAGCGTTGTTAAACTCACCGCTGAATGCTGTTTTACCTGCAGTTGAGCGTTGTTAAACTCACCACTGAATGCTGTTGCCAATGAACGCTAACCCTTTTGCGAAGACGGCACTTTGATATCAGACTGTGAGGGATTTTTTAACATCAAGAACCAGTTGGATGGCCAGACAAAGATGATCTAGAGGCTGCCATATGACTAGCCCTGGAATAGATAATTTTTTGTAGCCTATTTTTTTTTTTATTCTTATTTATTGTAGTCTCGACCCATACACAACAGACAACAGGCTGTGGTGTGCCTACCCAAGACGTCAAATTTCAACGCAGCAGGCTCCGGTTCAGAGTTCTATGTGTAGCCTATGGTGATAAAATTTCTTCATAGGTTGGTGGAGTGATAGGGGCGTGTTCTGGCTCACGTATTCTATTTGGCCTATAAAGGCAGTTGTTGGCGTTTAGGGTATGTGCGTTTCACGGTCACGAGTTACATCATCAGATTTCCGGTGTGGTGCGAGAGTGTTTGTACAGCAAGGAGCTGCTGGTCGTGGCTGTATCATATTGTTGGTGTTGACTGGGGTTTTATAAGTGAGTTTCTTTTTAGTGTGGACTGAGGAATCCTGTGGCACCTTGTTTGCAACCCCTGATTGTACTGGATTTTAATGGCTTGGAGTTTCCTGTGTAACACAGGACGTTCAAACCAGTAAGTTGTTTTAATCATGGGGCCCTGTTTTATTGTTCAGTAGCTTGATAGGTCATTTTCGAGTTTGTTTATTTTCTACAGTTAACCACGTAGGTGGAGGCAGAGGCACTGAGACGTTGCAGTAGGTTTGTCGCTGGGGCTTCGGCGGCTGCATGCTCGTATAATGGCATTACTGCTTCCCGTGCAGCAGTGTGGTGCAGACAACTTCGTTATGCAGCGCCATGTATGATCGGCTGCCAGATCGGCTGTTTAGCACCTGTGAACTACTGAGTGCTACATAATTGGGCTTGCTTTATACTGTTAACACTGCATGTGTTTCAACGACGGACACTAAGGGTCATCAGCCGACCGGTAGTTTGGTGGGCCGCAAAATATTCCAATTCAACTAAATATTGTGCATTGCCTCGTTGAAGGTTTCGAACGATTTGGGATGACCATCCAGCAGTTGTCACTGTGTTCTGGAGTCCTGTGTTTTTATAGTGTATTGAAGTTAATTGGTTTATTTGTTTGAACGTTTTGTTTATTTATTTTTTGTTCGTTTGTTTTTCCTCTTCTTCTTTTGAACGATTTCCGAGAGTCTGTTTCATGTGCCGTTGTATGGGCTGATTTTTGTTTTCTTTGTTTTGTTGCTGAACTGTTTCTTCTGTTTTGTTTTATTAGGGCCCGAGCACCGATGGTGTGAGGACCCTATTGGAATTGCTCAGCATATTATTATTCTTCTCCCAAATGAATCACATTTTTGATGGCCTAAACATGCTTGAAAAACTCACGAAACTTTGCACATGCGTCAAAAGTGGTGAAAATTTACGTCTGATATGGGTTTCAGAATTAGGCGTGGCAAAATTGCTTGATAGCGCCACCTACAACATTTCAATGAAGTGCCCCTCCCGCTACGTTTCACGTACAGGTATGAAATTCGGTACACACATGTAACAGCCCAATACCTACAAAAAAGTTTCCTGGTACGAAATCTAAAAACCAACAGGAAGCGAGATATTTAAAATTTTCTTTGCAAAATTGTTGCAAATATTGCCATTTCCAGACGTTGAACTTTAACGAACTCCTCCTAGAGATTTAATCAGATCAACATCATATTTGCACAGTCTAATCTAAAGGCCTTTGCGACGTTAAATTGCAAAGATCTTGAGTTTTCCCTGGAGGGCGTGTCCGTGGCGGCCTCACAAAGTTCGATGTTTCGCCATAAAACAGGAAGTTGTTGTATATCGGACATACAATTTCCGATCTGCTCCAAACTTCACATGTTTTATTAGAGTCCTGGCCTGAAGACATCTACATGCCGATATTCAGTTACAGTCATAGCGCCACCTGTGGGCAACAGGAAAGACATGTTTTACACTGTGATAAGTATCCTCATTGAGATTTAACCAGAACAACATCATGTTTGGTCAGTCTAATCTTAAGGCCTTGGTGATGTTAAATTGTGAAGATCTTGAGTTTTCGCTGAAGGGCGTGTCCGTGGCATCCTGTCAAATTCTGATGTTTCGCCATGACACAGGAAGCTGTTGTAAGTCAGGCATACAATGTCCAATCTGCCTCAAACTTCATATGTTTGATAAGAGTCCTGGCCTAAAGACATCCACATGCCAATATTAGTTAGTCATAGCGCCATCTGCTGGCAACAGGAAATGGCATGCTTTACACTGTAATTCCCTCCCAGAAACACATTTAAATATGCCATGAAGTCCCAAACATGCTAGAAACACATTAAATCAAGCAAAACTTGGCTAAGTGCTAATGTATGTGATGTACGCCACAAAACAGGAAGCTGTTGTAACTCAGGCATACAGTGTCCGATCTGCCCCAAACTTCACACGTTTGATAATTGTCCAGGCCTGAAGACCTCTACATGCCAATATTCGGTTATAGTCAAAGTGCCACCTGCTGGCAACAGGAAGTGTGGCACATTGAAGTGACTTTGCCATATTTCTCCTATATTTACCCACTTAAATGCATGTCGCCCACTATTGGCTGTTTTCCTGAGGCCACGGGGTGGCGGTGCTCCAAGGTGCGAGGGCCCTTTCATCACTGCTTGCAGCTTTAATTATCTTTATATTTTCATTTTGTGTGACCAAGTGGTCACTTGTTAATCTTATAAAGGTTTGTATGTGTGATCTGATATTAGTTTTGCTTTTTCTCCAGGAGCTGAGGCAACCAGCAATTTCTAGTGTGAGGGGCGAGCCTTTCTCTCTATTTGGTGGCGGTACTTTTCCACGTGCAGTGTTCGTGTGTGTGTGTTTTTCTGTGTTTTTTCAGAGAATAGGAGAGCTAGGCCCCCAGCCCTGGAGTGGAGGTATAATTGTGTATGAATATTGTATTGATTTGTTTATTTTTCATTCATTATTTAATGTTTCTGTTTTTTTGTACTTCATCTCTGTTTCACGTCTTGACTCAGCTGTAATCGAACCTGTGTGCCTTGGTGGTTCCTTGTAAAGGGCAATTCCCCGGTATTCTAGCCCCTGGGGTGGCATAGTCAGTTTTCATTGGAGGTGTGGCTTAAGCCTACCTTCTGGGGGTGGGTAACTTCCCTCCCTGATTAAAGTATACCAAATTGTGACGTGATTCCATGGGAGTGATTTCCACTTCATAAGTCTATCGGACTACCCTGCACGTTGCACCAAAGGTGTAACCAGTGCTTTAAAAAGTGACGCCAAGGGGTCCTGACCAAGCGTCAATATGTGACGAGTTGGGAGTGAGAACATGTTGCAACACTGCGGGACTCCACATGCAAGGTTTGCTGTAGAAGAAGTAAAATTAGCAATGTTAACTGCAAAGGATCTATTAGTCAAATAAGATATAAACCATTTCAGAACATTTCCCTGCAGACCAATACAATGTTCTAAGCAGAGATAAGAGTGGAGTGATTAACCGTGTCAAACGCAGCTGTTACATCAAGGAGTATAAGAACCACAGAATCGCCAAAATCGACTGATAGATAGATGTCATTTAACACTTTAAGAGCTGTTTCAGTACTGTGCTAAGCCCTAAAGCCTGATTGAAATGTGTTCAGAATCGAATTAGTACTCAAAAAGTCATATAATTGTGTAGAAGCCACTTTTTCTAAAAGTTTTGCGATAAAAGGTAGATTAGACATAAGTCTAAAATTTGAGAGCATAGATGAATCTAGATTAACTTTTTTAATTTGAGGTTTGACTGTACAGTCAACGATCCGGTACAGTTCCAATGCTGAGACATTTATTTATAAGAGACAGAAGACTAGGTCTCAGCATATTTACAATCTGTTTAAAGAAATATGGAGGAATCGTGTCACGAGGAGAAGCAAAAGGCTTAAGTGGTCTATTTCGTAGAGTGAAACAAGGGAAATAGACTCAAACTCGCTCCAATTAGCTCCACAAGTATGTGGTACAGTAGAAGTACGAGCCGGTGATGTAATATTCTGGGATAAATTTGCTATTTTTGAAACAAAATAACTAAGAAATTCTGAGGAAATCTCTGAGAAGGTCTGAGTTGGAGGGTTAAGGACGTCATTGATAGTAGCAAAAAGAACGGCAGGTTTAAACTTCCTTTAACTTCTTTGATGCAAAGCTATGCATTTGGTTATATGCAAAGAAGTGTTTTGCGAGCCAACCTCCACACTTTAATCATATTATTAAGATTTATGTTGCCTTTGATTAAAACAGACAACTTTGTGGATGACGTATAATAAATTGCGAAGAGGGAGCGAACCGATACCGCTTCCGCACTGACCCAGGTGGAGTTTGAGATGCCATTCCAGTATTTATTTTAGTTGAGCAGATAATTGATATAATTCATATGAGGGCCAAACCACCAAATCTGCTAGGGAGTGAGAGAAAGCTATATCTATCCCTTTTTTCGCCAAATAAAAGCTGTAACTGAACCACGTAGTTGTCTAAGAGCTCTACCAGGAAGCAAAATGGGAAGCATCTGGAAGAGGTATAACAGATGTGGTACTATGTTCATCTTAACAAGGTGAATACGCCCTATCAATTATAACGGTAAACTGCACCATCTATCCAGATTATTAATAATAGATTTGATAAGCGGGGTAAAATTTAATTTGTAAAGGCAATCCAAATTAGGTGAAATCTAGATATTACCTAGATATGTAAAACCAGAGGAAGAACACTTAAACAGCAAGGAAACACCCAGGCCTGAAGAATGAGTGTCGTTTAACGGCATACTGTAACCTTTGATTTTGCTAAATTGATCTTATATCCAAAAAAAGGCACCAAATTCAGAGATCCAATCTGTTAATTTGGTTACAGAATTCTCCAGCAAGTCAAGACAGATTGTGACATCACCCGCATAAAGTGAGATTTTATGGATCTTTTTCCCTAAGGAGATACCTTTAATATCAGAGTCTTCTCTGATGACAATTGCTAATGACATCGGACAAATTCTCTAGTGCCTCGAGATAAGACAAATTTAGATGATCGGACGCCATTTGTGACTATGTAGGAAGTTGGGAGTGTATGAGTGTAAAAGTATTCCCCAAGTTAAAACAATCCAACAACGAAAATAAATATGGCCACTCACCCTACTGAATGCCTTCTCGGCATCTAATGAAATGACTACACCCCCTTTTGCGCAGAGACCCAAGTGATTAATAATATTAAGTAACCGTCTAATATTATGGGATGAAGATCTCCCCTTAACAAAGCCCATCTGAGCTATATTAATAAAAGTTGGAAGCACCAGCTTGAGTCAAGAAGCTACAATTTTTGCTAGTATTTTAAAATAAGTAAAGAAATAGGACGATAAGATCCACATTCTTCAGGGGGTTTGCCTTTCTTTAAGAGAACACAAATATTAGCTTCCAACAAAGGACTAGGCAGATTACCAGACTCATATAAATACTATATCATATCATGCATATAGGTGACTAAAGAGTATTTAAACTGTTTTTAAAAAATCGATTGCCACGCACAGGCTGGAGTGCGAGGTTTTAACCAGCGTTGGAGGGGACGCATGTATAATAGACCCAGTTTGAGCACTGTTTGATGCTGAGGTCTGCTGACCCAGACATTTTAGATGGCTGAGGAGCCAGGATCTATGGGTTATCAACTGCGTCTCTGATTGGGCTATAATGAGCCAATCGTCGAGGCAGTTGAGTATTTGCACCCCCCAGTAGTCTCAGGGGGGCAGGGGCTGTGTCCATGCACTTTGTAAATGCGCGGGGTGCTAGGGATAAACCGAATGGTAGGACTTTGTATTGATAAGCTTGCCCCTCGAAGGTCAAGTCTCAAGAATGGCCTGTGACGGGGTGCTATCTGAATGTGAAAGTAAGCATCTTTCAGATCCACTGTGAAAAACCAGTCCCCCGGGCGAATTTGCGTGAGGATATGTTTCACCATCAACATTCTGAACGAGCGCATCATAAGTGCTTTGTTCAGAAGTCTGAGATCTAGCGACTGTAAATGCCTGACTCACTTATCGCTGGGGAAACAGTTTCCACAGCTCCCTTTTCTAACAGTTTCAATACTTCGGTGCGAAGCACGTGACTCACGTCGCTATTCAACGATTTCTCGACCACTGTGCGAAAGCCCGGGGTTCTGTGAGCAAACTGTAGCGAGTAACCTCGTTTTATTATTATGTTCAACACCCATTCTGATATACCGGGGATGGCCTCCAAGGCCTCAGCCCACATAGCAAGGGGTTAAATTAAGTTTGGAGAAAGCAACTGTAATAGGGACCCGGTCGCCCGGCTGGTTTGTGCTTATGACACTGTGGGGACAGCGGGTATGTGTAGTGGCGCGCACTTTGTAGTGGGTGCGCTTTCTACATTAAGAGCGCTTTCGGGACTTTTTTGTGATTTTTGTGGCGCTGAATTAACAGTGCTTATGTGCAGGGGTGCATACTATATAGTGGGCACACTGCTTACAGTCAGAACAGAGGAAAAAACTCTTTTATCTATGACTGTTCCCAGAAAGAAATATTCTGGCTGGGAGACAGCGCTGACACCACTGGCAGCTTGAGTAGAAGGGAGTCAGAGTGTGTAGAGCTGAAGCAGCCTGGCCGGCGGAATGGGTGCGTCGCTTTTGACTGCCATCTCCTAGTGGAGCTTCCTCAAGAGCAGGAGGGACTCTCATAACCTTTTCTCTTTGCGCCGCCGAGTGAAGAGAGCGCTGAAGAAGCCGAGGATTTGAGACGAGCTGAAAACGGCGCTGGGCGGTGTTATTTCAAGGAGGATTCTGAGAGCGAGACACGCGGGGAGAGCTCCGGCGTGGGCCCGCTCGTCTGCTCTGTCTGCAGCACTTCTTTCTGCGCGGCCCGAGCGAGAGAAGAGGGAGAGCAGAGGGAACGGCGTCCTCATTGAAGCTGACGAGTCAAGCCCGCAGGGTCGACAGCGTCATTTCGTCGCACTCCGGGTGCAGCTTCGGCTTGGTCACAGCCTAAGCATGACGATCCCCGCTGAAGAGAGGGCCTCTGACAGGATATACGAGGCATTTCAAACAACGCCTCTGCTCTTTTGTGAGTGTGTGTGTTGCAGCGGCGAGCACACACAGAGCTTGTAAGGATATAAAAGGATATTGAACACGCCGGATGGCGCAGCTGGAACAGCAAGGGCTAAAGGCGCAGTCCAGAAGAAGGAATCCGGCGTCCTCAGAGCTGCAGGGCAGGAGCTAGCGGTAACTTCACATTTCGGAGGTCAGCGAAGGGTGAGTCCGCTGAAGGAGATTAAATCTGTATCCTATGGCATAACATGGGCTTTTATAGCTTAGATATGCAAATTTAGGCAGTGTTTGACGTGCTTTTGGGCGCGAAGCGGCACAGCCACAGCACAGCCAATCAGCCAATCAGCAATCAGCCAATGCTCTGCTTGGGTCTGCTGTGTAGCTCCACTGCGTTTTACATTATATAAAATTATACGGATAATTTTTGGCTTCATATTCTCGAGAAAAGGAGTTTTCCCATTACCATTTTGCGAAACAATTTTATGAAAACAATTAAACAAAGGCATCAGTAAACTATTATAGAAAGTTTATTAATACACATTTGAGTGATTCTGAGAACATAAAGTTGATGAGAAATGAAAAAAATGTTGATGTTTTATTAACAAATTTCGGGAGGAGCACGTTCAGATAATTAAACCTAATTAAACAAGTGGAGCACATCAGA
This sequence comes from Rhinogobio ventralis, assembly GCA_039654625.1. NCBI lineage: Eukaryota > Metazoa > Chordata > Actinopteri > Cypriniformes > Gobionidae > Rhinogobio > Rhinogobio ventralis. Next base: position 26,526,689 of record CM077216.1, read on the forward strand.
TAATTAAACCTAATTAAACAAGTGGAGCATGTCAGATAATTAAACCTAATTAAACACGAGTGGAGCACGTTAAGTTAATCAATTTAATCAACGACAAGAGGTGTATATATAGTGCAGATTTACCTTCTTTTCGTTGACAGTTTTTTAGCATTTTAGTCTGCCCGTTTGCTACCATGTCGCAATTCCAGTCATCCTCTTCTGATGGTGAAACCAACTCTCCTCGGGACCCTCCGCCGTAATCTGCCGGCCCAAGACACCAAGGCCAACCCTCGCCTCCACCGGGGAGACGGCCAACTTCCTCCCCGGCGTCCTCCTACAGCTCGGCCGTCCCGACGATTCCAGCTATCGGAAAGTGGACGGTAGTAGGCTTGAGGCAAGCGCTGGCCAATTCCGAAGGAATTCTCGTGGAAGTTAAACAAAGCGGAAACTGTACAACCTTTATGTTTATATATATCTTTATGTATATCTTTTTCTTTTTCTCACCCAGTGAGGCTTACTCGTCCGATACCGTGAGTTTGATCTCCTTTTGGACGTTGCAATAGGACAAACATCAATGCTTTACCTTCCACCCGTCTGCCAGCGAGGCTTACCCGTCCGATATTTATTTGAAAATTTAGTGTCCCCAACTGAGCAAGCCAAAGGCGACAGTGGCAAGGAACCAAAACTCCATCAGGTGGCCTAATGGAGAAAAATAAACCTTGGGAGAAACCAGGCTCAGTCGGGGTGCCAGTTCTCCTCTGGCCAATTAACAAACAGTGTATGATTATTATTTTGGCAGCCTTATAGGTCAGAAGTAATGTTAGATCGGAATATTCGAAAGATCGGAGGCATCACGCCAGAGACGGGTTTATTGAGGATGGCGTGTCGATTAAACAATTATTAAATAGGAATATGCGAAATATCGGAGTCATCGCGCCGGAGATGGATCTATTGAGGATGCCATGTTGATGAGCAATTTCAGAGGGTAGACTAATTGACACGGTCTCTGCAGACACTTCAGGGATGCGTTGGTAATGTCTGGCCGCTGGTCCACTATCTGATCTGGATACGGCCCGGATCCGGCTGACTGCAGTAAACCTCGGGATAAACAGAGAGACTAACATTAGCGTAGATGCCATTCTTCTTATGATGTAACGAGTACATCAGGTGTTATGGGAAGTGTTCCCGGTTCTGGCTGACCTAGTTAATGCAGCCTAACAATTTGAATAAAATATAAATTAAAAATATTTTATGTGTATGCCATAGTAAAGAGATGTGTTTTTAGTCTAGATTTAAACTGACAGAGTATGTCTGCTTCCCGAACAATGCTAGGAAGGCTGTTCCAGAGTTTAGGTGCTAAATAGGAAAAGGATCGACCGCCTGCAGTTGACTTTGATATTCTAGGTATTATCAACTGGCCGGAGTTTTGAGACCGCAATAGACGTGATGGAGTATAATGCGTTAAGAGCTCGCTCAAGTACTGGGGAGCTAAACCATTTAGTGCTTTGTAAGTAATTAGCAAGATTTTAAAATGTATGCAAAGTTTAATAGGGAGCCAGTGCAGTGTTGACAGAACCGGGCTAATATGGTCATACTTCCTGGTTCTAGTAAGAACTCGAGCTGCTGCGTTTTGGACCAGCTGCAGTTTATTTATTAAGTGAGCAGGGCAACCACCCAGTAGAGCATTACAATAATCTAGCCTTGAGGTCATGAACGCATGAACTAACTCTTCAGCATTTTGCATTGAAAGCATATGCCGTAATTTAGATATATTTTTAAGATGGTAGAATGCAGTTTCACAGATGCTAGAGACATGGCTTTCAAATGAGAGATTGGTATCAAAGAGCACACCTAGGTTCCTAACTGACGACGAGGACTTGACAGAGCAGCCATCAAGTGTTAGACAGTATTCTAGGTTACTACATGTGGAGTTTTTTGTCCAATAATTAAAAATTCTGTTTTTTCTGAATTAAGTTGCAGGAAATTACTAGTCATCCATTTTTTTATATCAGCTATGCATTCCGTTAATCTTGTGAATTGGTAAGTTTCGTCAGGGCATGAAGAAATATAGAGCTGAGTATTGTCAGCATAACAATGAAAACTAACGCCATGCTTCCTAATGATATCTCCCAGTGGTAGCATGTACAGGGTGAAAAGCAACGGTCCTAGCACTGAGCCCTGCGGTACTCCATATTGAACTTGGTGTGACATCTCCTCGTTTACTGCTACAAACTGATAACGGTCAGATAAGTATGATTTAAACCATGCCAATGCAATTCCACTAATGCCAACATAATTTTCGAGTCTATTCAAAAGAATGTTGTGGTCGATAGTATCGAATGCAGCGCTAAGATCGAGTAACACTAACAGAGAGATACAACCACGATCGGATGATAAGAGTAAATCATTTGTAACTCTAATGAGAGCAGTCTCAGTACTATGATACGGTCTATATCCTGACTGGAAATCCTCACAGATACCATTTCTTTCTAAAAAGGAGCATAATTGTGAGGACACTGCCTTTTCTAATATTTTTGACAGAAAGGGTAGATTTGAGATTGGCCTGTAATTGACTAATTCTGTAGGATCAAGTTGCGGTTTTTTAATAAGTGATTTAATAATAGCCAGCTTAAAAGTTTTCGGTACATATCCTAATGTCAAGGATGAATTAATGATATTAAGAAGAGGATCTATGACCTCTGGAAGCATCTCTTTTAGTAGTTTAGTCGGTATTGGGTCGAGCATACATGTTGTTGATTTAGATGATTTAACGAGTTTAGCCAATTCTTCTTCTCCTATAGCAGTGAATGAATGTAATTTTTCCTCAGTGACACTACAATGCACTGTCTGATGTGATACAGTAGTAGACGGCTGCATGGTTATAATTTTTTTCCTAATATTATCAATCTTACAAGTAAAGAAGTTCTGCTGTGCTGTTGGCAGACATCAGAAGTTGAAGCTTTATTTTTGGTTAATTTAGCCACTGTATCGAATAAATACCTAGGGTTGTGTTTGTTTTCTTCTAAGAGAGTCGAGAAATAAGCAGATCTAGCAGTTTTTACGGCCTTTCTGTATGAAATCATGCTCTCTTTCCACGAAATGCGGAAAACTTCCAGTTTTGTTTTCTTCCAGCTGCGCTCCATTTTTCTGGCTGCTGTTTTAAGGGCCCGGGTGTGCTCGTTGTACCACGGCGTTGGAGTATTTTCTTTAATCTTCTTTAAGCGCAGAGGAGCAACTGTGTCTAAAGTGCTGGAAAAGAGAGAGTCAATAGTTTCTGTTGCAACATCGAGTTCCTCTAGGCTATCTGGGATGCTGAGGAGATGAAACTGATGAGGAAGTTTATTTACAAAGAAATCTTTAGTCGCAGCAGTGATAGTCCTGCCATACTTGAAGCGAGGGGACGGCTTTGCAGCCTTTGCTAAATTTAGTATACATGATACTAGGTAATGATCTGAGATGTCATCGCTCTGCTGCAGAATTTCAACGGTATCAACATTTATTCCATGTGACAATATTAGGACTAAAGTATGATTACGGCGATGAGTGGGTCCTGATACGTGTTGCCTAACTCCAATAGAGTTTAGAATGTCTCTAAATGCCAATTCCAATGCGTCTTTTTCATTGTCTACATGGATATTAAAATCACCAACAATTAGGACTTTATCTGTAGCCAGTACTAACTCTGATAGAAAATCAGCAAATTCTCTGGTAAAGTGTGTATTGTGCCCTGGTGGCCTGTATACAGTAGCCAACACAAATGTTAAACGGGATTTATCAATTTCACTACATAACGTTACGTAAAGCACCAAAACTTCAAAAGAATTATATTTGAAACTAGACTTCTGAGTAATACTGAAGATATTATTATAAATTACAGCAACACCTCCCCCTTTACCTTTCAGACGCGGCTCGTGTTTATAACAATAATCTTGTGGGGTGGACTCGTTTAAAGTAATGTAGTCGTCAGGTTTTAGCCAGGTTTCTGTCAAACACAGCACATCTAGATTATTATCTGTAATCATATCATTAACAATAAGCGTTTTTGAAGAAAGGGATCGAATATTCAGCAGCCCGAGCTTTATCATTTGTTCATCTGTATTATATCTGTTGTTTATTTGTTGGACATCAATTAAATTTTTACCGTTGAATAGTTTTGGTGTTTTTTTGTATTAACTAATTCGTGGAACAGACACAGTCTCTATGTGATAATATCTAGGTGAAAGAGTCTCTATGTGCTGGGATTTATCTGACTTCTGTGACGCGAGACAGCTAGCAGACGGTCGGGTAAGCCAGTCCGTCTGCTTCCTGACCTGGGCCCTAGTTAGTCAAGGTTTAGCTTTAAGACTATGTGCCAAATTACTAGAGAGAAGAGCGGCACCACCCCAGGAGGGATGGATACCATCTCTTTTCAACAGGTCAGGTCTGCCCCAAAAGCTTTTCCAATTGTCTATGAACCATATGTTATTTTGCGGACACCACTTAGACAACCAGCCATTGAGTGATGATAGTCTGCTAAGTATAAAAAACGCTATCAGCCATCGTACTTGCGAGTTCACACACCTCTTTAATGTTAATTTTGGTGATCTCCGACTGGCGAAGTCGAACATCATTACTGCCGACATGAATAATAAATACGCATAATCTTTACTCTATCTTAATTTGATGTAAGTGTGAACTTGTGAAGTGGTGTTTTATTAACAAATTTCGGGAGGAGCATGTTCAGATAATTAAACCTAATTAAACAAGTGGAGCACATCAGATAATTAAACCTAATTAAACAAGTGGAGCATGTCAGATAATTAAACCTAATTAAACACGAGTGGAGCACGTTAAGTTAATCAATTTAATCAACGACAAGAGGTGTATATATAGTGCAGATTTACCTTCTTTTCGTTGACAGTTTTTTAGCATCCCTCCACCACCCCATCTCCTCACTTTGAATGAATAAACTCTTATTAAGCATCAACACAATCCATAATACAATACAGTCTAGTTCTAGTTTATCTCTATCACGGGGGGGATACTCTGGGTTCGGGCCAAAATTCCTCCCCCGGAGCCCTCCCCCGGACAGCATGCCAAATACGCATAATCTTTACTCTATTTTAATTTGATGTAAGTGTGAACTCAAGAATTGGCTGTATACATTTGTGTTCAAAATTATTCAACCACCAATAGTCAAATTTTGTACAGAATCTTTTATTCTTTATAACCGCAAACTCTGCCTGTAAGTGCTTAGAAGCTTCTGTCACCTCTCTACCGCAATCTAGGCCCATTCCTCGCTTGATAAAACTTCCAGATCACTGAAAATCTTTGGTTGTCACATTACCACTTCTTTCATCAAATTCCACCAAATATTTTAAACAAGATTTAAACCTGAAGACTGTACAGGCCACTCAAGAACATTCTACAACTGATTCCTGAACCAAGCTTAAGTAGATTTGGATGTATACTTTGGGATGGCTGTCCTTCAGGAAAGTCCATTGATCCTCAAGCTTCAGTCTCTTCACCGAAGGCATCACCATCTTTGCCAAAATGGCTTGATACTTCAAAGAATTCATGATGTCCTTCATACAGTCAAGATTTTCATTTTCTGCAACAGCAAAGCACCCCCATAACAAGACTGGACCGCCTTTTGTGTTTGACCATGGAGATGGTGTTCTTCTGCTCATAAGCTTTGCCTTTTTTGCACCAGACATACCGCTGATCCATGGGTCCAAAAGTTCTAGTGTGGTCATGTCACTCCATAAAACATTCTTCCAGAACTCCACAGGTCTATCCAAATAAATGCTAGCATATTCAAGTCAGCCTTTTATGTTCTTCTTGGTCAAGAGTGGCATTCGGCAAGATGTCCCAACATGAAGGTTGTCTAGTGTTGTCTAGTGTTCTTCTTCAACTATGCATTGAAATGTTTTTTCCTCCTTTCATCAGGTCATTTTGCAAGTCTTTGCCAGTAAATTGAGGGATTTTCTCAGTTCCTCTGATCAAACATTTTATTCCCCTTAATGATATTGTGCTTTTTCCTCTCAAAACCATCAATGGTTTTCTGGTACAACACATTTTAAATATTAAATATATAAAGTCTCTATGAACTTTTAGTGTTTTAGAAATCTTCTTGTAGGCATAGACTTTCTAATGTAATTTAAAAAAAATTGTTATAGCTTTTGTGAGAACTCTTTTGATCTGGCCATATTTGCTACTCAACTTTAGTACATGCATGAGCTAAATGTATGTGTAACAGCACAAGCTAATACAGTTAATCAGAGTTTCCAAAGGCTTAACTGTGTTTTAACATAATTGTGTACCATACCATACAAATAAGTGACTTAAAAACAGCAGCGTTGAATAGGGGTTGAATAATTATGATATAGCTGTACTACAAACAAATCCTTTTTTAGCTCAAAAGCATTACATTATATATTGATATTATCACTTTTAATTTGCCACTTAACTGCTATAGATGCATTTTTTTAAAACTCTGTATCTTTAGAAAAACCTACAAACACCATGTCTCAAATGCATATAACAGCACAAAATATATGCTGTTTGCTGTGGTGGATCTATTTGATCCATGATCGACCTCTAGGGCTGCTTAAGAAAAGCATGCACGCGCAATGATCTTGACTAGATAAACCTGGATCAAATTAGTGGGATTGTGTTAACTTCAATGACCTTTTATGAAACCGCTTTAGCCCCAATTTATTTGTTAGTTTTATTCAAGCCAGGTTTTGAAGTTTAATCCCTGCTTTTTTTTTGTGTCTTTTATGAAACAGCCCTCTGGTTTCACAGACAGGGCTTAGATTAAGCCAGGATTAGGCATTAGTTCAATTAGGGTATTTAAGTAGCTTTTATAAACATGTCTTAGAAAAAACATTACTGGTGTGCATCTTGAGACAAAACAATGGCACGGACATATTTTAAGATTTTTCAGTGCAAGTTGCTTTCAGTTAAAACAGCTCAAACATGCATTTTAGTCTGGGACTAGCTTAAACCTTGTCTGTGAAACAGGGCAATGTAGTGTCAGTTTTCAGCCAATAAACATGTGATATCCGTATTAACTTTTCCTCACTAATTTGTGACACATAAAGGCAACAGTTGACCAACTACTGCATGAATAACAATACTGTAGATTCACAACTTGCTTTAAATAATGTGTAAAATGTGCAAAATGTCACAAACACTAACGTCACTGGTAGTTCCAATTGTGTTGGATTAGACCCTACTCTGAAGTAGGAGATAATTTAGTTTGTCCAAAAGGAGTTCCTAGAACTAAAATCGTTTTAGTTCACACCAAGAAGTGGGTACTTCCGCCAATAGTTCTTGGAACTGTTCCTCTGGTTTTCTGCCTTGCACCATATGTACTGAAATTTCTCTTGATTCCCTGAATCTTTTTACAATATTATGTATGAAAGAAGGTAAAATACCTAAATTCTTTGCAATCTTGCATTAAGAAATTTGATTTTTTTAATTGTTTGACAATTTTCTCATGATATTTGGCACAAAGACTCTTTTCCTGCAAAGACTGAGCCTTTGGTGGATGCTCCTTTTATACCCAAACTCTGTACCCTCACTCTATACCCTCACCAATTACCAGTTCACCTGCTAATTGTGGGCTATTTCAAAACAGTTTAACTTTTATTTATTCCCTGTCCCAACTTTTTGATGCAGCCATCAAAATAAAAAAAATAATTAATAAAAAAAAATTACAAAATACAATTAATTTGGTCAGTTGTAACATTGGAAGATCTGTACTTTTGTCAGTTAAATAAAGGTTTAACTGAGAATTAACAAATCACAGATAAACAATATGGCTGAAAAATCATAAATACAGTCACTAGTAAATTGATTTAATGGTTTATCACTTTCGTCCAATAGGTGGTGCTGTGACCAAATTGATGTGGTGTTCTCAGAATATGTCTATGTCAAAGCATTGCAGAGATACAAGCATCAGAGTAATTTTGGCATCATGCCATAAACTTTGTTGCTGTGCTATACAAAAACGGTTTTGTCTATTGACACAAAATCCAACTTTTTGTCGGCACAGTCTGAAGATGATCTGACTTGATTTAATCAAAAGTCACTAACATTTGGAAATTTCATTATAACTTTTGACCACAAGGTGGCGCTGCCCCGAAACTTTTAGAGTACTTTCAGGGCATGGTGCCGAAGACACATACCAAGTTCCGTAACGATATGCCAATGTGTTACAAAATACACAATATAAGTGAAATAATTTGTTGTTTGTTGTTGGCGCTATAGGGATTGAGATAGAGACAATGTTCAGACTGTTCTCTAGCTATGTGCCAAATTTCATAACTTCCTTGCAAGCGGTTCAATGGCCATAGACTCCCAGAGCGGAAGAAGAAGAATAGGAACGCAGTGCTTGGCCCCTAATTATGAATCAAATTCATAGAAGTAAATGCTACGGCTGTGCTTTTGCAAATGAGTTTACTTAAGGCATGTAGCATTTACTGATATTAAAGTGAATAAACTTAGTACCAATTTGTTAGTCGCTCGCCTTGCCTTTACTTGTGGTTAATGCACTTTGCTGTTGCTGTGTGGAAGTTAATGATTAGTGGCCACAAAAAAACTGAAGCAACCGAAAAGCAACCGACTTCATAACCTGTATGCATTTATTTCTTCTGCAGTACAAATAGGAATAATGTTGAACATTGACTTAAATTGTATGGAGAGAAAAAAAAATATCTTGTGTGTTCCACAGAAGAAAGAAAAGCATACAGATTTAAGGCCGGTTCACACAGAACACAACACAGGTCAGTGAAAATGTTAATTAAAAAAAAATATTCAAAATTACACTGCAAAAGACATGAGACACAGCGATTAAAGGTGTCAACCTAGCGTGTGTTTACATTGAAAAGAATTTAGTCATTTTGTCATAAAATCATTCATTCATTCAGAAAATCAGAATTGGTGCAACACAACTGTGGAATGTGTAAATATGTGAGTTTATCGAGAGGGCAAAAACAATTCTTTTTTGCAACACTTTACAATAAGGTTTCAAGCATGAACTAACTACATAGTTAGAATTTATTATTGCAGGGCTTCATAAATTATGTATTATATAGACTGACCTTTAATCAAATCCTACACAAATTATTTAACTTATTTATTATGGTCTGTCAAGCCACCCAAGCTTTCCAAAGAAAGCCAGAACCTGCTTAAATGTATAGTTCACCCAAAAATTTAAATTATCCCATGATTTACTCACCCTCAAGCCATCCTAGGTGTATATGACATTCTTCTTTCAGACGAATACAATTGAGTTATATAAAAAAAATATCCTGGCCAATCCAAGCTTTATAATGGCGGTGAATGTCAGCCCAAAATTTGAAGACCAAAAAAGTGCATCCATCCATTATAAACGTACTCCACACGGTTCCAGGGGGTTAATAAAGGCCTTCTGAAGTGAATCGATGGGTTTTTGTAAGAAAAATATCCATATTTAACACGTTATGAAGTAAAACATCTAGCTTCCGGTGGACTGCCTTCCGTATTCAACTTACGAAGAAAGTAACACCTTTCGTACACTATGTCCAATGTCATCGTCGTGCCAGTTACGCTTTTTCGGTAAGTTGAATATGGAAGGCATAGTTGAACCCATCAAAAACCCATCGCTTCGCTTCAGAAGGCCTTTGGAGCAGTGTGGATTACTTTTATAATGGATGGCTGCATTTTTTGGTCTTTGGGCTGCCATTCACTGCCATTATAAAGCTTGGAAGAGCCAGAACATTTTTTAATATAACTCTGATTGTATTTGTCTGAAAGAAGAAAGTCATATACACCTATGGCTTGAGGGTGAGTAAATCATGGGATCATTTTCATTTTTGGGTGAACTATTCCTTTAAAGGTCTGTGTCCAGTTGACATCCTTAAATTGTGATCTCCAAAACTCCTTTGGCTAATGGAACAGTGGAGATTCTAAATTACAATTTTCTTGTAATAGTTCTGAATTAATGAATGAACATTGTGTACTCCTTGACAGGTACTTACAATTAAGTTTTTCCTAAAAATGTTGAATAAGCAAATGACCATTACTGGACAAAAGTTGGGAATGTTATAATTTTAACAACAATAATACAAATTTTAATTTCCAATCCAATTATCTAAAACGAGTTTTTTGTATGTAATGGTTTTATTATTCCAAATTTAGCATTTGTGATGGGAGGAATTATGTTGGTATATATACACTTATCTGATTTTTATGAAAATAAGAAAGGTTCATCAGAACTTGTGCATAAAGGCTTTCTTGCCTAAATCCCCGAGAGGCTTGTCTGTTAATATGGCCTTCAGATAGTTGTCCGCGTTCTCTTCAAGAGTTAATTTAATGTGGTTTTCAATTTCAAATGCTTTATTGGTGCGATTGCGATTTTCAGAGAAATTGAGCGGGAAAGTCAGACAAAGAGGCGCGTGGGGGAGTCGAGTCACTGTCGCTGGGGCGAAGGGGAGGGATTCAAGTACCGAAGCCTACGATTGGCGGATGTGTCGCTCTAGCAGCCCATTTCTGACCAATGAAATTGCGTCCCTTCATTCACTGTGTGAAAACAGGCAATCTAGCCCTCAGAAATTAGCATAAGCTCTCAATAAATTCCCAGCACACGACTATCGCAGATTATTGAGTTCTTGTATTCTTAAACGAAATAATATGCCTGAACCAGCAAAGTCCGCGCCTAAGAAGGGCTCAAAGAAGGCTGTCACGAAGACCGCCGGTAAGGGTGGAAAGAAGCGCAAGAGGTCCAGGAAGGAGAGCTACGCTATCTATGTGTACAAAGTCCTGAAGCAGGTTCATCCTGACACCGGCATCTCCTCCAAGGCGATGGTCATCATGAACTCTTTCGTCAACGACATCTTCGAGCGCATCGGCGGTGAGGCGTCTCGTCTGGCGCACTACAACAAGCGCTCCACCATCACTTCCAGAGAGATCCAGACCGCCGTGCGTCTGCTGCTGCCCGGAGAGCTGGCCAAACACGCCGTGTCCGAGGGCACAAAGGCCGTCACCAAGTACACCAGCACCAAGTAGAGTCAACCGAGACTCTCAGCGACACAAAGGCTCTTTTAAGAGCCACCCATATTCTCGTTTAAAGAGTCTATAAAATTAAGAGCATCTAAGGAATGAAATGTAAACACACACACACACACACATATATATATATATATATATAATGATGAGTTTCAGAAAAGTGCTAGTTATGAACACGCTCCAATGTAAAGTCTAAGTCCTTCCTCTACTCATACATGAATGAAATTATTCTGCTTCTGATAGCCACTCTTCACACGGAGTAATTCTGAAAGCGAGCATGTTTTTTTTTCGGTATATGAGCAATACATACAATCTATGATGTGCAATGTATATGATGCAAAAGTTGTCTTTAATAAATACGGCCATGTGTTTACCCCAGCATCGCAAATATAATACACGAATAAACAAAAAGGAAATGTCAAGTTTTTTTAATACATTCAAGTTATTCGCAAGAATCTGTCTTCAATGGCTCTCTAACAGACTCTCGCTCTCAGGCTGGCAGAGAGGGGAGGAGTTTGGAATTTTGAGGGACGTTCAGTGATTGGCTTTCAACTGTGACAGACTCTGACCAATAGACGACGAGCAAGTTCCCTTAAATACTGATGGTCCTGTCGAAGAAACATTATTTCTTCTTCAGTCAATTACAGTAACGGACGTGAAATCTTCAAGATGAGCGGCAGAGGCAAAACCGGTGGTAAAACCAGAGCGAAGGCTAAAACTCGCTCCTCCAGGGCGGGACTGCAGTTCCCCGTCGGCCGTGTCCACAGGCTTCTCCGTAAAGGCAACTACGCTCAGCGCGTCGGTGCCGGTGCTCCTGTTTATCTGGCGGCTGTGCTCGAGTATCTTACCGCTGAGATCCTGGAGTTGGCTGGAAACGCCGCTCGTGACAACAAGAAGACCCGCATCATCCCCCGTCACCTGCAGCTGGCGGTGCGCAACGACGAGGAGCTGAACAAACTTCTGGGCGGAGTGACCATCGCTCAGGGCGGCGTGCTGCCCAACATCCAGGCCGTGCTGCTGCCCAAGAAAACCGAGAAGCCCGCCAAAGCCAAATAAACGCGCTCTGCGTTTGTCAAATCCCCAAAGGTTCTTTTCAGAACCACCCACTTTCTCCCTATAAGAGCATTTTGAGCAGTTTTATTACTTGTACATACTTTACCATATACTTCTAGAGCACTTGTTGGCAATTGAAAACGTTAAACTCCGTTTCATTTATAACATCACATGCTATAATGCATATAAAAATACACAAAATTGAAGATTATAATCTAGAACATGTTTATTTTTCATGGTTTTTCATCTATACAAAATGTCCTTACCACAACATCACAATGTTAATTTTATACACTTTTCTTTAATTTCTATAAAAATGTAAGACAGTTACTTTCAAAATTTGTACATTTTTGCAAATATTAAAAAAAATCATTTAAAATTAGGGTATTTAATGATTTTCTTAATGCCACAGAATTTTTATGCTTACCTTAGATATCAATTGTTTTCATAAAATATTTATTCAGATAAAATATTTTGCTTTATATGACAAATATTGTCATTTTAATATGTAAATTATCTCTATTGAAGTGTTAAAATAGTTTTGCAAACAAAAATCGTATTAATAATTAAAACAAATTATAGGATAATATACTGAGGATAATATTGCAGGTGTCAGGGACACCTGGTTAAACTTAGGTCATGTGCGTTTCATGGGGAAAATCTACCACGCTATAAATTCTACAAAACCTTACAGATTCATAGATGTACGGTTCACTCACATAAATCGATATATACTATAGCAACTGCTTGATTGTTTATATAATTGTCAAATGTAAACTATACTATCACAGCTCTAAACTGCTCAATGTAGATGAACATGACACACACCAGTTTACACAAACCTACAACAACCACAGATGTTGAGTTTAATGCTATTTAAACATTTAAGTAAAGTATTGTATAAGACTAGCAAAACAGAGAGATCGTAATTATTTGTTGAGAAAGTCAAAACACTGTTCTCATTTATATTTTCTTTATTTCTTTATTTTTTTTATTTTTTATATATCTTCTGGTATGAGACCATGTTGTTTTCCGGCCTTTCCAAGCATTCAGCACATCCATCTGTGTTTAATGTCATGAATAAAACTAGGGTTGCCGAATCACACGTTTAGATTAAAATATGCATTTTCATGCATCATAAAGTTTACACGAGAAACAGTAACAGGAGTCCTTTACATTTAGGCCCTACAAGAACAATAAATGACAGTAATATGTGACTGTTTTCAGGGGCTGCATGTGTTTTATTACAGATCTTTATACCTTTGACCTGTTTGCATTCAGATTGTGCTTTTGCTTTTCCTTTTTTGCTTTACATCTGTGGATGTATATATTGTATTACCTACAACACTTAATAATTTATATACTATATAACATGTAGGCCTATTTACTGCAACTTTTTGCCACACAATGTAGATCATACAAAAATAAATGTCATTTTAGTTTTAAAATTAAATATTAAGAAATCTGACTGGCTGGTAATATTAGCAAAGTGAATAGGGACCGTTTCTAAAAAGTGCCTCTAGTTCAACATTAGGCTTCAGTATTTGAGTAATTTTCATTAATACAACAAAATTAAAAACGGTTTGATCCGCTAAATATTCAACTATATTACTGATCTGCCCGCATTGGCACTATATGATAACTGAACTGAGCTGGACGATGACATTACTGTTTTCTCCAGAGTGGCTGTACAGCCAAATCAAATTCTGTTGCATTATTTTCCTGTTATCACTGTAAAGCTACTTTGAAACAATCGGCATTGTATAAAGCGCTATATAAATAAAAGGTGACTTGACTTAAAACCTTGTGTCATTGATGTCATCAAAATCTCGTGCCAACCTGCCAAACAAAGTTAGTTCATGAATAAAATAACTCTATCATTGTCCAGTTTTAAGAGCAAAAGTATATCCATTTAAGCACATAGATGTCCAAAATATGTTGTTTTAGGCTGAAACGTTTCTCAGTTTTGGTGCAGGGTAAAAGAGATGGTGTGTTTGGTTTTATATGTGAGGCACAACATATATCGTGTGCTTCAAGCTGCCCACAACAACAGCTGTATGAAAGCCTCCTCACGCCCTCACTGATGCTGATTTCATTAAAGTCTCTTTCAGACTGTTTGCTGAACACACAGAGGACGCGTGTACGCATTTATCAACTTTTACACTAAAACTATCCATCAAATTTACACGCGGCTTTTCCCCGTGGCTGATGCTCGCCTTGGATTTGATCTGACGAGGCAAAATAAACATTTACTCTTCGCGTATTTTAGTCTCCAATGAAAGCGCAGAACCTCTACTTTGTGTTCACGTTGTTTTGACTGTGACAAACTATTTTACCGCTTCAGTTTTGCCCCAAATGTAAGAGAAGAAAACACACGCGTGCGAGGCTCGTGGACGCGCAGACACAGAGAGGTCAGGTTGAGTCTATAAGGTTCTCATGTGTTATTTTAAGAGCAGCACCGCGCGAGCGCCGTTCATTGCTGAAACCAGAACAGCGTTTGAAAGACTTTAGATCCGATCAGAGAGATGGCAGAAACCGCCCCAGCCCCGGCCAAAGCGCCCAAGAAGAAGTCAGCTGTGAAAGCCAAGAAAGCAGGTCCAGGCGTCGGTGAGCTCATCGTCAAGACTGTGTCCGCATCGAAGAAAGCTCTCTCTGCCAGCGGCTACGACGTGGAGAAGAACAACTCCAGCGTCAAGATCGCCATCAAGAGCCTGGTAACTAAAGGCACGCTGGTGCAGGTCAAAGGGACCGGCGCCTCGGGCTCATTCAAGCTCAACAAGCAGCAAGCCGAGACCAAGAAGAAACCAGCCAAGAAAGCGGCTCCTAAAGTGAAGAAGCCCGCGGCCAAGAAACCCGCCGCTGCAAAGAAGCCCAAGAGCGCAGCGGCAAAGAAGCCCGCCGCCAAGAAATCGCCCAAGAAGGCCAAGAAACCCGCCGCCACAGCCGCTAAGAAGACGACGAAGAGCCCCAAGAAGGCAAAGAAGCCGGCAGCCGCTAAGAAAGCAGCCAAGAGCCCCAAAAAGGCCAAGGCGGCTAAACCCAAGACGGCAAAGCCTAAAACCGCCAAGCCTAAAAAGGCACCTCCCAAAAAGAAATAAACGTCCATTTGTTCCTCAACGGCTCTTTTCAGAGCCAACCACTTACTCTGAATAAAGAGCAAAAACTTGTATTTTAATAATTTGTTAATTTTAAAAGGAAACGGTCAAGATGTGACTTTTGACCACTAATACTCATGTAATCTGAACATATAATGTAAAATGCTCAATTTAATTTCTAAAATAAGTGACCAATTCAATTGAATCACTCAAGTTGAGTAAACCATTTATATACATTAGAAATGTATTAAAAATGGGCAAAAAGCTTATGAGGGTTCAGGCAGTGATCACAGAATATACACACAACACGGATGGAGAATTGTGACAATACAAAAAAACCCACACACAATAAAGGCAGTGATAAAACTACAATATTACAAGAGGAATATAATAATGTACAGTATCAAAGCTCAATGTGTACAGAATACACAGTGTGTGAAAGGTGTAACACTTTTGGTAGGAACAGAGTATAATATCCATATTCCATGTTATAAAGTGCACATGTCAAACCCCCAAAACATTGATATTAAAGTAAATTATTTGAAAAGTCTGTTTAAAGGTTCGTTAAATTCATCGTTAAATGAATATTTAGGAATCTAATTCTCTTAACATTAGTAATGCATTTATATTAATTTTCTATCACAAACATTTCAATAGTTTCATCTCTTTATTAATAGTCACTTGTGCATAATCAGAAAAGGGGGTTGGGCTTTAGGGGGAAGTTCAGTGATTGGTTGAAATCTTATCAGACTCTAAACCAATGGGCGACTGGCACTCTCGATTAAAGACAGTGTGTGGAGACACAGATTTTCATTCTGTTAACTTCAACTGATAAGATAGTAGTAACTGATTTTAAAAATGAGCGGCAGAGGCAAAACCGGTGGTAAAGCCAGAGCAAAGGCTAAGACTCGCTCCTCCAGGGCGGGACTGCAGTTCCCCGTCGGCCGTGTCCACAGGCTTCTCCGTAAAGGCAATTACGCTGAGCGCGTTGGTGCCGGTGCTCCTGTTTATCTGGCGGCAGTGCTCGAGTATCTTACCGCTGAGATCCTGGAGTTGGCTGGAAACGCCGCTCGGGACAACAAGAAGACCCGCATCATCCCCCGTCACCTGCAGCTGGCGGTGCGCAACGACGAGGAGCTGAACAAACTTCTGGGCGGAGTGACCATCGCTCAGGGCGGCGTGCTGCCCAACATCCAGGCCGTGCTGCTGCCCAAGAAGACCGAGAAGCCCGCTAAGTCTAAATAAACAGATTCAATACTGTGTTTATAACCCAAAGGCTCTTTTAAGAGCCACCAATTTCTTCTCATAAAGAGCTCATTGTTTATAACTTAACACTGTAAATATATTAAGTTCATTAAAAAAAATCAATAGAGCAATCAAATGTACAATTGCTTCGTATGGACAATTACAAATATAACACTAGCAGGATGAACCTGAAAATCCCGAAACGTTTATTTGGTAGATATTTGTTGTGTCTTGTTTGATTGCACCGCTTTTATACAGATGATAAAGTGATTTTGCTCTAATCTGAGATTTGCTCAACCATTAAGAACAAGGAGAATATTTCAGAACAAATAAATTCAACAATGCAAGTATAAAGCCTATGCCACTGTTTGATGAGCAAAGTAGTTAAGAAAATAAAGCATTTTGAGCGGGAAACCCTCCGCTTGTTTGAAAAGAGGAAACGCGCAATCATTGGCTAGCGGTCACAGGCGCACGTCACACACTAGCCAATCACAAGCCTCTGCACCCTCGCGAGACTTTGAGCTCTTGCCGGTTCAACGCTTTAAAAGCAGGCGTGTAGCATTAAAGCAGCATTTCCAGCGCCAGCAGAACAGAGAGAAGTAACTACAGCAATGGCAAGAACCAAGCAGACCGCCCGTAAATCCACCGGTGGCAAAGCCCCGAGGAAGCAGCTCGCTACTAAAGCCGCCCGTAAGAACGCTCCGGCCACCGGCGGCGTCAAGAAGCCTCATCGCTACAGGCCCGGGACCGTGGCTCTGCGAGAGATCCGCCGTTATCAGAAGTCCACCGAGCTGCTGATCCGCAAACTGCCCTTCCAGCGTCTGGTGAGAGAAATCGCTCAGGACTTCAAGACGGATCTGCGCTTCCAGAGCTCCGCTGTCATGGCCCTGCAGGAGGCCAGTGAGGCTTATTTGGTCGGTCTGTTTGAGGACACCAACCTGTGCGCCATCCACGCCAAGAGGGTCACCATCATGCCCAAAGATATTCAGCTGGCCCGCCGCATCCGCGGAGAGCGCGCCTAAACCCGCATCTGCATCAGCCGCTTCAACCCCCAAAGGCTCTTTTAAGAGCCACATCAATTACACTGAACGAGACCATTTCCAGTTTAGCTTAATATAATAAATGTGGGTTCTTGTTAAATTACCATTATCTGGAACTCAGCTCTATAAATTGTCCTCTCTATTAAAATAATGGTGAAATATACAATTTGTAATCTAATCTTCCACTACTCCCTAATAATGGCATGGTCTGTTTTGAAACTTTTATCACATGTTGAAGGCCAAAGAAGAGATTACTCTTATAGTGCATGTTCAGCTAAAGGGAGACATACAGTGTAAATCACTGAGGCCTGAAATCATTTATATTCTGCAAATATATTTCTAAAATGTGTAATAAAAATATGCTATACTATCCATCTAGACTAGCACATTTCATTATCATTCAGCATCTCTGTATATGATATAATGAAGATCTTCAAATTAATCTTATAAAACTTTTCAATATTAAACAAAGGACAGGCCTTGTTAGATCAGGGTTAGGGTTAAATGTGTCCCAATTCAGGGGTTTCATCCTTCGAAAAACGCATCGAGACTTGTTAGTGGACGGTATAGCCGATTGCGTCACCGCAGCGTAACAAATGCTGCCCCAATTCGAAGGCTCCTTCGAAAAAATCTTTTAAATGCGGCCATACAAATGTGGCCTTCATTTCCCGTAAAATGAAGGATACAACAGTTGGACCCTTTGCGGCCTTGCCGGTGGTGATAGATTTTTTTGAGAAATTGCCAGATTACACTTTTAAATGTAAGTATTGGGTTTCAATTTACTTGAATAATATAGTATATTGGATATGAAAAAAATACAATAAAGGTTCAAATGTTGACTTATGTTACCAACATGTGATTTTATATGGTTCTTCTTTTTATGATGTACATAAATGGACCAAGGTGAAAATATTGTACTTTTTATGAAAAACTGACTTTTTAAACATGCATATATTTTGATATTAGATATTGTTTAAAAAATATGAACAGTATATAATAGAAACACTAAAAATATGTCTTATAGATCAGGGATAGGCAACGAGTCATAGAACGGTTTTGCATGTTAAAATATTTTATGGTTTGATTTTTGAGCATGTGAGTTAATTTAATTAATTCTTCCCTCTTAATATCTTACCGACATGGCAGCCGTCGACTGAGACAAACCTGCAAATGTTGTACAAAATACACAAAGCCTACTCATCTTTGCACCAATAAAATTATTTGTAATATCTAATTAATTTATCTTACAGCGGAATGTTTTCCTCAACATCTCGTGATTTCGGGGCATGCGAGTTCCCAAACATAATGCATGATGGAATACACTTAGCCTAGATAATGTGGGTTTAGTGTGCATTAAAGGGCACTTGCGCACTTACTTCCTGTCGTGTGCTCTCAAGTGGACAAGACTGCATGTGTAGGTATTTGGACAGGGCAGAAGTGTGCAGCCTCTTAATTCTTCTTCTTCTTCTGTGGATTTATTGGCTGGTTGGCTGGGAAGGTACATACCGCCACCTATACTGCGCTGGAGTATGACAAAGATGTAACAAAAGGAAGATTTTTTGTATTCTGTATTTCAGTCCACTATTTTTCAAGAACGTCATTAAATCTGTAATTGTCCTACCAGATCTTGTCTTTAAAATGTTGTATAAGGTGAATTCTGTAATACCCAAGGCTTGCATATGTCTTATAAGATCAATTCTTTCTTATTCACTTTTATTTTTATACATCTAATCAAAACATGTTTAACAGTTTCCACTTCCTGACATACTTTAGAGTTGTGTTTGCCCATGATATGAGTGTTGCGGTAAGATTAGTGTGATCCATTCTTAATCTTGTAAATATAATAAATTCCATCCTATTTATATCATGACTAATTTTACCTTGTTTTATGTTACTTTGTATTTTATAAAAATGTCTTTCTTACGTGCATCCCAGTATTTCTCCCATTTACTCCCACAAGCTTGTTGAATCAAAGACTTTCCTTCTGCCCTACTTCAGGTAACTATGTTAATATTATCCACTTCAAGTGTTTCCTTAGCCATTTTGTCTGCCGTTTCAAATTGTGCTGGTACCCATAAAAACTGCACTACAATTCCCAGATGTCTTAATCTATATAAAATAAGCACTTCTGTCAGCATATCCCTTCTACATGATTGAAATGTTTGCAAGCTTGTAAGTGATGCCACTGAAATTAAAGTTTTAATTTGTTCAGATTCAGAGTTTGGCATCACCTCTTCAAACCCAAACCACATCTTCATTTATTCCCTAAATTCTGGTACATAAAATGCTGCACCTGTTCGCCCTGTTTCTGTTTTATCTGTCATTGTACACCTGAATAAATGCAGAATGAACAGTATTAATTAGGGGTGTAACGGTTCAGATTGCTCACGGTTTGGTTTGTATCACGGTTTTGGTACGGTTCGGTATTTGCTATGTTCAGGGAAAAAAGGACTACTGTCAAATAAAATTAAAGGAAATAAGGACAAATAATTTAAATACAAGCAGCACAAATAAATACAATCGAGCAAACATACTAATAAAACAAACAGTGCTTTACAGGTTTTTCATGTAGGTCTAACATTAGTTTTCAGGTACAGAAATTTAATAAAGTAATCAAATGTAAAATAACATTGCATATTTGACTGTATAAATTAAAGATTAATCCTTATTAAACTTACAAAAGCTTTTCAGTCAAGAGCAGTGAGTGATGTCCTTGTCTTTTGTTGACATTAAACAGACAGCAGTAAAGGCTACTGCACCTTTAAGACCTAATGCACGGATATGCGTCGTCTTTATTGACTATATAAAGTTCACTTAAGGCATATACAGACTGGCCATTTCTCAATATGCGTTATTGTCTGTACTTGTGTTCTCGTGGACTTGTGAAAGTCATCAGTCGCTGCCCAAGTACTGTTCCAATTCAAAGTTCACATCTAGCCAAGTACAGTTCAAATCCCCGGATGTGTCCTTGATCCGCCCCTATCAAGCATGCATCAAGAGGTGATTTGTGTGGACTTCAGACTTGCACCAACAAGTAAGCGTCAATAGCGGATGACAAACCCAGCGTAATTTAAAAATACTACTGTTAATTTGTCACAAAATGTAATTTTAAGACCTTTTCAGGCGAGAATGTAGTTGTTTAAAGCTCAAATCTGTGGTTTATTTATAAAGAGAGTGCCTATTTGAAAATTTTATCTGCCGTTTTCAGCGCTCGTTAACCCCGGCGAGATCAGCCTTTCCTCGGCTAGTCCTTCTGACGTTTGCTGCTGGCTCTGATGTCTCTGTAGTGGTTAAACATTAAATATAATTCGTCTTGTGTAGATCTAACGGCCGATCTTTGGTCTCATGAATCTATAATTTGTTCCCTGCAAAATCGTTTTGGATGAGGGCAAAGTGAAGTTTCAAAACGTAATTTTTTTAGGCTATTTAACTTTACCGTTGTAGCCTACTAGCGCTGACTTTGTTTGACTGAATTGTTTGCTTTATTTATTGTATAGCTTCTTATACCTTTTACTTGTACTTTTATAATGGCTATTATTGATCACACATAAACTGACATTTAACAAAAAGAGACTGCGTTGTGTTTTTTATATTTTGTTTTGTTATAAATATACATGCAGTGAAAATAATCAAGGTATTCGTTGCCTGAACCACATTTGTTTGGTTATAATATGTTTCATATTCTTTTTAATGAAAATGAAAAGAGGCAGAGTGGTGTTTTATGACATATATTTAGTATTATTGTAGCCTAAAATCTGGTTGTAGGCCTTGCATCAAAATAATGATTTAGTAGCCTACAAATTCTTCACGACACTGATGTACACAGAGCCGTTGAATACGCGAGAGGAATAATAGGTGGTAGAACTTTTTGTTAAGCACGTCAGAGGTTTTGGGTCTGAATCCGCCCTCGTATAGTTTTTTTACTCATTAAAACCAAATGCGTTCATCAGTGATTGTATATCAAGGGCAGGGACATGTTTGTGTGCATTTTATTTTGTGCTTTCACTGGAACGAATAGAGAGTCTCCACAACGGGACTGAAGCGCGCATCATGTGCACGAGCCGCTGTCACTGACAACAGCGACACCGAGCACTCAGCATGATTTCAAAAGCAATGCATTTCAGCGCCAGATTGCCTTTTATTTTACATAAACGACCGAAATTAATACTCTGCTAGTTAACTAGAGATGTTTCATTTGTTAAACCTTTTCAATGACGACTCGCATAGACTCAGAATATCTGATTTTTTCCGCTTACATGGCAGGCGCAAATGCACATATCCGATTCATATCAGATTTATTTCTTTCCACATAGCCTATGAGTGAGGCCTGAAACTGGTCTGAGAATATCGGAATCCATGTGCTTTTTTCCTGCTTACACGTTCGCCGGTTTCCTGTTGTAATTGCAATAGTTAAATAACTGGATTCTCTTAAGTGTGTTTTTCAAATGTTCTAATGAAGGATTTGTCCAATTGAGAAATAGAGAAATATAATTTCCTCTTTCACTTATGTTGTAGTAATAAAATATATCTGTTTGTGTGTTTTTTTCGAAGGGGGTCTCGCCCAGGGTTTAATTCAATGTAGAACCACCACTGCCTTGACTGGTTTAAATCCTACCACTTAGTCCGCTCTGTTCTGGGGCCCCTTCTCTTCATCATCTACCTCCTTCCCCTTGGCAATATCTTCCGCAAATAAAATATCCACTTTCATTGCTACGCGGATGACACCCAGCTCTACCTCTCCAGCAAACCCAATTCCATCCTCCCACCTTCCTCCCTTACTGACTGCCTCACCGAGCTCAAATTCTGGTTTTCCTCCAACTTCCTCAAATTAAACAGTGATAAAACAGAATTTCTTCTTATTGGCACTAAACCAACCCTCTCAAAAGCTGACAGTTTTTCCCCCATTCCTCTGTCTCCCCCTCCCCCCAGGTTAAGAGTCTGGGTGTTCCTTGTCACCATGGGGAGCAGGGCTTTCAGCCGCTCTGCCCCTCAACTCTGGAACTCCCACCAGACCTTAGGAACCTGGACTCTCTCACACTCTTCAAATCAAGACTAAAAACTCACCTATTCAGAATTGCATTCTGTTTCTTATTTCTTACTGTTTTTTATTTTTATTTTTATATATTGTACCTCGAGTGCCCAGAGAGGCGCCTTTAAATAAAATGTATTATTATTATTATTAAAATATACATACAGGAGTGAGCGAGCTGAGTGACGCTATCAAGAACGCTGCTGTTCCATTAGCAGAGTACTGGACTTGTGTCCTCCCATCCTCGGGAGTTCGTTCTCCCGAGTCGAGATTCAGGTTAAATCGACTGAAGCGATCCCCTGATCTAAGCACAATAGCAGGGCAGGTTACGCAATACTCGTTCCCTTCTCTCAGGGAACCAAGTTACGTTAGTAACCGAGACCCTTTCGAGAGTTAGCTTACGCTATGGGAACCCAATTTAAAACGTGCTTAAAAACACTTCTCCCCACACTACGGCCTGGGACGAGAGCCGAGGCCCATATAAGAGTAAGGCCCAATCCCAATTCTATTTTATACCCCTTCGCCTACCCCTATGCCTACCCCTTGCCCCTTGAAACAGAGTGGCAAGGTGTAAGGGTGAAAATATTCCCCTAAGAAATGGGACACCACTACTACACCATTACACGTCATCATACGTCATCATACCCCGTTTCTTTTATTAGTGTCCTGTAACATTTAACCAGTATAAACAGCAGTGAAGTGCATAGGCTATATCTAACAGAAATCAGGTGCAGGAACGTATAACAAATTACTCACTCCCAACGTTGTTTTGCGCTGTATTTCAACTTAAGAAAACAGCTCTCGTTTTCAGTTAAAAAAACGTATGAGCTATCGAGTTTCCTAAGACGATACAGAATGATACAGAACATACAAGACCGGTGAAGCCACTTTTCCATCGGGCCAAACTCTTCTCCTTGTTTGTTAACCGTTCCATTCCGTGCCGATCCGAGCCGGTCGGTACGGATATGGTTTTGTTTTCTACTGTGGTGCTGCGATAACAGAGCTATTTGCAATGTAATACAAACGAGTCAGTTGTTCCCTTGGAGACGCAAGAGTTTACAGACAATACGTGATATAAATATCGACTGCGTTATGAAGGATGACCAGATATATTTTTTTAACTGTATTATTAATTTATTAATTATTAGTTCAAATCACTCAAATGGTTGTCTACAGAGAAATCGAGACACCCCTACCCCTTCACGTGAATGTGCAAAACGAAGGGGTAGGGGAAAGGGAAGGGCTAAGGGGTAGAAATGGGCCTAAAAGTTATGAGTCCCAAAAAGAGGCTGTGAGGCCCGCCCAATCGAGGCTTACGATTGGTGGGTGAAGGTTTCTTGCACGTTCTGTCTTTTCAGCGGGGCAAAGTAATTTAATTTCAATTTACCTTTATCTGACTCCTTTTTATCATGACCTCGAATTTAGGTTGGAATGCCAATTGATTATTAGGTCATTTGTATAACAATTTAACTACACATTTGATTATTCTATTTAACTCTTTACTCTTATTGAAATCATTCATTCGCACCGACCATTATGCAGGCCCATGTTCACAAACTCGTCAGTCCAATCATTAACCAGAGGTTATGGATTAAGCGATTTAAGAATGTTGCCCATGCTCGCTATTGTTAAAAAGTACCCATGTAGCCTCCTGCAGTCACCTCTATAACAACTTAGTTAAAGCTGAAACCATAACCAGAGGTTATGGCTAGTACCATAAAATAATGCCGTATCATCTCAATAGTATTTTATCTGGCCCCCTGTAATGCGACTGCATAACAACTTAGTTAAAGTCGTGCAGAATCTCGCCAGATGTGCCCCATGCTCCATACTATCCAAGATCTAGTATGTACTTCACCCTAATCGCAGATTTGCGGTAACAAAGGATTCATCATAATGCACTAGAATCAATAATTTCAGAGTTAGTCAGAATAAAATCAAATGTAACATTTTATTATTAGTCAGGTAAATGTATCATGCCAATTACATAATTCAAAGATAATCGATACATACATAAAATGCTCTTGAAGTAAAGAGTAAGAAATGCATACCTGACTTCTGAAAATTACATAAGGCTGAGTATCTAGGAGACACTCAGTGTTACGGGCTAACTGATGAAAAGGTTCGCACCCTGACCCTTCTGAAACATCTCCTTAAATACCAGACCAAGATACAAAACTCTTTCAAATGTAAACATGAGTTCACAATGGGAATTAGCATTAATCAAGTCCTATAGACCTGTATTGACGACAGGAGGTAAAGACCAATTGGCCGAAGACACACCCATCCCAATAAGCAAAATATATCTAAACTCTTAAAACCTTGGTTATCTTTTGTTTTACTTCTGTGAGAATGAGACCTTTGTACCAGTCGCACTGAGACATTTCAAATGACAACAAACATGTATAATACTGTATAGTACTTGTTCACGTTAACCCATGTAGATTTTGGGTAAATTTCAGGTGATCTCAGCATGAGAGAGAGTAAGAGTGGGGGGAGAGGGGGCCAATAGAGATACTGAGGTGAGACTTGCGTTTCGAATGGTGATGCTAATTTCGTAAGAGACAGTTCAAATGTTAATTTCCAGAAAGTGTCCTTTGTCTTTTCGGGGAGTGATTGTTCCTCAATCAGACAGCCTGGCATTTGCTGTTTTTTCCCAGCCTTACAAGGCCAGCGAGTGGCGAGCCTTATATAAGGGTATATGTAGGGAATGAATATTCCTGTCATATCATGTAGATAAAAACTAGACCAGACAGAGTCGGGCCTATTATTATTGCAAATGTGTTATACATTTGTTTATATGGAATTTTAGATAAAAACTAGACCGGACAGAGTCAGGTCTTATAGTTGTTGCAAATGTGTTATACATTTGTTTATATGGAATTTAGATCAAATCTAGACCGGACAGAGTCGGGCCTATATTTATTGAAAATGTGTTATATGTAGCGACTGAGGCAAATCAGACACATAATCGCCTGTTACGTTTAACAAATATGTTTTAAATGCTTTGAGCTTAGTAACAGACCTTCCCCCAACACAACAGAGAAAGGTCCTCAGTTACCCTGGATACCAACTGATAAGATGTTTTATGGCCCTAAAAAATGTGGCCACATGGAAAAGGCCAGAGTTAAGGCCTGTAAAACACACGTTTTTGCCTCAAGTTATAGACAAATCGTCTATAAATGAACATGCACCCCAGGACATTGTATGTACACATATAACTGTCTTGTAAAGTGTCCCTTGTATGTTATTTCATTTATGCATGTCTTATAAGCAACTTGCTAGTTCATGTAACCTCATATATGTGTCTCCTATCAAATTAATGCTCACTTCACGACTTACACTTTCATTTATGTCACTTCCTCGTAGGAGGTAGTGCGTGTTTGTTGCATTAATTGTAGTATATATGGGCACAGGCACATTGAATCTTGCTTGAAACAAAGAGCCATAAAATCTCCCACACAGGAATTTCCAGCTAGGAAATCCCAACAATCCCATTGGGCAACTCAACCATCGAGGGTGGGATTTCTCTAAGACTCTTAAGAGAGAGACGCTAAGATTCTCTCTCTCTTCTGACTGACAAAATGTAAAATGTGTACCTTGAATGCAATGTAAGTCGCTTTGGATAAAAGCGTCTGCCAAATGCATAAATGTAAATGTAAATGTCTTCTCCCTCACACATACGACACACGCTGGGCCTGTGGGCTTCCCAAACTCCTCACGCTATGTGCAACTTCCTCAACCTTGATGGAGTCAAAGTCAAGTCAAGTCAAGTCAAGTTTATTTATATAGCGCTTTTTACAATGCAGATTGTTTCAAAGCAGCTTCACAGTGTTAAACAGGAAAATAATGCAACCGAATTTGATTCGGCTGTACAGCCGCTCTGGAGAAAACGGTGATGTCATGATGTAGCTAATTTCAATTATCATATATATTCAAGTAATGTAGTTGATATAGTTAATTTAGTTTAGTAATTAAATTTATTTGGATATTTATTTGAAAATTTTGTGTCCCCAACTGAGCAAGCCAAGCCAAAGGCAACAGTGGCAAGTGTAACGCTACTGCTCCAAGACTCAAAGGTTGAGGATCCAAATGCAGCTTTATTGGAGGGTATTCCAGAATCGTACTCAAAACAATGCAGAAGGTCATACACAGGCAAGCAGTCCAAACAGGCAAACAAGGCAGGAGAGACAGGCAAAAGGGTAATCCACGGAACAGGTAAATAATCCAAGACCAAGAGACAAGACACGAGAAACTAGGAAGAGCGCTCAGAATTGCAGTGATTACACTAAACAAGACTTAGCAATGAATGACAAGGTGAACAGGCTAGATATAGGCAGAAGCAATAAGGCAAAGGAGGCACAGGTGTAAACAATGAGTGATGAGTCCGGGCAAAGGCTTATGGGTAATGTAGTCTTTGATGGATTGATAGTCCGGGGTGGAGTGCCCTCTGGTGGTAACCACGGGGCACTCTCACTGGTGATTGTGACAGCAAGGAACCAAAACTCCATCAGGTGGCATAATGGAGAAAAATAAACCTTGGGAGAAACCAGGCTCAGTCGGGGTGCCAGTTCTCCTCTGGCCAATTAACAAACAGTGTATGATTATTATTTTGGCAGCCTTATAGGTCAGAAGTAATATTAAATCGGAATATTCGAAAGATCGGAGGCATCATGCCGGAGACGGGTTTATTGAGGATGGCGTGTCAATTAAACAATTATTAAATAGGAATATTCGAAATATCGGAGTCATCATGCCGGAGATGGATCTATTGAGGATGCCATGTCGATGAGCAATTTCAGAGGGTAGACTAAGCAACTATGCAAGCTCACAGTCGTTCCTTCGCTCAACATGGAAGGAAACGATCGCAACTGCAAAACCATCGGACGGAACCATCAAGACTTTCTCCTGCGACTGTATCTCTGGACGCCTTCCCGGGCAAATGCAAGTAATGTACTAAGAAATACAAATCGCTGCATAAAACTGTAAACTCCTTGGTTCTCCCAGGTTTTAGAGTCTTTGCATAACTTCATCCATCTGTACTGACCCAGTTCTTCTAACCACTTTGACTTTGCATCTTGCCATTTGTGTTTTGTGTATGTATGTTTTATGTCTGTTTAATCTTGTCCGTGATTTAGTTATTAAAGTTTGTGAACAATATATGTTTGGTTCTGACTCCCCGCTGCAAACAAATTGTCACTTAAATGATCGATCTTGTAATGCGCTCTAAGCGCTTATGTAAATACAAAGGAAAAATTATTTTTCTGTGGCCATGAAAAATATCCTTTTCTTAGAATTAATTAATAATCAACACTGAAAGTTCATATGATTGAAAACGTTCAACTGATTGACTGATTGATTGTAATATTAATGTAGCCACATCAAGTTAATCTATTTAACTGATTCAAATACTCATAATTAATCATAATGAATAATCATAATGAGTTATGAATAATTATTTATATTTTCGCTATATATACATAGTGTCTATTATGGGATTTAGATAAAATCAGACTGGACAGAGTCTGGCCTATAGTTATTGCAAATGTGTTATACATTTGTTTATATGGAAAGAACCCTAGCCTGCAAAGCAGGAACCTCCAAGTTATAGAATCTAATAAATGTGGATGGAGAGGCCCAGCCTGCCGCTGTACAGATATCTTCAAGTGGTATTCCACTGGACCAAGTCCTTGACGAGGCCATGCCTCTAGTGGAATGAGCTCTGACACCTATGGGGCAGCAGAGACCTCTTGACTCGTAAGCCAGCGAGATAGCATCTACTATCCATCGCGACAATCTTTGCTTTGTGATCGCGCACCCTCTGGTGCGACCTCCAAGAGCTGTTCCGAATGCCTGGATGCGGCAGAACGTCCAAAATAAACTCTAAGAGCCCTGACGGGACAGAGCAAATTCGCGTCTCTTTCGTCCTCAGATGAGGGAAGAGCTGATAGCAAAATGATCTGTGCTCTGAACGGAGTGGAAAGCACTTGGGTACATACCCGTGTCTTGGTTTAAGGACAACTCTGGAGTCGTTAGGCCCAAATTCAAGACAGGAAGCGCTCACTGAGAGCGCATGTAAATCGCCAACTCGCTTGACTGACGCTAGTGCAAGCAAGAGAGCAGTTTTGAGCGAAAGGTGCTTCAGGCTTACAGACTGAAGTGGCTCAAATGGGGCACCTTTCATGGACTCTAGGACCGTGGAAAGGTCCCAAATAGGAACCGATGGGGTTCGAGGCGGGTTCAGCCTCCTAGCTCCTCTAAGGAAGCGCACGATTAGGTCGCTTCTCCCCAGTGACTGTCCGGCCACATGAGAGTGAAACGCTGCTATGGCCCTCACATATACTTGGAACGTGGAAGGGGAGCGACCCGTGTCCAAAAGCTCTTGAAGAAAGGAGACCACTTCTGCCACTCCACATGAGTGTGGGTCCAGGTTCTGCTCTGTACACTAGTTTGAGAACACTGACCATTTTAGAGCGTAAAGCCGTCTGTTGAGGGCGCTCTAGCTTCAGAAATAGTATTCAGCACCCCTTTTGGGAGGTTCCCGTGCATCCTTTGATGGGCCATACATGAAGGGCCCACAAGTTGGGACGGGGATGCCAGATCGTTGCCTTCGCCTGCTGTTTCTAGCAGCTGAGTCAACTCGGAGAACCGTTGGTTCTTCCAAAGAGGGGCTATTAAAAGCACTGCACACTTGCTCTCCCTGTTCCATTTGATGACCTGAGATAACATCGTGACTGGAGGGAATGCATACAGCGGGCGGCTGGGCCAGTCATGGTTTTAGTGCCAGCTTCAAAACAACGCCGCTAGGCACTGGAGTTTATGACTGTTCCCAGAAAATAAATATTCTGGCTGGGAGACAGCATGCTCTTGCAGTGTTGATCCTGAGACCCAGACATTCTAGATGGCTGAGGAGCCAGCACCTGTGAGTTATAAACTGCGCCTCTGATTGGGCTATAACCAGCCTATCATAGTGGTAGTTCAGTACTCGCACTCCCCGTAGTCTCAGGGGGGCAAGGGCTGCATCCATGCACTTCGTAAATGTATGGGGTGCTAGGGATCTCATTGGAACAAGGAAGTAGCGACTGTAAAAGCCTGACTCGTTTATTGCTAAGGGGACAGTTTCCACAGCTTCTTTTTCTAACAGTTTTGACACTTCGGTGCGAAGCACGTGACTCACGTCGCTATTCACCGATGTCTCGACCACGGCCAAAAGTGCGGGGGTCTGTGAGCAAACTGTAGCGAGTAACCTCATTTTATTATTATGTTCAACACCCATTCTGATATACCGGGGATGGCTTCCAAGGCCTTAGCCCGCATAGCAAGGGGTTAAATTAAGTTTGGAGATGGGCCGCTCTGTAAAAGGGACCCGGTCGCCCGGCTGGTTTGTGCTTGTGACACTGTGGGGACAGCACGTATGTGTAGTGGCGCGCACTTAGTGGACGCGCGCTCTACATTCAGAGTGCTTTCAGCGCGAGCTGGAGAGCAAGTCAACAGGGGATAATCTGTGTGAACAGTGCTTATGTTCAGGGGTGCATACTGTATAGTGGGCACACTGCCTGCAGTCAGAACAGAGTAAAAACTTTATATTTTATTAGGGTCGCCGTTAATACAGCGTTTGTGTGCAAGCGTGCGTGCTTCATCACAGGCTACTTAACTGCAATGTTGACATCTCCAGCCGCCTAAATAGAGGGGACTGGGAGAAGTGTAAAGAGAGTGAAAATGGCGCAAGGCTTGCGATGCCTTCTGTGCTTCGGTGAAGCACTCTGCGCTGTGTGAAGTGCTTATAATATTCTGGCTGGGAGACAGTGCTGACACCACTGGCGGCTTGAGTAGAAGGGTAGTCAGTGACAGGTTATATAAAAGGATATCAAACACGCCGGATGGCACAGCAAGGGCTGAAGGCGGAGTCCAGAAGAAGGAATCCGGCGTCCTCAGAGCTGCAGGGCAGGATCTAGTTCCGCTGAAGGCTTGTCGACGGCGGTGACTTCACAATCCGGAGGTCAGCGAAGGGTGAGTCCGCTGAAGGAGATTAAATCTGAATCCTATGGCATAGTATGGGCTTTTATAGCTTAGCCATGCAAATTTACGGTGCGAAGCGACCCGATTGGTTCGCACGCCTCAGCCGCCTCGCCATAGGTTCGTGCAGTTGCCGCAGCACAGCCAATCAGAGCTGCTGTGCAGCTGCACTGCGTTTTACATATATACAATTATAAGGATAATTTTTGGCTTCATATTCTCAAGAAAAACTTACGCAATACGAGAGTACTCTCGAAAAGGGAACTCAATATTTGCGCACTGTGAAACGTGCGTGCTTCGAATGAGTGCACAGACAAATCTTCTCACAGCGTGCAAGTTCTCATTTGTGTCTTCTAGCTTTTGAATGTTTAAATTAGCAAGGCTTAAATGAGTTTAGTTTAAACACAGATAGCAACGTGTGGTGTTCAGGTCTCACCTGCACTCGTTTTGTAACAAAATAATTAGTTATAAATCTGTTTTTGTAGGGTGGGAATCACTAACTATATGGTATTTAAGTTACTCTGGAAGTATTTAATACAGTCTGTGATGTACAGAAAACAATAAATAAATACTTCTTATTCATTTGCATCTTTTTATCTTGCAAACCCTTTCATAGACACACAAAAATCTTACATGTTTTGCCACTCAAGAACCAACAGCATAGAAATAAAAGTCTTATCTGTTTTTGGGTGATGATGACGACGACGACGACGACAAAGATGATGACAAAGACAATAAAGTTCATTCACCACACTCTAGTCCATGAATTTCCATGAAAGCTCATGTCCAAGAATGCACATCCCAAAGTTTCCCAGTGCAAACCTTAATGTTGATATCAAATTGCAGCAAAACAGAAAGTCTTCAAAATCACGTGTGGCATAATCAAGTTTCAGGATCCACAGCAGTATACCACATTGCCTCTAAATTCACTTCATAGACATCTTTCAGACAAGGTTCCAGACAGGCATGTGAAACAGGAAAGATACATTCCACAGAATGTGGAGTCCTTCTACAAAAAGAATCACATTAGGAAAATAACTATACATACATAACAGTAAACATTTAATCAATATAAGAAAAGAAACAATGCTCACTTCAGATTGGGCATCAAACTCAAAGTTTCCTAATCAGGACAAATGATTGTTTGGAGCCATAAGCCATGCTTACTCCTCCATTACATATCTACTACTTCTTCTTAATTTATTGGTGGTTGGCAGACCAGCTTTCGGTGCATTATCGCCACCAACTAAACTGGAGTGTGGAACATCAATGGGAAATGAGAAAAAAAAAAAAAAAAAAAAAAACTATATTCTTAAATCAATTCCTGTTTCCTTTAAAAACCTCAATATTGCATAGGAATTCGTCCACTTTTTCACCAGAATATTTTCTAATGACATTGTATTATGCTCCATTTCCTTCATCTTATCCTTTAACTCGTGTCTTTTATTTTTATATGCTATGCAATTTATGAGAACATGTTCAACTGTTTCTGGTTCTGCACAATTATTGCACTTCCCTGTATGATTATTTATTGATTTTATGTAAATTATAATTTAACCCTGTGTGTCCTATGTGAAGTCTAAAAATTAATGATGATTCTTTCCTTCTTAATATCAAATTCCAATCTCCTTTTCCCACTTTTCTCTGAATTTGATACAGGTGTCTCCCCTTCATCTCTCTTTCCCAACGCTTCTGCCAGATGTCATATGCCGCCTTACGAATACATGTTTTTGCTTCTGATTTACTCATATCAATATGAATCTCTACATTATTGCCTTTAAGTGAGTTCTTTGCCACAATATCTACCACCTCATTGCCCGCCACCCCTACATGTGCTGGAACCCAAAGAAATCTAATGTCATTTCCTTTGTTATTTAGCCTGTATAATGTCATAAAATTTCAAATAAAATATCTTGTCTACTATCAGAATGACCAGATTGTAAACTTTCCAGGGCTGCCATAGAATCAGTACATATAACTGCAATCTCCATGTTCATTTCCTCCACCCACTATAAAGCGAGGAGAATTGCAACTAATTCAACAGTGAATACTGATAAATGATCTGTTGTTCTCTTTTTGATGGTACTCTGATATTTTGGAATAAATACAGCTGCTCCAGTTTTGCCTGAGATTGGATCTTTTGATCCGTCAGTAAAAATATGTATTATATCTCTATACCTTTTTACCATGTATTGCCGAACAACATATTCTTCTGATAGTTTCTCATTCTCCTTAATGTCTTTGTGTAACTGAATGTCTATACAGGGCTTTGGAAACATCCATGGAGGAATAGCAGGCAATGGCACAGTTTGGCTATAATTACTCTGATCCATTCCCATTGATTGAGCTAATTGCGTACTTATCCATCCTATACTACGATTATATCCTTGAGTATGTTCCCAGCACTCATAAAATACATATCTAGTAGGGTGTGATTCCTTATGCCCTTTTAATGTTACCCAGTATACAATAGACAATTGTTGACGTCTCACTGCTAAAGGCCACTTCCATTTGCAGAGCTGCAGCTGGGGATGTTTTAAACGCCCCACAACATATTCTAAGTGCCTGAGTTTGTACTGCATCAATTTTCTTTAAAAGTGTTTCACATGCTGACCCATATGCTATGCAACCATAGTCTATTGCAGATCTTATAAGGGCACGATATACGTTTCTTAGTGAGTTAAAGCTTGCACCCCACTCGCATCCTACTAGACATCTCAAAATACTTATTTTTTTACATTTTGTCAATAGCTTCTCTATATGAATACCGAACGTTAATTTCTCATCCAGCCATACACCCAAGAACTTGATTTTAGTCACCTGCTTTAATGGTTGGCCATATAATGTCAACTCTACTGAAATATGCTTCTTTTTTGAGAAACATATAACCTGTCTTTTCTACCGATAATCTAAATCCCCATCTCTTAGCCCAATCTTCAACTTGGTTTATTGCTGTCTGAATTTTATTAACCGTATAATTCACATTCCGCCCTCTCTTCCACAATACTCCATCATCAGCATATATTGATCTTCCCATACTATTTTCTACCTGAATGAAGATGTCATTAATCATGATATTAAACCGGAGCGGGCTACAAACACTTCCCTGTGGCGTTCCATTTTCAAGTTGATATTTGTTCGAGTGACTTGTTCCCACCCTAACTTGAATTGTTCTATTATATAAAAAGTCCAATACCCAATTATATGTTCTACCTCTAATACCTAAGGATTTCATTTTAATTAATAGACCATCTTTCCATAGCATGTCATACGCTTTCTCTATGTCGAAAAACACTGCTATGAATTTTTCTTTACTGATTTGTGCCTTTCTTATATCCGACTTCAGACATACCACTGCATCCATTGTAGTTCTTCCACTACGAAAACCACTTTGATGTGGAGAAAACAAATCTCTTTTTTCAATGTAATACATTCCCCTATTCACTATCATTCTTTCCATGAGTTTGCACAAATTTGAAGTTAATGCTATAGGTCTATAACTAGTTGCTTCAGAATGATCTTTCCCAGGTTTCTTTATTGGAATAATGATTGAATGTTTCCATGAAGTGGGTAGTATAACTGTTATCCACACTTTATTTAATACTTCTAAAATTACTTTAAGTGCTTCATCAGATAGATGTTCAATCATACTATAACATATCTTCTCCCGGAGATGTATTTTTTGCCCTATTAATAGCTCTTTTAAATTCATATAAAGAAAATACAACATCTAGTGTGCTTTCATCTGTTACATTTCTCCAGTATTTCAGGATATTCTTTTTTAGCTATTTCTCTACTCTTCCTAATTTCCTCTGTTAGATTACTATTACTGTGTACCTTAACAAAAACTTTAGCCAACATTTCTGCTTTTCTTTTATTTGTTATTGCCACCTCCTCTCCATTATATAAAGCAGGCATATTATTCTTTCTAATACCTCCCATTACCCTTACCATTCGCCCTACTATCCGAGATTTGAGTTTCCCTTCCCAAAGTATTACAGAATTCTCTCCAGTACTCTCGCCTTGCACTTCTTATTGTTTTCCTGACTATCGCTTGTGCCCTCTTATATTCTATTGATTCAGGAAATGAATACGATGCTTTAATCTTCCGGAAAGCGGCATTCCTGTTTTTAACAGCTATTCTAGTCAAGTCAAGTCAAGTCAACTTTATTTATATAGCGCTTTTTACAATGCAGATTGTTTCAAAGCAGCTTCACAGTGTTAAACAGGAAAATAATGAACAGAATTTGATTCGGCTGTACAGCCGCTCTGGAGAAAACGGTGATGTCATCAGCTCATTTCAATTATCATATATATTCAAGTAATGTAGTTGATATAATTTAGTTTAGTAATTACATTTATTTGGATATTTATTTGAAAATTTTGTGTCCCCAACTGAGCAAGCCAGAGGCGACAGTGGCAAGGAACCAAAACTCCATCAGGTGTCCTAATGGAGAAAAATAAACCTTGGGAGAAACCAGGCTCAGTCGGGGTGCCAGTTCTCCTCTGGCCAATTAACAAACAGTGTATGTTTATTATTTTGGCAGCCTTATAGGTCAGAAGTAATATTAGATCGGATTATTCGAAAGATCGGAGGCATCACACCGGGTTTATTGAGGATGGCGTGTCAATTAAACAATTATTAAATAGGAATATTCGAAATATCGGAGTCATCACGCCGGAGATGGATCCATTGAGGATGCCATGTCGATGAGCAATTTCAGAGGGTAGACTAATTGACACGGTCTCTGCAGACACTTCAGGGATACGTTGGTAATGTCTGGGCGCTGGTCCACCATCTGATCTGGATACGGCCCGGATCCGGCTGACTGCAGTAAACCTCGGGATAAACAGAGAGACTAACATTAGCGTAGATGCCATTCCTCTTATGATGTAACGAGTACATCAGGTGTTATGGGAAGTGTTCCCGGTTCCGGCTGACCTAGTTAATGCAGCCTAACAATTTGAATAAAATATAAATTAAAATGTTTTATGTGTATGCCATAGTAAAGAGATGCGTTTTTAGTCTAGATTTAAACTGACAGAGTGTGTCTGCTTCCCGAACAATGCTAGGAAGGCTGTTCCAGAGTTTGGGTGCTAAATAGGAAAAGGATCGACCGCCTGCAGTTGATTTTGATATTCTAGGTATTATCAACTGGCCAGAGTTTTGAGACCGCAATAGACGTGATGGAGTATAATGCGTTAAGAGCTCGCTCAAGTACTGGGGAGCTAAACCATTTAGTGATTTGTAAGTAATTAGCAAGATTTCTACACTCACTATTCCACCAAGGAACTGCTTTCCTTTTATTTGCTTTTTTCCAATGACCTCCTCTGCTGTATTATGTATTATCCTATTAATCCTACAATGCATTCATCTACATCATCTTCTAATTTAGATATTTCAGTTATTTTATTGCTACATATTATACTAATTTTTTCCCATTCCACATTTCTCATCTTCCATCTAGGTATACATTGTTCTTCTATAAAATACACTTCCAAACCAAGAGTGCAGTAGATAGGATAATGATCACTGCCTATTGTGGATTTGTTCATTATTTCCCATGTATTCTTTTTTGCTAATTCCTCAAATACTATTGTAAGGTCAAGCACCGATTCTTTTCCTCTTACTACATCCAGTCTAGTACATTTACCATCATTAAGACATACAAATTCTAATTCATCCATTACTTACTCCATTATATTACCATTAAAATCTGTATAAACACTTCCCCATAGGGTATTATGAGCGTTAAAATCCCCACACCAAAAAAACTTCTTTCCATTATATCTCCCAATATTTCTAAGTGTCACCTTATTGAGTTTTTTTACATGGATTATATACAGGTGCTGGTCATATAATTGGAATATCATCAAAAAGTTTATTTATTTCACTAATACCATTCAAAAAGTGAAACTTGTATATTATTTTCATTCATTACACACAGACTGATACATTTCAAATGTCTATTTCTTTTAATTTTGATGATTATAACTGACAACTAAAGAAAATCCCAAATTCAGCATCTCATAAAATTCGAATATTACTTAAGACCAATACAAAGAAAGAAATACATAAAGTGCTATAAAACTTCCTGGTATACGGCTGCGTTGACCTTGGACCTCAGAAAACACAGTGGACCAACACCAGCAGATGACATGGCACCCCAAACCATCACTGACTGTGAAAACTAAAAGGACTAAAAGGGAAAAAAGTGGAGAAGGGGTGGTGGAGGGATGCTGATAAATGGTCAACGAAACAGAGGTAAGACTGCTGCGTATATATACACCTTGTTGTTGATTAGCTGAGTGCTCTCTACCTGTGTCAATTATCTGATCATGCTCCTCCCGAACCTTGTTAATAAAACATAATTTCACGAGTTCACACTTACATATAATGTATGGAGAATAGATTTAAATGCATATTTGGCGTGCTGTCCGGGGGGAGGGCTTTGAGCTCGGAATTTGGCCCGAACCCAGAATACCCCCAAAAGGCTAAAGCATAGGACAGCCGCCTGCTAAATACTGGTTGCTTGACCGGGAAGGCCCCTGAGATTGCCTGAAAAAGAAAACGGGAAAGGGGAAATATGGGGAAACATGGGAGAGACAATAAAACACTTCCTTAACGCGTGGAAACTTTCCACTCTTTTATGCTGTGTGAAAAACTTTCCAACTGACTTACTGTGTGGAAACTTTCCACTTCCTCGCTGCGTGGAAAGTTTCCACCAGCAAGAAAGTGGATAGTTTCCACCAGTAAGTAAGTGGAAAGTTTCCACGCAGCGAGAAGTGGAGAGTATCCATGCAGTGAGGAAGTGGAAAGTTTCCACCAGCAAGAAAGCTTCTTACTGCGTGAAAACTTTTCACTTCTTGTGGAGCGCTGAAAACAGAAAGGGAAAACATGAGTGTTTGACCAAGGGATTTCTCGCTGTGTCCGCTGGGAGACCAAATGCTCGCTGGATGGACGTTTAATCGATGAGGGTTTGGTGGGCTTTTTTGATGTGGAAACGGTTGGTCCTGATATAGCTTTGGCATCTGAGGACCATCTCCCTAGAGCTTGGATCTGCTGTTGGGAGAGGCCTTTTTGAGCTGCTGAGGTTGCAGCCCCGATGTGGAAGGAGTGGCTTGAGAAGTTCTTTGCTGGGACGCCTGACTGTTGGAGAACAGATTTGAGGTGTTTCTGGAACCAAAAGTGTGTCGCGGGTTTGTTGGATCCGTCTGTGAACAGTGGTTCCAGGGGAGATTTGGTTTGGGAACTTTTCCATTGAAGATATGCCAGAACTGACTGGT
The DNA here is from genome assembly GCA_039654625.1 of Rhinogobio ventralis. NCBI lineage: Eukaryota > Metazoa > Chordata > Actinopteri > Cypriniformes > Gobionidae > Rhinogobio > Rhinogobio ventralis. The sequence continues at coordinate 26,564,467 of CM077216.1, forward strand.
ATGGTTGGATCGGTGATGAGAGTTTAAAAATGTAGATGAAATTACCCTCCTTTTTTAAATTTTTTTTTATTTGGTCTTACTTTGCTTGATCAGATAAGAGATTGTTTCCCCATCTATTACTGATAAGTCTGAGATGGTGGGGTGGATTTGTTGGTTCGAATTTTGATGTGATGGCGAGTTCGGAACATCTAAGGAAACCAAAAAGGCTAGGACAAACATGGTGTTGAGTGTTTGGGTGGTATTGAGGGGTTGGTACCCTGTGCGGAGGGTATGAATACGTTTGGTGAGGATGTTGTCTGGTGTCAGGACGGGTGGGCTGGGATCTTTGGATCCCTTTGATCAGGAGGGAGGTTTGTGAATTGTTTATCTCAGGAGACTGAGCCCCGTACATCAATTTATGAAAAAACTAAATGCTGCTCGAGTAACCTTTGATGGACCTGACTTGGAGGCCCTTAACAGTATTAAGGTAGGAAATAAATGAGGCGATTGAAAGGAGAGAAAAATCGGGGAACGGCATGTTATAAGAGACGTGGAATGCTTAAAAATTGGCCAGAGAAACTTCGCTCCTGTGGGAGCTTTGGCAGTGGAGAAATTAGCCAGAGAAATTGAGCTCCTGTGGAAGCAGAGGAAACAGCACTGCTGTGACAGTGGAGAAAATTATCCGGAGAAACTGAGCTCCTGCGGGAGCAGAAGGAACAGCACTGCTGTGACAGTGGAGAAAATTATCCGGAGAAACTGAGCTCCTGCGGGAGCAGAAGGAACAGCACTGCTGTGGCAATGGAGAAATTTAGAGAAACTGAGCTCCTGCAGGAGCAGAAGGAACCGCACTGCTGTGGTAGTGGAGAAAATTATCCAGAGAAACTGAGCTCCTGCAGGAGCAGAAGGAACAGCGAAGGAAAAGGTTACACGGACAAATGGAGAAACACATTTGTGTAACCAAATGGGACTCTTATTTTGAAATGTCTATGCCTTATTATTGCAGGATGCTCATTCAAGTTCATATGAGGGAGATAAAATATACGGTCTTACAATTGTATACAACATATTACGATATAATCACGGTAAAGAAAACATTGTCATTGTTAATAAGAATTAGCTTGGCATAAATTTGCGCTTTCATTGATTGCGAACTGCTCTGAACTGAAGCAGTCTGAAGCATTGTTTTGCAAGCCCGTAGAACGCACAACCGCGCCACATTCATGTTTTAAAATGTGAGCACTTTTATTTAATGAAATCATAGCCTTTTAAGTTTGCAGTATCCATCTGCAAAATATAAGATGGCTTACAATAATCATTGATTATATTTATAATCATTGAGTATATTCATTGTTCATCACTACGACAACCGCGTGCGCGTCCATGATGAACGCACTCTCGTGTGTATAAAGTATCTGTCTGTAGTACACATTGAGGCGGCAAGATCACAAGAAAAGCTTCATGTGTGTCGGTAACAATTTGTTATTTAAGATCATTTCCTATTTCTTGAGACAGGAATTGATGTAACTTTTCTACTGCAAGTCTGCAGTGTGCACCCTTTACACTGTCCAAGCGCTGCTCACGCAGTTGACTTGTCATTGTTCCTACAACACCACGTTATTAACATACCTTTACTAAAGGCTTTAGTTGAACGTTGATTTTTGAAATTTGTGAATCGTTAGACAGAATCGCGATTGTAAATCTTGGCAAAGACCCAATTACACTTCAGGAAAAGCAGAAGTTCTTTTACCATGATGTTGAGGAGTCATTGGTTTGAAATAATGCAGATGGAGTGGCTGAAAAGGGGCTTTTAGGTAGTTTAGAAATTTGTAAGGAAAATATTTTAGCATTGTAGGATTGCTTCGAACAGCGTGTGGCGCTATGTTGACAGCGTGAGTTGGCAGGGTGAATTGCCAGAATGCTGATAAACTGTCAACGAAACAGAGGTAAGACTGCTGCATATATATACACCTTGTTGTTGATTAGCTGAGTGCTCTCCACCTGTGTCAATTATCTGACATCACATTTCATTGTCTTACCCATGATCGATTTTAATGTTGTTTAGTAATGTTGCATGCTCAATGATGCCCAGCTTATTCTTTAACGCGTCAGTTTTAAAGGATTTCGGGAGCCTGGTGTTTCAAATGTAGTGATTACCTTATACTCCATGTTCTTCCCTTCTTGCAGCAATGTTTTTTCTCCTTCACTATCCGTGTTACTGCTAATTCCTCTAGATTTTTTCCTTTTCTAGTCAAGTCAAGTCAACTTTATTTATATAGCGCTTTTTACAATGCAGATTGTTTCAAAGCAGCTTCACAGTGTTAAACAGGAAAATAATGAACAGAATTTGATTCGGCTGTACAGCCGCTCTGGAGAAAACGGTGATGTCATCTAGCTCATTTCAATTATCATATATACTCAAGTAATGTAGTTGATATAATTTAGTTTAGTAATTAAATTTATTTGGATATTTATTTAAAAATTTTGTGTCCCCAACTGAGCAAGCCAGAGGCGACAGTGGCAAGGAACCAAAACTCCATCAGGTGTCCTAATGGAGAAAAATAAACCTTGGGAGAAAACAGGCTCAGTCGGGGAGCCAGTTCTCCTCTGGCCAATTAACAAACAGTGTATGTTTGTTATTTTGGCAGCCTTACAGATCAGAAGTCATATTAGATCGGAATATTCGAAAGATCGGAGGCATCACGCCCTGTTTATTGAGGATGGCGTGTCGATTAAACAATTATTAAATAGGAATATTTGAAATATCGGAGTCATCACGCCGGAGATGGATCCATTGAGGATGCCATGTCGATGAGCAATTTCAGAGGGTAGACTAATAGACACGGTCTCTGCAGGCACTTCAGGGATGCGTTGGTAATGTCTGGGCGCTGGTCCACCATCTGATCTGGATACGGCCCGGATCCGGCTGACTGCAGTAAACCTCGGGATAAACAGAGAGACTAACATTAGCGTAGATGCCATTCCTCTTATGATGTAACGAGTACATCAGGTGTTATGGAAAGTGTTCCCGGTTCCGGCTGACCTAGTTAATGCAGTCTAACAATTTGAATAAAATATAAATTAAAATGTTTTATGTGTATGCCATAGTAAAGATATGCGTTTTTAGTCTAGATTTAAACTGACAGAGTGTGTCTGCTTCCCAAACAATGCTAGGAAGGCTGTTCCAGAGTTTGGGTGCTAAATAGGGGTAGAGGATCGACCGCCTGCAGTTGATTTTGATATTCTAGGTATTATCAACTGGCCAGAGTTTTGAGACCACAATAGATGTGATGGAGTATAATGCGTTAAGAGCTCGCTCAAGTACTGGGGAGCTAAACCATTTAGTGATTTGTAAGTAATTAGCAAGATTTTAAAATGTATGCGATGTTTAATAGGGAGCCAGTGCAGTGTTGACAGAACCGGGCTAATATGGTCATACTTCCTGGTTCTAGTAAGAACTCGAGCTGCTGCGTTTTGGACCAGCTGCAGTTTATTTATTAAGCGAGCGGGGCAACCACCCAGTAGAGCATTACAATAATCTAGCCTTGAGGTCATGAACTATGCATGAACTAACTGTTCAGCATTTTGCATTGAAAGCATATGCCGTAATTTAGATATATTTTTAAGATGGTAGAATGCAGTTTTACAGATGCTAGAAATGTGGCTTTCAAATGAGAGATTGGTATCAAAGAGCACACCCAGGTTCCTAACTGACGACGAGGACTTGACAGAGCAGCCATCAAGTGTTAGACAGTATTCTAGGTTACTACATGTGGAGTTTTTTTGTCCAATAATTAAAAATTCATTTTTTTCTGAATTAAGTTGCAGGAAATTACTAGTTATCCAATTTTTTATATCAGCTATGCATTCCGTTAATCTTGTGAATTGGTAAGTTTCGTCAGGGCGTGAAGAAATATAGAGCTGAGTATTGTCAGCATAACAATGAAAACTAACGCCATGCTTCCTAATGATATCTCCCAGTGGTAGCATGTACAGGGTGAAAAGCAACGGTCCTAGCACTGAGCCCTGCGGTACTCCATACTGAACTTGTGATCGGTGTGAGATCTCTTAATTTACTGCTACAAACTGATAAAGGTCAGATAAGTATGATTTAAACCATGCCAATGCAATTCCACTAATGCCAACATAATTTTCGAGTCTATTCAAAAGAATGTTGTGGTCGATGGTATCGAATGCAGCGCTAAGATCGAGTAACACTAACAGAGAGATACAACCACGATCGGATGATAAGAGTAAATCATTTGTAACTCTAATGAGAGCAGTCTCAGTACTATGATGTGGTCTAAATCCTGACTGGAAAACCTCACAGATACCATTTTTTTCTAAAAAGGAGCATAATTGTGAGGACACTGCCTTTTCTAGTATTTTTGACAGAAAGGGTAGATTTGAGATTGGCCTGTAATTGACTAATTCTGTAGGGTCAAGTTGCGTTTTTTTAATAAGTGGTTTAATAATAGCCAACTTAAAAGTTTTCAGTACATATCCTAAAGTCAAGGATGAATTAATGATATTAAGAAGAGGATCTATGACCTCTGGAAGCATCTCTTTTAGTAGTTTAGTCGGTATAGGGTCGATCATACATGTTGTTGATTTTGATGATTTAACGAGTTTAGCCAATTCTTCTTCTCCTATAGCAGTGAATGAGTGTAATTTTTCCTCAGTGACACTACAATGCTCTGTCTGATGTGATACAGTAGTAGACGGCTGCATGGTTATAATTTTCCTAATATTATCAATCTTACAAGTAAAGAAGTTCATAAAGTCATTACTGTTGTGCTGTTGGCAGACATCAGAAGTTGAAGCTTTATTTTTGGTTAATTTAGCCACTGTATCAAATAAATACCTAGGGTTGTGTTTGTTTTCTTCTAAGAGAGTCGAGAAATAAGCAGATCTAGCAGTTTTTACGGCCTTTCTGTATGAAATCATGCTCTCTTTCCACAAAATGCAAAAAACTTCCAGTTTTGTTTTCTTCCAGCTGCGCTCCATTTTTCTGGCTGCTGTTTTAAGGGCCCGGGTGTGCTCGTTGTACCACGGCGTTGGACTATTCTCTTTAATCTTCTTTAAGCGCAGAGGAGCAACTGTGTCTAAAGTGCTGGAAAAGAGAGAGTCAATAGTTTCTGTTGCAACCTCAAGTTCCTCTGGGCTATCTGGGATGCTGAGGAGATGAAACTGATGAGGAAGTTTATTTATAAAGAAATCTTTAGTCGCAGCAGTGATAGTCCTGCCATATTTGAAGCGAGGGGACGGCTTTGCAGCCTTTGCTAAATTAAGTATACATGATACTAGGTAATGATCTGAGATGTCATCGCTCTGCTGCAGAATTTCAACGGTATCAACATTTATTCCATGTGACAATATTAGGTCTAGAGTATGATTACGGCGATGAGTGGGTCCTGATACGTGTTGCCTAACTCCAATAGAGTTTAGAATGTCTCTAAATGCCAATCCCAATTCTAGATATTAATTTCCAACCTTCATCATTCAAAGTTCCCTCTTTACCGTTTTCCATCTCATTTCCCGATACGTCATCATTTCCTGCCATCTCCGCTCCAGTCACAGCTCAGTGCTGCCAATCTCGTCATCTACTACTTCTACTCTCTACACCTGTTTTATACCTGAGAGTATTACTCCTTGTTGCCCTCATGGTGAGTAGTATTATTACAACAATGAAAAAAACATGTGAACAGGTTTGACTGTTACAATATTCGAAAATACAGCAGCACGTCTTGCATACATTGAACAAGGTTTACAAAGAGTGACCGTTTGGACGACGTTCTTTTTATAATCGCAGTTGTAATGTATCATTGGGGAGCCAGCACGTGTATCCATCGACAGAAACATACATTAGAGGAACTGTCTGTTTTACACATTATTTTCAACAAACTATATTATAGATGCATTGTCAGATTTTAGATGAACCGCAGTGCAAGTGACTTTCAAATCACATGAGCGAATATTTTATTCACAATAGAACATAGATAACATAAATGTTTAAACAGAGAAATTTTACACTTTTATCCCACTAAATGAGCTCATTTCAAACTTGATGCCTGCTACAGGTCTCAAAATAATTGGGACTGGGGCATGTTTACCATGGTGTAGCATCTCCTCTTCTTTTCAAAACATTTTGAAGGTTATGAGTTTCTGGAGTTTTAGTGTTGGAATTTTGTCCCATTCTTGCCTGATATAGGTTTCCAGCTGCTGAAGAGTTTGTGGTCGTCTTTGACGTATGTTTCATTTAATGATGCGCCAAATGTTCTCTATAGGCAGGCAGGCCAATTCAGCACCCGGACTCTTCTACGACAAAGCCATGCTGTTGTAATAGCTGCCTTGTCCCTTACAGGCACAGAGATTTCTCCAGTGTCTCTGAATGTTTTGATGATGTTATGCACTGTAGATTATGAGATGTGCAAAGCCTTTGCAATTTGACGTTGAGGAACATTAGGTGCGCTCCATTCGACCGTAAGTGGATTGCGAAGTGGACTTCACAGGGTATTCCGCCATCTTGAGTGAGATTCCAATCCAAAGGGAGCGAACATGTTCAAAGGGTACTGCGAACGGCGTAGGGAAGAAGGGAACATCGATACATCCCTTCACAGGAAGTGGAGAGTGAAAATCCCCCAACTGTCATTGCGCGTCGCATCTCCAGTCTGAACTAACGCTGGAGCAGAGCCTTTGGAAGAGTTTTTAAACGGCTCTGCGATGGAGGAATTTACATATGCATTTGAATATTCATAAATATTATTATACAAACTACAGTATTTATGAATGGCTATGGCAATGACTTACATTGGCATATTCTATTGTATGAAATATGTAAACAAATTAAAAGTGTTGAGAAGCAGCTGAGGCGCTATCATTTTTTTATATTTTACATGATTTACCTCAGGAATGTTTACTAAAGAAGATGAAACCGCTACCATTGATTAAGAACACATTTATACATAGTTAACCAAATCAAAAATGTATTTTCATATTGAATGACGGGTACAGCTTCAAATCTGTTATCTGACCTGTAGCAGGCATCAAGTTTGAAATTAGCTCATTTGGTGGATTAAAGTTTAAAATTTCTCAGTTTAAACATTTATGTTATCTATTGTGAATAAAATATTGGCTCATGTGATTTGAAAGTCTTTTACTTTTCATTTTATTTCAATTTAAAAAACGTCCCAACATTCCTGGAGTTCATGTTGTATTTCCATAGCCAATGATTATTATTATGGGCCTTTAAATTTGTCCAATATGCCATAGATAGTTTTTGACATTGTGGCATTTCTGATAGCTCCACCTGCATTGCTGCTACTTGTGTTGTTTTAGCAGCTCCTAGACTGCATCTTAATGCTCTATATTGAATACCATCTTTAGCAATGATTTGGATGCAGACCCATACACAATGCATCCATAGTCTAATATGGAGCGAAGTAGTGCACAGTATATTCCCATCATTGATTGTTTATCTGCACCCCAGTCCCGTCCTACTAAATCTCATTAGGTTAAGTACTTCTTTTGAATATATTCTAAATGTATCTACCAGCCTCTGAATTGGGACGCAGCTATCGTTTTGTGCTCGAAATATATTGAGGGGAGGTGCGTGCTGCGCCTTGTGACGCAGCGCTGGTTTCTATCAGGTCCTGTAAGCAAATATAAATAGCCTCCTTGTAACAGTTGCCGTTCATTTGTTGTTATCGATTGATAGTATTTTGTTAAACATGTCTGGAAGAGGCAAAGGCGGTAAAGGACTCGGAAAAGGAGGCGCTAAGCGTCACCGTAAAGTTTTGCGCGATAACATCCAGGGAATCACCAAACCCGCCATCCGTCGTCTGGCTCGCCGCGGCGGTGTCAAGCGCATCTCCGGTCTGATCTACGAGGAGACCCGCGGAGTGTTGAAGGTGTTTCTGGAGAACGTTATCCGCGATGCCGTGACCTACACCGAGCACGCCAAGAGGAAGACCGTCACCGCCATGGATGTTGTGTACGCGCTGAAGCGACAGGGACGCACTCTGTACGGCTTCGGAGGTTAAACGCCTGAGATCAAGAGAAACCACAAACCCAACGGCTCTTTTAAGAGCCACACACACACTGTCATATAAAGAGTCCTTTCGCATTAATGCTGGTACTTAATGCTGTTCTTCCTTGAAGATAAGTCACTTAAGTGTCTGCAAGAAAATGTAACATTTCAAAGAGATTAACTGTATTGCAATTTGAACTAATCTACAGAATCAAGAACAAAGTTAAAATGGTGAAAATAAATGAAACATCAGAGATAGAATGGCTTTTGTGTTGGAGAGGCTTTCTGGTATAATATGCTATTTTGAAAAGTTAGTTATTAATTCCCTCCAAAAAGGACTTTTTCAGATTACGCAATCATGCAGAATATTTGTCTTCTGCTTTGGGGTTTTATGGCAGCTTGCATCCAATTTGTTGCATTACTGCCACCTACTATACTAAATTCCCTTCATACTATATTCTTTTGTAATATTTGTTTTTTCACACTTTTATTAGATATTTTTTACAATCACTATGACCATTTTTTCAGTACTTTTAACAGTTTTCCTAAACTCTTAACACACCTACAACACCCAATTGCCAAAACGGTTAATTTCATGCTCAAAATCACACATTGTTAACTAAACTCCAACACTAATTTTCAAAATACAATAATACATCAACACAATACACTATGTCTACCAAAACCCTAAACACATGTTCTCTTCCAACAGGAACATTTAGTCAATCATAGCACACGGTCATAAAAACACTAACATCAGATGGAATCACAGAAACTGCATTATTTTATGTGTCAGGTCTGCCCTTATACAACAGACAGTATATTTTATTGATCATAGATTGTGTCTTTAGAAGCCTCCACATTTTTTTTGTTGGGTTTAGTAAATGCATGAATTTTGTTTCTTTTGTTGCAGAAATTCAAAATAAATAATGAATGACCGATCTCAGAGTAGCTTTATAGAATGCCCTTCAGTTTTATTTCATTATCAGAAATCACCATGTTGACAATAGCAAGTTCCTGTTCTTCATTTAGGAGCTTTCCTCTGCTCCCTGAGGGAGGTGTTGAATCCTTAGATAGACAAAATACAGTTACATATTAGAGACCAGAGGCATAGAGTCACTGTAATACATGGTAAAAGTATTTACACTTTGCAGTAGAAGAAGCCCTTATGTAATATCCTACCTGTTGGTTTCTCGAAAAATCTGGATAATGGATGCCACTGTGTCCCGGCTAAGATTTGGCTGTACTTGTTCACCAGCCTCTCTGTATGATAGATGGTTTATGACATGGTGATAGTAGCTCTTATTTCATCAGTTACCCTAATGCTGGCCCTTATTTGAGCTCCACCATGCATTCTAACTCCTCAATCTCTACCTCATCCAGGCATTCCTCTCCCTTGTCCTGGTACTCATCTTCCTCTCCCTCATGCAGGCATTTTTCTTACTTTCTTTGTGTTGCTCTATATTCTTCCTTTTTCACAAGATAAGCCCAAAGAGGCCCTCTTTTACTGTATACCAGATGGTCATGTGATTGAAAGAACATTAACACCTGAACAATTTCTAGATGGGAATCAGCTGTGATTTATATATATGCATAAACGGGATATATTTGTGTTTCAATTCACAGTATGTTTACCTTGACTTTAGTCTATAAGGTTAGGTTTAGAACATGTTATCTGTTCTGACATACAGTGTTAAAGCACTGGTAAATTTGGCAGTAAAAATCCATTGTTTTGGTCTTGGTTGAGCTTCTGTGTAAAAGAAGTTCAAGCATTTTAAATTTGTGTTAACTGTATGCATTTTGTGTCAAAGCAACAAATGTGTTAATTGTATAGCCTACACAGACAGATGTTGTGCTAACTGTGTTAAGAGTTTAGGAAATTTGTTAAAAGTATTAAACTTTTTTTATAACTGTAAAACGAAAATAAAGAGCGGGAAATGAACAAAGGACACAGAGTCTGTGGGTGACACCCAAACATTTTGGCGGTAGGCGGGGCTATCAATTAACCGCCTGTGATTGGCCCTCGGTCCTCTCGTGATGCTGTGAGTTGTCCAATGAAATACGAGTATATGGGTTTGGCCTACGAAAACAGGCAACCAGAATAATTCCGGATCTCTTTGTAAATTAGCATAGGGCGGTCAATAAATGCCTCTGTATCGCTTCTGTGTTCACATAGATTGATCGTCAGCATCATGCCTGAACCAGCGAAGTCCGCTCCTAAGAAGGGCTCCAAGAAGGCTGTCACGAAGACCGCCGGTAAGGGAGGAAAGAAGCGCAAGAGGTCCAGGAAGGAGAGCTACGCTATCTATGTGTACAAAGTCCTGAAGCAGGTTCATCCTGACACCGGCATCTCCTCCAAGGCGATGGGCATCATGAACTCTTTCGTCAACGACATCTTCGAGCGCATCGGCGGTGAGGCGTCTCGTCTGGCGCACTACAACAAGCGCTCCACCATCACTTCCAGAGAGATCCAGACCGCCGTGCGTCTGCTGCTACCCGGAGAGCTGGCCAAACACGCCGTGTCCGAGGGCACAAAGGCCGTCACCAAGTACACCAGCTCCAAATAGTCAACCGAGACTCAGCCACACAAAGGCTCTTTTAAGAGCCACCCATATTCTCGATTGAAGAGCTTATATTGCTTGTGATGTGAATGAACAGTTTTTGTTGCATTTGATGGTATTAAGAACAAAACATAACAAAAAATCCTGTTGTAGTTATTCACTTGATAATGCATCAAATGTTATCTATAAAAGAGTAGGTTTTGATACTGGGTATTAGAAATAATTGAATGAGATGCATCTGGAGCAGGACGATATAAAACATTTTCTCAGATCCAGTTTCTGTGGTAGTGAAATATCTTAACGATTATGCTTGTCATCATACTAAATTGCTAATAAATTCTATTAAACCTTACAGATTTATAATTCTCCATATCACAGCATAACCCATTAACTCAAACCTCCAACTATAAGGATATCCAATTTTATGTGCAGATATACGGTTCACTCACATGCAGCGATATATACTATAGCAACTGCTTGTTTATATTGTCAAATATAAACTATAATATTTTAGTGGATTTTTTTCCCTCATTGGTCACAAAAACAAACGGCCTAACAACAACAAATGTTGAGTTTAATGCTATTTAAATATTTAAGTAAAGTAGTGTATGAGACTAGCGAAAAAGAGAGATAATTATTTTGTATCGTATGATCGACATCACTTTATATACTATAACATGTAGGCCCATTTAATACACCTGTTTTTAATAAACTATTAAGAAATCCGACTGGCTGGTAATAGCAAAGTTAATAGGGACAGTTTCTAAAAAGTGCATCTAGTTTAACATTAGGCTTCAGTATTTGAGTTATTTGCATTATTAAGACAAAATTAAAAAATGTTAAAACCTTGTGTCATTGATGTCATCAAAATCTCATGCCAACCTGCCAAACAAAGTTGGAAACCCTGATACTGTTAGTTTATGAATAAAATAACTATATCATCATTCAATCAGTTTCAAGAATGAAATTATATCAATTTATGCACATCAATGTCCAAAGTGTGTTGTTTTAGGCCGAGCAGTCTCTCAGAATTGGGTTCAGGGTAAAAGAGAGATGGTGTGTTTGGTTTTATGTGTGAGGCACAAAATATCCTCACTGATTTCCTTACTAATATAGTGAAACATGAGGAAAATAATGTTTAATATATAGCTACTGTATGAAGTGCACCGGGAGGTCCTAGTGAGTAACTATAATGTTTCTTTAAATGCACGTTATATGTTATCACGATCAAAAGTCACTGATTATGCACAGGATCTGGTCGGCAGTCAGGGGAGCTGGATGTATGGCATGAGCCTGGTTTCTTTTAAGCCTGCTCCTTTTAAGTGACTGTTTTATTCCAGCAAAAAAAACAACAACTCTTGGCCCAAAATCACAATGAATGGGGACTCTAAAAATTGCAGAAAGCACTGTCTTAATACACCCACGTTGAAATGTATTATTACACTTATGTTGCTGATGTCAGGAAATGTGCAGTCTAACCCAGGTCCTGTCACAGATATGATATCGCTGCAAACTCCTGACAATTTTTTAGGTCAGGTATTGGTTTTGTGCACATAAATGTGAGAAGTCTATTACCAAATGTTGATATTAAGGTGTTATCTGAGACTTGGCTGGGTAGATCCACTCCTGATAGTTATATTTATGGAGGGGTATAATTTATTTTGTACTGATCGTCGTGCTAAAGGTGGAGGAGTGGCAATTTGTGTAAAAAATTGTTTGCAGGCAACAGTACAATTATCCAAGTCTGTGCCTAGACAATTTGAATTGCTAGTGTTGAAAATTGATTTATCGTAGAATTATGCTTTGACAGTTGCGGGATGCTATAGACCTCTTTCTACACCAAAGGACACATTGTCCTCATTGTCTAATTGTTTGTCAGTTATAAAATACAGAATTGGCTTTAATGGGTTTAATGGGTTTAAAATTGGCTTTTAAACTGGGACTGGCTAACACCTGCATCTGATCAAATTAAACGTTTTTGTGACTCAGCGAATCTGACCCAAATTATAGACTCACCTACTAAGCCAAATCCTTAACATCCTGAAAAGTCTACACTCCTTGGTTTGTTTTTAACAAATGTAGCGCAGAAATATAAAGCTACTGCTATTTTTGCAAATGAGTGATCACTGGTGTGAGAGATACCAGGATATCTAAATGTAAACCGCGTATTATAATTAAGAGAAATCTGAAGTCGTTCTGTAAACAAGCTTTTATTACTGATCTTAATCTCTGTGACTGGACCAGGGTGAATTTGATACCAGAGCCTGAAATAGCATTTAAATATTTTAAATCACTATTTTTGTACATTATAAACAAGCATTATTATTACTGAGTAGCCTATGTCAATCAGCTTCCTAACACTGTTTTCTTTATACTAAGATGTTCGTTGTTAAACTGTTTGAATATGAATCTTCAGTAAATTAAAACGATTTTAAAACGATTCTCATTTACCAGTCTTAATATTTTGAAATATTGAAACATTTGAAATGTTGGCTAACAGTTCCATAGCAAGCTACTTTTAAGAAGTATACTTCAACTTGTCCATGTAACATTAATAGATTGGCCATGGTTCATCACTAATGTTACATTCTTTTTATTTGATTTTACAGGGGCTGATGAACACACCCGTGTTCTTATCCAGTGGAGAATGGCTAATGAAGCCCTCTTCACTGGAAAACGCAATGCTGCCATCAAAGGTTTTGAGTAAGTAACTTATACAAGACAAATTAAATAAAATGTAATTTTATTCAAGTGCTGTAGCCAATGGACTCTTTTAATGCTTGATTTCTCTGCATTTATTGCAGTTTTTATCACAGAGCAGAGGCTAGAGGGCAAAATGTCTGCTGCTCAGATAAAAAAAAAAGGGAAAACCTTAAATAAAAATACAAAGTAAGATAAAAAAAAAAAAACTAGTTCCGCCCAAAATAAGAATTTTGTCACAATTGAATCATGCTCATGTTTGTCCTGTAATGCAATAATCTAATGAATCCTACGTTTTACAATATAATTGATTGTCTTGATATTCTGTTTTCAAATCTTTGTAGGATCTCAAATGTCCAAGGGGTGAGGATGGGGAGGTTACAGCAGTATCCTGGAAATGGTATTCTGCCATGGATGAGGCAATAGGGGGCAGACCCTCTATCACACCACCCGCCCTTATTGCCTCATCTGGCTCGGATGTAGCTGTAACCTCTCCATCCTCAGTGAGGTCAGAGCCTGAAAGAGTAAGGAGGAAAAGGAAAGATGTTGAGGAGCTGATACGAGAGATGGAGGAGAGGAATGCTGAAAGAGAAAGAGATGCCGTTGAAAGGGAGGAGAGGCGATGGAGAGAGATGGAGGAAAGAAGAGAAGGAGAGAGACGTGAGCATGAGGAGAGACAAGAAAGAGAGGAAAGACAGGGAGACAAAGGAGAGAGAGGAAAGATTTCTGCAACTTCTAGAAATAACTGCAAAAAAATAATATAAATAAAGAAAACATATGTTACACACTTTCTTTCCATTTATTTATGATAGTAAGTTCATTGTCATGCTGCTCATAGCAAGTTTTATTACAAAACACTCAATTCCCAGGGATTTACAGTAGCTAGATTCAGTTGTAAAGTGCTTAATATGTGGAGTAACTAATATATTTAAAGTGTGTTGTGTGCACACTTAATTTTAAAGTAAATTGTTTGTAAAATTAAGCTCAAATACATATAAATACAGTGATATGTAGCTAGAATTTCAAAGAATTTGTGGTAGGACTTTACAATAAGGTTTCATTAGTTAACATTAGTTAATGTATTAACTAACATGAACTAACCATGAACAATACATTTGTTACTGTATTTGTTAATGTTAGGTAATAAAAATATAGCTGTTCATGGTTTGTTCATGTTAGTTCACAGTGCATAAACTAATGTTAACAAGATTAATAAATGTTGAAATTAACATTTTACAAAGATTAATAAATGCTTTATAAGTGCAGTTCATTATTAGTTCATGTTAAAAATGTTAACAAATGAACCATATTGTAAAGTGTTACCGTGTGACTATGGTTGGTGGGTGTCACCTCTAGGAACCACTACTGTAGCTCTGAGATCCCCTGTCGATTAGCCTGAGGCTGTAATATCCCCAGTTTCCATGTGCAGCCGCGAGGAGCCCTGACAAGAGTCTTGGTGATGGAGAGGCTTTGCTGGCAGGGGAAGATAAAACATTTTGCTTCCTTTTTTACCAGAGGGGCTAGCCAGTGGCAGTGAGCTGTAAGTGAGAGGGATGCATACAGATAGCCATGCACCTCTCTAACTACTACTACTGCACTTTATGCATCACAGCACCCTGTGGGCTGTGCCCACACACACACACACCTAACTATTTACATAATAACTAACATAGACAAGCTTGAACAATGTCCGTCTGCGAACAAGAACTGACTTTTTTTTTTTTTTTAGTGTCTTAACCTGTCAAGTGTCTTAAAGGTACAGTTGCCTGTATATATATATATATATATATATATATATATATATATATATATATATATATATATATACATACAGTTATAGCTGCCAGAGAAAAACTAATGTTATAAAGTCAAGAGCCCAACTAAAGCAAACACTGATCACCATAATGGTAACTCAGTAAAACATTAACATCTAAACCTCTGTTAATTCTTAATAAGAGCTTCTATAGTTAATCTGGTTAGTAATGCGTGAAGTAGGTTGTTTGTGGGGTTTAATCCTCCTCTGCTGAGATCTTCAGAGATTTAATGTCTTCTTTTATCTCCAGGCTTTAGGCTGTAGTCAGTTGTAGTTCTTGTGTTTCTCTTTTCTTCAGTGATTCTGCTTCTTAACAGCAGGTGTTCATCACTAACGCTCAATCTTCACTTATCGCATTAACATCAACACTGCTTCAATGAAAACTTTAACTCAGTAGTGAGCACACACATGAACACTAGGCAGTGTTAATTTAACATGATTTTGCTGCGTACTATTACATAAAAAGTACCTTTTATTTAATTTTTTTTAAATTTTTTGTATATTATTTTTTGTAATTTTATTTATGTATGACTGACAAATATGAATCACATTAAGTTCACATTATGTTCCGTAATTGGAAACATGTTTTATTAAATCCGTATATTTTTGTTTGTTTAAAACAAATAATTTGTATTAAAAAATTAGATTGGATTTGATTGGATAAAGCAAATAATATAGGTTTAATAAAATAGTTTTCATAGTTATAGAAAATATTGTTTGGGGCAAGTTATTTATTTTTCATTGGCTCAAGTTATAAAATATAGATGTGAACCATTACCCTAATTTTTTTTCATTGGATGAAAAAATCTTTTTGGATAAATGATAACACTTTTTCAGTGCATGGTACATGTTTACTATAATAAATACAAATGTTAGT
Organism: Rhinogobio ventralis; assembly: GCA_039654625.1. Lineage (NCBI taxonomy): Eukaryota > Metazoa > Chordata > Actinopteri > Cypriniformes > Gobionidae > Rhinogobio > Rhinogobio ventralis. Next base: position 26,580,423 of record CM077216.1, read on the forward strand.
GTCTGAATGCATCATTTCTTTTGCAGGGTTTCCATCTGTTCCTCATTTTCTCTTGTGGCTGGTTTGGAAGGACAAAGTATCAATGTTACAGGAAAGACAGATAACAGAAGAGTATTTGATCTATGAGTAACAGCAGTGGCTCACAGTTGAATGTGGCTGGTATGCAGATCCCGTCTGAGTACAGCAGAGTCAGTGATCAGCCGCGGGTGGGGCAGTGCCTCACCAAAATATTCATCCACTAGAGAACATAGACCTTTTATATAAACAATAATAGACAGCAAATGTTTTTAAGTGTTTCTAGACTATTTCAAGTCATAAAGTGAGCTGGATATTTCATTTAAATGCATGACTTCAGTAGGCATGTATAATGAAGTCGGTGCCACAGCACTCCACAATTTTCAAATGTAAGTCTGAAAAATGGAACAACAACGCTGAGCCATTGGGGCTTCGCTTATTTTCATGTTACCTTGCATAAATCCTCACTCCAGACCAATACGGTATCAATCTGCTTCAGCTGTGTTTATTAGTCTGAATATCAAGATTTAGTCAGTTGAAACAGTTTTGAAGTCTCTGGAAAATAGTGATCTATGACATTGTACTATGCTATGATGTTTTGTTTGTGTCTATTTGTAAATGAGGGATTTGTGGACATCCACATTTGTGGAGTAAGTCATAATTTTTATTTTGAAATAAAAAGATTAAATTAGACCCCAGTATTAGCACAGAGGGACCCAAGTAGTATGTTGTTATTATTGTTATATATGAATTAGATGTAAATTTCAGGGATCTTTGTTTTAATTAAAACCTATAGGTTAATTGAGTGAAATCATTCAATTTGATTTCTCAGTGTTTCTATTATGACACATCTTCAATTAATCATGTAAATATTTATACACCCATATACAAGTCATAAACTAATCTAATTTCACTTGTAATTGACGCTTAAAAATGTATAAATATTAATAAGAATTATATCAAAAGTAATTTATTTAAAAAAAATTCAATGTTTATCCTGGGGAGGCATCTTACCCCTCTTTTAATGGTTGACTGTGCTATAAGAACTAAATTAGCAAATATTTTCTATTTATTTCCTATAATAACACATTGGTTGATGCATCATCAACATGCCAAACTTATATCTAAAATATAAATTTACAATTGAAAAGTAAATGCACATTTTAAGTGTGGCATCTTCCCCCATCATACCCTATATTATTTCCCCTTATTGTTCCTGTTAAAATAAATCTTTGTTGCTCCATTTATTTTTGTTTTAATTAATTTGTTGTGTAATTGATGTTTGCTGAGTGTGCATTATAACACAATGTGCACTCAGAGTCATAACAAAAAATAATTTTCCTGTTTCCTGATGCTATCATTATGCATACAGCAGCTAACACGTCACTATATATAAAAAGAACGTTCGTATTCTTAATTGTTGAAAAGAAACACATTTATCTTAATGGGAATTTCAATCTTGTGTCTCACGTTTAATTACAAATTCTAGCAAATAGCAATAGCAAATTCTGATGATCAGAACACCATAAATCAGAACATGAACCAGCAAATTATGGTAATGACATTACGAGCAGGTGACGTTGCATTTATGTTGCCAGTAAGTCATGGAATTACCAATATATTACGAATTTAGTACGTATCTGGGACGTCCTGGTTATCTAATAACGTTAGGAGGTCGGACTGGCGACGTTGTGTGTTGGTAATTTAATAGTAATGATATTACAGGCATGCAACGTTGTAGTTACATTGTCAGAGAGTCATAAAATTACCAAAATATTATGTGTGGAGTAGGCTATATGTATCTGGAACGTAATCTTGTAATGTTGAGAGATCGTACTGACAACGTTGTGAGAAGGTCATTTTATGGTAAGGAAATTACAGGCATGTGACGTTGAGACATTGTTGTCAGTTGGTAAAGTTGGTAAACTGAAATGACCAAAAAGTACGAATAAATTACGTAACGTTGTCTGTTAGCTGGGCGTGCCTATGAATTGATAGGGTATATTTATCTACAATAGCCAATAACTTTCGGAATATTTTAATCTCTACTAACATTAAACATATTAATTAAAGATCACACCTCTTTATCATACTTTGATGTAATTGCTAAGATTTCATGTTCAGCAATTATCCTACCCCACGTTCAACTTATTACACAGCTATACTTTTCACGTTAGGCTAGTAAATAACTGGACAAAAGCTTTGAGTAATGTTTCCAAAACGAGAAATCGTCCCTAATACAACACAACGTATGGTGTTTAAAAGCAGTAGCCTACAGCATGTGGTAGTCGATAGCCTGCTTGTTAGTGCCTGACTCCCATACCGAAATGATCGCTGGTGTCCCGCTTTTAGCAGGTCTGGTTTGTATTTGCTTAATATGCTATAGGCTATTTTAGTTGACCCTCACTATAGAACTAATCCTTTAAAATGAATGGTATTCAGAACAGAACAAGAATGAAAAAATTAGCTACAGGCTATGAAGCCAAAACGAATTAGTTTGAAGCTTGTCACAAATCCAAATATTTCCATATTCACAATGTATTTGGATGCTAAACTATATTTATTATTTACAAGTTTTGTACGTAGTGTTCCCGTACTACAGTGACGCATTGCTGCCACATACATATTTTTTCCACTCAATTATGTCGTAATAATGAGATGTTGTTGTAAAAACGACATATATTTTCTCCTAATAAGGACATATGTTGTATAGTGATGTGTACAAAATATGCCTTTATGCACATTAGAGATTTTATATAGCCTATGTGCCTTTGTCACACTGAGTTGTACCTGAGTATGCAGTGGGTAAGACTTAAGTTGTTGAGAGAAAAAAACCTAGGTAAATCGCACTGGTGTGTCAGTCGCATTTTATTAAAAATACTGGTAAAAACGCCATGGTTACGTATGGTAACCCTCGTTCCCTGAAGGAGGGAACGGAGACGTACGTCGGACGTCACCGACGAATTGGGATCACTTCAGGGAGCCCTATCAGCTTTGAGATATAGAGAACCGGCCAATGACTATTGGCGTGCGAGATTTGCATCTCGCGCTCCGCCCCGCAGCGCGGGTATAAAGCGGAAGCGAATGCAGCGCACTGTTGTTTTTCACTGAGGAGCCGAACTAGTGACTCGGCCATGCAGTGATGGTACAGCAACTGTGGCGACGGGACATACGTCTCCGTTCCCTCCTTCAGGGAACGAGGGTTACCATACATAACCGAGACGTTCCCTTTCAGTCGGTCACGTTCGACGTACGTCGGACGTCACCAACGAATTGGGATCCCTTTGGAAAACGCCACAGTTACTACCACTTCCAGCGCTCAGCGGGAACCCCTCAGACCCCGTCTGTTCAGGGCGGGAAACTCACGCAAGGAGTCACTGCAGCTATTCCGCAAGACCCACTCAGCAGAGAATTGGATAACGCTGGGAAAGCGTGCCCGGAGGGACGCTGCGGAAGCCACATCATGCCCAGAGGGAGTTACCATGTGGAGAATACACGTATGGACTGACCGTGGGCAGTGCAACATATGAAAGTCCCAGGGGTGGCCCCGGCCAAGCAGGCGGGGGAACAACACCTAACTGAGACGGCACACAACATATGGGCTTGACGTGGGGGTCACAACATATGGAACCCAGCCTAACACAAGTTCCACCAATGCATACGAGTGTTAGACCTGGCGTCGGACGCTCCGCCACATTCGACTGCTGCGGTGTTCGCCGTTCTGGGGAACTAGACTGGAGCATATAAGCGCACGTATCCGTTCCATAGGGAAGGGAGTGGCGCAGCAAGCCGACACTTAGAACGGGCTCTTCGGTGTTACTGACTATGGGAAGCGAGCACACAGGAAGATACCGGCTCTACATGGAGGCTATAAAATCTAGCGAACGTGTTAGGTGTCGCCCAGCCTGCAGCTCTACAAATATCTGTCAGCGAGGCGCCACGAGCCAACGCCCAGGAAGAAGCTACACCCCTAGTGGAGTGGGCTTTTAACCCGAGTGGGCAGGGCACGTCTTGGTTTTGATACACCAAGACGATGGCATCCACTATCCAGTGGGCCATCCTCTGCTTGGAGACAGCCTTTCCCTTCTGCTGGCCTCCATAACAGACGAAGAGCTGCTCTGAGGTCCTGAAGCTTTGCGTTCTGTCCACGTAAGTCCGCAGAGCGCGGACTGGACAGAGAAAAGCTAGGGCTGGGTCTGCCTCCTCCGAAGGCAGCGCTTGCAGGATCACCACCTGGTCCCGGAAGGGAGTGGTGGGAACCTTGGGCACATATCCGGGCCGGGGTCTCAGGATTACATGAGAGTTACCGGGCCCGAATTCCAGGCACGATTCGTCGACCGAAAATGCCTGCAGGTCCCCTACCCTCTTGATAGAGGCCAATGCAGTCAGGAGTACTATCTTCAGAGACAGGATTTTTAACTCAGCTGACTGCAAAGGCTCAAAGGGCAATAGCGATAGCGGCAACATAGACTTTGAGGGTGGAGGGAGACAGCCTTTGCTCCAACCCATCCTGTAGGAAGGAAAGCACAGAACCGATCGAACATCTCCGGGGGTCTTCTCGGCGAGAAGAACACCAGTCGACGAACAGGTTCCACTTCAACGCATAGAGGCGCCTCGTAGAGGGAGCTCTAGCGGAAGTGATGGTGTCTACCACAGCCTGTGGTAGGCCACCTAGAACCTCTGCGTCCCGTCCAGGGACCAGACATGGAGTTTCCAGAGGTCCGGTCGCGGGTGTCATAGGGTGCCTCGTCTCTGAGTCAGGAGGTCCTTCCTCAGAGGAATGGGCCAGGGAGGTGTTGTCGCGAGAAGCACTAGTTCCAGGAACCAAGTCCGGTTGGGCCAATACAGAGCAACCAACAGGACTTGCTCCTCGTCCTCCCTGACCTTGCACAGAGTCTGTGCAAGAAAGCTCACTGGGGGAACAGCTGTGTGCCAGCGCATCCGAACCGAGGGTCCCCTCGGTCAGGGAATAAAACAACTGGCAGTGGGTCGTGTCCGGGGCGGCAAACAGGTCTACCTGTGCGGTCCCGAAGCGACTCCAAATCAGCTGGACCACCTGGGGATGGAGTTTCCACTCTCCGGGGAGCACTGGCTGTCGTGAGAGCTCGTCGGCCGCACGATTGAGCAGGCCCGGAATGTGAATGGCATGAAGCGACCTCAGATGCTTCTGACTCCATAGGAGAAGATGGCGGGCGAGTTTTGACATGCGACGGGAGCGTAGACCACCCTGTTTGTTGATGTACGCAACGGCCGCAGTGTTGGCCGTACGATGTTGTCCGTACGGACCAGAACGTGCTTGCCTAGTAGCGGCGTTTTGAAGAGGCCCAGCGCAAGATGAACTGCTAACAAGTCGAGGCAATTGATATGCCATTGCAGTTGAAGCCCCGTCCACAGACCCGAAACTGCAAGCCCGTTGTACGTGGCACCCCAGCCGGTGGATGAGGCATCCGTGGAGACAACAGCATGCCTGGACACTTGTTCTAGGGGAACTCCTGCCCGTAGAAATGAAGGGTCCGACCACGGGCTGAAGGATTGGCGGCACCTCGGAGTCACGGGGACACGGAGGGATCCGCTGTGCCACGCCCATCTCGGGACTCGGTCGCGTAGCCAGCGTTGAATCGGTCTCATATGAAGCAACCCGAACGGCGTTACTGCGGCCGCAGATGCCATATGCCCCAGGAGCCTCTGAAAATGTTTCAGTGGTACCACTGTCCTGCATTTGAACAAATTCAAGCAGTTAAACACCGACTGGACGCGCTCCTCGGTGAGGCGCGCTGTCAGGCCGACTGAATTCAGCTCCATACCGAGAAAAGAGATCCTCTGCGTGGGGCTGAGATTGCTCTTTTCCCAGTTGACCCGAAGACCCAATCGGCTGAGGTGACTGAGCACCACGTCCCTGTGTTCGCACAACTGCTCTCGCGACTGGGCAAGGATCAGCCAGTCGTCGAAATAGTTGAGGATGCGAACTCCACACTCTCTCGTGGGAGCAATGGTCGCCTCCGCGACTTTCGTGAAGACACGGGGCGACAGGGCCAGCCCGAAGGGTAGGACTTTGTACTGATATGCTCGTCCGTCGAATGCAAAGCGCAGAAACGGTCTGTGTCGAGGGAGAATCGAGACATGAAAGTAGGCGTCCTTCAGGTCGATCGCTGCAAACCAATCTTGGGGACGGATGCACCTGAAGATGCGTTTCTGTGTTAGCATTCTGAATGGTAGCCTGTGAAGGGACCGGTTCAAGAATCGCAGATCTAAGATCGGCCGTAACCCGCCGCCTTTCTTGGGTACAATGAAGTACGGTCTGTAGAAGCCAGTCTTCATATCGGCTGGAGGGACCGGCTCTATCGCGTCCTTCGCCAGTAGGACTGCGATCTCCGCCTGAAGCACAGGGGCATTCTCCTTCGACACAGAGGTTAAGTGAACGCCTCTGAACTTGGGGGGACGCCGGGCGAACTGAATCGCATAGCCGAGTCTGATGGTACGGATGAGCCAGCGAGACGGGCTGGGGAGCGCTAGCCAGGCTCCCAGCGACCGTACAAGCGGGACCATCGGCACCACAGACGTACCCGCAGCGAGGCAGCGAGGCGGCATGCAGGGACCCGACTCGGACGGCATGAGAGCGGCCCGAAGTGGGGTCTGAGTGAGCTGTGCAACACCTGCTTCCGCTGAGGGGGTGTGCGAGTGTGAGAAGGCCGCTTGTGTGCGTCCCCACAGCCGGCACCCCCTGCTGGCGATAAGAGAGGCGCCTGAGGGTAACAAGGCACGGAAGCGTCGAACACCGCCAAACGCGCTCTCTTGGCACCCAGAGATTTCGGAAACTGCTCTTTTGCCTGGGGCCAGCGGCGGAACAGAAATCAAATGACAACAAAAGATTCTCCCCCGGCCCTCCTCCGGGGGAAGGAGTGGTGCTGCAGCCATCTCCTGAAGAGCAGTCTCCTCCATCTCTGGGTGGCCCGTCTCAGGGTCTCTTACGACGGCGCTTGCCACCTGGCTTGGCAGCGACCTGAGCGGGCTGGACGTCCTTCCCACGGCCGGCTCCACGCCTACGCCCGGGTGGAGGCTGCTGCTGGGCTGGGGCGGGGGCGGCGGCGGCGGACGTCCTCGGCGAAGGGCAGGCGGAGGCGCTGCGACCGGCGGCAGGGTGGAGGCAGCAGCTGGCCTCCGGGGCAGGATGTGTTTAATCGCCTCCGTCTGCTTCTGGGCGGCCGAGAACTGCTGGGCAAAGCTCTCGACCGCGTCGCCGAACAACCCGGCAGAAGAGATGGGGGAGTCCAGGAACTGATATTTATCGGTCTCCCTCATGTCGGCTAGATTGAGCCAGAGATGCCGTTCCTGGACCACTAAGGTGGACATCGCCTGGCCAAGAGAACGGGCGGTGACTTTCGTGGCCCTGAGGGTGAGGTCCGGAGCCGTCCGGAGCTCCCGGAGGAGCTCTGGGTCAGGCCTACCCTTGTGCATGTCCATGAGTGCCTGGGCCTGGTGCACCTGGAGCAACGCCATGGCATGCAAGGCGGGCGCAGCCTGGCCACAAGACCTGTAAGCCTTCCCAGTTAGACTGGAAGAGAACTTACAGGCCTTGGACGGGAGCCGCGGGTCACCTCGCCAGTTGGAAGCGGTCGCCGGACACAGTTGCATCGCGACGGCCCGCTCCACTGGCGGGATTCCCACATACCCCTTGGCTTGCCCGCCGTCAAGGGTAGTGAGGAGGGAGGAGCCACCAGGTCTGTTTCTAGCACTAAAAGGTGTCGTCCACGACCTGGTGAGCTCCTCGTGCACCTCCGGGAAGAAAGGCACCGGGGAAACCAATCGTCCAACCTAGAAGGTTCGGGACGTGGTGGAGGGTTCCACTCAAGCCTGACCTTTTTCGGCGGCCCGGGAAAGCATAGCCGTCAACTCATGGTCCGACTCGACCGCTGCCACTCTCCCAGAGGGAGGCAGTGCAGCCGAATCTTCATACCCTGAGGACTGGAACTCCCCCACCAATGCAGCGATCAACATCTGCTCATCTGCCGGAGCCCCGAAGGTCACCACTGGCCGCCCGTGGGCGGGGTCAGCGGTTTCCTCCGGAAGCTCTACCGGTAGCGGCGCTTGTGAGGGATTAGGGGCCTGCGGAGGCTGGCTCGGCGGGTTTGCCCTAAACGTAATTCTCAGGTCACCCCGGCCATCCGTCGAAGTAGGTCTATTCTGCTGGGCAGGAATAGCACTAGATCGAGGTATGGGTAGGAGGACTCCGCCTTCCCAAAGGTAGGCGAGTCTCGACCTAAGCGCCGCGATAGTCATGTTTCCGCAGTGGGAACATGAACTATCCACAAAAGCCGCTTCAGTGTGCTGAATGCCCAGGCACGTGATACAGCGATTGTGACCATCAGCGGGCGACAGGGAACGACCGCATCCAGAAATGCACAGGTGGAATGACATCTTGAAAAAGATGCAGTGTCACACCCGTGTTGCTCTTTTTGTGAGGAAACGCTCTTTTAGTGCTGAAGCACCCAGGGAAGACCGCGGCAGAATACAGGAGATAGTGCAGCCTGTATCTGCTCTCAAAGTGAAACGCTTCACGAACCAACAGTTTTTTTTTTTTTTTTTTTTTTTTTTTTTTTATTTAACTGTTGCTGTGAAAACAGCAGTTGGTCTCTTCTGTCACGCTGTTTTGTGCCGTCTGACCAGCACAAGAATGATCCTCAGCCAATTCTCTCTCTCTCTCTCTCTCTCTTGCTGAATACAAGCAGTCTGTGCTTCATCAACGCCGTTTGGCTCCGAAGTGAATGACAACAGTGCGCTGCATTCGCATCAGCTTTATACCCGCGCTGCGGGGCGGAGCGCGAGATGGAAATCTCGCACGCCAATAGTCATTGGCCGGTTCTCTATATCTCGAAGCTGATAGGGGCTCCCTGAAGTGATCCCAATTTGTCGGTGACGTCCGACGTACGTCGAACGTGACCGACTGAAAGGGAACTAAATGTTTACAAACATTATTAGGCTATTTCCACATTAAATCCTTTAAATGTAACGAAATTCATAACAAGAATGAAAAATAAAAATGTAAAACAAACATAAATTATAATAGCATTCCTTAGCCTTCCAACAATATTTATTTTAAAGCCTAAAGGAATTAGGCCAGCCTATTTAAAGCAAAACTGAAACCGAGTTGCTCCTCTCTCATTCTGCACAAATCCAAATGTCTCTATATTCGCACTTGGATGCTAAACTATTTATTATGGTAACAATGCTTTGTATGACTCGTGTCCCAGTCTAAAACAGTATTCACATGTTTGGAATGGAATAACACCATTGCACTGTAGAGCGGCAGTCACGATTGTATACAACAGACAAAATAAATAGAGCTAAATAACTTTCTATTTGGTTGACTGCATTTTTAGTTTGATGATGAATAGACTGTGAAGTTTGGATTTTCCCCTAAGGCCTATAGCAGCGTAACAACCTAAAATAGCCTACTCCGTCATTTATGGAATTTTAGCTTGTCTATATAAGCTACGTGTTGTAGTATATTTGAGTTTATTTATTATAAGTCGTGTATTTGTTTATTATTATTATTATTTGCATTTAATATGCAAAATACATTTTTGAAATAAAGACACTTTGAATGCACTTTGGAGTGGAGTGCATGCAAAATAATATGTTCCCTGAATCCACGGCCTTTGTTGCTAATAAAAGTAGACAGTTTATAGTTCATAATTATGTCTTTAACTTCTGAGGTGCGTTTCCCGTACAACGACGTTACTCGCTGCTTAACTACCCTAGTACGATGCATCGTTGAAGAAATCAACTAGCTTGTCACGACTATTTCCTGAAACCGTACTGTCGTAAATCTGTCGTTCAAGCACGTTGGTTAAAGGAACACGCCGACTTTTTGGAATTTTAGCTTATTCACCATATCCCCCAGCATTAGATAAGTCCATACATACCATTTTTATCTCTGTGCGTGCCACAACTCAATAAGTGACAAAATAACGGCAACATTTTCCTATATATATGTTGTGATTTGTATAGTTACATCGTGTACTAAGAACGACGGAAAATTAAAAGTCATGTCACCAGTCACTCTGAAACTAATGATGGAGCAGAGCCGTTAGAAGAGTTTTTAAACGGCACTGCGATGGAGGAGTTTACGTATGCATTTGAATATTCATAGTTATTATACAAACTTGAGTATAATGAATGGTTATGGCAATAACTGTTACGTTCGCATATTATATTTTATGAATATGCAAACAAATTAAAAGTGTTGAGAAGCAGCTGAGGGCTGTCATTTTTTTATATTTTACTTTATTTACCTCAGGAATGTTTTCTATGCAGCTGCGCTTGTGAAAGAAAGCACACGAGATGAGACCGCTACATTGAAGACCATTGATTAAGAACACATTTATACATAGTTAACCAAATCAAAATGTAGCCCATTTTCATATTGAATGACAGGTACAGCTTCAAATCTGTTCATAGTCAATACAGGTATAGGTAAACTAATAAAACTAATGGGCAATGTTTTGATTTATATTTTTTAGATAGATACTGTGTGTTTTGCAAATATATATGCTTATTATATGGTTTTAAATTTGAAAGTATATCAATCTGCTCAACCCCGTCTTTGCCTTTCTTTGATGACGCTGCAGGGCGTCCCAAATGAGCGATTATTGTCAGCGAAGTCCACTTCAACTGATATACTGTACTCAGGGAGTAGGGAGCAGTGAACACTGCGTAGGGACCCTGTCGAATGGAACACACCCGTGTCCGCTTAAGACCCAACGTGGTAGCTGTTTTAAATGCCTGATCAAAAGCTGTCATCACGATGTTTCGTTTAATGGCTAAAATAATAAATTAAATTACTATATTAATTTGTTAAAATAATATAATATATCTAAACTCTTATTAATTCAGTTGATTTACTTTTGTATGTCTACATGTTGTACTCAGTTGTTGCATAAAAGTAACATAATTATTGTTGTATGTAATAATAACTGTGGTTCACAAATTACATAATATTTAATTGTATTGTATGTGTGTTATTTACATTTTGTATATATAAATGAACATACTACACTGTAATTATTATCTACTAACTGCTTGTATATTGATAAATGAAGCACAACTATATCTAAATGTAATTTAAGTTTCACTTAAACTATATTACATTAAACTAACAATAATTATGATACAATATTTAACATACAATACAATAAAAAATTAGTATTTTGTATTGGAGAAATATATACAGTACAAATAAACTTAACAGAAATCGATTCAGAATATAATACAGTAATTCATAATACATGGTTCTGGACAAGCAATTGTTTAAAAATAAACTATGAATTCATTGTCATACTAAGTACACACAAACAACATTTATTTGAAATATGTAATTGATTGCTATAATGGGAGCAATAACATGCCTAACATATTGTAAATTATTTCAGTTGATATACTAAGTAATAATACCAATACAAAATTATAACATAGTAATGTACCTATAATATAAATAATAAAGAATAAAAAAACAAAAAAAACAATAATATACAGAACAGGTGCACAAAATAAATACAACAGGATTTTTTGTTTAATTGTATAAACATTAAAGTGGGGCTAGGGCTTTTAAGATGTAGGGTAAGTGCAACCATGGTGTATAAACTAATCTAATCGGGTAGCTGTATGCTATGCTAGAACGTACGCTAACTAAAAAAACATTAAGAACGAGATATGCTTGATTTCACAACTTATAGCTTCGGTTATATACTAGTATATGAAACATATGATTTGCAAGACGTTAAAGACTACTTTAACACAATTTAAACAACAAAAATCAAAACGTGATTTTGTAAGAATTGTAATCAGGCTCTAAACAGATTACCCATTAAAAGTTCTTTCAGCCAGCTCTGGGGTCCTAAGCGGACACTATGGCTGCGTCCGAAACCTGCAAAATCCTGCCTTCGGAGGACACATTTCAAGGCATGTCAGCTTCACTTCCTGTCTCCTGAGATACCTTCATCTGATCGATTTTCGAAGGCAGCATTTATGTATCCTTCGCTGCCTTTGATATCCCACAATCCTGTGCTTTCCATTCTGTGACAGTTGAGCTGGGGAAAAAAGATGGCGTCCGAAAGTTGCGTTTGCTGGTCAGTTTGTGTGTAAATGTTTGTTTTTTACCAACATTTTCCACTTCTGATGTAATTTCTAGTGAGAAATTACTAATGTAGTAATTAAATATTTGTTTAGTTCTCACCAAAGCTCTCTCTATTTTGCTGTAGAACATTACATGGTTACACTGCCTAAGAAGTCTGTCCAAAATTAGTTTCGTGAGGTGCCTTCATGCACAAACGCTGCCTTACAAGCCAATGTCTGATAAGGCAGCGAGGCAACGAGTCAGCTGCCTAGGTTTTCGGATGCAGCCTATTTCACAGGGGGACAGGATTTCTCATGACAGGTGTCAAACACACCACACCTGTTCCTGACGCTCACTCTAGAACACTGGTGGAAAAACACTGTTGGCCGTAACATCACTGTAAAGTGGAATAAATCTATATTGTAAAAGCGCTATATAAATGAAGGTGACTTGATTTGACTTGTTAGTGTCCACCCTGTTATATCAGAAAACCAAACAGAGAGGTGTAATTGTGAAAGTAATTTATGTTTAAAGAAGTAGTGTATTTAAAGTATTTAAAGTTTTACATATTGTATGTGAGAGACAGGAAATCATCCATCCATCCATCATACCACTTGCTGTTATCACTTTGTCCAACCTGTTTTACAATAATTTCATAAAATCAGCAAAAAACATACTAATAATTAAGTGACAACGAAAGTTTACTGGAGTATCAATAATGCAATACTTAAAAACGCCTTTGAGGCATTTGTATCTGAAAATTGTAAAATGATGCAGTTAGGGTTAAAGTAGGCACAATTCATACACAATATTTATATTTTTTTGATCATTTATTAACTGATATGCTTTTAAAAGTACATGAGCCATCCAAGATAATGTAAACAATGCCCATGAATTAGAATAATAAGTATTTGAAACTGTTGTTCATTTGTTCCTAACAGGGTGGACATTTTTGATCTTCCATTTCATTTATTTAATTTAATAAATGTTTACATTTATTTACTTGAGCTTGACCAAAATAATTTTCCAAATGTTTTACATCACCCTACCATACACAATTTTTTTTTTTTAATTTTTCTTTTTTGGATTTCGTCACTTTCATTATCTTGATCTAGTCTGTTTGTTTAGGGTCAGAGCTGAACTAGCATATAGTCTGACAAAAACACCAACATCTGAAGAAAAATAGCATATAGTCTAAATTTATGAATTAGCATTTAATAGTGGTTAAATCAAAATATAACAATAAGTACAACGACTTTTATCCAAATACAGTGACATAAGAAATGCTAGCAATACAAAGTTTCAAACAGAAAAGTACAAGCTAGAACAAGGAGGGAAATAAGAAATGGTGAGGAAAAAAAGTTGTTTTTTAAGTCACTTGCTATGCCTTGATGTAAATGAACAACTTTAACACAATCCTCATTCACATGCCGAAAACTGAGATGAATGATGAATAAGGACAAACAAATATGACAATTTACATTTTGATTTACGTGATGATATAACATCAGCTTATGAAAACGTGTTTAACAGCATTAACACTTGTGTGATCAGACGTATGTATTTATTATTATGATTATTGTTATTATTATTATTATAAGGACAGATCATCTGCCGTCCAGAAACGAGAGTCACAGACTCGGATCCTACAGATGATGTTCGTGTGCTTCAAGCTGCCCAAAACAACAGCTGTATGAAAGCCTCCTCACGCCCTCACTGATGCTGATTTCATTAAAGTCTCTTTCAGACTGTTTGCTGAACACACAGAGGACGCGTTTAGGCTTTTATCAACTTTTACACTTAAACTATTTATCAAATTTACACGCGGCTTTTCCCCGTGGCTGATCCTCGCCTTGGATTTGATCTGACGAGGCAAAATAAACATTTCCTCTTCGCGTATTTTAGTCTCCAATGAAAGCTCAGAACCTCTACTTTGTGTTCACTTTGTTTTGACTGTGACAAACAATTTTACCGCTTCAGTTTTGCCGCAAATGTAAGAGAAGAAAACACACGCGTGCGAGGCTCGTGGACGCGCACAGACACCGAGCGGACAGGTTGAGTCTATAAGGTTCTCATGTGTTATTTAAGAGCAGCGCCGCGCGAGCGCCATTCATTGCTGAAACCACAACAGCGTTTGAAAGACTTTGGATCCGATTAGAGAGATGGCAGAAACCGCTCCAGCCCCGGCCAAAGCGCCCAAGAAGAAATCAGCTGTGAAAGCCAAGAAAGCGGGTCCAGGCGTCGGTGAGCTCATCGTCAAGACTGTGTCCGCATCGAAGGAGAGGAGCGGCGTGTCCCTCGCCGCGCTGAAGAAAGCTCTCTCTGCCAGCGGCTACGACGTGGAGAAGAACAACTCCCGCGTCAAGATCGCCATCAAGAGCCTGGTGACTAAAGGCACCCTGGTACAGGTCAAAGGGACCGGCGCCTCGGGCTCATTCAAGCTCAACAAGCAGCAAGCCGAGACCAAGAAGAAACCAGCCAAGAAAGCGGCTCCTAAAGTGAAGAAGCCCGCGGCCAAGAAACCCGCCGCTGCAAAGAAGCCCAAGAGCGCAGCGGCAAAGAAGCCCGCCGCCAAGAAATCGCCCAAGAAGGCCAAGAAACCCGCCGCCACAGCCGCTAAGAAGGCGACGAAGAGCCCCAAGAAGGCAAAGAAGCCGGCAGCCGCTAAGAAAGCAGCCAAGAGCCCCAAAAAGGCCAAGGCGGCTAAACCCAAGACGGCAAAGCCTAAAACCGCCAAGCCTAAAAAAGCAGCTCCCAAAAAGAAATAAACGTCCACTCTTTGTTCCTCAACGGCTCTTTTCAGAGCCAACCATTTACTCTGAATAAAGAGCAAAACTCGTGTATTTTAATAATTTCTGTTAATGTTGAAAGGAAACGGTCAAGATGTGAGTTTTGATCACTAATACTCATGCAATCTGAACATATAATGTAAAGTGCTTAATTTAATTTCTAAAATAAGTGACCAATTCAATTGAATCACTCAAGTTGAGTAAACCATTTATATACATTAGAAATGTATTAAAAATGTTATGAGGGTTCAGGCAGTGATCACAGAATATACACACACAACACGGATGGAGAATTGTGACAATACAAACAAACCCACACACAATAAAGGCAGTGATAAAACTATAATATTACAAGAGGAATATAATAATGTACAGTATCAAAGCTCAATGTGTACAGAATACACAGTGTGTGAAAGGTGTAACACTTTTGGTAGGAACAGAGTATAATATCCATATTCCATGTTATAAAGTGCACATGTCAAACCCCAAAACATTGATATTAAAGTAAA
Source organism: Rhinogobio ventralis (assembly GCA_039654625.1). Lineage (NCBI taxonomy): Eukaryota > Metazoa > Chordata > Actinopteri > Cypriniformes > Gobionidae > Rhinogobio > Rhinogobio ventralis. The sequence continues at coordinate 26,595,848 of CM077216.1, forward strand.
TTATTTGAAAAGTCTGTTTAAATGTTTTACTAAATGTTAACTATGCACACTTCTTTCTTAAGTCACTTGTGCATAATCAGAAAAGGGGGTTGGGCTTTAGGGGGAAGTTCAGTGATTGGTTGAAATCTAATCAGACTCTAAACCAATGGGCGACTGGCACTCTCGATTAAAGACAGTGTGAGGAGACACAGGTTTTCATTCTGTTAACTTCGACTGATAAGATAGTAGTAACTGATTTTAAAAATGAGCGGCAGAGGCAAAACCGGTGGCAAAGCCAGAGCAAAGGCTAAGACTCGCTCCTCCAGGGCGGGACTGCAGTTCCCCGTCGGCCGTGTCCACAGGCTTCTCCGTAAAGGCAATTACGCTGAGCGCGTCGGTGCCGGTGCTCCTGTTTATCTGGCGGCTGTGCTCGAGTATCTTACCGCTGAGATCCTGGAGTTGGCTGGAAACGCCGCTCGGGACAACAAGAAGACCCGCATCATCCCCCGTCACCTGCAGCTGGCGGTGCGCAACGACGAGGAGCTGAACAAACTTCTGGGCGGAGTGACCATCGCTCAGGGCGGCGTGCTGCCCAACATCCAGGCCGTGCTGCTGCCCAAGAAGACAGAGAAGCCCGCCAAGTCTAAATAAACAGATTCAATACTTTGTTTATAACCCAAAGGCTCTTTTAAGAGCCAACCTTTTCTTCTCATAAAGAGCTCATTGTTTATAACTATTAATAACATCGTAAATGCATTTAGTTAATAAAATTGACCAATAAAGCAATCAAATGTACAATTGCTTCGTATGGACAATTACAAATATAGCACTAACAGGAATGAAGTGCATGCTTATTATGAATTTGTAAAATCCCGAAACGTTTATTTGGTAGACATTTGTTGTCTTGTTTGATTGCAACGCTTTTATACAGATGATAAAGTGATTTTGTTCTAATCTGAGATTTGCTCAACCATTAAGAACAAGGAGAATATTTCAGAACAAATAAATACAACAATGCAAGTATAAAGCCTATGCTACTGTTTGATGAGCAAAGTAGTTAAGAAAATAAAGCATTTTGAGCGGGAAACCCTCCGCTTGTTTGAAAAGAGGAAACGCGCAATCATTGGCTAGCGGTCACAGGCGCACGTCACATATCAGCCAATCGCAAGCCTCTGCACCCTCGAGACTTTGAGCTCTTGCCGGTTCAACGCTTTAAAAGCAGGCGTGTAGCATTAAAGCAGCATTTCCAGCGCCAGCAGGACAGAGAGAAGTAACTAGAGCAATGGCAAGAACCAAGCAGACCGCCCGTAAATCCACCGGTGGCAAAGCCCCGAGGAAGCAGCTCGCTACTAAAGCCGCCCGTAAGAGCGCACCGGCCACCGGCGGCGTCAAGAAGCCTCATCGCTACAGGCCCGGGACCGTGGCTCTGCGAGAGATCCGCCGTTATCAGAAGTCCACCGAGCTGCTGATCCGCAAACTGCCCTTCCAGCGTCTGGTGAGAGAAATCGCTCAGGACTTCAAGACGGATCTGCGCTTCCAGAGCTCCGCTGTCATGGCCCTGCAGGAGGCCAGCGAGGCTTATTTGGTCGGTCTGTTTGAGGACACCAACCTGTGCGCCATCCACGCCAAGAGGGTCACCATCATGCCCAAAGATATTCAGCTGGCCCGCCGCATCCGCGGAGAGCGCGCCTAAACCCGGATCTGCATCAGCCGCTTCAACCCCCAAAGGCTCTTTTAAGAGCCACATCAATTACACTGAACGAGACCATTTCCAGTTTAACGCTTAATATAACAAAGGAGAGCTTGTGTTACATTACCACTATCTAGAACTCAGCTCTATAAATCGTAAATTGCTTTTACTATAAAAAGCAATGTATATTTCACCGTTTCTACACAACTTTTTTTTTATATCTAATGTTTTGAAAAAATGTAGAATTTTATAATTTAATGAATATTTATACATCGTAAATTAGTGGTTTTGCAAATTAAAATCCATACTTTTTTTACTTTAATATTATCAGTTCTGTTATAGAAAAATCTGCGAGAAATCATTTGTCACAGTTTAGGATGCCAAAGCTTGGACTTTAATGGTGGAGACAACAAAGCTGAACATCTCACAACTACTTACATTATTAATTGTTATAGTTTTTAATCAATGACCTCGTATCCAGGTGTTTGCCACTTCTTTTCATCTTCAAACAGTCAATCTAAAATATATAGTTGGTTTCTTTCAAACTCTTTAATTTGCTTAGTTTTTAATCTAATCTTCCATTACTCCCTAATAATGGCATGGTCTGTTTTGAAACTTCTATCACATGTTGAAGGCCAAAGAAGAGATTACTCTTATGGTGCATGTTCAGCTAAAGGGAGACATAGTGTAAATCACTGAGGCCTGAAATCATTTATATTCTGCAAATATATTTCTGAAATGTGTAATAAAAATATACTTTACTGTCCATCTAGACTAGCACATTTCATTACCATTCAGCATCCTGTATATGATATAATGATTCAAATTAATCTTATAAAACTCGATTTTGAATATTAAACAAAGGACAGGCCTTGTTAGATCAGGGTTAGGGTTAAATGTGTCCCAATTCAGGGGTTTCATCCTTCGAAGAACGCATCGAGACTTGTTAGTGGACGGTATAGCCGATTGCGTCACCTCAGCGTAACAAATGCTGCCCCAATTCGAAGGCTCCTTCGAAAAATCCTTTAAATGCGGCCATACAAATGTACTGCGCTGGAGTAACACAAGGAAGATTTTCTATATTCTGTTTTTCAGTCCACTATTTCTCAAGAACGTCATTAAAGCTGTAATTGTCCTACCAGATTCTAATCTTGTCTTTAAAATATTGTATAAGGTGAATTCTGTAATACCCAAGGATTGCATATGTCTTATAAGATCAATTCTTACCTTGTTTTATGTTACTTTGTATTCTATAAAAATCCCAGTATTTCTGCCACAAGCTTGTTGAATCAAAGACTTTCCTTCTGCCCTGCTTCAGGTGACTATGCTAATATTATCCACTTCAAGTGTTTCCTTAGCCATTTTGTCTGCTGTTTCATTTCATTGTATCCCAACATGTGCTGGTACCCATAAAAACTGCACTACAATTCCCAGATTTCTTAATCTATATAAAATAATCAGCACTTCTGTCAGCATATCCCTTCTACATGATTGAAATGTTTGCAAGCTTGAAAGTAATGCTACTGAATCTGAACAGTATTAATGAACAGTATTAAAGGGGTGATGAATTGAGAAATCAACTTTCCCTTGAGCTTTTGATATATAAAAGGTCATGATAATATAAGAATATCCTGTAAATTTCAGAGCTGAAAACTTCCTTTTTAGTCAAAGAAAAGCTTTTATAGACACCAGGCCCAGCAAATGACAGGTTGGGGATCTATGACGTCAAAGGGAGGCAAGCAGCACCTCAGCAGAAGGAGATCAACACCTACTTCATCACTGCCTGTTTAGCCCCGCCCACCGATTTGCGCATGTAACATAGGTCTAAGTTAGTGTTAAACCATCCAGCTACAAAGCAATAAACATGCCGTTGAGGATTACAAAATATTGTGTAGTGACTGGGTTCAACAGTAATGCAACATGTAAGTAACTGTGTTCATTCTGATGCCTGATCTGAAATGTGATGATTCATGTAGTCAGATGTTCTTTGTCAGTAAATCAAACCAGTGACTAAAACATCAACTTGCGTTGTTTCTCTTAGTAGGATGAAAATAATCTGTTATTTAACAGTGATTAAATTCTATAAAGAAAGAGATCAAAGAAAGCTCCCTTTGCAATCGTTTTAGCAGCACGCGCTGCAGCTGTCAATCAAACAGTTTATTAGTGACGTGTTTATCAGTGACTCCCGTTTTATTCAACGAATCTCTTAACTATATCACGTTTGCACTGTTAGTGAAGATGAAAGCATTCGTTAGTGTACAGAAACTGAGTTTGACGAGATAGCTGCTTTCATGCGCTCAGCATGTGTGTGATCGGCTACAATGATCATCACTGCAACCTTTCATGCCACAATCTTAATATAATGCCATAGATCTTAATATAATGCCATAGATCTAAATGTAATGCAACACTTTTCATGATTAGTTAACCATGAGAACTGTAATAGTAAAAACGAGAGAAGAGAGAGTAATACTATTTCAAATGCAAAAACGTTAGCCAATCACAGCAGTGGGTGTTTACACTCAAGTCTCCCAGCGGACACGCCCCTTAAAACAGAGCGTTCAGAGCAGAAGGCTAAAATCAGGGTAGGAAAAATGCCTTTTATTTATAAATTATGACAATTTTTGATGTAAAAAGCATTCTAACATTATAAATGCACCCCAGGAAACATCATAAAACAATAAAAAAAAACGCAGTTCATGACCCCTTTAATGTGTTCTTGCGTTTTTCATATTTGGTTTCACCAATATATATATATATATATATATATATATGGTTTCATCTCCTCTTCTTTTCAAAACAGTTTGAAGACATCTGGGCATCGAGGTGGCTGGCAACGGCTGGACTGTTACTGGGCAGGAGATGGCAGAAGGAAGTGACGAGTCAGGAAGTGAGATGGGATTAGAAGAAGATGGCGGGAGAGATAGTAGTGTATGGAATGTAGTACGATAGAGAAAATGGAAAAAAAGGAAAAATGAAATATCGAATATGGATGAAACTGATAGTGAGCAAAGTGTTATTGTAACAACAAGACAGGAAGAGGAACATAAAGAGATGGTGAAATTATATGAAGAAGGGACGACGTTTGGTGAGTGGAACCCAGTTAAGTTGACAAAAACAATAAATAAATTGCTGGGTGAGGGCAAAAATGCTAAGGTATTGAGAAACGGGTCACTGTTGATTGTTTGTAGAAATAAAATGCAGCAAGAAAAAGCCTTACGACTGAATAAAATTGAGAATAAGAGTGCGGTGTCCGTTGATGGAGTACAAAAAAATTATTCGAGGAGTCATTTCAGGAATACCTACAGATGTTTCAGAAGAACAAATGAAAGATAATATGACAGGGGGAAAAGTACTGGAAGTAAAACACATTATAACAACAAGAAATGGGGAGAAATGCAACAGCTTGTCTGTTATGATAAAGTTTGATGAATCAAGACTTCCTGGCAAGGTGTACATATGATACATGAGCTATCAGGTCAGGCCATATATAATCCTCCACCAATGAGGTGCTTTAAGTGCCAAAAATATGGTCATGTAGCAGCAATATGTAAGGGGAAACAGATGTGTGACAGATGTGCAGGCAAGTATGAGTATGGGAAGTGTGGAGGAGTAAAGCGTAAATAATACAACTGTGGAGGAGAGCACAGCTCTGCTTGCCGCAGCTGCGAAGCCAGCAAAACGGCAGTAGAGCTGCAACGCGTAAAAGGCATTACAAGGAATTACATATGCGGAAGCAGTAAAGAAATTGAAAGAAAAGATTGTTCATAAACCAACAATGAAACTAAAGATAGACTTTGTAGGAGTTGTGAAAAGATTGTGGCAAGAAAGACGTGCTTGTTATGAGCAAAAATTAGTTTGTGTTGTTTATGGTCGAGGTCAAAAATTGCTTGGCACAGACAGAAAGGAAGACTGGAAAGATAATAGTAGTTAAAGCAAAAAAGTGGAAAAATATCTAGGGGTTAAAGGACTTAGTTGTGAAGTAGTGGAAGAAATGTTAATTGGAGGAATCTCTAACTCTCAGACATGGGTTAGTGGATCTTCATAATTCTAGTTATATTGCAGTGGAACGCCAGGAGTCTTTTAGCTAATGGACAAGAATTCAAAAAGTTTCTATCTGAGTTGTCAGATAAACCTCATATAATATGTGTGCAAAAGACATGTTTAAAACCACAGTTCGATTTTATAATTAATGGATGTACTGCAATTCACGAGTTCACACTTATATACAAATATAACTTATAGAGAGTAAATTTAAATGCGTATTTGGCGTGCTGTCCGGGGGGAGGGCTTCGAGCTCGGAATTTGGCCCGAACCCAGAACTATCCACTTTCTCGTTGCGTGGGAACAATCCGCTTTCTCTCTGCGCGGGAACTATCTGCTTTCTCGCTGCGTGGAAACTATCCACTTTCTCGCTGCGTGGAAACTATCCGCTTTCTCGCTGTGTGGAAACTATCCACTTTCTCGCTTCGTGGAAACTTTCCTCTTTCTCACTGTGTGGAAACTTTCCGCTGACTCACTGCGTGGAAACTTTCCACTTCTCATTGAAACGCTGAAAAACAGGAAAGAAAAGCATGAGTGCTTGACCGGAGTCAAAGATATTCAGCTGGCCCGCCGCATCCACGCACTTAATTATGCAGAACTTTAAGGCTTTATATAATGTAAACGGATGAGTTATAAAAAAAAAAAATCACCCCCCTCATAGTTGTCATGAAGGGCAAAATTAGTCGTATAGACCAAAACCACAATTTGTACCAGGCTGTAAACATATTTTTTTTCTGTTGTAAAGTTGGGCATTTTAACATGAGCTCAATGAGATTCTGCTCCCTTCTAGAGCCTGTCCCTAGTGGTCAGTCGATGAATGGCAGTTTAAGTCACTTCCGTATTGGCTTCAAGAGAAACTGGGGGAGGTTGCCGCTTGGTATATATACCTTTTATTGTTGATTAGCTGAGTGCTCTCCACTTGTGTCAATTATCTGAACGTGCTCCTCCTGAACCTTGTTAATAAAACATAATTTAGAAATGATAGGGAAACAGGAAAAGGTGGAGGAGTGGCAACATTTGTAAGAAGTGGGATAAGATATAATCTAATTAATAAAGGAAAAGAATATGAATCTGTTGTAGTCAAAGTATGGACAGGAAGAGACAGTATAATGATAGTAAATTTTTACAATCCCTGTAATAGTCTGAGCAATGGCACACTAAATTCAGTATGTGGGATGTTACAAGGTAAAATAGTATGGTGTGTGGATTTTAATGGAAAAATAAAATACAGTAAAAATACAGATGCAAATGGATCAATAATAGAATGATTCATAGATGATACAAATTTTGTATGTATTAACGATGGGAAGGGTACAAGATATAGTAGTTCACATAATACAGAAAGTGTTATTGATCTGACAATAGTGTCAACTGAAACTGCAGGAATTAGCACATGGGAGGTTTTGAACCAGTCGACAATAGGTAGTGATCATTATCCAATAATAATTAAGATTGGAGTAGAGATACATCAGGATAGTGAAGTGAGAACATTGAGAACATCAAGGTGGAAGTTGGATAAAGCCGATTGGCAGTCATTTCAAATGCTGAGCAAAGTTAAGTGTGTAGAGTTATTGAATGGAAATATAACAAAAGTAGAAGAAATTAATGGAAAAGTGGTTACAGCCATTATAGAAGCTGCGGAAGAAACAATTCCTAAAAATGCAGGAAGTAAACGGAAAAAGAGTGTGCCATGGTGGGATGAGAGCTGTAGTACAGCAATTAAGAATAGGAATAATGTTTAAGCAAATTAAAGCCCACCATACAATGGAAACTTTGATTAATTATAAAAGGGCACAAGCAGTAGTTAGGAAAACAATTAGGCAAGCCAGTCGAGTATATTGGAGGCAATTCTGTAAAAGAATTGGAAGAAAAACTCAGCTGTCTGACATATGGAGAGCAATTAGAAAAATGAGTGGAATAAGTAACAATGTGGAAATACCAGTGTTATGTAGTAACAATAAAAATGCAATTAGTAATGCAGAAAAAGCTGAATTTTTTGTTAAAACTTTTGTGAATATCCACAGTTCCAAAAATGTATCCTCAACAGCTAAGCAGTATAGAGACCAGACACTTGCTCAAAATACAGGGATAGTAGAAAGAAGCGTTCTATCAGGAGGAGATCTGGACCAGCTATTTACTCTATTTGAGCTAAGAAAAGAGCTATATAAAACACACAGCAAACAGCACCAGTGAAAGATGGTATATGCCTTGTGGAAACTTGTTATAGGGATGGAACGATTACCGGTTTCACGATAAACCACGATAAAAATGTACTGACGGTTAGTAATATCGTTTAAAATGTAATTTTGAAAACTCGTGGTAAATCCTGTCCAGCCAGCGCCAGTCTAGTGCAGGCGCAGTGCGCAACGTTGTTTTTGAATGAGAAGAAATGGTGGAAGGCAGTTACAGCGCCGGGAGATTTTTCAGCCTTCTAAAAGGACCAAATCTGAGGTGTGGTCATATTTTGGCTTTTACAAAAGTCCTGAGGGAAACTCAATCGAGTATGGTCACCCTGTCTGCAGAACATGCAAAAAGAAAGTCGCTGCAATAGCGGGAAACACTTCAAATCTGCGAACGCAAGGCAAGTGGACTTTGACCTCAATACCAAAACTATGTCTGGGAAATAATAATGTGAAGCTTGAGCCAAAGACGAACGAACAGGTTCAGACAAGACTAGGGTGACATTTAAGGGATAATAACGTATATTCATTGTACACTTATTACACAGATTTTCTTTACCACAAATAATTACGGGGACATATTGAATTGAGATTAACGTTTTAAATCTTACATGTTTATAAATCCATTTGGTACAGTGTACAAAACAATCATCCAGACAAGATGATCACAAGAAGTTATAGCAATAATTATAGTAGTATTAATAGTAAAGTCCTCTGATTTCATTTTCCATACAATCAAAAACAGAGACGCAAGACGCATTTGAATGAAATGAGAGCGCGCGTCCGTTGTGATACGTGGATGTGCGCCGTTATAATGCATTGCTATTGACGACGGTCATTATAAGGAAGGAAATGAGACAGAATATAATCTTGCTTAAAAAAAGTGCATAGATCTGCTTGTTTTATTTGTTGATTTTGAAATATAAAACTTGTTGAAATGTTTTCAGTGTGTGCATCTGTTCTTTTTGAACACTTTCAGCTCATTTGAACAAAACCGTGATAATACTGATAATCGTGATAATTTGGGTCACTACAGTTGTGATATGAAATGTTCATACCATTTCATCCATAGTATGTTAGGCCATATGAAAGACGTCACACTTGAGATAATATTAAGGCTGTTTAATATGGTATGGAATGCAGGTAAACTCCTATTCCTATTAATATGGAAACAGGCAATTATAGTCCCAATACTTAAACCTGGCAAAGATCCGTCAGATCCATCTAGTTATAGACCCATAGCGTTAACGTCACAACTAGGGAAAACCATGGAAAGGATGGTAACAGATAGATTAGATTACTTAAAAGAAAATAAAGGTCTTCTTTCACCATATCAATCTGGATTTCGTAAAGGAAGGGGGACAATGGACTATGTATTATGCTTAGAGTCAGCAGTTAGGGAAGCTCAAAGTAATCAAATAAGTAAAGTATAATTGCTGTATTTTTCGATATTGAAAAGGCATACAATAGGCTATGGAAGGATGGTCTTCTAATTAAACTTAATAAATTAGGGACAAATGGTAATATGTATAATTGGGTATTAGATTAATAATGTTTTGAGGTGTCTGTCAGGACAAGACTGGGGGGCAAGCAGGGCATCACTCATAAACATCTATCAGGCTCTTTTAAGATCGGCACCTCGCTGGACTTTGCATCCACTGCAATACACAAGAGACAGTAAAGCATATTTTATTAGAATGTAAAAGATGAGGAAGAAAGATTAGAAATACATGGTGGAAAACTAAATATGACATTAGAAAATCTGCTGGGTAAAACAATGTCTGGGGAAATGCACAGTCTCCTAACGAATTATTTGAAAAATACTGGGATAAGTGAAATCATTTAATATAATTTAATATTATATCGTTTTTTTTAATTCTTATTTTACTTTATTTTAAATTTATTTTTTATTTTTTCCCTCTTATCCTTCCTTCATAATAAGCTGCTATCCACACTCCAGTCCAGTAGGTGGCGGTAATGCACCTTTTAAGTTGGTTTGCCAGCCGCCAATAAAAATCAAAAGAAGAAGAAAAAGTCTGGGCATCAAGGTTATGAGTTTCTGGAGTTTTAGTGTTGGAATTTGGTCCCATTCTTGCCTGATATACAGTGCATCCGAAAAGTATTCACAGCGCTTCACTTTTTCCACATTTTGTTATGTTACAGCCTTATTCCAAAATGGATTAAATTCATTTTTTTCTCAATTCTACAAACAATACCCCATAATGTGAAATAAGTTTGTTTGAAATCTTTGCAAATATATTAAAAATAAAAAATGAAATTAATCACATGTACATAAGTATTCACAGCCTTTGCCATGACACTCAAAATGGAGCTCAGGTGCATCCTGTTTCCACTGATCATCCTTGAGATGTTTCTACAACTTGACTGGAGTCCACCTGTGGTAAATTCAGTTGATTAGACATGATTTGGAAAGGCACACACCTGTCTATATAAGGTCCCACAGTTAGCGACCTTAAGCACACAGCCCTAAGCACATAGCCAAGATAAAGGAGTGGCTATGGGACAACTCTTTGAATGTCCTTGAGTGGCCCAGCCAGAGCCCAGACTTGAACCCGATTGAATATCTCTGGAGAGATCTGAAAATGGCTGTGCAGCGATGCTCCCCATCCAACCTGATGGAGCTTGAGAGGTCCTGCAAAGAAGAATGGGAGAAACGGCCCAAAAATAGGTGTGCCAGGCTTGTAGCATCATACTCAAAAAGACTTGAGGCTGTAATTGGTGCCAAAGGTGCTTCAACAAAGTATTGAGCAAAGGCTGTGAATACTTAAGTACATGTGATTTTATTTAGTTTTTTTATTTTTAATAAATTTGCAGATTTCAAACAACGTGAAATAAGTTTGTCATAATGGGGTCATTATTGTTTTTAGAACTGAGGAAAAAAATATGAATTTAATCCATTTTGGAATAAGGCTGTAACTTAACAACATGTGGAAAAAGTGAAGCGCTGTGCATACTTTCCGGATGCACTGTAGGTTTCCAGCTGCTGAAGAGTTTGTGGTCGTCTTTGACATATATATTTTTTTAATGATACGCCAAATGTTCTCTATAGGTGAAAGATCTGGACTGCTGCTACTTGTGTTGTTTTAGCAGCTCCTAGACTGCATCTTAATGCTCTATATTGAATACCATCCAGTTTCTTCAGCAATGTTTTAGATGCAGACCCATACACAATGCATCCATAGTCTGATATGGAGCGACGTAGTGCACAGTATATTCCCATCATTGATTGTTTATCTGCACCCCAGTCCTGTCCTACTAAACAACTCATTAGGTTAAGTACTTCTTTTTAATATATTCTAAATGTATCTACCAGCCTCTGAATTGGGACGCAGCTATCGTTTTGTGCTCGAAATATATTGAGGGGAGGTGCGTGTTGCGCCTTGTGACGCAGCGATGGTCTCTATCAGGTCCTTTAAGCAAATATAAATAGCCTCCTTGCAACGATTGTCGTTTATTTGTTGTTATCGATCGATAGTATTTTGTTAAACATGTCTGGAAGAGGCAAAGGCGGTAAAGGACTCGGAAAAGGAGGCGCTAAGCGTCACCGTAAAGTTTTGCGCGATAACATCCAGGGAATCACCAAACCCGCCATCCGTCGTCTGGCTCGCCGCGGCGGTGTCAAGCGCATCTCCGGTCTGATCTACGAGGAGACCCGCGGAGTGTTGAAGGTGTTTCTGGAGAACGTTATCCGCGATGCCGTGACCTACACCGAGCACGCCAAGAGGAAGACCGTCACCGCCATGGATGTTGTGTACGCGCTGAAGCGACAGGGACGCACTCTGTACGGCTTCGGAGGTTAAACGCCTGAGATCAAGAGAAACCACAAACCCAACGGCTCTTTTAAGAGCCACACACACTGTCATATAAAGAGTCCTTTCGCATTAATGCTGGTACTTTATGCTGTTCTTCCTTGAAGATAAGTCACTTAAGTGTCTGCAAGGAAACAAACCAAAAAAAAAAGTATTTTTTACAAAATGTAAGTTGAATTTAACGTCGTGTAATTGCATTGAAATCCAAAATGAGTTCTAATGTATTTCTGATGCACATTTCAAAGAGATTAACTGTATTGCAATTTGAAGTAATTTACAGAATCAAGAACTAAGTTAAAATGGTGAAAATAAATGACATATCAGAGGTAGAATGGCTTTTGTGTTGGAGAGACTTTCTGGTATAATATGCTATTTTGAAAAGGATATATAGTTATTACTTCCCTCCAAAAAGGACTTTTTCAGATTACGCAATCATGCAGAATATTTGTCTTCTGCTTTGGGGTTTTATGGCAGTTTGCATCCAATTTGTTGCATTACTGCCACCTACTATACTAAATTCCCTTCATACTATATTCTTTTGTAATATTTTTTTCACAATTTTTCACAATTTTCACAAAGGTTTTTTACAATCACTATGACAATTTTTTTCAATACTTTTAACAGTTTTCCTAAACTCTTAACACACCAACACACCTACAACACCCAATTGCCAAAACGGTTAATTTCATGCTCAAAATCACACATTGTTAACTAAACTCCAACACTGATTTTCAAAATACAATAATACAGGGAGTGCAGAATTATTAGGCAAATGAGTATTTTGACCACATCATCCTCGTTATGCATGTTGTCTTACTCCAAGCTGTATAGGCTGGAAAGCCTACTACCAATTAAGCATATTAGGTGATGTGCATCTCTGTAATGAGAAGGGGTGTGGTCTAATGACATCAACACCCTATATCAGGTGTGCATAATTATTAGGCAACTTCCTTTCCTTTGGCAAAATGGGTCAAAAGAAGGACTTGACAGGCTCAGAAAAGTCAAAAATAGTGAGATATATTGCAGAGGGATGCAGCAGTCTTAAAATAGCCAAGCTTCTGAAGCGTGATCATCGAACAATCAAGCGTTTCATTCAAAATAGTCAACAGGGTCGCAAGAAGCGTGTGGAAAAACCAAGGCGCAAAATAACTGCCCGTGAACTGAGAAAAGTCAAGCGTGCAGCTGCCAAGATGCCACTTGCCACCAGTTTGGCCATATTTCAGAGCTGCAACATCACTGGAGTGCCCAAAAGCACAAGGTGTGCAATACTCAGAGACATGGCCAAGGTAAGAAAGGCAGAAAGTCGACCACCACTGAACAAGACACACAAGCTGAAACGTCAAGACTGGGCCAAGAAATATCTCAAGACTGATTTTTCTAAGGTTTTATGGACTGATGAAATGAGAGTGAGTCTTGATGGGCCAGATGGATGGGCCCGTGGCTGGATTGGTAAAGGGCAGAGAGCTCCAGTCCGACTCAGACGCCAGCAAGGTGGAGGTGGAGTACTGGTTTGGGCTGGTATCATCAAAGATGAGCTTGTGGGGCCTTTTCGGGTTGAGGATGGAGTCAAGCTCAACTCCCAGTCCTACTGCCAGTTTCTGGAAGACCCCTTCTTCAGGCAGTGGTACAGGAAGAAGTCTGCATCCTTCAAGAAAAACATGATTTTCATGCAGGACAATGCTCCATCACATGCGTCCAAGTACTCCACAGCGTGGCTGGCAAGAAAGGGTATAAAAGAAGAAAATCGAATGATATGGCCTCCTTGTTCACCTGATCTGAACCCCATTGAGAACCTGTGGTCCATCATCAAATGTGCGATTTACAAGGAGGAAAAACGGTACACCTCTCTGAACAGTGTCTGGGAGGCTGTGGTTGCTGCTGCACGCAATGTTGATGGTGAACCGATCAAAACACTGACAGAATCCATGAATGGCAGGCTTTTGAGTGTCCTTGCAAAGAAAGGTGGCTATATTGGTCACTGATTTGTTTTTGAATGTCAGAAATGTATATTTGTGAATGTTGAGATGTTATATTGGTTTCACTGGTAAAAATAAATAATTGAAATGGGTATAAATTTGTTTTTTGTTAAGTTGCCTAATAATTATGCACAGTAATAGTCACCTGCACACACAGATATCCCCCTAAAATAGCTAAAACTAAAAACTACTTAAAATATTGATACAAAAATATTCAGCTTTGATATTAATGAGTTTTTTGTGTTCATTGAGAACATGGTTGTTGTTCAATAATAAAATTAATCCTCAAATACAACTTGCCTAATAATTCTGCACTCCCTGTACATCAACACAATACACTGTCTACCAAAACCCTAAACGCATGTTCTCTTCCAACAGGAACATTTAGTCAATCATAGCACACGGTCATAAAATCACTAACATCAGATGGAATCACAGAAACTGCATTATTTTATGTGTCAGGTCTGCCCTTATACAACAGACAGTATATTTTATTGATCATAGATTGTGTCTTTTGAAGCCTCCACATTTTTTTTTGTTGGGTTTAGTAAATGCATGAATTTTGTTTCTTTTGCTGCAGAAATTCAAAATAAATAATGAATGACCGATCTCAGAATAGCTTTATAGAATGCCCTTCAGTTTTATTTCATTATCAGAAATCACCATGTTGACAATAGCAAGTTCCTGTTCTTCATTTAGGAGCTTTCCTCTGCACCCTGAGGGAGGTGTTGAATCCTTAGATAGACAAAATACAGTTACATATTAGAGACCAGAGGCATAGAGTCACTGTAATACATGGTAAAAGTATTTACACTTTGCAGTAGGAGAAGCCCTTATGTAATATCCTACCTGTTGGTTTCTCGAAAAATCTGGATAATGGATGCCACTGTGTCCTGGCTGAGATTTGGCTGTACTCGTTCACCAGCCTCTCTGTATGATAGATGGTTTATGACATGGTGATAGTAGCTCTTATTTCATCAGTTACCCTAATGCTGGCCCTTATTTGAGCTCCACCATGCATTCTAACTCCTCAATCTCTACCTCGTCCAGGCATTCCTCTCCCTTGTCCTGGTACTCATCTTCCTCTCCCTCATGCAGGCATTTTTCTTACTTTCTTTGTGTTGCTCTATATTCTTCCTTTTTCACAAGATAAGCCCAAAGAGGCCCTCTTTTACTGTATACCAGATGGTCATGTGATTGAAAGAACATTAACACCTGAACAATTTCTAGATGGGAATCAGCTGTGATTTATATATATGCATAAACGGGATATATTTGTGTTTCAATTCACAGTATGTTTACCTTGACTTTAGTCTATAAGGTTAGGTTTAGAACATGTTATCTGTTCTGACATACAGTGTTAAAGCACTGGTAAATTTGGCAGTAAAAATCCATTGTTTTGGTCTTGGTTGAGCTTCTGTGTAAAAGAAGTTCAAGCATTTTAAATTTGTGTTAACTGTATGCATTTTGTGTCAAAGCAACAAATGTGTTAATTGTATAGCCTACACAGACAGATGTTGTGCTAACTGTGTTAAGAGTTTAGGAAATTTGTTAAAAGTATTAAACTTTTTTTATAACTGTAAAACGAAAATAAAGAGCGGGAAATGAACAAAGGACACAGAGTCTGTGGGTGACACCCAAACATTTTGCGGTAGGCGGGGCTATCAATTAACCGCCTGTGATTGGTCCTCTCGTGATGCTGTGAGTTGTCCAATGAAATACGAGTATATGGGTTTGGCCTATGAAAACAGGCAACCAGAAAAATTCCGGATCTCTTTGTAAATTAGCATAGGGCGGTCAATAAATGCCTCTGTATCGCTTCTGTGTTCACATAGATTGATCATCAGCATCATGCCTGAACCAGCAAAGTCCGCTCCTAAGAAGGGCTCCAAGAAGGCCGTCACGAAGACTGCCGGTAAGGGAGGAAAGAAGCGCAAGAGGTCCAGGAAGGAGAGCTACGCTATCTATGTGTACAAAGTCCTGAAGCAGGTTCATCCTGACACCGGCATTTCCTCCAAGGCGATGGGCATCATGAACTCTTTCGTCAACGACATCTTCGAGCGCATCGGCGGTGAGGCGTCTCGTCTGGCGCATTACAACAAGCGCTCCACCATCACTTCCAGAGAGATCCAGACCGCCGTGCGTCTGCTGCTGCCCGGAGAGCTGGCCAAACACGCCGTGTCCGAGGGCACAAAGGCCGTCACCAAGTACACCAGCTCCAAGTAGAGTCAACCGAGACTCAGCCACACAAAGGCTCTTTTAAGAGCCACCCATATTCTCGATTGAAGAGCTTATATTGCTTGTGATATGAACGAGTAGTTCTTGTTGCATTTGATGGTATTAAGAACAAAACAAACAAAAAATCCTGTTGTAGATATTCACTTGATGATGCATCAAATGTTACCTATAAAAGAGTGGGTTTTGATACTGGGTATTAGAAATAATTGAATGAGATGCATCTGGAGCAGGACGATATAAAACATTTTCTCAGATCCAGTTTCTGTGGTAGTGAAATATCTTAACGATTATGCTTGTCATTATACTAAATTGCTAATAAATTCTATTAAACCTTACAGATTCATAATTCTCCATATCACAGCATAACCCATTAACTCAAACCTCCAACTATAAGGATATCCAATTTTATGTGCAGATATACGGTTCACTCACATGCAGCGATATATACTATAGCAACTGCTTGTTTATATTATTGTCAAATGTCAACTATACTAATATTTTAGTGCATTTTTTCCCCTCATTGGTCACAAAAACAAACAGCCTAACAACAAATGTTGAGTTTAATGCTATTTAAGTAAAGTAGTGTTTGAGACTAGCCAAACAGAGAGATCATAATTATTTGTTGAGAAAGTCAAAACACTGCTCTCATTTTTTAAAATATGATCTGGTATGAGATGATGTTTTCTGGCCTTTCCAAGCATTCAGCGAATCCATCTGTGTTTAATGATACGAAAACAATAGGGTTGTCAAGTCACACATTTAGATTAAAATATGCAGCATTATAAAGTAACGGAAAACAGTAACGGGAGTCCTTTACATTTAGGCCCTACAAGAACAATAGATGACAGTAGTATGTGACAGTTTTCTGATATTTAACTGATTTTTAACTGTCTTTCATGCTTTACATCTGTGGACCAGCAAGCTTGTATCGTATGATCGACAACACTTTATATACTATAACATGTAGGCCCATTTAATGCACCTGTTTTTAATAAACTATTAAGAAATCCGACTGGCTGGTAATAGCAAAGTTAATAGGGACAGTTTCTAAAAAGTGCATCTAGTTCAACATTAGGCTTCAGTATTTGAGTTATTTGCATTATTAAGACAAAATTAAAAATGTTAAAACCTTGTGTCATTGATGTCATCAAAATCTCATGCCAACCTGCCGAACAAAGTTGGAAACCCTGATACTGTTAGTTTATGAATAAAATAACTATATCATCATTCAATCAGTTTCAAGAATGAAATTATATCAATTTATGCACATCAATGTCCAAAGTGTGTTGTTTTAGGCCGAGCAGTCTCTCAGAATTGGGTTCAGGGTAAAAGAGAGATGGTGTGTTTGGTTTTATGTGTGAGGCACAAAATATCCTCACTGATTTCCTCACTAATATAGTGAAACATGAGGAAAATTATGTTTAATATATAGCTACTGTATGAAGTGCACCGGGAGGTCCTAGTGAGTAACTATAATGTTTCTTTAAATGCACGTTATATGTTATCACGATCAAAAGTCACTGATTATGCACAGGATCTGGTCGGCAGTCAGGGGAGCTGGATGTATGGCATGAGCCTGGTTTCTTTTAAGCCTGCTCCTTTTAAGTGACTGTTTTATTCCAGCCAAAAAAACAACAACTCTTGGCCCAAAATCACAATGAATGGGGACTCTAAAAATTGCAGAAAGCACTGTCTTAATACACCCACGTTGAAATGTATTATTACACTTATGTTGCTGATGTCAGGAAATGTGCAGTCTAACCCAGGTCCTGTCACAGATATGATATCGCTGCAAACTCCTGACAATTTTTTAAAGAGGTCAGGTATTGGTTTTGTGCACATAAATGTGAGAAGTCTATTACCAAATGTTGATATTAAGGTGTTATCTGAGACTTGGCTGGGTAGATCCACTCCTGATAGTTATATTTATGGAGGGGTATAATTTATTTTGTACTGATCGTCGTGCTAAAGGTGGAGGAGTGGCGATCTGTGTAAAAAATAGTTTGCAGGCAACAGTACAATTATCCAAGTCTGTGCCTAGACAATTTGAATTGCTAGCGTTGAAAATTGATTTATCGTAGAATTATGCTTTGACAGTTGCGGGATGCTATAGACCTCTTTCTACACCAAAGGACACATTGTCCTCATTGTCTGATTGTTTGTCAGTTATAAAATACAGAATTGGCTTTAATGGGTGACTTAAACTGGGACTGGCTAACACCTGCATCTGATCAAATTAAACGTTTTTGTGACTCAGCGAATCTGACCCAAATTATAGACTCACCTACTAAGCCAAATCCTTAACATCCTGAAAAGTCTACGCTCCTTGGTTTGTTTTTAACAAATGTAGCGCAGAAATATAAAGCTACTGCTATTTTTGCAAATGAGTGATCACTGGTGTGAGAGATACCAGGATATCTAAATGTAAACCGCGTATTATAATTAAGAGAAATCTTAAAATCTTAAATCACTATTTTTGTACATTATAAACAAGCATTATTATTACTGAGTAGCCTATGTCAATCAGCTTCCTAACACTGTTTTCTTTATACTAAGATGTTCGTTGTTAAACTGTTTGAATATGAATCTTCAGTAAATTAAAACGATTTTAAAACGATTCTCATTTACCAGTCTTAATATTTTGAAATATTGAAACATTTGAAATGTTGGCTAACAGTTCCATAGCAAGCTACTGTTAAGAAGTATACTTCAACTTGTCCATGTAACATTAATAGATTGGCCATGGTTCATCACTAATGTTACATTCTTTTTATTTGATTTTACAGGGGCTGATGAACACACCCGTGTTCTTATCCAGTGGAGAATGGCTAATGAAGCCCTCTTCACTGGAAAACGCAATGCTGCCATCAAAGGTTTTGAGTAAGTAACTTATACAAGACAAATTAAATAAAATGTAATTTTATTCAAGTGCTGTAGCCAATGGACTCTTTTAATGCTTGATTTCTCTGCATTTATTGCAGTTTTTATCACAGAGCAGAGGCTAGAGGGCAAAATGTCTGCTGCTCAGATAAAAAAAAAGGGAAAACCTTAAATAAAAATACAAAGTAAGATAAAAAAAAATTAGTTCCCCCCAAAATAAGAATTTTGTCACAATTGAATCATGCTCATGTTTGTCCTGTAATGCAATAATCTAATGAATTCTACGTTTTACAATATAATTGATTGTCTTGATATTCTGTTTTCAAATTTTTGTAGGATCTCAAATGTCCAAGGGGTGAGGATGGGGAGGTTACAGCAGTATCCTGGAAATGGTATTCTGCCATGGATGAGGCAATAGGGGGCAGACCCTCTATCACACCACCCGCCCTTATTGCCTCATCTGGCTCGGATGTAGCTGTAACCTCTCCATCCTCAGTGAGGTCAGAGCCTGAAAGAGTAAGGAGGAAAAGGAAAGATGTTGAGGAGCTGATACGAGAGATGGAGGAGAGGAATGCTGAAAGAGAAAGAGATGCCGTTGAAAGGGAGGAGAGGCGATGGAGAGAGATGGAGGAAAAGGAGGAAAGAAGAGAAGGAGAGAGACGTGAGCATGAGGAGAGACAAGAAAGAGAGGAAAGACAGGGAGACAAAGAGATTTCTGCAACTTCTAGAAATAATTGCAAAAAAATAATATAAATAAAGAAAACATATGTTACACACTTTCTTTCCATTTATTTATGATAGTAAGTTCATTGTCATGCTGCTCATAGCAAGTTTTATTACAAAACACTCAATTCCCAGGGATTTACAGTAGCTAGATTCAGTTGTAAAGTGCTTAATATGTGGAGTAACTAATATATTTAAAGTGTGTTGTGTGCACGCTTAATTTTAAAGTAAATTGTTTGTAAAATTAAGCTCAAATACATATAAATACAGTGAAATGTAGCTAGAATTTCAAAGAATTTGTGGTAGCACTTTACAATAAGGTT
This sequence comes from Rhinogobio ventralis, assembly GCA_039654625.1. Lineage (NCBI taxonomy): Eukaryota > Metazoa > Chordata > Actinopteri > Cypriniformes > Gobionidae > Rhinogobio > Rhinogobio ventralis. Next base: position 26,615,711 of record CM077216.1, read on the forward strand.
TCATTAGTTGACATTAGTTAATGTATTAACTAACATGAACTAACCATGAACAATACGTTTGTTACTGTATTTGTTAATGTTAGGTAATAAAAATATAGCTGTTCATGGTTTGTTCATGTTAGTTCACAGTGCATAAACTAATGTTAACAAGATTAATAAATGTTGAAATTAACATTTTACAAAGATTAATAAATGCTTTATAAGTGCAGTTCATTATTAGTTCATGTTAACTAATGAACCATATTGTAAAGTGTTACCGTGTGACTATGGTTGGTGGGTGTCACCTCTAGGAACCACTACTGTAGCTCTGAGATCCCCTGTCGATTAGCCTGAGGCTGTAATATCCCCAGTTTCCATGTGCAGCCGCGAGGAGCCCTGACAAGAGTCTTGGTGATGGAGAGGCTTTGCTGGCAGGGGAAGATAAAACATTTTGCTTCCTTTTTTACCAGAGGGGCTAGCCAGTGGCAGTGAGCTGTAAGTGAGAGGGATGCATACAGATAGCCATGCACCTCTCTAACTACTACTACTGCACTTTATGCATCACAGCACCCTGTGGGCTGTGCCCACACACACACACACCTAACTATTTACATAATAACTAACATAGACAAGCTTGAACAATGTCCGTCTGCGAACAAGAACTGACTTTTTTTTTTTTTTTTTTTTTTTAGTGTCTTAACCTGTCAAGTGTCTTAAAGGTACAGTTGCCTGGTGCAGACACAGCTGCTGCCAGATTGTCCCGCACATGCTCTCCTGCACTTGCTTCTGTGTTTCCGGGGTTCAGGTAGGTCATCATCATTATCCTCCGCAACTTCTGGACGCCTCCTCTGAACAGTGATTACGAAAGACGTAAAAACGCCAACGAAAGCGGTAAGAAGAACCAAAAACATTGCTGAAGTTGGTGCAGTGGAATGGGCTCTTTAAATTTCCGCGCTGTTGTGACAGCCTATGTCATGTGACAATACCAAAATGGCGGACGTAGTATGTCCGGATTCCGTTCATACTATATGTACTTTTCTAACGGTTGCAAAGTACGTTCTAATTTAAATATAGTACATACTCGAATAGTACGCGATTTCGGACGCACCCCATGGTTTATTATGTTGACAAGAGAGGAAAGGTCATTTTTCTGAGGTGTTAAACTTTTTTCGTAACAAGTTATGAAGATAATATTGGAATAATGACACAGATATAGCCTTTCAATCATGCAATGCGTCGGAATAACGTTTCTTTGTCTCATAATATAAGATTCATGTTGGGAAACTTAAACTTGTAAATTAAGTACCCTATTTGAGATCGATTATGAATGCATCACAAAAAACCCTGTGCTCTATGGGCACTGCCATTAATAGAGGACAAAGCGAAAGCTGTTTTACACTCCGTGATAAAGGCCTATAAATAAATCCATAAAAGGAAACATAAATCCGATCAGTTATCCAGATGGCGACCAGTTGATGTGAACAAATGTAAACGCGCTGTGTCCTGATGAGCCGATCTGCATGTTAATGCCAAGTGTAAACGCAGCCAGAATAAGTTACCTCTAGAGTAGATTATTTCTGATAACAAGCTAAATAAATAACAAGTAAATTACATTAGACATGCAGTCTAAATTACATTAGACGATGCTCTCTTATGCAGTCATATTTATGAAGCATTCAAGGCTTTTTGGTGAGTCACACGCACTGTTTTTGCGCTGGTGTCATATGCTCTCTGCTTGTTCGTTAATATTTATATCATGTTATCCGAGAGTAGTACGTCAAAAATGTGTTTCTACTGAGTAGTGCGCCATACTATCCACTAGCCAGACCGATCAACAAACACAGACCGGAAGTTAACTTTGGGCCAGGCGTGTAACCGTGGCAACGCGCGTGAGTCTGATGAAACCGTCTATAAGTCCTGGTGGCCATTGAGAGTTGCCATGGCAACTGGGAACACATTCAAACCGCTGGAGAGGACAGCGTCAACATTTCTCTGTTTCTCGTGTTACATAAAAAAAAAGAAGTTCAACAACTTCTTCAAATTGGTTAAGAAACATTACCCACAGTCTAGTTTAATTACTTTTGTTAATATTTATACCTCTGTGATTATGGTATCTTTCCTTAATCATCTGAAATATCTATGCATTTAGTATTTGTCTACTAGTAGGCCTAATGATGCTGAGCATGTCTTGAATGCTTTCATTCATGTTTCATTGTATATCCTATTTTTTTTTTTTTTTTTTTATAATTTGGGTGCATTTTATTGTTAATTTTGTGTTTTTCAAAATAAATGAGTTCATTGAAAATTCTTTTTATTTTGATGACGTTGCAGGGCGTTCCAAATGAGCGATTATTGTCCGCTAAATCCACTTCAGCTGTTATACGGTGCTCAGGGAGTAGGGAGCAGTGAACACTGCGCAGGGACCCTGTCGAATGGAACGCACCTCAAGTCTCGTTGCGTCCTTTGAAGGCCGCGTCGGCCGCGCACTTCGAAGAACACGGCCTTCAAAGGATGCAGCACTTAAATTGGGACACAGCTGCTGTCTCTTGACTCAAGCGCAATCACCGGTAACACACCACACCTGTTCCTGACGCTCACTCTAGAACACGGAACAACGCCACCTGGTGGAAAAACACTGTTGGCCCTAACATCACTGTAAAGTGAAATAAATCTATATTGTAAAAGCGCTATATACATTAAGGTGACTTGACTTGACTTGTTAGTGCCCACCCTGTTATATCAGAACACCAAACAGAGGATACTGACAGTGTGATTGTGCAAGTAATTTATGTTTAAAGTTGAAGAAGTAGTGTATTTACAGTTCTTTAGCAATGTTTTACAAATATTGTATGTGAGAGACAGGAAATCATCCATCCATCCATCATACCACTTGCTGTTATCACTTAGTCCAACCTGTTTTACAATAATTTCATAAAATCAGCAAAAAACATGCTAATAATTCAGTGACAACGAAAATTTACTGGAGTATCAATAATGCAATACTTACAAACGCCTTTGAGGCATTTGTATTTGAAAATGAAAATTGTAAAATGATGCAGTTAGGGTCCGTAAAGTAGGCACAATGCATACACAATATTTATATTTTTTGACCATTTATTAACTGATATGCTTTTAAAGGTACAAAGGTACATGAGTAATCCAAGATAATGTAAACAATGCCCATGAATTAGAATAATAAGTATTTGAAACTGTTGTTCATTTGTTCCTAACAGGGTGGACATTTTTGATCTTCCATTTCATTTATTTAATTTAATAAATGGTTCAATTTGTTTACTTGAGCTTGACCAAAATAATTTTCCAATAATTTGTTTTACATCACCCTACCATACACAAAATGTATTTTAAAAACTGAGTTTGATTTTATCCCATCTGTTATCTTGATCTAGTCTGTTTGTTTAGGGTTAGAGCTGAACTAGCATATAGTCTGACCAAAACCCCAACATCTGAAGAAAAAGCATATAAATCTAAATAATACTGTTTTATGAATTAGCATTTAATAGTGGTTAAATCAAAATATAACAATAAGTACAACGACTTTTATCCAAATACAGTGACATAAGAAATGCTAGCAATACAAAGTTTCAAACAGAAAAGTACAAGCTAGAACAAGGAGGGAAATAAGAAATGGTGAGGAAAAAAAGTTGTTTTTGAAGTCACTTGCTATGCCTTGAACAACTTTAACACAATCCTCATTCACATGCCGAAAACTGAGATGAATGATGAATAAGGAGAAACAAATATGACAATTTACATTTTGATTTACGTGATGATATAACATCAGCTTATGAAAACGTGTTTAACGGCATTAACACTTGTGTGATCAGACGTATGTATTTATTATTATGATTATTGTGATTATCATTATGAGGACCGATCATCTGATGTCCAAGTCAAGTCAAGTCACCTTTATTTATATAGCACTTTTTACAATGTCTCAGACTCGGATCCTACAGATGATGTTCGTGTGCTTCCAGCTGCCCACAACAACAGCTGTATGAAAGCCTCCTCACGCCCTCACTGATGCTGATTTCATTAAAGTCTCTTTCAGACTGTTTGCTGAACACACAGAGGACGCGTTTACGCTTTTATCAACTTTTACACTTAAACTATCCATCAAATGTACACGCGGCTTTTCCCCGTGGCTGATGCTCGCCTTGGATTTGATCTGACGAGGCAAAATAAACATTTCCTCTTCGCGTATTTTAGTCTCCAATGAAAGCTCAGAACCTCTACTTTGTGTTCACTTTGTTTTGACTGTGACAAATAATTTACCGCTCCAGTTTTGCCGCAAATGTAAGAGAAGAAAACACACGCGTGAGGGCCTCGTGGACGCGCACAGACACCGAGCGGACAGGTTGAGTCTATACGGTTCTCATGTGTTATTTAAGAGCAGCGCCGCGCGAGCGCCGTTCATTGCTGAAACCACAACAGCGTTTGAAAGACATTAGATCCGATCAGAGAGATGGCAGAAACCGCCCCAGCCCCGGCCAAAGCGCCCAAGAAGAAGTCAGCTGTGAAAGCCAAGAAAGCAGGTCCAGGCGTCGGTGAGCTCATCGTCAAGACTGTGTCCGCATCGAAGGAGAGGAGCGGCGTGTCCCTCGCCGCGCTGAAGAAAGCTCTCTCCGCCAGCGGCTACGACGTGGAGAAGAACAACTCCCGCGTCAAGATCGCCATCAAGAGCCTGGTGACTAAAGGCACCCTGGTGCAGGTCAAAGGGACCGGCGCCTCGGGCTCATTCAAGCTCAACAAGCAGCAAGCCGAGACCAAGAAGAAACCAGCCAAGAAAGCGGCTCCTAAAGTGAAGAAGCCCGCGGCCAAGAAACCCGCCGCTGCAAAGAAGCCCAAGAGCGCAGCGGCAAAGAAGCCCGCCGCCAAGAAATCGCCCAAGAAGGCCAAGAAACCCGCCGCCACAGCCGCTAAGAAGGCGACGAAGAGCCCCAAGAAGGCAAAGAAGCCGGCAGCCGCTAAGAAAGCAGCCAAGAGCCCCAAAAAGGCCAAGGCGGCTAAACCCAAGACGGCAAAGCCTAAAACCGCCAAGCCTAAAAAAGCAGCTCCCAAAAAGAAATAAACGTCCACTCTTTGTTCCTCAACGGCTCTTTTCAGAGCCAACCACTTACTCTGAATAAAGAGCAAAACTCGTGTATTTTAATAATTTCTGTTAATGTTGAAAGGAAACGGTCAAGATGTGACTTTTGATCACTAATACTCATGTAATCTGAACAAAGAAGTGGTTAATTTAATTTCTAAAATAAGTGACCAATTCAATTGAATCACTCAAGTTGAGTAAACCATTTATATACATTAGAAATGTATTAAAAATGGGCAAAAAGCTTATGAGGGTTCAGGCAGTGATCACAGAATATACACACACAACACGGATGGAGAATTGCGACAATACAAACAAACCCACACACAATAAAGGCAGTGATAAAACTACAATATTACAAGAGGAATATAATAATGTACAGTATCAAAGCTCAATGTGTACAGAATACACAGTGTGTGAAAGGTGTAACACTTTTGGTAGGAACAGAGTATAATATCCATATTCCATGTTATAAAGTGCACATGTCAAACCCCCAAAACATTGATATTAAAGTAAATTATTTGAAAAGTCTGTTTAAATGTTTTTCCCCATTTGAATGAAATGTTTTACATATTAAATGTGTGCACACAGAAAAAACACATCGTTAGATTAATATTTAGGAATCTAATTCCCTTAACACCGGTTAATGCATTTATATGAATTTTCTATCACAAATATTTCAATAGTTTCATCTCTTTTATCTCAATAGTCACAAATACTTGTGCATAATCAGAAAAGGGGGTTGGGCTTTGGAGGAAAGTTCAGTGATTGGTTGAAATCTTATTTGATTCTAAACCAATGGGCGACTGGCAATCTCGTTTAAAGACAGTGTGAGGAGACACGGATTTTCATTCTGTTAGCAATCCTTGATTGTGAAGGTTATAATAACTTTGTTAAATATGAGCGGCAGAGGCAAAACCGGTGGCAAGGCCAGAGCAAAGGCTAAAACTCGCTCCTCCAGGGCGGGACTGCAGTTCCCCGTCGGCCGTGTCCACAGGCTTCTCCGCAAAGGCAACTACGCTCAGCGCGTCGGTGCCGGTGCTCCTGTTTATCTGGCGGCTGTGCTCGAGTATCTTACCGCTGAGATCCTGGAGTTGGCTGGAAACGCCGCTCGGGACAACAAGAAGACCCGCATCATCCCCCGTCACCTGCAGCTGGCGGTGCGCAACGACGAGGAGCTGAACAAACTTCTGGGCGGAGTGACCATCGCTCAGGGCGGCGTGCTGCCCAACATCCAGGCCGTGCTGCTGCCCAAGAAGACCGAGAAGCCCGCCAAATCCAAATAAACAGATTAAATGCTGTTTTAATAACCCAAAGGCTCTTTTAAGAGCCACCCATTTCATCTCAAAAAGGGCACACTGTTAATATTTCATGAAATCATAAAGGCATAGGTTGATCATGAATTATCACAGTCGTTCGTACTTGCTGCTTATAAACGTTCATTAATATAACGCAAGCAGAGTTTCCGCGAGCCTTAAATTGGAGCAGAAAGTCGTATTCAACGTGATGATAAATAAAAAAAAAATAATAAAACTGAAATGTACTGTATAATGCAGAATTTGTCCAATTTTGGATGACTAAATCAAAACACTGGTTCAATAGGCTACACTTAAAGGGATAGTTCACTTAAAAACAGAAAACACAGAATTTGGTAAATAAAACGAAACTTGAGGAAAAAAATGCAACATATCATAGGGCCCTAAACACTCTTTTTGTTAAACTTTTAATTGTTCAATTGTTTGTTTCATGATTTCAATTAATTAGACATGCTTTTTGACTAATACAATTTAATTTAAAACTAAAAATAATAATAAAATTGATTTATTTTATTAAATTGCATGCATTGCAAAAAAATAAATAAACATACTTAAATCAAGATACATTTACTTGAGATGCAAAATGAAGAAATTAAGTCTTGTTTTCTGAGAAACTGAACAAAATTAAGTGAGTTTATGCTTAAAGCAAGCACAAATATCTGTCAATGGCTATGAAAATGACTTTATTATTTGAATGAAGTTGATTTTCCTGAACCTGTTGGCAGATATTTGTTCTTGCTTTAAGCATAAAATCACTTTCACAAGATTTCTTATCTTGTCATTTTGCTCCTCTAGTAAATGTATCTTGATTTAAGAATCTTTTAGATATTTGCACTGGAAAACACTCGAAAATCACTTTTTTGTAGCGTGATCATAAAGTTCAGTGAAAGTTATTTCCATATTCTAGTGTTTGGGAGAATAACTTTTAAAGTAATTTAAAAAGTAATGGAGATCTGTCAAACTTTGAAGTGTTGCTTATACAACTCATTGTGTGCTTCCTAGACATTTACATTTAGAGAACATATTGACGTGTTATGTTCCCTTCAATTTATTCATTACATGAATAATTGGTCTTAAATTTACCTTCATAAACCCTGACAAAGTGCACATGCTTATGGACGTCCTGAAACGTGTTTGCTTGATAGAGATTGTTCTTTGGGTCGTGTCTTGTTTGATTGCAGTGATTGTTCGATTTCAGAACAAATAAATACAATAATGCAAGTATAAAGCCTATGCCACTGTTTGATGAGCAAAGTAGTAAAGAGAACAAAGCACTTTGAGCGGGAAACCCTCCGCTTGTTTGAAAAGAGGAAACGCGCAATCATTGGCTAGCGGTCATAAGCGCGCGTCACATATCAGCCAATCGCAAGCCTCTGCACCCTCGAGACTTTGAGCTCATGCCGGTTCAATGCTTTAAAAGCAGGCGTGTAGCATTAAAGTAGCATTTCCAGCGCCAGCGGGACAGAGAAAAGTAACTAGAGCAATGGCAAGAACCAAGCAGACCGCCCGTAAATCCACCGGTGGCAAAGCCCCGCGGAAGCAGCTCGCTACTAAAGCCGCCCGTAAGAGCGCTCCGGCCACCGGCGGCGTCAAGAAGCCTCATCGCTACAGGCCCGGGACCGTGGCTCTGCGAGAGATCCGCCGTTATCAGAAGTCCACCGAGCTGCTGATCCGCAAACTGCCCTTCCAGCGTCTGGTGAGAGAAATCGCTCAGGACTTCAAGACGGATCTGCGCTTCCAGAGCTCCGCTGTCATGGCCCTGCAGGAGTCCAGCGAGGCTTATTTGGTCGGTCTGTTTGAGGACACCAACCTGTGCGCCATCCACGCCAAGAGAGTGACCATCATGCCCAAAGATATTCAGCTGGCCCGCCGCATCCGCGGAGAGCGCGCCTAAACCCGCATCTGCAACAGCCGCTTCAACCCCCAAAGGCTCTTTTAAGAGCCACATCAATTACACTGAACGACTCCGTTTCCAAAGTAATGCTGAAAATAACTTAAATGCCACCAGGTCCTACGCAGTCTTGGGACATGAGTCCATTAACTCCCAGCTCTGAATAACCAGCAGCAGATTAAAGGACTCGTTAAACCACAGTCTGCTGTGTTTAGCGATCGTGCGACAAACGACCATTACGGTATCAAACTGGTGTGTCAGAGATCAATGTATGCAGATTATAAAGCGGTTTATGCGGTGGAGATGACTACTGTATACTGACAATAATGTAAAATATAAAGGTGAATACTTAATAGGAACTTTAATGGAGTGATAATGCCTGATAAATGATTTCATCTCAATATGTAGTATAGTAAACATTATTATACTGGAAAGCATATTCTCCACATTATTTTGAAAATATTTCCTAAATGCAATCAATGACTAAGATTTGTATGAATTTAACCCATGGGCAGGTAATGTGCACCACAAGATAAACTCTCCGTAGTCTCTTGGAGGCATGAGAACGATTTTTTTTCACTAAATACTGTTTTTATTATTATAATTAAGACTTTTGAGTATGTGGTTCATATGACTTGGTTCAAATTGTTTGCTGCTTCACCCAAGTTTGCTGTTTCAATTGTTGTGGTGTTGATTCACATTGTTATAGTGCAGAGTGATAAGATGCATTTTACATATTTGAAGAAAAAAAAAACTTAATTGGCAAAAAAAGAAAGAAAAAAGGCCTTTATCACAACCCAAATTTCACAGTTTTTTGGTCCTGGCACAAAATGACCAGCTAACATTATTCCACTAATCATATCATCAGCACATGGGAAAGTGCGGACAAGTTCTAGTCAGGTGAAAGAGCGGATTGCAGACTGATTGCTATAAAAGGAGGGAAAATGGTGTGCTCAATCATTGTGTTCTTGTTGGCAATGGTTACCTCCAAAGAAAGACATGCAGCCGTCATTGCTTCGCATCAAAATGGCCTGACATGCAAGGAAATTGCAGCGAGCAAAGAATATTGCACCTGAAAGAACCATTTACCAGATCATCAAGAATTCAAGAAGACTGTTTTCTCCTGAGGAGTCGCTACATAATTGTGTCTCACCAGTGCAGAGCTGCTCAGTATTGGCAGCAGGCGGGTGTGAGTGCATCTGCACAGTCGGGCAAAGACCTTTGGACAGTGGCCTGGTGTCAAGAAAGGCAGCAAAGAAGCCACTTTTCTCCAAGAAAAACATCAAGGACAGACCTGAATTCTGCAGGAATTACAAGGACTGGACAGCAGAAGACAGATGCAAAGATATTTTCTCTGATGAAGCCCCCTCTGACTGTTCGGGACATCTGGAAAATTGATTGTCCAGAAAAGAAAAGGAGCATGAGTCCTGTTTTGTGACACCAGTGAAGCATCCTGAGACCATCCATATGTGGGGTGTTCCCAAGGGAGTGTGAAATTGACCCCAAAAACAATACATGTTACTATTCTTGATAACATAAATTGTAAGATAATATAAAGCCAATAAAACCAAAAGTATCTTCCCCCTTATCAATCAGTGAGATTTTAAAATGATTTGCAAATTCAAGTACCCATGCAATAGGTATTCTGGATTAATAAGGGATGTGGCGGGGTCACCAACAAAGAAACATGAATACACTTTGTCAAAAAATCATATTCTGGAGGTTTAAATTGCTGTGAAAATGTTGTGGTAAATTTGAGGGTAACAGGAGGGTTTAGATGCTACAAATAAAATTAAGGTCTTTTTTTTTTATGACATGTGAAGGCAAAGTATGGTATTTAATAGACATTAGGATCAGTGAGTATTGAACACACACAGACATGGCAAATCTTAGACACACACACGGAGCAGTGGGCAGCCATTCATGCAGGCGCCCGGGGAGCAATTGGGATTTAGGTGCCTTGCTCGAGTCTGACTTTCTAACCACTAGGCCAGGACTGCCACAATATGTTGTTCATGCTGTTATTTAACACATTTTGAAAAAAAATAGCATCACATAAAACAGAAATATTGATGAATTTGGCTTAGTTTATACCTTAATAGAGAAATGTATCCTGAAAGATACAAGTCAAGATAATCATCTTTATACAAAGTTAGGTATAAAAAAATCCTGAAACCTAAAAATGTATTGGTCCCATTGTTTTTGCCTATTTATGTAAATTTGTTTTTTTAGTGCTGGTGTCCACTTACAAGGACATAGCATAACATACATGCTCTAAACAATGTAATGACACGAAAAAACACTAAATTCACAAAACTTTTTGTTTCTGGTTCTCAGGACAGGAGGATATTGGGATATTATGTCCCTCTTCGTTTACTTTGGTGAGTTTGTAGAAAAGCACTTTCCATTATCAATCTACTACTGTAAATGATATGATCTTTGTGAAATACATTTTATGAAACCTGAATTTGAATATGAAACAAACGACAGGGTTGGGATTAAATCACATGCGCTCTTGCTTTATTTGGGGGCCAAGGGTGTGTGCCATGTGACGCTGCACTGGTTCCTGTCAGGTCCTGTAAGCAAATGTAAAAGGCTTCCTTGCGACACACGCCATTCATTCGTTGTCATTTGACCAACTGAAGTACTCGGACTTTGAGTTAAACATGTCTGGAAGAGGCAAAGGCGGTAAAGGACTCGGAAAAGGAGGCGCTAAGCGTCACCGTAAAGTGTTGCGCGATAACATCCAGGGAATCACCAAACCCGCCATCCGTCGTCTGGCTCGCCGCGGCGGTGTCAAGCGCATCTCCGGTCTGATCTACGAGGAGACCCGCGGAGTGTTGAAGGTGTTTCTGGAGAACGTTATCCGCGATGCCGTGACCTACACCGAGCACGCCAAGAGGAAGACCGTCACCGCCATGGATGTTGTGTACGCGCTGAAGCGACAGGGACGCACTCTGTACGGCTTCGGAGGTTAAACGCCTGAGATCAAGAGAAACCACAAACCCAACGGCTCTTTTAAGAGCCACACACACTGTCATATAAAGAGTCCTGTCTCATTAATGCTTGTAGTACCGTCACACAGAGTAAATGTTAAAATGTGTGAACAATGTTACATAGTAATAAATCCGAGACTACCAGCATATTTTCCTTCTGTTTAACATATAACCAAAGAATGCATTACTTTAAATAGTGCGCGAGCAAAGACTTCGTTTTTGTATTAGTGTATCAATTTAATGGATCTTTATTTTTACTAAATGAACAAAGACAACTCTCAAAATTATACCGAAGTTAGCAGAAGGGAAAATGCAGAAAACAGAATCGAATTTATTTTGACCAAACCGTCAAATGGATTTATTTACTATTCCTGTATTTTAAACCGCTCAACAACAGTTTAATGAATCAATGAAGTTCCAAAGAAAAACTGCTTTTAAAGGGTCTGGCCATTTATAGAAACTATTATTCTCTTAAAATAGGTCAAATAAAAAGAGCGGGGAACGAAACAATGGAAACTTCGGGGAGGGGTGTCATTCAAACATTTGGCGGTGGGCGGGGCTATCATTTATCCGCCTGTGATTGGCCCTCGTTCCTCTCGTGATGCTTTGAGTTGTCCAATAAGATGCGAGTTTATGGGTTTGGCCTATGAAAACAGACAATCAGAAGAATCCCCTCTCTTTGTAAATTAGCATAGGGCAGTGAATTACAAAATAACAAATTATAAACACAATGGCAAGTCTAAAATCAAAATAACATGTCAGAAAACACAACCACAATTTCGAAAACAAAATAACAATTCAGAAAACACAATGACAATTCATACAAACCGGAAAAGGTAGGTATAGCCTCAGAATGGAATACTTCCCGCTGATTGGACGAGACACCTGTCAATCAAGCTTTACAGGAAGTAAGAAATTGAGTGATCGATCAACTTTGTTTTGCGGTAGGCTATGCATTTATTTTTTTATTTTTTCCTTGACCTAAAGAATGTTGCTAAATGCGAAAATGGAACACATTAAACATTACTTTGAAGAAGGACATTCATATGCCGTGATTGTGGACATGCTGGCGACAAATCACGATATTAAAATTAGCTTGCGCTCTTTAAAAACACATCTGAAGGATGCAGGTATGTTCAGAAGGAAAAGCTATTCGCAGATAAACGATGTCAGGAATGCTATAAGAGCAGAGCTGCGACAGATGTTCGGTTACCGGACAATGTGGTTAGCACTTCTGCAGAAACACAAGTTGTGTGTTAAACGTGATGACATTATGCGGTTGCTGCAAGAACTCAACCCACAAGGGACAGCACAGAGGACACGTCGTAGATTCATTAGGCGTACATATCATTCCATGGGACCGAACTATATTTGGCGTGTTGATGGGTACGATAAACTAAACCATTTGGTTTCGGCACATCTGGATGCATTGTCCTCTGGCTTACTTGTGGGCATACTAACAATGACCCTGCAGTTATTGCTGACCGTGGGACAGAAAACGGTACAATGGCAGCAATACAGTGCACTCTCCGTCATCACCATGGAGACTACTAGGCTGGCTCAAGAAGTAACATGAATGGTACATCTATGAGCAATCAACGCATTGAATCCTGGTGGTCCAGCTTTAGGAAAGCAAGGTTTATGTTTGTTTCATATTCTTGAGCTTTGTTGAAATGTCAGTAAAGTGATGGCTTAGTTACACTATTGCAACTAGTTGATTGTAAATTATCACAATAACACGCAAAATGATTTACGAACAAATTAGATGTTATTGATGTATCTGGACTCAGTTCTGGATAGAACTGTTTGGGGACCTCAGGAATGAAGGACACTTTAATGGCAGCAACGAACACCAGTGCCTGTTTCAGTTCTGTTTCCAAAATGTTCTGCAGATGGACTTGGATGAATATGTAGAACTTTGGAATAAGCACAGGATTAGGCCTTCTAGACTGGCAATGTGCCCTGGAGGGGTACCAAATGAACTGTATCATCTACCACACAGGTTAGCAGATCAAATCTATACAAATTGCATTTTATAACAGTGAATTAATGATAAGCTTGTTTAAAACACTTAAAATACTAATTTAAAAAAAAAATCACATTGTATTAACTTGTATGATAACTACATTTACACAGAAAGTTAACTTCTTTCAGGTATGGATCAAGGGACTGTGGCTTTGCAGTTGACGAAGTTGAGTTAAGTGCTTTTCCTGAGTCAAGGATGACAATGCAATTGTCTGGCGATAAAAACATCCAGGAATATTTAGAATTTGTAATGGAACACAATCAGTTACAGTTGCCAGAGAATTGGGAGGAAGCATTACAACTCTACTTCACAATGCAGGAAACAGCAGGTCTCTGAAGATGAGAATGGCAGTATGAGAATGAGTGACTAAAAATGACAGTAGAATTAGAATTCAAAACACAGAATGTGACATTGCAAGAATTGTGAACTGAGAATATGGAACATGTAAATTGATCAAAGTTTACTTACAGGGTTAATTCACCAAAAAAAATAAATTCTGTCATTAAAGGAACACTCCACTTTTTTTTTTGAAAATAGGCTCATTTTCCAACTCCCCTAACGTTAAACAGTTGAGTTTTACCGTTTTTGAATCCATTCAGCCGATCTCCTGGTCTGGTGGTAGCACTTTTAGCATAGCTTAGCATAATTCATTGAATCTGATCAGACCGTTAGCATCTCGCTCAAAAATGACCAAAGAGTTTCTATATTTTTCCTATTTAAAACTCTTCTGTAGTTATATTGTGTACTAAGACTGACGGAAAACGAAAAGTTGTGATTTTCTAGACGATATGACTAGGAACTATACTCTCATTCCTGCATAATAATCAAGGAACTTTGCTGCCGTACCGTGGGTGCAGAGGCGCAATGATATTACGCAGCGCCTGAAAATAGTCCCCAGCTAGGTAACTTCTAACGTGACCAGCACGTGTAGTTTCAGAGTTACAGCCGGCAAATTAGGTAGTGGATTTACCTGTGCGATTAGCCATGGTTCTGTGCGTTGTAAAGGTTCGAATCTGCTCTCCTCCTCCCTTTTGCCCCAGTCTGTTTAGCCACACTTTCTTGCCTTTCACATTCCAAAAGCTCATCTTCAGTGTATTCTGGTTCAAATAGATACAGTTCAGGATCTGCACCAAAGTTAATGGCTGTTTCTCAACAGGCGAGAATGTGCTTACATTTTTTTAAAATGTAAACGAAAAGAGGCAGGGTTGTGTTTTATATTTAGTTTTGTTATAAATATATGCAGTGTAGATAATCATTATACACGTTGCCTGAACTACATTTGTGTGGCTATATGTTTAATATTTTTTTAAATGAAAACGAAAAGGGGCAGAGTGGTGTTTTATAACAGATTTTGTTTTATTGTAGCCTCAAATATACATACAGAGATAACCGGAGTAGCCAGAGCGAGCTGAGTGACGCTATCAAGAATGCTGCTGTTCTGTTTGCAGAATTACCAGACTTCCTCTGGAGTTCGTTCTCCTGAGTCGAATTTGGCAAGTCTGAACTAACAAGGACACAAGTCTGAAGCTCACGTACTTGTTTGTGAGAGACGATTCAGAAGATATTGGCCGTTTCTCACAACCGTCTCCATGGTTACAAGGCACGCTCCTTGTGCAAGCAGTTTGTCACGTTGGTTATGTTGATGGAAGTTAGCCTATTTTCAGGTGCTGCGTAATATCATTGCGCCTCTGCACCCCATAGCACGGCAGCAAAGTTCCTTGATTATTACGCAGGAATGAGAGTATAGTTCCTAGCCATATCGTCTAGAAAATCACAACTTTTCATTTTCCATCGGTTTTAGTACACGATGCAACTACAGAAGAGTCAGGTTTTAAATAGGAAAAATATAGAAACTCTTTGGTCATTTTTGAGCGAGATGCTAACGGTCTAATCAGAATCAATGAATTATGCTAAGCTATGCTAAAAGTGCTACTGCCAGACCCGGAGATCGGCTGAATGGATTCGAAAACTCAGCTGTTTAAATCTAGAGGAGTTGGAAAATGAGCCTATTTTCAAAAACAGTAGAGTGTTCCTTTAATTCCTCACCCTTATGTCGTTCCAAAACTGTAAGACTTATTTATTTTCAGAACACAAATGAATATTTTTTTAAGGAGAGAGCTGTCAATGGAGGGGTCAGAGAGCTCTCGGATTTTATCAAAAATATCTTAATTTGTGTTCTGAAGATGAACGAAAGTCTTATGGCTTTGGAATGACATGAGGATGAGGAATTAATGACATTTTTGGGTGAACTATTCCTTTAAAAACATCCAAAATCCTGGGGAATTCTGTATTCCAAAATCCATCCGAGTCTGAAAATGACTGTATGTGTCTAAGAGTGGTAACTTGAGTGTGTTTGTGCATGTGTTTGCCATTGGGAACGGTGAATTGGCAAGAAACACAATGCATGGTTGTGGTGCTATTGCAGCAGGTGGAAGTGATGTCAGGCCAGTTGCAAACATCAGCACATTCTCAAGTGGCACTTCAGTCTGATGTTCTACAAAGATAAAAAATAAATTGATAGATACATTTTGAATAAAGCTAGAAATGCCAAATTACTCTTTATATTCCGATAGTTCACCCAAAAATGAATTTCTGTCATTAATTCCTCATCCTCATGTCGTTCCAAACCCGTAAGACCTTCGTTCATCTTCAGAACACAAATGAAGATATTTTGATAAAATCCGAGAGCTCTCTGACCCCTCCATAGACAGCAATTTAATTAACACTTTCAAGGACCAGAAAGGAAGTAAAGACATTGTTAAAATAGTCCATGTGACTCCAGTTGTTCAACCTTAATATTATGAAGAGATGAGAATACTTTAGTGTGCAAAAACAAACAAAAATAATGAAGAGTCTCCTACGCAGTTGCCGTTGTAAATAGTGCAGCACTTTCGAGTTCTACAGCAGCCAATGCTGTTCACGTGAGCACTTCATGTGTGTGACACAGGAGATGCACTGTATTTACAATGGAAACTGCGTAGGAGACTGACACAGGCTAGAACAACGAAATTGTTGAATAAAGTCATTATTTTTGTTTGTTTTTGCACACTAAAGTATTCTCGTCGCTTCATTAAATTAAGGTTGAACCACTGGGTTGAGTCACATGGAGTATTTTAACGATGTCTTTACTTCCTTTCTGGGCCTTGAATGTGTTCATTACATTGCTGTCTATGGAGGGGTCAGAGAGCTCTCGGATTTCATCAAAAATATCTTCATTTGTGTCTGAAGATGAACAAAAGTCTTACGGATTTGGAACGACATGACTGTGAGTAAAACATTTTTGGGACTATCCCTGAACTATCCCTTTAATTTCTTCCCTCCCACCCCAAACTTGCATGGAATACTTAATGTCCTGTTTGAAGCATAAACGCTAGTTACAAGCCGCTGCCACTGTATAGATGAGTGAGCAGGAGAACCACCTAAAACACTGTGAACCTTCACAGTCGAGGAGATAGTCTGACCAAAAGCAAAGCGTCTTGGATTCCTCTTGCCTCTGGTTACTACCCACTGGGCTGAGTTCTGCTTTGAAGAGGTTTTCCGAATCAGTCGCTGTCAGCTTCTTCTCAGTGTGGTAGAGGAAAGAAGTCAAAACACTTGGATGCTGCTGAAGTGCTATCAGAAACTGCAGACTGGCAAGTCCATCTTTAAATCTATAAAATCAGTCAGAGTTTAGGTTGTTTTATCTACAAGCCTGTGAATAATGTAACATTTGTGAAAGACTAATGCAATTATAGATATGTTTGTGTATGTGAATTTTGAAAAACAATTTAACCTTTTAATAACACTGTGGTTTCTGTCAATCACATACCACCTGACATATTCTTCCACAATTGTGTGTTTCTCCTCAATGTTCTTCACACGTCGAAAACACCCAGCAGTTTGGAGCAGGGTGCTGTTTTTCAAAATTAGTTCTTGTAGTGACTCTAAAGTAGTTGCAATCTGAATCTTAAAACATAATCAACAACAAAGTTGGTTTTCATGTCCAAGATTCTTTTTCTTTTTTTTCAGAATTCAACACTTAATAAATATGTAAAAGCAGAACTGTTTTACACTTGCTACTGATTATTTCTAGGATCATAAATATTTAAGTAACCTTACTAATCACCTAAAATATTCTATTACCATACCTCTCTCAGTACTTTCACTACACCCTCATCTGTGACATCTTCTAAAGTGGCGCTGAAACAGGGCTGGCCTACAATGTGGTCTACCAGGTCTTTTGAAAGAAAATGGGGCCCTGGTCCTCCATGCACTATTGACACTGCAATAATTTTCCCTGCCAAGAAATACTCATCCTCCCTAACAGCTGTCATAGAAAGTAAAGTGAAATCACAAACGAAATAAGATGGTTACAGTGACTGTCTATAACACAGATAATTTTTTTTCATTAAGAGGTACTCCTTTACAAAACAAACAACTTAAATTAAATACATACGAACTGAATTGTGTAGCAGGTAGAGTCTATTGGGAGGTCCATCAAAAATGGGCCGCTTCTGCAGGCAACTCATTAGTAAAGTGAGAAGTTCCCTTCTGAATTCCGAGTATGTGACGCGTTTAAATCCTCTGACTTGAATCTGCTGACACTTCTTCGATCAATAACAAGGGCCAGCTTTGAAATAATATCAGGAGCTGTTACACTGCTTTGTTTCCTAAAGAGAGTAAAAAGTCATTTTTATCAATGTAATCAGCATTTGTAGACTTACATTTGCCAATCAACATACTTTTGTAGCTTACAAAGCTGTTAAACGAACTTAATTAA
Organism: Rhinogobio ventralis; assembly: GCA_039654625.1. Classification (NCBI taxonomy): domain Eukaryota; kingdom Metazoa; phylum Chordata; class Actinopteri; order Cypriniformes; family Gobionidae; genus Rhinogobio; species Rhinogobio ventralis. Next base: position 26,633,785 of record CM077216.1, read on the forward strand.
ATTAAGGAAAACTTTTCCACGAAAATCTAATTACGTTTTTCCAACAAAATCTAATTGGTTTGAAATGATTTGTTGTAATCTTGTTGTACGAACTTAAATTCATTTAGTCAAGACTACTAAAAAAAATCATGTCATTCCAACTAGATAAAGTAGGATAAAGAGGGGTAGAAATGATGACCATATTTAGACTGTGGGAACTGTGTTTCAAAATAATTTATTTTCTTTATTTCTATAAAAACTAATAGTCAACACAACACTTGATCACATGCTAATTGTAACATTTGTAGCATGCAAGTAATGATCAAGTAAAACATTTCTCACCACTGGCATTAGCACAGTTACAGCTCATTGAGAACAGCACAGCCTAACCACAAGGTCTACACTTCATGATAATGGTAACCTCAAAAATCGACAACTTTTAAATGTCAAATATAACTGTCAAATATAACATCAAACATTAACAGGTCTTTCCCTTTACTATAAAACACATTAAACAGCACTTAATTTCAACATTTACTCTCCTGATCCATCCCTATGCAAAGCATGCTGGGAACAAGAAATGCACTGCCCAGTTCAGTCAGCGCAACATAAATGATTCATGTAGTCCCAATGGTTTAGGTTAACTTAATATTTACAAATTTTATTTCATTTAACGTAATAAAATTGAGTAAAATGGCAATTAAGTAAAAAACTAAAGATTTGTGTTGTTTCAGCTTATTTTATTTAAATAAACTGAGCAAACAGCTAGAATCATTTTTTTGAGTGTACTCTATTGGTACTGGGAGGTCCAGACCGTGTGCTGTGATTAAAAGCTCATCGTCTTCTTCAGTAGTAACAGGCGCATACACTTCCATGTATTTTCTACAAATAAGAGATCATCATTATGCACAAATGTAAAAATTTACAAATTCCAAGACACAAGATTTAATAAACCAAACAAACCTGTAACACTTGTTCTGCGTCGCAACATGGTCAGAAGTACCAGGACGGTCATCCTCCGAGTCTGAGAGCATTATCTTAAAACAGAAATCAGGCTTCAACAACAGCTATAATGTCATATATAACTTTATCTTAGTGTCATTTTATACAAGGCATCACACAACAGATACTATAATTGGATTGTGGCTGCCAATTTCTATTATTTTGTGTAGTGCCTTATTAAAAGCACAACTATAAGATCCAAAAAACATGCACAGGTCATGTTAGTCAGACTAATGGTATCAAACCACGGTTACTACTAACCTCTTCTACACTTCCTTGTCCACCAACCTCTACTACACTTCCTTGAGACGGTTCCATGGTATGATCACTAAACAGTACACAAACAACAAGACTTAAGATAGAAACTGAACGGATGTAATCAGATGTTTTACAGCCCTTTAAATTTAGATTAAATGCACAATATCCCATTTCTTCTGCTTTTATAGTGAATATGAACCATGACAAGATTGAAAACATCTTACATTTTACTGTTCATGTGGCGTGCTTGTAAGCTGAGGTATTATTGGCTGAAAGAATGATAATAATTACAAATATATATATATATATATATATATATATATATATATATATATATATATATATATATATATATATATATATATATATATAAATACTGTATGTAGTTAAAAATGTAAATAAAAAAACATTTTTTTTAATTTAATTTAGTCTGAACTGAGAACCTGTTCTGCAAGACATGGAACAAACCATGGTAAGTAACTATGCTTAAACAAACAAATCATGAATTTTACCACTAAAAGTAACCACTCTGCAGACACATTATACCGACATTAATCTGTAAGAAAGAAAAAAACAACTATCACTTTAGCAAAAGTACCATTCACAAACCATCGCTTAACACCCATTTGAGAATTATAATGTACCTGTACTTTCTTCTCCTCGTGTTTGCTTCCTCCTTTCTTGCCCAAGGAAAAGTTAGTTCTTTCCTTTGATTTCAGGTTTTGGTATTCCAAAAACTGTTTTAAATTGGGCGCAGGTGTTGAGTCTACACCTGTACCTATGCAAGAGACTAAAAATCAACGCTGTTCACACACTAATTGCTTAATATTCATTACATTTCTTGGTATTGTAAGTCCAAGGCTGAATCCGAAATCGCCCCCTATACCCTCAAATTATTTAAGGGCATTATTTGAGGGGACAGACATTTGTAGTGGTGTCCGAAACCATAGTGGACTTTACTGAGTGCACTCATTCTACTCAGTCCACAATGCACCGCAATAACGAGTGTACAGCCTAAAGGGTGATTCTGAAATCCACCGACGCTTCAATATAATTGTATATCTCCTAATTAAATTTATAATCAATATTTATCTTTCTATATTATTATAATGATTTTTAATGATTCTTTCCAGTTATGATTTTGCTCAATCAATAGGACTAATGATTGTTTCTTCCTTTATAATTTCTAAAGTTTGTATTTGGTTTCTGAGTGGTGACTAAGGTTCTGTCCTAGGGATGTGTGATGTGTCGCTAAACACTTGATTTCAGAACATGTTGTCGTGTGTTTGGATTTTGGAGGCATCACACGCCCCTAACCTGCCGGGAGTGCGGTGACAGTGTTCACTCACTTAACCCGGCTTCCAGATATGAAATATGGATTTGTCTTTCATTTTATTTTATATTTTATTTCATTTCATATTTCTTTTTACTGAAACCCTAAAGAATTGTATGAATATGGCCTGCACTGTTGTCTGTACCTCTCACTGAGAGAAAGCACGTTATCAGTATGTTTTGGGAAACTTTTGCTTGTCAGGACCAGAGCTCACCAACTCCAACCTCGAAGAGACTGTGTATGTGCGCAGTATTCGGTGTTAAAGATCAGTATTGGATGTGGATTATGAGCATCCTAATAGATAAGGGGACTTGTTGTTCTGGACAAACTGGCGCCTGCTCCAGAATCTGGAAAGTCACTACGTGCCTAATTCCGGGGTGAAAGCGTCAACAAGGGATATATGTACACGTGAATCTGATTAACTGACAAATGTGTGGAAATTTACCATGACTGTTCATTTTCTCTGAGCCAATCAGAATCATTCACCTTGCAGTAATGACGTGGCTATACCTTGAAAACAGTATAACTGTTGAGAAATTGGTAGGCTGGTAGAGGGAGCGCGGCCTACGAACTCCTTGTGAGACTTGAAGCTGAGGCTTCTGCTGATGAAACTGCTATTCTTCAGTAAATTTTTCTTTAATTAATTGCACTCCTGACTCTTGGTCTTCATTTTTCACTAATGGTCTTGGGTCCTAAACTGTTACCCAAACAAGCCTATGTACACACAGCAGCTGTCCGAATTCACTCAATCGTTTTCATTCACTCCTTCAAGTGAACTATATTAGTGGACTAACGTAGGGAATAGCGAATGAGGGTTTAGGGGGCAATTTCGGATTCAGCCCAAGACACTATCTAGCTATGCTATCTAGCGTAAGCCATACCTGTCACGTTCTTTGGGATGGCCGTTTTCTGTCGTGTCTCTTTTAAAACCTTGAGGTTTTTTCCACACGAATTGCAGAAATTTGGAAGAACGCCATATTTTAATCCACAGTACGGACAAAACATATTTACAAGTGCAAACACGAAACAAAGTTGATCGATCACTGATCGATCACTCAATTTCTTACTTCCTGTAAAGCTTGATTGACAGGTGTCTCGTCCAATCAGCGTGAAGTATTCCATTCTGAGGCTATACCTACCTTTTCCGGTTTGTATGAATTGTCATTGTGTTTTCTGAATTGTTATTTTGTTTTCGAAATTGTGGTTGTGTTTTCTGACATGTTATTTTGATTTTAGACTTGCCATTGTGTTTATAATTTGTTATTTTGTTTTCAGAATTGTGATTTGTTTTGCACCTCTCGGCCGCCGTAATTCACTGCCCTATGCTAATTTACAAAGAGAGGGGATTCTTCTGATTGTCTGTTTTCATAGGCCAAACCCATAAACTCGCATCTTATTGGACAACTCAAAGCATCACGAGAGGAACGAGGGCCAATCACAGGCGGATAAATGATAGCCCCGCCCACCGCCAAATGTTTGAATGACACCCCTCCCCGAAGTTTCCATTGTTTCGTTCCCCGCTCTTTTTATTTGACCTATTTTAAGAGAATAATAGTTTCTATAAATGGCCAGACCCTTTAAAAGCAGTTTTTCTTTGGAACTTCATTGATTCATTAAACTGTTGTTGAGCGGTTTAAAATACAGGAATAGTAAATAAATCCATTTGACGGTTTGGTCAAAATAAATTCGATTCTGTTTTCTGCATTTTCCCTTCTGCTAACTTCGGTATAATTTTGAGAGTTGTCTTTGTTCATTTAGTAAAAATAAAGATCCATTAAATTGATACACTAATACAAAAACGAAGTCTTTGCTCGCGCACTATTTAAAGTAATGCATTCTTTGGTTATATGTTAAACAGAAGGAAAATATGCTGGTAGTCTCGGATTTATTACTATGTAACATTGTTCACACATTTTAACATTTACTCTGTGTGACGGTACTACAAGCATTAATGAGACAGGACTCTTTATATGACAGTGTGTGTGGCTCTTAAAAGAGCCGTTGGGTTTGTGGTTTCTCTTGATCTCAGGCGTTTAACCTCCGAAGCCGTACAGAGTGCGTCCCTGTCGCTTCAGCGCGTACACAACATCCATGGCGGTGACGGTCTTCCTCTTGGCGTGCTCGGTGTAGGTCACGGCATCGCGGATAACGTTCTCCAGAAACACCTTCAACACTCCGCGGGTCTCCTCGTAGATCAGACCGGAGATGCGCTTGACACCGCCGCGGCGAGCCAGACGACGGATGGCGGGTTTGGTGATTCCCTGGATGTTATCGCGCAACACTTTACGGTGACGCTTAGCGCCTCCTTTTCCGAGTCCTTTACCGCCTTTGCCTCTTCCAGACATGTTTAACTCAAAGTCCGAGTACTTCAGTTGGTCAAATGACAACGAATGAATGGCGTGTGTCGCAAGGAAGCCTTTTACATTTGCTTACAGGACCTGACAGGAACCAGTGCAGCGTCACATGGCACACACCCTTGGCCCCCAAATAAAGCAAGAGCGCATGTGATTTAATCCCAACCCTGTCGTTTGTTTCATATTCAAATTCAGGTTTCATAAAATGTATTTCACAAAGATCATATCATTTACAGTAGTAGATTGATAATGGAAAGTGCTTTTCTACAAACTCACCAAAGTAAACGAAGAGGGACATAATATCCCAATATCCTCCTGTCCTGAGAACCAGAAACAAAAAGTTTTGTGAATTTAGTGTTTTTTCGTGTCATTACATTGTTTAGAGCATGTATGTTATGCTATGTCCTTGTAAGTGGACACCAGCACTAAAAAAACAAATTTACATAAATAGGCAAAAACAATGGGACCAATACATTTTTAGGTTTCAGGATTTTTTTATACCTAACTTTGTATAAAGATGATTATCTTGACTTGTATCTTTCAGGATACATTTCTCTATTAAGGTATAAACTAAGCCAAATTCATCAATATTTCTGTTTTATGTGATGCTATTTTTTTTCAAAATGTGTTAAATAACAGCATGAACAACATATTGTGGCAGTCCTGGCCTAGTGGTTAGAAAGTCAGACTCGAGCAAGGCACCTAAATCCCAATTGCTCCCCGGGCGCCTGCATGAATGGCTGCCCACTGCTCCGTGTGTGTGTCTAAGATTTGCCATGTCTGTGTGTGTTCAATACTCACTGATCCTAATGTCTATTAAATACCATACTTTGCCTTCACATGTCATAAAAAAAAAAGACCTTAATTTTATTTGTAGCATCTAAACCCTCCTGTTACCCTCAAATTTACCACAACATTTTCACAGCAATTTAAACCTCCAGAATATGATTTTTTGACAAAGTGTATTCATGTTTCTTTGTTGGTGACCCCGCCACATCCCTTATTAATCCAGAATACCTATTGCATGGGTACTTGAATTTGCAAATCATTTTAAAATCTCACTGATTGATAAGGGGGAAGATACTTTTGGTTTTATTGGCTTTATATTATCTTACAATTTATGTTATCAAGAATAGTAACATGTATTGTTTTTGGGGTCAATTTCACACTCCCTTGGGAACACCCCACATATGGATGGTCTCAGGATGCTTCACTGGTGTCACAAAACAGGACTCATGCTCCTTTTCTTTTCTGGACAATCAATTTTCCAGATGTCCCGAACAGTCAGAGGGGGCTTCATCAGAGAAAATATCTTTGCATCTGTCTTCTGCTGTCCAGTCCTTGTAATTCCTGCAGAATTCAGGTCTGTCCTTGATGTTTTTCTTGGAGAAAAGTGGCTTCTTTGCTGCCTTTCTTGACACCAGGCCACTGTCCAAAGGTCTTTGCCCGACTGTGCAGATGCACTCACACCCGCCTGCTGCCAATACTGAGCAGCTCTGCACTGGTGAGACACAATTATGTAGCGACTCCTCAGGAGAAAACAGTCTTCTTGAATTCTTGATGATCTGGTAAATGGTTCTTTCAGGTGCAATATTCTTTGCTCGCTGCAATTTCCTTGCATGTCAGGCCATTTTGATGCGAAGCAATGACGGCTGCATGTCTTTCTTTGGAGGTAACCATTGCCAACAAGAACACAATGATTGAGCACACCATTTTCCCTCCTTTTATAGCAATCAGTCTGCAATCCGCTCTTTCACCTGACTAGAACTTGTCCGCACTTTCCCATGTGCTGATGATATGATTAGTGGAATAATGTTAGCTGGTCATTTTGTGCCAGGACCAAAAAACTGTGAAATTTGGGTTGTGATAAAGGCCTTTTTTCTTTCTTTTTTTGCCAATTAAGTTTTTTTTTTCTTCAAATATGTAAAATGCATCTTATCACTCTGCACTATAACAATGTGAATCAACACCACAACAATTGAAACAGCAAACTTGGGTGAAGCAGCAAACAATTTGAACCAAGTCATATGAACCACATACTCAAAAGTCTTAATTATAATAATAAAAACAGTATTTAGTGAAAAAAAATCGTTCTCATGCCTCCAAGAGACTACGGAGAGTTTATCTTGTGGTGCACATTACCTGCCCATGGGTTAAATTCATACAAATCTTAGTCATTGATTGCATTTAGGAAATATTTTCAAAATAATGTGGAGAATATGCTTTCCAGTATAATAATGTTTACTATACTACATATTGAGATGAAATCATTTATCAGGCATTATCACTCCATTAAAGTTCCTATTAAGTATTCACCTTTATATTTTACATTATTGTCAGTATACAGTAGTCATCTCCACCGCATAAACCGCTTTATAATCTGCATACATTGATCTCTGACACACCAGTTTGATACCGTAATGGTCGTTTGTCGCACGATCGCTAAACACAGCAGACTGTGGTTTAACGAGTCCTTTAATCTGCTGCTGGTTATTCAGAGCTGGGAGTTAATGGACTCATGTCCCAAGACTGCGTAGGACCTGGTGGCATTTAAGTTATTTTCAGCATTACTTTGGAAACGGAGTCGTTCAGTGTAATTGATGTGGCTCTTAAAAGAGCCTTTGGGGGTTGAAGCGGCTGTTGCAGATGCGGGTTTAGGCGCGCTCTCCGCGGATGCGGCGGGCCAGCTGAATATCTTTGGGCATGATGGTCACTCTCTTGGCGTGGATGGCGCACAGGTTGGTGTCCTCAAACAGACCGACCAAATAAGCCTCGCTGGACTCCTGCAGGGCCATGACAGCGGAGCTCTGGAAGCGCAGATCCGTCTTGAAGTCCTGAGCGATTTCTCTCACCAGACGCTGGAAGGGCAGTTTGCGGATCAGCAGCTCGGTGGACTTCTGATAACGGCGGATCTCTCGCAGAGCCACGGTCCCGGGCCTGTAGCGATGAGGCTTCTTGACGCCGCCGGTGGCCGGAGCGCTCTTACGGGCGGCTTTAGTAGCGAGCTGCTTCCGCGGGGCTTTGCCACCGGTGGATTTACGGGCGGTCTGCTTGGTTCTTGCCATTGCTCTAGTTACTTTTCTCTGTCCCGCTGGCGCTGGAAATGCTACTTTAATGCTACACGCCTGCTTTTAAAGCATTGAACCGGCATGAGCTCAAAGTCTCGAGGGTGCAGAGGCTTGCGATTGGCTGATATGTGACGCGCGCTTATGACCGCTAGCCAATGATTGCGCGTTTCCTCTTTTCAAACAAGCGGAGGGTTTCCCGCTCAAAGTGCTTTGTTCTCTTTACTACTTTGCTCATCAAACAGTGGCATAGGCTTTATACTTGCATTATTGTATTTATTTGTTCTGAAATCGAACAATCACTGCAATCAAACAAGACACGACCCAAAGAACAATCTCTATCAAGCAAACACGTTTCAGGACGTCCATAAGCATGTGCACTTTGTCAGGGTTTATGAAGGTAAATTTAAGACCAATTATTCATGTAATGAATAAATTGAAGGGAACATAACACGTCAATATGTTCTCTAAATGTAAATGTCTAGGAAGCACACAATGAGTTGTATAAGCAACACTTCAAAGTTTGACAGATCTCCATTACTTTTTAAATTACTTTAAAAGTTATTCTCCCAAACACTAGAATATGGAAATAACTTTCACTGAACTTTATGATCACGCTACAAAAAAGTGATTTTCGAGTGTTTTCCAGTGCAAATATCTAAAAGATTCTTAAATCAAGATACATTTACTAGAGGAGCAAAATGACAAGATAAGAAATCTTGTGAAAGTGATTTTATGCTTAAAGCAAGAACAAATATCTGCCAACAGGTTCAGGAAAATCAACTTCATTCAAATAATAAAGTCATTTTCATAGCCATTGACAGATATTTGTGCTTGCTTTAAGCATAAACTCACTTAATTTTGTTCAGTTTCTCAGAAAACAAGACTTAATTTCTTCATTTTGCATCTCAAGTAAATGTATCTTGATTTAAGTATGTTTATTTATTTTTTTGCAATGCATGCAATTTAATAAAATAAATCAATTTTATTATTATTTTTAGTTTTAAATTAAATTGTATTAGTCAAAAAGCATGTCTAATTAATTGAAATCATGAAACAAACAATTGAACAATTAAAAGTTTAACAAAAAGAGTGTTTAGGGCCCTATGATATGTTGCATTTTTTTCCTCAAGTTTCGTTTTATTTACCAAATTCTGTGTTTTCTGTTTTTAAGTGAACTATCCCTTTAAGTGTAGCCTATTGAACCAGTGTTTTGATTTAGTCATCCAAAATTGGACAAATTCTGCATTATACAGTACATTTCAGTTTTATTATTTTTTTTTTATTTATCATCACGTTGAATACGACTTTCTGCTCCAATTTAAGGCTCGCGGAAACTCTGCTTGCGTTATATTAATGAACGTTTATAAGCAGCAAGTACGAACGACTGTGATAATTCATGATCAACCTATGCCTTTATGATTTCATGAAATATTAACAGTGTGCCCTTTTTGAGATGAAATGGGTGGCTCTTAAAAGAGCCTTTGGGTTATTAAAACAGCATTTAATCTGTTTATTTGGATTTGGCGGGCTTCTCGGTCTTCTTGGGCAGCAGCACGGCCTGGATGTTGGGCAGCACGCCGCCCTGAGCGATGGTCACTCCGCCCAGAAGTTTGTTCAGCTCCTCGTCGTTGCGCACCGCCAGCTGCAGGTGACGGGGGATGATGCGGGTCTTCTTGTTGTCCCGAGCGGCGTTTCCAGCCAACTCCAGGATCTCAGCGGTAAGATACTCGAGCACAGCCGCCAGATAAACAGGAGCACCGGCACCGACGCGCTGAGCGTAGTTGCCTTTGCGGAGAAGCCTGTGGACACGGCCGACGGGGAACTGCAGTCCCGCCCTGGAGGAGCGAGTTTTAGCCTTTGCTCTGGCCTTGCCACCGGTTTTGCCTCTGCCGCTCATATTTAACAAAGTTATTATAACCTTCACAATCAAGGATTGCTAACAGAATGAAAATCCGTGTCTCCTCACACTGTCTTTAAACGAGATTGCCAGTCGCCCATTGGTTTAGAATCAAATAAGATTTCAACCAATCACTGAACTTTCCTCCAAAGCCCAACCCCCTTTTCTGATTATGCACAAGTATTTGTGACTATTGAGATAAAAGAGATGAAACTATTGAAATATTTGTGATAGAAAATTCATATAAATGCATTAACCGGTGTTAAGGGAATTAGATTCCTAAATATTAATCTAACGATGTGTTTTTTCTGTGTGCACACATTTAATATGTAAAACATTTCATTCAAATGGGGAAAAACATTTAAACAGACTTTTCAAATAATTTACTTTAATATCAATGTTTTGGGGGTTTGACATGTGCACTTTATAACATGGAATATGGATATTATACTCTGTTCCTACCAAAAGTGTTACACCTTTCACACACTGTGTATTCTGTACACATTGAGCTTTGATACTGTACATTATTATATTCCTCTTGTAATATTGTAGTTTTATCACTGCCTTTATTGTGTGTGGGTTTGTTTGTATTGTCGCAATTCTCCATCCGTGTTGTGTGTGTATATTCTGTGATCACTGCCTGAACCCTCATAAGCTTTTTGCCCATTTTTAATACATTTCTAATGTATATAAATGGTTTACTCAACTTGAGTGATTCAATTGAATTGGTCACTTATTTTAGAAATTAAATTAACCACTTCTTTGTTCAGATTACATGAGTATTAGTGATCAAAAGTCACATCTTGACCGTTTCCTTTCAACATTAACAGAAATTATTAAAATACACGAGTTTTGCTCTTTATTCAGAGTAAGTGGTTGGCTCTGAAAAGAGCCGTTGAGGAACAAAGAGTGGACGTTTATTTCTTTTTGGGAGCTGCTTTTTTAGGCTTGGCGGTTTTAGGCTTTGCCGTCTTGGGTTTAGCCGCCTTGGCCTTTTTGGGGCTCTTGGCTGCTTTCTTAGCGGCTGCCGGCTTCTTTGCCTTCTTGGGGCTCTTCGTCGCCTTCTTAGCGGCTGTGGCGGCGGGTTTCTTGGCCTTCTTGGGCGATTTCTTGGCGGCGGGCTTCTTTGCCGCTGCGCTCTTGGGCTTCTTTGCAGCGGCGGGTTTCTTGGCCGCGGGCTTCTTCACTTTAGGAGCCGCTTTCTTGGCTGGTTTCTTCTTGGTCTCGGCTTGCTGCTTGTTGAGCTTGAATGAGCCCGAGGCGCCGGTCCCTTTGACCTGCACCAGGGTGCCTTTAGTCACCAGGCTCTTGATGGCGATCTTGACGCGGGAGTTGTTCTTCTCCACGTCGTAGCCGCTGGCGGAGAGAGCTTTCTTCAGCGCGGCGAGGGACACGCCGCTCCTCTCCTTCGATGCGGACACAGTCTTGACGATGAGCTCACCGACGCCTGGACCTGCTTTCTTGGCTTTCACAGCTGACTTCTTCTTGGGCGCTTTGGCCGGGGCTGGGGCGGTTTCTGCCATCTCTCTGATCGGATCTAATGTCTTTCAAACGCTGTTGTGGTTTCAGCAATGAACGGCGCTCGCGCGGCGCTGCTCTTAAATAACACATGAGAACCGTATAGACTCAACCTGTCCGCTCGGTGTCTGTGCGCGTCCACGAGGCCCTCACGCGTGTGTTTTCTTCTCTTACATTTGCGGCAAAACTGGAGCGGTAAATTATTTGTCACAGTCAAAACAAAGTGAACACAAAGTAGAGGTTCTGAGCTTTCATTGGAGACTAAAATACGCGAAGAGGAAATGTTTATTTTGCCTCGTCAGATCAAATCCAAGGCGAGCATCAGCCACGGGGAAAAGCCGCGTGTACATTTGATGGATAGTTTAAGTGTAAAAGTTGATAAAAGCGTAAACGCGTCCTCTGTGTGTTCAGCAAACAGTCTGAAAGAGACTTTAATGAAATCAGCATCAGTGAGGGCGTGAGGAGGCTTTCATACAGCTGTTGTTGTGGGCAGCTGGAAGCACACGAACATCATCTGTAGGATCCGAGTCTGAGACATTGTAAAAAGTGCTATATAAATAAAGGTGACTTGACTTGACTTGGACATCAGATGATCGGTCCTCATAATGATAATCACAATAATCATAATAATAAATACATACGTCTGATCACACAAGTGTTAATGCCGTTAAACACGTTTTCATAAGCTGATGTTATATCATCACGTAAATCAAAATGTAAATTGTCATATTTGTTTCTCCTTATTCATCATTCATCTCAGTTTTCGGCATGTGAATGAGGATTGTGTTAAAGTTGTTCAAGGCATAGCAAGTGACTTCAAAAACAACTTTTTTTCCTCACCATTTCTTATTTCCCTCCTTGTTCTAGCTTGTACTTTTCTGTTTGAAACTTTGTATTGCTAGCATTTCTTATGTCACTGTATTTGGATAAAAGTCGTTGTACTTATTGTTATATTTTGATTTAACCACTATTAAATGCTAATTCATAAAACAGTATTATTTAGATTTATATGCTTTTTCTTCAGATGTTGGGGTTTTGGTCAGACTATATGCTAGTTCAGCTCTAACCCTAAACAAACAGACTAGATCAAGATAACAGATGGGATAAAATCAAACTCAGTTTTTAAAATACATTTTGTGTATGGTAGGGTGATGTAAAACAAATTATTGGAAAATTATTTTGGTCAAGCTCAAGTAAACAAATTGAACCATTTATTAAATTAAATAAATGAAATGGAAGATCAAAAATGTCCACCCTGTTAGGAACAAATGAACAACAGTTTCAAATACTTATTATTCTAATTCATGGGCATTGTTTACATTATCTTGGATTACTCATGTACCTTTGTACCTTTAAAAGCATATCAGTTAATAAATGGTCAAAAAATATAAATATTGTGTATGCATTGTGCCTACTTTACGGACCCTAACTGCATCATTTTACAATTTTCATTTTCAAATACAAATGCCTCAAAGGCGTTTGTAAGTATTGCATTATTGATACTCCAGTAAATTTTCGTTGTCACTGAATTATTAGCATGTTTTTTGCTGATTTTATGAAATTATTGTAAAACAGGTTGGACTAAGTGATAACAGCAAGTGGTATGATGGATGGATGGATGATTTCCTGTCTCTCACATACAATATTTGTAAAACATTGCTAAAGAACTGTAAATACACTACTTCTTCAACTTTAAACATAAATTACTTGCACAATCACACTGTCAGTATCCTCTGTTTGGTGTTCTGATATAACAGGGTGGGCACTAACAAGTCAAGTCAAGTCACCTTAATGTATATAGCGCTTTTACAATATAGATTTATTTCACTTTACAGTGATGTTAGGGCCAACAGTGTTTTTCCACCAGGTGGCGTTGTTCCGTGTTCTAGAGTGAGCGTCAGGAACAGGTGTGGTGTGTTACCGGTGATTGCGCTTGAGTCAAGAGACAGCAGCTGTGTCCCAATTTAAGTGCTGCATCCTTTGAAGGCCGTGTTCTTCGAAGTGCGCGGCCGACGCGGCCTTCAAAGGACGCAACGAGACTTGAGGTGCGTTCCATTCGACAGGGTCCCTGCGCAGTGTTCACTGCTCCCTACTCCCTGAGCACCGTATAACAGCTGAAGTGGATTTAGCGGACAATAATCGCTCATTTGGAACGCCCTGCAACGTCATCAAAATAAAAAGAATTTTCAATGAACTCATTTATTTTGAAAAACACAAAATTAACAATAAAATGCACCCAAATTATAAAAAAAAAAAAAAAAAAATAGGATATACAATGAAACATGAATGAAAGCATTCAAGACATGCTCAGCATCATTAGGCCTACTAGTAGACAAATACTAAATGCATAGATATTTCAGATGATTAAGGAAAGATACCATAATCACAGAGGTATAAATATTAACAAAAGTAATTAAACTAGACTGTGGGTAATGTTTCTTAACCAATTTGAAGAAGTTGTTGAACTTCTTTTTTTTTATGTAACACGAGAAACAGAGAAATGTTGACGCTGTCCTCTCCAGCGGTTTGAATGTGTTCCCAGTTGCCATGGCAACTCTCAATGGCCACCAGGACTTATAGACGGTTTCATCAGACTCACGCGCGTTGCCACGGTTACACGCCTGGCCCAAAGTTAACTTCCGGTCTGTGTTTGTTGATCGGTCTGGCTAGTGGATAGTATGGCGCACTACTCAGTAGAAACACATTTTTGACGTACTACTCTCGGATAACATGATATAAATATTAACGAACAAGCAGAGAGCATATGACACCAGCGCAAAAACAGTGCGTGTGACTCACCAAAAAGCCTTGAATGCTTCATAAATATGACTGCATAAGAGAGCATCGTCTAATGTAATTTAGACTGCATGTCTAATGTAATTTACTTGTTATTTATTTAGCTTGTTATCAGAAATAATCTACTCTAGAGGTAACTTATTCTGGCTGCGTTTACACTTGGCATTAACATGCAGATCGGCTCATCAGGACACAGCGCGTTTACATTTGTTCACATCAACTGGTCGCCATCTGGATAACTGATCGGATTTATGTTTCCTTTTATGGATTTATTTATAGGCCTTTATCACGGAGTGTAAAACAGCTTTCGCTTTGTCCTCTATTAATGGCAGTGCCCATAGAGCACAGGGTTTTTTGTGATGCATTCATAATCGATCTCAAATAGGGTACTTAATTTACAAGTTTAAGTTTCCCAACATGAATCTTATATTATGAGACAAAGAAACGTTATTCCGACGCATTGCATGATTGAAAGGCTATATCTGTGTCATTATTCCAATATTATCTTCATAACTTGTTACGAAAAAAGTTTAACACCTCAGAAAAATGACCTTTCCTCTCTTGTCAACATAATAAACCATGGGGTGCGTCCGAAATCGCGTACTATTCGAGTATGTACTATATTTAAATTAGAACGTACTTTGCAACCGTTAGAAAAGTACATATAGTATGAACGGAATCCGGACATACTACGTCCGCCATTTTGGTATTGTCACATGACATAGGCTGTCACAACAGCGCGGAAATTTAAAGAGCCCATTCCACTGCACCAACTTCAGCAATGTTTTTGGTTCTTCTTACCGCTTTCGTTGGCGTTTTTACGTCTTTCGTAATCACTGTTCAGAGGAGGCGTCCAGAAGTTGCGGAGGATAATGATGATGACCTACCTGAACCCCGGAAACACAGAAGCAAGTGCAGGAGAGCATGTGCGGGACAATCTGGCAGCAGCTGTGTCTGCACCAGGCAACTGTACCTTTAAGACACTTGACAGGTTAAGACACTAAAAAAAAAAAAAAAAAAAAAAAGTCAGTTCTTGTTCGCAGACGGACATTGTTCAAGCTTGTCTATGTTAGTTATTATGTAAATAGTTAGGTGTGTGTGTGTGTGGGCACAGCCCACAGGGTGCTGTGATGCATAAAGTGCAGTAGTAGTAGTTAGAGAGGTGCATGGCTATCTGTATGCATCCCTCTCACTTACAGCTCACTGCCACTGGCTAGCCCCTCTGGTAAAAAAGGAAGCAAAATGTTTTATCTTCCCCTGCCAGCAAAGCCTCTCCATCACCAAGACTCTTGTCAGGGCTCCTCGCGGCTGCACATGGAAACTGGGGATATTACAGCCTCAGGCTAATCGACAGGGGATCTCAGAGCTACAGTAGTGGTTCCTAGAGGTGACACCCACCAACCATAGTCACACGGTAACACTTTACAATATGGTTCATTAGTTAACATGAACTAATAATGAACTGCACTTATAAAGCATTTATTAATCTTTGTAAAATGTTAATTTCAACATTTATTAATCTTGTTAACATTAGTTTATGCACTGTGAACTAACATGAACAAACCATGAACAGCTATATTTTTATTACCTAACATTAACAAATACAGTAACAAACGTATTGTTCATGGTTAGTTCATGTTAGTTAATACATTAACTAATGTCAACTAATGAAACCTTATTGTAAAGTGCTACCACAAATTCTTTGAAATTCTAGCTACATTTCACTGTATTTATATGTATTTGAGCTTAATTTTACAAACAATTTACTTTAAAATTAAGCGTGCACACAACACACTTTAAATATATTAGTTACTCCACATATTAAGCACTTTACAACTGAATCTAGCTACTGTAAATCCCTGGGAATTGAGTGTTTTGTAATAAAACTTGCTATGAGCAGCATGACAATGAACTTACTATCATAAATAAATGGAAAGAAAGTGTGTAACATATGTTTTCTTTATTTATATTATTTTTTTGCAATTATTTCTAGAAGTTGCAGAAATCTCTTTGTCTCCCTGTCTTTCCTCTCTTTCTTGTCTCTCCTCATGCTCACGTCTCTCTCCTTCTCTTCTTTCCTCCTTTTCCTCCATCTCTCTCCATCGCCTCTCCTCCCTTTCAACGGCATCTCTTTCTCTTTCAGCATTCCTCTCCTCCATCTCTCGTATCAGCTCCTCAACATCTTTCCTTTTCCTCCTTACTCTTTCAGGCTCTGACCTCACTGAGGATGGAGAGGTTACAGCTACATCCGAGCCAGATGAGGCAATAAGGGCGGGTGGTGTGATAGAGGGTCTGCCCCCTATTGCCTCATCCATGGCAGAATACCATTTCCAGGATACTGCTGTAACCTCCCCATCCTCACCCCTTGGACATTTGAGATCCTACAAAAATTTGAAAACAGAATATCAAGACAATCAATTATATTGTAAAACGTAGAATTCATTAGATTATTGCATTACAGGACAAACATGAGCATGATTCAATTGTGACAAAATTCTTATTTTGGGGGGAACTAATTTTTTTTTATCTTACTTTGTATTTTTATTTAAGGTTTTCCCTTTTTTTTTATCTGAGCAGCAGACATTTTGCCCTCTAGCCTCTGCTCTGTGATAAAAACTGCAATAAATGCAGAGAAATCAAGCATTAAAAGAGTCCATTGGCTACAGCACTTGAATAAAATTACATTTTATTTAATTTGTCTTGTATAAGTTACTTACTCAAAACCTTTGATGGCAGCATTGCGTTTTCCAGTGAAGAGGGCTTCATTAGCCATTCTCCACTGGATAAGAACACGGGTGTGTTCATCAGCCCCTGTAAAATCAAATAAAAAGAATGTAACATTAGTGATGAACCATGGCCAATCTATTAATGTTACATGGACAAGTTGAAGTATACTTCTTAACAGTAGCTTGCTATGGAACTGTTAGCCAACATTTCAAATGTTTCAATATTTCAAAATATTAAGACTGGTAAATGAGAATCGTTTTAAAATCGTTTTAATTTACTGAAGATTCATATTCAAACAGTTTAACAACGAACATCTTAGTATAAAGAAAACAGTGTTAGGAAGCTGATTGACATAGGCTACTCAGTAATAATAATGCTTGTTTATAATGTACAAAAATAGTGATTTAAGATTTTAAGATTTCTCTTAATTATAATACGCGGTTTACATTTAGATATCCTGGTATCTCTCACACCAGTGATCACTCATTTGCAAAAATAGCAGTAGCTTTATATTTCTGCGCTACATTTGTTAAAAACAAACCAAGGAGCGTAGACTTTTCAGGATGTTAAGGATTTGGCTTAGTAGGTGAGTCTATAATTTGGGTCAGATTCGCTGAGTCACAAAAACGTTTAATTTGATCAGATGCAGGTGTTAGCCAGTCCCAGTTTAAGTCACCCATTAAAGCCAATTCTGTATTTTATAACTGACAAACAATCAGACAATGAGGACAATGTGTCCTTTGGTGTAGAAAGAGGTCTATAGCATCCCGCAACTGTCAAAGCATAATTCTACGATAAATCAATTTTCAACGCTAGCAATTCAAATTGTCTAGGCACAGACTTGGATAATTGTACTGTTGCCTGCAAACTATTTTTTACACAGATCGCCACTCCTCCACCTTTAGCACGACGATCAGTACAAAATAAATTATACCCCTCCATAAATATAACTATCAGGAGTGGATCTACCCAGCCAAGTCTCAGATAACACCTTAATATCAACATTTGGTAATAGACTTCTCACATTTATGTGCACAAAACCAATACCTGACCTCTTTAAAAAATTGTCAGGAGTTTGCAGCGATATCATATCTGTGACAGGACCTGGGTTAGACTGCACATTTCCTGACATCAGCAACATAAGTGTAATAATACATTTCAACGTGGGTGTATTAAGACAGTGCTTTCTGCAATTTTTAGAGTCCCCATTCATTGTGATTTTGGGCCAAGAGTTGTTGTTTTTTTGGCTGGAATAAAACAGTCACTTAAAAGGAGCAGGCTTAAAAGAAACCAGGCTCATGCCATACATCCAGCTCCCCTGACTGCCGACCAGATCCTGTGCATAATCAGTGACTTTTGATCGTGATAACATATAACGTGCATTTAAAGAAACATTATAGTTACTCACTAGGACCTCCCGGTGCACTTCATACAGTAGCTATATATTAAACATAATTTTCCTCATGTTTCACTATATTAGTGAGGAAATCAGTGAGGATATTTTGTGCCTCACACATAAAACCAAACACACCATCTCTCTTTTACCCTGAACCCAATTCTGAGAGACTGCTCGGCCTAAAACAACACACTTTGGACATTGATGTGCATAAATTGATATAATTTCATTCTTGAAACTGATTGAATGATGATATAGTTATTTTATTCATAAACTAACAGTATCAGGGTTTCCAACTTTGTTCGGCAGGTTGGCATGAGATTTTGATGACATCAATGACACAAGGTTTTAACATTTTTAATTTTGTCTTAATAATGCAAATAACTCAAATACTGAAGCCTAATGTTGAACTAGATGCACTTTTTAGAAACTGTCCCTATTAACTTTGCTATTACCAGCCAGTCGGATTTCTTAATAGTTTATTAAAAACAGGTGCATTAAATGGGCCTACATGTTATAGTATATAAAGTGTTGTCGATCATACGATACAAGCTTGCTGGTCCACAGATGTAAAGCATGAAAGACAGTTAAAAATCAGTTAAATATCAGAAAACTGTCACATACTACTGTCATCTATTGTTCTTGTAGGGCCTAAATGTAAAGGACTCCCGTTACTGTTTTCCGTTACTTTATAATGCTGCATATTTTAATCTAAATGTGTGACTTGACAACCCTATTGTTTTCGTATCATTAAACACAGATGGATTCGCTGAATGCTTGGAAAGGCCAGAAAACATCATCTCATACCAGATCATATTTTAAAAAATGAGAGCAGTGTTTTGACTTTCTCAACAAATAATTATGATCTCTCTGTTTGGCTAGTCTCAAACACTACTTTACTTAAATAGCATTAAACTCAACATTTGTTGTTAGGCTGTTTGTTTTTGTGACCAATGAGGGGAAAAAATGCACTAAAATATTAGTATAGTTGACATTTGACAATAATATAAACAAGCAGTTGCTATAGTATATATCGCTGCATGTGAGTGAACCGTATATCTGCACATAAAATTGGATATCCTTATAGTTGGAGGTTTGAGTTAATGGGTTATGCTGTGATATGGAGAATTATGAATCTGTAAGGTTTAATAGAATTTATTAGCAATTTAGTATAATGACAAGCATAATCGTTAAGATATTTCACTACCACAGAAACTGGATCTGAGAAAATGTTTTATATCGTCCTGCTCCAGATGCATCTCATTCAATTATTTCTAATACCCAGTATCAAAACCCACTCTTTTATAGGTAACATTTGATGCATCATCAAGTGAATATCTACAACAGGATTTTTTGTTTGTTTTGTTCTTAATACCATCAAATGCAACAAGAACTACTCGTTCATATCACAAGCAATATAAGCTCTTCAATCGAGAATATGGGTGGCTCTTAAAAGAGCCTTTGTGTGGCTGAGTCTCGGTTGACTCTACTTGGAGCTGGTGTACTTGGTGACGGCCTTTGTGCCCTCGGACACGGCGTGTTTGGCCAGCTCTCCGGGCAGCAGCAGACGCACGGCGGTCTGGATCTCTCTGGAAGTGATGGTGGAGCGCTTGTTGTAATGCGCCAGACGAGACGCCTCACCGCCGATGCGCTCGAAGATGTCGTTGACGAAAGAGTTCATGATGCCCATCGCCTTGGAGGAAATGCCGGTGTCAGGATGAACCTGCTTCAGGACTTTGTACACATAGATAGCGTAGCTCTCCTTCCTGGACCTCTTGCGCTTCTTTCCTCCCTTACCGGCAGTCTTCGTGACGGCCTTCTTGGAGCCCTTCTTAGGAGCGGACTTTGCTGGTTCAGGCATGATGCTGATGATCAATCTATGTGAACACAGAAGCGATACAGAGGCATTTATTGACCGCCCTATGCTAATTTTCAAAGAGATCCGGAATTTTTCTGGTTGCCTGTTTTCATAGGCCAAACCCATATACTCGTATTTCATTGGACAACTCACAGCATCACGAGAGGACCAATCACAGGCGGTTAATTGATAGCCCCGCCTACCGCAAAATGTTTGGGTGTCACCCACAGACTCTGTGTCCTTTGTTCATTTCCCGCTCTTTATTTTCGTTTTACAGTTATAAAAAAAGTTTAATACTTTTAACAAATTTCCTAAACTCTTAACACAGTTAGCACAACATCTGTCTGTGTAGGCTATACAATTAACACATTTGTTGCTTTGACACAAAATGCATACAGTTAACACAAATTTAAAATGCTTGAACTTCTTTTACACAGAAGCTCAACCAAGACCAAAACAATGGATTTTTACTGCCAAATTTACCAGTGCTTTAACACTGTATGTCAGAACAGATAACATGTTCTAAACCTAACCTTATAGACTAAAGTCAAGGTAAACATACTGTGAATTGAAACACAAATATATCCCGTTTATGCATATATATAAATCACAGCTGATTCCCATCTAGAAATTGTTCAGGTGTTAATGTTCTTTCAATCACATGACCATCTGGTATACAGTAAAAGAGGGCCTCTTTGGGCTTATCTTGTGAAAAAGGAAGAATATAGAGCAACACAAAGAAAGTAAGAAAAATGCCTGCATGAGGGAGAGGAAGATGAGTACCAGGACAAGGGAGAGGAATGCCTGGACGAGGTAGAGATTGAGGAGTTAGAATGCATGGTGGAGCTCAAATAAGGGCCAGCATTAGGGTAACTGATGAAATAAGAGCTACTATCACCATGTCATAAACCATCTATCATACAGAGAGGCTGGTGAACGAGTACAGCCAAATCTCAGCCAGGACACAGTGGCATCCATTATCCAGATTTTTCGAGAAACCAACAGGTAGGATATTACATAAGGGCTTCTCCTACTGCAAAGTGTAAATACTTTTACCATGTATTACAGTGACTCTATGCCTCTGGTCTCTAATATGTAACTGTATTTTGTCTATCTAAGGATTCAACACCTCCCTCAGGGTGCAGAGGAAAGCTCCTAAATGAAGAACAGGAACTTGCTATTGTCAACATGGTGATTTCTGATAATGAAATAAAACTGAAGGGCATTCTATAAAGCTATTCTGAGATCGGTCATTCATTATTTATTTTGAATTTCTGCAGCAAAAGAAACAAAATTCATGCATTTACTAAACCCAACAAAAAAAAATGTGGAGGCTTCAAAAGACACAATCTATGATCAATAAAATATACTGTCTGTTGTATAAGGGCAGACCTGACACATAAAATAATGCAGTTTCTGTGATTCCATCTGATGTTAGTGATTTTATGACCGTGTGCTATGATTGACTAAATGTTCCTGTTGGAAGAGAACATGCGTTTAGGGTTTTGGTAGACAGTGTATTGTGTTGATGTACAGGGAGTGCAGAATTATTAGGCAAGTTGTATTTGAGGATTAATTTTATTATTGAACAACAACCATGTTCTCAATGAACACAAAAAACTCATTAATATCAAAGCTGAATATTTTTGTATCAATATTTTAAGTAGTTTTTAGTTTTAGCTATTTTAGGGGGATATCTGTGTGTGCAGGTGACTATTACTGTGCATAATTATTAGGCAACTTAACAAAAAACAAATTTATACCCATTTCAATTATTTATTTTTACCAGTGAAACCAATATAACATCTCAACATTCACAAATATACATTTCTGACATTCAAAAACAAATCAGTGACCAATATAGCCACCTTTCTTTGCAAGGACACTCAAAAGCCTGCCATTCATGGATTCTGTCAGTGTTTTGATCGGTTCACCATCAACATTGCGTGCAGCAGCAACCACAGCCTCCCAGACACTGTTCAGAGAGGTGTACCGTTTTTCCTCCTTGTAAATCGCACATTTGATGATGGACCACAGGTTCTCAATGGGGTTCAGATCAGGTGAACAAGGAGGCCATATCATTCGATTTTCTTCTTTTATACCCTTTCTTGCCAGCCACGCTGTGGAGTACTTGGACGCATGTGATGGAGCATTGTCCTGCATGAAAATCATGTTTTTCTTGAAGGATGCAGACTTCTTCCTGTACCACTGCCTGAAGAAGGGGTCTTCCAGAAACTGGCAGTAGGACTGGGAGTTGAGCTTGACTCCATCCTCAACCCGAAAAGGCCCCACAAGCTCATCTTTGATGATACCAGCCCAAACCAGTACTCCACCTCCACCTTGCTGGCGTCTGAGTCGGACTGGAGCTCTCTGCCCTTTACCAATCCAGCCACGGGCCCATCCATCTGGCCCATCAAGACTCACTCTCATTTCATCAGTCCATAAAACCTTAGAAAAATCAGTCTTGAGATATTTCTTGGCCCAGTCTTGACGTTTCAGCTTGTGTGTCTTGTTCAGTGGTGGTCGACTTTCTGCCTTTCTTACCTTGGCCATGTCTCTGAGTATTGCACACCTTGTGCTTTTGGGCACTCCAGTGATGTTGCAGCTCTGAAATATGGCCAAACTGGTGGCAAGTGGCATCTTGGCAGCTGCACGCTTGACTTTTCTCAGTTCACGGGCAGTTATTTTGCGCCTTGGTTTTTCCACACGCTTCTTGCGACCCTGTTGACTATTTTGAATGAAACGCTTGATTGTTCGATGATCACGCTTCAGAAGCTTGGCTATTTTAAGACTGCTGCATCCCTCTGCAATATATCTCACTATTTTTGACTTTTCTGAGCCTGTCAAGTCCTTCTTTTGACCCATTTTGCCAAAGGAAAGGAAGTTGCCTAATAATTATGCACACCTGATATAGGGTGTTGATGTCATTAGACCACACCCCTTCTCATTACAGAGATGCACATCACCTAATATGCTTAATTGGTAGTAGGCTTTCCAGCCTATACAGCTTGGAGTAAGACAACATGCATAACGAGGATGATGTGGTCAAAATACTCATTTGCCTAATAATTCTGCACTCCCTGTATTATTGTATTTTGAAAATCAGTGTTGGAGTTTAGTTAACAATGTGTGATTTTGAGCATGAAATTAACCGTTTTGGCAATTGGGTGTTGTAGGTGTGTTGGTGTGTTAAGAGTTTAGGAAAACTGTTAAAAGTATTGAAAAAAATTGTCATAGTGATTGTAAAAAACCTTTGTGAAAATTGTGAAAAATTGTGAAAAAAATATTACAAAAGAATATAGTATGAAGGGAATTTAGTATAGTAGGTGGCAGTAATGCAACAAATTGGATGCAAACTGCCATAAAACCCCAAAGCAGAAGACAAATATTCTGCATGATTGCGTAATCTGAAAAAGTCCTTTTTGGAGGGAAGTAATAACTATATATCCTTTTCAAAATAGCATATTATACCAGAAAGTCTCTCCAACACAAAAGCCATTCTACCTCTGATATGTCATTTATTTTCACCATTTTAACTTAGTTCTTGATTCTGTAAATTACTTCAAATTGCAATACAGTTAATCTCTTTGAAATGTGCATCAGAAATACATTAGAACTCATTTTGGATTTCAATGCAATTACACGACGTTAAATTCAACTTACATTTTGTAAAAAATACTTTTTTTTTTGGTTTGTTTCCTTGCAGACACTTAAGTGACTTATCTTCAAGGAAGAACAGCATAAAGTACCAGCATTAATGCGAAAGGACTCTTTATATGACAGTGTGTGTGGCTCTTAAAAGAGCCGTTGGGTTTGTGGTTTCTCTTGATCTCAGGCGTTTAACCTCCGAAGCCGTACAGAGTGCGTCCCTGTCGCTTCAGCGCGTACACAACATCCATGGCGGTGACGGTCTTCCTCTTGGCGTGCTCGGTGTAGGTCACGGCATCGCGGATAACGTTCTCCAGAAACACCTTCAACACTCCGCGGGTCTCCTCGTAGATCAGACCGGAGATGCGCTTGACACCGCCGCGGCGAGCCAGACGACGGATGGCGGGTTTGGTGATTCCCTGGATGTTATCGCGCAAAACTTTACGGTGACGCTTAGCGCCTCCTTTTCCGAGTCCTTTACCGCCTTTGCCTCTTCCAGACATGTTTAACAAAATACTATCGATCGATAACAACAAATAAACGACAATCGTTGCAAGGAGGCTATTTATATTTGCTTAAAGGACCTGATAGAGACCATCGCTGCGTCACAAGGCGCAACACGCACCTCCCCTCAATATATTTCGAGCACAAAACGATAGCTGCGTCCCAATTCAGAGGCTGGTAGATACATTTAGAATATATTAAAAAGAAGTACTTAACCTAATGAGTTGTTTAGTAGGACAGGACTGGGGTGCAGATAAACAATCAATGATGGGAATATACTGTGCACTACGTCGCTCCATATCAGACTATGGATGCATTGTGTATGGGTCTGCATCTAAAACATTGCTGAAGAAACTGGATGGTATTCAATATAGAGCATTAAGATGCAGTCTAGGAGCTGCTAAAACAACACAAGTAGCAGCAGTCCAGATCTTTCACCTATAGAGAACATTTGGCGTATCATTAAAAAAATATATATGTCAAAGACGACCACAAACTCTTCAGCAGCTGGAAACCTACAGTGCATCCGGAAAGTATGCACAGCGCTTCACTTTTTCCACATGTTGTTAAGTTACAGCCTTATTCCAAAATGGATTAAATTCATATTTTTTTCCTCAGTTCTAAAAACAATAATGACCCCATTATGACAAACTTATTTCACGTTGTTTGAAATCTGCAAATTTATTAAAAATAAAAAAACTAAATAAAATCACATGTACTTAAGTATTCACAGCCTTTGCTCAATACTTTGTTGAAGCACCTTTGGCACCAATTACAGCCTCAAGTCTTTTTGAGTATGATGCTACAAGCCTGGCACACCTATTTTTGGGCAGTTTCTCCCATTCTTCTTTGCAGGACCTCTCAAGCTCCATCAGGTTGGATGGGGAGCATCGCTGCACAGCCATTTTCAGATCTCTCCAGAGATATTCAATCGGGTTCAAGTCTGGGCTCTGGCTGGGCCACTCAAGGACATTCAAAGAGTTGTCCCATAGCCACTCCTTTATCTTGGCTATGTGCTTAGGGCTGTGTGCTTAAGGTCGCTAACTGTGGGACCTTATATAGACAGGTGTGTGCCTTTCCAAATCATGTCTAATCAACTGAATTTACCACAGGTGGACTCCAGTCAAGTTGTAGAAACATCTCAAGGATGATCAGTGGAAACAGGATGCACCTGAGCTCCATTTTGAGTGTCATGGCAAAGGCTGTGAATACTTATGTACATGTGATTAATTTCATTTTTTATTTTTAATATATTTGCAAAGATTTCAAACAAACTTATTTCACATTATGGGGTATTGTTTGTAGAATTGAGAAAAAAATGAATTTAATCCATTTTGGAATAAGGCTGTAACATAACAAAATGTGGAAAAAGTGAAGCGCTGTGAATACTTTTCGGATGCACTGTATATCAGGCAAGAATGGGACCAAATTCCAACACTAAAACTCCAGAAACTCATAACCTTGATGCCCAGACTTTTTCTTCTTCTTTTGATTTTTATTGGCGGCTGGCAAACCAACTTAAAAGGTGCATTACCGCCACCTACTGGACTGGAGTGTGGATAGCAGCTTATTATGAAGGAAGGATAAGAGGGAAAAAATAAAAAATAAATTTAAAATAAAGTAAAATAAGAATTAAAAAAAACGATATAATATTAAATTATATTAAATGATTTCACTTATCCCAGTATTTTTCAAATAATTCGTTAGGAGACTGTGCATTTCCCCAGACATTGTTTTACCCAGCAGATTTTCTAATGTCATATTTAGTTTTCCACCATGTATTTCTAATCTTTCTTCCTCATCTTTTACATTCTAATAAAATATGCTTTACTGTCTCTTGTGTATTGCAGTGGATGCAAAGTCCAGCGAGGTGCCGATCTTAAAAGAGCCTGATAGATGTTTATGAGTGATGCCCTGCTTGCCCCCCAGTCTTGTCCTGACAGACACCTCAAAACATTATTAATCTAATACCCAATTATACATATTACCATTTGTCCCTAATTTATTAAGTTTAATTAGAAGACCATCCTTCCATAGCCTATTGTATGCCTTTTCAATATCGAAAAATACAGCAATTATACTTTACTTATTTGATTACTTTGAGCTTCCCTAACTGCTGACTCTAAGCATAATACATAGTCCATTGTCCCCCTTCCTTTACGAAATCCAGATTGATATGGTGAAAGAAGACCTTTATTTTCTTTTAAGTAATCTAATCTATCTGTTACCATCCTTTCCATGGTTTTCCCTAGTTGTGACGTTAACGCTATGGGTCTATAACTAGATGGATCTGACGGATCTTTGCCAGGTTTAAGTATTGGGACTATAATTGCCTGTTTCCATATTAATAGGAATAGGAGTTTACCTGCATTCCATACCATATTAAACAGCCTTAATATTATCTCAAGTGTGACGTCTTTCATATGGCCTAACATACTATGGATGAAATGGTATGAACATTTCATATCACAACTGTAGTGACCCAAATTATCACGATTATCAGTATTATCACGGTTTTGTTCAAATGAGCTGAAAGTGTTCAAAAAGAACAGATGCACACACTGAAAACATTTCAACAAGTTTTATATTTCAAAATCAACAAATAAAACAAGCAGATCTATGCACTTTTTTTAAGCAAGATTATATTCTGTCTCATTTCCTTCCTTATAATGACCGTCGTCAATAGCAATGCATTATAACGGCGCACATCCACGTATCACAACGGACGCGCGCTCTCATTTCATTCAAATGCGTCTTGCGTCTCTGTTTTTGATTGTATGGAAAATGAAATCAGAGGACTTTACTATTAATACTACTATAATTATTGCTATAACTTCTTGTGATCATCTTGTCTGGATGATTGTTTTGTACACTGTACCAAATGGATTTATAAACATGTAAGATTTAAAACGTTAATCTCAATTCAATATGTCCCCGTAATTATTTGTGGTAAAGAAAATCTGTGTAATAAGTGTACAATGAATATACGTTATTATCCCTTAAATGTCACCCTAGTCTTGTCTGAACCTGTTCGTTCGTCTTTGGCTCAAGCTTCACATTATTATTTCCCAGACATAGTTTTGGTATTGAGGTCAAAGTCCACTTGCCTTGCGTTCGCAGATTTGAAGTGTTTCCCGCTATTGCAGCGACTTTCTTTTTGCATGTTCTGCAGACAGGGTGACCATACTCGATTGAGTTTCCCTCAGGACTTTTGTAAAAGCCAAAATATGACCACACCTCAGATTTGGTCCTTTTAGAAGGCTGAAAAATCTCCCGGCGCTGTAACTGCCTTCCACCATTTCTTCTCATTCAAAAACAACGTTGCGCACTGCGCCTGCACTAGACTGGCGCTGGCTGGACAGGATTTACCACGAGTTTTCAAAATTACATTTTAAACGATATTACTAACCGTCAGTACATTTTTATCGTGGTTTATCGTGAAACCGGTAATCGTTCCATCCCTATAACAAGTTTCCACAAGGCATATACCATCTTTCACTGGTGCTGTTTGCTGTGTGTTTTATATAGCTCTTTTCTTAGCTCAAATAGAGTAAATAGCTGGTCCAGATCTCCTCCTGATAGAACGCTTCTTTCTACTATCCCTGTATTTTGAGCAAGTGTCTGGTCTCTATACTGCTTAGCTGTTGAGGATACATTTTTGGAACTGTGGATATTCACAAAAGTTTTAACAAAAAATTCAGCTTTTTCTGCATTACTAATTGCATTTTTATTGTTACTACATAACACTGGTATTTCCACATTGTTACTTATTCCACTCATTTTCCTAATTGCTCTCCATATGTCAGACAGCTGAGTTTTTCTTCCAATTCTTTTACAGAATTGCCTCCAATATACTCGACTGGCTTGCCTAATTGTTTTCCTAACTACTGCTTGTGCCCTTTTATAATTAATCAAAGTTTCCATTGTATGGTGGGCTTTAATTTGCTTAAACATTATTCCTATTCTTAATTGCTGTACTACAGCTCTCATCCCACCATGGCACACTCTTTTTCCGTTTACTTCCTGCATTTTTAGGAATTGTTTCTTCCGCAGCTTCTATAATGGCTGTAACCACTTTTCCATTAATTTCTTCTACTTTTGTTATATTTCCATTCAATAACTCTACACACTTAACTTTGCTCAGCATTTGAAATGACTGCCAATCGGCTTTATCCAACTTCCACCTTGATGTTCTCAATGTTCTCACTTCACTATCCTGATGTATCTCTACTCCAATCTTAATTATTATTGGATAATGATCACTACCTATTGTCGACTGGTTCAAAACCTCCCATGTGCTAATTCCTGCAGTTTCAGTTGACACTATTGTCAGATCAATAACACTTTCTGTATTATGTGAACTACTATATCTTGTACCCTTCCCATCGTTAATACATACAAAATTTGTATCATCTATGAATCATTCTATTATTGATCCATTTGCATCTGTATTTTTACTGTATTTTATTTTTCCATTAAAATCCACACACCATACTATTTTACCTTGTAACATCCCACATACTGAATTTAGTGTGCCATTGCTCAGACTATTACAGGGATTGTAAAAATTTACTATCATTATACTGTCTCTTCCTGTCCATACTTTGACTACAACAGATTCATATTCTTTTCCTTTATTAATTAGATTATATCTTATCCCACTTCTTACAAATGTTGCCACTCCTCCACCTTTTCCTGTTTCCCTATCATTTCTAAATTATGTTTTATTAACAAGGTTCAGGAGGAGCACGTTCAGATAATTGACACAAGTGGAGAGCACTCAGCTAATCAACAATAAAAGGTATATATACCAAGCGGCAACCTCCCCCAGTTTCTCTTGAAGCCAATACGGAAGTGACTTAAACTGCCATTCATCGACTGACCACTAGGGACAGGCTCTAGAAGGGAGCAGAATCTCATTGAGCTCATGTTAAAATGCCCAACTTTACAACAGAAAAAAAATATGTTTACAGCCTGGTACAAATTGTGGTTTTGGTCTATACGACTAATTTTGCCCTTCATGACAACTATGAGGGGGGTGATTTTTTTTTTTTATAACTCATCCGTTTACATTATATAAAGCCTTAAAGTTCTGCATAATTAAGTGCGTGGATGCGGCGGGCCAGCTGAATATCTTTGACTCCGGTCAAGCACTCATGCTTTTCTTTCCTGTTTTTCAGCGTTTCAATGAGAAGTGGAAAGTTTCCACGCAGTGAGTCAGCGGAAAGTTTCCACACAGTGAGAAAGAGGAAAGTTTCCACGAAGCGAGAAAGTGGATAGTTTCCACACAGCGAGAAAGCGGATAGTTTCCACGCAGCGAGAAAGTGGATAGTTTCCACGCAGCGAGAAAGCAGATAGTTCCCGCGCAGAGAGAAAGCGGATTGTTCCCACGCAACGAGAAAGTGGATAGTTCTGGGTTCGGGCCAAATTCCGAGCTCGAAGCCCTCCCCCCGGACAGCACGCCAAATACGCATTTAAATTTACTCTCTATAAGTTATATTTGTATATAAGTGTGAACTCGTGAATTGCAGTACATCCATTAATTATAAAATCGAACTGTGGTTTTAAACATGTCTTTTGCACACATATTATATGAGGTTTATCTGACAACTCAGATAGAAACTTTTTGAATTCTTGTCCATTAGCTAAAAGACTCCTGGCGTTCCACTGCAATATAACTAGAATTATGAAGATCCACTAACCCATGTCTGAGAGTTAGAGATTCCTCCAATTAACATTTCTTCCACTACTTCACAACTAAGTCCTTTAACCCCTAGATATTTTTCCACTTTTTTGCTTTAACTACTATTATCTTTCCAGTCTTCCTTTCTGTCTGTGCCAAGCAATTTTTGACCTTGACCATAAACAACACAAACTAATTTTTGCTCATAACAAGCACGTCTTTCTTGCCACAATCTTTTCACAACTCCTACAAAGTCTATCTTTAGTTTCATTGTTGGTTTATGAACAATCTTTTCTTTCAATTTCTTTACTGCTTCCGCATATGTAATTCCTTGTAATGCCTTTTACGCGTTGCAGCTCTACTGCCGTTTTGCTGGCTTCGCAGCTGCGGCAAGCAGAGCTGTGCTCTCCTCCACAGTTGTATTATTTACGCTTTACTCCTCCACACTTCCCATACTCATACTTGCCTGCACATCTGTCACACATCTGTTTCCCCTTACATATTGCTGCTACATGACCATATTTTTGGCACTTAAAGCACCTCATTGGTGGAGGATTATATATGGCCTGACCTGATAGCTCATGTATCATATGTACACCTTGCCAGGAAGTCTTGATTCATCAAACTTTATCATAACAGACAAGCTGTTGCATTTCTCCCCATTTCTTGTTGTTATAATGTGTTTTACTTCCAGTACTTTTCCCCCTGTCATATTATCTTTCATTTGTTCTTCTGAAACATCTGTAGGTATTCCTGAAATGACTCCTCGAATAATTTTTTTGTACTCCATCAACGGACACCGCACTCTTATTCTCAATTTTATTCAGTCGTAAGGCTTTTTCTTGCTGCATTTTATTTCTACAAACAATCAACAGTGACCCGTTTCTCAATACCTTAGCATTTTTGCCCTCACCCAGCAATTTATTTATTGTTTTTGTCAACTTAACTGGGTTCCACTCACCAAACGTCGTCCCTTCTTCATATAATTTCACCATCTCTTTATGTTCCTCTTCCTGTCTTGTTGTTACAATAACACTTTGCTCACTATCAGTTTCATCCATATTCGATATTTCATTTTTCCTTTTTTTCCATTTTCTCTATCGTACTACATTCCATACACTACTATCTCTCCCGCCATCTTCTTCTAATCCCATCTCACTTCCTGACTCGTCACTTCCTTCTGCCATCTCCTGCCCAGTAACAGTCCAGCCGTTGCCAGCCACCTCGATGCCCAGATGTCTTCAAACTGTTTTGAAAAGAAGAGGAGATGAAACCATATATATATATATATATATATATATATATATATATATATATTGGTGAAACCAAATATGAAAAACGCAAGAACACATTAAAGGGGTCATGAACTGCGTTTTTTTTATTGTTTTATGATGTTTCCTGGGGTGCATTTATAATGTTAGAATGCTTTTTACATCAAAAATTGTCATAATTTATAAATAAAAGGCATTTTTCCTACCCTGATTTTAGCCTTCTGCTCTGAACGCTCTGTTTTAAGGGGCGTGTCCGCTGGGAGACTTGAGTGTAAACACCCACTGCTGTGATTGGCTAACGTTTTTGCATTTGAAATAGTATTACTCTCTCTTCTCTCGTTTTTACTATTACAGTTCTCATGGTTAACTAATCATGAAAAGTGTTGCATTACATTTAGATCTATGGCATTATATTAAGATCTATGGCATTATATTAAGATTGTGGCATGAAAGGTTGCAGTGATGATCATTGTAGCCGATCACACACATGCTGAGCGCATGAAAGCAGCTATCTCGTCAAACTCAGTTTCTGTACACTAACGAATGCTTTCATCTTCACTAACAGTGCAAACGTGATATAGTTAAGAGATTCGTTGAATAAAACGGGAGTCACTGATAAACACGTCACTAATAAACTGTTTGATTGACAGCTGCAGCGCGTGCTGCTAAAACGATTGCAAAGGGAGCTTTCTTTGATCTCTTTCTTTATAGAATTTAATCACTGTTAAATAACAGATTATTTTCATCCTACTAAGAGAAACAACGCAAGTTGATGTTTTAGTCACTGGTTTGATTTACTGACAAAGAACATCTGACTACATGAATCATCACATTTCAGATCAGGCATCAGAATGAACACAGTTACTTACATGTTGCATTACTGTTGAACCCAGTCACTACACAATATTTTGTAATCCTCAACGGCATGTTTATTGCTTTGTAGCTGGATGGTTTAACACTAACTTAGACCTATGTTACATGCGCAAATCGGTGGGCGGGGCTAAACAGGCAGTGATGAAGTAGGTGTTGATCTCCTTCTGCTGAGGTGCTGCTTGCCTCCCTTTGACGTCATAGATCCCCAACCTGTCATTTGCTGGGCCTGGTGTCTATAAAAGCTTTTCTTTGACTAAAAAGGAAGTTTTCAGCTCTGAAATTTACAGGATATTCTTATATTATCATGACCTTTTATATATCAAAAGCTCAAGGGAAAGTTGATTTCTCAATTCATCACCCCTTTAATACTGTTCATTAATACTGTTCAGATTCAGTAGCATTACTTTCAAGCTTGCAAACATTTCAATCATGTAGAAGGGATATGCTGACAGAAGTGCTGATTATTTTATATAGATTAAGAAATCTGGGAATTGTAGTGCAGTTTTTATGGGTACCAGCACATGTTGGGATACAATGAAATGAAACAGCAGACAAAATGGCTAAGGAAACACTTGAAGTGGATAATATTAGCATAGTCACCTGAAGCAGGGCAGAAGGAAAGTCTTTGATTCAACAAGCTTGTGGCAGAAATACTGGGATTTTTATAGAATACAAAGTAACATAAAACAAGGTAAGAATTGATCTTATAAGAGATATGCAATCCTTGGGTATTACAGAATTCACCTTATACAATATTTTAAAGACAAGATTAGAATCTGGTAGGACAATTACAGCTTTAATGACGTTCTTGAGAAATAGTGGACTGAAAAACAGAATATAGAAAATCTTCCTTGTGTTACTCCAGCGCAGTACATTTGTATGGCCGCATTTAAAGGATTTTTCGAAGGAGCCTTCGAATTGGGGCAGCATTTGTTACGCTGAGGTGACGCAATCGGCTATACCGTCCACTAACAAGTCTCGATGCGTTCTTCGAAGGATGAAACCCCTGAATTGGGACACATTTAACCCTAACCCTGATCTAACAAGGCCTGTCCTTTGTTTAATATTCAAAATCGAGTTTTATAAGATTAATTTGAATCATTATATCATATACAGGATGCTGAATGGTAATGAAATGTGCTAGTCTAGATGGACAGTAAAGTATATTTTTATTACACATTTCAGAAATATATTTGCAGAATATAAATGATTTCAGGCCTCAGTGATTTACACTATGTCTCCCTTTAGCTGAACATGCACCATAAGAGTAATCTCTTCTTTGGCCTTCAACATGTGATAGAAGTTTCAAAACAGACCATGCCATTATTAGGGAGTAATGGAAGATTAGATTAAAAACTAAGCAAATTAAAGAGTTTGAAAGAAACCAACTATATATTTTAGATTGACTGTTTGAAGATGAAAAGAAGTGGCAAACACCTGGATACGAGGTCATTGATTAAAAACTATAACAATTAATAATGTAAGTAGTTGTGAGATGTTCAGCTTTGTTGTCTCCACCATTAAAGTCCAAGCTTTGGCATCCTAAACTGTGACAAATGATTTCTCGCAGATTTTTCTATAACAGAACTGATAATATTAAAGTAAAAAAAGTATGGATTTTAATTTGCAAAACCACTAATTTACGATGTATAAATATTCATTAAATTATAAAATTCTACATTTTTTCAAAACATTAGATATAAAAAAAAAAGTTGTGTAGAAACGGTGAAATATACATTGCTTTTTATAGTAAAAGCAATTTACGATTTATAGAGCTGAGTTCTGGATAGTGGTAATGTAACACAAGCTCTACTTTGTTATATTAAGCGTTAAACTGGAAATGGTCTCGTTCAGTGTAATTGATGTGGCTCTTAAAAGAGCCTTTGGGGGTTGAAGCGGCTGATGCAGATGCGGGTTTAGGCGCGCTCTCCGCGGATGCGGCGGGCCAGCTGAATATCTTTGGGCATGATGGTCACTCTCTTGGCGTGGATGGCGCACAGGTTGGTGTCCTCAAACAGACCGACCAAATAAGCCTCGCTGGCCTCCTGCAGGGCCATGACAGCGGAGCTCTGGAAGCGCAGATCCGTCTTGAAGTCCTGAGCGATTTCTCTCACCAGACGCTGGAAGGGCAGTTTGCGGATCAGCAGCTCGGTGGACTTCTGATAACGGCGGATCTCTCGCAGAGCCACGGTCCCGGGCCTGTAGCGATGAGGTTTCTTGACGCCGCCGGTGGCCGGTGCGCTCTTACGGGCGGCTTTAGTAGCGAGCTGCTTCCTCGGGGCTTTGCCACCGGTGGATTTACGGGCGGTCTGCTTGGTTCTTGCCATTGCTCTAGTTACTTCTCTCTGTCCTGCTGGCGCTGGAAATGCTGCTTTAATGCTACACGCCTGCTTTTAAAGCATTGAACCGGCAAGAGCTCAAAGTCTCGAGGGTGCAGAGGCTTGTGATTGGCTGATATGTGATGCGCGCTTGTGACCGCTAGCCAATGATTGCGCG
This sequence comes from Rhinogobio ventralis, assembly GCA_039654625.1. Taxonomy (NCBI): domain Eukaryota; kingdom Metazoa; phylum Chordata; class Actinopteri; order Cypriniformes; family Gobionidae; genus Rhinogobio; species Rhinogobio ventralis. The sequence goes on from CM077216.1 coordinate 26,668,446, forward strand.
TTTCCTCTTTTCAAACAAGCGGAGGGTTTCCCGCTCAAAATGCTTTATTTTCTTAACTACTTTGCTCATCAAACAGTAGCATAGGCTTTATACTTGCATTGTTGTATTTATTTGTTCTGAAATATTGTCCTTGTTCCTAATGGTTGAGCAAATCTCAGATTAGAACAAAATCACTTTATCATCTGTATAAAAGCGGTGCAATCAAACAAGACAACAAATGTCTACCAAATAAACGTTTCGGGATTTTCAAATTCATAATAAGCATGCACTTCATTCCTGTTAGTGCTATATCTGTAATTGTCCATACGAAGTAATTGTACATTTGATTGCTTTATTGGTCAATTTTATTAACTAAATGCATTTACGATGTTATTAATAGTTATAAACAATGAGCTCTTTATGAGAAGAAATGGTTGGCTCTTAAAAGAGCCTTTGGGTTATAAACACAGTATTTAATCTGTTTATTTGGACTTGGCGGGCTTCTCGGTCTTCTTGGGCAGCAGCACGGCCTGGATGTTGGGCAGCACGCCGCCCTGAGCGATGGTCACTCCGCCCAGAAGTTTGTTCAGCTCCTCGTCGTTGCGCACCGCCAGCTGCAGGTGACGGGGGATGATGCGGGTCTTCTTGTTGTCCCGAGCGGCGTTTCCAGCCAACTCCAGGATCTCAGCGGTAAGATACTCGAGCACAGCCGCCAGATAAACAGGAGCACCGGCACCGACGCGCTCAGCGTAATTGCCTTTGCGGAGAAGCCTGTGGACACGGCCGACGGGGAACTGCAGTCCCGCCCTGGAGGAGCGAGTCTTAGCCTTTGCTCTGGCTTTGCCACCGGTTTTGCCTCTGCCGCTCATATTTAAAATCAGTGACTACTATCTTATCAATCGAAGTTAACAGAATAAAAACCTGCGTCTCCTCACACTGTCTTTAATCGAGAGTGCCAGTCGCCCATTGGTTTAGAGTCTGATAAGATTTCAACCAATCACTGAACTCCCCCCTAAAGCCCAACCCCCTTTTCTGATTATGCACAAGTGACTTAAGAAAGAAGTGTGCACAGTTAACATTTAGTAAAACATTTAAACAGACTTTTCAAATAATTTGCTTTAATATCAATGTTTTGGGGGTTTGACATGTGCACTTTATAACATGGAATATGGATATTATACTCTGTTCCTACCAAAAGTGTTACACCTTTCACACACTGTGTATTCTGTACACATTGAGCTTTGATACTGTACATTATTATATTCCTCTTGTAATATTGTAGTTTTATCACTGCCTTTATTGTGTGTGGGTTTGTTTGTATTGTCGCAATTCTCCATCCGTGTTGTGTGTGTATATTCTGTGATCACTGCCTGAACCCTCATAAGCTTTTTGCCCATTTTTAATACATTTCTAATGTATATAAATGGTTTACTCAACTTGAGTGATTCAATTGAATTGGTCACTTATTTTAGAAATTAAATTAAGCACTTTACATTATATGTTCAGATTGCATGAGTATTAGTGATCAAAACTCACATCTTGACCGTTTCCTTTCAACATTAACAGAAATTATTAAAATACACGAGTTTTGTTCTTTATTCAGAGTAAGTGGTTGGCTCTGAAAAGAGCCGTTGAGGAACAAATGGACGTTTATTTCTTTTTGGGAGCTGTTTTTTTAGGCTTGGCGGATTTAGGCTTTGTCGTCTTGGGTTTAGCCGCCTTGGCCTTTTTGGGGCTCTTGGCTGCTTTCTTAGCGGCTGCCGGCTTCTTTGCCTTCTTGGGGCTCTTCGTCGCCTTCTTAGCGGCTGTGGCGGCGGGTTTCTTGGCCTTCTTGGGCGATTTCTTGGTGGCGGGCTTCTTTGCCGCTGCGCTCTTGGGCTTCTTTGCAGCGGCGGGTTTCTTGGCCGCGGGCTTCTTCACTTTAGGAGCCGCTTTCTTGGCTGGTTTCTTCTTGGTCTCGGCTTGCTGCTTGTTGAGCTTGAATGAGCCCGAGGCGCCGGTCCCTTTGACCTGCACCAGGGTGCCTTTAGTCACCAGGCTCTTGATGGCGATCTTGACGCGGGAGTTGTTCTTCTCCACGTCGTAGCCGCTGCCGGAGAGAGCTTTCTTCAGCGCGGCGAGGGACACGCCGCTCCTCTCCTTCGATGCGGACACAGTCTTGACGATGAGCTCACCGACGCCTGGACCTGCTTTCTTGGCTTTCACAGCTGACTTCTTCTTGGGCGCTTTGGCTGGGGCTGGAGCGGTTTCTGCCATCTCTCTAATCGGATCTAAAGTCTTTCAAACGCTGTTGTGGTTTCAGCAATGAACGGCGCTCGCGCGGCGCTGCTCTTAAATAACACATGAGAACCGTATAGACTCAACCTGTCCGCTCGGTGTCTGTGCGCGTCCACGAGGCCCTCACGCGTGTGTTTTCTTCTCTTACATTTGCGGCAAAACTGAAGCGGTAAAATTGTTTGTCACAATCAAAACAAAGTGAACACAAAGTAGAGGTTCTGAGCTTTCATTGGAGACTAAAATACGCGAAGAGGAAATGTTTATTTTGCCTCGTCAGATCAAATCCAAGGCGAGGATCAGCCACGGGGAAAAGCCGCGTGTACATTTGATAAATAGTTTAAGTGTAAAAGTTGATAAAAGCGTAAACGCGTCCTCTGTGTGTTCAGCAAACAGTCTGAAAGAGACTTTAATGAAATCAGCATCAGTGAGGGCGTGAGGAGGCTTTCATACAGCTGTTGTTGTGGGCAGCTGGAAGCACACGAACATCATCTGTAGGATCCGAGTCTGTGACTCTTGTTTCTGGACGGCAGATGATCTGTCCTTATAATAATAATAATAATAACAATAATCATAATAATAAATACATACGTCTGATCACACCAGTGTTAATGCTGTTAAACACGTTTTCATAAGCTGATGTTATATCATCACGTAAATCAAAATGTAAATTGTCATATTTGTTTGTCCTTATTCATCATTCATCTCAGTTTTCGGCATGTGAATGAGGATTGTGTTAAAGTTGTTCATTTACATCAAGGCATAGCAAGTGACTTCAAAAACAACTTTTTTTCCTCACCATTTCTTATTTCCCTCCTTGTTCTAGCTTGTACTTTTCTGTTTGAAACTTTGTATTGCTAGCATTTCTTATGTCACTGTATTTGTATAAAATTTGTTGTACTTAGTTATATTTTGATTTAACCACTATTAAATGCTAATTCATAAATTTAGACTATATGCTATTTTTTTTCAGATGTTGGTGTTTTTGTCAGACTATATGCTAGTTCAGCTCTGACCCTAAACAAACAGACTAGATCAAGATAATGAAAGTGACGAAATCAAAAAAAGAAAAAAAAAAAGAAAAAATTGTGTATGGTAGGGTGATGTAAAACATTTGGAAAATTATTTTGGTCAAGCTCAAGTAAATAAATGTAAACATTTATTAAATTAAATAAATGAAATGGAAGATCAAAAATGTCCACCCTGTTAGGAACAAATGAACAACAGTTTCAAATACTTATTATTTTAATTCATGGGCATTGTTTACATTATCTTGGATGGCTCATGTACTTTTAAAAGCATATCAGTTAATAAATGATCAAAAATATATAAATATTGTGTATGAATTGTGCCTACTTTAACCCTATTTGCATCATTTTACAATTTTCAGATACAAATGCCTCAAAGGCGTTTGTAAGTATTGCATTATTGATACTGCAGTAAACTTTCGTTGTCACTTAATTATTAGTATGTTTTTTGCTGATTTTATGAAATTATTGTAAAACAGGTTGGACAAAGTGATAACAGCAAGTGGTATGATGGATGGATGGATGATTTCCTGTCTCTCACATACAATATGTAAAACTTTAAATACTTTAAATACACTACTTCTTTAAACATAAATTACTTTCACAATTACACCTCTCTGTTTGGTTTTCTGATATAACAGGGTCGACACTAACAAGTCAAATCAAGTCACCTTCATTTATATAGCGCTTTTACAATATAGATTTATTCCACTTTACAGTGATGTTACAGCCAACAGTGTTTTTCCACCAGTGTTCTAGAGTGAGCGTCAGGAACAGGTGTGGTGTGTTTGACACCTGTCATGAGAAATCCTGTCCCCCTGTGAAATAGGCTGCATCCGAAAACCTAGGCAGCTGACTCGTTGCCTCGCTGCCTTATCAGACATTGGCTTGTAAGGCAGCGTTTGTGCATGAAGGCACCTCACGAAACTAATTTTGGACAGACTTCTTAGGCAGTGTAACCATGTAATGTTCTACAGCAAAATAGAGAGAGCTTTGGTGAGAACTAAACAAATATTTAATTACTACATTAGTAATTTCTCACTAGAAATTACATCAGAAGTGGAAAATGTTGGTAAAAAACAAACATTTACACACAAACTGACCAGCAAACGCAACTTTCGGACGCCATCTTTTTTCCCCAGCTCAACTGTCACAGAATGGAAAGCACAGGATTGTGGGATATCAAAGGCATAAATGCTGCCTTCGAAAATCGATCAGATGAAGGTATCTCAGGAGACAGGAAGTGAAGCTGACATGCCTTGAAATGTGTCCTCCGAAGGCAGCATTTTGCAGGTTTCGGACGCAGCCATAGTGTCCGCTTAGGACCCCAGAGCTGGCTGAAAGAACTTTTAATGGGTAATCTGTTCAGAGCCTGATTACAATTCTTACAAAATCACGTTTTGATTTTTGTTGTTTAAATTGTGTTAAAATAGTCTTTAACGTCTTGCAAATCATATGTTTCATATACTAGTATATAACCGAAGCTATAAGTTGTGAAATCAAGCATATCTCGTTCTTAATGTTTTTTTAGTTAGCGTACGTTCTAGCATAGCATACAGCTACCCGATTAGATTAGTTTATACACCATGGTTGCACTTACCCTACATCTTAAAAGCCCTAGCCCCACTTTAATGTTTATACAATTAAACAAAAAATCCTGTTGTATTTATTTTGTGCACCTGTTCTGTATATTATTGTTTTTTTTGTTTTTTTATTCTTTATTATTTATATTATAGGTACATTAATATGTTATAATTTTGTATTGGTATTATTACTTAGTATATCAACTGAAATAATTTACAATATGTTAGGCATGTTATTGCTCCCATTATAGCAATCAATTACATATTTCAAATAAATGTTGTTTGTGTGTACTTAGTATGACAATGAATTCATAGTTTATTTTTAAACAATTGCTTGTCCAGAACCATGTATTATGAATTACTGTATTATATTCTGAATCGATTTCTGTTAAGTTTATTTGTACTGTATATATTTCTCCAATACAAAATACTATTTTTTTATTGTATTGTATGTTAAATATTGTATCATAATTATTGTTAGTTTAATGTAATATAGTTTAAGTGAAACTTAAATTACATTTAGATATGGTTGTGCTTCATTTATCAATATACAAGCAGTTAGTAGATAATAATTACAGTGTAGTATGTTCATTTATTCATACAAAATGTAAATAACACACATACAATACAATTAAATATTATGTAATTTGTGAACCACAGTTATTATTACATACAACAATAATTATGTTACTTTTATGCAACAACTGAGTACAACATGTAGACATACAAAAGTAAATCAACTGAATTAATAAGAGTTTAGATATATTATATTATTTTAACAAATTAATATAGTAATTTAATTTATTATTTTAGCCATTAAACGAAACATCGTGATGACAGCTTTTGATCAGGCATTTAAAACAGCTACCACGTTGGGTCTTAAGCGGACACGGGTGTGTTCCATTCGACAGGGTCCCTACGCAGTGTTCACTGCTCCCTACTCCCTGAGTACAGTATATCAGTTGAAGTGGACTTCGCTGACAATAATCGCTCATTTGGGACGCCCTGCAGCGTCATCAAAGAAAGGCAAAGACGGGGTCGAGCAGATTGATATACTTTCAAATTTAAAACCATATAATAAGCATATATATTTGCAAAACACACAGTATCTATCTAAAAAATATAAATCAAAACATTGCCCATTAGTTTTATTAGTTTACCTATACCTGTATTGACTATGAACAGATTTGAAGCTGTACCTGTCATTCAATATGAAAATGGGCTACATTTTGATTTGGTTAACTATGTATAAATGTGTTCTTAATCAATGGTCTTCAATGTAGCGGTCTCATCTCGTGTGCTTTCTTTCACAAGCGCAGCTGCATAGAAAACATTCCTGAGGTAAATAAAGTAAAATATAAAAAAATGACAGCCCTCAGCTGCTTCTCAACACTTTTAATTTGTTTGCATATTCATAAAATATAATATGCGAACGTAACAGTTATTGCCATAACCATTCATTATACTCAAGTTTGTATAATAACTATGAATATTCAAATGCATACGTAAACTCCTCCATCGCAGTGCCGTTTAAAAACTCTTCTAACGGCTCTGCTCCATCATTAGTTTCAGAGTGACTGGTGACATGACTTTTAATTTTCCGTCGGTCTTAGTACACGATGTAACTATACAAATCACAACATATATATAGGAAAATGTTGCCGTTATTTTGTCACTTATTGAGTTGTGGCACGCACAGAGATAAAAATGGTATGTATGGACTTATCTAATGCTGGGGGATATGGTGAATAAGCTAAAATTCCAAAAAGTCGGCGTGTTCCTTTAACCAACGTGCTTGAACGACAGATTTACGACAGTACGGTTTCAGGAAATAGTCGTGACAAGCTAGTTGATTTCTTCAACGATGCATCGTACTAGGGTAGTTAAGCAGCGAGTAACGTCGTTGTACGGGAAACGCACCTCAGATAAGTTAAAGACATAATTATGAACTATAAACGGTCTACTTTTATTAGCAACAAAGGCCGTGGATTCAGGGAACATATTTTGCATGCACTCCACTCCAAAGTGCATTCAAAGTGTCTTTATTTCAAAAATGTATTTTGTATATTACAACATCGTACGGCCAACACTGCGGCCGTTGCGTACATCAACAAACAGGGTGGTCTACGCTCCCGTCGCATGTCACAACTCGCCCGCCATCTCCTCCTATGGAGTCAGAAGCATCTGAGGTCGCTTCATGCCATTCACATTCCGGGCCTGCTCAATCGTGCGGCCGACGAGCTCTCACGACAGCCAGTGCTCCCCGGAGAGTGGAAACTCCATACCCAGGTGGTCCAGCTGATTTGGAGTCGCTTCGGGACCGCACAGGTAGACCTGTTTGCCGCCCCGGACACGACCCACTGCCAGTTGTTTTATTCCCTGACCGAGGGGACCCTCGGTTCGGATGCACTGGCAGACAGCTGTTCCCCCAGTGACCGACTGAAAGGGAACGTCTCGGTTACGTATGGTAACCCTCGTTCCCTGAAGGAGGGAACGGAGACGTATGTCCCGTCGCCATAGTTGCTGTACCATCACTGCATGGCTGAGTCACTAGTTCGGCTCCTCAGTGAAAAACAACAGTGCGCTGCATTCGCTTCCGCTTTATACCCGCGCTGCGGGGCGGAGCGCGAGATGCAAATCTCGCACGCCAATAGTCATTGGCCGGTTCTCTATATCTCAAAGCTGATAGGGCTCCCTGAGGTGATCCCAATTCGTCGGTGACGTCCGACGTACGTCTCCGTTCCCTCCTTCAGGGAACGAGGGTTACCATACGTAACCAAGGCGTTTTTACCAGTATTTTTAATAAAATGCGACTGACACACCAGTGCGATTTACCTGGGTTTTTTTCTCTCAACAACTTAAGTCTTACCCACTGCATACTCAGGTACAACTCAGTGTGACAAAGGCACATAGGCTATATAAAATCTCTAATGTGCATAAAGGCATATTTTGTACACATCACTATACAACATATGTCCTTATTAGGAGAAAATATATGTCGTTTTTACAACAACATCTCATTATTACGACATAATTGAGTGGAAAAAATATGTATGTGGCAGCAATGCGTCACTGTAGTACGGGAACACTACGTACAAAACTTGTAAATAATATAGTTTAGCATCCAAATACATTGTGAATATGGAAATATTTGGATTTGTGACAAGCTTCAAACTAATTCGTTTTGGCTTCATAGCCTGTAGCTAATTTTTTCATTCTTGTTCTGTTCTGAATACCATTCATTTTAAAGGATTAGTTCTAGAGTGAGGGTCAACTAAAATAGCCTATAGCATATTAAGCAAATACAAACCAGACCTGCTAAGAGCGGGACACCAGCGATCATTTCGGTATGGGAGTCAGGCACTAACAAGCAGGCTATCGACTACCACATGCTGTAGGCTACTGCTTTTAAACACCATACATTGTGTTGTATTAGGGACGATTTCTCGTTTTGGAAACATTACTCAAAGCTTTTGTCCAGTTATTTACTAGCCTAACGTGAAAAGTATAGCTGTGTAATAAGTTGAACGTGGGGTAGGATAATTGCTGAACATGAAATCTTAGCAATTACATCAAAGTATGATAAAGAGGTGTGATCTTTAATTAATATGTTTAATGTTAGTAGAGATTAAAATATTCCGAAAGTTATTGGCTATTGTAGATAAATATACCCCATCAATTCATAGGCACGCCCAGCTAACACACGACGCTACGTAATTTATTCGTACTTTTTGGTCATTTCAGTTTACCAACTGACAACAATGTCTCAACGTCACATGCCTGTAATTTCCTTACCATAAAATGACCTTCTCACAACGTTGTCAGTACGATCTCTCAACATTACGTTCCAGATACATATAGCCTACTCCACACATAATATTTTGGTAATTTTATGACTCTCTGACAATGTAACTACAACATTGCATGCCTGTAATATCATTACCATTAAATTACCAACACACAACGTCGCCTCCTAACGTTATTAGATAACCAGGACGTCCCAGATACGTACTAAATTCGTAATATATTGGTAATTCCATGACTTACTGGCAACATAAATGCAACGTCACCTGCTCGTTGTTACGGTGTGTAGTGCAGCAGGGAAGAGAAGATCCAGGGCTTCCACAAAGACGGGTTTTTATTTACAAAAGGAAACAGAACACGACACACATAGGCATAACACATAAGAATGGACAAGGAGTGCAGGGAAGTGAGATCAATATAAAGGGAGTGCTAATGACGACGACCAGGTGCAGGGAATCCAGGGAGAGTGGGAGAGATGAGGAGGGAGTGATTTCAGGTGTGAGACAGGGAGGATCATGGGAAATGGAGTCCAGGACAGGCGTGGATTGTAACATTACTTCCCCCTCCCGGTAGGCGCGTCCTCGCGCCTTAGATGAAACACCGGGGGGGTGGGCGCCCTGGAGACCTACATACAGGTGCGGGGGAGGTGCAGACAGGTACAGAGGTCTCCAGGGCGGGACTAGGACATCGGGCGGCCATGGCGGGTCAGGAGTCTCGGGTGTCCACGGCAAGTCAGGAGCCTCGGGAGTCTACGGCGGATCAGGAGCCTCGGGAGTCCACGGCGGATCAGGAGCCTCGGGAGTCCACGGCGGATCAGGAGCCGTGGGATGCCATGGTGGATCAGGAGCCGTGGGAGTCCATGGCGGATCAGGAGCCCCACCCACATGTGCTCCACCCACATGTTCCCCACCCCCGGGTATATAGCCCCCCCCCCAAAACTTTCTTGGGGGAAATTCAGGGGTAGTATGGAGGGCACGCGGAATGGGATGAGCTCCTGGGCTGGAGCGGGCGCGAGGAGGGCTGGAGCGGGCTCGAGGAGGGCTGGAGCGGAATCCAGGAGACTCGGAACGGGAACAGGGAAGCCTGGAGCGGAATCCAGGAGACTCGGAACGGGAACAGGGAAACCTGGAGCGGAATCCAGGAGACTCGGAGCGGGAACAGGGAAGCCTGGAGCGGAATCCAGGAGACTCGGAGCGGGAACGGGAAAGCCTGGAGCGGAATCCAGGAGACCCGGAGTGGGAACGGGTAAGCCTGGAGCGGAATCCAGGAGGCTCGGAGTGGGAACTGAGGCGGCAGGATCGCTCCAAAAGTCTATCAACCAGAGGTCCTGTGGCTCTGGCGTGGCGGCGGCCATCTTAGCCGGAGACGAGGGCTTGGCATTGGCCCTCCTTCTCTGCCATTTGGGTTTGTGGACAGGCAGGACAACACGGGAAGGCCCACTGGAGAGATATGTGGAGGGAACTGGCTGTGGGTGAACTGACCAGGCCGCGTGCTTCTCTGAGGGGACCGGACAAGGAAGACACTCATTCTCTTGAACCTCTTCAATTTCGAAATTGGAACAATTTAAACAGAGAATCAGATTCATCGACTCGACTAGGGAAAAGGAACAGGCAGGTTCAATATATCGAATAGTGTCCTCGTCCAGACCCATCAGAAAACACACGTTAAGTGGTGCATCTGGCCAGTTCACCAAAGAAGACAGCTCAGCAAATTCCTCCACGTACCTCTCCAGCGGGCGACCGCCCTGCCTGAGACCTCACAGGCGATCCACCGCTGTGGTGTCTTTAAGGGGGGACACGGGAGAGATCGGGGTCAGGAAGATCCCCATCTTCAGGGCAGTCCTGGCAGTTTTTGGTCCGTTCTTCTGTTACGGTGTGTAGTGCAGCAGGGAAGAGAAGATCCAGGGCTTCCACAAAGACGGGTTTTTATTTACAAAAGGAAACAGAACACGACACATAGGCATAACACATAAGAACGGACAAGGAGTGCAGGGAAGTGAGATCAATATAAAGGGAGTGTTAATGACGACGACCAGGTGCAGGGAATCCAGGGAGAGTGGGAGAGATGAGGAGTGAGTGATTTCAGGTGTGAGACAGGGAGGATCATGGGAAATGGAGTCCAGGACAGGCGTGGATTGTAACACTCGTAATGTCATTACCATAATTTGCAGGTTCATGTTCTGATTCATGGTGTTCTGATTATCAGAATTTGCTATTTAAAATGTGTAATTAAACGTGAGACACAAGATTGAAATTCCCATTAAGATAAATGTGTTTCTTTTCAACAATTAAGAATACGAACGTTCTTTTTATATATAGTGATGTGTTAGCTGCTGTATGCATAATGATAGCATCAACAGGAAAATTATTTTTTGTTATGACTCTGAGTGCACATTGTGTTATAATGCACACTCAGCAAACATCAATTACACAACAAATTAATTAAAACAAAAATAAATGGAGCAACAAAGATTTATTTTAACAGGAACAATAAGGGGAAATAATATAGGGTATTAATGGGGGAAGATGCCACACTTAAAATGTGCATTTACTTTTCAATTGTAAATTTATATTTTAGATATAAGTTTGGCATGTTGATGATGCATCAACCAATGTGTTATTATAGGAAATAAATAGAAAATATTTGCTAATTTAGTTCTTATAGCACAGTCAACCATTAAAAGAGGGGTAAGATGCCTCCCCAGGATAAACATTGAATTTTTTTTAAATAAATTACTTTTGATATAATTCTTATTAATATTTATAAATTTTTTGGTGTCAATTACAAGTGAAATTAGATTAGTTTATGACTTGTATATGGGTGTATGAATATTTACATGATTAATTGAAGATGTGTCATAATAGAAACACTGAGAAATCAAATTGAATGATTTCACTCAATTAACCTATAGGTTTTAATTAAAACAAAGATCCCTGAAATTTACATCTAATTCATATATAACAATAATAACAACATACTACTTGGGTCCCTCTGTGCTAATACTGGGGTCTAATTTAATCTTTTTATTTCAAAATAAAAATTATGACTTACTCCACAAATGTGGATGTCCACAAATCCCTCATTTACAAATAGACATAAACAAAACATCATAGCATAGTACAATGTCATAGATCACTATATTCCAGAGACTTCAAAACTGTTTCAACTGAATAAAATCTTGATATTCAGACTAATAAACACAGCTGAAGCAGATTGATACCGTATTGGTCTGGAGTGAGGATTTATGCAAGGTAACATGAAAATAAGCGAAGCCCCAATGGCTCAGCGTTGTTGTTCCATTTTTCAGACTTACATTTGAAAATTGTGGAGTGCTGTGGCACCGACTTCATTATACATGCCTACTGAAGTCATGCATTTAAATGAAATATCCAGCTCACTTTATGACTTGAAATAGTCTAGAAACACTTAAAAACATTTGCTGTCTATTATTGTTTATATAAAAGGTCTATGTTCTCTAGTGGATGAATATTTTGGTGAGGCACTGCCCCACCCGCGGCTGATCACTGACTCTGCTGTACTCAGACGGGATCTGCATACCAGCCACATTCAACTGTGAGCCACTGCTGTTACTCATAGATCAAATACTCTTCTGTTATCTGTCTTTCCTGTAACATTGATACTTTGTCCTTCCAAACCAGCCACAAGAGAAAATGAGGAACAGATGGAAACCCTGCAAAAGAAATGATGCATTCAGACACTAACATTTGTATTTATTATAGTAAACATGTACCATGCACTGAAAAAGTGTTATCATTTATCCAAAAAGATTTTTTCATCCAATGAAAAAAAATTAGGGTAATGGTTCACATCTATATTTTATAACTTGAGCCAATGAAAAATAAATAACTTGCCCCAAACAATATTTTCTATATCTATGAAAACTATTTTATTAAACCTATATTATTTGCTTTATCCAATCAAATTAACAAATTCAATTAAACAATTATAAAAAAATAAAATAAAAAAAACATTTTAATACAAATTATTTGTTTTAAACAAACAAAAATATACGGATTTAATAAAACATGTTTCCCATTACGGAACATAATGTGAACTTAATGTGATTCATATTTGTCAGTCATACATAAATAAAATTACAACAAATAATATACAAAAAAAATAAAAAAAATAAATAAAAGGTACTTTTTATGTAATAGTACGCAGCAAAATCATGTTAAATAAACACTGCCTAGTGTTCATGTGTGTGCTCACTACTGAGTTAAAGTTTTCATTGAAGCAGTGTTGATGTTAATGCGATAAGTGAAGATTGAGCGTTAGTGATGAACACCTGCTGTTAAGAAACAGAATCACTGAAGAAAAGAGAAACACAAGAACTACAGCTGACTACAGCCTAAAGCCTGAGATGAAATCAACTGGAGATAAAAGAAGACATTAAATCTCTGAAGATCTCAGCAGAGGAGGATTAAACCCCACAAACAACCTACTTCACGCATTACTAACCAGATTAACTATAGAAGCTCTTATTAAGAATTAACAGAGGTTTAGATGTTAATGTTTTACCATTATGGTGAGTTACCATTATGGTGATCAGTGTTTGCTTTAGTTGGGCTCTTGACTTTATAACATTAGTTTTTCTCTGGCAGCTATAACTGTATGTATATATATATATATATATATATATATATATATATAGTTATAGCTGCCAGAGAAAAACTAATGTTATAAAGTCAGGTGTCTAAATGTCATAATATAATATATGTAATATATATATGAGTGTTTTTTTTAAAAAAAAATTTATTGTCACCATTGTTGAGATTCATATCCTGTGAGAGTCAGAATAAACTTTTTTTGCACCAACTGTTTGTAAAATATTCATTTTATCCGATTGTCACAACACTGCTCAAGCTCCAGCTGTAAAATCACAGTTATACAATAATGAATAATACAAAACTAATAATACATCAACTTAATCAGAGATAAGACTCTGAATGAGGTGACTAAATGATGATTTTGATCATCAATACACAACCATCAACACGTGATTATATTTTGTCTTGACTTTTGTCCCATAACAAATGTGTTTAGTTACAGCAGCCAGAGAAAAACTAATGTTATTAAGTCAAGAGCCCAACTAAAGCAAACACTGATCACCATAATGGTAACTACAAATGAAACTCAAAACATCAACATCTAAACCTGGTTAGTAATAATTCAAGCTGGTAATGCTGTTTGTAGAGTTGTTTAATCCTCCTCTGCTGAGATCTTCAAAGATTTAATGTCTTCAGTTGATTTCATCTAAAGCCCTATTCGGACGGTAATTGTTTCTCACGTGGAAGTCCGTAAAAATAAATGTGCATGCCACCTCATTGATAAAACTTGTGCATTCGGATGGTGATTTATTCACAGGGGAGGAGCGCATTTTGTGATCATACGAACCTGGGAACCTGTTCACGTGGTCAATAACATGATTGTACATTGTAAATAAAATGTCATGCTTGGTATAATAATAGGGAAATAATATCCTAATTATTTTTTCATTATTTAAATGTGTTTAAAAATAGGAAGATAGACGCAAATTATAGTTAACATGGTTTTATGTCTTGTATTTTGTCTCAAAATAAAGTCATTTTATTCCACATGGAAATGAGCAGAAATAAGTTAATACAGGCGCTTATTCACATGAGGTAAACATAATGCTGCTTGGCTATTTTAACATATAAGTGCTGCCCTAATAACGGCCCATTTCAAATGTTTACATGCTTTTCTTCTTTTTATTTTTTTTGAGCGGTGATGAACTATATTGCTCTTGTAAATACTTGCCAGCTTTCAGTAATAAAAGTCTAGATCTTTAAAATGCATCCAAATTACAGCGAAGTGCAACCGTACGGTGCTCTGCAAGGGTCCAAAAGGATATAAACAGTGAATTTTGAAGTGATATATTCTTGAAAACTCAGAGATGTGGATTCAAATGGCAATTACATCACCACACGACCTTAGTGTTTGTCAAAAAACAGTAGGTAATTCGGTCGGGGATTTTTACGCGGATGGTGGGAGAAAAACACTGACATTCTGGATTCGGACAGTAATAAAATCACAGACTAGCCCCTGTCAATTATGAAAATACCTTGTGACCCCACGAGAAACAATTACCGTCCGAATAGGACTTTAGGCTGTAGTCAGTTGTAGTTCTTGTGTTTCTCTTTCCTTCAGTGATTCTGCTCATTATCATCAGGTGTTCATCATTAATGCTCAATCTTCACTTAATTATATCATTAACATCAACACTGCTTCAATGGTACTTTAACTCAGTAGTGACCACACAACACTAGGCAGTGTTAATTTATCATATGCATTTTTCTGTGTACTAATGCTGCTTTCACGTGCTATCGGAATTATCGTAAATACTAGTTTCCTAGTTAAAAGATGGGACATGAACTGATTCAAAATTTGAATGTAATGAGCTCTTAATCACGATTTCAGAAGTGGGAAGTAAGAAAGTTCCAATAACACATGAAGGCAGCGTAACTATTACATGGGAAACATATTTTAAATCCATATCTTTTTGTTTGTTTAAAACCAGTAATTTCTATCAACTTATAATAATTGTTTAATTAAATCTACATCTTTTTGATTGGAAAAAGCTAATAATTTCTAATACATATTTCTTAAATGAGAATTTTTGTTTTGATTAAATCTATATCTTTTTGTTTAGATCAAAAATAGAATTTAAATTAATTGACTTTCTTCAACAAGAAAAATATAATTTGTGCCAGTTTTAATAATAAATGATTGAGAACTTGAGATCTTAAAAAACACGAGCGATTTGTAAGATCAGGAAAGCAGCTGGACAAAGCATGAAGTGGACAAAGTTCAAAAATATTTATAAAATATATATCCACATATATAATGTGTGATGGCCACAAAGTTCACACCACAAGACTGAACAATATGATTTGGATGAATCAGGTTCTCCATCTCACTAGGAAAGAAGATGGGGAAACAGGTAAAATGTTTATAATCTCATACATTAAAATAATGAACAATTTTCCTTAAGCAATGTTTAAGGTAATATCTATAAGACGAATAAAACAAGACACTTTTACAACTGGGAAAATATGACTCATTGGGTCATATTAAAAATACAAAAAAAGCTGTAATATTGTGAAACATTATTAAAATGCAAAATAACTGTTTTCTATTCGCATATATTTTAAAATGTAATTTATTCCTGTGATGCGAAGCTGAATTGAGCATCACTACTCCAGTCTTCAGTGTCACATGATCCTTCAGAAATCATTCTAATATGATGGTTTGCTGCTCAACAAACATTTATGATTATTATCAGTGTTGAAAGCAGTTGTGTAAAACATTTTTTTAGGATTCTTTGATGAATAGAAAGTTCAAAAGAACAGCATTTATCTGAAAGAGAAAGCTTTTGTAACATTGTACTACCGTTCAAAAGTTTTGGGTTGGTAAGAATTTTTTCTGGGAAAGAACTTAATACTTAAAAAATAACTTATTAAATTAATACATTTATTCAGCAAGGATGCATTAAATTGAGACAGTGACAGTATAGACATGTATAATGTTGCAAAAGCTTTATATTTCAGATAAATGCTGTTCTTTTGAACTTTCTATTCATTAAAGGTGCACTATGTAACTTTTCCGTTCGCTAGAGGTCGCCTATTCAAAACAAAGGCGTAGCTTGATGACGCCAAGTTTGAGCGCATAATCTTGGAACATGTGGTCTTCACCTCACAGTCGGTGGAAAAGAATCAGGATAGGACTCAGGCAGAAATCATGTTCATGGATGCGATTATTAACGTTACTGTAGTCTGAAGCAGAGCAGGACCGAGTGTTGTGGGAGCTGAGCAAGGCTGCTGGAGCGATTACGCAACACACGCCTCGCAAGCAGCGGGACTTTTATTATGCCACAGTTGCCGCCGCCATTTCCGCTTTTCCGGTCATGAGTATGAGGTAATGCAGCTCTGTTTATCATATTAGATACATTTGAGTGTGTTGAAAATGATGTTATGACATTACTCTGTGCGTTCGCTCGGCGGCTGCTATGACACTTGTTGCACACTGCAGTCAGAGTAAAGCGTTTCTGCTAAATAAAACCAGAAACTGAGGGTAACGCAGATATGACGCAATTGACAGGCGACTCCCTCACACGTCACGGTTCTTTGGTTAAAATAGCAATTTCCTCACAATTTACAAAGAGTTGGAAACATTTGGGATATAGTAAGTACTCAATTGAACAAAATATATAACACTGGCCTAGTCGTTTTTGGATATTTTACTGCAAAAATGTTACATAGTACACCTTTAAATAATCCTGAAAAAAAAAAAAATTTCAACATTGATAATAATAAATGTTTCTTGAGCAGCAAACAAATCATGTCATGTGTGTGTGTATATTTTATATATATATATACACTCACCTAAAGGATTATTAGGAACACCTGTTCAATTTCTCATTAATGCAATTATCTAATCAACCAATCACATGGCAGTTGCTTCAATGCATTTAGGGGGGTGGTCCTGGTCAAGACAATCTCCTGAACTCCAAACTTAATGTCAGAATGGGGAAGAAAGGTGATTTAAGCTATTTTGAGCGTGGCATGGTTGTTGGTGCCAGACGGGCCGGTCTGAGTATTTCACAATCTGCTCAGTTACTGGGATTTTCACGCACAACCATTTCTAGAGTTTACAAAGAATGGTGTGAAAAGGGAAACATCCAGTATTCGGCAGTCCTGTGGGCGAAAATGCCTTGTTGATGCTAGAGGTCAAAGGAGAATGGGCCGACTGATTCAAGCTGATTGAAGAGCAACTTTGACTGAAATAACCACTCGTTACAACCGAGGTATGCAGCAAAGCATTTGTGAAGCCACAACACGCACAACCTTGAGGCGGATGGGCTACAACAGCAAAAGACCCCACCGGGTACCACTCATCTCCACTACAAATAGGAAAAAGAGGCTACAATTTGCACGAGCTCGCCAAAATTGGACAGTTGAAGAAAAATGTTGCCTGGTCTGATGAGTCTCGATTTCTGTTGAGACATTCAGATGGTAGAGTCAGGCTGGTGGTGGTGGTGTAAGGGTGTGGGGGATGTTTTCTTGGCACACTTTAGGCCCCTTAGTGCCAATTGGGCATCGTTTAAATGCCACGGCCTACCTGAGCATTGTTTCTGACCATGTCCATCCCTTTATGACCACCATGTACCCATCCTCTGATGGCTACTTCCAGCAGGATAATGCACCATGTCACAAAGCTCGAATCATTTCAAATTGGTTTCTTGAACATGACAATGAGTTCACTGTACTAAAATGGCCCCCACAGTCACCAGATCTCAACCCAATAGAGCATCTTTGGGATGTGGTGGAACAGGAGCTTCGTGCCCTGGATGTGCATCCCACAAATCTCCATCAACTGCAAGATGCTATCCTATCAATATGGGCCAACATTTCTAAAGAATGCTTTCAGCACCTTGTTGAATCAATGCCACGTAGAATTAAGGCAGTTCTGAAAGCGAAAGGGGGTCAAACACAGTATTAGTATGGTGTTCCTAATAATCCTTTAGGTGAGTGTATATATATGTATATGTGTGTGTGTGTGTGTGTGTGTGTGTGTGTGTGTGTGTGTGTATATATGTATTATGTGTGTGTGTGTGTGTAATATTTATTACTTCCCTTCCTTTGAAATCAAATAACTGTGATTTCTTGTTGCATCGCTGCATCAATAGAAAGAGAATTACAATAATATAAATGAAGTTCCAAGTAGCCAACCAAAGGGAACACTAATCACAATAATGGTGAGAAATTTTAGGAAATCAACATGAATTTATGAAGTCAACTTATGTGACGTTCTCCCCAAATTTTTAGTTGTATTGTCAATAACATTCAAGATGACTGGAAAATGAGTGAATGCAACTAAGGAGAACGATGACTGCAGAAGTGGAGGAAATTAGTGAAAAGTCTATTAAAAATGGCCCGCCTCAAAAACATTTTGCCCCACCTGTTTTTTTTTTTGCTTTTTTTTGCTTTGGCAAAATGGTACTCAAACCAGTCAAGTAATGTTTACTTGGGTTTTCTGAGTAACTAAGGCATAACTATTTAAATAGTTCAGATTACTAAATTGTTTTAAGTAAGTTCAACAAATTATTGGACATTAAGTAAAGTTAACTAAAAAGTCTTAGTAAGAACAACTTTTGGATTTTACAGTGTATGTCCCCAGGCCTTTGTTTCCCAATTTCACGATAAATACATACAACACTCACTATAGGTGATTCCACCCTCCAGTCAGGATTTAGACCGTGTCATAGTACTGAGACTGCTCTCATTAGAGTGACAAATGATTTGCTCTTATCATCTGACCATGGTTGTATCTCTATATTAGTGTCTATATTAGTGTTACTGGATCTCAGTGCTGCATTTGATGCTATCGACCACAACATTCTTTTAAATAGACTCAAAATTTATGTTGGCATTAGTGGAAATGCTTTGGCATGGTTTAAATCATACTTATCTGACTGCTATCAGTTTGTAGCAGTAAATGAAGAGATGTCACACCAATCACAAGTTCAGTATGGAGTACCACAGGGCTCAGTGCTAGGACTATTGCTTTTCACCCTGTACATGCTACCACTGGGAGATATCATTAGGAAGCATGGCGTTAGTTTTCATTGTTATGCTGACGATACTCAGCTCTATATTTCTTCGCGCCCAGACGAAACTTACCATTTCACAAAATTAACGGAATGCATAGCTGATATAAAAAATTGGATGACTAGTAATGTCTTACTACTTAATGCTGAAAAAAGAGATTCTAATTATTGGACCAAAAACCTCTTCATGTAGTATCGTAGAATACTGTCTAACACTTGATGGCTGCTCTGTCAGGTCTTCGTCATCAGTTAGGGACCTGGGTGTGCTCTTTGATTCCAATCTTTCATTTGAAAGCCACCTTTCTGGCATCTGTAAAACCGCATTCTTCCATCTTAAAAATGTATCTAAATTACGACATATGCTCTCAATGCAAAATGCAGACCTAGATTATTGTAATGCTAGATTATTGTAATGCTCTACTCTGTGGTTGCCCTATAGGAAAAATGCTGATATTGTCATGACCCTGGACTGATCTGTCTGTTTTTTCCTGTCTCTATTGTGTATTTGTGTTTTGGGAGCACATGGGTTAAATTTGACAGTTCGCCATGTGCTTCGTTGTCCTTGTGGTGTCTTGTCCCGCCCCCTTGTTATTCCATTCATTAACTCATTATTGTTTCACTCCTTCCACCTGTTCTGTATCAATTTAGATCCTTTCCCTCCTATTTAATCCCTTCTTGTGTGCTGTCTTGTGTCAGTTCGTTGTTTGTTCACTGTGCTAGCCTTCACTCTTGCTTTGTTGTGTTGCGGCCTGCCGTGTTGGATTCCTGCCTCAGTCTTTGGGTTGGCTATGCCGTGTTGGACTATTTTTGCCTATTTTTTTTATCTTTTAGTTTTTGTTTTCTCTTATTCTCTCCTGTTTTCCCCAAGCAGCTTTCCACTGCACTCAGCCCTGGTCTCACTCTCGATCGCTGATCTCGGATCGCTTTCTCTGTCCTGCTTCACGTGCCACCTGAGGGCCGCCAGCTCCCGCCTCAACGGCGCCTCCCGCTGCTCTTTCTTTGCCTGGTTCGTGGCTCGTCAATCGTTGTTCATCCTCAGAAAGCTCTATCGTTGATGTTTTTAGTTGCCTTTTTGGATTCTTCTCTGTTCTTGTCTGGACTTTTGGGCTGAATTTTGCGTTTTCAATAAACTATTTTTGGTGCCTGCAGACTGAGTCCGTGTCCTGATCTGATATATGGTAGTTCCAAATGCAGTAAAATGTCTCAGAATATTATTTTAATGAACTTCAATATGCTTAATTCAAATGGTGTTATTTATGACTGTAGGGGAATTTACAGTTAAAGACCCAAGGACCAAATATGTCAATTATAATAAATTGAAAAAGTTTAGTGAAGAATAGTTTTCAGTTTCATCAGCAGAAGCCAGCTTCAACACTCACAAGGCCTGCGTACATCCAACTTTCCACCACAATTATACCTTAAATTACCTCATGACTTCAGGTTGAATGATTCTGATTGGCTAAGAAATAGATAGGCATAGAACATTTCCACACATGAACTGATAGACAGAACTGATATCTCCATTGGCCCTCCGAGGTCACGAGATTGTATGTCTAGGCGCCAGCATGTCGAAGAAAACAAGTCATTCCATATTCCTAGGGTGCCAGTTGTTCACCTCACCAATACTGATCTGTAACAAAAAACACTAGCGCACATACAAAGATGCACAGCTTCTTCATGATTGGAGTTGGTCGAGCTGTAGTTCTGACCAGAAACTTCCCCAATACTAATAGCATGTTCTTTCTCTCTGTACCGACATCCTTGGAACTGAACAATATTCACCATTATTCTCTGGCACATAATTCTATAACTAAATACATCTCATAAGCTTGAAGGAGTCATTCAAATCATTTGATATTTTAGAAGGATAAATATTGGTTAATAACTTGATTATATTTACTCCAAAGATATATATTAAATCCACCACCTTCATGACTAAGACAAGTTTAAAATGTATATTGTCCAACATTTTAAGACAGTAAGATCATGATCTTTACTGGGGACACAAAAGGCCAGTAGCTCCTCCAGAGAAATGACCCTCGTACTAACGTCTGAAGGACACAATTTATTAACTGAAGAGATGATAGTAACTGTACAGTCATGTTAAAATATTTTGAATTTAATCATTCAAACACAGTTCAGTGGTTTTTGTTGGGTCTCAGTTGTTTAGACATTTACAACTTATTCCTAAAAGGTGTTTCTTGGATTCGATAACATCAATATTTTTCTTTTCCTCTCATGGCACACAGTAGCTATATATGAAACATATTTTTTCTCATGTTTCACTATATTAGTGAGGAAATCAGTGAGGATATTTTGTGCCTCACACATAAAACCAAACACACCATCTCTCTTTTACCTTGAACCCAATCTGAGAGACTGCTCGGCCTAAAACAACACACTTTGGACATTGATGTGCATAAATTGATATAATTTCATTTTTGAAACTGATTGAACAATGATATAGTTATTTTGTTCATAAACTAACAGTATCAGGGTTTCCAACTTTGTTTGGCAGGTTGGCATGGGATTTTGATGACATCAATGACACAAGGTTTTAAAATGTTTAATTTTGTCAATGCAAATAACTCAAATACTGAAGCCTAATGTTAAACTAGATGCACTTTTTAGAAACTGTCCCTATTAACTTTGCTATTACCAGCCAGTCAGATTTCTTACTAGTTTATTAAAAAAAAGAAGCATATTTTGAAATGAAAATTAAATATTGCATGAAAATGCATATTTTAATCTAAATGTGTGACTTGACAACCCTATAGTTTTCGTATCATTAAACACAGATGGATTCGCTGAATGCTTGGAAAGGCCAGAAAACATCATCTCATACCAGATCATATTTTAAAAAATGAGAGCAGTTTTGACTTTCTCAACAAATAATTATGATCTCTCTGTTTTGCTAGTCTCATACACTACTTTACTTAAATATTTAAAAAGCATTAAACTCAACATTTGTTGTTGTTAGGCTGTATGTTTTTGTGACCAATGAGAAAAAAAATACCACTAAAATATTTGTATAAGCTGGCAAGTCATGTTCATCTACATTGAGCAGTTTAGAGCTGTGATAGTATAGTTTATTTGACAACGACACTAACAATCAAGCAGTTGCTATAGCTATATCGCTTCATGTGAGTGAACCCTACATTTGTAAATAAAATTGGATATCATTATAGTTGGAGGTTTAAGTTAATGGGTTATGCTGTGATATGGAGAATTATGAATCTGAAAGGTTTTGTAGAATTTATTAGCAATTTGGTTTAGTTACAAGCATAATCGTTAAGATATTTCACTACCACAGAAACTGGATTTGAGGAAGTGTTTTATATCGTCCTGCTCCAGATGCATCTCATTCAATTATTTCTAATACATGAAGGTCTCAATTTGCACTTTTACATAGAACATTTAATGCATTGTTAATAAGTGACTATAACAGAATTGTGTTTCTTATTAAAGCGCTTTGCTGAAACAGACCCATCAATTCAACAATAACGATTAATTCGCGACACAAACATTAAAAGCTCTTTAACTGAAAACATGGGTGGCTCTTAAAAGAGCCTTTGTGTGGCTGAGTCTCGGTTGACTCTACTTGGAGCTGGTGTACTTGGTAACGGCCTTTGTGCCCTCGGACACGGCGTGTTTGGCCAGCTCTCCGGGCAGCAGCAGACGCACGGCGGTCTGGATCTCTCTGGAAGTGATGGTGGAGCGCTTGTTGTAGTGCGCCAGACGAGACGCCTCACCGCCGATGCGCTCGAAGATGTCGTTGACGAAAGAGTTCATGATGCCCATCGCCTTGGAGGAGATGCCGGTGTCAGGATGAACCTGCTTCAGGACTTTGTACACATAGATAGCGTAGCTCTCCTTCCTGGACCTCTTGCGCTTCTTTCCTCCCTTACCGGCGGTCTTCGTGACAGCCTTCTTGGAGCCCTTTTTAGGAGCGGACTTTGCTGGTTCAGGCATGATGCTGACGATCAATCTATGTGAACACAGAAGCGATACAGAGGCATTTATTGACCGCCCTATGCTAATTTACAAAGAGATCCGGAATTATTCTGATTGTCTGTTTTCATAGGCCAAACCCATAAACTCGCATCTTATTGGACAACTCAAAGCATCACGAGAGGAACGAGGGCCAATCACAGGCGGATAAATGATAGCCCCGCCCACCGCCAAATGTTTGAATGACACCCCTCCCCGAAGTTTCCATTGTTTCGTTCCCCGCTCTTTTTATTTGACCTATTTTAAGAGAATAATAGTTTCTATAAATGGCCAGACCCTTTAAAAGCAGTTTTTCTTTGGAACTTCATTGATTCATTAAACTGTTGTTGAGCGGTTTAAAATACAGGAATAGTAAATAAATCCATTTGACGGTTTGGTCAAAATAAATTGAAATAAATTCGATTCTGTTTTCTGCATTTTCCCTTCTGCTAACTTCGGTATAATTTTGAGAGTTGTCTTTGTTCATTTAGTAAAAATAAAGATCCATTAAATTGATACACTAATACAAAAACGAAGTCTTTGCTCGCGCACTATTTAAAAGTAATGCATTCTTTGGTTATATGTTAAACAGAAGGAAAATATGCTGGTAGTCTCGGATTTATTACTATGTAACATTGTTCACACATTTTAACATTTACTCTGTGTGACGGTACTACAAGCATTAATGAGACAGGACTCTTTATATGACAGTGTGTGTGGCTCTTAAAAGAGCCGTTGGGTTTGTGGTTTCTCTTGATCTCAGGCGTTTAACCTCCGAAGCCGTACAGAGTGCGTCCCTGTCGCTTCAGCGCGTACACAACATCCATGGCGGTGACGGTCTTCCTCTTGGCGTGCTCGGTGTAGGTCACGGCATCGCGGATAACGTTCTCCAGAAACACCTTCAACACTCCGCGGGTCTCCTCGTAGATCAGACCGGAGATGCGCTTGACACCGCCGCGGCGAGCCAGACGACGGATGGCGGGTTTGGTGATTCCCTGGATGTTATCGCGCAAAACTTTACGGTGACGCTTAGCGCCTCCTTTACCGAGTCCTTTACCGCCTTTGCCTCTTCCAGACATGTTTAACTCAAAGTCCGAGCACTTCAGTTGGTCAAATGACAACGAATGAATGGCGTGTGTCGCAAGGAAGCCTTTTACATTTGCTTACAGGACCTGACAGGAACCAGTGCAGCGTCACATGGCACACACCCTTGGCCCCCAAATAAAGCAAGAGCGCATGTGATTTAATCCCAACCCTGTCGTTTGTTTCATATTCAAATTCAGGTTTCATAAAATGTATTTCACAAAGATCATATCATTTACAGTAGTAGATTGATAATGGAAAGTGCTTTTCTACAAACTCACCAAAGTAAACGAAGAGGGACATAATATCCCAATATCCTCCTGTCCTAAAAAACAGAAAAAAAAGTTTTGTGAATTTAGTGTTTTTTCGTGTCATTACATTGTTTAGAGCATGTATGTTATGCTATGTCCTTGTAAGTGGACACCAGGACTAAAAAAACAAATTTACATAAATAGGCAAAAACAATGGGACCAATACATTTTTAGGTTTCAGGATTTTTTTATACCTAACTTTGTATAAAGATGATTCTCAACAATGTTATGAAAGATATAACAGAATGATTTGATATGTCTTTTTGCTTTATGCCATATGTGTGTGTAAAATGGTGATAAGTGGGTTTTCCCATTATATACAATGTACAGGAATACATTGTCTCTAATTTGCATATTAACGTGTTCTTGGGAGTAGTAATTGGCAAGATTTTCATAATACAATCTAATATTTCATAGGAATATTTAAATATAATTTCTTTCCCTATTCACTTGTTTTGTCTCCCAAAATGCCTGATAAACATGACGTCCTGGTGTCCTCTACAGTGGACATGTATGAAATCGATGTCCTGTTTCCTAACAGAAAGTCATATTTTGATTTGAAGAAAGATACTTTTGGTTTTATTGGCTTTATATTATCTTACAATTTATGTTATCAAGAATAGTAACATGTATTGTTTTTGGGGTCAATTTCACACTCCCTTGGGAACACCCCACATATGGATGGTCTCAGGATGCTTCACTGGTGTCACAAAACAGGACTCATGCTCCTTTTCTTTTCTGGACAATCAATTTTCCAGATGTCCCGAACAGTCAGAGGGGGCTTCATCAGAGAAAATATCTTTGCATCTGTCTTCTGCTGTCCAGTCCTTGTAATTCCTGCAGAATTCAGGTCTGTCCTTGATGTTTTTCTTGGAGAAAAGTGGCTTCTTTGCTGCCTTTCTTGACACCAGGCCACTGTCCAAAGGTCTTTGCCCGACTGTGCAGATGCACTCACACCCGCCTGCTGCCAATACTGAGCAGCTCTGCACTGGTGAGACACAATTATGTAGCGACTCCTCAGGAGAAAACAGTCTTCTTGAATTCTTGATGATCTGGTAAATGGTTCTTTCAGGTGCAATATTCTTTGCTCGCTGCAATTTCCTTGCATGTCAGGCCATTTTGATGCGAAGCAATGACGGCTGCATGTCTTTCTTTGGAGGTAACCATTGCCAACAAGAACACAATGATTGAGCACACCATTTTCCCTCCTTTTATAGCAATCAGTCTGCAATCCGCTCTTTCACCTGACTAGAACTTGTCCGCACTTTCCCATGTGCTGATGATATGATTAGTGGAATAATGTTAGCTGGTCATTTTGTGCCAGGACCAAAAAACTGTGAAATTTGGGTTGTGATAAAGGCCTTTTTTCTTTCTTTTTTTGCCAATTAAGTTTTTTTTTTCTTCAAATATGTAAAATGCATCTTATCACTCTGCACTATAACAATGTGAATCAACACCACAACAATTGAAACAGCAAACTTGGGTGAAGCAGCAAACAATTTGAACCAAGTCATATGAACCACATACTCAAAAGTCTTAATTATAATAATAAAAACAGTATTTAGTGAAAAAAATCGTTCTCATGCCTCCAAGAGACTACGGAGAGTTTATCTTGTGGTGCACATTACCTGCCCATGGGTTAAATTCATACAAATCTTAGTCATTGATTGCATTTAGGAAATATTTTCAAAATAATGTGGAGAATATGCTTTCCAGTATAATAATGTTTACTATACTACATATTGAGATGAAATCATTTATCAGGCATTATCACTCCATTAAAGTTCCTATTAAGTATTCACCTTTATATTTTACATTATTGTCAGTATACAGTAGTCATCTCCACCGCATAAACCGCTTTATAATCTGCATACATTGATCTCTGACACACCAGTTTGATACCGTAATGGTCGTTTGTCGCACGATCGCTAAACACAGCAGACTGTGGTTTAACGAGTCCTTTAATCTGCTGCTGGTTATTCAGAGCTGGGAGTTAATGGACTCATGTCCCAAGACTGCGTAGGACCTGGTGGCATTTAAGTTATTTTCAGCATTACTTTGGAAACGGAGTCGTTCAGTGTAATTGATGTGGCTCTTAAAAGAGCCTTTGGGGGTTGAAGCGGCTGTTGCAGATGCGGGTTTAGGCTCGCTCTCCGCGGATGCGGCGGGCCAGCTGAATATCTTTGGGCATGATGGTGACCCTCTTGGCGTGGATGGCGCACAGGTTGGTGTCCTCAAACAGACCGACCAAATAAGCCTCGCTGGACTCCTGCAGGGCCATGACAGCGGAGCTCTGGAAGCGCAGATCCGTCTTGAAGTCCTGAGCGATTTCTCTCACCAGACGCTGGAAGGGCAGTTTGCGGATCAGCAGCTCGGTGGACTTCTGATAACGGCGGATCTCTCGCAGAGCCACGGTCCCGGGCCTGTAGCGATGAGGCTTCTTGACGCCGCCGGTGGCCGGAGCGCTCTTACGGGCGGCTTTAGTTGCGAGCTGCTTCCTCGGGGCTTTGCCACCGGTGGATTTACGGGCGGTCTGCTTGGTTCTTGCCATTGCTGTAGTTACTTTTCTCTGTCGCGCTGGCGCTGGAAATGCTGCTTTAATGCTACACGCCTGCTTTTAAAGCATTGAACCGGCATGAGCTCAAAGTCTCGAGGGTGCAGAGGCTTGCGATTGGCTGATATGTGACGCGCGCTTATGACCGCTAGCCAATGATTGCGCGTTTCCTCTTTTCAAACAAGCGGAGGGTTTCCCGCTCAAAGTGCTTTGTTCTCTTTACTACTTTGCTCATCAAACAGTGGCATAGGCTTTATACTTGCATTGTTGTATTTATTTGTTCTGAAATCGAACAATCACTGCAATCAAACAAGACACGACCCAAAGAACAATCTCTATCAAGCAAACACGTTTCAGGACGTCCATAAGCATGTGCACTTTGTCAGGGTTTATGAAGGTAAATTTAAGACCAATTATTCATGTAATGAATAAATTGAAGGGAACATAACACGTCAATATGTTCTCTAAATGTAAATGTCTAGGAAGCACACAATGAGTTGTATAAGCAACACTTCAAAGTTTGACAGATCTCCATTACTTTTTAAATTACTTTAAAAGTTATTCTCCCAAACACTAGAATATGGAAATAACTTTCACTGAACTTTATGATCACGCTACAAAAAAGTGATTTTCGAGTGTTTTCCAGTGCAAATATCTAAAAGATTCTTAAATCAAGATACATTTACTAGAGGAGCAAAATGACAAGATAAGAAATCTTGTGAAAGTGATTTTATGCTTAAAGCAAGAACAAATATCTGCCAACAGGTTCAGGAAAATCAACTTCATTCAAATAATAAAGTAATTTTCATAGCCATTGACAGATATTTGTGCTTGCTTTAAGCATAAACTCACTTAATTTTGTTCAGTTTCTCAGAAAACAAGACTTAATTTCTTCATTTTGCATCTCAAGTAAATGTATCTTGATTTAAGTATGTTTATTTATTTTTTTGCAATGCATGCAATTTAATAAAATAAATCCATTTTAATATTATTTTCAGTTTTAAATTAAATTGTATTATTCAAAAAGCATGTCTAATTAATTGAAATCATGAAACAAACAATTTGACAGCAATTTATTAAAAGTTTAACAAAAAGAGTGTTTAGGGCCCTATGATATGTTGCATTTTTTCTCAAGTTTTGTTTTATTTACCAAATTCTGTGTTTTCTGTTTTTAAGTGAACTATCCCTTTAAGTGTAGCCTACTGAACCAGTGTTTTGATTTAGTCATCCAAAATTGGACAAATTCTGCATTATACAGTAAATCTCAATTTTATTTTATTTTTTATTTATCATCACGTTGAATACGACTTTCTGCTCCAATTTAAGGCCCGCGAAAACTCTGCTTGTGTTATATTAATGAACGTTTATAAGCAGCAAGTACGAACGACTGTGATAATTCATGATCAACCTATGCCTTTATGATTTCATTAAGTATTAACAGTGTGCCCTTTTTGAGATGAAATGGGTGGCTCTTAAAAGAGCCTTTGGGTTATTAAAACAGCATTTAATCTGTTTATTTGGATTTGGCGGGCTTCTCGGTCTTCTTGGGCAGCAGCACGGCCTGGATGTTGGGCAGCACGCCGCCCTGAGCGATGGTCACTCCGCCCAGAAGTTTGTTCAGCTCCTCGTCGTTGCGCACCGCCAGCTGCAGGTGACGGGGGATGATGCGGGTCTTCTTGTTGTCCCGAGCGGCGTTTCCAGCCAACTCCAGGATCTCAGCGGTAAGATACTCGAGAACAGCCGCCAGATAAACAGGAGCACCGGCACCGACGCGCTGAGCGTAGTTGCCTTTGCGGAGAAGCCTGTGGACACGGCCGACGGGGAACTGCAGTCCCGCCCTGGAGGAGCGAGTCTTAGCCTTTGCTCTGGCCTTGCCACCGGTTTTGCCTCTGCCGCTCATATTTAACAAAGTGATTATAACCTTCACAATCAAGGATTGCTAACAGAATGAAAATCCGTGTCTCCTCACACTGTCTTTAAACGAGACTGCCAGTCGCCCATTGGTTTAGAATCAAATAAGATTTCAACCAATCACTGAACTTTCCTCCAAAGCCCAACCCCCTTTTCTGATTATGCACAAGTATTTGTGACTATTGAGATAAAAGAGATGAAACTATTGAAATATTTGTGATAGAAAATGCATATGAATGCATTAACCGGTGTTAAGGGAATTAGATTCCTAAATATTAATCTAACGATGTGTTTTTTCTGTGTGCACACATTTAATATGTAAAACATTTCATTCAAATGGGGAAAAACATTTAAACAGACTTTTCAAATAATTTACTTTAATATCAATGTTTTGAGGGTTTGACATGTGCACTTTATAACATGGAATATGGATATTATACTCTGTTCCTACCAAAAGTGTTACACCTTTCACACACTGTGTATTCTGTACACATTGAGCTTTGATACTGTACATTATTATATTCCTCTTGTAATATTGTAGTTTTATCACTGCCTTTATTGTGTGTGGGTTGTTTGTATTGTCACAATTCTCCATCCGTGTTGTGTGTGTATATTCTGTGATCACTGCCTGAACCCTCATAAGCTTTTTGCCCATTTTTAATACATTTCTAATGTATATAAATGGTTTTTGAGTGATTCAATTTACTTGGTCACTTATTGTAGATATCAAATTAACCACTTCTTTGTTCAGATTGCATGAGTATTAGTGATCAAAAGTCACATCTTGACCGTTTCCTTTCAACATTAACAGAAATTATTAAAATACACGAGTTTTGCTCTTTATTCAGAGTAAGTGGTTGGCTCTGAAAAGAGCCGTTGAGGAACAAATGGACGTTTATTTCTTTTTGGGAGCTGTTTTTTTAGGCTTGGCGGATTTAGGCTTTGTCGTCTTGGGTTTAGCCGCCTTGGCCTTTTTGGGGCTCTTGGCTGCTTTCTTAGCGGCTGCCGGCTTCTTTGCCTTCTTGGGGCTCTTCGTCGCCTTCTTAGCGGCTGTGGCGGCGGGTTTCTTGGCCTTCTTGGGCGATTTCTTGGCGGCGGGCTTCTTTGCCGCTGCGCTCTTGGGCTTCTTTGCAGCGGCGGGTTTCTTGGCCGCGGGCTTCTTCACTTTAGGAGCCGCTTTCTTGGCTGGTTTCTTCTTGGTCTCGGCTTGCTGCTTGTTGAGCTTGAATGAGCCCGAGGCGCCGGTCCCTTTGACCTGCACCAGCGTGCCTTTAGTCACCAGGCTCTTGATGGCGATCTTGACGCGGGAGTTGTTCTTCTCCACGTCGTAGCCGCTGGCGGAGAGAGCTTTCTTCAGCGCGGCGAGGGACACGCCGCTCCTCTCCTTCGATGCGGACACAGTCTTGACGATGAGCTCACCGACGCCTGGACCTGCTTTCTTGGCTTTCACAGCTGACTTCTTCTTGGGCGCTTTGGCCAGGGCTGGGGCGGTTTCTGCCATCTCTCTGATCGGATCTAAAGTCTTTCAAACGCTGTTGTGGTTTCAGCAATGAATGGCGCTCGCGCGGCGCTGCTCTTAAATAACACATGAGAACCGTATAGACTCAACCTGTCCGCTCGGTGTCTGTGCGCGTCCACGAGGCCCTCACGCGTGTGTTTTCTTCTCTTACATTTGCGGCAAAACTGAAGCGGTAAAATTGTTTGTCACAGTCAAAACAAAGTGAACACAAAGTAGAGGTTCTGAGCTTTCATTGGAGACTAAAATACGCGAAGAGTAAATGTTTATTTTGCCTCGTCAGATCAAATCCAAGGCGAGGATCAGCCACGGGGAAAAGCCGCGTGTAAATTTGATAAATAGTTTAAGTGTAAAAGTTGATAAAAGCCTAAACGCGTCCTCTGTGTGTTCAGCAAACAGTCTGAAAGAGACTTTAATGAAATCAGCATCAGTGAGGGCGTGTGGAGGCTTTCATACAGCTGTTGTTTTGGGCAGCTTGAAGCACACGAACATCATCTAGGATCCGAGTCTGTGACTCTCGTGTCTGTCAACACTGCATTGGCTCCCTATTAAACATCGTATATATTTTAAAATCTTGCTAATTACTTACAAAGAACTAAATGGTTTAGTTCCCCAGTACTTGAGCGAGCTCTTAACACAAATACTCCATCACGTCTATTGCGGTCTCAAAATTCGGGCCAGTTGATAATACCTAGTACAATGGTCTTCGCTATTTTTTTCAGGAGAGCCACACTGATGGAACAAAATCCATAGGAGAGCCACTTTTACCAAAGAGTACCAAAAGTTAGATAAATAGCATGTCTGCTAATCAGTCTGTCATCCCTGAACATAGGCTACAATATGCAATGCCATAAATACTAAAGGTAGATAGATAGTGGGTATACATAATATATTTTTAATGTAAACTTTCTTTTAGTGCTGTCAATCAATAAAATAAAAAAAACTAGATTATTCACACATTTTTCTTCTACAAACATGTTTTTAATATATTTAATAATGTAATAATTTCACAGTAAATCACCAAAATAATGTAGAAAAAAACAAAGATCTTTTTTTGAATGAAGGTCAATTTCACTGATACTAATACTACTATATTTATAATACTAATTTTAAACATAATCCTATAGTTGACAATGCATATCATATGCACGTAAAAAGTCATTTTGCTGTATAAATCGCACGATAAATACAATTCATGTTATAGATACGCATTTTATGAGAACGTGTTGATCTATAAGAGCATATTCGGCATTAAAAGCTGGAAAGACAGCCAAAACTGGCCACTCCGCAGTGAGTAAGGGCAGAGCAAGTTTAAATATCCTTTCTAGTCTATATTTCCATCTTGTAATGCCGCTGTTTTGGGGTATTTTTTAAATATAAATTATTTGTAATAGAGCAGACATTTTGAATTTTTAATGGGTTATGTTATAGCCCTGCTTGTTTTTATGAAATATATGTATTGACTGCATGATAATTGCACCGTATTTACTGCCATGCAAGCCGCAAATTAAACTGGCTGAGCCGCAGGAGGCTCATGAGCCGCGCAATGAGTAACACTGACCTAGAATATCAAAATCAACTGCAGGCGGTCGATCCTTTTCCTATTTAGCACCTAAACTCTGGAACAGTCTTTCTAGCATTGTTCGTGAAGCAGACACACTCTGTCAGTTTAAATCTAGATTAAAACCACATCTCTTTACTATGGCATACACATGAAACATTTTTAATTTATTTTATTCAAATCAGTTAAATGATTGTTTTAGGCTGCATTAACTAGGTCAGACGGAACCGGTAAAACACATCCCATAACACCTGATGTACTCGTTACATCATAAAAAGAATGGCATCTATGCTAATGTCTCTCTGTTTATCCCGAGGTTTACTGCAGTCGGCCGGATCCGGACCAGATGGTGGACCTGCGCCTGGACATGACCGACGCATCCCTGAAATGTCTGCAGAGACCGTGTCAATTAAACTCCCCCCTGTAAATGCCGCATCGACAGGACATCCTCATTAAACCCGTCTCCGGCGTGACAACTCCAATCTTTCGAATAATCCTACGAATATCTATTGATCTAATATGACTTCTGACCTGTAATGTTGCCAGAATCATACTTATACACTATTTGTTCGTCGGCCAGAGGAGAACTGGCACCCCGACTGAGCCTGGTTTCTCCCAAGGTTTTTTTTCTCCATTCTGGCCCTGAAGGAGTTTTGGTTCCTTGTCACCGTCGCCTTTGTCTTTTGGCTTGCTTAGTTAGGGACACTTAAATTTCAACTATATTACTGATCTGCCCGCATTGACACTATATGATAATTGAAATGAGCTGATGAAATCACCGTTTTCACCAGAGTGGCTGTACAGCCGAATCAAATTCTGTTGCATTATTTTCCTTTTTTAATACTGTGAAGCTGCTTTGAAACAATCTGCATTGTAAAAAGTGCTATATAAAGGTGACTTGATTTGACTTGGACAGCAGATGATCGGTCCTCATAATAATAATCACAATAATCATAATAAATATATACGTCTGATCACACAAGTGTAAATGCCGTTAAATACGTTTTCATAAGCTGATGTATATCATCACGTAAATCAAAATTGTCATATTTGTTTCTCCTTATTCATCATGTTTTTTGCTGATTTTATGAAATGATTGTAAAACAGGTTGGACAAAGTGATAACAGCAAGTGGTATGATGGATGGATGGATGATTTCCTGTCTCTCACATACAATATTTGTAAAACATTGCTAAAGAACGTCTCGGTTACGTATGTAACCCTCGTTCCCTGAGGAGGGAACGGAGACGTAACGTCAGTGACTGACGAATGGGGGTTTCGCCTAGAAGCCTATCATCTTCGAGATCTTAGAAAACGGCCAATGGCAGGCCAATGCCATGTGCATGCGGAATTTGCATAGCGTAGCTCCGCCCCACAGCGTGGGTATATAAGGAAGTACGCTGGCAACATTGCATTATGTTTACCTGCTGAGGAGCCAAGACTGAACTCCCGGCCGTTTCAGCAGAACAGCGGAAGTGGCAGAGGGACGTTACGTCTCCGTTCCCTCCTCAGGGAACGAGGGTTACATACGTAACCGAGACGTTCCCTTTCATTCAGTCACTCCGAGTAACGTCAGTGACTGACGAATGGGGGTCCCAATCTAATCACGCCACTCAGCTGTCATCCAGTGCCCTGCGTAAGTGTGAGCTCCCTGTCGTAAGCTAGTACGGACGAAGGACTCCAACTAGGAAGCATATTCCAGGTGGAAGTATGTGCCAAAGTGCCTACCTGTAGGGAGGACTTAAGGAGACACATATGACCCGCGAGGGGCTGCATATGGAAGAACTCTGGGGTAACCAGCCGAAGGTGGAAAATTTTACCCCCAGGGGAGGCAAGGGCTTGCAGAGGGAAATACACATGCTCGGAGAGGCTTACAGTGGAAATACACATGTGGGGGTCGCCCATAGGGGGAACCATGCACACGGTGGCACCTAGCCTGACACGAGGGCCTGAGCGAGTGGGCAGACGCAATGGTGTCGGCATCGACAGTGCTAGAGGAACTCAGGGTTTCAGGGAAACTACCTGCGGAGATTAATCGCACGTATCCCGTCCGTGGAGAGGAATGGCGAGCAAGCGAAGACACCTGAGCCTAGTCCATTACCGGCCGCTGGTAGAGGCGAGTACATGAGATGACACTGGCTCCACTCGGAGATTATATAATCTGGCGAATGTGTTAGGTGTCGCCCAGCCTGCAGCTCTGCAGATGTCTGTCAGCGAGGCGCCATGCACTAAAGCCCAAGAGGAGGCCACACTCCTGGTGGAGTGTGCCCTGACCCCAAGGGGGCATGGACGCCCCTACGTCTGGTAAGCCAAGACAATGGCGTCCACTATCCAGTGAGACAACCTTTGCTTGGAGAGAGCCTTTCCCTTCAGCTTCCCACCATAACAGACAAAGAGCTGGTCTGAGGTCCTGAAACACTGCGTTCTGTCTACGTAAGCACGGAGGGTGCGTACTGGACAGAGCAGTGCCAAGGCTGGGTCTGCCTCCTCCAAAGGCAGCGCTTGCAGTTTCACCACCTGGTCCCTGAACGGAGTGGTGGAAACCTTGGGCACAAGGTCGTGGTAGGCGGATATCGCGGCCACATACACCTTGAGGGTGGAAGGAGACAGCCTTCGTTCCAACCCTTCTTGGAGGAATGAGAGCAAAGACCCGATCGGGCATTTCCAGGGGTCTTCTTGGCGAGAAAAACACCAGGTGACGAAGAGGTTCCACTTCAACGCATAGGCGTGTCTGGTAGACAAGGCCCTAGCGGAAGTGATGGTAGCCACCACCTGAGGTGGTAGGGTACTCAAACCTACCGGGTGCCAGAGGGTGCCCCGTCTCTGAGAAAGGAGGTCCTTCCTCAGAGGTATGGACCAGGGAGGGGCTGTCGCAAGGAGTATGAGTTCGGAGAACCAGGTCCGGCCGGGCCAGTACGGGGCGACCAAAAGGACCTGCTCCTTGTCCTCCCTGATCTTGCACAGAACCTGTGCGAGAAGGCTCACTGGGGGAAACGCATATTTGCGGAGGCCCCGCGGCCAGCTGTGCGCCAGAGCATCCGTGCCGAGGGGGCCCTCGGTCAGGGAATAAAACAGGCGGCAATGGGAAGAGTCATGGGAGGCAAACAGATCTACCTGTGCATCGCCGAACTGTTCCCAAATCAGCTGAACCGTCTGGGGATGGAGTCTCCATTCTCCCGGAAGTGGCTGAAGCCGTGAGAGCTCGTCGGCTGCACGGTTCAGGGTTCCTGGGATATGGACAGCACGAAGGGACCTCAGATGCTTCTGACTCCATAAAACGAGATGGCGGGCGAGTTGAGACATACGGCGGGAACGTAGACCACCTTGATGGTTGATGTACGCTACTGTGGCCATGTTGTCTGACCGGACTAGTACATGTTGACCCTTGAGCAACGCTCGGAATACTGCCAGCAACTCGAGGCAATTGACATGCAGAAGGCGCTGGGGTCCTGTCCAGGAGCCCGTGGCAGCATGTCCATTGCACATTGCACCCCAGCCCGTGGTGGAGGCATCTTTTGATACAACAATATGCCTGGAAACTCGTTCTAAGGACACTCCGGTCCGTAGAAAGCTGAGGTTCGACCACGGGGTGAGGGTCTGCAGGCAGGCCCGAGTCACTGAGACCCAGGCATGCCCGACTGCCATGCCCATCTCGGGACTCGATCGCGAAGCCAGTGCTGAAGCGGTCTCATATGAAGCAATCCGAGTGGCGTTACCGCGGCTGCAGATGCCATATGCCCCAGGAGCCTCTGAAATAACTTCAGTGGAACCGCACTCTTGCTCTCGATTTGACAGAGGCAAGTCAGCAGTGACTGCGCGCACTCGCTCGTAAGCTGCACGCACATGGCACGCGCCGAGTCGATATCCATACCAAGAAAAGAGATCCTCTGCACGGGGCAGAGTTTGCTCTTCTCCCAGTTGACCCGAAGGCCCAGACGGGCTAAGTGCTGGAGCACTAGGTCTCTGTGTTCGCACACCTGCTCTCGAGAGTGACTCAGTATGAGCCAGTCGTCGAGGTAGTTCAGGATGCAAACCCCGTGTTACCTGAGTGGTACAAGGGCTGCCTTGACAATCTTCGTAAAGACTCGAGGGGACAGAGCTAGCCCGAATGGGAGGACCGCGTACTGATATGCCCGCCCCTCGAAAGCAAACCGCAGGAACGGTCTGTGTCGAGGAAGGATAGAGACATGGAAGTAGGTGTCCTTCAGATCGATCGCTGCAAACCAATCGGCAGACCACTGCGCAGATCAGCAGGCAGGCAGTAAACGATCGCTGAAACGCGCCGTAACACCAACACCGACTGGAAAGCTGCTCGTCTCGAAGAAGCTGACGAAACTCAGAAGGCTTGAGGAGTGAAGAGAGAGATACTCTTGGCTCCGAAGCAGAAACATAATGCGATGTTGCCAGCGTACTTCCTTATATACCCACGCTGCGGGGCGGAGCTACGCTATGCAAATTCCGCATGCCCATGGCATTGGCCTGCCATTGGCCGTTTTCTAAGATCTCAAAGATGATAGGCTTCTAGGCGAAACCCCCATTCGTCAGTCACTGACGTTACTCGGAGTGACTGAACGAAAGGGAACTGTAAATACACTATTTCTTCAACTTTAATCATAAATTAATTTCACAATCACACTGTCAGTATCTTCTCTGTTTGGTCTTCTGATATAACAGGGTGGACACTAACAAGTCAAGTCAAGTCACCTTCATTTATATAGCACTTTTACAATATACATTGTTTCAAAGTAGCTTTACAGTGATGTTACTGCCAACAGTGTTTTTCCACCAGGTGGCGTTGTTCCGTGTTCTAGAGTGAGCGTCAGGAACAGGTGTGGTGTGTTACAAACAGGTTTAATTGCGCTTGAGTCAAGAGACAGCAGCTGTGTCCCAATTTAAGTGCTGCATCCTTTGAAGGCCGTGTTCTTCGAAGTGCGCGGCCGACGTGGCCTTCAAAGGACGCAACGAGACTTGAGGTGCGTTCCATTCGACAGGGTCCCTGCGCAGTGTTCACTGCTCCATACTCCCTGAGCACCGTATAACAGCTGAAGTGGATTTAGCGGACAATAATTGCTTATTTGGAACGCCCTGCAAAGTCATCAAAGAAAGGCAACGACGGGGTCACGCAGATTATGACATAACGCAAACAAATATCGTAATTTACTTTACTTTCAAATTTAAAATCATATAATAGTCCTATATATATATACACACAAAACACAATATGTTTCGATCTAATAAATATACCTAATTTATGTCCTAACTAATAGGCTATTTCAACAGCTGAGAATGATGAATGCGGACTCAAAATGATTTTTCAATGAACTCATTTATTTTGAAAAACACAAAATTAACAATAAAATGCACACAAATTATTAATAAAAAAAATACGATATACAATGAAACATGAAAGCATTTGAAGACATGCTCAGCATCATTAGGCCTACTAGTAGATAAATACTAAACGCATAGATATTTCAGATGATTAAGGAAAGATATCATAATCACAGAGGTATAAATATTAACAAAAGTAATTAAAGTAGACTGTGGGTAATGTTTCTTAACCAATTTGAAGCAGTTGCTGAACTTTTTTTTAATATTTATATATAACAGAAGAAACAGAGAAATGTTGACGCTGTCCTCTCCAGCAGCTTGCATGTGTTACCGGTTGCCATGGCAACTCTCAACGGCCACCAGGACATATACAGTTTTAAAAAAGCTATTTATTTGTTGTAAAGTGTAAGAATCACCTCAGAAAAATAAATTCTTCTGTCAGGCGCAGTTGAAGTAAAAAGTGCCTGGGACAAACGCTGTCAAGATGAGATGGTGTAGCCAGGCTATGTCTGAGTCATTATTCCAACATTATCTTCATAACTTGTTACGAAATAAAAAGTTTAACACCTCAGAAAAATTTACTTTCCTCTCTTGTAAACATTCAACATTATATCCTGGTGTGAGTGCGGCGCGCACTCTTCAGTTGTGGAGGCGCACACTGTATATCACGTCACAGAAGGACGTACACTCAAAGTAATCGGATCAGGTCGTTTACATGGTGGAATTTTTCGTTTGATCGGTTCATGAAAAGGTTTATCCCACCCCTCTCAAACCAGTTACAATTTCATTCGGTTTGTGCATTTTTATCCCAATTGAGGTGTTTATATGGAGCATTTTCATTCGGATTGGACTTAAACCAATGACAGTGCTCCATGTAAATGGATATATTGTTTTCTTCTTTTTTGCAATAGATGTGAAGGACTATAATGCGTTAAAAGCTCGTTCAAGTACTGGGGAGTTAAATCATTTAGTGCTTTGTAAGTAATCAGTAAGATTTTTTAATTTATGCAACGTTATTAATAGGGAGCCAATGCAGTGTTCACAGAAACGTACTCGATTACTAACGTAACCTCGGTTCCCTTCGATACGGAACAAGTACTGCGTCGTTCGTCTTATTAAGCCCAATAAGACAAGACACTACGGGGAATTTTTTTTTTCTCCAATTCTGAAACCTTTATACAATCACACAGTGTGAACTGCACGTCGATTGGTTCGTAAAGTTAATGAAAACGAACCAATGATGGCGCGGAGCGCACGAGCCAATGGTGAGCGAGCCCGCTCGAGCCCACCGAAAGGGGTGGGGTCTCAGGCTATATAAGTGGCTGAATCGCCATGGCAAATCGATTGATTTCAACTGAAGTGGTGGTATGAGGTGTCTCGTGCGTAGTGTGGCAAATAATGCAGTACTCGTTTCATATTGAAGGGAATCTAAGCGTATCTAAGGGAACCGAGGTTAGAGTAGTAACCGAGTACGTTTCCTTGGGATACTACACAAGTTCTGTGTCGTTTGTCTTATTAAGCCTAATAAGACAAGACGCTATGGGGACAGTACAATCACGGTGTGCTACACAGGGGGACGACCAGGTATGAGTGCGGAGCACTTGAGAAAGGGCTCGAACAGACACTCAAGATAATACAGTACAGAATACTGAAGTCATCCGCCAAAGCCCATGACTAAGACCATCTTTTTTGGGGACGAGGAATTACCTGCTGTAAAAGCCTGACTCGCTGAGTGCTGGAGGAACCACCTCTATGGCTCCTTTCACTAGCATAGTGTTTACCTCGGCACGCAGGACATGTGCATCCTTGCTTTCCCCAGAGGTTTGGACCACGCCGTTGAAAAACGAGACCCTTTGAGCGCATTGGAGTACATAACTTCGTTTTATTGTGTTCAGAACCCAAGCTGACACTCCGGGAATGGCCTGTCAGGCCTCTGCCCGTGTGGCGAGGGGCTGAATTGGTACTGGCACTAAGTTGCTTCGAGGGACTTGGCTTCCTCCTCTTCCTTTCTTGACCATCAGGCTGACTTCAGGGCCGCAGGGTCCAACACTATCTTGGGTCAGGGGCCCTGCCATACCGGAGGAGGGTGGCGCCTAGCAGAACGTGAGTGCCGTCTGTGTTCGGAGCTCGGCGCGGGCTTAGCGGCCTTAGTCTTCCATCCAATGGCGGCGGGCGGACACAAGTGTGTGGCCACAGCTTCATCCAAAGCAGGTAACTTATCGTAGCCCTTCTGCCCGGCGCCATCAATGGAAGTGAGAGCGTGAGAGGCAGAAGGATGTAGGCGGGCAGTGTAAGGGGCGCGCCATGACTTTGTCAGTTCGTTGTGCACCTCTGGAAAAAAGGGCGCCGACCGCTGAGAAGGTGCTTGACGTCGTCCAGGCAGGAACCATTTGTCTAAGTGGCTACGCGTCGGTTCCACAGGCGCAGACCACTCCAGACTGAGCTGTTTGACTGCTTTAGACAGCACATGGTTGAGCTCTGAGTCGATAGATGTCCTGGCGTCAATTGGCTCCAAAGATGGCAAGGGGGCGGGGTCATGAAGTGAGCCCGACCACTCCTCCGACTCCGAAGCCACCAAAGACATAAGGTCGTCCTGCGGCTCATCATCAGATCCCCCTAACAAGACCAGGTCGCTTGCAGCGGCAGAGGAGCATTGGTCTGGACAGGAGAAATGGACGGGGGAAACCTCTTCTTGTGGGGAGAGTGAGTCACGCGGGACCTGGGCCGACATGAGATCACACTTATCCGAGCGCTGGGATTCTCTGCCCCGCTGTTTCTTCCTCAAGGATTTCCGGGAGGGAGTGAGGGATGGGGTCGCGTTCTGAAAAGTACGCTATCCGTTCTTTTCAGAGGGGCTCTGCACGTGCCACAATCATGGTGTGTCATTTGCAACAACGTCGCTAAATTTGCTCTTTTAGACGCTCATTTAAAAAGCTCTTACACCAAAGTGAACTCGCACAATCTGCAGGCGGCTTGGGGGCGAAGCGCTGACCAGGCTGCAACACAGCAGCGTGGGAACAGGGCTGTTTGAGAGCACCAAGCTGATCTGCTGCTGCTGGAAGCGGCGGGCGATCAGCACTGTATGAGAGCGGTGATCTGAGCGGCAAGCTGAAAAGCGTAGAGCACTGCAGGCTGCTCGAAGCGGCGGCTGCAGAGAATGATGAGCTGCTTGAGAGCGGCGAGCAGAATAGGCGAGCTGAACTTCAATTCCAGCTGCTTGCAGGTCCAGTGAATAGATGATATCTACGTCACTGAAGGAGAATTAATCAATTTGCCATGGTGATTCAGCTGCTTATATAGCCCGAGACCCTGCCCCTTTCGGCGGGCTCGAGCAGGATCGCTCACCATTGGCTCGTGCGTTCTGCGCCATCATTGGTTCGTTTTTTTTTTACTTTACGAACCAATAGACGTGCATTTCACACTGCGTGATTGTATAAAGGCTTCAGAATCGGAGAAAAAGAAGTTTTCCCTGTAGCGTCTTGTCTTATTAGGCTTAATAAGACAAACGACGCAGTACTCATGTAGTATCGCAAGGGAACGGGTTAGTATGGTCATGAGCCGCTTTTCCACCGTGGGGCCGAATGGTTCTCATTGCGTAACCGCTCTATTCCATGCCGATCCAGGCCAGCTGGTACGGTTCCAGTTTCATTTTCCACTGTGGGGCTGATAATGGCTGCTCTTTGGAATGTCATACAAAAGCGTCAGTCATTTCCTTGGTAACACAACGGTTTACTGATGATATGAGACATAAATGACGACCGCATTATAGAGGATGATCAGATATTTCTTATAATTGTATTATTCATTTGTGTTTACGTCGCTCAAATAGAGCGCTTAGAAATGGTAATGTCATTTCATGGATTCTACCAGCACGGTAAGACAACCGTGCCGAGAATAGAGTATATAGTAATAGAGCTGAGTATCGTCAGCATAACAATGAAAACTAATGCCATTCTTCCTAATAATATCTCTCAAGGGTAGCATGTACAGGGTGAAAAGCAATAGTCCTAGCACTGAGCCCTGTGGTACTCCATACTGAACTTGTGATTGGTGTGACATCTCTTCATTTACTGCTACAAACTGATAGCAGTCAGATAAGTATGATTTAAACCATGCCAAAGCATTTCCACTAATGCCAACATAATTTTTGAGTCTATTTAAAAGAATGTTGTGGTCGATAGCATCAAATGCAGCACTAAGATCCAGTAACACTAATATAGACACTAATATAGAGATACAACCATGGTCAGATGATAAGAGCAAATCATTTGTCACTCTAATGAGAGCAGTCTCAGTACTATGATACGATCTAAATCCTGACTGGAAATCCTCAAAGATACCATTTCTTTCTAAAAAAGGAACAGAGTGGACATTCTGCCTAAAATCAGCCACTGCACCGTGTCTGAGCAAAAAGACGCCAACATAGAAGGTTTATCTAATAAAGAATTGCATGGTCTTTAAAATTTTAATTTTAAAACAATGATTTTTCTACTTACTTTTTTTTTATTTTTTTTATTAAAAGAGTGGATGTACTACGGTTGACCACATCAAATTTGACAGATAAAATTGGTAAAAACAGACAATTATTTTAAATGGATCTCAAGAGGATCTCACTCACTTTCTCAAGTTGTTT
Source organism: Rhinogobio ventralis (assembly GCA_039654625.1). Lineage (NCBI taxonomy): Eukaryota > Metazoa > Chordata > Actinopteri > Cypriniformes > Gobionidae > Rhinogobio > Rhinogobio ventralis. Next base: position 26,710,654 of record CM077216.1, read on the forward strand.
TCTATCCAAAGAAGTAATAACAGCTTTATGATAAGATGTCCTTTAATTGTTCCAACTTTCATTTAAAGGGAAAGTATTAAAAAAGAACAGGGTGGACAATAAATTAAAACCTTGATCATAATTACTAAAATAAATGTAATATTTGAAAAGAATATATACATTAGAGAGAATATTTACTGATACCCAATGGGGGAAAAAATCACCTATAGTAAGTGTTGTATGTATTTATCGTGAAATTGTGATAGAAAGGCCTGGGGACATAGGAAAAATGCTGATATATGGTAGTTCCAAATGCAGTAAAATGTCTCAGATTATTATTATTATTATTATTATGAACTTCATTATGCTTAGAATTCAAATGGTGTTATTTATGACTGTAGGGGAATTTACAGTTAAAGACCCAAGGACCAAATATGTCAAAATGATAATTGAAGAAAAAGTTTAGTGAAGAATAGTTTGCAGTTTCATCAGCAGAAGCCAGCTTCCACACTTACAAGGCCTGCGTACATACAACTTTCCACCACAATTATACCTTAAATTACCTCATGACTTCAGGTTGAATGATTCTGATTGGCTAAGAAATAGATAAGCATAGAACATTTCCACACATGAACTGATAGACAGAACTGATATCTCCTTTGGCCCTCCGAGGTCACGAGATTGTATGTCTAGGCACCAGCATGTCGAAGAAAACAAGTCATTCCATATTCCTAGGGTGCCAGTTGTTCACCTCACCAATACTGATCTGTAACAAAAAACACTAGCGCACATACAAAGATACACAGCTTCTTCATGATTAGAGTTGGTCGAGCTGTAGTTCTGACCAGAAACTTCCCCAATACTAATAGCATGTTCTTTCTCTCTGTACCGACATCCTTGGAACTGAACAATATTCACCATTATTCTCTGGCACATAATTCTATAACTAAATACATCTCATAAGCTTGAAGGAGTCATTCAAATCATTTGATATTTTAGAAGGATAAATATTGGTTAATAACTTGATTATAATTACTCCAAAGATATATATTAAATCCACCACCTTCATGACTAAGACAAGTTTAAAATGTATATTGTCCAACATTTTAAGACAGTAAGATCATGATCTTTACTGGGGACACAAAAGGCCAGTAGCTCCTCCAGAGAAATGACCCTCGTACTAACGTCTGAAGGACACAATTTATTAACTGAAGAGATGATAGTAACTGTACAGTCATGTTAAAATATTTTGAATTTAATCATTCAAACACAGTTCAGTGGTTTTTGTTGGGTCTCAGTTGTTTAGACATTTACAACTTATTCCTAAAAGGTGTTTCTTGGATTCGATAACATCAGGAGTTATGAGGGTTTTCTGACCCAGGATAATATTTTTCTTACTTTTGCTCTTGTGAAAAGAAATGGGGCTCTCATGGCACACAGTATTTTTATTTATTTATTTTTTATTATTATTATCCTTTATTTTACCAGGAAATAATCCCATTGAGATTCAAAATCTTTTTTTCAAGGGAGTCCTGGCCAAGACAGCAGAATAGTAGTTCTATATTTATAAAAAAAAAAATCATACATGATTTGCCCATATGATCTAAGATTACATTTCCTAGCAGTGACTTTTGAAATCAGAAGAAAACATAAGGAGGCAGTTTACTAAGTATGGCCTTAAAAAGAAAAATATACCAGTGCTCCAGCCTGCAATTGTGCAAAGATGGCCAACCAACACTCTCATACAAGCTACAATGATGAGTACGAAAATTAGAATTAGTTACGAATCTTAGTGCTGCATAATATACTGAATCCAGCATTTTCAAAGAAGATTGATTGGCATGCATGTATAAAATATCACCATAATCCAGCATTGACATAAATGTTGTTTGTATAAATGTTTTTCTCGTTCTAAAAGAGAAACAGCCTTTGTTTCTATAATAGAACCCCAACTTTACTTTAAGTTTTTTTGTTAAACCCTCTATATGCTATTTGAAGGACAAATTTTCTTCCAAAAGGAAAACAAGATATTTATAGACTGATACTCATTCAATTACTTTCTCATCTAGTGTAACAATTTGACAAGCATCTTCTGTTTTCCTTGATTTAGAAAAGCACATCATTTTAGTTTTATCATTTTATCTTTAGTATGTCTCAATTTATGAAGATTCTTCTGAATAATTTTAAAAGCAAATTGCCGATCTTCTATGGCATTTGTCAAGGATGGGGCAGAACAGTACAAAACGATATCATCTGCATAAAAATGACACTTTGCTTTTGTTACATTCTTATATAAATAGTAAATAAAATGGGACCCAAAATGGACCCCTGGGGGACACCATTTTGTATAAGTAATGATTTTGAGGACACACCATCAACATAAACACTTTGTGTTCTGTCACTCAAATAGTTGCCCAACAGCTTTTGGAGACATTCCAATATCCACCAATCTCTGTGACAGGACATAGTGGTCAACTGTGTCAAACGCCTTTGAAAGATCTAAGAACATCGCAGCACAATATTCTTTAGAATCAATAGCACTTATAAAATCATTTAACACTTTTATAGTGGCAGTGACAGTGTTGTGTTTTTACGAAAACCCGACTGCCAATAATTAAAAATATTTTTTGTTACTAAATAGTCTTTCAACTGGTCACTTATAAGTCCTTCTAGAACCTTGGCTAAAGCAGATAGCTTAGATATTGGCCTATAATTATTTGGATTTGATCGGTCACCCTTTAATAAAGGAGTGACATATGCTGACTTCAATACACTCAGTATTAATCCAGTTTCAGTAGTCAGATTGAAAATGTGTCAAAGGTTCTGCAATATGTTCAGCAGCAATATTTAAAAAGTAGGGATCCAACCCATCAGGACCAGCGGATTTCTTAGCATTTAGCCCTCTAAGAGCATCACATACCTTGCAATGGGAACAAGCTCAAAATCGATAGGTACATTTTCCCTAGACAAAGAGTAGTCCTCTTGTCACCTCTGTTGTTGTGTTGCATGCTCAAAAACATCCCAGAAGATATAAAGTGCTGATTCAGGGAATCTAGCATTCTTTTCCTGTCTGTAATAATTTTATCATTTAACTTCAATATATTTAGCATTTCAGTATCCCGAGAGTCAGACAGTGATTTTATAACTTTACAAAATTTAGATGGATTAGCTTAACTATCACATATTTCATGTACATAAAAATCAGATTTTGCTTTACGTATTTGAGAGACACATTTGTTTCTCAGGTGCCTAAAATGTTGCCAGTCTGAGATATTTTTCTATTTCTTTGCCATTGACCAAGCAAGATCGCAGTCATGAATTAGATCAAACAATTTCTCTGAAAACCACGGATTATCACGCCTTTAATCTTATTTTTCCTAAAAGGAGCATGCTTGTTTATAATGTCCAAAAATAGTGATTTAAAATATTTAAACGCTATTTCGGGCTCCGGTATCAAATTCACCCTGGTCCAGTCACAGAGATTAAGATCAATTCAAATTGTCTAGGCACAGACTTGGATAATTGTACTGTTGCCTGCAAACAATTTTTTACATAGATCGCCACTCCTCCAACTTTAGCACGACGATCAGTACGGAATAAATTATACCCCTCCATAAATATAACTATCAGGAGTGGATCTACCCAGCCAAGTCTCAGATAACACCTTAATATCAACATTTGGTAATAGACTTATCACAAAACCAGTACCTGACCTCTTTAAAAAATTGTCAGGAGTTTGCAGTGAAAGGTTGGATTTTGAAATCCACTGCCGCTTCAATATACCTATATATATATATATATGAATTAAATTTATAATCAAAACCGTAATCAATATTTATCTTTCTATATTATTATAATGATTTTTAATGATTCTTTCCAGTTATGATTTTGCTCAATCAATAGCATCAATGATTGTTCCTTCCTTTATATTTTCTAAAGTATGTATTTGGTCTCTGAGGAGTGACTGAGGGTCTGTCCTAGGGATGTGTGATGTGTCGCTAAAAACTTGATAGCAACTTGTCTTGTGTTTGGATTTTGGAGGTATCACACGCCCCTAACCTGCCGGGAGTGCGGTGACAGTGTTTGCTCACTTAACCCGGCTTCCAGAGATGAAATATGGATTTGTCTTTCATTTTATTTTATATTTAATTTCATTTCATATTTCCTTTTACTGAAACACTAAAGAATCAAGATGAATATTGCCTGTACTATTGTCTGTACCTCTTACTGAGAGAAAGCACATTATCAGCATGTTTTGGTAAACTTTCTGGTTAGGACCAGAACTCAACCAACTCCAACCTTGAAGAGACTGTGTATCTGTGTATGTGCGCAGTATTCGGTGTTAAAGATCAGTATTGGATGTGGATTACGGGCATCCTAATAGATAAGGGGACTTGTTTTTCTGGGCAAGCTGGCGCCTGCTCCAGAATCTGGAAAGTCACTACGTGCCTAATTCCGGGGTGAAAGCGTCAACAAGTGATATATGTACACGTGAATCTGATTAACTGACAAATGTGTGGAAATTTACCATGACTGTTCATTTTCTCTGAGCCAATCAGAATCATTCACCTTGCAGTAATGACGTGGCTATACCTTGAAAACAGTATAACTGTTGAGAAATTGTATGTATGAGAGACGGATGTATGTGAGACTTGAAGCTGGCTTCTGCTGATGAAACTGCAAACTATTCTTCAGTAAATTTTTCTTTGATTAATTGCACTCCTGACTTGGTCTTCATTTTTCACTAATGGTCTTTGGTCCTAAACTGTTATTCCAACAGCAGCGATATCATATCTGTGACAGGACCTGTGTTAGACTGCACATTTCCTGACATCAGCAACATAAGTGTAATAATACATTTCAACGTGGGTGTATTAAGACAGTGCTTTCTGCAATTTTTAGAGTCCCCATTCATTGTGATTTTGGGCCAAGAGTTTATTTTTGCTAGAATAAAACAGTCACTTAAAAGGAGCAGGCTTAAAAGATGTTTTTAAGTTTCCTGAAACCAGGCTCATGCCATACATCCAGCTCCCCTGACTGCCGACCAGATTCTGTGCATAATCAGTGACTTTTGATCGTGATAACATATAACGTGCATTTAAAGAAACATTATAGTTACTCACTAGGACCTCCCGGTGCACTTCATACAGTAGCTATATGTGAAACATAATTTTCCTCATGTTTCACTATATTAGTGAGGAAATCAGTGAGGATATTTTGTGCCTCACACATAAAACCAAACACACCATCTCTCTTTTACCCTGAACCCAATTCTGAGAGACTGCTCGGCCTAAAACAACACACTTTGGACATTGATGTGCATAAATTGATATAATTTCATTCTTGAAACTGATTGAATGATGATATAGTTATTTTATTCATAAACTAACAGTATCAGGGTTTCCAACTTTGTTCGGCAGGTTGGCATGAGATTTTGATGACATCAATGACACAAGGTTTTAACATTTTTAATTTTGTCTTAATAATGCAAATAACTCAAATACTAAAGCCTAATGTTGAACTAGATGCACTTTTTAGAAACTGTCCATATTAACTTTACTATTACCAGCCAGTCAGATTTCTTACTAGTTTATTAAAAACAAAACAATTTTTTTTTTGTATGATCTACATTGGTGTGGTAAAAAGGTGCATTAAATGGGCCTACATGTTGGCCTACAGATGGATTCGCTGAATGCTTGGAAAGGCCAGAAAACATCTCATACCAGAACATATTTTAAAGAAAGAGAGCAGTGTTTTGACTCTAAACAAATAATTATAATCACTGTTTTGCTAGTCTCATACACTACTTAAACGTTATGCTGTGATATGGAGAATTATGAATCTGTAAGGTTGTGTAATTTATTAGCAATGTATTACAATGACAAGCATAATTGTTAAGATACTTCACTACCACAAAAACTGGATCCGAGAAAGTTTTATATCGTTCGGCTCCAGATGCATCTCATTCAATTACTTAAATTAAATGAAAAAAATGAACTTTTATACGGAACATACAAACACGTGAATAATCAATAACAGGATTTCTTCGTGTATTTTACGCCATCATATATAAACAGAAATATTCATTCGCATCACAAACAATATAAGCTCTTCAACCGAGAACATGGGTGGCTCTTAAAAGAGCCTTTGTGTGGCTGAGTCTCGGTTGACTCTACTTGGAGCTGGTGTACTTGGTGACGGCCTTTGTGCCCTCGGACACGGCGTGTTTGGCCAGCTCTCCGGGCAGCAGCAGACGCACGGCGGTCTGGATCTCTCTGGAAGTGATGGTGGAGCGCTTGTTGTAGTGCGCCAGACGAGACGCCTCACCGCCGATGCGCTCGAAGATGTCGTTGACGAAAGAGTTCATGATGCCCATCGCCTTGGAGGAGATGCCGGTGTCAGGATGAACCTGCTTCAGGACTTTGTACACATAGATAGCGTAGCTCTCCTTCCTGGACCTCTTGCGCTTCTTTCCTCCCTTACCGGCGGTCTTAGTGACGGCCTTCTTAGAGCCCTTCTTAGGCGCGGACTTTGCTGGTTCAGGCATGATGCTGATGATCAATCTATGTGAACACAGAAGCGATACAGAGGCATTTATTGACCGCCCTATGCTAATTTACAAAGAGATCCGGAAATATTCTGGTTGCCTGTTTTCATAGGCCAAACCCATAAACTCGTATTTCATTGGACAACTCACAGCATCACGAGAGGACCAATCACAGGCGGTTAATTGATAGCCCCGCCTACCGCCAAATGTTTGGGTGTCACCCACAGACTCTGTGTCCTTTGTTCATTTCCCGCTCTTTATTTTCGTTTTAATAAAATTGAGAAATATTCTGCATGATTGCTTAATCTGAAAAAGTCCTTTTTGGAGGGAAGTAATAACTATATATCCTTTTCAAAATAGCATATACCAGAAAGCCTCTCCAACACAAAATGAACACCATTCTATCTCTGATATTTCATTTATTTTCACCATTTTAACTTTGTTCTTGATTCTGTAAATTACTTCAAATTGCAATAGTTAATCTTTGAAATGTGCATCAGAAATACGTTATTAGAACTCTTTTTGGATTTCAATGCAATTATACGATGTTAAATTCTTCTTAAACTTACATTTTGTAAAAAATACATTTTCTTGCAGACACTTAAGTGACTTATCTTCAAGGAAGAACAGCATTAAGTACCAGCATTAATGCGAAAGGACTCTTTATATGACAGTGTGTGTGTGGCTCTTAAAAGAGCCGTTGGGTTTGTGGTTTCTCTTGATCTCAGGCGTTTAACCTCCGAAGCCGTACAGAGTGCGTCCCTGTCGCTTCAGCGCGTACACAACATCCATGGCGGTGACGGTCTTCCTCTTGGCGTGCTCGGTGTAGGTCACGGCATCGCGGATAACGTTCTCCAGAAACACCTTCAACACTCCGCGGGTCTCCTCGTAGATCAGACCGGAGATGCGCTTGACACCGCCGCGGCGAGCCAGACGACGGATGGCGGGTTTGGTGATTCCCTGGATGTTATCGCGCAACACTTTACGGTGACGCTTTGCGCCTCCTTTTCCGAGTCCTTTACCGCCTTTGCCTCTTCCAGACATGTTTATAAAATGCTATCAATCGACGACAACAAATGAACGGCAATTGTTACAAGGAGGCTATTTATATTTGCTTAAAGGACCTGATAGAGACCATCGCTGCGTCACAAGGCGCAACACGCACCTCCCCTCAATATATTTCGAGCACAAAACGATAGCTGCGTCCCAATTCAGAGGCTGGTAGATACATTTAGAATATATTAAAAAGAAGTACTTAACCTAATGAGATGTTTAGTAGGACAGGACTGGGGTGCAGATAAACAATCAATGATGGGAATATACTGTGCACTACGTCGCTCCATATTAGACTATGGATGCATTGTGTATGGGTCTGCATCCAAATCATTGCTAAAGATGGTATTCAATATAGAGCATTAAGATGCAGTCTAGGAGCTGCTAAAACAACACAAGTAGCAGCAATGCAGGTGGAGCTATCAGAAATGCCACGATGTCAAAAACTATCTATGGCATATTGGACAAATTTAAAGGCCCATAATAATAATCATTGGCTATGGAAATACAACATGAACTCCAGGAATGTTGGGACGTTTTTTAAATTGAAATAAAATGAAAAGTAAAAGACTTTCAAATCACATGAGCCAATATTTTATTCACAATAGATAACATAAATGTTTAAACTGAGAAATTTTAAACTTTAATCCACCAAATGAGCTAATTTCAAACTTGATGCCTGCTACAGGTCAGATAACAGATTTGAAGCTGTACCCGTCATTCAATATGAAAATACATTTTGATTTGGTTAACTATGTATAAATGTGTTCTTAATCAATGGTAGCGGTTTCATCTTGTGCGCTTTCTTTAGTAAACATTCCTGAGGTAAATAATGTAAAATTTTAAAAAATGATAGCGCCTCAGCTGCTTCTCAACACTTTTAATTTGTTTACATATTTCAATAGAATATGCCAATGTAAGTCACTGCCATAACCATACATAAATACTGTAGTTTGTATAATAATATTTATGAATATTCAAATGCATATGTAAATTCCTCCATCGCAGAGCCGTTTAAAAACTTTTCCAAAGGCTCTGCTCCAGCGTTAGTTCAGACTGGAGATGCGACGCGCAATGACAGTACCCTTTGAACATGTTCGCTCCCTTTGGATTGGAATCTCACTTAAGATGGCTTAAGATCCACTTCGCAGTCCACTTATGGTCGAATGGAGCACACCTAATGTTCCTCAACGTCAAACTGCAAAGGCTTTGCAAATCTCATAATCTACAGTGCATAACATCATCAAAAGATTCAGAGAAACTGGAGAAATCTCCGTGCGTAAGGGACAAGGCCGAAGACCTTTATTGGATGCCGTGCTCTTTGGGCCCTCAAGCGACACTGCATCACTCATCGGCATGATTGTTTTAATGACATTACTAAATGGGCCCAGGAATACTTCCAGAAACTACTGTCGGTAAAACACAATCTGCCGTGCCAACTAAAATCATCATGCAAAAAGGAAGCCATATGTGAACATGGTCCAGAAGCGCCGTCGTGTCCTGTGGGCCAAGGCTCATTTAAAATAGACAGTTTCAAAGTGGAAAAGTGTTCTATGGTCAGACGAGTCCAAATTTGACATTCTTGTTGGGAATCACGGACACCGTGTCCTCTGGGCTAAAGAGGAGGGTGAACTTCCAGCATGTTATCAGCGTACAGTTCAAAAGCCAGCATCTCTGATGGTATGGGGGTGCATAAGTGCATATGGTATGGACAGCTTGCATGTTTTGGAAGGCACTATGAATGCTGAAAGGTATATAAAGGTTTTAGAGCAACATATGCTCCCCTCCAGACAACGTCTTTTGTCTAACGTCAGGGAAGGCCTTGTGTATTTCAGCAGGACAATGCAAAACCACATACCGCAGCTATTACAACAGCATGGCTTCATCGTAGAAGAGTCCGGGTGCTGAATTGGCCTGCCTGCAGTCCAGATCTTTCACCTATAGAGAACATTTGGCGCATCATTAAATGAAAAATACGTCAAAGACGACCACAAACTCTTCAGCAGCTGGAAACCTATATCAGGCAAGAATGGGACAAAATTCCAACACTAAAACCAGAAACTCATAACCTTCAAACTGTTTTGAAAAGAAGAGGAGATGCTACACCATGGTAAACATACCCCCGTCCCAATTATTTTGAGACCTGTAGCAGGCATCAAGTTTGAAATGAGCTCATTTAGTGGGATAAAAGTGTAAAATTTCTCTGTTTAAACATTTATGTTATCTATGTTCTATTGCGAATAAAATATTCGCTCATGTGATTTGAAAGTCTTTTTGTTTTCATTTTATTCAAATTTAAAAAACTTCCCAACATTTCCTGGAATTCAGGTTGTATTAGAAGAAAGTTGGGAGATTAAACATTTACCTGGTACAGGATTTGCATCGAAGGCACAGAAATGGGTAAGAGAAATGGATTAAAAAATATTTGAACCAAATAATACCACCTTGGTTTTTAAGTGAACCACAAATTGATTTTACAATACATGACAGAATACAGAAAGGAGTAGTTGGTAAAACCAATTATAAAACACAAAGAACACATTAATACTAGGGGTGTAACGGTTCTCGGTAAAAACATTGAACAGTACCGTTCTCCACCCACGGTTCAGCACACACTTGCACCACGGTTCATCTCAAATCTGACAACGCATCTATAATATGGTTTGTTGAAAATAACAACGTGTAAAACAAACAGTTCCTCTAATGTATGTTTCTGTCGATGGATACACGTGCTGCCTCCCCAATGATACATCACAACAGCGATAATAAAAAGAACGTGGTCAAAACGGTCACTCTTTGTAAACTTTCTTTAATGTATGCAAGACGTGCTGTCGTATGGTCGAATATGACCAGTCATTTTCGCCGTCATCAGGTGCGAGGGAGAGACCTGAACACCACACGTTGCTATCTGTGTTTAAACTAAACTCATTTAAGCCTTGCTAATTTAAACATTCAAAAGCCAGAAGACGCAAATGAGAACTCGCGGGCGCTGTGAGAAGATTTGTCTGTGCACTCATTCGAAGCGCGCACACGTTTCACAGTGCGCAAATATTGAGTTCCCTTTCTAGAGTACTCTCATATTGCGTAAGTTAGCTTACACTATTACACTAAAAACTCCTTTTCTCGAGAATATGAAGCCAAAAATTATCTTTATAATTTTATATAATGTAAAACGCAGTGCAGCTGCACAGCAGACCCAAGCAGAGCGTACTAGCGCACTGATTGGCTGTGCTGCGGCAACTGCACGAACCTATGGCGAGGCGGCTGAGGCGTAAAATGGCAAACCAATCGAGTTGCTTCGCACCCAAAGCACGTCAACTACCGCCTAAATTTGCATGGCTAAGCTATAAAAGCCCATACTATGCCATAGGATTCAGATTTAATCTCCTTCAGTGGACTCACCCTTCGCTGACCTCCAGATTGTGAAGTCACCGCCCACGACAAGCCTTCAGCGGAACTAGCTCCTGCCCTGCAGCTCTGATGACGCTGGATTCCTTCTTCTGGACTCCACCTTCAGCCCTTGCTGTTCCAGCTGCGCCATCTGGCTGTTCGATATCCTTTTATATTCTTTTATATCCTTACAAGCTTTGTGTGTGTTCGCTGCTGCAAACCACAAATTGGTTTCTTCTGCGCTCTCGTCACTTGACAGTGTGAAGAGAAAAGTATATGAGAGTCCTTCCCCCTCTTGAGGAAGCGGTCGCCACACATCTTTGCCCGCCCTCCGCAAGGGGACGGCAGTCAAAAGCGACACACCCATTCTGCTGGCCAGGCTGCTTCAGCTCTACACACTCGCTGCATCCGGAAGTGAGGAGTGGCTGGACTCTGTCACTGACTACCCTTCTACTCAAGCCGCCAGTGGTGTCAGCGCTGTCTCCCAGCCAGAATATCCCTTTTACAGAGCGGCCCATCTCCAAACTTAATTTAACCTCTTGCTATGCGGGCTAAGGCCTTGGAAGCTATCCCCAGTATATCAGAATGGGTTACTCACTAAAGTTTGCTTTCGTGCCGTGGTCGAGACATCGGTGAATAGCAACGTGAGTCACGCACCGAAGTGTCAAAACTGTTAGAAAAAGGAGCTGTGGAAACTTTCCCCTTAGCAATAAACGAGTCATGCTTTTACAGTCGCTACTTCCTCGTTCCAAAGAAATCCCTAGCACCCCGTACATTTACAAGTGCGGGGGAGTGGGAGTACTGAACTACCTCTACGATTGGCTGGTTATAGCCCAATCAGAGGCGCAGTTTATAACTCACAGGTGCTGGCTCCTCAGCCATCTAGAATGTCTGGGTCTCAGGATCAACACTGCAAGAGTGCACTGTCTCCCAGCCAGAATATTTATTTTCTGGGAACAGTCATGAACTCGATACAAATGAGAGCGCGGCTTACGTCACAGTGCGCGCTCGCCATCCAGTGCCTAGCGGCATCGTTTTGAAGCTGGCACTTACACTCCTCTTAAACATTCAGAGGATGTTAAGCCTCATGGCCTCAGCATCAGCAGTATCAACTAGTCCTACTATATATGCGCCCCATTCAGCACTGGTTAAAACCCCACTCCCTGGCTCGCGCGTGGCAGTTAGGCCACTTATGCATCAAAGTGAACCACGGCTGTATCAAAGCCCCAGTTCCTTGGAAAGCGTGAGTATGGGCACGGTATCAAAATGGAAAGTGATCTCGACAGATGCATCCAACCTAGGTTGGGGTGCCATGCATGAAGGCAGGCCCATCTCCGGCCTTTGGTCAAGCTCAGAGAGGCGGCTGCACATAGACTGTCTAGAGATGAGAGTGGTCGATCTGTCGCTAAAAGCTTTCCTCCCATACATAAAAGGTCACCACGATCTAGTTCGAACGGACAACATGTAAGTGGTATCCTATATAAACTGCCAGAGTGGACACCATGGCCAAAACACTCTTTACACTCTAAAATGGTCAGTGTTCTCAAACTGGTGTACAAAGCGGAACCTGGACCCACACTCATGTGGAGTGGCTGAAGTGCTCTCCTTTTTTCAAGAGATTTTGGACGCAGGTCGCTCTCCTTCCACATCTGTAAGCCTGAAGCACCTTTCGCTCAAAACTGCTCTCTTGCTTGCCCTAGCGTCAGTCAAGCGAGTTGGCGATTTACATGCGCTCTCAGTGAGCACTTCCTGTCTTGAATTTGGGCCTAACGACAGAGTTGTCCTGTCTGTCCTGTCAGGGCTCTTAGAGTTTATTTAGGACGTTCCGCTGCATCCAGGCAGTCGGAACAGCTCTTTGCGGTCGCACCAGAGGGTGCGCGATCACAAAGCAAAGATTGTTGCAATGGATAGTAGATGCTATCTCGCTGGCTTATGAGTCAAGAGGTCTCTGCTGCCCCATAAGGCGTCAGAGCTCATTCCACTAGAGGTATGGCCTCGTCATAGACTTGGTCCAGTGAAATACCACTTGAAGATATCTGTGCGGCGACAGGCTGGGCCTCTTTCTCCACATTTATTCGATTCTATAACTTGGAGGTTCCTGCTTTGCAAGCTATGGTTCTTTCCATATAAACAAATGTATAACACATTTGCAATAACTATAGGTCCAACTCTGTCCGGTCTGGTTTTATCTACATGATATGACCGGAATATTCATTCCCTACATATACCCTTATATGAGGCTCACCACTCGTCTTTTTGGGACTCTTAACTTTTACTCTTCTATGGGCCTCTGGCTCTCGTCCCAGGCCATAGTATGGGGCAAAAAAATTAAGCACGCACAGCGTTTTAAATTGAGTTCCCATAGCGTAAGCTAACTTACACAATACGAGAGTACTCTCGAAAGGGAACATCTCGGTAACTAACATAACCTCGGTTCCCTGAGAGAAGAGAACAAGTATTGTGTAACCTGCCATGCTATTATGCTAAGATCAGGGGATCACCTCAGTCGATTTAACCTGAATCCTATGGCATCGTATGGGCTTTTATAGCTTAGCCATGCAAATTTAGGCAGTAATTGACGTGCTCTGGGCGTGAAGCAACCCGATTGGTTCGCACGCCTCAGCCACCTCGCCATAGGTTCGTGCAGTTGCCACAGTACAGCCAGTCAGTGTGCTAGTCAAACTCACAAGGACACTTTTGAACAGGATGATGTCATACAAATGTTTCTTATTTTGTTTAAATATCAATTTTTTTCATTTAGTACTGCCCTTCAGAAGCAACATAAGAGATACTTACATGTTTCCCGGAAGTACAATTTACCTTGATCTTCAAATTCAATATGTTTTCACCCCCAGGCTCTTAATGTATCGTGTTTCCTTCTGGAGCATCAGTGAATGTTTCAACCTTTTTAATAGTTGTGTTTGAGTCCCTCAATTGTCCTCAGTGTGAAAAGATAGATCTCAAAATCATACAGTCACTGCTGGAGAGGGTTCAAATATGCAAAAGATGCTGGAAAACTGAAGAACTTGCAGGACCTGGAGGATTTTCCTGAAGAACATTGGGCAGTTTAACTGCTCGGGGCATACAAGGGACTCAACAACCATCACAAAACAAAAAAACAGCCATGGATCATCCAGTTAACAACACACAGTATTAATAATCAATGGTTCATAAACTTTTGAACGGGGTCATTTTAATAAATTCAGCTATTTTTTTGTCTTGTGGACTATATGTAAACATTTGTATGTAAAATATCTTATTCAGGACAGCACTAAATAAAAAATAACATGCATTTTGTATGATCTCTCTTATTAGTTGAAATTATTCACATTTTCACAGATTCTGCAAGCGGTTCACATACTTTTTCTTGCAACTGTATAGAAGATCTTCATTTTGTTACATCTTTGTCATACTCCAGCGCAGTAGGTGGCAGTATGTACCTTCCCAGTTGGTTTGCAACCTGCCAATAAATCCACAGAAGAAGAAGAATTCAGAGGCTGCACACTTCTGCCCTGTCCAAATACCCACACATGCACACTAAACCCACATTATCTAGGCTAAGCGTATCTCATCATGCATTATGTTCGGGAACTCGCATGCCCCGAAATCGTGGATGTTGAGGAAAACATTCCGCTGTAAGTTAAATTAACTAGATATTACAAATAATTTGGCAGTAAAACATAGTGTTGCACATTTTATTGGTGCAAAGATGAGTAGGCTTTGTGTATTTTGTACAACATTTGCAGGTTTGTCTCAGTCGACGGCTGCCATGTCGGTAAGATATTAAGAGGGAAGAATGAATTAAATTAACTCACATGCTCAAAAATCAAACCATAAAATATTTTAACATGCAAAACCGTTCTATGACTCGTTGCCTATCCCTGATCTATAAGACATATTTTTTGTGTTTCTATTATATACTGTTCATATTTTTTGAGACAATGTCTAATATCAAAATATAATATGCATGTTTAAAAAGTCAGTTTTTCATAAAAAGTACAATATTTGCCTCTAAAAATGTTCACCAATGCAATCAACTATACCGTCCACTAACAAGTCTCAATGCGTTCTTCGAAGGATTAAAAACCCCTGAATTGGGACACGTTTAACCCTAACCCTGATCTAACAAGGCCTGTCCTTTGTTTAATATTCAAAATCAAGTTTTATAAGATTAATTAGAAGATCTACATTATATCATATACAGAGACGCTGAATGATAATGAAACGTGCTAGTCTAGATGGACAGTATATTTTTATTACACATTTCAAAAATATATTTGCAGAATATAAATGATTTAAGGCCTCAGTGATTTACACTGTATGTCTTTAGCTGAACATGCACCATAAGAGTAATCTCTTCTTTGGCCTTCAACATGTGATAGAAGTTTCAAAACAGACCACGCCATTATTAGGGAGTAATGGAAGATTAGATTAAAAACTGAGCAAATTAAAGAGTTTGAAAGAAACCAATTATTTATTTTAGATTGACTGTTTGAAGGTGAAAATAAGTGACAGTAAAGGCAATTTATGATTTATAGAGGGAAGTCCCAGATAGTGGTAATATAACACAAGAACCCACATTTGTTATATTAAGCGTTAAACTGGAAATGGTCTTGTTCAGTGTAATTGATGTGGCTCTTAAAAGAGCCTTTGGGGGTTGAAGCGGCTGATGCAGATGCGGGTTTAGGCGCGCTCTCCGCGGATGCGGCGGGCCAGCTGAATATCTTTGGGCATGATGGTGACCCTCTTGGCGTGGATGGCGCACAGGTTGGTGTCCTCAAACAGGCCAACCAAATAAGCCTCGCTGGACTCCTGCAGGGCCATGACAGCGGAGCTCTGGAAGCGCAGATCCGTCTTGAAGTCCTGAGCGATTTCTCTCACCAGACGCTGGAAGGGCAGTTTGCGGATCAGCAGCTCGGTGGACTTCTGATAACGGCGGATCTCTCGCAGAGCCACGGTCCCGGGCCTGTAGCGATGAGGTTTCTTGACGCCGCCGGTGGCCGGTGCGCTCTTACGGGCAGCTTTAGTAGCGAGCTGCTTCCTCGGGGCTTTGCCACCGGTGGATTTACGGGCGGTCTGCTTGGTTCTTGCCATTGCTGCAGTTACGTCTCCTTGTCCTGCTGGCGCTGGAAATGCTGCTTTAATGCTACACGCCTGCTTTTAAAGCATTAAACCGGCATGAGCGCATAGTCTCGAGGGTGCAGAGGCTTGTGATTGGCTAGTGTGTGACGTGCGCCTGTGACCGCTAGCCAATGATTGCGCGTTTCCTCTTTTCAAACAAGCGGAGGGTTTCCCGCTCAAAGTGCTTTATTTTCTTAACTACTTTGCTCATCAAACAGTGGCATAGGCTTTATACTTGCATTGTTGTATTTATTTGTTCTGAAATATTCACCTTATTCTTAATGGTTGTGCAAATCTCAGATTACAACAAAATTACTTTTTCTGCATAAAAACAGTGCAGTCAAACAAGACACAACAAATGATGTCTACCAAACAAACGTTTCGGGATTTTCAGGTTCATAATAAGCATGCACTTTATTCCTGCTAGTGTTATATTTGTAATTGTCCATATGAAGCAATTATACATTTGATTGCTTTGGTGGTCAGTTGTCTAATCAATTTAATGCATTTACGATGTTATTAATAGTTATAAACAATGAGCTCTTTATGAGAAGAAATTGGTGGCTCTTAAAAGAGCCTTTGGGTTATAAACACAGTATTGAATCTGTTTATTTAGACTTAGCGGGCTTCTCGGTCTTCTTGGGCAGCAGCACGGCCTGGATGTTGGGCAGCACGCCGCCCTGAGCGATGGTCACTCCGCCCAGAAGTTTGTTCAGCTCCTCGTCGTTGCGCACCGCCAGCTGCAGGTGACGGGGGATGATGCGGGTCTTCTTGTTGTCCCGAGCGGCGTTTCCAGCCAACTCCAGGATCTCAGCGGTAAGATACTCGAGCACTGCCGCCAGATAAACAGGAGCACCGGCACCGACGCGCTCAGCGTAGTTGCCTTTACGGAGAAGCCTGTGGACACGGCCGACGGGGAACTGCAGTCCCGCCCTGGAGGAGCGAGTCTTAGCCTTTGCTCTGGCTTTACCACCGGTTTTGCCTCTGCCGCTCATTTTTAAAATCAGTGACTACTATCTTATCAGTCGAAGTTAACAGAATGAAAACCTATGTCTCCTCACACTGTCTTTAATCGAGAGTGCCAGTCGCCCATTGGTTTAGAGTCTGATTAGATTTCAACCAATCACTGAACTTCCCCCTAAAGCCCAACCCCCTTTTCTGATTATGCACAAGTGACTTAAGAAAGAAGTGTGCATAGTTAACATTTAGTAAAACATTTAAACAGACTTTTCAAATAATTTACTTTAATATCAATGTTTTGGGGTTTGACATGTGCACTTTATAACATGGAATATGGATATTATACTCTGTTCCTACCAAAAGTGTTACACCTTTCACACACTGTGTATTCTGTACACATTGAGCTTTGATACTGTACATTATTATATTCCTCTTGTAATATTGTAGTTTTATCACTGCCTTTATTGTGTGTGGGTTTGTTTGTATTGTCACAATTCTCCATCCGTGTTGTGTGTGTATATTCTGTGATCACTACCTGAACCCTCATAAGCTTTTTGCCCATTTTTAATACATTTCTAATGTATATAAATGGTTTTTGAGTGATTCAATTTACTTGGTCACTTATTGTAGATATCAAATTAACCACTTCTTTGTTCAGATTACATGAGTATTAGTGATCAAAACTCACATCTTGACCGTTTCCTTTCAACATTAACAGAAATTATTAAACTACACGAGTTTTGCTCTTTATTCAGAGTAAGTGGTTGGCTCTGAAAAGAGCCGTTGAGGAACAAATAGTGGACGTTTATTTCTTTTTGGGAGCTGCCTTTTTAGGCTTGGCTGTTTTAGGCTTTGCCGTCTTGGGTTTAGCCGCCTTGGCCTTTTTGGGGCTCTTGGCTGCTTTCTTAGCGGCTGCCGGCTTCTTTGCCTTCTTGGGGCTCTTCGTCGTCTTCTTAGCGGCTGTGGCGGCGGGTTTCTTGGCCTTCTTGGGCGATTTCTTGGCGGCGGGCTTCTTTGCCGCTGCGCTCTTGGGCTTCTTTGCAGCGGCGGGCTTCTTCACTTTAGGAGCCGCTTTCTTGGCTGGTTTCTTCTTGGTCTCGGCTTGCTGCTTGTTGAGCTTGAATGAGCCCGAGGCGCCGGTCCCTTTGACCTGTACCAGGGTGCCTTTAGTCACCAGGCTCTTGATGGCGATCTTGACGCGGGAGTTGTTCTTCTCCACGTCGTAGCCGCTGGCAGAGAGAGCTTTCTTCAGCGCGGCGAGGGACACGCCGCTCCTCTCCTTCGATGCGGACACAGTCTTGACGATGAGCTCACCGACGCCTGGACCCGCTTTCTTGGCTTTCACAGCTGATTTCTTCTTGGGCGCTTTGGCCGGGGCTGGAGCGGTTTCTGCCATCTCTCTGATCGGATCTAAAGTCTTTCAAACGCTGTTGTGGTTTCAGCAATGAATGGCGCTCGCGCGGTGCTGCTCTTAAATAACACATGAGAACCGTATAGACTCAACCTGACCTCTCTGTCTGCACGTCCACGAGCCTCGCACGCGTGTGTTTTCTTCTCTTACATTTGGGGCAAAACTGGAGCGGTAAATAGTTTGTCATAGTCAAAACAAAGTGAACACAAAGTAGAGGTTCTGAGCTTTCATTGGAGACTACAACACGCGAAGAGGAAATGTTTATTTTGCCTCGTCAGATCAAATCCAAGGCGAGCATCAGCCACGGGGAAAAGCCGCGTGTAAATTTGATGGATAGTTTTAGTGTAAAAGTTGATAAAAGCCCAAACGCGTCCTCTGTGTGTTCAGCAAACAGTCTGAAAGAGACTTTAATGAAATCAGCATCAGTGAGGGCGTGAGGAGGCTTTCATACAACTGTTGTTTTGGGCAGCTTGAAGCACACGATATATGTTGTGCCTCACATGTAAAACCAAACACACCATCTCTCTTTTACCCTGCACCAAAACTGAGAAACGTTTCAGCCTAAAACAACATATTTTGGACATCTATGTGCTTAAATGGATATAATCTTGCTCTTAAAACTGGACAATGATAGAGTTATTTTATTCATGAACTAACTTTGTTTGGCAGGTTGGCACGAGATTTTGATGACATCGATGACACAACATTTTAAGTCAAGTCACCTTTTATTTATATAGTGCTTTATACAATGCCGATTGTTTCAAAGCAGCTTTACAGTGATAACAGGAAAATAATGCAACAGAATTTGATTTGGCTGTACAGCCTCTCTGGAGAAAACAGTAATGTCATCGTCCAGCTTAGTTCAGTTATCATATAGTGCCAATGCGGGCAGATCAGTAATATAGTATACTATAGTTATAGTTACTAAATATAATTTAGTGGATCAAACAATTTTAATTTTGTTGTATTAATGAAAATTACTCAAATACTGAAGCCTAATGTTGAACTAGAGGCACTTTTTAGAAACCGTCCCTATTCACTTTGCTAATATTACCAGCCAGTCAGATTTCTTACTATTTAATTTTAAAACTAAAATGACATTTATTTTTGTATGATCTACATTGTGTGGCAAAAAGGTGCAGTAAATAGGCATACATGTTATAGTATTGTGGTGGAAAAATGTATTTTAATCATTATGCATGATAATTTATTGTACACATATTTCCATATATGAAAGAATATTATGCATACAGAGAAGCATAATGGCCCGTCCATGACCCTAGGGGTCACTGTCTAAATCTGAGGGCCTAGGTGTTAAGATGGATGAAACATGGGGTTATTTGTGTATGTGCTCCGACTTTTTCCATGTGTGTGGAAAACTGCAGAAGAAGCTAGTGCTGACCTTTGAGGTCAGGGGAGGTATAAGAATGGAAAGGATTGTTTTGTGTTTCAGTGAACACTCTGCAGACATTGAGATTGGCTGCTGACTGTTGGCTCCCTTTGTAAAGGAAATAAACCATTTATTATAAATATAAAGATTTGATAGTTGAAATGTGTCACAACAGTATATAAATTATAAAAAGTGTTGTAGGTCATACAATATAAGCTTGCTGGTCCACAGATGTAAAGCAGAAAGACAGTTAAAAATGACTAAATTACAGAAAACAAGGAAAAGCAAAAGCACAATCTAAATGCAAACAGGTCAAAGGTATAAAGATCTGTAATAAAACACATGCAGCCCCTGAAAACTGTCACATATTACTGTCATTTATTGTTCTTGTAGGCCTAAATGTAAAGGACTCCCGTTACTGTTTCTCGTGTAAACTTTATGATGCATGAAAATGCATATTTTAATCTAAATGTGTGATTCGGCAACCCTACAGTTTTATTCATGACATTAAACACAGATGGATGTGCTGAATGCTTGGAAAGGCCGGAAAACATTGTCTCATACCAGAAGATATAAAAAAATAAAGAAAATATAAATGAGAACAGTGTTTTGACTTTCTCAACAAATAATTACGATCTCTCTGTTTTGCTAGTCTCATAAAATATTTTACTTAAACGTTTAAATAGCATTAAACTAAACATTTGTGGTTGTTGTAAACTGGTGTGTGAGTCATGTTCATCTACATTGAGCAGTTTAGAGCTGTGATAGTATAGTTTACATTTGACAATGATATAAACAATCAAGCAGTTGCTATAGTATATATCGATTTATGTGAGTGAACCGTACATCTATGAATCTGTAAGGTTTTGTCGAATTTATAGTGTGGTAGATTTTCCCCATATGCACATGACCTAAGTTTAACCAGGTGTCCCTGACACCTGCAATATTATCCTCAGGCCTAAGAGCCTCACTCTGAGTCGGACGTCGTCTCGCCCCGTATGAACACTATCACTTGGGAATAAGATCTCCAGTGTTCCACTAAAAATAATGAGACAGACTCCAGACAATGCCTATGAATATGCTTTAATTACGGCCAGGAGGATCTCAGACCAATTTCAGAGAGAATCCCACCAGCAAAAAGAGTTCAACAATTTTTATAGAATAGGAGCATAGCAAAGGTGACATGAAAGGTGATAATTTTTTCTTACAATATGATTGGTTTGTCATTTGTATAATTCAGCAAACTCTTTTGCTAGGCAAAACAAATCTGGATTTATTGAATACTTCACTTTGTCACTGAAAGTCATGAGTTTATAAATTTAGACAACTGTCTAGTATTGTTTCCCCTTTTGTTATATTCTGAAATTTTTCAGACACACTTTGGCTCAAATGTTGGGGACATTTCGTTTTAAAAAACATATAAATGTAAATCCTGCAAGAAAAATAAATGTTAGTTATGATAATTAAAATATTCCATCACATTAGCAATTTGGTGTGACAAGCGTTATCGAGATGTTTCACTACCACAGAAACTGGATGTGAGAGAATTTAAGATGTCGTCCTGCCCCAAAGCAGATAATTAATTGAAAGTCACACAATAGCACATATAAATAATATGCATAATAATAATATAATATAATAATAATTTCAGTTATCTTATAATATTAGGAAGAGAGTGTATCCGAATCAAAATAAGTTTACATTTCAGATGCATCTCTTTCAATTGCTTCTTTTACAGTTTTTTAAAATGGCTTACACACATTCCCTCGGTTTCACGGACAAGGCTTAAGTTAGTCCCAGACTAAATCTTAAAATATGTCAGTGCCATTGTTTTGTCTCAAGATGCACACTAGTAATGTTTTTATATAAGGCAGGTTTATAAAAGCTACTTAAATGTTCTAATTGATCTGAGGCCTAATCCTGGGTTTAGTCTAAGCCCTGTCTGTGAAACTGGGCCTAATAAAAGTAGTACTTGAGGCCACTCAGTGAAACCATTCACTCATATATCTTCAGACCTAGTCTGAAAAACTGTAAGCACATGATATGCTACATTAGACACATCATTAAAAACTAACAGCTCTTGTGTTTCATGTGTGAAAACACTTACACATAAATTGAAAACTTAGATAAACTTAGAAATCAAAACTCAATGTTTTCATAAAGAAATAAAAACGAATATACATTTCAAATTGTAGGTCATCTCTATTTATATAGCACTTTATACAATAGAGTTTCAAAGCAGTTTTACAATAATAACATTCAAATTCTGCTGTAAAGCAGTTCTAACAAGCCAACAGTGTCATTTAACAGCTCATGCCAGTTCAGTTATTAAACTGAATCAACACTGAAAAGTTCATCAACTGTGCATATATACTGTATTAAACCGTGTATTTGTGCACATGCAAAAGACACACGATAGCAGTGTTATATATTTTTCACATCCGCGTATAGTTTGGCACCTATGTGGCTAATCATTCAATGGTTTGTGTAGTTACTCAAATTTTAGAAGAGCTGTTTTACTAGATATGACGTTTTGTTGCGTTGTAGTTTAAGAGAATGAAAGCAAAAAACCTTCCATTGCATGTGCTTTGATTCATAAATTATTTTAATAGCAGTTCGTTGAAACAAGAAAAACTACCAATTCAGCTTTCAACATTATAAGCTCTTTAAACGAGAATATGGGTGGCTCTTAAAAGAGCCTTTGTGTGGCTGAGTCTCGGTTGACTCTACTTGGAGCTGGTGTACTTGGTGACGGCCTTTGTGCCCTCGGACACGGCGTGTTTGGCCAGCTCTCCGGGCAGCAGCAGACGCACGGCGGTCTGGATCTCTCTGGAAGTGATGGTGGAGCGCTTGTTGTAGTGCGCCAGACGAGACGCCTCACCGCCGATGCGCTCGAAGATGTCGTTGACGAAAGAGTTCATGATGCCCATCGCCTTGGAGGAGATGCCGGTGTCAGGGTGAACCTGCTTCAGGACTTTGTACACATAGATAGCGTAGCTTTCCTTCCTGGACCTCTTGCGCTTCTTTCCTCCCTTACCGGCGGTCTTCGTGACGGCCTTCTTAGAGCCCTTCTTAGGAGCGGACTTTGCTGGTTCAGGCATGATGCTGATGATCAATCTATGTGAACACAGAAGCGATACAGAGGCATTTATTGACCGCCCTATGCTAATTTACAAAGAGATCCGGAATTATTCTGGTTGCCTGTTTTCATAGGCCAAACCCATAAACTCGCATTTCATTGGACAACTCACAGCATCACGAGAGGAACGAGGGCCAATCACAGGCGGTGGTGCAAGTTTTGGAGGGCGGGGGATGCCCCGCCCTCCAAAACTTGCACCAAAAGCTGGATGCCAACTGCCGTTAAAGAAGAAGAAGAAAAAGAAAAAGAAAACTTGAGGGAGAATTCGGTGGACGTTTTAGGTCGTCGAAGGGAGCTTCTCGGCGTCGTTTCTCGGAGTCTACGGCGGTTGACATTAACTGGTTGTGACTGGATCGAGATGATTTCTGAGGGAGTTAATGAAGATGATGATATGGAGTTGGAATTTAGTAAGTAGTGGGAAAGGACGAGAAAAGAGGAAAAGTGGACGAAATGAAGGGAATGTGGCAGCAAGCCAATCCAGTAAATTAGAAGGGGATTAGAAGGAAATAGCTCTGATAATAGGGTTGTCCGCAAAAAGATCGTGAGAGAGGAATTTAAAATAATTCTTAAATTCAGAAAGGAAGATGAACATGTTAATCTAAGTCCAATAATGTTTTCTAGAGAACTGAAGAAAAAGTTAGGAGAAGTGGATATGGCTAAGATTTTGAGAGATGGAAGTCTGTTAGTAATATGTAAAACAGAAGAACAAAAAAAAACAAAGCTGTAAAAATCGACAGTATATGCAAGAAAATAGTAAATGAAAGGAAGATTCTAGGTGAGAGAAGAATGAAGCAGGGAGTCCAGTCGACGAAGACCTAGAAAAACTCAAACGAAGTTTATCTGGAGGTGAAGCGATTTATCAAATTTATTTTTATCAGTTCTTTTGGAGTTTCAGGAATCAGTGCTTCCAGAAAAAAGTCAAAATTGGATATATGAGCTTCTCAGTGAGGCCATATATTCCTCCCCCACTTCGCTGTTATAGATGTCAGGGATATGGACATATAGCAGCCGTGTGCCAAGGAAAACAGAGATGCCCCAAGTGTGGAGGTGATCATAGAATTGAAAACTGGAGAGAGTGCACAAGTTAAGTGCTGTAATTGTGGTGGACAACATAGGGTAACATACAGTGGATGCGATGTAAGGAAGAGGGCTGTGGAAATTGAGCAAGTGAAAGCTGTAAACAACATCAGTTATCCAGAGGCAGTGAAGAAGAGAAATGATGACACTGACAAAGATAAACACATATCGAGACAAGAGGTTGGTCAAGTAGAGGAAACCAGCACAACGCTGACAGCAGACAAGCTGATTTTGTTCATTGCTTATGTAATTAATTGTTCAGATCAAGTCAAACACAAAAAAACAGAAAGTTTTCTCTGAAAACAGAGAAAATTAAAATAATTGTGAAAGGAGCTGAAAAGTTTTTGGAATTAAAAATATATCTTGGGAAAATATTAATAAAAGACTGGAAGTGTATGGGAAGCCGGGAACTTGAATATTGTACAATGGAATGCAAGAAGTTTGCTAGCTAATGGTCAAGAGTTTAAAGGATTTATAAAAGAAAACCCAGAAATCATATGTATTCAGGAGACAGTATTAGATTATAGTATTAAAGGATATAATGATATATGCAGAGATAGAGAGGAGGATATAGGGGGTAATATTTGTAAAACAAGGAATAGGATTCTTGGGAAAGGAAAGGAGTTGGAATTTATAATAATAGAAGTTTTGATAAAAGAAGGAAATGTTAAAATTATTAATTTTTATAATCCTTGTAAAAGATTATCAATAGAGTTAATGGATGAATTTATTGTACATTTAGAAGGGAAAATTATATGTTTTGGAGATTTTAATGCCCATAGCACGTTATGGGATAATTGTAATGATGGTAATGGGATAGTGATTGAAGAATTAATGGAGATAAAAGATCTGGTATGTTTAAATGATGGAGGGGGTATGAGGATTAATGTCAGAACAGGCAGCCATTGATCTAACACTTGTTTCAAATTCACTTGCAGGTGTATGCTTATGGGAAGTAATTAGAGGAACTACTGTAGGAAGTGATCATTACCCTATAATAATTGAAGTAAATTTAAGTATAGAAGAATGTAATACAGGAGGAGTGGATAAATGGCTTTTTGAAAATGCAAATTGGGAGAAATGGAAAAAATTGAGATTAAAGAAGATGTTGATAATGTTAATAATGCTGTTTGTAATGCGATACTATTAGCAGCAAATCAGACTATTCCGAAGAAAGGAGGTAGGGGGAAAAAAGAAGATAGTACCATGGTGGACAAATGAATGGGATAAAGCAATTAAATCTTGAAATAAAGCGTTTACCATTTTAAAAAATAATCACAGTTTTCAAAATTGTATTGAATATAAAAGGATGCAAGCCAATGTAAAGAGAATTATTAAAAATACAAAGAAGGATTTTTGGAGGAAGTTTTGTAACACTGTGGGAAGGGAAACTGAAATTGATAAAATATGGGAATGATAAAAAGAATGAATGGGATAATGGAGAAACAATAGCTGTAAGAGATGAGGAGAAAGCAGAAATGCTGGCAAAAAAAATGTGTTAAAATTCATAACTCAAACAATATTAGTGAAGAAGAGAAAAAAGGACGGGAAAGAACGTTAGAGCAGTATAAAGAGATAATACAGAATGAGGTATACACTAATGACCAATTAAACATGGCATTTACCAAGACAGAGTTAAATCGATCT
Source organism: Rhinogobio ventralis (assembly GCA_039654625.1). NCBI lineage: Eukaryota > Metazoa > Chordata > Actinopteri > Cypriniformes > Gobionidae > Rhinogobio > Rhinogobio ventralis. Next base: position 26,736,368 of record CM077216.1, read on the forward strand.
CTTAGAAAAACCAATAAATCAGCACCAGGTATGGATCAGATTTGCTATATAATGATAAATCATCTTAGTGAATCATTCAAGGATGTTTTATTAAAAATCTATAATAAAATTTGGGAGGAAGGAAAATTACCACAATGTTGGAAGGATGGGGTAATAGTCCCAATACGCAAACCAGGGAAAGATTGCACAAATCCAGGGAATTATAGACCAATTGCTTTGACATCTAACATCTGTCAAATAATGGGAAAAAAATGGTAAATGAAAGGTTAATGTATTATGTGAAAAATAAAAAATATTTTTCCAGATATCAGTGGTTTTAGAAGAGGGAGAAATACTATGGTAATACTAAGCACAAATAAACAGAGAGAGTGTAGTGGCTGTCTTTTTTGACATGGAAAAAGCATACAATATGATGTGGCGAGAAGGGGTTAATTAAATTATGCAAGTTAGGTATCAAAGGTCATATGTATAGATGGATCAAGGATTTTTTATTAGGGAGAGTAATAAAAGTTAGAATAGGAAATAGTTATTCACAAAGGTTTGTGATTGAAAATGGAACTCCACAAGGAAGTATAGTAAGCCCTTTAATATTTTCTGTAATGATAAATGATGTATTTGAGGATTTGGATAAAGGGCTGGGGTTTTCACTTTTTGCTGATGACGGGGCTATTTGTTAAAGGGGAAGGAACATTGATTTTATTGTTAAAAAATTACAGGAGGCTATTACAATAGTTGAAGAATGGTCATACAGATGGGGTTTTACATTTTCTGTTGACAAGTCAAAGGTAATGTTTTTTACAAGGAAAAAATTGGAAGTGAGGTAAAATTAAAATGCTATAATCAAGAACTGGAAAGAGTTAAACATTTTAAGTTTTTAGGGTTGTGGTTTGATTATAGAGTTAATGGGCGATGCATATCCAGAAAATAGTGGATAAATGTAAGAAAGTAATACATATAATGAGGTGTTTAGTTGGCAGTGAATGGGGGGCAGATAGGATGGCATTAAAGGCTATATATTATGGGTTGATTAGATCTGGATTAGATTATGGTTGTGTGGTGTATGGATCAGCAGCAGAAACGTCACTTAGAAAGTTAGATTGTATACAGCATCAGGTATTGAGACTATGTACAGGAGCTATAAAAACGACACCGATTGCAGCGCTACAAGTAGAAATGGGAGAAATGTCATTAGAAATGAGACTGATACAGTGAGTTGTTGGGCTAATTTACAAGGCCATAGTAAAGAGCATCCAACACTAGAAACGTTAAAGCCCTGTTGGGAAAAAGAGAGGAGGAAAATGAAATTCTTTGGGTGGACAGTGATACAGAAAGCAACACAACTTAAAGTTAATCAGTTAAATGTTAGTCCGCTACCAGTAATAAAAACTTGGTTACTTGCAGATGCTACAGTAGATTTTGCATTGTTAGACAAGAAAGAAGGAATGTAATTCATATAATGTGCAGACATATATTAATGAGTACTACAGCTATGTTCAGATCTACACAGATGCATCAAAGAGTTTAGACAATGAAATAGGAGTAGTGTTCATTGTTCCAGAATTTAATTTATCTGTAGGGAAAAGGATCAGTGATGAATTATCTGTTTATGCAGGGGAAATGATTGCAATATTATTAGCAACACAGTGGATAGAGGAGATAAGACCTTTGAAATCTATAATTTGTTCAGACTCAAGTTCATCATTGGCTAGCTTACAATACAGTCACTCAGAAAGTAGACCAGACATTTTAATAGAAATACAGCAAACATTATACAGAATTTATTATACAACAGTGTTTATTATACAGTGTTTTTTTATGGGTTCCGGCTCATATTGGTGTCCGAGGAAATGAAATGGCAGACAAAGAAGCAAAGGAAGCCATTAAAAACAAATACATTAATTTATCAGTTAATCTGAGTAACAATGAAATCAATAGTATTAAGAAAAGGTTGAAGGAAAGGTGGCAAAAACAATGGGATCAGAAGAAAGGTTGATGGTTTTACAGGATTCAGAGGAAAGTGGGAGAGATGAGAAGTGCAGAAAAAAAACAGGAGAGATGAGATAATATCAATGATTATATTTGGACACACAAGTAAACATGATACGGAAAAGTGTGAATTTTGTGGGCAAGAAGAAACAGTGGAACATGTTATGTTATACTGTCAGAAATATGAGACTGAAAGTTTTAATACAAAATCTAGAAAAAAATAAAAATGCAGTTTATATTAGGAAATATTTTACAAAATAATTCAGAAAATGAATGTTATAATTTTATTTATAAAAAGTGGCTAATTTGTGGGAGAGGATATAAAAAGGGAGGAAATGTGTCATTTTGATCCACACTCCATACCGGCCGGTGGCGGTAATACGCCTTTTCGTCGTTTGTCAACCGCCAGTAAAAATCTATAGAAGAAAACTTGAGGGAGTTTTGGAGGAAAGAGACCAATAACGGTCAGACACCCTTAAAAACAGCCTTCATAGATTCATGAAACTAACTACAGGAATAGTAAAAAATTAAATTCGTTTGTTTTCTTCAACTTCAATCCCATTCTGACCTAAATATCTTTTTTTAAACGCCTTATTTAACGTTTGTTAAATTGCTAAACATTGTGTGTCCGTTTGCCATTTAAACCAAATATGTTCAGGGTATCGTCCAAGAAGCTGATACTATCGATACATTACTGTGAAAAGTTACTCATTCTCGATAAAGATTAGTTTTATATTTGATTGTATAATCGACATGGCATGACTCTTTATATGACAGTGTGTGTGGCTCTTAAAAGAGCCGTTGGGTTTGTGGTTTCTCTTGATCTCAGGCGTTTAACCTCCGAAGCCGTACAGAGTGCGTCCCTGTCGCTTCAGCGCGTACACAACATCCATGGCGGTGACGGTCTTCCTCTTGGCGTGCTCGGTGTAGGTCACGGCATCGCGGATAACGTTCTCCAGAAACACCTTCAACACTCCGCGGGTCTCCTCGTAGATCAGACCGGAGATGCGCTTGACACCGCCGCGGCGAGCCAGACGACGGATGGCGGGTTTGGTGATTCCCTGGATGTTATCGCGCAACACTTTACGGTGACGCTTAGCGCCTCCTTTTCCGAGTCCTTTACCGCCTTTGCCTCTTCCAGACATAATAGCAGATCAGTCGTCTAAAAGATCTCGAGAAATAGGTAACGAGCATTAAAATCAAGGCATTTTACATTTGCTTACAGGACCTGACAGAAACCAGCGCCGCGTCACAAGGTTCAACACGCCCCTCCTCTCAATATAGTTCGAGCACAAAACAATGTGATTTAACCCTAACGAGGCCTGTCCTTTGTTTATTCATTTGACGAAGATAGGATATTAATATTGTATAGAGATACTGAATGAAAATTAATATATTTAATTAATTGTATTGTAATTTGTAACAGTATATTTATATGTGACATTTTAGAAATATATTTGCAGATTATAAATGATTTCAGGCCTCAGTGATTTACAATATGTCTCCCTTTAGCTGAACATGCACCATAAGAGTAATCTCTTCTTTGGCCTTCAACATGTGATAGAAGTTTCAAAACAGACCATGCCATTATTAGGGAGTAATGGAAGATTAGATAAAGACTTTGGATGAGCAAATAAAAGAGTTGGAAAGAAACCAACTGTATATTTTCAGACACATTGTTTGAAGATGAAAAAAGAAGTGGCAAACACCTAAATAAATGGTCATTGGTTAAACTATAACAATTGATTACGAGTGTAATTCTGAGATTTTCTCCACCAAAGTCTAAGCTTTGGCATCTGGAACTCCGTGACTCTTTTTTTCTTGCAAAGAGAAGACTTTCTACTAGGTCTGATAATTTATTATCTAGAGAACTAAGACCCAGATAGTGGTAATGTAACACAAAATCGCAACTTTCTACTCAGATTTAGCGTTAAACTGGAAATGGTCTCCTTCAGTGTAATTGATGTGGCTCTTAAAAGAGCCTTTGGGGGTTGAAGCGGCTGATGCAGATGCGGGTTTAGGCGCGCTCTCCGCGGATGCGGCGGGCCAGCTGAATATCTTTGGGCATGATGGTGACCCTCTTGGCGTGGATGGCGCACAGGTTGGTGTCCTCAAACAGACCGACCAAATAAGCCTCACTGGCCTCCTGCAGGGCCATGACAGCGGAGCTCTGGAAGCGCAGATCCGTCTTGAAGTCCTGAGCGATTTCTCTCACCAGACGCTGGAAGGGCAGTTTGCGGATCAGCAGCTCGGTGGACTTCTGATAACGGCGGATCTCTCGCAGAGCCACGGTCCCGGGCCTGTAGCGATGAGGCTTCTTGACACCGCCGGTGGCCGGAGCGCTCTTACGGGCGGCTTTAGTAGCGAGCTGCTTCCTCGCCCTGCTGGAAAAACCAGCATAGACCAGCATAATTCCCATGCTGGTCTATGCTGGTTTGGTGCTGGTCTATTCTGGTCTATGCTGGTTTGGTGCTGGTTTAGCTGGCGGACCAGCAACCAGCAATCACGCCAGTGTGGGCTCACTGTGGGTAAGTGTGGGTTTTCTGTAGGACAGTGTGGGCAAGGGCAAACACTTTGGGGCACCATGTGGCCTTACTTTGGGCAAGCCCGGTGGGTTAGCCCATGCGGGGCCCATAGCAGTTTTGCCCGTTTGGACCCCAATGAGGGTTTACTGTGGGCAAACCTCCATAGCAGCTGTTTCCAGACATACTGATAAAGTCAGACAGATCATATTACAGTAGTTTAAACTCAATAAATCACAGCACTCAAATATTAATACATTCATAAATAACACTAAATCATTATAATACTATAAATTGTATGTTATACAATGAAGTATTTATGGAAACACTTTTCAATTCCATGCTTATATTTTTTTTTACCATATTTATTACATACAATTTTAAATGTAATAAATTAAATTAAATAAACTTATTTGTCACAATAAAACAATGCAAATGGTTGATCATTGACTGATTTGTTCATTATTATCATTGGTATTCATCAGTGATAAATATTATATATCATTCCGGATTCGACTGGTACCGCCAAGCTGCTCCTAACAGGTACGCTTTTTAAATTTCCATAGTAGTATGTGAATTTTGTATTAAAATTAGTAAAACAGGTCCAAATGGTAATAAATGTATTATTTGGAATTAAATTACACTCATTTTTGTGGTTTATCTGATTATACTCTGCTGCTGTTTAAATGATAACGGTCGACTAATGTTAGCCCATTTTCTGGTAACGTTAATTTCTGAGGCAAGTTAATATAAACTTTAAAACTGAATGAATTCATTGCCTTGAATTGTTTTACATACATTTTGGTGTTGTTTTATTGTGTTTATATGTTTATTAATGTTTCCCCGTTGCTATTTTAGCGAACTACGACAGAGCTAGTCATACAGTCAGTCATGTTTTTCTTTTAAAGATTTAAATAGCGACGTAAACGAGGATTTATGCAGCCTAAGTTAAATACAATATATAAGCTACACACTCTTATTAAATGTCATTACATATGATTAATGTGACCGTGTTAACGTGACCTAAAAATAACAGATTGTACAATTAAAACGTGTAGGCTTTGCGTTGTCACATGCTGCCTTCACGTGCTCTTGGAATTATTGTAGGCCACATACCTCAGTTTCCTACTGGCACATGAACGCCCTCCCATTTCGAGCTGGTAATCAAGACTTCAGAAGTGGGAATTATCACATTTCCGATCTGCAACCATCTGTAATATTGAATTCATTATAAAAGATATAACGGAAATATTTCACATTAAATATTAATGTAATTTCTCTTGAATGTGTACATTTCATCAGCACGTTCATCCATACAGAGCAATATTTGACTGAGATATTAATTATTGTTTCTTTTCCCTTTTCCTTGAGTGTAATCAGATCATTGGTTCTGCTCTGTAACTTCTATTCGACTTATTGTCCTGACACATTCTCCGTTTTTGCATTGTAGATTTGTCAAAGACATTTACAAAGACTTTCTTTGCACCATATTTGTATTTCCATAAACATTTAGCTTATGTTGTGTTATTTTGGGTATCACATTTTTTTTAATGAATCCTCACCCACTTAACAAATACTGTATTTGTCAGTACAGTGGTGTCATATGTACATTCTGAGATGTTATTTTGCACATTCATGAATAAAAGTTTTAAACTGGCTTTATACCATTAAAATGTTGTTTGTCCTCTCTCTTTTCACTATGTATTGCCATCTAGTCCTGACTGCAGAATTGAGCTCCAACCCTAGTTAAGTAGACCTGAACCAGTTAATCAAGGTCTTCAGGATCACCAGGAACTATAGGCAGGCTGGAGCTACGCTCTACAGGACGTTGGTACTCCATGACCAGGACTGGGCACCAGTGTTGTATATGACCGATCTAGCAGTCATTCTGGATCTCTGAATAGTCATGTTCAGAACATATTGCCGAGGATCTCAGCTCTGGCCCTCGAGGACCACTGTCCTGCAGACTTTAGCACCAACCCTGGTCCAACACACCTGATACCTCTTTTCTACCATCATGAACCGGGTGCTAGTTCAGAGCTAGTGCTAATGCCGGTTCGGAGTTTGTTCGACTGACGAGCCTTCTAAGAACCGGTTTGCCTTTCCACGGGCTAGAGAGCCACCACAGAGCCAGGTCTACTGTATACGTCTCATCTTTCTCAGCAACGCTAGTGAGGCAGCGGGAAATACAAACACACCAGGCTTATTCGAGATGCATATGCGCTGCACAGACTGATTAGTGCACAACATCAAAGTACCGCAAGAGCGATTCAAAAGCATAAGGAGTTGTATGCTCTCGCTGTACTTTGATGTCATACGGCGATCGGTCTTCGCAGCGCCGATGCATCTCGACCAAGCTTTCCATTGGCAGTGGCGAAAGTTGCGTTACTATTGCTGCACATGGCTTTGCAATCCTAAATCGGCATCAAAACACAGCAAATCCAACACATTTGTGCAGCTTGCCATAATTTGTATAGACGGAGATTACAATCGAGCAGCTATTAGCTAGATTAGCTGCTATTTCAAAAATGGCAGTCACAAGTTTGTGTTCGTCTTTTTCGGTCACGGTAACCCCGTCCCCAGCCCCTGACGCAAGCGGTTCTTACTTCTAGACCAGCAATGTTTTGGTGCTACTTAAGAACCACTTGTCCTGGTTCAGAGCTGGTGCTTTGGGTGTTGAAACTTTGAAACTCTGCCTTGGTGGAAAAGGGGTATGAGCAAGCTAATCAAGCTCTTTTGGTTTACTGACATAGACAGTCACAAGCAGGTGAGATTGATCAGGTCTGGACTAGGCATGTGACAGTATCAACTTTTCATGTTGCGATTAATTGCTGAAGCTTTTATCACGGTATACGGTATTATCACGATATTGAAATAAGTTGCAAAAAAAAGCGTTGTCATACTATAACAGGTTTAATAACTTTCTTATAACAAAAAGAACTTAACATTTAAATACAATAAAGCAATACACAAAAATGTATAAAGTAAACAAATGTTTCAAACAGATTAAAGTGCAAAAGAATTATAAAGAACAATAGGTAACACTTTACAATAAGGTCTCACTAGTTAATGCATTAACTAACATTAACAAAGAGCAAATAGCTACATTTGTTATTATTCTTTGATAACATCAGTTAAAAAAAGCAACTGTTAGCTCAGGTCCATTAAATAATACAGTTACAACTTTTGATTTTAATAATGTGTTATTAAATGTTGAAATTTACATTTAACTAAGATTAATAAATGCTTTAGAAGTATTTTTCTTTGTCAGTGTGTTAACTAATGAATTAACTAATGTTAAATAATGGAGCCTTATTGTAAAGTGTGTGAGAGTGAATGCGCACTTTCATTCAGCGCGTCTCCTTCACTCGTTCATGCGCGTTGGGTTTGTTTACGTCAGTGCGCGTGCCTCTTTGAAAAATCTGAATAATTCGTAATAAATAATTATTCACGGTATTTTGAAGTGCCCACAATAGCAATATAGTGCATGTTCATTATCGTGATATATCATATTACCTTATACCTTATTACCTTAGACGCACATGTCTAGTCTGGACATAAACTTAGTAGCCAGAGTAACGGCCAGAGTTGAGAACTCCTAAGAAATTAATACATTTTAATTTGTATAGATTTATGCAATATTTTACTAATATTCAGTTCTTCTCTCTTTTTCTCCTTTGTGATTGTGTCAGCCACAGCTAAATAAACCCAAAGGCCACTCAGGCACAGGTCACTGCATCTTTTGCTGTGTAAGTAGATTTTTGACTGTCAGACAAATCCTCAGTATTTGCATTCATTTTAATAAAAAATTACATATTCATGCTGCAAGTTAAAGTCATCAATGATTTCTTAATAAAGACATTAAAGAGATAGTTCTTCATGTTGTTCCAAACCTGTATTACTTACTTTTTTCTGTGGAATGCAAAAGAAGATATTTTGAAGAATGTATCATCTAGGGCTGCACGATTAATCGCAATTAACATGAAATCGCGCTTTGGCTCGCAAGTTTTGGCTTATCGCGATTATGAAATCGCAAATAATGCTATTTATTTTATTTTTGCGCAAGTTTGTCAGTGCAGGACACAGCTCTGTGATCAGTAGGAGTTTGAGTCGTTTATAACATGCATTTGAAAAAGCAACACACGTCAAACATCTTTCCAAACATGAGAAGCATTTAGTCATGTTTAATCAAAGCGTTTCAATATTCTGTTTATTCATCTCACAGATAGTATGATGTTCATAGGGATTTCTTGGAATGACATGCGCTATCTACTTCTATTTGGAGTACCCTGCGCAAGAGTGCCCTCTGGCTTTCAGATGGAGCAGCATTTACTACCGTGCTTCACTGAGAAGATGCGCAATAAATAATCGCAGCCTTTGACCAATCGTGTGCGGTTTAATTTCCGATTAATTGTGCAGCCCTAGTTTCATCTGTTTTCTCTATACAATGAAAACAGCATTCGATCCCATTGACTTTTTATTGTATTGACATTTTTTTTTCATCATATGCCGCTTTGCACTGACAGGCATGTAGGACACTAGCAGGTCCTTTGGTCCTTCATCCCGCCGGATAGCCTGAATCCATTTCCGTCACACTTCACCATCAACAGGGAAGGAATGAAACGACAGATATGGCTGCTTTTGGGAATAACAAGAACAGCCCAGTACACTACAATAACTCTTGCTCTTTGCTTGCACCATTTGTTTACCTGTTGCCCTGACCAGTGAGGAAGATTACCACGACGATTGCGTATTTCCGGTCACAAATACGGAAGTTGTGTAAAAGGTCTATTGGGCTACTTTTAAACTTTTGCCGCAGATTAACGATTTGACATTTATTCAATAATACTCTAATTTATTTAATAAGACTGAAATGCTTATATTGACATTTTACTCATTTTAAATTCCACCAATGGATGTTTCTGTAACTATGGGCACTTTTAGTCCCTGTAGTGACATTTTAGATTTATGTTAAAAAATAATGAATGAATGTGATCTAATGGAAAATTATGAAGCATTTATAGGTGAAAACACCATTTTTGTCCCACAACTGTGGTCTCGATGCTGAGATACGTACAATAATCTAATTCTTTTACAATATGACACTATTTCAAATGAATTAGTTTCATATAAATATTATTTTACGCCATCTTAAAATTCTTTTTTTTTTTTTGTTTACTGATCATTAATAGGATTTTGCACACTGAAAAAGACTTTTAAATGACAATATCTTAAAAGCCAAACAAATCAAGTTTCTATGGAATCAGAAGTTAGCATGTAGCACATGGCTGACAGATTGGTCCATCCCCATTAGGTCACTCACAAAATACAGAAAAATAAGATAAAGATCATCTTTTCTTCTGGAGTATTTACTTCCACACTGCAAAAATTGTTTAGGAATGATTTGAGGAACATGACAAAGAGCCTAAGCCTTGGCCTCAAAATGCCCCATATCTCAGTCCGATTGAGCATCTATGGGATGTGCTTGATGAAAAATTCTGATCCATGGAGGCCCCACCTCGCAACCTGATACCAAAGGACGCATTCAGAGGTCTTGAGTCCTTGCCTTGACATATCAGAGCTGTTTGGGCAGCATAAAGCTGGAACACATTGTCCGCCGAGCAGACCCCAGCATACACTTTCAGTAGTATAAATAGAAGCAGTCCGCGTCCGTGTCCGAAATGGAGTATAACCAAAGCTTGAGGGGGACATATATGATATTAGGCAGGTGGTTTTAATGCTGTGGCTGATCAGTGTATATTTTAAACATTTTAAAGGTGCAGTGTGTACATTTTAGCAGCATCTAGTGGTGAGGTAGTGAATTGTAATTGCCCACCGCTCACCCCTCCTTTTCGAAGCGCATAGAGAAGCTACGATGGCCAACACAGGACAAAGATGTTGTCGTCGGAGAGAGCAGAGAGAGTGACTAGCGCTCTATAGAGCAGTTTGTCCGTTTAGGGCTACTGTAGAAACATGACGGCGCAAAAATTATGATTTCACTGTAAGGGGACACGCAGATAAAAATGGCTCATTCTAAGGTAATAAAAACATAGCGGTTTATTGTGTAAGGTCTTTATACACCACTGAAAACATAGTTATGTATGTTATATACGCGCTCTTCCCTCAAACGCGCTTAAACACAATGTTATTTTACAGTCGTGTTCTCATTATAATTTGATGTAGCTTATATGTTAGACTTGCGTTGCACATGTTGCACATAACTGTATTTTCCTTTTTGAAGTGATTCCAATCATATTTCGAACAATTCAAACCCATCATGGCGGACAGCGTGTCTGAAGTGTCTCAGCTGAAGGAAATAATCCATTATCTATCGGCTTGAATATATCGGTCACTTTTTATCGGATCGATAACAATAACATCAAAAATGATAATTTATCGGCCAATAACGATATGTTGCCGATATATCGTGCATCCCTATTATATTGCATTTCTGTCAACAGATCCTCATTAATGCTACACACTGCACCTTTAAGTCAATTGTAAACTAAATATTAAAATTCCAAATTCATGTACAATAAGATGACAGAAATGCAGAGACCCAGACAGATATGAATAGTTATGGAAAAAGAGCAGATAAAGTGAGTCTCCCAATTGACAAAACAGAAAAGATAATGGAGGATTAACAAAATACTGAAGGCCTCAAATTAGTTTGCTGTTGAATAGAATTTCATGAATGTATTAGTTTTTGAAACATGAAAATCAGTTTGACCCAGTCTTTACTGCAATACCTCCTACTATCTTTGACAAAATACCTTCTGTTTTTGTCTGTTACTGTTTTTCTCTACAGTGACCAGTTAAGGTTACATTAACATGTGCCATTATCATCGTGTCCTTACCGACACTGTCATTACCCCAGCAATGATTTATTTGAATTATTAATCAGATTAGTTTTTTTGCAAAAACTATTAACACTTAAATAGGGATAATTTACATATTAAAATGGCAATATTTGTTATATAAAGCAAAATATTTTATCTGTGGCATGTATGAAAACAATTGATATCTAAGGTAAGCGTTACATTATCTGTGGCATTAAAAAAATCATAAAATCTCCTAATTTTATTTTAATTTTTTAATATCAGTATTTGCAAAAATGGACAAATCTTGAAAGGAACTAAATGGCTTACATTTTTATAGAAATTAAAGAAAAGTGTATAAAATGAACATTATTGCGATGTTGTGCTAAGAACATTTTGTAGAGATAACCAGAAAATATTAAATCAATTTTGTGTATTTTTAAGCATTATAGCATGTGATGGTTATAAATAAAGTGGAGTTTAACGTTTTCAATTACCAACAAGTGCTCTAGAAGTATATGGTAAAATATGTAATAAAACTGCTCAAAACGCTCTTATAGGGAGAAAGTGGGTGGTTCTGAAAAGAACCTTTGGGGATTTGACAAACGCAGAGCGCGTTTATTTGGACTTGGCGGGCTTCTCGGTTTTCTTGGGCAGCAGCACGGCCTGGATGTTGGGCAGCACGCCGCCCTGAGCGATGGTCACTCCGCCCAGAAGTTTGTTCAGCTCCTCGTCGTTGCGCACCGCCAGCTGCAGGTGACGGGGGATGATGCGGGTCTTCTTGTTGTCCCGAGCGGCGTTTCCAGCCAACTCCAGGATCTCAGCGGTAAGATACTCGAGCACAGCCGCCAGATAAACAGGAGCACCGGCACCGACGCGCTGAGCGTAGTTACCTTTGCGGAGAAGCCTGTGGACACGGCCGACGGGAAACTGCAGTCCCGCTCTGGAGGAGCGAGTCTTAGCCTTCGCTCTGGTTTTTCCGCCAGTTTTGCCTCTGCCGCTCATCTTGAAGATTTCACGTCCGTTACTGTAATTGACTGAAGAAGAAGTAATGTTTCTGCGACAGGACCATCAGTATTTAAGGGAACTTGCTCGTCGTCTATTGGTCAGAGTCTGTCACAGTTGAAAGCCAATCACTGAACGTCCCTCAAAATTCCAAACTCCTCCCCTCTCTGCCAGCCTGAGAGCGAGAGTCTGTTAGAGAGCCATTGAAGACAGATTCTTGCGAATAACTTGAATGTATTTTTTTTTTTTTTTTTTTTAAGACAGACATTTCTTTTTAGTTTTTTCGTGTATTATATCTAAGATGCTGTGGTGAACACGTGGCCGTATTTATTGAAGACAACTTTTGCATCATATACATTGCACATCATAGATTGTATGTATTGCTCATATACCGAAAATAACACATGCTCGCTTTCAGAATTACTCCGTGTGAAGAGTGGCTATCAGAAGCAGAATAATGCCTAGTATGTTTACACGCAGAGAATTGTTCTTGGTGACCGGCTCTTTCAGTACAGAAAAAAAAAACAAATACGATAATAAAGAAAATAATTCACAATAACAGCAAATTGACTCAGTGCAAACAGCCGTGGTGTTTCCTCATTCATGTACGAGTGAAGGCGGAAGGGCTTAGATTTAATTTTGTAAACGTGTTTATAACTAGCACGTTTCTCTGAAACGCTGCACTTTAACGTTTCATTCCTTAGATGCTTTTAATTTTATAGATGCTCTTTAACCGAGAATATGTGTGGCTCTTAAAAGAGCCTTTGTGTGGTTGAGAGTCTCGGTTGACTCTACTTGGAGCTGGTGTACTTGGTGACGGCCTTTGTGCCCTCGGACACGGCGTGTTTGGCCAGCTCTCCGGGCAGCAGCAGACGCACGGCGGTCTGGATCTCTCTGGAAGTGATGGTGGAGCGCTTGTTGTAGTGCGCCAGACGAGACGCCTCACCGCCGATGCGCTCGAAGATGTCGTTGACGAAAGAGTTCATGATGCCCATCGCCTTGGAGGAGATGCCGGTGTCAGGATGAACCTGCTTCAAGACTTTGTACACATAGATAGCGTAGCTCTCCTTCCTGGACCTCTTGCGCTTCTTTCCTCCCTTACCGGCGGTCTTCGTGACAGCCTTCTTTGAGCCCTTCTTAGGCGCAGACTTTGCTGGTTCAGGCATATTATTTCGTTTAAGAATACAAGAACTCAATAATCTGCGATAGTCGTGTGCTGGGAATTTATTGAGAGCTTATGCTAATTTCTGAGGGCTATATTGCTTGTTTTCACACAGTGAATGAAGGGACGCAATTTCATTGGTCAGAAATGGGCTGCTAGAGCGACACATCCGCCAATCGTAGGCTTCGGTACTTGAATCCCTCCCCTTCGCCCCAGCGACAGTGACTCGACTCCCCCACGCGCCTCTTTGTCTGACTTTCCCGCTCAATTTCTCTGAAAAAGAGAACGCGGACAAATATCTTAAGGCCAGACATCGGTATTAACATACAAGCCTCTCGGGGACTAAACATGAGTTTGAGATTTAGGCACGAAAGCCTTTATGCACAAGTTCCCATGAACCTTTTTTTATTTTCATAAAAATAAAACAGATATGTGTATATATAAAAATAATGTGTATATAAAAATAAATCAGATATGTGTATATATACCAACATAATTCCTCCCATCACAAATGCTAAATTTGGAATAATAAAACCATTACACACAAAAAACTATTTTTAGATAATTGGATTGGAAATTAAAATTTGTATTATTGTTGTTAAAATTATAACATTCCCAACTTTTGAACAGTAATGGTCATTTGCTTATTCAACATTTTTAGGAAAAACTTAATTGTAAGTACCTGTCAAGGAGTACACAATGTTCATTCATTAATTCAGAACTATTACAAGAAAATTGTAATTTAGAATCTCCACTGTTCCATTAGCCAAAGGAGTTTTGGAGATCACAATTTAAGGATGTCAACTGGACACAGACCTTTAAAGGAATAGTTCACCCAAAAATGAAAATGATCCCATGATTTACTCACCCTCAAGCCATAGGTGTATATGACTTTCTTCTTTCAGACAAATACAATCAGAGTTATATTAAAAAATGTCCTGGCTCTTCCAAGCTTTATAATGGCAGCCCAAAATTTGAAGACCAAAAAATGCAGCCATCCATTATAAAAGTAATCCACACGGCTCCAAAGGCCTTCTGAAGCGAAGCGATGGGTTTTTGATGGGTTCAACGGACCGCCTTCCATATTCAACTTACCGAAAAAGCGTAACTGTGTTAAATATGGACATTTTTCTTACACAAACCCATCGATTCACTTCAGAAGGCCTTTATTAACCCCCTGGAGCCGTGTGGAGTACGTTTATAATGGATGGATGCACTTTTTTGGTCTTCAAATTTTGGGCTGCCATTCACTGCCATTATAAAGCTTGGATTGGCCAGGATATTTTTTATATAACTCCAATTGTATTCGTCTGAAAGAAGAATGTCATATACACCAAGGATGGCTTGAGGGTGAGTAAATCATGGGATAATTTTCATTTTTGGGTGAACTATACATTTAAGCAGGTTCTGGCTTTCTTTGGAAAGCTTGGGTGGCTTGACAGACCATAATAAATAAGTTAAATAATTTGTGTAGGATTTGATTAAAGGTCAGTCTATATAATACATAATTTATGAAGCCCTGCAATAATAAATTCTAACTGTTCACCATGTGAATCTAACAGGTTCTCCGGCCTAGAGTGTCATGTGATGTTACATAGCACCGCATTTGCATGTTTCAACTAGGTCCTGTAGGCGAATGTAAATTTCTATTCTCACACCTTCAGCTTTTACAGATTCTGCTGTGAATAATAGAGCTTGTATAGTAGTGACAATGTCTGGAAGAGGCAAAGGCGGTAAAGGACTCGGAAAAGGAGGCGCTAAGCGTCACCGTAAAGTTTTGCGCGATAACATCCAGGGAATCACCAAACCCGCCATCCGTCGTCTGGCTCGCCGCGGCGGTGTCAAGCGCATCTCCGGTCTGATCTACGAGGAGACCCGCGGAGTGTTGAAGGTGTTTCTGGAGAACGTTATCCGCGATGCCGTGACCTACACCGAGCACGCCAAGAGGAAGACCGTCACCGCCATGGATGTTGTGTACGCGCTGAAGCGACAGGGACGCACTCTGTACGGCTTCGGAGGTTAAACGCCTGAGATCAAGAGAAACCACAAACCCAACGGCTCTTTTAAGAGCCACACACATTTTCATAAAAAGCAAAAAAAATATATATATATATGTAAACAGTTTCTTCACGTTTCACAAACTGATATGAACAGCTAGATCTGAAATCAGGGATGCATTGTTTTAGCTCGTATTGACAGCAGCGTCTAGTTGTCAGATATTTAGTCACTAATAATAAAATAATTTTCCTCCATATGCGATAGGGAATTTCAGATAGGCTCGAGTCATGCACATTACTAACCCCTTACTCTGGCCTTTTCTCACTCACTATGACAATTTAAAGACTCTGCTGGGCAAGAGGGGGACAACTTTAATATTTTCCATATACTATGGTGTGAAATTTGGTGTTTTCCGTGTTATTTGATAACATTAAGTATTGTTATTAATATTACTGAAGCCACTATTAACAAAAAAGTAACACTTTTCAATAAGGTTTCATTAATTACCTAAGTTAACATGAACTAAGAATTCTACAGCATTTAATAACATTAATGTACTATGAACTAACATAAACTGTATTTAAAAAAAATATTAATAAATACTGTAACAAATGTATTGTAGTTAGTTCATGCTTGAAACCTTATTGTAAAGTGTTGCAATAAAACTCATATCTTTCAGAATTGTTTTTGCCCTCTCGATAAACTCACATATTTACACATTCCACAGTTGTGTTGCACCAATTCTGATTTTCTGAATGAATGAATGATTTTATGACCAAATGATTACATTTTTTTCAATGTAAACACACGTTTTAATTAACATTTCCACTGACCTGTGTTGTGTTCTGTGTGAACCGGCCTTAAATCTGTATGCTTTTCTTTCTTCTGTGGAACACACAAGTAAATTTTTTTTTTCTCTCCATACAATTGAAGTCAATGTTCAACATTATTCCTATTTGTACTGCAGAAGAAACAAATGCATACAGGTTATGAAGTCGGTTGCTGTCCGCCAGAATACAGGAGTTTTTTTGTGGCCACTAATCATTAACCACAAGTAAAGGCAAGGCGAGCGACTAACAAATTGGTACTAAGTTTATTAACTTTAATATTAAAAATTAATAAACTTCATATTGAACGAGCACTACTGTGCACATGGAATACCAAATAGGAGTGCAATAATTCTGACTTAAACATACATTTTGTTTGGAATATTTAAATGCGATATTTTACAACAAAAGTCATATCTTCCAAGTATAATCATTTATCTTTAGGATGTTGGATAAGTTGTGGTGAACTTCATTACACTCATATATTTTATACTTGTAAAATAATAATACAAAAATTGGATAAGTAATTCAGGGAAGAAATGTATAAGAAAATATATAGTTTTGGGTATAGGAAGATGAGTTATAGGCTACTTATACTGAGAATTACAGCTTTTAAAGCTCAAAACATTTTTGGAGAAAGCAAGAATCCCCAGTTTTAAATGATTAGTTAGATTTAGTTTCTCTATGGAGAGGATAACATGAAATTAAGAGCAAAAGTATACATTATGAAAACATATGGGCACCTCTAAAATCAAAGAATAGGCTATTCTATAAAATAAAGGAATGCATTTCACATTAATTACCTTTTTTTATTACCCTCCCTACCTTTTAATTTACTTATTTATTATTTTAGTTGTTTACTTATTTAATATTATTATTTGATGTTTAAATAATATTGTTTGAATTACTTATTAGGAATTATGTGTCATTATAAGAGTTTGATACAAATATGTGAATGGTTAATTTTTTATGTATAGATTTTTTCTGTATTTTTTCTCTTTTTTTGTATTTCTTTCCTTTTTTCATAAGCAAAAGTGTCTAACTATGTACTTATTGGTTATTGTTCTAATGATGTGTTTTTATGTGTTGGTGGTGGGTATTATCACAAAAGAAAAAAGGGAAAAGAAAGTAGAAGGAAAAATAAGGAATAATTGTCTTGAATGTCTTGAATTGAAAAACATAATAAAGTATATATATATATATATATATATATATATATATATATACACTCACCTAAAGGATTATTAGGAACACCATACTAATACTGTGTTTGACCCCCTTTCGCCTTCAGAACTGCCTTAATTCTACGTGGCATTGATTCAACAAGGTGCTGAAAGCATTCTTTAGAAATGTTGGCCCATATTGATAGGATAGCATCTTGCAGTTGATGGAGATTTGTGGGATGCACATCCAGGGCACGAAGCTCCCGTTCCACCACATCCCAAAGATGCTCTATTGGGTTGAGATCTGGTGCCTGTGGGGGCCATTTTAGTACAGTGAACTCATTGTCATGTTCAAGAAACCAATTTGAAATGATTTGAGCTTTGTGACATGGTGCATTATCCTGCTGGAAGTAGCCATCAGAGGATGGGTACATGGTGGTCATAAAGGGATGGACATGGTCAGAAACAATGCTCAGGTAGGCCGTGGCATTTAAACGATGCCCAATTGGCACTAAGGGGCCTAAAGTTTGCCAAGAAAACATCCCCCACACCATTACACCACCACCACCAGCCTGCACAGTGGTAACAAGGCATGATGGAGCCATGTTCTCATTCTGTTTACGCCAAATTCTGACTCTACCATCTGAATGTCTCAACAGAAATCGAGACTCATCAGACCAGGCAACATTTTTCCAGTCTTCAACTGTCCAATTTTGGTGAGCTCGTGCAAATTGCAGCCTCTTTTTCCTATTTGCAGTGGAGATGAGTGGTACCCGGTGGGGTCTTCTGCTGTTGTAGCCCATCCGCCTCAAGGTTGTGCGTGTTGTGGCTTCACAAATGCTTTGCTGCATAGCTCGGTTGTAACGATTGGTTATTTCAGTCAAAGTTGCTCTTCTATCAGCTTGAATCAGTCGGCCCATTCTCCTCTGACCTCTAGCATCAACAAGGCATTTTCGCCCACAGGACTGCCGCATACTGGATGTTTTTCCCTTTTCACACCATTCTTTGTAAACTCTAGAAATGGTTGTGCGTGAAAATCCCAGTAACTGAGCAGATTGTGAAATACTCAGACCGGCCCGTCTGGCACCAACAACCATGCCACGCTCGAAAATGCTTAAATCACCTTTCTTTCCCATTCTGACATTCAGTAGGAAGAAGGTGGCCTGGTCTGATGAATCACGTTCTCTTTTACATCACGTGGATGGCCGGGGTGCGTGTGCGTTGCTTACCTGGGGAACACATTGCACCAGGATGCACTATGGGAAGAAGGCAAGCCGGCGGAGGCAGTGTGATGCTTTGGGCAATGTTCTGCTGGGAAACCTTGGGTCCTGCCTTTCATGTGGATGTTACTTTGACACGTACCACCTACCTAAGCATTGTTGCAGACCATGTACACCCTTTCATGGAAACAGCACTCCCTGGTGGCTGTGGCTCTTTCAGCAGGATAATGTGCTACAAAGCAAAAATGGTTCAGGAATGGTTTGAGGGGCACAACAGCGAGTTTGAGGTGTTGACTTGGCCTCCAAATTCCCCAGCTCCCTGTCCCAGACCAGGTTAGTTTCCCAGCATAAGTTGCCAGAGTAACTGAGTTTGAACCATTTTAACCCTTGTGCATCCTTATGGACATTTTTGGCCTTTTCAGTTTTGTTTTTTTGATAAATTTGCCTGTGGTAATGCTAACTGCATAAAATTTGCCACAGGTGTGTATTTTTATTGGAATTTTAATATTTCACCACCATTTCCTTTAGAAAAAACTATTTTGCACTAGGTACACAAAATACTTCCTCTCAGCCCCTTTTGGACAAAAATGTCCCCATTGAAACCCATTAAAACTGCTATTTTTAATCCCATTGCCATTTAACTATAAAATGATGCAATCTTTGTTAATAGGCTTTTATTCTGTTGGCAAGGCTTCAAAATTTTTACTATTTTTTTAACCAGATGGTGCCATTTTTTCAGGTTTGGCGTATAAAGCAAATACTCACTTTATTCCTGTTTTTTGTTTATGCATATTATAAAGCCAATTTGATAAATTATGCTGCTATAACTGTGTGGGTGTGTTAGTATAGATGTCAGAGTGTGGTGTGTATGTATGTAATAAAAAAAATTGTGTGTATGTGTGTGCTTGTAATATTTGAGAGAGAAAAACTCAACTGCAAATCACAAATCCAAAAACTGTGTGTATCCGTGGAGTTTTGCTGGCATCTAATGGGGAAAAAGTTGGCACTGCGCCCAAACAAAATCTTACTGAGAGCTCATTTTTTGAGATATCAACCTCAAATTTGGAACACAGCTTTTTTAGATTTATGGCTTTGATTTTCTAGCAGTTTTAGAGCTCAACACATTTACAAAAATATATATATATTTATAAAATATTATTCATAAATCATTTTCATAAACTTAAACCTCTATAACTTTTTTTTGGTTTCACTTTTTAAACTTTTTTGACTTCAACAATAATCTGCCAAGGGTCTTCTTTAAAATGAGTCTGCGCTCCCAAGATTAATTTTTTTATGACAGTTTTTCAACATGGACATTTCTGTCCTCTATGGACCTATGTGTAACTTTTTTAAATTGATGCACAAGGGTTAAGTTTGTTTTATGAAATAGAATCCACCAAGTCTGACTAACCAAAATAAGCCTGGCTTGTATTTTAATCTTGCTTTATGGAACAGCCCTCAGGCCCATGTGCTTCAGAAATCAGTCTATTACATCTCAACGTATGGTTGTGCTGGTGTTTTATCAGAGGCAGGGACTGGACAGGAAAAGAAAGGTAAACCGCTAAATCAATTAGTCTTCTGAACTCTACAGACACAATGGCTTTATACGATAAACAGATTTACTAATCAACGCACATACTGTAGTAAACATGGACATTTAAACACATGCGCATGCACCACTCACTAATTGAAGACAGAATTTTAATTTTTGGAATAGTTTGTGAAGTAATTTTACTGTGAGGAAAAAAAACATTTACAGAGTTTCAGTGACAGTATATATAGTTAATTTATAATGCAATGGGGAAATATTTGTGGGGTCCCAATAATGCCAAATGTCTGATTTCACCAGTAAAAAAAAAAGGGCCTACATTTTTGTAGTCAGTGACAAAGTGAGAGCATGGGTGTCTAACATAATTCTGTATTGTCAGCTTCAGAATCATATATAATTTTTATTCTAGTGTCATCATTGACCCGTGCATTGGGGACCAGGACCAGGTCCAAGCCTATTCAAGTCCACCTCTGATGCAAAATCAAATTTAGCATTTTAATCAATACATTTTTGTTAGTTTTTTTACCACACGTCTCAGAAGTAATAATACTAATAAACATTATTTTGGCTTAAAGCGTCACAAGTTAAGTATCTTGAATAGTATCAAATCATTACAGCCCTAGTATACTTTCACAAAGCACTTGAGCGTTTTTATAAATCTGATCACAATGTTCACAGGACTCATGTCTGAGACGCATGTTAATACCAGGTGGAAAAGGGGCAATTTCAGGCCATGCACACTCGCCTAGGAAGGAATACTTAAAGAGAGCCGTCCGTTAGCATTCCAGTTCATCGACTCGCCATGCAAATACCCTCTGAAGACACTCATTTACTACAACATTTTCTTCCAAAAATGCTTTAATAAAAGCTTGCAAGACAATGCATTTGCAAATAGCACGCTGAAAACAGGAAATTTTAGTAAAAAGCATGCATTGTAATTTTATTTTTCATAATTTATTATAAATAATGCAGAATACATTTAAAAGTGGCACAACAAACACACATGTAATAAAATCCACAATGACCCAAAAAAACCAAATAGTTAAAAAGTAAAGAGAAGTGCAATGTACATTCTGCAAAAAAAAGAGAAGTCAATTATAAAAAGACAGGAGTTGTTGAATCCCTTTCAGAGACGGCTGTAGGAGGTGTGGCCACCTTCATGTACCCTACAGTAGTCCTGACCCGCCACAGCCCTCTTTTTGCATGGCTGACCAAGCCGAGTGACACCGCTGCACAGAGAGCGACCTGAAAAAGAACTGGAAAAAAACAAACAAAATCTTAATGCCCATCTATAGCGAGCGCAAAACACTGGATTCCTATAAATCCATTCATATTTGCCCTCTGCAGACACGGTCAATTTTAGGTTTATGTTGACTTCAATCCTTCAATAAAGTATACCTGTTGCTGGCAACTGAATGGTTGGGGCTTGAGCTTCGTGAGTGGTTGACGGTCTCCAGCATTCCTCCTAGGTTCCTCTGAGGAACATTCTCCAGCACTGCCTGCTAATCAGAGGATGACTTAGAACAGCTCCCAAAGAATTGTGTAGTTTACAATCCATCAAATTATAGCAAAAACACTGTGCTAGGAAGTAAGCTCGAGCTCGAGCTCATTAAAAGGGGTCATGAATTGAGAAATCTAATTTTCCTTGAGCTTTTGACTCAGAGGTCATCTTAAGTTTCAGAACTTGTTAGTCCAAAAAGAGCTTTTATTGTAACCAAGCCAAGAGAACGACTCATGTAATGTGCCGATTTAAGACGTCATGGGTGAAAGATCACCTCTGCAGAAGATACTTCATCCATCACAACTTTGGCCCCGGCCCCACTAGCATGTTAGTGACATGAGGAGAGGAGATCCAAGATCACTGGACTAAAAATAGCATTACCTTCCAAAGGATCCTAATGCTAGGAATGTGCTTATTTATATTCAACAATGTGAATGTCTCAGTTGAGCATTATTCTTCCCTACGCCGTTCGCAGTGCCCTTCGAACTGAACACGTTCGCTCCCTTCGGATTGGAATCTCACTTAAGATGACGGAATACCCTGTGAAGTCCACGTCGCAGTCCACTTACAGTCGAATGGAACGCACCTCATGTGTAATACTTATTTCATATGCAAATATGTTAGCCAAATCACAGCAGTGGGCATTTACACTTACAGCAGACATGCCCCTTTAAACAGTGCGTTCAAATCAACAGGCTAAAATCAGGTTAGGAAAAGTTACTCATTTCTAAATTATCACAATTTTTGGAAGAAAAAAAATGCAGTTCATGACCCCTTTAAATCAGGATGGATTCTGATTGGCTGTCAATATTTTAATCTTTCATCAGCTAAAAAAGATAAATAAACGCTCTGAAAGTGATTTCAGTGATATTGTTTCTGTGCCATTATCATTATAGCTGTGGTGTGAACAGCTATTGTTTAATGTTTTTGTAGGGCTGCAACTAATGATTATTTTGATAATCGATTAGTTGGCCGATTATTTGTTTTTTCTTCTTTCTGTTAATTGATTAAATCGGATACTTATTTTATTTTATTTTATTGACAAAACACTATTCCACATCCTGCCCAATGCTGTCCTTCAAACTAATGTGTCAGCTGAAAACATACATGGTTAATACATCTACCCATGGTTTTACAACGAATAAAACAAAAACAAAATAAATAAAACCGGTTATTGTTATTCCATAAATTAACCATGGTTTTGCTTCAAATCCATATATCTAACTGGTATTTGTGTGGATGTACAAATGGTAATCAATACGTCAAAAAACATGGTTTTACTATAATAACATGGTTAATTTTCTTAAGGGTATATCTGTGTTATACATTAAGGGCAAAAAAAGTTACTAAGCAAAAGGACCGTTTAAATCCCTACATTAAAATGAAAAAAAAAAAAAAAAAAAACGTGTTTCCAGATAAGAGGAATGTTCTGCAGTAACACACATTCGCTGGACAAAGTAACCACGTCTTTCATTCAGTTACACGCCGTTATCTCTTTACAGTTACAACTCAAAATACTTAAAGCTGCAGTCCGTAACTTTTTTGGGTTAAAATAAATTGAGCAAGTACATAACCAGCCAGTGTTCTAAACTATCTGCTTACCTTAGCTCGATTTACAACGGTAAACTTGTAATGGTAACACTTTACAATAAGGTTGTATTAGTTAACATGAACTAACCATGACCAACACCTCTGTTCAGCATTAGTTAATCTTTGTTAACGTTAGTTAATAAAAATACAGCTGTTCACGGTTTGTTCATGTTAGTTCACAGTGCATAGCTAATGTTAACAAGATTTTAATAATGCATTAGTAAATGTTGAAATTAACTAACAAAGATAAATAAATGCTTTATAAGTGCAGTTCATTATTAGTTCATGTTAACTCATGTAGTTAACTAATGTTAACTAATGAACCTTATTGTAAAGTGTTACCCTTGTAATAATGTTTTTAATACTAGTGGTACTGGTGGATTTCCGCGGGAAATTCAAGTATATCTTTGCGTCATTACGTCATCTGTACACATAAAGGTGTCCCGGCTAGAGACTGCACCGGGCCCATGCGAAAACAAGGATAAAAAGGGCTTTTGAAAGGTGGTGTGAACTCTGTGTTTTGAAGGAGTTCAAAACGAACGCAGAGACTGCTTTTTTCCCCTGCTGGACAGGTTAGACATTTCAACGGTCAAATTATGTAACAGTAGCACACTTGTTTGCTTAATTTGCACAGTTAGAGTTTTCTTTGTTGTGCCTTTTCTTTTCTCGTTTTGCTATGTGCATTATGGTAAATATCAATCATTTTGTGCTAGCTATGAGAGGGAGCAATTCACCTCTACTCAATTTGTTGTATGACAATTAGAAATTAGACTGCACAGAAATGGAAACTGAACTACAGGTAGCCCCAATACACAAATGTAGTCACGCAATGCTGATGATGCCGATGTTAACATTAACAGTTTGAAAACAAAGTATAACTTGCACAGTTTGACATGATATGATAAGCTATCATTAGATTTAATCATAGCGATTTATTGCAATGCTTTTTTTTCCAGTTGGTCAGAACAAAAGTGGATGTTAGCTACTTAAGATGACATTTTCCGGTAAAAATTATTATGTTGGTCATACCATCAAAAAGTAAAATCTGTGACTCCCAATGACAGTATCCACACCGGCGCGTGACTGACAGCCGCACAGTCTCCTTAAAACATTGGAGACATCCGCGCTGTGCCGTGCCGAGGCACAATTCATGTAAAGTTGATAATTCCGCGAATAACTGTAATTGCAGATTTCGAACAGAGATGGCGACAGAGGAAAATCTACGGACTGCAGCTTTAAATTACATGTTACATAATCGATAATTAGACTGGGTAAACCCAGCACGATCTACTGCCGATTTGATTTCGCTCTGCAGCTCAGGCTGGAAACCTGTACATATTTTTATCCTGCTTCTGTTACAAATTTGTGGGGACCAATCACAAACCGGCTTATCCACCAGGTGTGCTATTGGCGGGTTTAACAATGACAGACCAACAATCCGTCGCTTCTCTATCTGTTTGTTGAACTATGATCATTTGAACTATGCCCGTTGATCACAGCCTCTTGTGGTCTGATTGGTTTAAGGACTGTGATCAATGGACATAGTTCAAATGACTCATAGTTCAAATACGCAACTGGATAGTCCTTCAACAAATCAGACCACAAGAGGTTATCCAATTGCGTATAGAGCCTATGCCCGTTGATCACGCCTCTTGTGCAAGAAGATACAGAGCAGACTCCCCAGACCAATGTTCAGTCTTAAAAGATTGAGCTTGGTCTGGTGATAGACAGACAAAATCGATAATGAGAATCGTTGTCGATTTTCATTATCGATTAGTTGTTGCAGCCCTAGTTTTTTTAACTACATCTTTATCATTATAGTCATCATCCTTGGTGTGAACAGGCCTTAAGTAGTTAGCTATTCCATTTATTTAAATAAAATAAAATCTATAATTAAAAAAGTTATTGCTATTAACACCACCACCACCACCAACAACAACCTTACCCCTGCGATGCTGTGGCGATTCTTGAGTCTGGGTGTTGAATGGGTGGGCGTGCCTGAAGTTAGATGGCTGAACTTTGGAGGACCATGAGAGCGAGATGGAGACATGGCCAGGATGCATGGATCACCTACAGAAAGAAGCTAGGCTGTTAACACTTTCTGAAGAAAATGCAAGTAGTGCAAATAGTGGTGCAAATACCCACTACATCACTAGGATTGTGTGTGGCCTGGGATTTCACATACTAATCCAGATGTGACGAACATCTCAGTGTTTGTTACAGAGGTGGAGAGAGTGTGTGTTTTCTAGAAGTACAGAATTTTTACTGAGGTTGTGTGAGAAAAACAGACATGACAGATTCGGACGGGATTAAAATCAAAAAGTACGTCATTCAGATAATTGATTATGTAGATGTCTGTAAAAATACATTTGCATGGCACTTCAGTGATAAAACTCATGCTTTCCTGAGGAAAATCATTTACGGTGGAGGAGCAAGTTGTGATCCTATGAACCCGGGGACATGCTACTTACATGGTCAGTCACATGATTGGGTCATTTTGACCCGAAACTCATTTTTAAAATAAATTTAGTTCATCTGAGTAACCATAATTTGATACAGTTTATTTATTAAATAATTGTTTAATACCCTGATGCCGTGAAACTATTTTTCACTTTTACTTGAGTAGAATATTATATTTCTCTTTCCACCTCTGGTTGCGGGCTAAATGCGCTCATTGTATGTGTAGCTACATATGATGTTATTAAGACCAGCTGAGAACTCGTGAAGAGCTTATAAAATGTGTGAAGGAGTCAAAACAGCGTCAGGAATCCCTCCGTCACACACACAAACGAAGATCTGCTGCGAGGAGACGCGGTTCTGATGCCTGTCCCGAACTGTGATGGGCAACATCGCGACTATGACAAGAAAAAACAGGTGAGCATGAGCATTGTCCTTAATAGGGTCTCATCTTCCCATTTTTGTTTTTTTTCACATCTTTGGTCCGTGTTGCGTTCACATTTCATTCGAACCGCACCAGAGTGGGTTTGGAGGCGGCGCGAGACCCATCTTTTCAGCGTCTCAGTCCGTTTGTTTGGTGTGCACCAGGGTTCAGATGGCAGCGTTCACACTTATTCAAATGAACAGATCAATCACACCGGGGTTTGTTTTAATCTAAACAAACATACCAAGTGTGCACACACCCTTGGCTTTTTTTGATAACACTGGTCACTCCCACCCTCAACAAAATATTTGATACATTACACACATCTGGTGCAGTACAGGTTAAAAGTCACTTCAGTGTTTTGGGCTCATTCAAATATCTAACAGAGTTTCCGCAGGACCTTAGTCTTAAATTCAGTTTGATCAAATGTGGGGTGGGGACTTGGTTCTATGCATCGCTTGTTGATTGGCTGTTGAGATGTGGACGTGGCACTCAACAATAGAGGTAGATGAATATAAGCTTGTAGGGATGGCGTTTAAACTAAATGATTGGAAAAGTCCTGCATACAGTACATCACCAGAGAGAAGTCAGTCGTCTTGAACGGACGGTTTAAACCATAAAACCTAGGGGTGTAACGATATTCAAACCGAACCGTAAAACCATGATACACCACCCACGGTACGAACCGTGATACTCATGTCGAACCGAACGCACCCCGCCTCCTGCTGCCCCGGCCCAACTCTCACTTCACCTTATGTCACAAAACACACCTCACCTCAGAAAACCGCTTTCCTGTCCTATCATGTCAGCCGTTAAACTGTGCTCGTAACACACTCTTCAATTACACGCGCAAACGCGGCGGCGCGCTGTATCTCACTTCATAAAGCACAAAAGAAACTATGAGAAACATTACGTTGTCAATTCGTAAGTCATGAAGAGATGAAAGAAGTTCCAATAAATCACATAACTGGTTCGTCATGTTTTAGCTGGGAAGGCATGCAGGTATGATGTTCATTCTGTTTATCAGGAGCAGTTTATATGATTCATTAACAGTTTAATGTATGGTGTATTCGCCATGGTAACTTGTTTCCATAACCCCAAAATGCCACTATTTCCACACTGTTATTTGTTTAAATTAGTGTGGTGGCTACTTTATTGCATTAAGAAAAACTGATATTTAATAGCTTTACCTTATAGGCCCATTTATTCATCAGTATTAGTCATTCATACAATTTATGCGTTTGTGGTTAAGTGGGCTAAAGTGGGACATTACTTGTGTCATAAATTAAGAAATAAATGTGCTTTTTAAACAATGGTAAAATGAGTAGATTTCTAACCAATCTACAGTAGAGGCATTTATTTCATTTTAGTTTACTCCGGTATGCTAACTGCTCTAAATAAAATGTGAAGCCAATGTATAAAAGTTAATAAAGATAAAGTTAATAAGTTAAATTGTTAAGTTAAGTGAATCTAGTGCTGTTATTGCTGGTACCCTGCCATGAACCCTGCCTCCACAGCAAACAGAACCAAACCGTGGCTCCAAAACAATATGAACCGTGGCATTGGTGGTGTAGCGTTACACCCCTACTAAAACCATGTGCACTGATGAATTGCTCACACTAAGAGCTATATGCATTTAGACTGATTTTCATTTCATGCCAACTGTAAACTTGCAGGTTTTTTTGCAGTTAAATGTGCACTCCAGCCGGTTTAATGAAGTAAAAAATGAGATCGATGATTTGTTTTGAGATTGTATGGGTTTGTTCTGTATGGACCAGAGATGTTCACAAGTCTTTCATCTGGAGTCAGAGTCGAGTCTCAAGTCATTTCATGTCTTACCCAAAAAAAAACATTTAATTTATACAAAATATGACCTTTCTATCATCTTTTGCTTGTAATAAAGGTGTAGATGTAAGGGATACAGCCAGCCTGTTACGCTATAATCCATAATGATGTAAAATACAAAGCAATTGTTCTGGCAACAAGACGAGTAACGCTAGTCATTTTCAATACAGTCGCTGAGTGGAAACATGGCGCCAGTCACGTTTGTTATACAGCGTTGCCATTGACGATAGACATCAGAAAATATCAAACCTCCAAACATTTCTAGCTGGTTTAAAATCAAAAGAAAACTGTACGCATGTTGATTGCGATACGTTAAAATATGCGCTTTAAGAAATAAATGGATTAACATCTTTCCATCTCTCCTTCGTAGACACATTAAGAGAGAGAAAAGCTACGAAAAGATAGATAAAAGTAAAACGTAGTGCCAGGTTTAAAGGTTAGATTTTATTCATGTTTTAAACAGGCTGGCAATCCAAAAGAGTCACCCAGCCACACCACAGTAAAACAGCGAGCCGTGGGAGTTAATGTGACTAAAATGTATCGCATCCACAAAGGTTAATGTTGTCGTTCTGGTGTCTTTAACGGTTTCACACATTTTTGCATCTAGCCGATCTAACATGGTAATAAATCCAAATGTGAGAACATATAGCACGATGAATCCGGTCATGTTTCACGGGACTCATGACATTTCGGAGTTTACGCACAATACACAGACATCTGTAATCAGATTCTATGACAAGGGCTGGATCTACCACGTCACGTATATGTAAAGCAGATATCACCACATTCAAATAAAGCTACATTTTTTCATTTACAATTGTTAAGGATTAAAGACTTGAGTTGTTTTTAAAATATTCACAAGTCTTTTTTTGTTGAGTCAAGTGTGAAGTAATTTCAGGTAGAGTCCGAGTCACTAACTCAAGTGCCCATCTCTGGTATGGACATAAGGCATTAACTTTATTTGTGCGGTTCCTAGAAGTATAAAGATAGGTCTTAAATTTGATTGTAAAAACCCTGTCTAACTCTAAATATGAGCAAGCATTATTAAAATCACATGCATCAGACACTGGCTGTCAATACATGGAACAGGAGAGACAAGAGAAAAATACCCATCATGAAGCTCTCCACCTCCAAATCACAGTCTGGGTCATTTCTATAAATGACAAGAACACACAAAATTAGCTGTAGTATAAAATATAAAGCATGCTAAGGGTGAATTGGCTTTGAATGGTAAGAGATGGCTGTTGCTATCATGGATCGCAGAACGCTCTAGAGGCATATATTGCAGAACTTCTCACACTGGAGAAGCGCTGTGTCTTTAAAATAAGAAAACATTTCAGAATCCTCCGTTATAATGCATTATAATTGTCCCAAATCCTTGTTTATGTACATAAAGTCTTAATCTTGGTTTGTAAGTCTGTTAGAAATATTAGAAACAGTGCTAATAGTATAAATTAGATGCCAAAGTATAAATTAGATGCCAAATATATTATATATTCCTTTAAGCTTAATTTATGATTCTGCATCATTTTTATTTTAATTTATTTTAAAATAGACTAGAGATCACCAGTTCTCCCACGACTCCGACAACCAAAATAAATGTCATTTACTTGAGAATGGTTATAAAATAAGTCTAATTTATAAATGTCTATAATGCTATAAATTACTATTAAACATTACATTTAAAATGAATTATGTAAAAAAAACAAATATATAAAAAAAATGTTTGAAGTTAAATGAAGACTTGACAAGTCTCTTGAATGAATGATATGAAAGGAATGATACAGCAAATACAGTTTAATGGTCTCTGGTCGCCACCTACTGGCATAATGAAACACTCAATCTTTAGTGCAACAGTTTCAAATGTGATTTACTCTTTTTGATCCCTGCCACCACAACAGTGTTTATATCTGGACTATAAACTTATCTTAATACTTTCGTTATTTAAAGGGATAGTTCACCCAAAAAATGTTTTTATTTTGTTATAATGTTTCATTTTACATAAAGATTTATACAGGTTTGGTAAAACTACGTTTTGCTGAACACAAAGGAAGATATTTGGAATTCTCCCAAGCTGATCTCGCCAAAGGTTTAGAAAAAATACATGTAAAAATGACAATTTAAATGTTTTGGGTTGAACTATCCCTTTAATATGTTTGCAACACAGGAATAGCAAGAGCTTACGGTGTAGTTGAAAAGACTGTTGGGTCATTCCGTGTCAAATTTCAAAATTTCTGAAACTTCCCTGGCTCAAATTTTCAATTTTGTAAATACTTTATAATATAAAGCCAAAATATTAAATGTGACCCCGCCTGTGAAACCCCGGCTAAAGTCGCATAGCCTAATAATGAGAGAGCGACAAAGTAGTCAATTTGTGTCTATTGCTGTAAATTATAGATTATACCAAGGGCTTTGAGATACAGTACTCAATTTTTCATTTATAATATTATAAATACTGAAATGAATGATTTTATTGACACTATGTTTTATTATTTTGCACCAAAAAAAATACCGGACTTGGGCTTCTTAAATATAGATTTTAATCGTTTACTTTTGACGCAGAAACAACTGCTGATTCTTGTATCATTCGGTTCAGAAACTTATTTTTTACAATTACAAAGTGCAAACAGACCATAATATCAATCCGCACGAGCAACAATCATGTCGGGAAAGGCAAGAAAACTGTGACTTAAGCCGGGTTCTGATTTCTTGTGGATTTCTTCGTGTCATCACCAAAATTTCAGGAACAGCTTATTTGTTTTCTAACTCCACCTCCTGCCTATACATCCATCTTATTTTAAAGACATTTAATGGCTGCTACGTGTCGAAATGGTTTGGTTTTTGGATGCTGATGCGCTGGGTTTATGAATTCCCTCTCTGACAGGGCGGCCGCGGCACACGAAGCGCAAGGAACAGAACAGCTGATAGTTTAATTTATAATGATTAATATAGGCCTACTGTTTTTTTGTAGGCTAAATAAAAGAACCCGTATTAAAATATTTTTTAAAAAGTTGCGCATGTCCTTCGGAAGCAAAGCTCTTGCGTCTGATGTTTTGGTTTTGGTTTGTAGCCTATACGAATAGAACATGCATGAATGAGAACAATGTGCGGGACGTGCTTTATGTAAAAGAGTTAAGCTCAATGAGCCATGAAAAAAAATCATAATGAATTAATCTAATCGAAGTGTGAGGCAAGTGAAGATTCACAGTTATGACTAACTGTCTGTACAAAGTTTGAGACTGACCTGTTAACTTGGTAGGGTGTTAGTCCTGGATTTACTCCAAATGTTACACAATAGCCCAGAAAGATAGAGATTTTTATATATTAATGGATATATAGGCCTATTAATGACATTTTCTACTGATCATTTTACTAATAAAAGTTACAGCCTACAAATCATTAGAGTGAACTGACTTGGTAAAATCAAGCTCTTGTGGTACCCCCATTCGTTTCAATGTTTCACACTTTTTAGACATAATAAAAAGAGACTCGTTTTACAAAACTAAGAATTTTCCCATAAAGGTGCCCTATAATCACTAAAAATGGGAGAATCTTAGCTTTAATGTGGTATATAGCACATAGTCAGAATAATAATGGTTAAATGTTTCGCAGTTTTAAAAAAAAGCTTGATTTTAAAATTGGATTCTCAAAATCATGATTTTCTGAGCCCGAAATTCAGCTAATTTGAGACATGGTCTTGCTCAGTCAATATTAAAGATATCAAGGTTATATTTTTCACAGAATGTCCTTTACATTATGTAGGATGATTTTATGTATAAAACAGTGAATCACAAAAAAATGACTTTAGCTGGGTTTTTTACAGGCAGGGGTCACAAATGTCATGGATGTAGATTTACTGAATAATCCACCATTTTCTAGAGCGGTCAGAACGACAATTTTCACCTGAGATTTAGAGCCAAATTACAGGGGGTAAAAATGACTTTAAAAAGATGGCAGCATTAAGATTTTATTTTTACACAGATTGGTAGGTATATTAGTGAAAGCTGTTGACTTTAGCAATCTTTGTTGTATTATATGCCAGCGGTGGCAGTTCAAAAATGGGAAAAAGCATGTGTCAAGTTTACACGCCTGTAACTCAAGAAATAAAGTTCTTAATATCCTTTTATATTTTTTTTAACAAAGATTTATTTTGGTATCGTCATTGTAAAGGCCCTCGACGGTTCAATCCCAGATATATGATGATCTTAATGCGGCTCCATGAGTAAACTGGTCAACTGTACACATTTTCAGCGGTCAAAAACTGTTGATTACAGTTGATAAGATTTAGATTCTGGTTCTTGAACTTTTCTTTGAGTTACAGGAAGAACTGCTTTTTTCCCCCCATTTTTGAACTGTCTCCATTGGCATATAAATGCAACAAAGAATGCTAAAGTCAACAGATTTAACTAATAGACCTGCCAATCTCTGTAAAAATAAAATGCCGCTGACATCTTTCTAAAGTCATTTTTTGGCTCCAAATCTCAGGTAAAATTGTCATTTTGACCCTCCTCTACAAAATAGTGGATTACAGTAAAAATACATCCATGACATTTAATATTTTGGATCTCTTCTTCATTTATGCATTTCTTTCACCAGATAAACAAAATGATTAAAATAAACGTTTAGCCCCCTCTGGTTGAGTTGAAACCGGGTGTTTGAAACAGATTACATGAGCGGCAGCACAAAAGCAGGTTTAAATATTCAAGTGTGATTGTAATTTTAAAGGTTTAATAGACAGGAATCATTGTCATTTAGGAATAAGATGAGGTGCGTGTTTGAATCGAGATCACGATCTTTTAATTTGTGCATGCATATGAGCCTGTAGTCTACGTCTTTTTGTATGTCATATCTACCAGACCTCAAAAGCCCCCCCCCACTTCCACGATCCATGGTTGCTACAGTTAACATTATTTTCTCACTCCCTTCTGTAATCCTAGACTTACTGGACAGGAGTGGACGAGGACGCGGGGCAGCGCTCCGTCGACTGGCTCTCTTTCTCTGGGGTCTTCTCTTCACTGGGGCCAATAGGGAGAGCAGGAGGAGGGTTGCAGGTCTGGCCCTTCATTTTAGACAACGCCCAAAGCATCTGAAGCACAAACCAGCGACCTGGATCACAAGAACAAGAACGTCAAGAGGACAGTCATTAACACATGAGATAAGTGTTGTAAAAATCTTAATGCATTTAACATCTGTAGGTTCATTTACCCCCAAATACTTTAAAACGTTACTCTAATTATTTGAGCATCCTGAGCAGAACAAGACGTCTATTAGCTCAATAGCTTTTTTTTAGGCTGGTCTGCCACGATTAAGATGGCCAATCAAATCAAAGGCTGCGCAGGCTTTGCGGTTTATAAAAGCCAAACAGTTTTAACGGTGAAATAGTGAGGCAAGATGCAAGTAGCTAAACATTTAATATTTGACAACTGTTTTGCGACAAACGTTAAAAGGACCAAAAGTAATATCCAGTGAAGCAAATTACTCAACTTTGTTTAAATGTGGCCATTTGGAACTGAAAATAGATGCTATCATTTCCATGACTCATGCCATTCAGAATTGGATGTGATAAACATTAGCGCAGCAGTTTTCAGCATATCAGGCATAAGATTAAGAAGAAATGTAAGCAGTGTTTCCCACAACATTTTGTGAGACTGTGGGATGAACCTCAGTCGCTCTAGAGGCTCCAGGCATTTCACTCCCATAGGAAAACCTTGTACGTTTTAAGGTTAAATGCATCAATCTCATGCACTTTCAGTTCAAAATCAAGAGCTTCACCCCATTTCAGCGTTTAATCTGAACAGTAAAATGTCTTTGCATTGACTGGACTTTAAAGAAGATTGAGTCCCAGTTAACATCAGTGGATAAGACTACTACTGTAAAATAAGTGTAAATGAAAACTGAACATTTCATTATGAAGTATTTTAATTATTTCACTTTACACTGCACTAGTAAAATGTCTCACAATTTCTTCACTTGAAGGATGTAGCTTCTTAACCCTTACTTTACTGCCGGCGGGCAATCGTTTATTTTACCTCAATTATTCAGTTCATCTTCATAAACTATATAGTGTTTGGAAGCTGAACGCTTTAAGATTTGATCTCTGAGGTTGGTCATTAAATTACTATTTCCACTATAATATTAACTGAAAGCAGAGCTTTTGGACAAGTTCATTTGTTTTTTTTCAGTGGCTATTTTCATGGCCAGAAAAAAAAAAAAAAAAAAAAAAAAAAAAAGGAAAATCGAACAGGTTTTTAAAGTTTAGATTAGATTTAACTGTTATTCACAGTTATGCAAATTGAAAACCACTATATCGTAGTGATCATTAAGAGCTCAAAGGCGCTCTACCAGTGGCTTCACAAAACTTAAAGGAACTCCACTTTTTTTGAAAATAGGTTCATTTTCCAACTCCTCTAGAGTTAAACAGTTGAGTTTTACCATTTTCGAATCCATTCAGCTGAACTCCAGGTCTGGTGGTAGCACTTTTAGCATAGCTTAGCATAGATCATTGAATCAGATTAAATGGTTAGCATCTCGCTCAAAAAAAAAAAAAAAAAAGACCAAAGAGTTTCTATATTTTTCCCCATTTAAACTTGACTCTTCTGTAGTTACATCGTGTACTAAGACCAACAGAAAATGAAAAGTTATTTTCTAGGCCGATATGGCTAGGAACTATACTCTCATTCCTGCGTAATAAGGAACTTTGCAATACTACGCAGCGCCTTAATATTAGACTAACTTCCGTCAACATAACATTATGTCCAACAGCCTTCAGCGCGCGATCACTTCCGGTAAAAGAGGTCAATGTACACGATCTGGCATAGAGATACAAAGTCACCTATATCTTGGATGCCCTGGGGGTAAGCAGATAAACATCAAATTTTCATTTTTGGGTGAACTATCCCTTTAAGGACTTTAAATTAAATCGCATGCGTTAACAGTACATACGTGTGCGTTTAAAAAAAACAAAAAAAGAAAACAATTTACCCCTCACATTTCTTGACGTAGCACTGTATACAAACATTGTGAATTATGAAACTTTTTTAAAGTTTTATAATATAATTGTTTTATAAAATGTATAATCTTTTTCATGTGCACTTTGGTGTGGTGAATTATATGGACTCATAAGGTTATCTGGTGTCCTTTGAGTCTCCCAGTGTCATTTTTTGAAATGAGGGAAAAGTAAATTTCATTAGGAAACGGTGGCAGGCTGCAACAGCCTAGGTCATTAAAGTAAAAGTGATGATCAAGACGGCACAGACAGAAGGCTGATCTAACGTTATGTTATCCTACCCGAGCATTCCAAACAACAGGAGCAGCTTAAAAAGTAGTTACTTATCAACAAAACATTCAAAATGGTTAGCAAGCAATATATGATTGGAATCACTTAAAAAAAAAAAAAAGAAAAGGAAAACAGTTCAGTGCAACGTGCATTGCAAGTCTTTCATATAAGATAGATCAAATTATAATGAGAACATAATTGTATGCTTAGGACATGGCTTTTAAATGGTGAGACTTTAGTTTTTGTAATCAGGCTCTCAAATTATATAAAAATTTATATTTATATTTATCGGCTTTCAAATATAAAGAATTATCGGTATCAGCCAAAATTGTAATAATCTGTGCATCCCTAGTAAGATGCAGATTGGCTGTTTAAATGTTACCATGTCATCGTTTGCAATATCAAGCCCCGCCCCCCTGACAAAACAGGTTCCTGCCGCTATAAAAAAAAGTGCACATTATATTATATAAACACTACTAATTTCATAAGGCGTCAGCAGTGGTGCAGAAACGACACCGATATAGTACCTAGTGATAGCGTGAACAACAGCAAAGTGAGCGAGACCAAGTCGAGCGCAGACTGCTGGTTGATCTCTGCAATGGCATTGATTGGCACGGTGAGGAGCAGAGAGACGCGGGAGAACGTGGCACACTGCAGGAACGACAGCAGCACTGCAGACAACAGGAAGTAACCAGCGTGCATCACACACGTCCACAGAGCACGCAGGCTCAGGCCTAGGAAGAGAATTAAACATGTATCCAAAACATATTCAAATGTTAATACTGTTGAGTACAAATAAATAAACAAGAAGTACCTGCCCAGCCAAGATAGCCTTGGATCATATGCAATCTGTCCTCCAGGCGATGCTGCATATTGTCCAAATACATCAGCATGTATCCCAGAGTCCCGTTCATGCGCTCCAGCTTACTGGTGAGCTCGGAGTAGAAGCGAGCCGTGGTGTTCTGCTGCTGGAGGAAGCCGTTCAGATTGAGCTCTGGATCAGGGGATCAACACAAACACGATCATTTCAGCTTAGCTGCCAAGACAGGGCTCAGCGGTTGCGGTGTTCTGTGAGATCTCTAGGGAATTACTAGGATGTTTTAATGGGGTTCTATTATTATTATTATTTTTGGGGTGTACTAGATTTGCTTTCATGCTTGATTGTTCAAAAAACACATTATATCCAAAAATTCTTCATACAGTGACTACCAGTAAAACTGATAAATATTTGGGACCAAAATTCTTCAGACACTTTGACCTGACCATGTTTTGCTGAAGCGTTTTTTCTTTAATTGCTAATGGGACCTTTGACACCACAGACTGAACAAAATAAAGAATTGCTCGGCCATTGGTTGACCAAAATTGGTATTATCTAATTGTGTAGTTAAATTGAAAAGCTGATTGTACTCCATTACATTACATACAAATAATAAGACCTACTTACAAGCTGTGATTAGGGTTGGGTATTGTTTGGCTTTTTTACGATAATTAAAAAAAAAATTATTTAAATTGAACAATATATTAAAAGTTTAAAAGTACACTTAAATGTATAAATAAGTAAAAACAATTCTTTCTTTTTTTTACATAAATTCACAAAACCTAAAACAATTACAGTACCAAGATGAATTATAACAATTGTGAATTATCACACTATAATACACTTTAAAATCAAATATTTCACTCCTTAAACATTTTAAACTCTGCTTGTCACATGACACAGCAGCCACAATAGCGCTGTATGACAGATGCATCACTTATTTAGTTTTTCCTTAATTATTCAAAACATTCACAAACTTTTTAGCTAGGTCATCTCATACCTGATACTCTGATTCTCAAATATGTGGAAGTGAATGTGCTTTGTTGTTTAAAAACCTTTATAAAATAATTAAGCTGATCTATAGCATGCAATGGTTCGTTTGTACCGCATTTCGTAGAATCATATCTGTCGGATTTACAACACGACAATTCATCCACTTCTCCCGAAATACATGTAAGTGGCTGGCGAAGTGGGAGAAGAAGAGTAAACTTTATAGTTACTTACACAATGTGTATCTGACGTGAATGAAACAAAGATTGTTATTGCCCCTTTTAGAGACATCAGTGTGTATTTTACGCACTATAAATGTATTGTTTTGCTAGTACGCATGTGTATTTAAATGTCTGAAACCTTAAACATTATGCGCTTGAAAACACTGAATAGTAGTGATATGACAAAAGCTGAGCGTGTCTGTCTCAGTGTCAGCCAAAGCGTGAACGCACATTTGAATTTAGAGGTTGATCATGTGATGCGCTGAACGTTCTAATCACATTCACACTGGTGTGATCGTACGCATCAAAGGGTCAAGTAGCACCAAAATGAGGCACCGAAATCTGCGTTCTGATTCGGACCAGTACATACTGGTCATATAGGTATATTATTGGGTTTCAGTACCCAACCTTAGTTGTGATCCATAAGCAACAGATTGTCATGACAAAATGGGAATGGCTCATTTCAGGAGAAGCTTTTGTACGTAGCCTGCATTGTTTCTGGAAGCTGTTCTCTGTAAAATGTGCAGCACACAGATAACTGTTGGGGTTATAAAATGTTCAGGAACAGCGTTTAAAATAAACGAACTACTCCATGTTCGTCAGCCATAAGGAAGGTCAAACAAATGAGTTCTGGAAACATTGTGGAAAACACAGCATACATAGCAACAGTCTTCTCTAGCGCAGCTCAACCAGGCCTCGCCCCCGTCTTTGCACATTTTGAGGGTAGGGATTATTTAAATGAGAAACATTATGACTTCACAAGTCCGGGGGGAACATGGTGTAGTCCAAACGAGTAGTTCGTTGTAGTTCTTGAAATGTGAATTCTGTTAAAATATCTCCCTTTGGAGACCTTGCGTTTCGTAACCTTGCAGATTTTTTTATGCTCAAACAGCAACATTACACACTAAGTAAAGGTGAAAAAGTGAAATCATAATAGGAACATGTAGGAAGACACATCATGGCCATATTCCAGGATGACAATGTCAAGACTCGGTCTCAAGTGTTATTTTCATCAAGAAGTGCATCCGTGTATTGTCAAGAGCTTGTATTGCCAATGCAAGAGTCCAGCACTCTGTAAAGTCTCCTCCAGCACATCCCAAAGACTTTCAATGTATTTAAGCTCTGGACTCAGAGGAGCCAATTCATGTGTGAAAATGATTCTTCATGCTCCCTCCCAACCACTCTTTCACAGTTTGAGCTGATGAGTCTTGACTTTGTCATCCTGGAATATGGCCATGATGC
The DNA here is from genome assembly GCA_039654625.1 of Rhinogobio ventralis. Lineage (NCBI taxonomy): Eukaryota > Metazoa > Chordata > Actinopteri > Cypriniformes > Gobionidae > Rhinogobio > Rhinogobio ventralis. Next base: position 26,774,981 of record CM077216.1, read on the forward strand.
GTCTTCCTACACATTTAAGAAAAGAAAAGCTACACACTCCACTTAGGGTTAGAAGAACTGTTGCCAAACATTTAAACATGCTAGAAACAATCACTGCAATGATCCAATCATAGACCAAGCATTTGCGTATTTAAACACAAAAAGATTTTTTTTTTTGGCTGAGCAGGGTTTCCTCACAATATTATAGTTTTTACAGTATTTCGGATCAAATCAATGCAGCATTGGTGAGCACAAGACACTTATAAATGTTGTAAACACTGTAAACCCCCTGATTTACTCACCCTCAAGCCATCCTAGGTGTATATGACATTCTTTCTGATGAACAGAGTTATATTAAAAATGTCCTGGCTCTTTGAAGCTTCAAAATGGCAGTGAATGGCAGCCCAAAAAAAAAAGCACATCCATCCATTATAAAAGTGCTCCACACGGCTCCAAGGGTTAATAAAGGCCTTCTGAAGCGAATTGATGGGTTTATGTAAGAATAAAACGTTATAAAAAGTAAAATATCACCAGACTGCCTTCTGTATTCAACTTACACAGTGTAACGCCTCTCACAGTTCAAAATGCTTACACTACGTCCAACGTCATACGGTCACGCCAGTTATGCCAAGTTGAATACAGAAGGCGGTCTGCCGGAAGCTAGATATTTTACTTTATAACATTAAATATGGATTTTTATTACACAAATACATCGCTTTGCTTTATTAACCATCTGGAGCTGTGTGGATTACATTTATAAAATGGATGTACTTTTTTTTTGGGAATCAAATTTTGGGCTGCCATTCACTCCCATTATAAAGCTTGGATTAGCCAGGACATTTAATATAACTCTGATTGTATTCATCTGAAAGAAGAATGTCATATACACCTAGAATGGCTTGAGGGCGAGTAAATCATGAGGTAATTTTCATTTTTGGGTGAATCCCTTTAAAACATAAAAAAAAGGTAATTATTCCAAGCTTTTGACAGGAAGTGTATCATTGGAGAGTAAATCACCCATTTTATGGTAGATGTCCTGAGCACTTCCTCGGACCACAGCCAGGTCATCAAGAATCGCCTGATGTCCTTCCTGCACTTCTGCAGTCTGATCCTTCAGTTGCCCACTTACATTCTCTGTAAACATACAACAGAGATAATGAAACGCTCTATAACCATATCCAAACAAATATGACTGTGCAGAGCTCACCAACCAAGTCAAATACATTTTAAACACTGATAAAGTTCACAGGTCATCCTTGAAAAACATGCATCTGTGACTGACCCATTCTTTGTGTAATGCCCTGAATTAATTGAGCCACCAGCAGCTGCCCGGTGCTGATGAGAGCCTTCTCCTGTGCCAATCTCTGCAGGTTTTCACTGATCGAAGCATCCAGCTGCTCCTGCCCTTCCTTTAGGGCCCCTTGCTGGTGCTGTAGGGCACTGTGACCCTCCAGCAGCCTGTCCAGTGAGGCAGCGGTCATTTCCCTCAGCTCGTTCTGACCCTCCTGCAGATCAACATAAAGAAAGAACCATAAACCAGGAAAGCCAACCTGAAATTGCATTCACAAACAACCCATTTTACCCATAAGCTGACATTTCAGAATGAGATGGGATTAAAGCAGGAAAAATCATGACAATTTTATCAGTCTCAACTATTAATATATTCATGGATTGTGGAGGAATATTCCACTCCAGAAACACTGCTGACACTACTGGGATGGGAAGGCTGAAGGCCAAGTTAAGTGAAAATTACCCAATGAAAAAAAAGAACATCCATCCATCATAAAAATCCATACGACTCCAGAGGGTTAATAAAAGACCTTCTGAAGCAAAGTGATGGGTTTTTGTAAGAAAAATTTAAACTTTGTACACTAAAATAACTTAAGTAAATAAGTCGACTTACACCAAAAGAGTAACCCTTGATGAGATGGAGTAGCGAAAGCTTTGAGGCCTCTCGCGGTTTAAACAAAGAGGGCTGGGCAACAAACTCAAGCTCCTCTGAAAATTACTGTTTTAGACTTCTAATTCGTGACCGGTGTTTTGTTTTACTCTATCCTCTGCACTTCTGCGTTCGTCAATATGTCACGTGTCAGAGGTCAGAGGTCACTCTTCCACCGGAACTCGATGCGTACGGCGTACGCTCCCACTTCTCATGCGTAAAATTTTAAATATGGATGTTTTTCTAACACAAACATGGCTTCGCTTTAGAAGGTCTTTATTAACCTCCTGGAGCCGTGTGGAGCACTTTTATGATGGATGCGTTTTTTTGGGCTTCAAAATCTAAAGTTACTATTCACTGCCATTATAAAGCTTGGAAGAGCCAAGATTTTAATAACTCTGTATTCGTCTGAAAGGAGGAAGTCAAATACACCTAGGATGGCTTGAGGGTGAGTGAATTATGGGATAATTTTAATTTTCTCTTAAAAGGGATAGTTCATTTACTCATCCTCATGATGTTCCAAACCCATTTGACTTTCGCTCATCTTTGAAACACAAATGAAGGTATTTATGAAAACTGAGAGCTTTGTCCCCTTCATTGAAAGTCCATTTTATTCCACCAAAAAATACACTCACCTAAAGGATTATTAGGAACACCGTACTAATACTGTGTTTGACCCCCTTTAGCCTTCAGAACTGCCTTAATTCTACGTGGCATTGATTCAACAAGGTGCTGAAAGCATTCTTTAGAAATGTTGGGAGATCTGGTGTTGAGATCTGGTGACTGTGGGGGCCATTTTAGTACAGTGAACTCATTGTCATGTTCAAGAAGCCAATTTGAAATGATTCGAGCTTTGTGACATGGTGCATTATCCTGCTGGAAGTAGCCATCAGAGGATGGGTACATGGCGGTCATAAAGGGATGGACATGGTCAGAAACAATGCTCAGGTAGGCCGTGGCATTTAAATGATGCCCAATTGGCACTAAGGGGCCTAAAGTGTGCCAAGAAAACATCCCCCACACCATTACACCACCACCACCAGCCTGCACAGTGGTAACAAGGCATGATGGATCCATGTTCTCATTCTGTTTACGCCAAATTCTGACTCTACATTCTGAATGTCTCAACAGAAATCGAGACTCATCAGACCAGGCAACATTTTTCCAGTCTTCAACTGTCCAATTTTGTTAAGCTCGTGCAAATTGTAGCCTCTTTTTCCTATTTGTAGTGGAGATGAGTGGTACCCGGTGGGGTCTTCTGCTGTTGTAGCCCACCCACCTCAAGGTTGTGCGTGTTGTGGCTTCACAAATGCATACCTCGGTTGTAACGAGTGGTTATTTCAGTCAAAGTTGCTCTTCTATCAGCTTGAATCAGTCGGCCCATTCTCCTCTGACCTCTAGCATCAACAAGGCATTTTCGCCCACAGGACTGCCGCACACTGGATGTTTTTCCCTTTTCACACCATTCTTTGTAAACTCTAGAAATGGTTGTGCGTGAAAATCCCAGTAACTGAGCAGATTGGGAAATACTCAGACCGGCCCGTCTGGCACCAACAACCATGCCACGCATTCATTGCATTCATAAGAAATTGAACAGGTGTTCCTAATAATCCTTTAGGTGAGTGTATATATGGATTACTTTTACAATGTCATTGTGAATGGAGCCGTTTAAATCCAATGCTGCATCTGAAGTTGCATACTAAATAGGAGTTGCACAGACTAATCAACTTTAATGCTCTGCCATGGCGCTTTAAAGTGGAAATGAAGCAGTCAGTCAAGTTCTCGTTATTTAGTAAACTGATTTCCACTTTAATCTATATAACAAACATGATTTAATGTAACCATTTTAAAAATAAAAAAAAGGGTGTTTTGTTATAGCTTTTGGAGCAAGGAGCAATCTTGCAATACCACAGCGTGTGACGTCACTGTGTTCTCCGTAGGCCAGAGAAATAATATAAGCATTTCTTTACCTTAATACATGCGTTTTGAAATGGAGGAAGATGAAATTGAAGACTGTTGAGCCCATAAGTAGTAAAATTGCTTCTGCATATCTCTTAAAGATGTCCGAGTAGAAACACTGGGTCCTGCAGGTATTGTAACGCCTTGCAACATGAAAGCAATGTTTGGGATACCACGATCAAAACTTTGATGTTGGATATTCATCCAAATTATAACAGGACGCTCCAGTATTTCCGCTCGGACATCTTTGAGAGAAAGCATTTCCACCTCCAACACGTCCACCTCCCGGCATAGTGTGCTAAACGTAATACATGGTCCAGATCAGCCTCCTGACAGCAGATGGACTCTGACATGGTGGACAATGGCGTACAACATCCACACCGACACCAGGTAGTGTTTCCGACCTGCTCTTCACATCAAATGAGCGGGTTCATGACTTATTCCACCCGTAACGGTAGTGCTGATCTGTCCCCTCACCATATTGGCTCAAATGCATAAGTAATTTGACTTATGGGCTCAACAGTCCTTTCAAGTTCGTCTTCATTCATTTCAAATCACACGTGTGTTAAAGTAAAGAAACGCTTATATTTCACCGGCCAACGGAGCAATGCTGTGGTATTGCAAGATGGTGGCGCCCTTGCTCCAAAAGCTTTAACAAAAACTGCCATTCACAAATTCTTTTCCACGGCCTCATGGGATAGTAAAGTGTCAATCAAATGCAAACTTCAGAATATCGGAAGTACATACTACTGTTCACATACTGTAGTTCACCTACTATATAGTATAGAAGTAGGCATATTTGAATACAGGGCAAGTCTTCTGAAGAGGCACTATCGCTTAATATGATGAACAGATTTTATTTAGTAGAAACATTGATGCGTATACGTAGCTCATCAAATATGGTAAAAGTTAAACCACACTAACCAGTGAGATTTGTTCTCAAGCATCAAGTATGTGTATGACTGAATTTCCATGAACCATATTTAAAGAGCTCTACGAATGTACGCTGATTAATGTTTATATGTGAATAAAAGCTTAAACTAAATCTGGGACAGAAATCTCTCAGGTTTCATGAAACATCTCACTTTCCCCTGGTTTCACAGACAAGGCTTAAGCTAGACAAAAAAAAGCATGTTTGAGCTGTTTTAACTGAAAGCATATCTTAAAATATGTCCGTGCCATTGTTTTGTCTCAAGGCACATTTATGAAAGCTACTTAAATGTCCTAACTGAGCTAAGGCCTAATCTAAGCCTTGTCTGTGAAACCAGGCATTAGTGTCTCAAAGATGAATAAAAGTCCTATGTATTTGGAATGACTTGAGGGCGAGTACATTTTGGGTGAACTAACCCTTTCAGATTTGAGAGAATCTACACACGCCAAATGTTAAAGTACATTTGTGTTATCAAATGTGTTATTTGTTATTATTGCTGTAACCTTACAATAGTGTTAACCAGCATTGACAACTGGCAACATTTTAGAAAAAGCTGCCTTACCAACAGCAGTAACATAACAAATGCCCACATCATTACTGGACAGTCGGTTAACATTTTCACCAACTGAGCAACCTTTCTTTGGTGCATGACATGGCGTGCTCAAAGCCAATTCACACTAAACCGACAGACCGCAACAACCACTTTGTCTGGTTGTCAGATCAGTGTATAACCCCTATCTGCGTCTGTTGCCGTTGATCAACATCAGTTCCATCAGTGAAAACGAGCACTGACCAACAGCAACAGATGTTTGTTCGGGTTGTGGAAAGTCTTGAGAAGTGACGTACTGTAATGCGGTGATTGTCTGCATTGGTTGGTGGAGTGTAAATTGGCCATAAGGGGGAAAAAAAATTAAAGTTCTTTATAACACACCTTTAGATCTTTCATAGCATCCAGTTGACTACTTGCGGTGGAAATAAGGGCGTTGACAGTTAGCTCCGCCCGCTTGCGAAAGTGCTGCTGGCGCGTGGCGTAACACACGGCACGTGCTCTGTTACTGACAATGTGATAAGCATTCCATGTGTCCGAGTCCATGTCCGCTGTGCACTCTTTGATAGACTGCAGAGAGAGAGAGACATATCCATTATTCATTTAATCAGACTCAATGAATTCTAGATGCTAAGTGCTACATAACTACAATTGCTCATTTTAACTGGCAGAATGACAAGTATTTCACTGAAAAACAGTTCAGCACCTACAAAATAGCAAAACAAGCATACCATTTCTTCAGTGCAAGGGTATGTCCTGCGACCCTCCACCTCTGATTGGCAGTTGAACAAAGCCACACCCAGTTTGGCCAAGTGCTCTTCTGACAGGCCGCTGCAAGTGGCTTTGAGCTGAGCAACAACCTATTAAAAAAGCAGCATACAATGTTTATAGGCAGAATAACTAAAATCTTAAAGTCTGCATGAAGTGGCTTGAGAAACACAGTGTCAGTGTTTTAACGCATTTGTAAGAAATGTATGGAAAACATATTTAGGAGGGAAAATAAAATACTTTGTGCGTCTTGTTCAAATTTAAGTTTCATATCGGTTCAGAACTGTCCATCTTTTGATGGGAAAGTATACAAGTATAAAATGAACAGATTTAGGCCCAGATCAGACCGTTTTTTGCAGAGAGGGGCACTTTTTAAAAATAGTTTTCCATTGGCAGTGAGCGTTTTGCGCACTGTTTATACGCCCCGGGCACCTCGCATTTTAGCCGTGTTTTTGTAGGAGCGCCTGATGTTGAAAAATCAATCAACTCGGAACAGAAAAGCGTCATCACGTTTTTTTTCCCATTGTACAATCGAATGAATGGAGAGGCGGGCCTTCCGCTGTAGTGACGGTTACCTTGATTAGACTGATAGGACGGCTAAATGTGTTAAGTGACCGATTTCAGATGCACCTTCAACATCTTTTTATAATTTAGGGGGCACGACGATTCAGATTCTAGAGAGCATTTGATTCCACATGAAATCTAATGAGAAGCTGAAGTGCAGAATGATGTCATTGAAATATTTGATTTATATTAGAATTAAAAAATATGCATTTAATAATTTGCACTGCATATTACAGATAACCCTTAAGGCTAATACATAAAGCCACATTACTTAAATTTTTACTGTAGTTTGCACGGAGACGATAACAGTAACATTTTCAAAGACTTGCACTTTGAAACCCGTTTGTGCAAAATGTGCTTTTCAATTTCCATAACATTAGATTGTTATTGACAGTAGCCTAAAACAGGGACGACATTGTTGATTTTGTGGTCTAAAAACAAAATGTCAGCGCTGCCGTTGATGGGCGGCTCTTGCTCTCGCTTTGGTTGGTGCGTGCACGCGCTCATCCGGGAGAAGTGCCCATACAAGGAATTCCGCCCTTTATGATGTCATACTTAAGTCCATACTTCCATACTTAAAAAAAAACCTTTCTAAAATCCTGATTCTGAATTCGAATCCTGAAGGACATGATACATCCATCTCGTTTTTTTAAATTTTGGCCATGTTTAGCATGAGAATCAATTCCTGAACAATGCATGAAAAAACATCCTGACTATGTGACAACGCTCAGAAAGACGCACACCAGTATCGCATGCACAGACAGCGCACCAGATTCAATTACAATGTCATGTTGAATGGCTATAATTAATGTTTAAAATTGAAGAAAAAAAAAATGCAACATCAGTAGTTGTATTAATAGCAGTGATGCTGGCCTTCATTCATAAAAATATTTCATTACTTCATTCATATACAAATATTTAAAATATACTGTCTTGTTGTTTCTACATTAATTTGGAGATTAAACTGTAAAAATTACTGCATTATACAATATATTAAAAATGTAACCACAATTAAAATCACAGAAAAAAAAAGTGTGATTAATCTTGTAAATTTTATCGATTGACAGCACTAATATATGCACCGATCAGGCATAACATTATGACAACCTTCCTTTATTGTGTTGGTCCCCCTTTTGCTGCCAAAACAGCCCAGCCCTGATCCCATGGACTCCACTAGACCCCTGAAGGTGTGCTGTGGTATCTGGCACCAAGATGTTAGCAGCAGATCCTTTAAGTCCTGTAAGTTGTGAGGTGGGGCCTCCATGGATCAGACTTGTTTGTTCACCACATCCCACAGATGCTTGATTGGATTGAGATCTGGGGAATTTGGAGGCCAATCAACACCTCAAACTCGTTGTTGTGCTCCTCAAACCATTCCTGAACCATTTTTGCTTTGTGGCAGGGCACATTATCCTGCTGAAAGAGCCACAGCCACCAGGGAATACCGTTTCCATGAAAGGGTGTACATGGTCTGCAACAATGCTTAGGTAGGTGGTACGTGTCAAAGTAACATCCACATGGATGGCAGAACCCAAGGTTTCCCAGCAGAACATTGCCCAAAGCATCACACTGCCTCCGCCGGCTTGCCTTCTTCCCATAGTGCATCCTGGTACCATGCACATGCACCCGGCCATCCATGTGATGTAAAAGAAAACGTGATTCATCAGACCAGGCCACCTTCCATTGCCCCGTGGTCCAGTTCTGATGCTCACATGTCCACTGTTGGCACTTTTGGTGGTGGACAGGGGTCAGCATGGGCACCCTGACTGGTCTGCGGCTATGCAGCCCCAAACTCAAACTGTGATGCACTGTGTATTCTGACACCTTTCTATCAGAACCAGCATTAACTTCTTGAGCAATTTGAGCTACAGTAGCTCGTCTGTTTGATCAGACCATACAGGCTAGCCTGCGCTCCCCACGTGCATCAATGAACCTTGGCCGCCCATGACCCTGTCGCCGGTTCACCACTGTTCCTTCCTTGGACCACTTTTGATAGATCCTGACCACTGCAGACCGGGAACACCCCACAAGAGCTGCAGTTTTGGAGATGCTCTGACCCAGTCGTCTAGCCATCACAATTTGGCCTGTGTCAAACTCGCTCAAATCCTTACGCTTGCCCATTTTTCCTGCTAACACATCAACTTTAAGGACAAAATGTTCACTTGCTGCCTAATATATCCTACCCACTAACAGGTGCCGTGATGGAGATAATCAGTGTTATTCACTTCACCTGTCAGTGGTCATAATGTTATGCCTGATTGGTGTATACAGTAAATAAATAATTTCAATTACATCTTAGCTTCTGCTGTGGACGCAAAATTGATAAAAGAATCATGCTATAATAGTGTTCTCAATTTTTTTTGTATGGTAAAACTAATGCGCAGACACTCGCTTACCCGAAAATGGCAGCTGTCCAGAGGACTGAGTTCCATCTGCTTTGCTTCAGCCAAAAACTTCTCATCCACAACACTCATTTCAAAGGCAGGGGTCTCTCCCTGGAGCAGAATGGAGGCGACCGGTTCCTGTGGAGGAGGAGCAGGAGCTGGTTCTGGCTTCTTCAGCCAGTCAAAGAAAGCATCCACCTCACC